>CAMGYJ010000002.1:55723250-58123250 GCA_946122785.1 Linum tenue
GCGAGATTTATCTTTCTCCTTCGATGAGGGAAACACTGGTTGGGTAGGTGTATCCAAGTGTCCCCGTTTCCCTGGAAGGTCCGAGTGCATCCCACCATCACCCTTACGGGAGAGAATTCTGGCCGGCACACTCTGTTGGGTATTCTGCTCCTTGTTCACCCAGACAGATCGTGGTGGACCACGAAACGGTGGGTTCTCCTCAGCTTCATCATATATTTTGATCCCCAAATTTTTGGTGGACATATGGGGACCGAATTTCTCTTTGCGGGCTGGGGGAGCAAATTGGCAAGCACGATTTGTATGCCCCACTCTCCCACAATGAAAGCAGAAACTCGGTAGGTATTCGTACTTCACATCGACTCAGAAACAACCTGTCTCCTCACTAGCCGCCATAAGTTGCGATCTCAGCGGGTTGGTGAAGTCGATCAACGCTTTCACCTTGACAAACAGACGATTAGTCTCCTAGCAAGCAAACACCCCAACTTCAAGAACATTCCCGATTGTGGTAGCCGTCATCTTTCGGCCGAACTGCTGAGTGCAACAATCTTCCTTGATTCCCCAGAGTTGAACACGGAAAAGGACCACAGCAAGGTCATCGAATGATCTTCTGGTGACATTCGAGGTCCAGGTCGTCAGGTGGAAGATCTTGTCCTTCAAGATCCAAAGCGTCCTCTTTAGGACCCAGATCTTCGAAGCTTCATTTGGGAGAACAAATTCGAAAAGGTCGTATCGTGCTTCCGACACCCTGATCTGGTCTTTCCCTTGCCATGGAATGTTGACTGCATCTGGGGCCTCAGCCACTGTGAACTTGCTGTTTGTGAAGACTCGCCCCACCAAAGTACGGGAGGCCCTGAAAGTTGAGGATTGGACTTCCTCCAGCGAAAATTGGACGATTTGATCTTCTGTAACATGGGCCATTGTTCATTCCTGAGGAGACAAAAGAGAGTTGAGCTTCTGGTCCCTAGAACCCACGTGCTCTCCTACTTGAAATGTAGAAGAAAGAAGACGGTGATTAGGGTTGAATCATGGCCATGCAACTTAAGCATATAAGCATGGTGTTTTGAAAATTGACGCAGGAAAACTATTAATAAAAATCGGGGAACGAATATGCAGTGGGTGGAGATCTTTAACCATCTTACCTCGGCTATGATGGCACCTTTGCACACACCCAACAACGTCAATCGCAATTCCCCTTTGTCTTCCGAGTCGTAGAACCAAGCGGGTGGGGTTACCGCTAGGTTTTAAAGGGGTCAGAGACCCTAGTGTCATCTTCCAAGTAGGACTCAATTGGTGGTTTATCTCCAAGATTTTACATTGGGGAAAAGGATTTTTTCCGGTTAAAGATATATTATTGAATATCTTATTGTTAATTAACCGAATTTGCAACCCCCCTGACGTAAAAACCAGAGAAGATCGAAAAGGGTTCCCACCGACCCTATCGTTTACGGAAGCGCGTATTCTGGGTTCGCCAACCGTTCTGTCGCCAGACCGGCAAGTATCAGCTGACAGGCGTGCTATCCCTGCCGTCGATTCCATTAGGTTCATCGGAGATTCAGTCTCCGGAGCCGGGGTAAAGTCCCTTTTATCCCCGTGGGGTACACGGGAGGGGCTGATGGACGACCCCAAACGACATCTAGACGATGTTATAGAAATCTCGTCAAGTTTCAGGCTAGGTGGATATAGGGTATTACCCAACCACCCTTCTTCGATCAGAACTCTCTCTAGCAAAAATCTCCACAGAGACATATTTTGACACATGCAAATCTTTCTCGTACCCAAAAAACTCCACGGAAATATATTTTGACTCATGCAAATTCTTCCCAGAACGGGAGAAGAATTCCGTGGCGGTCGGCGGGAGTTCCGGGAAACAGACGACCGGCGGAACGTCGAAGGGACAACACTTCAACCCACTTTCTTATTTTATTTTAATTATTAAATAAATAATTTGTGTAATTACCATCTTGTCCTTCATTCAATAAAATTAATTAAAATTCTTTGATTTTAATAAAGTTGAAGGACTGAGATCGATTTAGTCAAGTCTCCTTAATCACTAGATCTTAACCCGCCCCGCCCCGCCCCGCCCCATGCCATCATCAATCAGGCCCTAACTAACAAGCCAACGACAACGACCACCACTTCTCTTGTCTCGTCTCTGCCCCCAGCCCCCTGCGCTCCACAGCTCAAACTAGTGTTCACTTTCATTTCCCTCCGACAGCGGCGACGAAAAGGGAATCCGAAAGCTGACATATAGCGGGCGCAGTCGGCGAGGTCATCCGAAGCATCACTTGAAGCCAAGAACAATGGGTTTCTTTTCGTTCCTCGGTAGAGTCCTCTTCGCCTCCCTCTTCATCCTCTCCGCCTGGCAAATGTACTCTCCCTCTCTTTCTGTTCATTTTTCAGATCTATTGTTCGTCGATTCTCTTTTGGATTATGATCTGGATCGCCCTGTTTCAATTCTTCTTGAAATGTTGAATTTGTTTCCATATGTGGTGTACTGTTGCATTTAAGGGATTCAGGGGATTCTCGTTTGTTTACATCGTTTCCCCTTTTCTAGAAATAGGAATGAACGCATATTTGTCATTACCTGGAACAGCTGACGATCCTCAGCTGGGGTTGGTTCTTTAGGCTCTCTTTTTCACTCGCCTGCTTAGATTATTGTTGTGGCCTCTGTAGTGGCGATATCTGGTTAATTTGTTTCTGAAAAGCTAGTGTATCAATGTGAAATCGTGCCATGATCGTGATGGCTTGCAACATTCCGATTTGATCTCAAAGGTTGGATCTTGGAAACTGAATGGTTGTGACCCATATCGGTCATCATTTTATTTATAATGACCCGTATATTGATTTCAGTGGTCATAATCTGTCTTTGTTTCTTCGATGTGATCTGGTGTTCTGATATCTGCAAGTGTGGTAGTCAATTTAGATGTGAAACTAGAGAGCCTAGCTTGGTTTATGTTTGTACTGGATTTGCTAACTCAGCTGTTGCTTAATCTACTAGTGCCTTGGTAATGTGAATCAGTTTGAGTTTTCGAAACGTCTCCTATTTGGATTGTCGTGGGTTTGAAGAATGACATTTTGGGGTGTGTATTTTACCGGATTAGGTTCAATGAATTTGGGGAAGATGGTGGCCCTGCTGCTCAAGAATACATGTCGAAGCTTTCCGTGGTGAAGCACCATCTTGCAACTACATTGGCTGTCAAAATGCCAGATATTGATGTAAGATTTGTTTATTGGGGTGAACATATTTCTTTCCTTTCCTTTTTGATGGAGACCATGGTGAACTATTTTGTTCTTACTCACTACCATTTTGCTTCATCGATAGGCTAGGCACGTTGTTGCTGTTAACATGGTTCTCAAGGGGCTCGGAGGCTTCCTCTTTGTGTTTGGTACACCATTTGGTGCTTATCTCTTGGTGAGGGCTCCAGTGAATAGATGCCAACCGCTTGGTGCTTATATCTTTTAACCATTAGTAATGAACTCTATCTTGACCTTGCACTGGTACAGATATTCTACTTGGCTGTTAATGCCCCAATTCTCTACGACTTCTACAACTACCGTAGGGGCGAGATTGAGTACTTGATTCTCTTGAATGAGTTCTTGCAGGTTTGTTATGAACTCAACTGTCCTAAAACTTTAAGCATCCTCTCGATGACATCCGATCTCTTAATGTCTGCTTTGGTCTTTTGATCTTTCGACAGAGTGTAGCTCTTTTTGGCGCATTGCTGATCTTCGTGGGGATGAAGAACTTTATCCCGAGGAGACAGATCAAGAAGAAGGCAGCTCCCAAGGCCAAAGTTGGTTAAGGCACACATCAAGAAACTCATCGTATCTGAAGCTCCTGAACATTATATTTAGAAGATTAGAGTGCCTGTAGTTCTTTGGTTATTTTTTGTGCTCTTCTCTGATTTCCACACATTGTAGGCTTTTTCAGTCATTCTCCAGCAGACTCAAGAACAATAGTGTCTCTCTTTTCCTAACGAGAATGCATAATTTTTTTGAACCCCAGATAACTTATCATTGCCAATGTACTTGCATCTTTCTGTAACCCAGATAACTAATAATTATCCTTTCAAACAAATACAATCACGAGTCTGTCCAAAATGAGTATCGAGTTGACCATGATGGGAGGAAAAAGAAAGGGGAAAGTGGACTAATGGGTGTTAAACTGTTAATTATTACTAGTGGCTTTTAAATATCCACACAAAAAAAAACATAGATAGTATCTAGCACAATAGAACCATATTTAATTTCTAGACATTTCTGCTTGCATAATCTTAAGCCTTCTTCTACCCAATAATCTTTCAATTAACATGGTGTCTCTCAATCTCCGTATCTGTTTGTCCATGAGGTCAGCTTGTTCTAGATACTCTTCTGATGCTTTTTCTATAACGAAAGTTGGAAACTGTATAGATGAAATAATTCTGATAAAGGTACGTGGGATTCGAATTCCCAATCTCATCAAACTAACAGAGCTATTCTCCACGGGAAATCAGATGTATCAATTCTAGAAAACACCCTTTTGCCTCTAACTATATATATGTTTTTTTATTGTCGTTTGGTTTTGAGTTAATACCTTATTATGACCCGAACTATACAATAATAATCAACTTTGGCACGTGCTTTCCGAAATTGTCATCCTTGCCTCAACTTTCCATCATATAGACTCAATTGGCCAGACGCGTGGTTTGATCGGCAATTTGGACGGTCAACACCGTTGACTAACGGAGTAATGATCCAACTCACTGTCATGTTAGCACCGAAACTAATAAAAATTCAAATTCAAATTCAAATTACATATAATGGTAAAAAATAATAATAAATCAAACAAAAATTAAAATTGATTATCCGATAATATATAATGGTAAAAAATTATAAATCACACAAAAATTAATTTTTTTATCCAAAAAGATAATAAATAATGGTAAAAGAATACTAAATAAATAATTTTTTTGTTATTATTATTATTATTTGAATGTAATTTTTTTAATTATTATTTGAATTTGGTTTTTATTTTATCTATTATTTTTTGCCATTATTTATTATCTTATTAGATAAAGGAAACAAGAAAATAATTTTTACTTTCAATTTTTTTTTTTAATTTTGGTGCTGACATGGCAGTGAGCTGGACAGTTGATCGTTAGTCAACGCTGTTGACCATCCAAATTGACGATCAAACCACGCGTCCGGCCAATTGAGTCTATATGATGAAAAGTTGAGGCAAGGATAACAATTTCTGAAACCACGGGCCAAAGTTGATTATTAGAGCATCTCCATTGGAATTGCATTTAGAATTGCATTATGACATGGTATTCATTTGCAATTGCATTGATGTAGATGACAATTGCATCTTTGCAAACTTGCATATAATGCAATTATGAAATGCAAGCCACATCATCTTTTTTATAATTAAATTATTCATTAATTTTATTATTTTAGTGTTTATGTTTTAATAAATTAAAGGGTTAATTGTATGGCTGGTCACTGAGATTACAAAAAACGTTCAAATTTGGTCACTCGAAATATTTAAATCCATTGGTGGTACTTCAATTTACTAAAACCGTTCACGTTTGGTCACTCTTCGTCCAACTCTGTTAACTTTGGCTGATGTGGCAGTCAACTCTCAAAGTTGCGGTTAACTTAGTGACGTGGCAATTAAGAAATAATAAATAAAATAAAATTTAATAGATTTTAATGTCCAATTCAGTTTTACCATAAAAAAAATATATATTATAATTATTAATTACCAAATTAAAAGAGAATGGAACATAGATTTTTTTTTTTTATAGAAAGGAGGCAAACGCCAGGATTACAGGGGGGCTACTAGGCCACCAGAGACACCCAAACGCACATCAAAGCGAAGGGATGAGAAACAAGCAAAGTTCAAATACAAAATCAATTCTCCCTACTGGTCCTTTGCAGGACTTGCCGAGGGAAGCTCACTCCCAGAAGGTCCTCCTGCAGAATTTTCTTTAAATCACTAGGGGGTTCATCTAACTCATACGTGCTAAAGGGATAGACGAGACTGTGCTTCGA
This sequence comes from Linum tenue, assembly GCA_946122785.1. Lineage (NCBI taxonomy): Eukaryota > Viridiplantae > Streptophyta > Magnoliopsida > Malpighiales > Linaceae > Linum > Linum tenue. Next base: position 55,729,284 of record CAMGYJ010000002.1, read on the forward strand.
GAGCCAGTCCGCGACTCTATTCCCTTCCCGGTACGTATGAGCAAGCTGAACCACCCAGCCTTGAGCGAGAAGACGACGAATCAAACCGAGGATAGTAGCATGCGGATGAGCTGCATCTGTCCTGTTCTTGATTAAATCCAAAGCTAGTTGAGAGTCTGATTCGAGAATGAGGAATATGATGCCTTTCTTCCAAGCCAACTGAAGTCCCTGGAGAATCCCCCAGAGCTCAGCCATAATCGCTGTACCATTACCCATCTTGCTGCAAAAGCCGCCCAGCCACGTACCTTGAGAATCTCGAAGTGCTCCGCCGGCGGAGGCTATACCCGGGCTGCCTTGAGCCGCCCCGTCAGTGTTCATCTTCCCCCATCCGGCGGCAGGGGCCTTCCATGAGATAAGTGCTTCGGTCCTTGTATGTTGGACATGAGCATTTGCTTCCAATCGTCCCTCATTCCAGGCCTTGCTCCACTCTCTAGCCTTTGTCGTGACATAGTTGTGGAGGGATGAAGGAGACAACTTCTTTCCCTTAAAGACACTTTCATTTCTGCATTTCCAGAGATACCAGGTTATGAGGCTGAAATAGCTCGCCCAATCACCCATCCAATCACCGTGGTCTTCGTTGGAGATGTTTTCCTGAAGCCAATTTTCATATCCAAGGCTGAAGAAATGCGTGTGCTGCTGAGCAGGAATGATTTTCAACCAGACCGCCTTAGCCAAAGCACAGTCTCTCAGGCAGTGGAGGTTTGATTCTGAAACATCCGGACATTCCGGACACTTGTCGTCCTGGGTGAGATGACGGTACTTCCGGATGCTGTTGGTCGTCAGTCTGCCTTTGCTGGCCATCCACATGAAAACCCTTACCCTCTCAGGAACATGGAGTTTCCAGATCTTTGCCAAAAGGAAGGTGGAAGAGGGCCCTGATGTTGTGGTGAGATAGCCTTGAAGGCGGAGCTTGCTGTGAACTGGCCATTGGAGGACAAGTTCCAGATGCCTTGGTAATCTTCAGCTGCCATTGGATCAACCATGACTGATCAGATGTTGTTTATCATGTGTTGGGGCAGGCTGTCTTGAAATTCCTCTAGCTTCCATCCATAATCTGGGTCCCAAAGATCAGCTACCATTTTTGCTTGTCTGCTTTCCGATATCTCCTCAGTAGCTATATCAATCAACGGTATCTGCGACACCCAAGGGTCATGCCAAAAGTTAGTTGTCCGTCCATTCTTAACATTAATAGTATAGCCCTTTTTAAGGACCTCAATAATCGAAGTAAAACTTCGCCAGGCCATGGAACTTCCCTTTCGTTTCTGCAGAACTGATAATCCTTCTTTTGATCGAGCATATTTGTCCCGAAGCACTCTAGCCCAGAGCGATTGATCCTTAGTGACCAGCTTCCACCCTCCCTTCGCCAGCAAAGCTTGATTGGCGAGTTTTGTTGGCCGGATCCCAGCACCTCCCATCTTCCTTGACAACGTCATCTGATTCCAAGCAATCGGGTGAAATTTAGTCTTCCCATCCTCCTCTCCCCAAACGAACTGGCGATTGCACCTGTCAAGATCATTGCAAACCGAAGTAGGCAGTGCCTCTGTAAACATAGGATAGACAGTCATGGAGGTAGAGATCGATCTCACCAGCGTCAAGCGAGCTGCTAATGAGAGATGTCTTGTTTTCCAAGCAGCAAGCTTCTTCTGTATTCGCAAGCAGAGCTCCTTGTACCTAGCCTTGGTGACTCTGCCATTAATCGTATGAATCCCCAAATATTTCCCAAGGTCTGCAGTTAAGGGGATCCCGGCTCTACTGCTTAATTGTTGGGCTCTGTTGTTAGGTATGTTTGTGGACACAAACATAGCAGATTTTGACAGATTAACCCTCTCACCCGAACTGCTGCAGAATTCATCCAAACATCTCCGAATAGTTTCCAGCTGCTTGTTTTCTGCTTCTGCAAATAAAATGAGGTCATCAGCAAAGAAAAGATGTGAGAGTTTAGGGCCATTTGGAGTTAATGAAATAGGTTATCGAGTGAGATTTCTTCTTCTTCTCCTCGATTCATCATCGGTGTCCAATGCTGACTTTTCCGTCATTTTTTTAATTGTTTTTCTGCTTCTCTCTGCTCTTCACTTCAATACTATTGCAGAACAATAGTCGTCGGCGACGGCTCGTTCACGCCAGAGTGGCTGTGATTGTGGTCTCCTTCGTAGGTGACGATGAGGATCACCGGGTTGTCTAGAGCCCGCTCTACGTGTTTCCGCGTCGGACATCCCCTCACGCTGCTACACTTGTAATATCCCCTGTTTTGGAGAATGAAACAGAGTTGACTTAGCGCTGAGTTTTTATACTTTGAATGTTCCCCAACCAATTATTGACATGATTCACAACAAAAGGGAAATTAGAGGGACTCAGTTCAACTCATTACCCTGTGGTGAATGATCAGCTAGCTTCTTTATGGGCCTATAATCCTCTCTGCTCTTATATGGAGAAGGCAAGCTACATAGACCAGAAGCAAAAGCATCTACCTTATCCCACTTATGGTAGTCCTACCAGTACTACTCTGCTTCTTCTGCACCATCTAGCTACCTTCATTTCCTACTTCTTCCCTTTTCTCCCCTTGACAAAAAAGACCAGCCGCCCCCTATAGCTTTTTTAATCACATCCATCGGCTTCTTCTGCAGCAGTACTATATATATATTACCCATTATCAAGACAACCTTACTGTTCCTAAAGCTAACACCTTTCTCCTTTGGATTTGTGGAAAGTCATAAGATTGTTCTTCTTCATCATCATCATATATTTGGTGTGCAACCACTACCGCCTTGTGAAAAGAAGAATATGTGGATGATGGGTTACAGTGATGGTGGAAATCCTCATCTTCTTCTTCTTCAAACAGAAATGCTTCCACCACCACCGCCACGTGATGCATTGACGGATCAAGCATCGCAGCACAAGAACGATAAATAAACTAAAACAACTAGATTATGGGTTTTCTTCTTCATTGACTGCCCAAAACGTAGAAACAAAGTACATATTTATAGTATAACCGGGAAACCTAATGACTTACTGATAGAACCTTTGATTAGGGTTCTATCGAGTCTGATCGAGAAATTGGGATTTAGGGATTAAGAACAGAATTAGGGATTTGAGAAGAGAAAGATAGAGAATCGGCCTAGGCCTTTAGAGAGACTGAGAACGAGAATTGAGAGGATTGGTAGAATAGGGTTTAGGAAGACTTTTCTTAATATTCTTCTTGACTGCCCATGAATGAATGACCAATTACATATTTATAGCGAAAGACTAGAAAAACTTAATAGACTATCCTAATATGGCTCAAAGACTACTAACCATATATAATAAAAGCCTAACAATAATCCTAAACTTAACCACCAAGTAATTATTTATTCTAATAATTATCTCTAATATGAATATGGTAATTATAATAGAAACCCGTGGAAAGTAGGTTTCTATCATCCCCTCCCCCTTAAGACCAACCTTGTTCTCAAGGTTGACCAACTTATCCCACTCCTCCACTCTTCTTGTTCCGGCCAGGTGTCGTCTCAACTGCTTCTTGCGCTTCCTTTTCTTCCAATCCGGTATGAGGACTCGCATAGTCGATCTCGCGATTACTCTTGCAAACTGGTCAAGGAACATTGACTTCAAGGATCCACTCTTTGCTTCCTTGCCCAACAACTTTTCTTTCGTTGGCACCACGATCCAGTAGCTTAAGGAATCTGAATGTGCTTTATAGCACAAGAACCTATCCTTAAGAACCAATTCATCAAGGCCTTCAAAAAGTTTTATTGAAGAAAGCCCACAAACTTGCCCTAATGCCTCTCTAATTACTTTTGGGCTCTGGTCTTCTAAAAGCCCACCTGCCAACTCATTAAATCCACCATTTTCTTCTTCCAAGTCCATGTTCTTCAAAAATCCTGAGCCAAATTCATTCCATAAGACTCAGCCCATGAACAAGCTCTTTCTCGGCCTGTTTCTCCTCAACTCCCGGCCCATAGTATGACCTTGACTCGGCCTGATTCCTCTTCTGCCCGGACTTGATCACTGATTCGGCTTCCTTCGGCTGGACCATTTCACACCCTGCGAACTCCTTCTCCCTCGTCAGGCCGCGCCCAAGACCTCTATGGCCCACTTCCATTGACCTCGGGGTCCTCTCGATCCAAGACCCTGGGCCCAAGAAAGTTTCCATTTGTTGAGATGCTCGTCCAACCCTAGGCAACCAAGGGTTTGCGGAAGGGACATTCCCGCCGCCAGCACCCTCCTCCGTCTTCTTTCTCCTCGACGCGCCTCCCTCCGAATCCGCCTCCCTGACCTTCTTCGCCGTCGCTCCTACTTGCGAAACCGGCGGGGTTATCACGCGATTTGGATCCGCGTGAATTGACGGCGCAAGGTTAGTCGCCTTCGAAAGCTTGCCCCACACCATCGTCACCAACGGCGTCGTCGGCAATCCCCGAACTTCGTGAGCAGACCAGTCTTCTCCGGCCTTCTGCTCCAGCTCCTCCTCCCCCGGCGGCGAACTGCTCCTCTCACAGCGAGGAAGTCGCCCCACTTCCGACTTCTCCTCCGGTATTCGCTCCTCGTCGATCGTCGTAGAGGCTGGAGCAGATGGCGGTGTCTGCGCGACTCGCGCTGTCGGGGAAGTCAACTGACGAGTCGGCTCCGCCTCTGCTTCATGTCGACCCTCCTCCTCCGCCGCATCTTCCTTCAGCGATTGCTTCAACTGGTCACGCTTGGAATTCGGTTGCTCCTCCGCATTGTCTCGTCGGTTGGCATTGGTGCAGGGCTTTGCTAGCACCAACTGGTTTCGCCAGATTGATTCTCCCCGACCCAGCGGAGACCCTCTTCCAAAGCCCTCGTCGTCGTTCATACCCTGCTCCTTCTTTCTGAACTTCCAGTTATCAATTGGAATCTTCAATAGGATTGGGGTTGTTCCGGGTTTTACCTCTTCCAATTTCAGCTTCAATGCATACCATTTCAACGCTTGACTCTTCCATCCCGACCGAGGGAATGGTGATCTTGGTAGCTGCATCGTCGGTGGCTAGCGATGCCGGTGGTGGCGTAATCGACTCCAAGATATCCTCTCTTGCTATGGTGGGAACGACAGAGATCGGTGGTGGACCCTCCGCGACGTTGGGTGGCGTGTTTGCACCTCCGTCCAGGTCGCTCTCCGACTCCCCTATGAATCCGACAGTGGTGGTGGTGACAACCGCTATGGTTGCAGCGGCTGTTGTCTTCGACAGTGGTGGAGCCACATCTGTCTTCTTTGTTGGCAATTGTACCGTGGAGATTTCAGCCACAGGTGGTGGCGTGGCAGCATGATCTTCTACTTCCTCGACGGAAGCGAGGGAAAGTCCGGCCGGGAGTTCAGTCGCCGGTGGTGGGGGTGGCTTGTCTCGCCGAGGCGAGGTGAAGAGCCGTTTACACCCCTCCGCCAACAGCCGCCACTCCTCTTCCCTCTTTTTAGCATCTTGTATGCTTTTCTCCAAAACGTCCATTATTTCCTCGCAACAAACTATCATGTTGTAGAGTTGTGATGAACTTAGAGTCGTGACCATGGCTCTGATACCAATTGATAGAACCTTTGATTAGGGTTCTATCGGGTCTGGTCGAGAGTAGGTTTCTATCACCAAGTAATTATTTATTCTAATAATTATCTCTAATATGAATATGGTAATTATAATAGAAACCCGTGGAAAGTAGGTTTCTATCACTTAGTAATCCTATAGGGACTCGGTAACTTAACCCTAAAGAAACTACCTTAAATACTTTAATAATTAATACTATTCCTAAACAATAACCAAAACCGACTAACAAATTATTATTAATAATAATGATAATGGGCTGCCGAATATGATAATGCATCAATCCTCCCCTTCGAAGAACTTCGTCCCGAAGTTCAGGCGATGAGCACGATCCGCAACTAGGCCCATCCGCTTCATTTTGCACTTCTTCCTTGCCGTGAAACTAGGGCTGGCGGACGGTTTTCCGGTTAGCGGCTAACCGGTCGGTTTTAACGAACCGACCGGTTTTCGGCTAGTCGAAAAACCGACTCCAATTACAACGGTCGGTTGGCGGTGGGGAAGGGTAGGGGTTCGGCTAGCCGACTAACCGGGGTCGAAAACCGGTGGTTAACCGGCTAACCGACCCCTTCCCTTTCCCCAAAACGACCCCGCTTCAATCCTCCTCCCTCAACCCTAAGTCGACTCCTTTGAACCAGAAACGACCCCTTCTCATTTGCTTCCCCCTCTTTTGCTTTCCTCTGAACCAGAAACGACCCCTTCTCCTCCCTTCTCAAACTCGATTTCATTTTCTTCTCCCTTCTTCTCCCTTCTTCGCCGCTCAACCCTTCCGTCGAGCCCTCCTTGGTCGTCGATTCCGGCATCTTCTTTCCCTCTTTCCTCAAATCAAACCTCTTCCCCCCTTCTCAACTTGCTCCGTGATTTTCGCCAAACAACGGCCAGGGAGGTTACGATTCGGATCGCGTTTGGCGGCGGCGGCGGCGAGGAGCAGTCCGCCTCGAGGCGCTGGCGGTTCTCTTCGGGACGCGGTGAGCGCGGGCGCGGCGGAGACGCTGGTGGACAGGCTGCCTGGAAGGAGAGAAGAAGAAGTTGTTTGTCTGGCGGTGTGAAAGAGTGGAGGAAGGAAGGAGAGAGAAGTGGTCTGGTGGAGAAGATAAGGTGTGAGATGTGTGGTGAATAATTTTTGGATTTTTTTTTATTTAGAAAAGTTAGTTTTCCGGGTGGCCGGCTAACCGGCTAACCGAAACCGACCGGTCGGTTGGCCGGCTAACCGTGACTACTCTCACGGTCGGTGGTCGGCAGGTATGCAGGGTGGCTCGGTTTAATCGATAACCGGGTTTTCAGTTTTCGGTTAAACCGAAACCGACCGACTGCCACCCCTACGTGAAACATAGCTCACCATGACCTCTAACAGAAGCACCTCCCTCCTTCTCAGTTCTCACAATCAACTATGAAGATAGGCAGCAGCATCCGTACGAGCATGACATAGGCGGCCAAGGGAATAATCCCCACTCCTGTTCACACGTCTTCACTTGGGAAAGCTTTGGAATTAGTGGGGCAATATTGTTATCAATGCCCACATACACCTTCCAACATAGATTAGTTGCATACGAACTGAACTTCGCGCTCCGTCGTAAGGCCTCCTGCCCAAAATTGAATTCGCAGCTTAACCCGCCAGCTGCTGATTGTTTCTTCCTTGTCTTCTTCCAGTAGCTCAATTTCCGTCCTCCACGTTCTTGTTCTCATCTCCCGAAACTCGCACCGACCCACCTAATCCCCGCCAGCTGGGTGTTTCTTTTTTCTTAGCATTTACCATCTCCTCTCGGGCTTCAACGGCGAGAACCAAAGGTGGAAGCACTCCAATAGAAACCCGCAATCTTCTCTTCCGAAATTTCCAATTCGGTGGAAGTAGCAGCTTAAACGGATCGGCATACGTACCAGCGATAGTAGTTGCCGCATCGAACGCGATAGACGGCGTTACCTGCAAGTTTATCGACGACTTCTGCGTTTTGGAACCGGGTAGCTTCTTGGCTGCAGCAGCTTCTGTTGGGAATGAATAGCTTTGAAAGCTATATTGAATTAATTATCCAGTATTCTTTCTAGATACAAAAATAAGAAGGATAATTAATAACAAGAATATTATGGAGATAATTAGTATAAATTATCTTAATATAATATATCTTAATTATGGGAGTAATTATCTTCCTAATTAAAATATGACTTATTCCCAAAGAAAGAGGGAATATTCTGGGTTTTCTGCTCCTATAAATAGGAGACGCCCCAGGCTCTCTAAACACACCTCAGAGAGCAGAAACACGAGATAGAGAGTGAGTTCATAGAGCTCCGGTTTTCGCACAAATCCGATGAGCAATAAATTTAGAGTGGCTGTTTTATCCTGGAGGCGACCGGCTGATAGTCTGCCGTGCGCAACGAAGGCAGTGCCGCGAACGTCTTAAAGAGAGCGACCTAGTCCGCGACTCAGCCAGATCGGTAACCCTGATTTTTCCTGTTCGATTTCTAACAATTTTAAGACGCTCGGTTGCTGTCATGTCTATCGAACAGGTTGATTATCGCATCTGGTTCCAATCGGTCGTAAGTACTTGGGATATGGTATCGCAACAAATCAGTAAGACTTCTGAGGGGTATTAACTTCGGCGAACGACGATATTATTATTGTTGTATTTATTCTGTTGATCGGAGGAGTAAAGAAGCAGCGTCGGCACCATTGTCGTCGCACAGCTGCTCAAGCATCACTGTGAAGGGGCTTACTTGAACCAGAGACGTGAGAATTGGGCGATGAAATTAAAACGAATAATAGAAGCCGTGGTTTCTTCGATCTCGCCGGCAAGAAGGAAGAACGATGACCTGTTAGCGGGCCGGATTGCTGCTGCGGAATTGATGCATGTATATGTCGACATTGAGGTATATTACCTCGATGATTAGAGTATAATTAGAATACATGTTGTGGAATAGAATGGTTTTGTTTGAATGCGTGCATATATGTGAAGAATATATGGGAATAGAATGGGTTTATTTCCCATAATAACGATATTATAAGAAGTACTATTATCAGTACTACACGAACCACTTAGGTTGCTGTGAAACATTAAAGTTTCAAGAATGAGAGCAGCAAGCTGAACCAGATCCACACCAAATAGAATGGTACCCCTCGTGGTAACCATAAGATTGCCACTCAATCCTCTAAGAATGACGCTATGTTTCTCAATTAAATTTGAGATAAACTAGGTCATATGACACGAAAGTGTTAGAACAAGTTTAACATAGTATTGCGTTAACTTGATTAAATAAGAGGATTTGGTAATAATAATCGCTTAGGTGATGATAGAGGTTAGCCTTAATGGTAACTCTGAAGAATGGTTGTTGGAAACTGCCGCCTCAAGGCATGTGTGTGATAAACGAGCTAAGCTCAATCATACATAATTGAGGCGTATTGAAGGAGAAAATGTTGTTGGGCAAGACCCTCACCACTATTGATGTTGGTTATGGGAAAGTGGAAAAGAACCATACCTCTAGAAAGTCATTGACTATCCTAGATGTAAGGAATGACTAAGTAGATAAGATTAATTCTTCCAAGTGTGTTTGTGTGAAGAATTAAAATATCTTATATCGCATTCCCATATTATTATTGGATGCTTGAGAAAAATATGAATTTTCTATATCCAAGCTAAATGACCCATAATATGTGATTAGAGAATCAGAATAAATAGATCTGATTTATTTTGATATGGGTAAACTTGATGGAAAAGACAATAAATGATTTATTGCTCTTTAGAGTGCTCTGGTTGTCTAACTAGTTATTAGAAATAGTTTGAAATGCCTAGTTGCATTATGATTGCACTGATTATTCGATATGTGGCATGCATGTGGTAGCATTAGAGAATCAGTGACATGATAACTAGAAGAGCATATGAGTGTGTAAGTTATTGTAAAACACATAAGCCTATGAAATGAAATACTCATTAGTTTGTGAAAACCATTGATGCCAATAGAATCCATTTATATTAAGAAATAGTGGGGGTGATATCCTGCCTACTATTAGAGATAATGGATAACTAGTGGGGGTGATGAATCTGAGTATGAACTCAGAAGAGACAAATGAACCATAAATCACGAAAGGATTTTGGTTATGAATTTGTTATTTACACCCTAAGAAAGAAAGATCCTACAAGTCTGCTAGAAGTTCGAACTTCCATAAAGATGCAGAATTGTGGGAGAATCCATTATTAACGAAATGGAATTATTGGAGTCTAATAAGACTTAAAATCTTGTAGAGTTACCTCTTGGTTGAAAAGCCTTGGGTAATATATCGATAGAATCGAACAAGATTTGGCATCTTTGAGAATTACCTCTTGACAATGAAGTCATGGGTAATAAATGGATTCTTAAAAGAAAAGTGAAACCTATTGGTTTAGTTTATGAGTATAAGGATCGCCTAATAGCTAATGCTTTAAGCGAAAAGGAAAAATTGTAAATTTTCTTGTTATCTATTCACCATATGTAGAATAACATCCAGGTATGTTCTGATTGCTAGTGTTGTGCGTCAGATGGATTGTTAAACATGTTTCTGTGAATGGTGATTTAGATAGGAAAATCTACATGGGACAACCTATAGGGTTGTTATTCCTGAACATGCTTAAGGAGTCTATAGTTAGACAAATCATTGTAAGATTTGAAATAGACTCTAAGACGATGACATGAATAAACTGGTTCTCTCTCATGGTTTTAAAAGTCAAAGTGACAAGTGCATTTAGTACAAATTTGAGAATGACACTTGCATTATGAATGACACGTCGATCTTTGGTACAAAGTCTCGTGATGTCAATATTGAAAACCATGATGGTTGAGAATTTTGAATGTAAAAAGATCTGGATGAAGCAAGTGTTATGCTCGGAGATCTAGATTACTAGGACAATGAAAGAGATTTCATCTAGATCAGTTTAACTAAACAGTTAGATCTAGAGGAAATACGAGTTCTACACCTGCATAAATGTTTGATGGTGCTAGTATAATTTTTAAGAGCACCAAAGACGGTGTAAGAAAGTAAGAACATACTAGCATCGACAGTCTGCGAGAGGCAGCTGATAAACATGAGACCCGACATAGTGGGGGTGCTTGGCAGGCTTACTGATTGTCCTAGTATGAAGCATTGAAATGCTATTGAAAGGGGTCATGAGACACCTTAAAAGAACAGAAAAACCTTGGTATTTGTTATCAAAGGTTTTGCTGTATTGGTAGGGTATAGTGATGCGGATTAGAATACCCTATAGAGGACTCCAAGACAACAAGAGGATGTGTTTTAAACATCGATAGAGAAGTTGTGTCTTGGAAGTCTAAGAAAAGGAAGTAAACGATCTTGGCTCAATCAACTATAGAATAAGATATGATAGAACTAGCAATGGCTAGTAAAGAAGAAAGTTGATTGAGAGGGTCATTACTAGAGATTCCCTTATGGGAAAGACCGTATCCACCGGTATTGATCCATTGCGATAGCAATTGCTAAATAGAACCGTAACAAATGGTGAGAGGCGACAAGTTCGTCATGAGAACAGTACTGGAAGAGAGAGTCCCTAACTGTTGGAGCAGTAAGGGTGGATCACTTAAAAGAGAATCTAGTTTATTCTTTGACGAAAGGATGAACTTGAGATTATAAAAGAATCTAGTTGGTCCTTTGACGAAAGGACTAGCTAGAGAGAAAGTCCAAAATACCACGAAGGGTATGAGACTTATGCCTACCGAACCATGGATTACAAGTGATGGTAACCCGACCCGATAGACTGGAGATCCCAAGAAACGGGTTCAATGGGTAATAACAAGTCATGAGTAATATTGAGAAAAGTTCATGCATAGTGAAGCATGAATCCCAAAGCCTTGGAGGTTGAGTTAAAACTCTTAATGAGATCTATACTCTATGTGGAGTGAAGTACTTTACTTTGGGGGTACTTCTGATAGACTCACCTATGTGAATGTGGGAGTGGGGCCGCTCTCTATGGAACTTTGGAGGCACAAAGTTGCTAGAGCGTTCACTAAACCGGGATAACGTGCATGGCCATAAACGCACGGCCTATGAGAGAATATCACTCAATGAAAAGATCCGGTGTGCTACATTGTCTGAGATAGGGTTCAAGACTACGAGTCACCCTTATGAAATCGGAACTGTAACCACTACGCTAAGGTTCAAATCTTCGCGATACCTTAGCTTATGCCCGATCTTATGGATCTGTTAATGCTCAGAGATAGTTTCAAAACTATTCAAGTGGGGGATTGTTGGGAATGAATAGCTTTGAAAGCTATATTGAATTAATTATCCAGTATTCTTTCTAGATACAAAAATAAGAAGGATAATTAATAACAAGAATATTATGGAGATAATTAGTAGGGGTGCTAACCGGTTTTGCGGTTAACGTGTTAACCGATAACCGTACCGGTAACCGCGGTTATCGGTTAACCCGTTAACCGAAGCACACGGTAATCGGCTGGGATTTTGATGGCAGCGGTATACCGAGATCGGATTGGAAGAATACCGACGGCCCAGCGGTATTCCTATACCGAATTGGAAGTGGCAATCGGCAATCGCCCAGTTCAATTCCAAACGTCGACAACCCAAATTCCCCAAACAATTAAACAAAAGCCCTACTCTATCTAAGAGATTAACCTTTACGTCCTACTCCTTACCCTAAATTTGCAGCGCTCTTTATTTTCCCTGTCTGTTGCCCTACCCTGCTAGCAGCTGCACGAGCACGACGACTGCACGAACGATTGTCGATCACTGCTCGTTCATCGAACCCGAGTACCCGACAGTATCTTCGTCGTTTCCGTCGCCGGCAACAAGCTCCATCCAAGAGACAGACACGACACAGAGCAACAACCGTCATCCTCTCCGCTAGGCTCTGTTTCCGTCGAGCCCTTTCGTCGTTGCCCTGTTTCCGTCGAACCCCGTCGTCGTCAATCGAAATCGGTTGGCGGTAGTATCTTCGTCGTCCTCGTCGCTGGCGCAAGCTCCGGTCAAGAGACACGACCCAGCAGCCCTCGTCCTCTCAGTCTCCGCTAGGCTCTGTTTTTTACTTTTCGTCAAGTCCCGTCAACGTTGCCCATTTTGCGTCGAACCCGGTCGCCGTCTGAAGTTAATCGCTCGACTGCAGCACAGCCCAGCAGCTCGCCCTCTCCGGCTCTCCGTCGATTTGAGAGGTAACTTCACTAATGTAATTCGCCATTTAGGAATTTGTGGTAGTCTCTTCACTCTTGTAGCCAGCAATGGCGCCGACGGCTCGAACGAACTTTTCTGTTAGAAGAAATTCGTAAATAGTAATCATGATTCATGCAACTCTCTTCAATAAACATTCTTCGTAATATTAGAGTATAGAGATCGTTTGATTAGTAGTCATGGCCCATGGGGGTTGATTACTCGGCTGTCTCGGAATTTCCCCCACTAATTTGAGAGTTGCTGCTTACCAAGCATGGGAATTTCAAGTTTGGCAGTTTGCTATCTTCAATTATTGATATTGTCATATTGTGTATAAAGGATAATTGTGCTTTGTTTCATTAATAATAAGTTTGTTTTGTACTTTTTTTTCATTTTTGTAGGCTTGCAGGCAAAAGTTACAAAAGTTACAGTCGAAGCACATTAGCACAAGGAGTGGGTTTTTTTTTTGTTACTTGAGAAAGAAAATAAAAAAATGTAAGATATTGGTTTAATGTTTTATGGTTTGGTGGTTTTTGTTCTTTGACATGTTGGCATTTTAATGATTTTTACTTTTTATGATTTATTACTTTTTGACTTTTGTTATAGGACAAAATCTTCTCGTCCTCGTAAAGGAGATGGTCCGAATAAAAGTGGTTCAGTTCCTCCTCGAACTACTTCCAAAAAATTGGGTACTCGTGTTAGAGTTGCAGAAGGGAGTCAAGGGAATGTCGCATCTAGTACACATACACCTACCACAGGCATTGAATCTGCACCTGCTACTGCTACTGCAACACCTGCAGTTGCTACGCCAGCGGATGGGGTGGTTGAGCCAAAGAAAAATGTGAAGGGACCGGGAAGGAAGAAGAGATCCCCGTGGTGGGATCATTATGATGATGCTCTGGTGGATGACTACCCATATGGTAAATGCAAAAAGTGTGGAACTTTGATAAAAGCTCACTCGATCAATAACGGGACTACTGGTTTGAAGAATCATCACTTGTCATGCGAGAGAAAGAGGAAGGCAGCCAGTGGTCAATCACTATTGAATTATCAGCCTGGGGATGGTGAGGTAGGCTCTCTTACTCCATGGAAGTTTGATCAACAAAAAGCTAGAAATGCATTAGCTGTAATGATAATCTTGGATGAGCTGCCATTTCGCTTTGTTGAGCATGAAGCGTTTAAGAGATTTATGGCGGAAACCCAACCATTGTTTTTGATACCTGGAAGACAGACAATAAGGCAGGATTGTTATATAATCTTTTTGGAGAAAAAAGAGTTGCTATCTGAGTTCTTCAAATCCAAGTGCAAAGGAAGAATTTCTATCACCACAGATACATGGACTTCTGATAACAACCAGAACTTCATGTGTGTAACTGCTCATTTCATTGGAAGTGACTGGAAGCTGCAGAAGAGGATCATTAGCTTTGTTCCCATCACTAGTCATAGTGGGAAGGATATTGCAGAAAAATTGGCAGAATGTCTACAAGATTGGAAAGCACAACATTTGTTTTCCATTACCATGGATAATGCTTCTTCTAATGATGTTCTTATAGAGTGTATGAGAACAAAGATGAAAGAGTGGGGAACAGATTTGCTTGGTGGGAAGTATTTGCAATTTCGATGTGTGGCACATATAATCAATTTGGTTGTGTCGGATGGGTTGAAGGAGGTTGGAGTTGCTGTAGAAAGGGTTCGAGATTGTGTGAAATGGGTCAAGTCATCACCAGGTAGAAGTGCAAAGTTCAAATCTGCCATTCAATATCTACAAATGGATGGAAGAAGACTTGTATCTTTGGATGTTCCAACTAGGTGGAACTCAACTTATTTGATGTTGGAATCTGCTGAAAGGTTTGAGCTTGTTTTTAACTTCTTGTATTCGAGCCCCAATGATTCTGCATTTCGGGATTATGTGGACTCAAAGAGAGGTCCTCCAACTAAGGAAGATTGGAGCAGTATACGGAGGCTAATGAAGTATTTGAAGTTCTTTTATGAGCTCACCTTACGGGTATCGGGTATGTGAACAGAACTCACCTATTCAAATTCATGGCTTTTACTTTTATTAACTTGTAATATGTGAATAATTTGTTGTTATTTTTTTATGGTTTAGGAACATCTTATGTGACTGCTCATACTTTCTTCAAGGCTATTGCTGACATCTATGAAGTGATAGAACTTTTTAAGAAAGACATAGATGTAGAGATACAGCGGATGGCAGAAAGAATGGAGACAAAGGTACGAAAGTATTGGTTTGAGAATGATGATGATGATGAGGTGGAGAACCTAAGGATAAATAGACTGGTTTACATGGCTTGTGTGCTAGATCCTAGGCGTAAAATGGCTTATTTGTCTTGGATGTGTGGTAAGATGTATGGGAAGAAGAAAGGAGATGATTTGGTGAAAGATGTGACTGCAGAGATGACTGCAATGTTTGAGGTTTACAGATTGAAGTATGCACCTCAACCCTCTGGGCCTACTGTTCAGGCCACTCCTAGTGTTAATGATGGATCTGCATCTTATGGAGGGACATTTGATGCTGAATTCAAGAAGATGAGAAAGGAGCAACTTCAGATGGGGATTCGAGGTTTTTCTGAGCTAGACATCTACTTGAGAGATGCTAATGATGCTATTAACGAGGATGATAATGATATGAAGTTTGACATCTTGCTGTGGTGGAGTAAGAACGGCGTTAGATATCCTATTCTTTCCCAGATGGTTAAGGATATCCTAGCTGTTCCAGTCTCCTCTGTTGCCTCAGAGGCCGCTTTCAGTTGTGGAGGTCGAGTGCTCAGCCCGTTTAGGTCTTCGTTGAGCCCCATCATTGTAGAGGCCTTGATTTGTGCTGAAGATTGGATAAGGTTTGAAGGAGGGAAGAAATCAGAAAAAGTTGATGATAAAGAAGATGAAAATCAAGACGAAATCGATTATGCAAGTGGTAAGAAATAAGAATTCATAATTTATTGTCAAGTATTCCTTTACTCATTTCCCAATAATATATTATAAGATGAATTCTAACAATTTGTATTTTTTATTATACTTAGTCACTACTAACTTCCAAGCTCGAATGGAAAGTGCTACTGTCGTGCCAAGTGAAGGTGACAAACAAGGTTTACCTGTTGTGCTGGAGGAGGAGGAGAAAGATGAAGAGCAGGAAGATTCAGACGAGGACGAGGAGGACCAAGATGAGGAGGATGATGGTGATGATGATACCCTTCGCACCACTTTGAAGCAACAAGGTTCCGTTGATGTTGGTGGTACAGGTCCTATTGGACAAGGAGGAATTGGTGGCAAGTGAGAATCTAGTGATTCGATTTTTTATCGTCATTTTTTAGAACTTAATTGAAAGATTTAGAAGCAACAGACGAGACTGCTCCCTTTGAAATTATAGCTACGTAGTATAATGCTATTTTTTATCTTCATTTTTTGGTATTTGCTATTTGAAATTCAATTCTTGGATTTCAGTTTTTTTTTTCATTAGCCGACTAGACAACAGGCTGCATAGTAGTCATTGTTACTTGTTGAATTGATGAATTCACTTGTTGAAAACTTGGAGGAATTATAGGCTTATAGCTTAATAGCTACGTGCCTTCCGTTGCGCCCTTGCCTACGTGGTCACTGGTCAGTGACAATAACCAAGGTCCAAGAATTATAGCTACGTGGGAGGGTGGTGGAGGAATTTGAGATTTTTTGTTTCATTACCACTATCCACTGCAACTGGTCACTATCACATGCAACTGGTCACTATCACATGCAACTGGTCACTATCACTCACCACCAATCACCAATTCACCATTCACCATTCACCATTCACCCGTCCAAAAGTCCAAGACAAAAGGCAAAGAAGTGGCCAGTGGGCAACAGCAACCCGGGCCCTTTCCACTTTATTCTTTCCCACCACCAGAATTGCCATTTGCTGGACGAGGCCAATTGCCATTTCGGGATTATCGGGAGACCATTTACTTAACCGAGACCGTTTCCAAACGGTTGGCGGTATACCGAAGCAATTCGGTATCGGCAGTCGGATGGAGCATCAGGTCAGCCGGTATACACGAAACCGGTTAAACGGTAACCGGTAAACCGTTAACCGTACCGGTTAGCACCCCTAATAACTAGTATAAATTATCTTAATATAATATATCTTAATTATGGGAGTAATTATCTTCCTAATTAAAATATGACTTATTCCCAAAGAAAGAGGGAATATTCTGGGTTTTCTGCTCCTATAAATAGGAGACGCCCCAGGCCCTCTAAACACACCTCAGAGAGCAGAAACACGAGATAGAGAGTGAGTTCATAGAGCTCCGGTTTTCGCACAAATCCGATGAGCAATAAATTTAGAGTGGCTGTTTTATCCTGGAGGCGACCGGCTGATAGTCTGCCGTGCGCAACGAAGGCAGTGCCGCGAACGTCTTAAAGAGAGCGACCTAGTCCGCGACTCAGCCAGATCGGTAACCCTGATTTTTCCTGTTCGATTTCTAACAGCTTCCTGTTGCTTGGACCGGAGCAGCGTCGGAACAGGAGGTGCAACAACCTCCTTCTCTCGGACCATAACGGCGGCAGAGACAACAGCTCGCAACTTGGACATCGATGGCGACTTTGTAGTTAGGGATGGCATCCCGTCGTTTCTCCCTTCTCTTCCTCCGGTAGCAGCGGATCCCAACTTCGGCGGCAGCAGCTGAGACATCGCCTTGTCGTCCTTCTTCTCAACGAGGCGAGGACCCGGGGCTAGGGTTAGCTCCTCAATTAGGTCCAGCTTCGTAGCAGCAGCGACGGTAGCAGACTTGTGAGGCGGCGGCGTGACGAGCTTTACTGCGATCGGGGCAGCCGGGTCCTCGACCGTGTTCGTGGCCTCGATCGCCCTTGCTTCCATGTTAAACCCTTGCAAGTCAACCCAGCGTCCCGGTTTTCTGAAACGTATCGTGCGCTGTTCCCAATCGACATACGTCGGTCCAAGTTGATTCAGCCATTGAACGCCTAAGAGCACGTCCTGTCCTTTGATCGGCAGCTCATACAAGTCTACGGCGTTGGGGGTTTCTCCTTGGATGGTGAGGTCTACGGCTTTGTAGCAACGCTCGCAGTCGAGGGACTCTCCATTGGTGACCTTGACCCGAAACGGTGGAATCGGTGTGGCTGTCAAGGACCTGGCTCTGGCGACCTCGGCACTCACAAAATTGTGAGAAGAGAAGACGTCAACAAGGGCGATGACGTTCTCGTCCATGAGCTGAGCTGAGAATTGTAGTTAGGGATGGCAAAAATATCCGTAACCGTGGATATCCACCCGAATCCGACCTAATCGGGTAGGGTAAAACCCGAACCCGAAGGACTTTTAGTGGGTACGGGTAAAACCCGAACCCGAATATTGCGGGTAATGGGTGGGCATGGTTTTCTCACTATCCAACCCGAACCCGCCCGATTATACACATGCATATGTATTTTGTCTAGAAATAATCAATATTTTTCTCTAACATACTTTATATTTAGCATATAAATATCATTCTTTTATGAAATTGTGTTGTTTTAATTAATTTTCTTCATTTTAGTGAATTATTGTCGTACTTTTCGTCTTACGTAACGTGAGAATACGTGTAAATATTAACGTATTGGTTGGAGTTATAAAGAAAAAATATTATCCATGGATAACCGTGGATACCCGAAACCCGAACGGGTATTGGCATGGTTTGGATTTCCTACCTGTTTCTTATGTGGGTATGAGCATGGGTAAAACCCGAACTACTTTGGGTAGGGTAACGGATATGCACTATCCGTCCCCAACCCATTGCCATCCCTAATTGTAGTGTGGCGGAATTGGTGATCCCTGTTAGTGCGCATAATGGGATCTTCGCGTCACACAGCTCGTCGAGCGGTTCCAGCGGTGGCACGCATCTTCTCGCACCCCGTTCAGCAACTTCGGTGGCAGCAGCAAGTGAGGTCGTGACCTCCAGCGGTGCATGGCGAACGTCCAGGGACGTTGGCCTCGTGAATTTCGGCGGCGGTGTAGTTGCTCGCGGGACCTCTTCCCAACGTTGGTGGTTGAACGTTGGCGATACCTGCCCTGGGAGCTGCAGCAGCGAGCTCGGTTCTCTCGAACCAGACTCTGATACCAATTGATTCATTGATGGATCAAGCATCGCAGCACAAGAACGATAAATAAACTAAAACTACTAGATTAAGGCTTTTCTTCTTCATTGACTGCCTAAAACGTAGAAACAAAGTACATATTTATAGTATAACCGGGAAAGCTAATGACTTACTAATCCTATAGGGACTCGGTAACTTAACCCTAAAGAAATTACCTTAAATACTTTAATAATTAATACTATTCCTAAACAATAACCAAAACCGACTAACAAATTATTATTAATAATAATGATAATGGGCGGCCGAATATGATAATGCATCACCACGGCGCCTCCATGGCCAACTCATCATCGTCTCTGTATGATAGATACTCCTACCCATTTTCAATAACCGGTCGTCTGACACTCTCAATGGGGTCCCATATTTGCAATCGAGTAGCTTCAGGTTGGTCAAACTCGGAAGATGGAGGAAAAGATCCCACATCTCCTTCGCGCCTGAATAATTCAGCTGGCACGAACCAAGTTCCAGAGTAGTCAACGCGGTGAAGCCAGGACAGGCGATCGCACCGAGCTTGAATACGTTCAACTGCGTGTGCAAAAGCCCGTCGTTTCGCAGCTGCTCCGGCAGAGCAGAGAGGCCGAAATCGAAAACTTGTTACACATTGGAGACTGATGATGAATTGAGAAGAAGAAGAAATCTCACCTGGTAATCTTTACTTAATGTTTGGTTCATCTCTGTTTTGTTCCATTCTCTTTTAATTTGGTATTAATAATTATAATGTTATTTTATTTTATAGTAAAAATGAGTTGGACATTAAAATAGATTAAATTTTATTTTATTTATTATTTCTTAATTTCCACGTCACTAAGTTAACGGTCAACTTTGAGAGTTGACTGCCACATCAGCCAAAGTTAATGAAGTTGGACGGAGAGTGACCAAACGTGAACGGTTTTAGTAAATTGAAGTACTACCAATGGATTTAAATATTTCGAGTGACCAAACTGAAACGTTTTTGTAATCTCAGTGACCAACCATACAATTAATACAAGTTAATTGCATCGATGTGGTGCAATGCAACTAAGATGAGTTGGATTGAAAAAAATGAAGTAACAATAACAAAAACAAATACAATTGCATTAATGAAGATGCTATTAGTGTAGAGTTCGGGCCAGCCTTTGGTTTTCATCAATGAAAATGGTTAAAAAATAAAAAGAATGACAACTGATGAACAATTTTTATCTCCCATGCATTAATGTTGAATTTAGGCTAAATCCTACAATTTAGCCTGAATCCGACCTGTAACGGCTCCCAAAACGACACAGAGTTCAGGATACAAACCCTCCCTCATCTTCTGATACACCTCCCCATCCCACTTCCTCGCTCCCAGCCGCTCA
This sequence comes from Linum tenue, assembly GCA_946122785.1. Taxonomy (NCBI): domain Eukaryota; kingdom Viridiplantae; phylum Streptophyta; class Magnoliopsida; order Malpighiales; family Linaceae; genus Linum; species Linum tenue. Next base: position 55,749,470 of record CAMGYJ010000002.1, read on the forward strand.
GCAAGCTCCACCGCCGCCTCTCCCAACCTCTCTTCGCCACCCCAAACACCATCCACAATTCCCATCTCCACCGCCTCTCTTCCCCTAACCTTCCTCCCTCCCAGCACAACATCCCTCCGGGCCAGCCCCGACCCGATCTTGGCCCGAAACAGGACGGTGAAGTAGTCCGGCAAGCAACCTCCGAGGTCGATCTCGCTCATGTAAAGCACACCTCTGTCCTCCCTCATCAGCATGTAGTCGTGGCTCAGGGCCAGCACGAACCCTGCCGCCGCGGCGTGGCCCTGGACCACCGAGATCGTGGGGATGGGGAAGGAGACGAGCTCAGCGACCACGTGCCGCAGGGACTCCACCATTTGGGAGAGCCTCGATAGGGCCTTGACTCGACATCCTGCGGCTAAGGCCCACGGAAGGTCGAGTCCGTTGGAGAAGAATTTTCCTTTGGAGTTCGTGATGAGAACGGATCCGCTTGTAGCTACGGACTTGACTTGGCGAAGGGCCGAGAGGATGGCGGCGATCAGAGTTGGGCTGAGGCGGTGTTGGTTGTTGCCGGTCAGGGTTAGGATGAAGAGGTTGGACCGCTGCTCGAGAGTGCACATGGTGAAGGAATGGGAGAAATGAGGGAGTCAATTAGAATTCTATGTATAAATAGGCTATGGGGTTCACTTGTTTAGGGGTCGTTTGGATAATCCAAATCCATCACTAGTTGGAAACTTGATAGAATCCATCATTTGGATTTTGGATGCATATAAATAAATCTATAGATTTGAAAAAAAAAAATGTTACCAAATCTATGAGTTCTATAGGTTTGGAAATTTTATCTAATTTGATGCGATATGAGAAAAGAAACCAGATCTCTAATATTAAATAAATCAATCCTTTCATAAAATCTAATATCGATTCAAATAATATTTTTCTCAAATTTTGAATGAATGAAATCCATCGCTAATCTTTCATTTTATAAATCCCGAAAATTCACACAAACTTTCAATTTCAAAATTCTTGATACAAACGACCCTCAGAAGTTAGAACAGGAGGGGCAAACATTTTCTTTCTAAGGGAATCTTGCCATTGTACGGCTCCGGAATCAAGATGCGGTCTAATTTTGTAATATATACTATAGAATGAGAAATGGAGCAGGAGCACACCTCCTATGATTTTATTAGTGAGACAAATAGCAACATAGATAGTATCATTATGTAGAAAGTAATATTTTCATAATTATGTGTGAAATAAAATTATCATTAGCTCTTCAACTTTTGTATTCTCCAAGAAATAATTTTCAAGCATCGTTTAGAGTGTTAATGCATTAAGACTTCCTTATATCATTTCAAAACACAAATATGATTATAACGATCAATATACATACCTCATATATATGATATGAAAATATTGACCAATAATTAGCACAATTATTAATTAACAAACTTTAAACTCATTATCATACTTATAATCAAGTAATCAAACATCAATTTAATCATTATTCATGTAGACGCATGTGATTAATCATGTACATATGGAGACTTCGAAGGTTTTGTGGCCGATTGGCCGCCCGGCCGCCCCGAGGAAAAGAATCGAAATTGACTTGAACATATACCAGTGGGACTTACTCGGTTGGATCTTGTAGGGGATAGGTAATTCGGCTGGCCAGACTGGATCGGATGGAGACTACATTAACATGTTCAGCCGAAAGATCCGAGACACTGAGACAGAAACAAAGCATTGCCTACAAAATATAAGCCCATACAGTAATTGGGCTACGCTTAGCCCACGATGATCTCTATTCTACTACTTCGATGGGCTGTGCTGGAAAGATGGACACGTCCATCTTCACAGGAAGAGGCACACATCTCCCTCTCCCAAATTGTTGTCTTCCATGGACCTTCCCCATTCCATTGAGCAAATGATTAGCACTGTAATTATCAAATCAAATTAGACAAATTTTATTAACCCATGAAATAAAATATTATAATCAAACCATTCAAACTAATATATCTACCAAATTAACTAAACTAAAGTTTAAATTGGTTTGGTTAATTGGTTAATCAAATTAACCAATATAACATCAAATTCTCACTAAGTAAGAAAAATTTCCAGTTAATGCAACATTTCAAAATTTATATAAATGAATCAAACATAACAATCAACACTGTTTCAGCCACGAAACAAGTATGACGCCAGTCTGTGAAAGGGCGGGGATGGCCACTGCATCTATACTCCGAAGATCAACATTAGTATCATAATACAGAAATAAGAAGGGCTTAGGTAGGGAGAGATATTGCGGACAGATAATTGATATGTGAAAAATGAGTTGAGGAGAAGGAGAGGCCCCTTACTTGGAGGACCTAAGGATATATTTATAGGTTAAGCCTTGTCAACCTTCATTGGACTTCCATTGGGTCTTTGTGGTGTGTTACGGGCTTGGGCCCATACGCGCTTGTGGATTACTGTTGCTGTTCGAGTTGGGCCGTGCCATATTTACGGGCCCAACAATTGTCCCACAGTTAGGTATTCAGTAGTATACTAGATGCCTAACTAAAATTCTTCAAGTTGCACATCTTTTGTTTTTTTTACTTCTAGTATATGACATGTATGCGCCCCTTGCCCCCGGCTACTTGATCCATGTCCCCCATGATCATAATAGTTTAAGAACTTGGAGCAATAACCATGTAGAGAAAGAAAATAGTAACATAATGTGACTCATAACATGGTTAGCGGTATAAAGCAATAAAAAAATACTTATTTCACATTTGATGTCTAACAAGGCTAGGACATTGAGCATAATTGAACATTTGTTTGCCTTGGAAGATCTTGAATTTGCATATGCCCATATTAGCCTAATTATCCCCTAGTTAGGCGCTCAATGATGCACTGGATGGCTAACTAAAGTCCCCCAACCTATCAAGTTTCACGTAAGATTCTTTGGTGTTTTGTCCCCCAGTTCATGCCCCCATTACTATATTAATTACACAAAGAAAGGATCACAAATATACTAAGCGATGCAACAAAATTTGGTTCATAAAATAACTAGGAATGTAATTCGACTAGTGATAGAAAACACTTAGCTTATTCCTTGAGCTTCTCATTGGAGACTAGAATTGGAGCGCCTAAAAAATAAGTCATTGGATGACATCCATATGGTCTTAGATGCCACAAATGCCTTCCCCACACTAAGTGAGCCACCTCAAATACCACAGATCACAGTTTTCTTATAATGAGTGTTTTAATGATCATGATCCCAAAACACCACGTGCTACGTTTTTGCAGTAAGTGCTTTAATAGCATTAGAATTTGGATAAAATAGTGGTGAGGAAATTAGCTCGAATAGGGATAGAAGATACTTAGCTTAAACCTCGAAGTGCTTCCTCAGCGCCTTCCTAATGTATAACAAGGCTGCCCTTTACTCGGTGGTATGCGCCACTATCCATCACTTTCCTTGTTGACTTTGGTGTTGTGGGCGCCTCACACTTCACTTTGAGTTTTCTGAGCTACTACGAGCGTCTCCCTTCTCCCTTGAAGACCGGTTGGGTGTTATGATCCCTTTACATCCTTCCCAGGAAACTTGAGTATTACATGCGCCGTAAGTCTCTTTCGCGCGCACTGGCATTAGAAAGGGCGGGGTGACTTGCGCATGTAAGAGCTTTAGATAGTGCAGACTACAGAAGTTAAACCTGGCGCCTCTTACCCCTTGTACAGTTACACCACTGAATCGAAGTAGAACTAGCCGCGACGGGTGACTTGTTACAAGATGCTGCTTATTGACTTGATATATACACATGTTTTTGTCCACCATTCCTATACCGTTTGATTCTCATCTCTCATGTTTTAGGCCGATTTCACGCTAGGTTGTTCTTGTTTGTGATATTTCAGGTCCTAGTACGTGAAGGAAGGTTTGGGCACGAGTTCGGGGTCGATTGGACGAAAAGCTAGAAATTCCACATGGGCATACCTAAATTCCACACGGCTCTGTGGAACCCCTTTGCGCGTGCAAGCCACACTGTCGTGTAAAGGGCCCTATTTGGCCGTGTGGAATTCCCAGGGAGTTCACACGGGCAGGCCTAAATTCCACAAGACAGTGTGGTTTTGGCCGTGTAGCGTACCTGGAGTCACTAAATTGAACGCGGCGTTTTGGAGAGCCACACGGGCAGACCTAAATTTCACACGGCCGTGTGATCGGGCAGAATTGAGGTTTTAACCCAATTTCGGGTCTTTTGAAGGGGAATCGATTTTCAGAGCTAGAAACAGAGTCCTAGAGAGCAAAAGTGCGAAGAACACACCCTATAGGTGATTTTGGAGCTGGGTTTCATCAATCAAGCTTGGATTTCATCCCAGGAGTGAAGATTGACATCCCATAGCAGGTTCTTCCCATTGTTGTGAGTATGACTGCTTTGTATTATGTTTTCCTCTATCTCTCTATGGAGTAGAACTTTCTCTCACTTGGGTATGAAGAACCCTAGTTCCATGTGTTAGGGATATCGATTGTAATGATGTTTGGATTGTGATACTGCTTGATTATAATCGATTGAAGTGTTTTGATTGAGTCAATTGAAGCTTGATCATCTTTTATTGATTTCTACTGCAACCTGAGATAGATAGAATCTGATTAGGTTGTTAGAGCTTCTTCAATCGGTAGTAGTGAATCGATTATACGAGAGTTAGTATATTCACTGCTTTGTACTGGAATCCAATTCTAGTAGTGGAGTTCTGTGTTAATTGCCTCAGCGTTCTATCCCGGTGAAGACTAGTCGTCTGTCGGGTAGTCTGTCTGAGAGGGCTTGGTCAGCTTAAGAGATTCCAAGCTACTGTCGAACCTTCCGCAGCTTAATCAACAGTAAATCAACCAAAGGTAATTACCACTTTGACCTAACTAAGGAACTAGGGGGGACTCATTCCTGAGTGACTCTTCCCCTACTTAAGAACTTCGAACAATTTCCTACTTTCTTACTGCTTTTGCTTAAAATCACATTCACTCAACTTAGCCTGCTAGATAATAGATAATCACGGAGTAGGGAGTAGATCTAGACCCCGTGGTCATAAATAAAACTTGCCACTATTCTGCATTTCCGGACTGCGATTACACTTGGTCGTAGTTTGGTGTTGTGTTTTAGCGTGTCACTGCTCGTCGTTAATCATGCTTCTTCTTGTCCTCTATTAGTGTACCACGTACTGATACGCCCCTGGGGGGTGTATGTTATCAAAGTCACGCAGCTAACGACTCAATCGAAGAATCGATTGAGCTCGAATCAAGAACGAAGCGTTCTTAATACGAACTTGGATAAAACGGAACCAAAAGGACGATTCCACACCTGGGGAACGCTCGATTGGTATAAAAGGTAGATGCCCGGCCACGATCAACGCGTTCTTGATCGATACAAGAGCTCAACGAGCTTGGAATCCACCAAAGCTCACACAAGTACGCAAACTTGCAAAAACCCAAAGGTTTCAATTCAATTCTTCAAAATCTGAGTTTACAACGTAAAAGAAAGCTTTAAATAAACCTAAGCTACGTCTAAAAACTAAAAAGGAAGTCTAAATACAATCTAACTCGAAAAGGAATCAAATCTAACAATCATAGTTGAATAAGGAAAGAAAATCATGTTTTACAAAGGCAGAAATTCTGTGATTTCGTACTAACTTCGCGCCTTTTGTTCGAGACCTTCCAGAACTTTGATCTTTCATCCGATTCCTTCCCTTGGTAGATAAACATACCTAGTTTCATGTTGTAGAAGCCTTTGATCTCGAATCAGATCCATGCTCCTTGAATTGAGCTCCAAAGTAGGCTTCACAAAACAGTTTTCTGCCTTAGCCATTTTCTGGCAGTTTTCCAGTTTTGAGGTAGCAACTTTGAGGCCTTGGAAAACAACCTTAATGACATCATCTGGCTCCATAAAGCATACCATTGGAAAGATGGTAACTTGATCTGCAAAACAAACCCTTAAACTTGAATTTACACCAAGCACATTGAGAGAACCATGCCTCCAAAGTATGTACCCTGAACACGGATTTTGACTTAGCCAAATTCTGCCCTTCTTCTTTCCAACCTTGATAGCTTCTTTGCCAAGTAATTGTGACTTGTAGAAGTGGCCAATTTGGATCATATCAGGCTCCCCCTCTTTAAAAAGCTTTGCCCTCAAAGCTTGATCTTTTCTTTTATCAAAATCATCGTAGAATTGATCCCAAATTGGATCGAAAGTGGGCTCCTCAAACATGTTCTTCTGCAGACTTTTGACAGCTTCAACTTCATCATCAATCTGTTCTAGGGACTTTGAAGCTTGCAGTGTTGTTCGAAATGCTTTCTGGGATTGAAATTTACCAACATTGACGCCCAATTGCGCCGGAATACAATTGAGGAGTTGCCCAGAACTTCCTGTCGCAATGACGGACTCGGACGATTGCTGCAAACTTGGGATTTGTTGATTCAATCCTCCCCTCTCCAGTTTTACACTCGAATCTCGTTCACCCAGCTTCCATATGAAGCTTCCAAACATTCCCAGGTCTCGTCCAACCTCAGTAATCAGAGAATCGATGATTTTAGTTTTCCCACCATTCTGGAAGTTGCACGTTTCTGCAAAACTCGGCGGTTCTGGAAAATTGGGAAAAGACCCATATGCTTCGATTTCCTTCTGAGTTGGATGTGCTCTTGGCGGGTAATCCATTCCTTTACCTACTAGGAACTGATCTGTAGTGGTGGTAAGGCTCGATTCGCGCTCAGAATCCCCAACATCATACCCGTTTTTGGAGTCAAACTCCACCGTTTGCAGAAGAGCTTCAATAGCGAAGAAATCCTTAGACTCATCCTCTAGTTCATTGTAGGTATCTCCAGAACGCTGGCTCTGTTCTTGCGGAGGAAAACAGAGGTCTGGAACGCCGATGCTGTTTGCATCAATAACAGCACAGTTTGATAGCTCCGACCCCTTTGAAGCATTCAGGGTTGCTTCTTCTCCATTTACGATCAATCCCGAGGCAGAATTCGATGGGTTTTGGACATCCAATCGATCTTTTGGGCGAGACCAATCAACACTCTGTTTTCGCTGAATAAGACTGAGATGTCTATTGATGGCAGCATCTAAACTCCGATTAAAGTCTCGCCTGAACTGCCCCAATTGAACCTGGACTATCCCATCGATCTTGTCTAACAAATCCTCCATGTTAATCTTCTCCATGTCTGCTCTTCGTATTGAAATTCTTCAAACAACAAAACCAAAACAGACTGCTCCTTTGTTTGCAACGAATTCTGAATTCGTACTAAACACAAGCCGTCTTCTTCTCCTTCGCCCTTGTGTTGAACGGGGCTCTGATACCACTTGATACGCCCCTGGGGGGTGTATGTTATCAAAGTCACGCAGCTAACGACTCAATCGAAGAATCGATTGAGCTCGAATCAAGAACGAAGCGTTCTTAATACGAACTTGGATAAAACGGAACCAAAAGGACGATTCCACACCTGGGGAACGCTCGATTGGTATAAAAGGTAGATGCCCGGCCACGATCAACGCGTTCTTGATCGATACAAGAGCTCAACGAGCTTGGAATCCACCAAAGCTCACACAAGTACGCAAACTTGCAAAAACCCAAAGGTTTCAATTCAATTCTTCAAAATCTGAGTTTACAACGTAAAAGAAAGCTTTAAATAAACCTAAGCTACGTCTAACAACTAAAAAGGAAGTCTAAATACAATCTAACTCGAAAAGGAATCAAATCTAACAATCATAGTTGAATAAGGAAAGAAAATCATGTTTTACAAAGGCAGAAATTCTGTGATTTCGTACTAACTTCGCGCCTTTTGTTCGAGACCTTCCAGAACTTTGATCTTTCATCCGATTCCTTCCCTTGGTAGATAAACATACCTAGTTTCATGTTGTAGAAGCCTTTGATCTCGAATCAGATCCATGCTCCTTGAATTGAGCTCCAAAGTAGGCTTCACAAAACAGTTTTCTGCCTTAGCCATTTTCTGGCAGTTTTCCAGTTTTGAGGTAGCAACTTTGAGGCCTTGGAAAACAACCTTAATGACATCATCTGGCTCCATAAAGCATACCATTGGAAAGATGGTAACTTGATCTGCAAAACAAACCCTTAAACTTGAATTTACACCAAGCACATTGAGAGAACCATGCCTCCAAAGTATGTACCCTGAACACGGATTTTGACTTAGCCAAATTCTGCCCTTCTTCTTTCCAACCTTGATAGCTTCTTTGCCAAGTAATTGTGACTTGTAGAAGTGGCCAATTTGGATCATATCACGTACTCTTGCATGAAGTGAGCTTTAGTGACCTCATGGCGTGAATGCTTGACGATACACTTAATTTTGGCAATTATATGGAGTCATATGTTGTCTTTTCACATCAAAAGCATTGGTTGTAGAGTAGGGCGCGAAGAGCCCTTCAAAGTATGAGTGCTAATCTCTTGCACAAAGGGACTTTCTAATCGAAGACGCACTAGATTTGTGGGCGCATAGAGTAGTTTTAAGCAAAAAACGCTTTACTTTTGAGGGCGTAGAGAGTATTTCTAACCAAATGACACTTTAATCTTAGGTCGTGAAGAGTATTTTCAACCAAATGGCGCTTTAATTTTGAGGGCGCAGATAGTATTTCCAATCCAAACGACGCTTTAATTCTGAGGACGCGGAGAGTATTTATAATCAAAGGACGCTTTAATTTCTAGGGCGCGGAGGTATTTCCAACCAAATGGCGCTTTAACACGAGGGCGCGGAGAGTAATTTTAATCAAACGACGCTTTAATTTCTAGGGCGTGTAGGGTATTTCCAACCAAATGGCGCTTTAACACGAGGGCACGGAGAGTGATGTCAACAAATGACAATATTACATGGAGATAAAATTGAATTTCACTAGCAAATGAAGTACTTAGCTTGGTCTGGAGTGTGTTGAAGCTCTCACTTGCTGTGAATGATAGATGCGTTTAACACAAGCTTTTCAGTTAGCCTCCTGGTGCATGCGCTCGACTTCTCTTGAATAGGCGCATATTTTGACTTCGCAAATAACATTTTGATATTTGAAGTCTTTTTTGGCACATTGGGTTAGCAGGCGCTGTGCTTGGTTGGATTTCCCAATTGACATTTTAGACATTTGAAGTCTTGTGGGCTAGGCGCATGATTTCCACTACCTCCGTTCATTAATGGATGTCTGGGACAGACGCGTGCCTTAAAGCAAATTTGGGATGGAAGCTCTTACTCAATTCGGATGCGCTTATTACATGTGCCGGTTTCTGCACCCCTTCCTCCTTTATTCATTTGTACGCCGCTTCATCTCTCTTTTCTTGCGCCTTATTTCCTTATCTTTCTTTTCCTTTTTCGTTGGCTGTTTCTATGAGTCTGCAACATCATCCCTCATCCTCATTCTTTTCTTTTGCAGACGCCTCTCCTCAATTCTTCTATCGATGTATTGCAGCCTTAAACATCAAGTCGGGTAAAAGTTTAGGCCCGATGCTTTCGCGCTCCTCTTTTTCGTTGGACCAGACGCTGACTTTGAAGTTCGGTGACAAATGCACGATGATGCTATGCGTCACTATTATATGCGCCATCGGGTTCTTGGCTCCGACGCTTGAATCTCCCTGGATTGTAGTATTCAAAGGAAAACAACGAGCCTCTTTGCATAATATGCGCACATATTCTCCCAATTGGACGCGTTTCGATTTTGTAGTTGAGAAAAAGAATCAGCCTTCCTCTTTGTCGTTCCCATTATCTTCCAAAAAACCTGAAAGCTTTGCGCCCTCCCGCCCCTAATCATATGCGCCCAAGGACAACAATATCTTATTTCATAGAGTTGGACGCTCGATGCCATAGGGTTTCATCTCTTTCTCGTCAGTGTTCCGGCGCCGCATTTTATCTCCGACCACAAAGTTCATCTGGATCTGGGTAGTTCCTCTTCCATGCTTCCAAATATGTTCTTTGATGGAAAGAACCAAGTACTTTTCGGCCCTTTTCTTACCATTTCTTCTGGAGGAAACAGGGACGGAGTAAAAACCAGACCCGGGTTTGACAGAGGACGACCAAAGCTCGACTCCTCTTCTCTCTTATGGATTTGATTTTTCAGATCTGACCAGAGAACCTTGTTGAAGCATACCAGTAGAAAATTTTAGTTTAACCGAAGCTCTGACTTGGATTTTTATGCTTTATGAACCTAAGAAATCCTTGGATTTGCAAAGCCGCGTAGTTCTGTTGCGATCGAGGACATCTCGTGAAACAGCTTCATATTTCACTATGCTCTTCTAGAAATCGTCTGCTTCTGCAGGGTATTTCTTGGTTTCTCCAGGGAACTCGACCGATAACTCGACCGAGAGAGAGAGAGAGAGAGAGAGCAGATTTGGGACATGGCTGAGCACCGCTGAAGAGCTGATCCCGAGATTCGTTGCTTGTGGAAGAGAAGATCGGTATGTGAGCTCCGTGTTCTTCCTTCGCTACACCACATCGCTCTTCCTTAGGAGAGAGAAAGTAGATTCGACAGAGTCTGAAAACCAGATTTTTCGCCGATCCTTCACCTTTCAATCTAACGAACACTAATTAACGTAAGTGGATCTGACCATTTGGGCTTTGCGATCTGGGTTTGGCGAGAGAAAATGAGCAGAGAATCGAGTCGGATATGACTTCTCAAACTCGTTCCTATCCCCTATCTGGTGCGCCAATTGTTTAGCCACGAAACAAGTATGACGCCAGTCTGTGAAAGGGCGGGGATGCCCCCCTGCATCTACACTCCAACGATCAACATTAGTATCATAATAGAGAAATAAGAAGAGCTTATGTAGGGAGAGATATTGTAGAGTGATAATTGATATGTGAAAATGAGTTGAGGAGAAGGAGAGGCTCCTTACTTGGAAGACCTAAGGATATATTTATAGGTCAAGCTTTGTCAACCTTCATTGGACTTCCATTGGGTCTTTGTGCGCGCTTGTGGATTACTATTGTTGTTCGAGTTGGGTCGTGCCATATTTACGGGTCCAACAAGCACATAATTATAGTTAATCCTTAACATAAACACATACAACTAATACAGTTACCTTATATTCAATAGAAGTATATATTCACATAACAAACGTACATATCAATGGTATGAGGCTGATGAATTATTGTGTTTGTCTGAATTCACTAAGTTTTTTTAACAATTATCATAGGTTGAAAAAGACTTTACTTTCAAGTTTTTATCAAATATAATGTATGAGTTTTATCTAAATTAGACGTATATATGTTATGGTTTACATTCTACAAATACAAATATAGAACATAGGAACAATGTTGAGCTTTAGTTTTCAAGAGTAAAAGGAGTACGCTTGGTTGTTGAGTTGTTATGCACAGTAAATAATTATAAATAATTTATACCACACTTAACTTTAGTTTTAAAAATTATAAATTTCCACTATATAATATTATTTTTCTCCAATATTTTTTTTATGCTCTTTGATTCTTCTCTTCTACTCATTAAGTTCTCGTAACCTATTCAAGTAAGTATAGTTAATTGATTAATCGTCAATTTAGTTATTATTTGAATTCTCATATTTTATTTCATATTTCTATTTGAAATCATTATAACTCTTTATTTTAAATAATGTTTTTTAAAATAGTAATATTATTTTATTTATTATATTTTAAAGAAAAAATTGAACCAGAATTTATTTATATAACAGAATCTCTACATTCTCAGCGCTGCCCAAAACCATCGAATCTATCATAAGAATAAAAGACCAGGCTTTACCAAGAAAAAATTAGCAGATACACAAAACACTGGAAAACCGAGAAACCGAGGATTCCGAATTTCGTACCAAACAAAGGCAAATAGAACAAAAATCGCCGTTCAACCCAGATCTCCGAAAGACGGAAAAAGAAGACAAAAGATGGCGTACCTCCATAGAAGAGGGAGAGTCGACTGTGGCGAGTTCGCCCAAGAAGAAGTATTGATGATAACGAAAAAAAGGAAAAGATCGGCGTCGCCGAATGGCCGGCAAGACGGCGATCATGTCTCCGGAGTCGCAGAAGATTCATCGTAGATCTTTCCATCAATTGGGTTAACTAGTTGGGGTATTTTCGTGAAGAAGATGATGATGATAAACTGCGGCGGGCAGGGTGTGGCTAATTTTTTCTTTGTTTTAACATTTTCATCTCTTGTATTCATTACTTGAAAAATAAAGTATGTTACCTAAGTTGTTTGGTTTTTATGATAAAGTATTACATGAAACCGTTTACCATAATATAAAATATTTTATGATAAAATCGTGGTTTAAGTGTAGTTCGACCGTTAGATCGTTAAAAACTGTCTACAGATGTATCCTCCGATACTAGTATATCGTGGTTGAACCGCCAGTACGGTACGGTTTCATGGACCATGGTTTTCATAAATGAAAATGAAAAAATTTGTTTATACAAGTTGTACCTTTAACGTTATGTTAAGTTGTACCATAACATAAATGTTCAAAATCACTTAATGTATAACTTCAGTTTATACTTTTAACGTTATGATATAACGCAAGGTTGTAATTTAATTATTTAAAGCACCAATATTTTAAAACATATTACAAGTGTTCATGAATGAATGACAAGTAAACATGCTCTTAGTTTAGCGAAATACGGGCCTTAATTGGAGAAAACCAAATACTATTACAAGCCATACAATCAAGTCCTATCAAGATGACCAACAACAAGTCCCAACTCCCAAGGTCGGAAATCAGAAAGGCTATTATTTTAGGAACATATCTCCCATGCATCAATCATCAATGTTGATTTTTCGAGACCAGCTGGCTTTCATGTTTCATTACAATTTAGCTGGAAGAATCCGATCTTCAACAGCTCCCACAACGATGCAGAGTTTTGGGTACAAACCCTTCCTCATCTTCTCGTATGCCTTTCCGTCCCACTTCCTCGATCCTAGCCGCTCAGCAAGCTCCATAGACGCCTCTCTCAAGCTCTGCTCGCAACCCCAAACACCATCCACAATCCCCATCTCCACCGCCTCTCTTCCCCTAACCTTCCTCCCTCCCAGCACAACATCCCTCCGGGCCAGCCCCGACCCGATCTTGGCCCGAAACAGGACGGTGAAGTAGTCCGGCAAGCAACCTCCGAGGTCGATCTCGCTCATGTAAAGCACACCTCTGTCCTCCCTCATCAGCATGTAGTCGTGGCTCAGGGCCAGCACGAACCCTGCCGCCGCGGCGTGGCCCTGGACCACGGCGATCGTGGGGATGGGGAGGGAGACGAGCTCGGCGACCACGTGCCGCAGGGACTCCACCATTTGGGTGAGTCTGGCTAGGGCCTTGAGCCTGCATCCTGCGGCTAAGGCCCAAGGTAGGTCGAGTCCGTTGGAGAAGAACCTGCCTTGGGAGTTTGTGATGAGAACGGATCCGCTTGTAGCTACGGACTTGATTTGGCGAAGGGCCGAGAGGATGGCGGCGATCAGAGTTGGGCTGAGGCGATGCTCGTCGTCGTTGCCCGTCAGTGTTAGGACGAAGATGTTGGAGCGCTGTTCGAGGGTGCACATGGTGAAGGAATGAGAGAAATGATGGAGTCAATTAGAAATTCCATGTATAAATAGGCTATGGGTTTCACTACTTGTTTAGGGGTTGTTTGGATAAGGTTTTGGATCTCAAATCCAACACTTGTGGGAATTCATAGAATCCATCGTTTGCATGCATAAATCCACTGATAATTTTTTAGATATCAAATCCGTGAGCTCTATAGATTTGGTATTTAGGAATCTCACATAATTTGGTTTAGGGGTGTGTAGCAGTTCAGTTCGCTTCGGATCGAACCAAACTCACGAGAAACGCGATCCATTAATGAAAGATATCTTAGGACCAAAGATCAGACTATCATTGCATTCGATCCATTCGGTCTTGTTTTGTCCTGTCCAAAAATCAGTTCGGTCCATTTTTACATCAATAATTATAAATTCATAGGACCAAGGACCATACCACATTATGATTGGTTTATATGGTCTGGTCCAATCACCGAATTGGTCCAGTGCAGTTCAGTACGAGCCTGACCATGATACACCCCTAATTTGGTGAGATTTGAGAGAAGAGACAAAATGCTTGATGCTAAATAAACCAAACTCTTATAAAATCTGAAACATCCAAACAACAATTTTCTCAAAATCCAAACGAAAACAAATCCATCACTTATCCTTCATTTTTTAAATCCAGGGATTTAACACAAATCTTCAATTTTCAAATTCCTAATCCATATCACCCCTTAGAACATAGCAGGACAAACCAATTGAAAATTGAAATTTCAAATCAGCAGCAAAGAAGACGTTGGAAGGAAGAAGAAGAAGTTGACCAGAGAAGTTTTTCTCTTTTAGTTGAAACTCATCGTTTATAGCTAACGGTGTCGTTTGGTTCTATTTTAAGTGTTGTCTTTCTTTTTTCCCAAGCCTTGCTTTGTTTCCCTTTCAAGTAAAGAGAACAAAATTGTACACAGAACAGAGTAGGCTGGCCATGGTTGTCCTGTAGCCACCAGCCTCACTATAAATTGTAATTCCTAATGAATGAGAACTCAGGCCTTAGGGTTTCACCTAAACTAAAACTTTGTTATGGTATCAGAGCCTGGTTGCTCAACCTAGCTCGGCGCCGCCGGAAGTGAAACCATGGCAGACAACAACAATGATGCACAACAACAAAACCAGCAAGCTAACTTTGAAGATGAGCAAGCCAACAACAACAATGCACAGCAACAGCTTTACCAGATGGAGGACCCCTATTTCCTTCATGGATCTGATCAACCAGGTATTCTCTTAGTGGCAGAGAAACTTAACACTACAAACTACAATGATTGGAGTAGAGCGATGTATAATGCACTAGCTGCTAAAAACAAGTTGGGGTTTGTTAGTGGAGTTCTGGTTGAGCCAAATCCAACAGATCCAAGACATGGGGCATGGATCAGGAACAATGTGATGATCCTAAGTTGGATTCAGCAATCTGTTGAGACAGAGATTAAGAAGACTATTCTTTCTAGTAAGACTGCTTTTGAGGCTTGGAAAAGTCTCCAATCTAGGTATGGGGCTGGTGATAATATAAGGGTTGCAGAGATTGAAGAGTCTTTGTCTAATCTTAAGCAAGGAAACCAGACAGTTACAGAATATTATGGAAGAGTCATCACACTAAGGGATGAACTCGAAAACTATCAGCCACTACTCCCATGTGACTGTACTCCCACCAGCCACCTTACCTGCAGAGCTATGAAGAAGGTTCAAGAATACCAGGACACAAGTTATGTCATCAAGTTTCTTAGAGGGCTCAATGAAAACTTTTCTACAGTAAGATCACAAGTTCTTTTTGGTGATGAGTTGCCCAACATCAATAGAGTCTTTCAAAGAATGCTGCAACATGAAAGACAGATGTATGGGACACAAAAGGGAAAGATGATTTCTGCAACAAGTGTGGAGTCCACAGTTCTAGCTGCTCAAGGAGGAAACAGAAGGCCAAATCCTACTGGAAAAAGGCCTTACTGTACTTATTGCAAGAGGGAAGGACATACTGAGGAGGTTTGCTATCAGAAACATGGATGGCCTCCTGGAATGGATACAAGAAATCCAGGAGGACAGAGCAAGGGACTCGAGTGCAACTACTGCAGAAGGCAAGGGCACACAGAAGAAAGATGTTTTTTCAAGCATGATTTTCCTCCCAGCAGCAGAAGCTCCACAGGTCAAGGAAGAGGAAGAGGATATGCCAACATGACCTCTACCACTCAAAATGATCAAGACATCAAGCTTACCAAAGAAGATTATGAAAATTTGATGAATTTGCTTCATCAGAAGAAACCTACTGGTTCTTACACTGATGCTGCTTTCATCAACAGTCCACAGGAGCCAGGTAAATTTCTTCTGACTGCTCCCATACTCAATCCAACTAACAAGAGGAACACACTATGGATTCTTGACACTGGAGCATCAGATCACATAGTGTGTACTCTTGACAACCTTGTTGAATATAAAGAGATAAACAATGTGTTTATCACTCTCCCAACTGGAGACCAGATCAAAGCCACTCACATTGGTATAGCCAAGTGTACTGATGATCTCATACTCGAAGATGTCATGTACATACCTCATTTCACCTTCAACCTAATCTCAGTGAGCAAGCTCACTTCCAAAAAAACCTCTCTACCTAACTTTCTACTCTAACTTTTGTCTCATACAGGACCTGGAGAAGAAGAAAATGACTGGTTCTGCTAGACTCACCAATGGACTCTACCATCTAGAAGTAAACCATAGCCCAAAATACATCACTGCTACTAGCACAAACACTTTTGATCTGTGGCATTTTAGATTAGGTTATGTTTCCCATTCTAAAATTCCACACCTCAGCCAATTTTTTACCTCCATCCAAACTATCAAAGACCAGCCTTGTGATGTCTGTCATTTTGCTAAACAAAGAAGACTCAGTTTCCCTATCAGTCAATCTGTAACTCATCAACGTTTTGAACTTATTCATGTTGATTTATGGGGTCCCAATTCTGTTCCTACTTTTGATGGTTATAAGTATTTTTTAACCATAGTTGATGATTATACTCGAATGACATGGATTATGTTGTTGGAGTTTAAGTCAGAAGCAAGACCAAAACTGCTTGCCTTCTGCAAGCATAATGAAAGACAGTTCAACACAAAAATCAAAAGGATAAGGAGTGATCAAGGGAAAGAGTTCCAAATGGATGATTACTATGCTGATAAGGGTATCATTCATGAAATGTCTTGTGTCCAAACCCCTCAACAGAATAGCAAAGTTGAGCGCAAACACCAACATATTCTTGCTGTTGCTCGTGCCTTAATGTTTCAAGCTGCTCTGCCAGCTAGTTTTTGGGGGTTTCTGTGTTAAACATGCAGTGTTTCTCATAAACAGGGTACCCTCTACCGTTTTGAACAACAAAACACCTTATGAGCTTCTACACAACAAACAACCAGACCTTTCCCAGTTAAAAGTTTTTGGTTGTTTATCCTTTGCCAGCACTCTAGCTCATCATCGCACTAAGTTTCAGCCTAGAGCTCGAAAGGGTGTTTTTATAGGGTTCACTTCTGGGATTAAGGGTTATCTGATTTATGATCTTGACACTCATGAGACTTACATTTCCAGAGATGTTGTCTTTTATGAGAATGATTTCCCCTTTAAAAGTCTAGCAAGCAGTGATGTACCATCTACCTCAACTAACAGTTCTCTCTTTCCAGTACCACCCTCACCACATGTCTTTGATGATTTCATTTTCCCTCCTCATCCACCCACTCCAGTCACCTTTGACCCTCCTTCTCCGCCACCAGATCCCTCACCTAATCCATCTCCTTCCACCAGTTCCACTCCTAGTTCTCACTCCCCTACAACCAGTTCCTCTCCAAGCCCCCCTCCCCCACCTAATCCTCTTGTTCGTCGCTCAGACAGACAGTCTAAACCACCAAACCACCTAACCAAAGACTACCACTGTTACCTATTACAGAAGTCTAGCACTACCAGTCAATCTTCTTCTCTCCAGGACCAGGACGAAAGGTACCCTCTCTCTACTACTCTCTCCTATGATTCCCTTGCTCCCCATTACAAACATTTTGTTCTCAGTATCTCCTCTCATACTGAACCTAACTCATATGAAGAAGCCTCCAAATCTCCTCAATGGAATGCTGCAATGCAGCAAGAGACAAAAGCTCTAATAAAAAATGAAACGTGGGATGTTGTTGAGCTCCCAGCAGGCAAGAAACCCATTGGCAGCAAATGGGTTTACAAACTGAAGTTTGAATCTGATGGTTCTTTGGATAGATTCAAAGCTAGAGTTGTGGCAAAGGGTAATACACAGTAAGAAGGGGTGGATTACCAGGACACGTTTGCCCCAGTAATCAAGATGACTACTATCAGAACTTTCTTGGCTATAGCAGCTATGAGGAATTGGCATGTTCACCAACTGGATGTGAACAATGCCTTCCTCCATGGAGATCTCCAGGAGGAGGTCTACATGACTCTACCAAAGGGCTATACGCCACCTACTGGTTTCAAACATCCAGTGTGCAAACTGAAAAAGTCCCTTTATGGGTTGAAACAAGCTTCCAGACAGTGGTTTTCAAAACTCACTGACAAACTACTTCACCTACAGTTCATACAGAGCAAGACTGATCATTCTTTGTTCTACAAAGCTACTGAGTCCACCTACACTTGCATCCTCATCTATGTGGATGACTTGCTCCTAGGTGGTAATGATTTACAGGAGATTCAGCTCCTCAAACAAGAACTTCACACAGCCTTCAGTATAAAAGACCTTGGCTCCCTACGTTTCTTTCTAGGCATTGAAGTGGCTCGCAACAACAAAGGAATCCATCACTCTCAAAGAAAATATACACTGGAGATCATTGAAGAAGCTCAGCTTCTTGATTCAAAGAAAGTCTCTACTCTAATGGATTACAAGACACACTTGAGCAGTGAATGTGAGACACCCTATCCTGATCCTGAATTCTTCAGGACCCTTGTTGGCAAACTCATCTATCTCACCACAACTCGCCCAGATATTAGCTATGCTACTCAACAAGTCAGCCAGTTCATGTCTAACCCCAGCATTCAACATTTCAAAGCAGTTCAACGAATTCTCATATACCTCAAATCAGCTCCTGCCACTGGTCTTTTCTTCCCAGCTTCTGGAGAATTTCATCTCAAGGCTTATACTGATTCTGATTGGGCTGCTTGCGTGGACACCAGGCGGTCGATTTCTGGCTACTGCATCTACCTCGGCAACTCTCTCATTCCTGGAAAAGCAAGAAACAAAAGACTGTCAGTCTCTCTTCCTGTGAAGCCGAGTATAGAGCTCTCGCTTTCACTGCCTGCGAGCTTCAATGGCTCCTCTATTTGATCGCCGATTTCAAGGTCATCCACAACAAACCAGCTACTCTCTATTGCGACAACCAAAGTGCTATCTACATCGCGGAAAACCCTACCTTCCATGAGCGAACAAAACATATTGAATTAGACTGCCATCTGGTCCGTGAAAAGCTCCAATCGAAGACCCTGAAGCTCCTCCATGTCTCTTCCTCGCACCAGCTGGCGGATTTGTTCACCAAACCACTCTCTCCTGCTCCTTTTTGTTATCTTTTCTCCAAGCTTGGTGTGCATAATCTATGCCCACCAGCTTGCGGGGGGGTAACAGGACAGACCAATTGAAAATTGAAATTTCAAATCAGCAGCAAAGAAGACGTTGGAAGGAAGAAGAAGAAGTTGACCAGATAAGTTGACCAGAGATGTTTTTCTCTTTTAGTTGAAACGCATCGTTTATAGCTAACGGTGCCGTTTGGTTCTATTTTAAGTGTTGTCTTTCTTTTTTCCCAAGCCTTGCTTTGTTTCCCTTTCAAGTAAAGAGAACAAAATTGTACGCAGAACAGAGTAGGCTGGCCATGGTTGTCCTGTAGCCACCAGCCTCACTATAAATTGTAATTCCTAATGAATGAGAACTCATGCCTTAGGGTTTCACCTAAACTAAAACTTTGTTAGAAGACAAGGGACAAACAATTTTTTTTTTTTTTTGGGAAATGAGTTTTGCCAAGTTGCCGTTGTGGAGGTCATGCTCCGAATTCAAGATGTGGTCTAATTTTTTTTTTTATATATATACAATATAATGAGAATGAACATAGATAGTATCATTACTTAAAAAGTAATATTTTTCCTAGTATTGTTTGTATTGACAATGTGAAGTGGAAAACCCTAAAAACCTGGGTTGTGCCTTTGCATTGAGATGAATATATATGTGGGATTGCCACTACAGGTTAAGGATCTGTTGGGTTGTGTCCTTTTACAGCAGAGCAGAGGGAAAGGAAAAACAACAGAGAAGAAATACAAAATAAAGCCTATTGTGGCGGGTTCTATGATGCTGTGCCGTTTAAGGCAACGGTCGACTTCTTCCCCTTTACGACGTCGCTCCATGTCTTGGCTTTGGAATTTTCAATTTCATCTGTTACCCCCCCACAAGCGGGTGGGCAGAGCGTCTGGACACCGAGATTGGACAGAAGAAAGTGGAATGTAGCTGGAGGAAGCGGCTTTGTGAAGAGGTCCGCGAGTTGGTGAGAGCTCGAGACATGGAGGAGTTTGATTACCTTGGATTGCAGCTTTTCCCTTACCAGGTGGCAGTCAATTTCGATATGTTTCGTCCGCTCATGGAATGTTGGGTTGCCAGCGATGTGCAGGGCCGATTGATTATCACAAAAGATGGTTGCTGGTTGTGGGTGAGATACTCTGAAATCAGTGAGGAGAAAGAGAAGCCACTGTACCTCGCAGGAGGTGTATGCCAGTGCTCTGTATTCAGCCTCACACGATGAGCGAGACACTATATGTTGCTTCTTGCTTTTCCAAGAGATTAGGGAGTCGCCCAGATAGATGCAGTAGCCTGTGATGGAGCGCCTGGTATCCGGGCAGGCAGCCCAATCGGAATCACTGTAACCTTGAAGATGAAGAGTGGATGAACTGGAGAAGAATAAGCCAGAGGTTGGTGAAGATTTCAAATATCTGAGCACACGAAGAAGAGCTTTGTAGTGAGTCTCAGTTGGGTTGGCCATGAATTGACTGAGTTGCTGAGTGGAGAAACTGATATCAGGCCTCGTCGTTGTAAGATAAATCAGTTTCCCCACAAGTTTCCTGTAGGTTGCAGCATCAGTAAGAGGTTGATCAGAGGCAGTGGACAGATGGGATTTATAATCCATTGGTGTTGAAGCAGGTCTAGAGAGGAGAACACCCGCCTCCTCGATGATTTCTAGGGTGTATTTCCTTTGGTTAAGATGAATGCCTGATGAATCCCTTCTAGTCCTAGAAAGAACTTAAGGTTGCCAAGATTTTGGATGCCAAAAGCTTGATGAAGGTGGTCCTTGATTTGATTGATCTCAGTCAGATCAGATCCTCCAATGATGAGATCATCAACATATATGAGAATACATGTATAGGATGTTGGTGTTTGTTTGAAGAAGAGGGAGTGATCAACCTGATTTGATTGGTAACCTTGAGAGCATAAGCTATCTGCCATTTTGGCAAACCATTGACGTGGGGCTTGCTTTAATCCATAGAGGGATTTCTTGAGAAGACAGACTGGGTTTGGGATATTGGCTGGTGGTGTGAAGCCCTTTGGGAGCTTCATGTAAACTTCTTCATGGAGATCTCCATGAAGAAATGCATTGTTTACATCAAGCTGTTGGACAATCCAGTTCTTTGCTGCTGCAATGGCCAGGAAAAGTCTCACTGTTGTCATTTTAATGACAGGAGCAAAGGTGTCCTGATAATCGACCCCTTCCTGTTGGCTGAATCCCTTTACCACGAGCCTAGCTTTTTCCCTTTCAAGACAACCATCAGAGAGGAACTTCAGTTTAAAGATCCACTTGTTACCAATGGCCTTCTTCTTTGGAGGGAGGGAAACAACATCCCAGGTCTGATTCTGAATTAGAGCCTTGAGCTCAGACTGTACTGCATTATCCCATTCTGGACTGAGAATGGCTTCTTCATATGTTTCTGGTTCCTTGTAGGATGAGATGCTGAGAGCAAATTTCTGATGTTGTGGTGATAGAGATGAATAATCAATGAAAGCAGACAGAGATGCAAAGTTACCTGATTGTGAAGACTCAGTTGAGTGACTGGTGGAAGAAGACTGCTGTAGCAGGCTGCAATGGTATGGTTGTAGTCTTGTTGGTGGTTTTGTTTGTCTATGAGGTTTTCTAATGGCTATTGGGAGATTGGAGTTAGGGGAAGGGGGAATGTTTAATGAGGGCTGAATGGGAACACTGGAAGATGAGGTTGCAGGTGGTATAGGAGTTGTTTGGGGAGGTGGAGGGTCATCAAGGAATGGGAGAGAGGGGTATAAGGCGTTGTCATTAGTGTCTGTGTCCTGTGGAATATGATGGAAAGGAAACTGATCCTCATAGAAGTGAACATCTCGTGAGATGAAGACCTCATGGTTTTGAAGATCATAGATTTTGTAACCCTTGATGCCACTGGGATAGCCTAGAAAGACACCTTTTCTGGCTCTGGTTTGGAACTTGGTTCTGTGGTTGCTTAGGGTGGAAGCAAAACATAAACACCCAAAAACTTTGAGGTCTGTCAAATCTGGTGGTTGGTCATGGAGTTTTTGGTATGGTGTGATGTCTCCTAGGACTATGGTAGGGACTCTGTTGATCAAGAACACAACATGTTTGACACACTCACCCCAAAACCCTATTGGTAAGTTTGATTGATATTTTAGAGCTCTTGCAATGGCCAATATGTGTTGATGTTTGCGTTCTACTTTACTGTTCTGTTGAGGTGTCTCAACACAGGACATCTCATGAACAATGCCAGTGGAAGAAAAAAAACTTGGCATCAGGAATTCTTTACCCTGATCACTCCTAATTCTTTTGACAGAATGATCAAACTATTTTTCAACAAGTAGGCAGAATTCTTGTAGTCTAGGACCTGCTTCTGATTTTGAGTGAAGTAGAACAAGCCAGGTCATTCTACTGAAATCATCTACAATTGTTAAGAAGTATTTGTAGCCATCAAAAGTAGGAGAGGAGTTTGGACCCCAAATGTCAACATGTATTACCGAAAATGGATGTGTGGAAACAGTGGAACTGTCTGGAAAAGGAAGCCTCCTTTGCTTTGCAAAGTGGCAAACATCACAAGGAATAGAGCTGTTTGTATCTATGGAGTTACATATTTGTTTCAACTTTGGAATTTTAAAATGAGAAACATGGCCTAATCTAAAATGCCATAGGTCAAAGCTATTTGCAGTAGTAGTGGAGGCTATGACAGGCTTAGGGCTACTGGTTGCTCCTAGATGGGTCATGTGGTAGAGGCCATGGGAAAGCTCAGCAGAACCAGTCACTCTCCTGAGCTCCAAATCCTGTATTATGCATACATCATAGAAGAAAGTTAAGCACAAGGATCTGTTTGTGGTTAACTTGCTTACTGATATAAGGTTGAATGTGAACTGAGGGACAAATAAAACTGCCTCAAGTGTTAAGTCTGCTACTGATGTAACACAACCAATGTGTGTAGCCTGTACTTTAGCTCCAGTAGGTAAATTGATGAAGACATTATGTAGAATGCTTGGATTTTCTAGGAGACTTAGTGAGCAGACAATGTGGTCTGAAGCACCAGTGTCAAGTATCCATGTTGTGCTAGATGGTGATCTACCAGAAGCATTCAAGGAATGTTTACCTGAGGGTCCCTCATAGGAATGGAAAGCTGCTGCTGTATGAGGATTGTTTTTCTGGGAATCTTTCTCTTTGAGCATAGCCATGAATCTGTCATAGTCACCCTTTGTTAACCTCACCTTTTGGTTGTCAGGATTGGTAGAGCTGGAAGAAGCAGAAGTCTGATTGGTGAAGGCAGGGGCTTGAAGTCTCATTGGAGTGGGATTTGGACTGGTCTTGGAGGTGCCAGAGGAAGGCCACCCATGCTTGTGAAAGCACCGTTCCTCAGTGTGACCCCTTCTTTTGCAGAAGGTACACTCGATAACCTTGCCCTGAGTTGTTGTAGAGGGAACCCTGGGAGTCATCCCTGGAGGCCAGCCATGTTTGTGGTAACAAACATCTTCTGTGTGACCATTCCTTTTGCAGTGAGTACAGTAAGGGCGTTTGCCTTGTGAGCCGTGAGTAGCAAGAACCACTGATTCAGAGGCAAGAACCCTGCTCTGTTGGGGCCCAAATTGTTGCCTTTCATGTTGAAGGAGGCGCTGGAAAACCTTGTCAATAGAGGGTAGGGTTTCTCCAAAAAGAACTTGAGATCTTACTATAGAGTAGTTATCATTCAGACCCCTAAGAAATTGGATCAAATAGTTGGTTTCTCTATAGTGAAGAACCAGTTGCAGGGCAGCACAT
Source organism: Linum tenue (assembly GCA_946122785.1). Classification (NCBI taxonomy): domain Eukaryota; kingdom Viridiplantae; phylum Streptophyta; class Magnoliopsida; order Malpighiales; family Linaceae; genus Linum; species Linum tenue. The sequence continues at coordinate 55,773,259 of CAMGYJ010000002.1, forward strand.
GTTTGATGACTGGTTGGGGTACAAGCACAGGGTTCTATGGGTTGATAACCATCTAGTTCATCTTGTATAGCAATGAAGTGACCATAGTACTCGTTGAGAGTCTGATTACCTTGGTGGAGACTAGAGAGTGATTCAATGAGTTCTGCCACTCGAACAATGTCTCCTTGACCATATCGAGCCTTTAGACTTTGCCAGGCTTCAGAAGCAAGCTTGAGAGACATCAAGGTCTTGCGAATGCCCGGTTCAACAGCTTGTTGAATCCAGCTGAGAACCATAATGTTGTTTCTTGTCCAGGACCAGTGAAGAGGATCTGTATTTGTTGTTGGGGCAGGGATGGTGCCATCAATGAAGCCGAGTTTGTTCTTCGCTCCAAGGACATTGTACATCGCCTTGCTCCAGTCATTGTAGTTGGTGGGAGTGAGTTTTTCACCAACCAGCAGGACTCCAGGTTGTTCAGAAGCATGTAAGAAGTAAGGATCCGCCATGGGATCAGGTTGAGCAGGAGGTTGAATTTGAGCCATGGTGAGAAAATTTTAGAGGCGGCTAGGGTTGAGGCTCTGATACCATATTGACAATGTGAAGTGGAAAACCCTAAAAACCTGGGTTGTGCCTTTGCATTGAGATGAATATATATGTGGGATTGCCACTACAGGTTAAGGATCTGCTGGGTTGTGTCCTTTTACAGCAGAGCAGAGGGAAAGGAAAAACAACAGAGAAGAAATACAAAATAAAGCCTATTGTGGCGGGTTCTATGATGGTGTGCCGTTTAAGGCAACGGTCGACTTCTTCCCCTTTACGACGTCGCTCCATGTCTTGGCTTTGGAATTTTCAATTTCAGCTGTTAGTTTGAAATAGAATTATCATCAGCTCTTCAACTTTTGTGGCCGCCTCGAGGAAAAGAATCGTAAATGACTAAGACTTTGATCATATACTGCAGTGACTTACTGCGTTGGATCTTGTAGGGGTAGACAATTCGGCGGCCAGGGTGGATCGGATAAGTCGATTGAATATTGCATCTGGCGTCCAATTCAATCCTCGTATTATTATTCTGTTCGGAAAGACAGTAGTCTTAGAGTAGGATGTCTGACTACAACGAAAGCAAAGAAGCAAAAGCTAGCTTGGTGGCCATATTCACATGGTCGCAGATTCGCATCTACGGACGGAGACTACACCCACATGTTCAACCTAAAGATCGAGACAGAAACACAGCGTCGCCAACAAAATACAAGCCCATACAGTAATTGGGCTATGCATAGCCCACGATGATCACTACTCTACTAATTCGCTGGGCTGGGCTGGGCTGGAAAGATGGACACGCCCATCTTCACCGGATCCGCCGCAGAGACCAGCTGGAAGAGGCACACATCTCCCTCTCCCAAACTGTTGTCTTCCATGAACCTTCCCCATCCCTTCCCCATAAACATCCCCTGCCCAGACCTGTTCCTCGCCACCTCCACGTTCCACTGCTCGCCTGCATTTTCACCATTGCACACCTCCAGAATCCCACTCCTGTTGGTTCTTCTCTCAATCTTATGCTCTCTTCCAAACCCACTAGGTATTATCTGCATACACAATCAACCGATCGAAGGATACTTTCTGCCAAAAATATTTTTTATATATATATGGTTAATTTATTAAACAACAAGCAGCACTCACAGTCCTGCTGCCCCCACGAGTATGATTAGAGCTCAGCACGGCGATGAAGCAAGGCCTGTCTTCGGGCTTGCATGCTATTGCTTCCTCGATTCCCTTCTTGCACAATCTGTACATCTTGGGTAGCCTGAGGTGGAACAGGGCATTCGTCACGATCCCGCTCACTTCGAGAAACTCCAGCGTGTTTTCAATCTCAGCTGGATGCCCAAATCAATTCCCAATTGCTACTCATCAATAATTACTTACAATCATATATGTAAAAGTAAAACCCACCTGCACCCAAATGCAGATCACAAATGGCTTAGCTTACCGGTGAGATCGGAGGTTTGCCGCTTTCTGGGTCGGAGCCTGTTTCTTGCGCTGGGTTTGCAATCTCCTTCTTCTTCGTCGGAGGAAATGATGATGCAATGAGGGGAACCCGTCTGATCCTCATCGAGCTGCTCGGTCTTAGGGTAATCGATTGAGCAAGTGGTGAAGTCGAAGATGCGGACATTGAAGGCAGAGTGGCCCAACTGGTACTCAAACACCACAAAGAATCCTGCGGAAATGGAGTGGTGCGCCACAAACTCCGCCCAACCGTCACCGAACCAGATCTCCTCGTTGTTCTTGCTCATCATCTTCTCCACGCCGACCTTCCACACCTGGCCGTTTGGTAAGGTAAGTGCAGCCGTCGACGAGAGTTCGGACCCGTGCATTTTGACGAACTTCAGGGGCAGCTTCTACAAAAAAAAAAAAAAAAATAGGTAGAGAAAGCTAGTGTGATCACAAGATGTTTGAAGAAGTAGAGAAGGAGGACCTTGGGAACTTACTAGCTTCTTTTTCTCAAGCATGTAAGGAAGGATGACCCTGAAGAAACTTGGAAGTGGTGCGTCCATTGGAGAAGGCAGAGATCTTGGCTGCATGCAAAGTAAACTGTCACAACTCACAAGTAATTAGCACAGGTACAAAACTTGAGAATGACCCCTTCATTTATTAAAGCTCTGTACTGTATCTGAAGGCCTTTGGTTTAGTTTTGCTTCCGAAATTTATATTGGACCGCCCAGCAAATCACTAGTTTCAGGCCACGTGTATGTAGACACTTGGGAATGCGCATGGTAAACATGCCGGAGGGTAGAACCGGATTCAACCAGTACCGGTTATAAAATCAGCTGTAATGTAATGTTTTCTGTATAAACGATATGATTGATTTTCGAATTTTGAACTAGATGACGGATTTTTTAACGAATACTTTTAATCAATTTTTATTTTTTTCTTGAATTTGAAGTTAAATTTTAAAATTCAATGTTATTTGTTGGATTTTACGTATGAAAAATTAAATGTTTATGTTATTTGTTGGATTCAAGTATAAATTATTTTATGTTGTCAATAAAGCTTTTGGTTAGTCTACAAACCTTGTTAACATCACATGGTTAGAATTTAGTCGTGGTAGTTGTACCATATAGAATTTCTCATCGATATCTCATGAAGAAAAGTCGTATTGACGCAATGACTTCTAATTGGCATAGATGTTAATTGTTAATCCCATTTAAACTAAGCAAAGTTCTATTAGTAGTCATTTTTGCTACATGACTAAAAAGTTATCAAATTAATCTACTTCATATATATGTTTTGGTATAATCTTTGGCTACTAACCTAGCGGGTTGGATCAGGTCCTTAAGCCCCATTCCTTAAGGAAGATCTTAAACCTATTTTAGCCAATAGGAAGAGGAGAGATAAAAACATTACTAATCATTGACTAACTACCTAGAAGGACAAGAAAGGAATATAGTAAATATTAATGATAATAATAATTAAAATGAAAAATGAAAATTAAACTCATGATTTATTAAGAGGCGGCCGAAGCCATTATCGAAAGACGGTTGTCCTCTCTAACCCTAAACCTTCTCGTCGTCGGCATCCACTCGGCGGAAGCTCGTTTCGAACACCATTTGGAGACTCAGCAACACCCGTCCTCCCGTTCCCCGACAACCAAGCTTCGTCAGCAATCTCGACGTTTGCGTCTCGTTGCCATCCTGACGTCGGCGTCTCGTGGACACGTCGTCAGGTCACCATCTTCCCGTCGTCACGACGCCATCATGCCGTTAATTTCCCGTCAGCTTCCTCGTCCCCATCCTGCCTAACTCCCTCGTCATCCCGCCGCTATCCAACATCTCCCCATCCGATCGTCACCCTATTGCCGGTCTCCCGCTATCACGCTTCCTGACGGAAGCTTTTGCAGAAGGAGGAGATGATGTGTCGAGGTGGATTTAGTTCATAGTATTATTGTTTACGTTGAAAAATGACAGGAATTTCTTAATAATGAATTCGTCATTTGTTTTAAATTATGTAGAAAATATTAATAATGATATTGTATATTATTAACAATACTGAGCTGAAAAGTTGATAATGGCGTCACTTGAATATTTACAACACAAGTAAATTGTGATTCAATTTGATTGAGAACATTAATAATAGCGTCACTTAAAATGTTAATAATGTAGGCGAAAACACTAATATAAACTGTTAAAACATTGACAACTCAGTTACGTTGCTTTAAAAACCTCAAATTAGAAGCTAATCTTATTGTGACAACATTTTAGTTACTGGTTAATAATTCCGATGATCTAATTAATAATAATGATGTGGTAGGATAATAATGTTTACAACACGATCGATAAATCGCATTTCAATTTGATTGAGAACGTTAATAATAGCATCACGGAAAAATGTTAATAACGTATGTGAAAAAACTAATATGTATTGTTGACAACATTGACAACTCCGTTACGTTGCTCTAAAAATCTCAAATCAAAGGCTCCCCTTATTGCACATGATTTTAGTTACCTATTAATAATTTCAGTAATATAATTAATAATAGAGTCACGGAGGTTAACAATGTTGACAACACAACCATTAAATCACCTTTTTTTATTGATAACTATAGTAGCGTCAGTAAAAAATGTTAATAATGTAAGCCAAATCACTAATATGTAAGGTTGAAAATGTTGACAACTCCATTAAATTGTCTCGAAAACCTCAATCCACCAACTGCTCAATCCACAGGCTCCTCCGTTACGTTGATAATTCTGTCGCGTTTCTTTTCGATGGCAAGCAACGATGTAGCAGGCCGATAACAAGTTTGTTCTTACAGATCTTGGACTGTTGCATATCGTGTAGCAATACAAAAAAATTGATAATGGTGTTCAAAATATTACTAATGCTGAAAAAACGCTAATGATGAACAAAGATTGTTAATACTACACGTTAATTCAACCGAAAAATTAATAATGGCACACTAGTAAAAAATTGAACATGACTCTGAAAATATTACCAATGGATGAAGAAACGTTAACAATAAACTAAGATTGATAATATTACACGTAAATTCAGCAGACAGATTAATAATAGCACAATCTTAATAATAGCACAATCTTAATAATAAGATGGGTCATTATCAAATCATGCACGATTGACGACATCACTTCCAAATATTACAAATTACTATGAACTAAATTAATAATAAACTATATTAGTGAATTAATACCGATTACCAACAAATTGATAAAACGATTACAAAGCGACAATAAAAAAGTTAGTAGCACAACCTAACATAATTAACTGGCCTATCGGACAACATTCACAATACGACAAACATTGACTATTGAGTGGGTAAAAATATTGACCATAGCCCTTCAGAAGATTACAAATCATGGCGACGTAAATTGATCATAAACTGTATTAGTGAAAAACCCTCAGCGCACATTATTAGTTTTAACAATCTTTGTAATGCAGTATAAGAAAAGTACAAGAAATAATTGATAATGGGATTAGTAAAATTGATAATGAAGCTGATATTATTAATAAAGAATGCATGTACGTTAATAATGAAAATATATAAACATATTGATAATGGCCTTCATATACTATTACTAACGAGTGTATATATATTATGAATGCATACCTGTGAGTTATACTACTCTCATTGTCAATTGTATTGGCAAAGGCATTTTGATATTATCAGTTTTACTAATGTCATTATCAATTTATTGATACAAATGAACACAACTTTGACCATCGCCCTTTGAAAGTTTAAAGAACCAGTGCACCTAAATTCATAAGTAACTTTATCAGTAAGCCAATTTCGACTACCAACAAAAAGATTAATAACGCCGTGTTAAATATTATAATTTTCAAAAAACAGGTTAATACGGAGCACGTTACTAGATAATAATGTATATTTTAGAAATTTTAATACCCGCTGAAGAAACATTAATAACGTCGGGCTAAAACTCTTCAACGTTAGCTAGATTAGGGCAAGTCTGTTGGCCGGATAAATATCATTCATAGTATAAATAAAATTAATAATTATTCTGAGTAAGGCATGTTTTATTTTCTACCATAAAATTTTCAAATCATTTAGTTACTGGGAATCTCATACTCGTATAATTTTCAACATGTTGCCCCGATTTATTGACGGATGTCCTTACTCAAAGTAAAAAACAAAAGTCATGCAAGGAAATTAACTCCTAAAATTTTAATAGGATGATCACATTATTTGCTCCTTGATTTCATGAATTACCAAAAATTTCATTTTAGATTTCTTGTGAATACTCCGCCTCCACTCTCTAGCACCACCATCTCCATCAATTACAATGACTTTGTCTTCCTTAACGAAACCATTTTCTTCACAATAGGTTCTTCATTCTTTTTTGGGTAATGACTATGTATTCATCAAATCTTTTCCGGATTCTTTTTTATTAGCCAAACCCATCGAAATACTAAGAATTAGCCAAATTTTAACTTTCAGTTAGCAATTTTCTTAGCAATATTGACTTGGCAACATGATACTGACTTGGAAGAGACACATGAAGATTAACATTCCAAAATTTTAGTATTTTAACTAAGAAAAGAGTTATAAAATTATTAACGATAACGTAAAAATGGCTAATATTTTGATGCTTTACGAAAGATTTGGCTAATTAATAGCATTTTAATAGGTTTGTATAATATAAAAGAATCTGAAAAATGTTTGAATAAAAAATAGGAATTGTCCTTTTTTTAATTGGAAACAAATATTTAATAGTAATTGGAAATTAACACTAAAAGTTATACACAAGAAAATTTATGTCTCGTGAACATTTTATGAGATTGATTCTTTCCTCAATGGCAATGAACAACCTTGTGACCAACAAAAACTTTTATAATTTGTAGATTGAAAACTTAATTAATAACCAGTAGGCGTTGATTATTCTATAATAGATACATTTCTTTTCTTTTTTCTTATATATCTGTGAATTTGGTTGCCCGATTTGTAAAAATGGTTTAGGAAAGTTTAGTGGTCGACAATGAGAATCTATTAAACGGTGTCATCTTCTACCTATGGTGGTATTTTTAATTTTTAAATCATGAATTAAGTAGGGAGCAACATGATCATTCTAAGTTGATTTTAAGAAGATTAGGAGATTACTCAAAGTTCAGTCATCAAGATAAAACCCACTTTCATAACAATCTAACGGTGGGGATACGATCAGAAATTTTCGTAGAGATAGGTTACCATTATATAAGAACTGATAGTTCCTTAATACTATTATTATATATATGATGCTATTGAATGCTAGCCTAACATATTTTTATTACAAAAGATGTCAAAATGGAAATAAGTTTATATGATATAATTAATTTAATTTTTAAGTTAACATTTTGTAATTTAAATTATAAAAATGAAACTTGATTAATTAAAAACTAATAAAGGAGTGGTTATGCACCTTGAATTATACACCTAATATGTTAATAAACTAACAATATTCTAAATTACCTAAATGGATACAATAAAACACACATGCTAATAATCATTTTAATAAATACATAGAGTAATTTTACAATGCTTCATATTGTTGGTGTTTTCATTTTAAGAACAAAATTCGTTACGATACTAATTGAACTTGTACCTTTAATGTCATAGTTAAATTTAGTTTGTGTATATACATTTTGGTACAATTTTGTATAGTACAATATGATCTTATATCTTTAATATTGTGGTAAAAATTTAATCAGTATCTATATATTTTCAAAATGAATGTGTATTTTTAACGTTATAGTATAATTTATATCAATCTTTTTTCATTTACAATACAAACTGAACTTATACATTTAGTACAAATTAAAATTGTATCTCCAAATATCCATACTTTGAAGTAAGGTAGATAAGCTCATTAATGTTTTCTAAGTTAGATTCCGATATTTTTAATTAATAAGTGGAGGATTGGAGGAGGATTGTAACTTTTAGTTTTAAAACTACAAATAGAAATCTAATTGTACCGCAAAAAGAGCCCAGCCCATGCAACAATGTATAGCTAATCTCCCCCAACAACGATATAAATACAAAGTAGAAATAGATTTTTTAAGGGAGAATACTTTGATAGCCTCCCGTGAACTGCGGTAAGGCCTCCAAATTTGGTTTTAACGTCCTCCCTATGCAGAACCTCCTTATATGAGTGTGTAGATTCAACAGATTGGGAAAAGATATTGACCATCGTCATTGAACGGGATCATTGGAGGCGATGAAGATTACCTAGAACGCCGCCTATGAGAGAGCAGGGATCGACGACAGACTGAACGGGATAGACGACGGACTGAAGCAAGGCCGGAAACGGATTTTGGGGACAGAGCGAGGGCCAAACAGGAAACTGGGGGGAACAAGAAGTTGTGACGCCGATGGCCAAAGATTGCTGACGAAGGGACGCCCGGAGAATACAGACAAAGATTTCCGACGACGGAAACGGCTGGAGACTGCTCTTGAAGAGACGGGTTAATACAAAACCTGTTACGCTGGGAGGGAGAAAAACCGACGGGACGTGGGTTTGTAAATTAGTAGGATTTATTATTCAGATTTTATAATATTTATAATTCCCAACGTACCCTCGACAACTAATAACGCCTCACTAACTAATAACTCCTTACTAACTACCTAAAACCAAATCAACCAATCATACCGCTTTAAGATCCTCCTTAAGAAAAGAGACTTAAGTACCTGAACTCAGGCCCTAACCTAGCCTTATATCTTATTATCGAACCATCAGCCTTTTATTAGACTCTAAACAGTAAACACCCATTATGGTGTAGCCTATAGCAGTACTACTAAGTGGTAAATCAACTAAGGTCCAAGTATGTGTGTCTTGCAATGCTTTAAGTTCGAGATTCATAACTCTAATCCATTATGGATCTGTAATAGCTTGTTTGTAAGCCTTAGGTTCAGAAGATTGTGTAATGGCTAAGCCAAAACGTTTATAGGCAGAGGATAGATTATTATATGAATTAACAGAGTGAAGAGGATACTTACAACAAAGAAATGAGGTAGAATGACATGAATTGCCAACTGATGAATTCAGCTTATTATGGTATTGTGCAAGATAGAAAGGAGGTTGGTCGTGTCGTTGGGATCATCTAAGTTAGGGTTCATCTTGTTTAGGTTGTACTTTTACAAGAGGTTCATCTTGCAGTGGTGTTTCTGGGACTGAATCTGCTAATGATGCATTAGAGTTTGTGATAGTGGATGGAGAAGAGTGAAATGTGGGAGGAGGATTCATATGGAGTGGGGTTTCAAAAGAGATAATGGTGGTGAGGTCAGGATAGAAGGGTCACAAAGAGAGAGAAACCACTCTCCCTTGCACACATTGTACAGATTGAGGAATAAGACAAGACTTGTTCTGCATCTTGCTGGCCGACGTAGGATGGATAGCGGTGTCTAGCCCTGCTGCTCGTGGGTTCAGTTCTTTGATCTGGGTTCTTCTGCTTCCCTTGACCGAGACTTGGAGCCTCGTCTTCCCCTGCCTCTTCAGTTCGGAGCATTTTGATCCTCATTCCTGTCCACCGCCATGTAATCTCTCACCCGTGATTCACTGTGTTGAGCGTCTTCGAGCGACTCCCAGAAGGAAGCTAATGGCATTGTGTTCAATCGTCATGGACTCGGTCGGATCGAACGAGCTGATTGTGCTTGGTGCTACTTCGTTTGATTTTATTGCAATAGAGCTTTCGGTGTTTACTGCTTTTGGTTCAAGTGTCTCAGTTCCTTTGTTGGGTGGCTCCTTCTGAATTTTGTGTTCTTCTTGTTGTTTCTCTTAAGCACAGATTGAGTATCCATGTGCTTGAGTTTGTCTGTCCTTGTTCTGATTTTGGTTTGCTTTGTTGGTTCTCTTGTAATCGATCATTCAAAGTGCAATGCAAGTAATCCCTTTGTAAATAAAAAAAAAGTTAACGTTTGGCTAATAATTTATATTTTGATAGTTATGACTATAATTTCTCGATGTTTAATAGTTGTGACTAATATATTGTATTTATCCAAATAACAAATTTGAGTACAAATATTATATCAACAATACCACTACTTATAATTCATTTATAATTCATCCAAATATGTAGCAAATAACATATAACATGTATTCTGGCGGTAACTGGTCTCAAATAACATATTTTTCAAGCCTTCTTCTTCTTCTAACGGCAGCTGTGGTAGCTCCTCCTCCGCAGCCAGTCGTGCCTTTAGAGCCCGCTTGAAGTTCCTGCAAGTTCGTTCAAGCTCCTGGTCTAACGGTAGTAGATCTCCCGACTGGCTACGGGTCATGCACTACCTGCACACACTCAGAAGAAACAACCCGTGAAGGCACACAGGTGGAAAAGAAAAATGCAATAAAGAAAAAGCTAGAGTAACAAATTATCACGTTTCCCCAATAACCTAGAGGGTTCCCCGGCAACGGCGCCAAAAACTTGACACGCTAAAACACAACACCTAACAATGGCCAAGTGTAACCAATGAAAGGGACTGCAGTATAGGCAAGTTTAATTATCAACCCGGGGTCTAGATCTACTGCTTACTCCGTGATTCTCTATTATCTAGCAAACTAAGTCGAGTGATTGTTGTTTAAAGCAAAAGCAGTAAGAAAGCAGGAAATGGTTCGGTTTTCAAAAGCAGGTAAGAGTCACTCGGGATTGAGTCCCCCTAGCCCCTTAGTTAGGTTCAATTGCAATTCCCTGGGTTGATTTACTGTTGATTAAACTGCGGAAGATCCGACAGTAGCTTGGAATCTCTTAAGCTGACCAAGCCCTCTCAGTCTAACTACCCGGCAGACGACTAATCTTCACCGGGATAGAAAGCTGAGGCTATGAACACAGAACTCCACTACTGGCGTCAAGAACACCAGTACAAAGTAGTCCACTGGCTAACTCTCGTATAGCCAATCTCCTACTATCGAATGAAGAGGCTCTAACAACCTAATCAGATTCTATCTATCTCAGGTTGAAGCAGAAATTGAGACAAGCTGATCAGACTCAAATCAATTCATGAAACACGCGTCATTCGATTAAAATCAAACAATAATATCATCCCAAGTCATTACAATCAAATCCCTAACACAAGGAACTAGGGTTCTTCATACCCAAGTGAGAGAAGGGTTCTACTCCATAGAGAGAGAAGAGAAAACAAGAATCGGATTAGTCATACTCATAACGATGAGGATAATCTGCTCCGGGACGATGATGTTCACTCCTATGACGATCTCCAGGCTCGATTCGATGAAATCCAGCTCTTAGACGGCTTCTAGGATGAGTTCTTCGCACTTTCTCTCTCTAGGGCTCTGTTTTTGCTCTGAGAACACGATTCACCCACTTTTGGCTCGGATTAGGCACTAAAACCGGATTTCCCGAGGTGCACGGGCAGGTGCACGGCCGTGCACCACCCCATTCTGGCCGTGCAACTCTCAAAACGCGCCGTTTCATTTATTCAAGCTCAGCCTCCTTGCACGGCCAGGCGCACGGCCGTGCAAGCCTGGAATGTGCCCGTGCAAGCTCTCGCACCAACCCGCACGGCCAAAAGGCCCTAGTGCACGGCCGTGCGGCCTCCTGGTCTGCCCGTGCACTCCTCCAAAAGCTCGCCCTTCGTCCGTTCTTCGTCCAATCGACCCCAGACTCGCTCCTAAGCCTTCATTCACGTACTAGGACCTGAAATAACACAACCAAGCACAACCTAGCGTGAAATCGGCCTAAAACACGAGAATCAACACCTCAAACGGTGTAAGTATGAGGGTAAAAACATGTGTAAATGACGGTCTATCAGAAACCTAATGACTTACTGATAGAACCTTTGATTAGGGTTCTATCGAGTCTGGTCGAGAAATTGGGATTTAGGGATTAAGAACAGAATTAGGGATTTGAGAAGAGAAAGATAGAGAATCGGCCTAGGCCTTTAGAGAGACTGAGAACGAGAATTGAGAGGATTGGTAGAATAGGGTTTAGGAAGACTTTTCTTAATATTCTTCTTGACTGCCCATGAATGAATGACCAATTACATATTTATAGCGAAAGACTAGAAAAACTTAATAGACTATCCTAATATGGCTCAAAGACTACTAACCATATATAATAAAAGCCTAACAATAATCCTAAACTTAACCACCAAGTAATTATTTATTCTAATAATTATCTCTAATATGAATATGGTAATTATAATAGAAACCCGTGGAAAGTAGGTTTCTATCATCCCCTCCCCCTTAAGACCAACCTTGTTCTCAAGGTTGACCAACTTATCCCACTCCTCCACTCTTCTTGTTCCGGCCAGGTGTCGTCTCAACTGCTTCTTGCGCTTCCTTTTCTTCCAATCCGGTATGAGGACTCGCATAGTCGATCTCGCGATTACTCTTGCAAACTGGTCAAGGAACATTGACTTCAAGGATCCACTCTTTGCTTCCTTGCCCAACAACTTTTCTTTCGTTGGCACCACGATCCAGTAGCTTAAGGAATCTGAATGTGCTTTATAGCACAAGAACCTATCCTTAAGAACCAATTCATCAAGGCCTTCAAAAAGTTTTATTGAAGAAAGCCCATAAACTTGCCCTAATGCCTCTCTAATTACTTTTGGGCTCTGGTCTTCTAAAAGCCCACCTGCCAACTCATTAAATCCACCATTTTCTTCTTCCAAGTCCATGTTCTTCAAAAATCCTGAGCCAAATTCATTCCATAAGACTCAGCCCATGAACAAGCTCTTTCTCGGCCTGTTTCTCCTCAACTCCCGGCCCATAGTCTGACCTTGACTCGGCCTGATTCCTCTTCTGCCCGGACTTGATCACTGATTCGGCTTCCTTCGGCTGGACCATTTCACACCCTGCGAACTCCTTCTCCCTCGTCAGGCCGCGCCCAAGACCTCTATGGCCCACTTCCATTGACCTCGGGGTCCTCTCGATCCAAGACCCTGGGCCTAAGAAAGTTTCCATTTGTTGAGATGCTCGTCCAACCCTAGGCAACCAAGGGTTTGCGGAAGGGACATTCCCGCCGCCAGCACCCTCCTCCGTCTTCTTTCTCCTCGACGCGCCTCCCTCCGAATCCGCCTCCCTGATCTTCTTCGCCGTCGCTCCTACTTGCGAAACCGGCGGGGTTATCACGCGATTTGGATCCGCGTGAATTGACGGCGCAAGGGGAGTCGCCTTCGAAAGCTTGCCCCACACCATCGTCACCAACGGCGTCGTCGGCAATCCCCGAACTTCGTGAGCAGACCAGTCTTCTCCGGCCTTCTGCTCCAGCTCCTCCTCCCCCGGCGGCGAACTGCTCCTCTCACAGCGAGGAAGTCGCCCCACTTCCGACTTCTCCTCCGGTATTCGCTCCTCGTCGATCGTCGTAGAGGCTGGAGCAGATGGCGGTGTCTGCGCGACTCGCGCTGTCGGGGAAGTCAACTGACGAGTCGGCTCCGCCTCTGCTTCATGTCGACCCTCCTCCTCCGCCGCATCTTCCTTCAGCGATTGCTTCAACTGGTCACGCTTGGAATTCGGTTGCTCCTCCGCATTGTCTCGTCGGTTGGCATTGGTGCAGGGCTTTGCTAGCACCAAATGGTTTCGCCAGATCGATTCTCCCCGACCCAGCGGAGACCCTCTTCCAAAGCCCTCGTCGTCGTTCATACCCTGCTCCTTCTTTCTGAACTTCCAGTTATCAATTGGAATCTTCAATAGGATTGGGGTTGTTCCGGGTTTTACCTCTTCCAATTTCAGCTTCAATGCATACCATTTCAACGCTTGACTCTTCCATCCCGACCGAGGGAATGGTGATCTTGGTAGCTGCATCGTCGGTGGCTAGCGATGCCGGTGGTGGCGTAATCGACTCCAAGATATCCTCTCTTGCTATGGTGGGAACGACAGAGATCGGTGGTGGACCCTCCGCGACGTTGGGTGGCGTGTTTGCACCTCCGTCCAGGTCGCTCTCCGACTCCCCTATGAATCCGACAGTGGTGGTGGTGACAACCGCTATGGTTGCAGCGGCTGTTGTCTTCGACAGTGGTGGAGCCACATCTGTCTTCTTTGTTGGCAATTGTACCGTGGAGATTTCAGCCACAGGTGGTGGCGTGGCAGCATGATCTTCTACTTCCTCGACGGAAGCGAGGGAAAGTCTGGCCGGGAGTTCCGTCGCCGGTGGTGGGGGTGGCTTGTCTCGCCGAGGCGAGGTGAAGAGCCGTTTACACCCCTCCGCCAACAGCCGCCACTCCTCTTCCCTCTTTTTAGCATCTTGTATGCTTTTCTCCAAAACGTCCATTATTTCCTCGCAACAAACTATCATGTTGTAGAGTTGTGATGAACTTAGAGTCGTGACCATGGCTCTGATACCAATTGATAGAACCTTTGATTAGGGTTCTATCGGGTCTGGTCGAGAGTAGGTTTCTATCACCAAGTAATTATTTATTCTAATAATTATCTCTAATATGAATATGGTAATTATAATAGAAACCCGTGGAAAGTAGGTTTCTATCACTTAGTAATCCTATAGGGACTCGGTAACTTAACCCTAAAGAAACTACCTTAAATACTTTAATAATTAATACTATTCCTAAACAATAACCAAAACCGACTAACAAATTATTATTAATAATAATGATAATGGGCTGCCGAATATGATAATGCATCAATCCTCCCCTTCGAAGAACTTCGTCCCGAAGTTCAGGCGATGAGCACGATCCGCAACTAGGCCCATCCGCTTCATTTTGCACTTCTTCCTTGCCGTGAAACTAGGGCTGGCGGACGGTTTTCCGGTTAGTGGCTAACCGGTCGGTTTTAACGAACCGACCGGTTTTCGGCTAGCCGAAAAACCGACTCCAATTACAACGGTCGGTTGGCGGTGGGGAAGGGTAGGGGTTCGGCTAGCCGACTAACCGGGGTCGAAAACCGGTGGTTAACCGGCTAACCGACCCCTTCCCTTTCTCCAAAACGACCCCGCTTCAATCCTCCTCCCTCAACCCTAAGTCGACTCCTTTGAACCAGAAACGACCCCTTCTCATTTGCTTCCCCCTCTTTTGCTTTCCTCTGAACCAGAAACGACCCCTTCTCCTCCCTTCTCAAACTCGATTTCATTTTCTTCTCCCTTCTTCGGTTTTGCATGCGATTTCATTTTCTTCTCCCTTCTTCTCCCTTCTTCGCCGCTCAACCCTTCCGTCGAGCCCTCCTTGGTCGTCGATTCCGGCATCTTCTTTCCCTCTTTCCTCAAATCAAACCTCTTCCCCCCTTCTCAACTTGCTCCGTGATTTTCGCCAAACAACGGCCAGGGAGGTTACGATTCGGATCGCGTTTGGCGGCGGCGGCGGCGAGGAGCAGTCCGCCTCGAGGCGCTGGCGGTTCTCGTCGGGACGCGGTGAGCGCGGGCGCGGCCGAGACGCTGGTGGACAGGCTGCCTGGAAGGAGAGAAGAAGAAGTTGTTTGTCTGGCGGTGTGAAAGAGTGGAGGAAGGAAGGAGAGAGAAGTGGTCTGGTGGAGAAGATAAGGTGTGAGATGTGTGGTGAATAATTTTTGGATTTTTTTTTTATTTAGAAAAGTTAGTTTTCCGGGTGGCCGGCTAACCGGCTAAACCGAAACCGACCGGTCGGTTGGCCGGCTAACCGTGACTACTCTCACGGTCGGTGGTCGGCAGGTATGCAGGGTGGCTCGGTTTAATCGATAACCGGGTTTTCAGTTTTCGGTTAAACCGAAACCGACCGACTGCCACCCCTACGTGAAACATAGCTCACCATGACCTCTAACAGAAGCACCTCCCTCCTTCTCAGTTCTCACAATCAACTATGAAGATAGGCAGCAGCATCCGTACGAGCATGACATAGGCGGCCAAGGGAATAATCCCCACTCCTGTTCACACGTCTTCACTTGGGAAAGCTTTGGAATTAGTGGGGCAATATTCTTATCAATGCCCACATACACCTTCCAACATAGATTAGTTGCATACGAACTGAACTTCGCGCTCCGTCGTAAGGCCTCCTGCCCAAAATTGAATTCGCAGCTTAACCCGCCAGCTGCTGATTGTTTCTTCCTTGTCTTCTTCCAGTAGCTCAATTTCCGTCCTCCACGTTCTTGTTCTCATCTCCCGAAACTCGCACCGACCCTCCTAATCCCCGCCAGCTGGGTGTTTCTTTTTTCTTAGCATTTACCATCTCCTCTCGGGCTTCAACGGCGAGAACCAAAGGTGGAAGCACTCCAATAGAAACCCGCAATCTTCTCTTCCGAAATTTCCAATTCGGTGGAAGTAGCAGCTTAAACGGATCGGCATACGTACCAGCGATAGTAGTTGCCGCATCGAACGCGATAGACGGCGTTACCTGCAAGTTTATCGACGACTTCTGCGTTTTGGAACCGGGTAGCTTCTTGGCTGCAGCAGCGTCTGTTGGGAATGAATAGCTTTGAAAGCTATATTGAATTAATTATCCAGTATTCTTTCTAGATACAAAAATAAGAAGGATAATTAATAACAAGAATATTATGGAGATAATTAGTATAAATTATCTTAATATAATATATCTTAATTATGGGAGTAATTATCTTCCTAATTAAAATATGACTTATTCCCAAAGAAAGAGGGAATATTCTGGGTTTTCTGCTCCTATAAATAGGAGACGCCACAGGCCCTCTAAACACACCTCAGAGAGCAGAAACACGAGATAGAGAGTGAGTTCATAGAGCTCCGGTTTTCGCACAAATCCGATGAGCAATAAATTTAGAGTGGCTGTTTTATCCTGGAGGCGACCGGCTGATAGTCTGCCGTGCGCAACGAAGGCAGTGCCGCGAACGTCTTAAAGAGAGCGACCTAGTCCGCGACTCAGCCAGATCGGTAACCCTGATTTTTCCTGTTCGATTTCTAACAATTTTAAGACGCTCGGTTGCTGTCATGTCTATCGAACAGGTTGATTATCGCATCTGGTTCCAATCGGTCGTAAGTACTTGGGATATGGTATCGCAACAAATCAGTAAGACTTCTGAGGGGTATTAACTTCGGCGAACGACGATATTATTATTGTTGTATTTATTCTGTTGATCGGAGGAGTAAAGAAGCAGCGTCGGCACCATTGTCGTCGCACAGCTGCTCAAGCATCACTGTGAAGGGGCTTACTTGAACCAGAGACGCGAGAATTGGGCGATGAAATTAAAACGAATAATAGAAGCCGTGGTTTCTTCGATCTCGCCGGCAAGAAGGAAGAACGATGACCTGTTAGCGGGCCGGATTGCTGCTGCGGAATTGATGCATGTATATGTCGACATTGAGGTATATTACCTCGATGATTAGAGTATAATTAGAATACATGTTGTGGAATAGAATGGTTTTGTTTGAATGCGTGCATATATGTGAAGAATATATGGGAATAGAATGGGTTTATTTCCCATAATAACGATATTATAAGAAGTACTATTATCAGTACTACACGAACCACTTAGGTTGCTGTGAAACATTAAAGTTTCAAGAATGAGAGCAGCAAGCTGAACCAGATCCACACCAAATAGAATGGTACCCCTCGTGGTAACCATAAGATTGCCACTCAATCCTCTAAGAATGACGCTATGTTTCTCAATTAAATTTGAGAAAAACTAGGTCATATGACACGAAAGTGTTAGAACAAGTTTAACATAGTATTGCGTTAACTTGATTAAATAAGAGGATTTGGTAATAATAATCGCTTAGGTGATGATAGAGGTTAGCCTTAATGGTAACTCTGAAGAATGGTTGTTGGAAACTGCCGCCTCAAGGCATGTGTGTGATAAACGAGCTAAGCTCAATCATACATAATTGAGGCGTATTGAAGGAGAAAATGTTGTTGGGCAAGACCCTCACCACTATTGATGTTGGTTATGGGAAAGTGGAAAAGAACCATACCTCTAGAAAGTCATTGACTATCCTAGATGTAAGGAATGACTAAGTAGATAAGATTAATTCTTCCAAGTGTGTTTGTGTGAAGAATTAAAATATCTTATATCGCATTCCCATATTATTATTGGATGCTTGAGAAAAATATGAATTTTCTATATCCAAGCTAAATGACCCATAATATGTGATTAGAGAATCAGAATAAATAGATCTGATTTATTTTGATATGGGTAAACTTGATGGAAAAGACAATAAATGATTTATTGCTCTTTAGAGTGCTCTGGTTGTCTAACTAGTTATTAGAAATAGTTTGAAATGCCTAGTTGCATTATGATTGCACTGATTATTCGATATGTGGCATGCATGTGGTAGCATTAGAGAATCAGTGACATGATAACTAGAAGAGCATATGAGTGTGTAAGTTATTGTAAAACACATAAGCCTATGAAATGAAATACTCATTAGTTTGTGAAAACCATTGATGCCAATAGAATCCATTTATATTAAGAAATAGTGGGGGTGATATCCTGCCTACTATTAGAGATAATGGATAACTAGTGGGGGTGATGAATCTGAGTATGAACTCAGAAGAGACAAATGAACCATAAATCACGAAAGGATTTTGGTTATGAATTTGTTATTTACACCCTAAGAAAGAAAGATCCTACAAGTCTGCTAGAAGTTCGAACTTCCATAAAGATGCAGAATTGCGGGAGAATCCATTATTAACGAAATGGAATTATTGGAGTCTAATAAGACTTAAAATCTTGTAGAGTTACCTCTTGGTTGAAAAGCCTTGGGCAATATATCGATAGAATCGAACAAGATTTGACATCTTTGAGAATTACCTCTTGACAATGAAGTCATGGGTAATAAATGGATTCTTAAAAGAAAAGTGAAACCTATTGGTTTAGTTTATGAGTATAAGGATCGCCTAATAGCTAATGCTTTAAGCGAAAAGGAAAAATTGTAAATTTTCTTGTTATCTATTCACCATATGTAGAATAACATCCAGGTATGTTCTGATTGCTAGTGTTGTGCGTCAGATGGATTGTTAAACATGTTTCTGTGAATGGTGATTTAGATAGGAAAATCTACATGGGACAACCTATAGGGTTGTTATTCCTGAACATGCTTAAGGAGTCTATAGTTAGACAAATCATTGTAAGATTTGAAATAGACTCTAAGACGATGACATGAATAAACTGGTTCTCTCTCATGGTTTTAAAAGTCAAAGTGACAAGTGCATTTAGTACAAATTTGAGAATGACACTTGCATTATGAATGACACGTCGATCTTTGGTACAAAGTCTCGTGATGTCAATATTGAAAACCATGATGGTTGAGAATTTTGAATGTAAAAAGATCTGGATGAAGCAAGTGTTATGCTCGGAGATCTAGATTACTAGGACAATGAAAGAGATTTCATCTAGATCAGTTTAACTAAACAGTTAGATCTAGAGGAAATACGAGTTCTACACCTGCATAAATGTTTGATGGTGCTAGTATAATTTTTAAGAGCACCAAAGACGGTGTAAGAAAGTAAGAACATACTAGCATCGACAGTCTGCGAGAGGCAGCTGATAAACATGAGACCCGACATAGTGGGGGTGCTTGGCAGGCTTACTGATTGTCCTAGTATGAAGCATTGAAATGCTATTGAAAGGGGTCATGAGACACCTTAAAAGAACAGAAAAACCTTGGTATTTGTTATCAAAGGTTTTGCTGTATTGGTAGGGTATAGTGATGCGGATTAGAATACCCTATAGAGGACTCAAAGACAACAAGAGGATGTGTTTTAAACATCGATAGAGAAGTTGTGTCTTGGAAGTCTAAGAAAAGGAAGTAAACGATCTTGGCTCAATCAACTATAGAATCAGATATGATAGAACTAGCAATGGCTAGTAAAGAAGAAAGTTGATTGAGAGGGTCATTACTAGAGATTCCCTTATGGGAAAGACCGTATCCGCCGGTATTGATCCATTGCGATAGCAATTGCTAAATAGAACCGTAACAAATGGTGAGAGGCGACAAGTTCGTCATGAGAACAGTACTGGAAGAGAGAGTCCCTAACTGTTGGAGCAGTAAGGGTGGATCACTTAAAAGAGAATCTAGTTTATTCTTTGACGAAAGGAAGAACTTGAGATTATAAAAGAATCTAGTTGGTCCTTTGACGAAAGGACTAGCTAGAGAGAAAGTCCAAAATACCACGAAGGGTATGAGACTTATGCCTACCAAACCATGGATTACAAGTGATGGTAACCCGACCCGATAGACTGGAGATCCCAAGAAACGGGTTCAATGGGTAATAACAAGTCATGAGTAATATTGAGAAAAGTTCATGCATAGTGAAGCATGAATCCCAAAGCCTTGGAGGTTGAGTTAAAACTCTTAATGAGATCTATACTCTATGTGGAGTGAAGTACTTTACTTTGGGGGTACTTCTGATAGACTCACCTATGTGAATGTGGGAGTGGGGCCGCTCTCTATGGAACTTTGGAGGCACAAAGTTGCTAGAGCGTTCACTAAACCGGGATAACGTGCATGGCCATAAACGCACGGCCTATGAGAGAATATCACTCAATGAAAAGATCCGGTGTGCTACATTGTCTGAGATAGGGTTCAAGACTAAGAGTCACCCTTATGAAATCGGAACTGTAACCACTACGCTAAGGTTCAAATCTTCGCGATACCTTAGCTTATGCCCGATCTTATGGATCTGTTAATGCTCAGAGATAGTTTCAAAACTATTCAAGTGGGGGATTGTTGGGAATGAATAGCTTTGAAAGCTATATTGAATTAATTATCCAGTATTCTTTCTAGATACAAAAATAAGAAGGATAATTAATAACAAGAATATTATGGAGATAATTAGTATAAATTATCTTAATATAATATATCTTAATTATGGGAGTAATTATCTTCCTAATTAAAATATGACTTATTCCCAAAGAAAGAGGGAATATTCTGGGTTTTCTGCTCCTATAAATAGGAGACGCCCCAGGCCCTCTAAACACACCTCAGAGAGCAGAAACACGAGATAAAGAGTGAGTTCATAGAGCTCCGGTTTTCGCACAAATCCGATGAGCAATAAATTTAGAGTTGCTGTTTTATCCTGGAGGCGACCGGCTGATAGTCTGCCGTGCGCAACGAAGGCAGTGCCGCGAACGTCTTAAAGAGAGCGACCTAGTCCGCGACTCAGCCAGATCGGTAACCCTGATTTTTCCTGTTCGATTTCTAACAGCTTCCTGTTGCTTGGACCGGAGCAGCGTCGGAACAGGAGGTGCAACAACCTCCTTCTCTTGGACCATAACGGTGGCAGAGACAACAGCTGGCAACTTGGACATCGATGGCGACTTTGTAGTTAGGGATGGCATCCCGTCGTTTCTACCTTCTCTTCCTCCGGTAGCAGCGGATCCCAACTTCGGCGGCAGCAGCTGAGACATCGCCTTGTCGTCCTTCTTCTCAACGAGGCGAGGACCCGGGGCTAGGGTTAGCTCCTCAATTAGGTCCAGCTTCGTAGCAGCAGCGACGGTAGCAGACTTGTGAGGCGGCGGCGTGACGAGCTTTACTGCGATCGGGGCAGCCGGGTCCTCGACCGTGTTCGTGGCCTCGATCGCCCTTGCTTCCATGTTAAACCCTTGCAAGTCAACCCAGCGTCTCGGTTTTCTGAAACGTATCGTGCGCTGTTCCCAATCGACATACGTCGGTCCAAGTTGATTCAGCCATTGAACGCCTAAGAGCACGTCCTGTCCTTTGATCGGCAGCTCATACAAGTCTACGGCGTTGGGGGTTTCTCCTTGGATGGTGAGGTCTACGGCTTTGTAGCAACGCTCGCAGTCGAGGGACTCTCCATTGGTGACCTTGACCCGAAACGGTGGAATCGGTGTGGCTGTCAAGGACCTGGCTCTGGCGACCTCGGCACTCACAAAATTGTGAGAAGAGAAGACGTCAACAAGGGCGATGACGTTCTCGTCCATGAGCTGAGCTGAGAATTGTAGTTAGGGATGGCAAAAATATCCGTAACCGTGGATATCCACCCGAATCCGACCTAATCGGGTAGGGTAAAACCCGAACCCGAAGGACTTTTAGTGGGTACGGGTAAAACCCGAACCCGAATATTGCGGGTAATGGGTGGGCATGGTTTTCTCACTATCCAACCCGAACCCGCCCGATTATACACATGCATATGTATTTTGTCTAGAAATAATCAATATTTTTCTCTAACATACTTTATATTTAGCATATAAATATCATTCTTTTATGAAATTGTGTTGTTTTAATTAATTTTCTTCATTTTAGTGAATTATTGTCGTACTTTTCGTCTTACGTAACGTGAGAATACGTGTAAATATTAACGTATTGGTTGGAGTTATAAAGAAAAAATATTATCCATGGATAACCGTGGATACCCGAAACCCGAACGGGTATGGGCATGGTTTGGATTTCCTACCTGTTTCTTATGTGGGTATGAGCATGGGTAAAACCCGAACTACTTTGGGTAGGG
This sequence comes from Linum tenue, assembly GCA_946122785.1. Classification (NCBI taxonomy): domain Eukaryota; kingdom Viridiplantae; phylum Streptophyta; class Magnoliopsida; order Malpighiales; family Linaceae; genus Linum; species Linum tenue. The sequence continues at coordinate 55,795,544 of CAMGYJ010000002.1, forward strand.
TAACGGATATGCACTATCCGTCCCCGACCCATTGCCATCCCTAATTGTAGTGTGGCGGAATTGGTGATCCCTGTTAGTGCGCATAATGGGATCTTCGCGTCACACAGCTCGTCGAGCGGTTCCAGCGGTGGCACGCATCTTCTCGCACCCCGTTCAGCAACTTCGGTGGCAGCAGCAAGTGAGGTCGTGACCTCCAGCGGTGCATGGCGAACGTCCAGGGACGTTGGCCTCGTGAATTTTGGCGGCGGTGTAGTTGCTCGCGGGACCTCTTCCCAACGTTGGTGGTTGAACGTTGGCGATACCTGCCCTGGGAGCTGCAGCAGCGAGCTCGGTTCTCTCGAACCAGGCTCTGATACCAATTGATTCATTGATGGATCAAGCATCGCAGCACAAGAACGATAAATAAACTAAAACTACTAGATTAAGGCTTTTCTTCTTCATTGACTGCCTAAAACGTAGAAACAAAGTACATATTTATAGTATAACCGGGAAAGCTAATGACTTACTAATCCTATAGGGACTCGGTAACTTAACCCTAAAGAAATTACCTTAAATACTTTAATAATTAATACTATTCCTAAACAATAACCAAAACCGACTAACAAATTATTATTAATAATAATGATAATGGGCGGCCGAATATGATAATGCATCACCACGGCGCCTCCATGGCCAACTCATCATCGTCTCCGTATGATAGATACTCCTACCCATTTTCAATAACCGGTCGTCTGACACTCTCAATGGGGTCCCATATTTGCAATCGAGTAGCTTCAGGTTGGTCAAACTCGGAAGATGGAGGAAAAGATCCCACATCTCCTTCGCGCCTGAATAATTCAGCTGGCACGAACCAAGTTCCAGAGTAGTCAACGCGGTGAAGCCAGGACAGGCGATCGCACCGAGCTTGAATACGTTCAACTGCGTGTGCAAAAGCCCGTCGTTTCGCAGCTGCTCCGGCAGAGCAGAGAGGCCGAAATCGAAAACTTGTTACACATTGGAGACTGATGATGAATTGAGAAGAAGAAGAAATCTCACCTGGTAATCTTTACTTAATGTTTGGTTCATCTCTGTTTTGTTCCATTCTCTTTTAATTTGGTATTAATAATTATAATGTTATTTTATTTTATAGTAAAAATGAGTTGGACATTAAAATAGATTAAATTTTATTTTATTTATTATTTCTTAATTTCCACGTCACTAAGTTAACGGTCAACTTTGAGAGTTGACTGCCACATCAGCCAAAGTTAATGAAGTTGGACGGAGAGTGACCAAACGTGAACGGTTTTAGTAAATTGAAGTACTACCAATGGATTTAAATATTTCGAGTGACCAAACTGAAACGTTTTTGTAATCTCAGTGACCAACCATACAATTAATACAAGTTAATTGCATCGATGTGGTGCAATGCAACTAAGATGAGTTGGATTGAAAAAAATGAAGTAACAATAACAAAAACAAATACAATTGCATTAATGAAGATGCTATTAGTGTAGAGTTCGGGCCAGCCTTTGGTTTTCATCAATGAAAATGGTTAAAAAATAAAAAGAATGACAACTGATGAACAATTTTTATCTCCCATGCATTAATGTTGAATTTAGGCTAAATCCTACAATTTAGCCTGAATCCGACCTGTAACGGCTCCCAAAACGACACAGAGTTCAGGATACAAACCCTCCCTCATCTTCTGATACACCTCCCCATCCCACTTCCTCGCTCCCAGCCGCTCAGCAAGCTCCACCGCCGCCTCTCCCAACCTCTCTTCGCCACCCCAAACACCATCCACAATTCCCATCTCCACCGCCTCTCTTCCCCTAACCTTCCTCCCTCCCAGCACAACATCCCTCCGGGCCAGCCCCGACCCGATCTTGGCCCGAAACAAGACGGTGAAGTAGTCCGGCAAGCAACCCCCGAGGTCAATCTCGCTCATGTAAAGCACCCCTCTGTCCTCCCTCATCAGCATGTAGTCGTGGCTCAGGGCCAGCACGAACCCTGCCGCCGCGGCGTGGCCCTGGACCACCGAGATCGTGGGGATGGGGAAGGAGACGAGCTCAGCGACCACGTGCCGCAGGGACTCCACCATTTGGGAGAGCCTCGATAGGGCCTTGACTCGACATCCTGCAGCTAAGGCCCACGGGAGGTCGAGTCCGTTGGAGAAGAATTTTCCTTTGGAGTTTGTGATGAGAACGGATCCACTTGTAGCTACGGACTTGACTTGGCGAAGGGCCGAGAGGATGGCCGCGATCAGAGTTGGGCTGAGGCGGTGTTGGTTGTTGCCGGTCAGGGTTAGGATGAAGAGGTTCGAACGCTGCTCGAGGGTGCACATGGTGAAAGAATGGGAGAAATGAAGGAGTCAATTAGAATTCTATGTATAAATAGGCTATGGGGTTCACTTGTTTAGGGGTCGTTTGGATAATCCAAATCCATCACTAGTTGGAAACTTGATAGAATCCATCATTTGGATTTTGGATGCATATAAATAAATCTATAGATTTGAAAAAAAAAAATGTTACCAAATCTATGAGTTCTATGGGTTTGGAAATTTTATCTAATTTGATGCGATATGAGAAAAGAAACCAGATCTCTAATATTAAATAAATCAATCCTTTCATAAAATCTAACATCGATTCAAATAATATTTTTCTCAAATTTTGAATGAATGAAATCCATCACTAATCTTTCATTTTATAAATCCCGAAAATTCACACAAACTTTCAATTTCAAAATTCTTGATACAAACGACCCTCAGAAGTTAGAACAGGAGGGGCAAACATTTTCTTTCTAAGGGAATCTTGCCATTGTACGGCTCCGGAATCAAGATGCGGTCTAATTTTGTAATATATACTATAGAATGAGAAATGGAGCAGGAGCACACCTCCTATGATTTTATTAGTGAGACAAATAGCAACATAGATAGTATCATTATGTAGAAAGTAATATTTTCATAATTATGTGTGAAATAAAATTATCATTAGCTCTTCAACTTTTGTATTCTCCAAGAAATAATTTTCAAGCATCGTTTAGAGTGTTAATGCATTAAGACTTCCTTATATCATTTCAAAACACAAATATGATTATAACGATCAATATACATACCTCATATATATGATATGAAAATATTGACCAATAATTAGCACAATTATTAATTAACAAACTTTAAACTCATTATCATACTTATAATCAAGTAATCAAACATCAATTTAATCATTATTCATGTAGACGCATGTGATTAATCATGTACATATGGAGACTTCGAAGGTTTTGTGGCCGATTGGCCGCCCGGCCGCCCCGAGGAAAAGAATCGAAATTGACTTGAACATATACCAGTGGGACTTACTCGGTTGGATCTTGTAGGGGATAGGTAATTCGGCTGGCCAGACTGGATCGGATGGAGACTACATTAACATGTTCAGCCGAAAGATCCGAGACACTGAGACAGAAACAAAGCATTGCCTACAAAATATAAGCCCATACAGTAATTGGGCTACGCTTAGCCCACGATGATCTCTATTCTACTACTTCGATGGGCTGTGCTGGAAAGATGGACACGTCCATCTTCACAGGAAGAGGCACACATCTCCCTCTCCCAAATTGTTGTCTTCCATGGACCTTCCCCATTCCATTGAGCAAATGATTAGCACTGTAATTATCAAATCAAATTAGACAAATTTTATTAACCCATGAAATAAAATATTATAATCAAACCATTCAAACTAATATATCTACCAAATTAACTAAACTAAAGTTTAAATTGGTTTGGTTAATTGGTTAATCAAATTAACCAATATAACATCAAATTCTCACTAAGTAAGAAAAATTTCCAGTTAATGCAACATTTCAAAATTTATATAAATGAATCAAACATAACAATCAACACTGTTTCAGCCACGAAACAAGTATGACGCCAGTCTGTGAAAGGGCGGGGATGGCCCCTGCATCTATACTCCGAAGATCAACATTAGTATCATAATACAGAAATAAGAAGGGCTTAGGTAGGGAGAGATATTGCGGACAGATAATTGATATGTGAAAAATGAGTTGAGGAGAAGGAGAGGCCCCTTACTTGGAGGACCTAAGGATATATTTATAGGTTAAGCCTTGTCAACCTTCATTGGACTTCCATTGGGTCTTTGTGGTGTGTTACGGGCTTGGGCCCATACGCGCTTGTGGATTACTGTTGTTGTTCGAGTTGGGCCGTGCCATATTTACGGGCCCAACAATTGTCCCACAGTTAGGTATTCAGTAGTATACTAGATGCCTAACTAAAATTCTTCAAGTTGCACATCTTTTGTTTTTTTTACTTCTAGTATATGACATGTATGCGCCCCTTGCCCCCGGCTACTTGATCCATGTCCCCCATGATCATAATAGTTTAAGAACTTGGAGCAATAACCATGTAGAGAAAGAAAATAGTAACATAATGTGACTCATAACATGGTTAGCGGTATAAAGCAATAAAAAAATACTTATTTCACATTTGATGTCTAACAAGGCTAGGACATTGAGCATAATTGAACATTTGTTTGCCTTGGAAGATCTTGAATTTGCATATGCCCATATTAGCCTAATTGTTCCCCAGTTAGGCGCTCAATGATGCACTGGATGGCTAACTAAAGTCCCCCAACCTATCAAGTTTCACGTAAGATTCTTTGGTGTTTTGTCCCCCAGTTCATGCCCCCATTACTATATTAATTACACAAAGAAAGGATCACAAATATACTAAGCGATGCAACAAAATTTGGTTCATAAAATAACTAGGAATGTAATTCGACTAGTGATAGAAAACACTTAGCTTATTCCTTGAGCTTCTCATTGGAGACTAGAATTGGAGCGCCTAAAAAATAAGTCATTGGGTGACATCCATATGGTCTTAGATGCCACAAATGCCTTCCCCACACTAAGTGAGCCACCTCAAATACCACAGATCACAGTTTTCTTATAATGAGTGTTTTAATGATCATGATCCCAAAACACCACGTGCTACGTTTTTGCAGTAAGTGCTTTAATAGCATTAGAATTTGGATAAAATAGTGGTGAGGAAATTAGCTCGAATAGGGATAGAAGATACTTAGCTTAAACCTCGAAGTGCTTCCTCAGCACCTTCCTAATGTATAACAAGGCTGCCCTTTACTCGGTGGTATGCGCCACTATCCATCACTTTCCTTGTTGACTTTGGTGTTGTGGGCGCCTCACACTTCACTTTGAGTTTTCTGAGCTACTACGAGCGTCTCCCTTCTCCCTTGAAGACCGGTTGGGTGTTATGATCCCTTTACATCCTTCCCAGGAAACTTGAGTATTACATGCGCCGTAAGTCTCTTTCGCGCGCACTGGCATTAGAAAGGGCGGGGTGACTTGCGCATGTAAGAGCTTTAGATAGTGCAGACTACAGAAGTTAAACCTGGCGCCTCTTATCCCTTGTACAGTTACACCACTGAATCGAAGTAGAACTAGCCGCGACGGGTGACTTGTTACAAGATGCTGCTTATTGACTTGATATATACACATGTTTTTGTCCACCATTCCTATACCGTTTGAGTCTCATCTCTCATGTTTTAGGCCGATTTCACGCTAGGTTGTTCTTGTTTGTGATATTTCAGGTCCTAGTACGTGAAGGAAGGTTTGGGCACGAGTTCGGGGTCGATTGGACGAAAAGCTAGAAATTCCACATGGGCATACCTAAATTCCACACAGCTCTGTGGAACCCCTTTGCGCGTGCAAGCCACACTGCCGTGTAAAGGGCCCTATTTGGCCGTGTGGAATTCCCAGGGAGTTCACACGGGCAGGCCTAAATTCCACACGACAGTGTGGTTTTGGCCGTGTAGCGTACCTGGAGTCACTAAATTGAACGCGGCGTTTTGGAGAGCCACACGGGCAGACCTAAATTTCACACGGCCGTGTGATCGGGCAGAATTGAGGTTTTAACCCAATTTCGGGTCTTTTGAAGGGGAATCGATTTTCAGAGCTAGAAACAGAGTCCTAGAGAGCAAAAGTGCGAAGAACACACCCTATAGGTGATTTTGGAGCTGGGTTTCATCAATCAAGCTTGGATTTCATCCCAGGAGTGAAGATTGACATCCCATAGCAGGTTCTTCCCATTGTTGTGAGTATGACTGCTTTGTATTATGTTTTCCTTTATCTCTCTATGGAGTAGAACTTTCTCTCACTTGGGTATGAAGAACCCTAGTTCCATGTGTTAGGGATATCGATTGTAATGACGTTTGGATTGTGATACTGCTTGATTATAATCGATTGAAGTGTTTTGATTGAGTCAATTGAAGCTTGATCATCTTTTATTGATTTCTACTGCAACCTGAGATAGATAGAATCTGATTAGGTTGTTAGAGCTTCTTCAATCGGTAGTAGTGAATCGATTATACGAGAGTTAGTATATTCACTGCTTTGTACTGGAATCCAATTCTAGTAGTGGAGTTCTGTGTTAATTGCCTCAGCGTTCTATCCCGGTGAAGACTAGTCGTCTGTCGGGTAGTCTGTCTGAGAGGGCTTGGTCAGCTTAAGAGATTCCAAGCTACTGTCGAACCTTCCGCAGTTTAATCAACAGTAAATCAACCAAAGGTAATTACCACTTTGACCTAACTAAGGAACTAGGGGGGACTCATTCCTGAGTGACTCTTCCCCTACTTAAGAACTTCGAACAATTTCCTACTTTCTTACTGCTTTTGCTTAAAATCACATTCACTCAACTTAGCCTGCTAGATAATAGATAATCACGGAGTAGGGAGTAGATCTAGACCCCGTGGTGATAAATAAAACTTGCCACTATTCTGCATTTCCGGACTGCGATTACACTTGGTCGTAGTTTGGTGTTGTGTTTTAGCGTGTCACTGCTCGTCGTTAATCATGCTTCTTCTTGTCCTCTATTAGTGTATCGCTCGAACAGGGCGCCCTTTTTTTTTGTTTCATCCGATTCTTTTACCAGCGTCTTGTATTGTATGGGCTACACGACTCTCTTTTTGTCACATATGTTCCTCCATTAGCTCCTCGTATGGGTTGGGCGCCCTTTGCTCTCTTTCTTGCTTTCATATGACTAAAACATGTCCCCCCTGCATATCACCACGTACTCTTGCATGAAGTGAGCTTTAGTGACCTCATGGCGTGAATGCTTGACGATACACTTAATTTTGGCAATTATATGGAGTCATATGTTGTCTTTTCACATCAAAAGCATTGGTTGTAGAGTAGGGGCGCGAAGAGCCCTTCAAAGTATGAGTGCTAATCTCTTGCACAAAGGGACTTTCTAATCGAAGACGCACTAGATTTGTGGGCGCATAGAGTAGTTTTAAGCAAAAAACGCTTTACTTTTGAGGGCGTAGAGAGTATTTCTAACCAAATGACACTTTAATCTTAGGTCGTGAAGAGTATTTTCAACCAAATGGCGCTTTAATTTTGAGGGCGCAGATAGTATTTCCAATCCAAACGACGCTTTAATTCTGAGGACGCGGAGAGTATTTATAATCAAACGACGCTTTAATTTCTAGGGCGCGGAGGTATTTCCAACCAAATGGCGCTTTAACACGAGGGCGCGGAGAGTAATTTTAATCAAACGACGCTTTAATTTCTAGGGCGTGTAGGGTATTTCCAACCAAATGGCGCTTTAACACGAGGGCACGGAGAGTGATGTCAACAAATGACAATATTACATGGAGATAAAATTGAATTTCACTAGCAAATGAAGTACTTAGCTTGGTCTGGAGTGTGTTGAAGCTCTCACTTGCTGTGAATGATAGATGCGTTTAACACAAGCTTTTCAGTTAGCCTCCTGGTGCATGCGCTCGACTTCTCTTGAATAGGCGCATAGTTTGACTTCGCAAATAACATTTTGATATTTGAAGTCTTTTTTGGCACATTGGGTTAGCAGGCGCTGTGCTTGGTTGGATTTCCCAATTGACATTTTAGACATTTGAAGTCTTGTGGGCTAGGCGCATGATTTCCAATACCTCCGTTCATTAATGGATGTCTGGGACAGACGCGTGCCTTAAAGCAAATTTGGGATGGAAGCTCTTACTCAATTCGGATGCGCTTATTACATGTGCCGGTTTCTGCACCCCTTCCTCATTTATTCATTTGTACGCCGCTTCATCTCTCTTTTCTTGCGCCTTATTTCCTTATCTTTCTTTTCCTTTTTCGTTGGCTGTTTCTATGAGTCTGCAACATCATCCCTCATCCTCATTCTTTTCTTTTGCAGACGCCTCTCCTCAATTCTTCTATCGATGTATTGCAGCCTTAAACATCAAGTCGGGTAAAAGTTTAGGCCCGATGCTTTCGCGCTCCTCTTTGCAGCTCTAACATGGAATCAGAACCAAGTTTGGACCAGACGCTGACTTTGAAGTTCGGTGACAAATGCACGATGATGCTATGCGTCACTATTATATGCGCCATCGGGTTCTTGGCTCCGACGCTTGAATCTCCCTGGATTGTAGTATTCAAAGGAAAACAACGAGCCTCTTTGCATAATATGCGCACATATTCTCCCAATTGGACGCGTTTCGATTTTGTAGTTGAGAAAAAGAATCAGCCTTCCTCTTTGTCGTTCCCATTATCTTCCAAAAAACCTGAAAGCTTTGCGCCCTCCCGCCCCTAATCATATGCGCCCAAGGACAACAATATCTTATTTCATAGAGTTGGACGCTCGATGCCATAGGGTTTCATCTCTTTCTCGTCAGTGCTCCGGCGCCGCATTTTATCTCCGACCACAAAGTTCATCTGGATCTGGGTAGTTCCTCTTCCATGCTTCCAAATATGTTCTTTGATGGAAAGAACCAAGTACTTTTCGGCCCTTTTCTTACCATTTCTTCTGGAGGAAACAGGGACGGAGTAAAAACCAGACCCGGGTTTGACAGAGGACGACCAAAGCTCGACTCCTCTTCTCTCTTATGGATTTGATTTTTCAGATCTGACCAGAGAACCTTGTTGAAGCATACCAGTAGAAAATTTTAGTTTAACCGAAGCTCTGACTTGGATTTTTATGCTTTATGAACCTAAGAAATCCTTGGATTTGCAAAGCCGCGTAGTTCTGTTGCGATCGAGGACATCTCGCGAAACAGCTTCATATTTCACTATGCTCTTCTAGAAATCGTCTGCTTCTGCAGGGTATTTCTTGGTTTCTCCAGGGAACTCGACCGATAACTCGACCGACGAGAGAGAGAGAGAGAGAGAGAGAGAGAGAGAGAGAGAGAGAGAGAGAGCAGATTTGGGACATGGCTGAGCACCGCTGAAGAGCTGATCCCGAGATTCGTTGCTTGTGGAAGAGAAGATCGGTATGTGAGCTCCGTGTTCTTCCTTCGCTACACCACATCGCTCTTCCTTAGGAGAGAGAAAGTAGATTCGACAGAGTCTGAAAACCAGATTTTTCGCCGATCCTTCACCTTTCAATCTAACGAACACTAATTAACGTAAGTGGATCTGACCATTTGGGCTTTGCGATCTGGGTTTGGCGAGAGAAAATGAGCAGAGAATCGAGTCGGATATGACTTCTCAAACTCGTTCCTATCCCCTATCTGGTGCGCCAATTGTTTAGCCACGAAACAAGTATGACGCCAGTCTGTGAAAGGGCGGGGATGCCCCCCTGCATCTACACTCCAACGATCAACATTAGTATCATAATAGAGAAATAAGAAGAGCTTATGTAGGGAGAGATATTGTAGAGTGATAATTGATATGTGAAAATGAGTTGAGGAGAAGGAGAGGCCCCTTACTTGGAAGACCTAAGGATATATTTATAGGTCAAGCTTTGTCAACCTTCATTGGACTTCCATTGGGTCTTTGTGCGCGCTTGTGGATTACTATTGTTGTTCGAGTTGGGTCGTGCCATATTTACGGGTCCAACAAGCACATAATTATAGTTAATCCTTAACATAAACACATACAACTAATACAGTTACCTTATATTCAATAGAAGTATATATTCACATAACAAACGTACATATCAATGGTATGAGGCTGATGAATTATTGTGTTTGTCTGAATTCACTTAGTTTTTTTAACAATTATCATAGGTTGAAAAAGACTTTACTTTCAAGTTTTTATCAAATATAATGTATGAGTTTTATCTAAATTAGACGTATATATGTTATGGTTTACATTCTACAAATGCAAATATAGAACATAGGAACAATGTTGAGCTTTAGTTTTCAAGAGTAAAAGGAGTACGCTTGGTTGTTGAGTTGTTATGCACAGTAAATAATTATAAATAATTTATACCACACTTAACTTTAGTTTTAAAAATTATAAATTTCCACTATATAATATTATTTTTCTCCAATATTTTTTTTATGCTCTTTGATTCTTCTCTTCTACTCATTAAGTTCTCGTAACCTATTCAAGTAAGTATAGTTAATTGATTAATCGTCAATTTAGTTATTATTTGAATTCTCATATTTTATTTCATATTTCTATTTGAAATCATTATAACTCTTTATTTTAAATAATGTTTTTTAAAATAGTAATATTATTTTATTTATTATATTTTAAAGAAAAAATTGAACCAGAATTTATTTATATAACAGAATCTCTACATTCTCAGCGCTGCCCAAAACCATCGAATCTATCATAAGAATAAAAGACCAGGCTTTACCAAGAAAAAATTAGCAGATACACAAAACACTGGAAAACCGAGAAACCGAGGATTCCGAATTTCGTACCAAACAAAGGCAAATAGAACAAAAATCGCCGTTCAACCCAGATCTCCGAAAGACGGAAAAAGAAGACAAAAGATGGCGTACCTCCATAGAAGAGGGAGAGTCGACTGTGGCGAGTTCGCCCAAGAAGAAGTATTGATGATAACGAAAAAAAGGAAAAGATCGGCGTCGCCGAATGGCCGGCAAGACGGCGATCATGTCTCCGGAGTCGCAGAAGATTCATCGTAGATCTTTCCATCAATTGGGTTAACTAGTTGGGGTATTTTCGTGAAGAAGATGATGATGATAAACTGCGGCGGGCAGGGTGTGGCTAATTTTTTCTTTGTTTTAACATTTTCATCTCTTGTATTCATTACTTGAAAAATAAAGTATGTTACCTAAGTTGTTTGGTTTTTATGATAAAGTATTACATGAAACCGTTTACCATAATATAAAATATTTTATGATAAAATCGTGGTTTAAGTGTAGTTCGACCGTTAGATAGTTAAAAACTGTCTACAGATGTATCCTCCGATACTAGTATATCGTGGTTGAACCGCCAGTACGGTACGGTTTCATGGACCATGGTTTTCATAAATGAAAATGAAAAAATTTGTTTATACAAGTTGTACCTTTAACGTTATGTTAAGTTGTACCATAACATAAATGTTCAAAATCACTTAATGTATAACTTCAGTTTATACTTTTAACGTTATGATATAACGCAAGGTTGTAATTTAATTATTTAAAGCACCAATATTTTAAAACATATTACAAGTGTTCATCAATGAATGACAAGTAAACATGCTCTTAGTTTAGCGAAATACGGGCCTTAATTGGAGAAAACCAAATACTATTACAAGCCATACAATCAAGTCCTATCAAGATGACCAACAACAAGTCCCAACTCCCAAGGTCGGAAATCAGAAAGGCTATTATTTTAGGAACATATCTCCCATGCATCAATGTTGATTTTTCGAGACCAGCTGGCTTTTATGTTTCATTACAATTTAGCTGGAAGAATCCGATCTTCAACAGCTCCCACAACGATGCAGAGTTTTGGGTACAAACCCTTCCTCATCTTCTCGTATGCCTTTCCGTCCCACTTCCTCGATCCTAGCCGCTCAGCAAGCTCCATTGACGCCTCTCTCAAGCTCTGCTCGCAACCCCAAACACCATCCACAATCCCCATCTCCACCGCCTCTCTTCCCCTAACCTTCCTCCCTCCCAGCACAACATCCCTCCGGGCCAGCCCCGACCCGATCTTGGCCCGAAACAGGACGGTGAAGTAGTCCGGCAAGCAACCTCCGAGGTCGATCTCGCTCATGTAAAGCACACCTCTGTCCTCCCTCATCAGCATGTAGTCGTGGCTCAGGGCCAGCACGAACCCTGCCGCCGCGGCGTGGCCCTGGACCACGGCGATCGTGGGGATGGGGAGGGAGACGAGCTCGGCGACCACGTGCCGCAGGGACTCCACCATTTGGGTGAGTCTGGCTAGGGCCTTGAGCCTGCATCCTGCGGCTAAGGCCCAAGGTAGGTCGAGTCCGTTGGAGAAGAACCTGCCTTGGGAGTTTGTGATGAGAACGGATCCGCTTGTAGCTACGGACTTGATTTGGCGAAGGGCCGAGAGGATGGCGGCGATCAGAGTTGGGCTGAGGCGATGCTCGTCGTCGTTGCCCGTCAGTGTTAGGATGAAGATGTTGGAGCGCTGTTCGAGGGTGCACATGGTGAAGGAATGGGAGAAATGATGGAGTCAATTAGAAATTCCATGTATAAATAGGCTATGGGTTTCACTACTTGTTTAGGGGTTGTTTGGATAAGGATTTGGATCTCAAATCCAACACTTGTGGGAATTGATAGAATCCATCATTTGCATGCATAAATCCACTGATAATTTTTTAGATATCAAATCCGTGAGCTTGGTATTTGGAATCTCACATAATTTGGTTTAGGGGTGTGTAGCAGTTCAGTTCGCTTCGGATCGAACCAAACTCATGAGAACCGCGATTCATTGATGAAAGATATCTTAGGACCAAAGATTGGACTATCATTGCATTCGATCCATTCGGTCTTGTTTGGTCCTGTCCAAACAATTCGATCCATTTTTACTTCAGTAATTATAAATTCATATGATCAAGGACCATACCACATTATACTTGGTTTGTATGGTTTGGTCCAATCACCGGTTTGGTCCAGTGCAGTTCGGTACAGGCCTGGCCATAATACACCCCTAATTTGGTGAGATTTGAGAGAAGAGAAAAAAATGTTTGAGGCTAAATAAACCAAACTCTTAGAAAATCTGAAACATCCAAACAACAATTTTCTCAAAATCCAAACGAAAACAAATCCATCACTAATCCTCCGTTTTCTAAATCCAGGAATTTCACACAAATCTTCAATTTTCAAATTCCTAATCCAAATCACCCTTTAGAACACAAGGGACAAACAAATTTTCTTTCTTTTTTCTTTTTGGATATGAGTCTTCCCAAGTTGCCATTGTGGAGGTCCTGCTCCGAATTCAAGATGTGGTCAAATATTTTTTTTATATATACAATATAATGAGAATGAACTTAGATAGTATCATTACTTAAAAAGTAATATTTTTCCTAGTATTTCCGATCAAAAAAATATATATATTTTTCCTAGTATTGTTTGAAATAGAATTATCATCGGCTCTTCAACTTTTGTATTAAATCATTGTCAACCATCGAAGCTTTTGCGGCCAATTGGCCGCCGGGCCGCCTCGAGGAAAAGAATCGTAAATGACTAAGACTTTGATCATATACCGCAGTGACTTACTGCGTTGGATCTTGTAGGGGTAGACAATTCGGCGGCCAGGGTGGATCGGATAAGTCGATTGACTATTGCATCTGGCGTCCAATTCAATCCTCGCATTATTATTCTGTTCGGAAAGACAGTAGTCTTAGAGTAGGATGTCTGACTACAACGAAAGCAAAGAAGCAAAAGCTAGCTTGGTGGCCATATTCACATGGTCGCAGATTCGCATCTACGGACGGAGACTACACCCACATGTTCAACCTAAAGATCGAGACAGAAACACAGCGTCGCCAACAAAATACAAGCCCATACAGTAATTGGGCTATGCATAGCCCACGATTATCACTACTCTACTAATTCGCTGGGCTGGGCTGGGCTGGAAAGATGGACACGCCCATCTTCACCGGATCCGCCGCAGAGACCAGCTGGAAGAGGCACACATCTCCCTCTCCCAAACTGTTGTCTTCCATGAATTTTCCCCATCCCTTCCCCATAAACATCCCTTGCCCAGACCTGTTCCTCGCCACCTCCACGTTCCACTGCTCGCCTGCATTTTCACCATTGCACACCTCCAGAATCCCACTCCTGTTGGTTCTTCTCTCAATCTTATGCTCTCTTCCAAACCCACTAGGTATTATCTGCATACACAATCAACCGATCGAAGGATACTTTCTGCCAAAAATATTTTATATATATATATATATATATGGTTAATTTATTAAACAACAAGTAGCACTCACAGTCCTGCTGCCCCCACGAGTATGATTAGAGCTCAGCACGGCGATGAAGCAAGGCCTGTCTTCGGGTTTGCATGCTATTGCTTCCTCGATTCCCTTCTTGCACAATCTGTACATCTTGGGTAGCCTGAGGTGGAACAGGGCATTCGTCACGATCCCGCTCGCTTCGAGAAACTCCAGCGTGTTTTCAATCTCAGCTGGATGCTCAAATCAATTCCCAATTGCTACTCATCAATAATTACTTACAATCATATATGTAAAAGTAAAACCCACCTGCACCCAAATGCAGATCACAAATGGCTTAGCTTACCGGTGAGATCGGAGGTTTGCCGCTTTCTGGGTCGGAGCCTGTTTCTTGCGCTGGGTTTGCAATCTCCTTCTTCTTCGTCGGAGGAAATGATGATGCAATGAGGGGAACCCGTCTGATCCTCATCGAGCTGCTCGGTCTTAGGGTAATCGATTGAGCAAGTGGTAAAGTCGAAGATGCGGACATTGAAGGCAGAGTGGCCCAACTGGTACTCAAACACCACAAAGAATCCTGCGGAAATGGAGTGGTGCGCCACAAACTCCGCCCAACCGTCACCGAACCAGATCTCCTCGTTGTTCTTGCTCATCATCTTCTCCACGCCGACCTTCCACACCTGGCCGTTTGGTAAGGTAAGTGCAGCCGTCGACAAGAGTTCGGACCCGTGCATTTTGACGAACTTCAGGGGCAGCTTCTACAAAAAAAAAAAAAAAATTAGAAAGAGAAAGCTAGTGTGATCACAAGATGTTTGAAGAAGTAGTGAAGGACCTTGGGAACTTACTAGCTTCTTTTTCTCAAGCATGTAAGGAAGGATGACTCTGAAGAAACTTGGAAGTGGTGCGTCCATTGGAGAAGGCAGAGATCTTGGCTGCATGCAAAGTAACACAGTCACAAGTAAATAAGTAATTAGCACAGGTAGAAAACTTGAGAATGACCCCCTTCATTTATTAAAGCTCTTCTGTACTGTATCTGAATTCTGAAGGCCTTTGGTTTAGTTTTGCTTCCGAAATTTATATTGGACCGCCCAGCAAACAACTAGTTTCAGGCCACGTGTATATAGACACTTGGGAATGCGCATGGTCAACATGCCGGAGGGTAGAACCGGATTCAACCAGTACCGGTTATAAAATCAGTTGTAATGTTTTCGGTATAAACGATATGATTGATTTTCGAATTTTGAACTAGATGACGGGTTTTTAGAGAATACTTTTATTCAAATTTTTTTTCTTGAATTTGATGTTAAATTTTAAATTTCGATGTTATTTGTTGGATTTTACGTATGAAAGATTAAATGTTTATGTTGTTTGTTGGATTCAAATATAAATTATTTTATGTTGTCAATAAAGCTTTTTGTTAGTCTACAAACCTTGTTAACATCACATGGGTTAGAATTTAGTCGTGGTAGTTGTACCATATAGAATTTTTCATCGACATCTCATGAAGAAAAGCCGTGTTGACGTAATGACGTCTAATTGGCATAGATGTCAATTGTTAATCCCAGTTAAACTAAGCAAAGTTCTATTAGTATTTAATAGTCATTTTTGCTACATGACTAAAAAGTATCAAAATATACTTCATATATATGTTTTGGTATAATCTTTGGCTACTAACCTAGCCTTATATCTTGCTAGGAAAGACCCGCTCGCTACGCTTCGCGTGTTAAAAAGTAGTATTATTGTGTTCAAAATGGTGGGTTAAACCATTTTTTTCCCTAACTGTATTCATTTGATCCTTATAGAAAGCAGGGCAAGGAAGGCAAATTTAAACACAAACGTTAAATTGTGCAGCAAGATCCTTATACAACATGGTTCAGAAGCAATTTTTATCCCAATGGCTCTGCAAATAAAGAAGCACTCTAAAAGCCATGTTCCAAAATACTTGTCCAGTCTGGGAAATGCATGTAAAAGCTACACGTGGCTGGAAGATGTTCTTGGTAGCTAGATATTGTGCAGCAAGATCCATTAAGCATCTTTTTTTGAGAGAAGAGTTCATTAGGATAAAACGACTGGGCCGAGCCCACAAAGGAAGTGTACAAGCAAACAAAAGCAGAAAGGAAAGAAAAAGCCCAAACAACAAGGCCCGAAGACAAACTCGGAAGCCCAATAGGGTCCGAGCCCAGAGCCAAAACAAGAGAGGGACTTTCCCAAACCCTAGCCGCCAACGTGCCCCCTCTGACCCTCCACCGCCGCGGCAAGCACCACCACCGCTTCAGACAAGACGCCGCCACCCATCCTTTGAGCGTCGCCGTGAGCCAATCACTGGTTTGGGTACCCACCAGACCCGGAAGGCAAGATGAGGAGGAAAACCACCGAAACATCTCGTCCCGAGCCGATCACCATGCACATCTCGCCGATTACCACGAGAACCGAGCAGAACAACCGGACGGCCGGCAGAGGCAGAGAGTTAGAATACACCAGTCTTCAAGCTCTCCTATCCGGGTCCTCGCCAAGGGCTGCATCTCCGGATCGCCAAGAACTGCAAGGCAAAACAAGGAGGTAGACCAAAGAAGAGGAGAGGAGAAGACAAGTCGGATCTGTCAGATCCAACCTCCATCGTATCCTGAACGGGACAAGCATCTCCAGATCTGGAAACCAAATCGGAGGACAACAAAATCATCCCACAGAGGGGGGCAAAGGAAACCACAAAGGGGAAGAGAGAGCCAAGACATGGCCGGAAAAAACAAACAGAGCGTAGAAGGAAACGGAAGGAAAAAACAAAAAAGACCCCAGGAAAGCAAGATGGTGGAAGGAGATGAACGGTGGTGATGGAAAGAAAGTCCAGGAGAATGGGGCAAACTGAAAAAAGCAAAAAAGGAGGGGGTTCGGTGGCCGCCGGTCACAAAAAAGGTGAAAACCGGCGGCACCCCAGCGCCGAATAGAACAGGAGGCTAGAGAGAGGTGAGAGCGTTTGAAAAAAGGGAAAGGAAGAGAGAGAGAAACTTTCCATTAAGCATCACTGGAGATGACAGGTCAATAAAACATCAGAATTAGAATGGTTGCGGCTAAGAATATAAATTGCTTTGACTGTAAGAGGGAGTGCAAGAATTGATTACCAAGCCAGACACAACAGGGTGGTTTTTCTGGTTTGTTCCCGCAAGTTTGGGTTCTTCATGTCCTGTAAAGTGCAAGAGAACCACTGTAAATGTTGAAAGGAGTTATGTGCAGGAACTGTTACACACTGAAAGTTGATAAATCATTTCCAGAAGCAAACCTAATAGCAGTTGGAGGTATACATAGCGATGCACCCCCGAGTGAATCAAATGTTTCGCTGTATACGATGTTCCTTGTATACCCCAGAGGAATATGGTCTTCATTTTGGATAAGAAACTTTAACCCTTCTGCAGACCTAACCCTTGAAATAGCAACATACAATTGTCCATGGCTGAAAACCGGCTTTGGGAGAAAGACACCAACACGGGTCAAAGTCTGTCCCTGACTCTTGTTGATAGTCATTGCATAGCAAAGTCTTACCGGGAATTGTCTGCGTTTTAGCATGAAAGGCCACTTTTGATTGTCGATGTTGACAACAATTCTTGGTATTGCGACAACTTTTCCAGCATATGCACCACCCATGATGAGTCCCTTGATTACATATGTTATTAGGTAGGTGACCATGATTCGAGTGCCATTGCCCAAACCTATTTCTGGGTTTAGGTTTCTTAGCAACATCACTGGTGAAAAAACTTTCAGCTCAATTTCATGATCAGGAAAGCCACTGAAAGCTAAAGTGTTTAGGAACTCAGTAGGGTACTCAACCTCGAGCCGTGCAGAATCCTTTGAATCTGAGTGGATTTTTTCTGCACTGAAGTAACTGTGAACCCTTCCCCGCACCCTATTCATCATATGTTTGTTTATCTTAGTGACATTCTTGTTTGTCGGGGTTACAATTGCTTTGTCTATGAGGTAAGCTGCATGGTGGTAGTTTGCTGAGAAGTCTGAATATATTTCGTCGCATATTGTTGCCGTTGGTTGAGAGCTCGGATCAAGAAGAAAACACGATGGTATGGAAATCCAGTCTGCAGGTTGGTTGACGCTGAAGCTTGTAGCAGGAATCTGTCCATTTCCTACGCTTAGTGTCCAATCCGCAAAAGTCATGCAAGCAAATGTTGGCTGCTGGTTGATAGGCGATGATGTGATGCGCATATTTCTTGACAGATGTAGTACAGCACAGTACTTCCAAAGATATGATCGTGTTAGAGATGAATCAACACTTTCCTCTCTACCTGCATTTGGTACTACATGCAGTGTTTGCCTGAAATCTCCTCCCAACAAAACAGTTTTGCCACCAAATGGCTTGTACCCTTTTCCCGTGAAAGGCACATTCATAATATCACAAAGAGTTCTATCAACAGCCTCAAACGCCAATCGGTGGATCATAGGAGCCTCGTCCCATATAATAAGATCTGCTTCAGCCAATGAGTGAGCAAGTTGCGTACCTTTATGCACACTACATGTTGAGTTCTGATCAACTTCTAAAGGAATTTTGAACCTTGAATGCGCGGTAACTGCATTTGGCAGTAGCGTAGCAGCAATTCCAGAAGATGCGAAAATAAGGACCTTGCGAATAAGTTCATCCATTGCAGCTGCGAGAGCTTTATATAGGAACGTCTTGCCCGTCCCTCCATGGGCATATAAGAAGAAAAACGTGTCTTTGCCACCTGAGACAGATGCGATAATCTTGTCAAATGCAGCTGCTTGCTGTGGATTTAAATCTCTGTAGACAGGAGCCTGTTTTGAGTTAGTAGATGATGATGCTTCCTGGGTTCCCAATTGTGGTGAACAATATGTGTGAAAATTGTGCACTTCTGTTGTCGGAAGTGGAAGTCCAAAGTGTTGTAGGGAACTTGAATAAGCATCAAACATCCTTTGCAACTCATGTAATAGTATGTCTTGAGGGAGTTCAGTAGGTATCAACTCACCACTGAATCTAGCATTTTTTTGGCATTTATATGTAATGTCTTCAGCCAGCAGTTGCCATGTCTTACCAAACAAAGTGTGAGGATCAGAGAGCTGGCAGAACATTATCATTGAAATGAACAGATACCTGAACAGGCTGGACATTCCCCACTGTCCAAATTCTGTTAATACCAACAGCCATTCGTCATCATTGGCAAGTAGTCCCATTTTTTGGCATGCTGTCTGGAAGTTCTTACAAACCACTCCGTTGACAGTGCGAAGATCCATGAAGCTTTGGGCGCCGCGAATCTTCGTCAGTAGATGCTGGAGGTAGAATGTATCGCCAGAACCAGGTTGAATGTAAGGCATTCGACCAAGCGAGAAGCCTTGTTTTCGTGGAGACCAATCTTCCTCCTTAGCAATCCAAGTAAACTTGTTTGGTGTTTCAACGTACAAAAGAGTTCTTGCAGTTGGGTCTCTCTGATTAAGCTTGAACCACTGTGTTAGTGTGGTTGATTCAACGGTAGTTCTAGCAAGTATGTTGTCAACACGCTGCCTCTTTCTGTATGGAACTCGATGCTGCCCTTCAAGGTGAACAAAAAGCCGCTGCACAGCAGACGTTCTTTCATGTATGGAAAATTCGTAGAGCCTCCAAGCTGCCTCATAAGAAGATAACGTTCTGCAGTCCAAGTATTGTTGAATTTCATTTATAGGCAAGGTTGGTACTTGTTGTTGGGTAGAACTCGAAGGGTTGGCAGCATTGTCAGCTACGACGACAGATCTATCAGGGCCCTTTGTAATGTACTTGAAGAGGTATTTGATCAACTTTCCATGGTGGCAAACTTCAACGTTTATGTGTGCTTGAAAGAGAACACATAAATTTCTATTATGTGGAACGACAAATCTGTTGTCTAGAGTTGTCTTGCCCTTTGTCGTTGTAATGTCTGTATCCCGCCTTTGATAAACTGGGTACCCGAACTGATCAACTGTTGTCTCTGAATTAAATGACTTTGGGAAAAATTTACTACACGAACCATCCTTCATACACGGCGAAGCTTCATTGTCTACACCACATGGGCCGTGGATCATAAACTTTGTGATAGTCTCATACCCAAGAGGGTCAAGTAGAGGGTCTGGTAGCTCAGCAGATATAGTCGCGTCAATATCTGCAAGCGACTGCAGCTTGCTGTTGACTCGCTGGTACTATCACTCTAGAAAATGGCCAAGTGCAACCACTTCCTAAAGCGTAATATAGCGGGTTTGGGTTTTAATGTCAACCCGGGTCCTAGATGTGATGACTACTCAGTGAATTATTGTTATTTAGCGGTGAACTTTTAGTGCAACTCAAGCAAACAAAACACAAAGCAAGTAAACGGTTTGTTGTCAAGTCAAGAGAGGTCACCCGGATATGGTTCCCCCTAGTCTGCAGTTAAGCCGGATTGTAATTACCAAGTTCAGTTTTCATGAAAGTTATACTGCGGAAGGTTCTCAAACAATCTGAAGTCTCGACTAAAGGTCTTCAGACCCTCTCAATCTGAGTCTCTAGCTGGCGACTAACCTACACCAATTCGCCACCTTCGATTAAGGGTACTCTATCAACCTAGGCAGATATTCTCATTCCAGGTCAAAGCAGAAACAACAGGAATTTGATCAGGATTCAAGTCATTCAATCATTCAAACCTCAATCGAATATAATCAAT
The DNA here is from genome assembly GCA_946122785.1 of Linum tenue. NCBI lineage: Eukaryota > Viridiplantae > Streptophyta > Magnoliopsida > Malpighiales > Linaceae > Linum > Linum tenue. The sequence continues at coordinate 55,816,310 of CAMGYJ010000002.1, forward strand.
TCACAAATTCTGTACTTGGGTTCATACAATCAGACCTAGCATACAAATCTAGGGTTCCCCATACCCAGATGAATGGGGAAACTACTCCATAGAGAAAGAAGCAAAAGCATATTCAGACGCGGAAATCATACTGTGAAGTTGGATTTCTGCTCTTGGACGTTTAATCGCACTTCTCCAAGCTCAAACCGGGCTCCAATGGTGTTGAAGATCGGTCTATGGCGCTTGGGAACTCTGGTTCGTCGCTTTCTCTCTCTAGGAATCGATTTCTCTCTCAAAAACTCGGAACCCCTTGAAAATTGGCCTTCTTCCTCTTTTATCAGCTGCCCTCGCGATACCCGGTCGAAATACCCGGTCGGGTATTTCAGGGTTCGACCGGGTATTTCATAAAACGCGCCGTTCCTCTTTTGGGAAAATCCCCGGTCCAACATCAAAATCCCCGACCGGGGATTTAAGGCCATCGCCCGGGCCCCCTTCTGTTTCTCACGGGTGCCCGAAGGGAAAAATACCCGGTCGAGGCCAGAATATACCCGGCCAGGTATTTCTTCCTTTGACCGGGTATTTTGGTCCAGCAGCATCCTTTATCCCATCTTCGCTCCTTTCGACCCGGAACTCGTTCCTTCGCCTCGATTCCAACGCCAGGACCTGAAATATGACATAAACACACAACCTAGCGTGAAATCGGCTTAAAACACGAGATTCCTCATCACAAACGGCTTCAAAATAGGGGTGAAAACATGTATAATTATCGATCTATCAAACTCCCCCACACTTAACCGTTTGCTTGTCCCCAAGCAAACCTAACTCAAACCAATGCAGCTCTCCAGACCTCTATAGCAACAAACAACCTCGATCGTAGGCAGAGGACTTCCTAGATCATTTAGCAGCTTACGAGGTCAACCGACGCACAAGTCATCTCATAGCTTCTTCGGCGAGAGCACTAGTCTCGAGTCGGTCTCATGGCAAATAGTGAACAGAGGACAAATGAATCGTGGATGAAGAGACTCTCACAAACAAAAGATCATGGACTCACATTAACTCAAGGTGCTCGATTTTCTTTGTGAACATGGTTGGAACCCTTTTCTTTCTTCTCTTTGCTTGTTTTTCTGTTTTTCTCTTTTGTTTTTCACGGGTTCCAACCTGTTTCTGCAGAAAATGGGGGCTCCCACCTAGCAAAGGTTTTGCGGGAGCCCGGCTCTTACCGGCCATGCCAGGAGCGGGTGTCTCGAGCCTCGTGCGGGGGAAAGACATGTAAGGGGGCTGGAGGTAGAAGGTGGAAATTGGGAACGGATTCCCGTCTCCCCTTACACACTTTCGCCCTATTCGCACGGGAGACGTTATTTTAAAGCACATTTCGAGCACCTGTTACATTCAGAACATGATACAAGAGTCCATGACAGGCAGAGAGTCCACAACACCACACCATTCAAGGGTCCTAAGATCACTAATTCACTCAATCAACCAACACAATATGAAGAAGAAATGAGACTTCTTAAATGCATCAACATCCTCCATAGTGCTACACTACCTCCCTAGGTCGCACATTACTATAGAGACTGTCAATTCAAAGCATACTGAGCAGGCAATTGCAAGGAACACGTACTTGGAGCCCTCAAATTTAGAAATTTGGACAGTGGACTAGGCTCCAAGCACACAAACAGAGCTAATGCAGTCAAAAGATAAACATCCCCCCCACACTTAAGATCGACATTGCCCTCAATGGAGAAGAGGGAAGGAAAGGGGAACGATGTTACCGGTAGGGGTGGGCATTGGGTGGGTCGGGTGGATTTTGACCATAAAATGCACCCACCCGCGCTTAAACGGATTGATAATTTTTAACCCACCACCCACCCACATTTAGTCTCGGGTTGGGTCGGGCGGATGGTGGATGATGCGGGTGGGTTTGTGGGTTCACCCACATCACAATGTATATAATATAAAGGAGTCAACTTGACATGATAATAGGTGAAGAGAATCATCGAGGGAACAAGAAGTTGAAATAGGGCGAAAAATGTCGAATTAGTTCTTAAATTGGATATAAATTCTTTTATGAAAGAGTTTTCTACAGATTGAGACGATTATTAGGTGCAAGGAACTAAGGAAAATAATTCCACAAAGGAAAGAGCGGTGATCTAGGCACAAGAATTAGAGCAAAAAGTAAAGGGAAGAAGAGGGGATCTCTATTTGGAAGGTTGGCTTTGAGGTTCAAACTCCAGGAGCAGTCCGAGTTTATATCTAACGTCTCCACTCTCCTCTCTCTAGCGCCAACGACTTTGATCTTTTTGCTGTTGGGTTGAGCGGGTCACCCGCACACTCACCCACAACCCACCCACCACCCGGCAGATGGCTCCCAGCGCAACCCGTCACCCACCCACAGACCCACCCACTTAACGAAATTCGGGTCAAATGCGGGTGGGTCGGCCCAAACCCGCGGATGATCCGCCTGCATGCCCAGCCCTAGTTACCGGTATGCACGGACTGCAGGAGACTGGAAATGGACCAGTCGGGAACACAGCACAGCTCAAGGGGAACAGAAGAGCTCAACCAGAATATGTTAGGTCCAATGGCAGCCCAATAGACATCATCCAGAACAAAGGAAACAAACCAAAATCAAACCTAATCGCAATCCGACTCGAAACACAAGAAAGAAAGTCCAACCGTGGTGGGGTTGCCTCCCCACAAGCGCTTCTTTACCGTCTTTTAGCTGGACGCCCATGGTGGATACTCAGGGAGGTGCAGGAACAGGTGCCTCCAAGAGCGGATCCACATCGCTCTTGAGGTACAGCTTCAGGTGGTGACCGTGCACCCGACGGTTGCAACCACCAGCATCGGTCAGCTCGACCTGGCCATCCGGCAAGATGCAGGCGAGTGAGTACTCGGATGGCCAGGGTGGTCGTGGTGCAGGGGGTGGGACCAGCTCATAGTGGTCTCCACTCTTCTTCCGTGCCGGCTTAGCCACCTGCGGCTTCGGTCGCCACTCCTCCTTGAGCTTTTTGTTCGGAGGCGAGACTGGATGGAGTGGCGGCGAAGGAATGACAGGCGGGTCCTGCAAAATGAGAGGTGCAGAAGGATACACGACAGGCTCGTGTATCTGGTCAGAAAGAGCATGCACAGGGGTGACAGCAATCATAGCACAGTGATCAAACTCAGTCACAGAAAAAGTAGCTTGTTCATTTCCAGCACGCAGAATCAGTTTACCATCATGCACATCAATCAATGCCTTGGCGGTGGCAAGAAATGGTCTACCCAGAATCAAAGGCACATCCACATCATCATTTATGTCCAGGATAACAAAATCAACAGGATATGTGAATGCACCAACATTAACAAGCAGGTCCTCTGTGATACCCCTAGGATGCACAATAGAACGGTCAGCTAGCTGAATGCTCATCCTAGTAGGGCTAAGTTCACCTAGGTCTAGCTTCTTGAACAGTTTATATGGCATGACATTAATGCTAGCGCCTAGGTCCGCCAAGGACTTTCCTACATGCATGCTGCCAATAGTAAGAGGGATAGTAGAACTCCCTGGGTCTTTACGCTTTTCGGGCAGCTTGTTCTGCAGGACAGCAGAACACTTCTCGCTCAGCAGCACTGTCGAGAGATCCCCAAGTTTCTTCTTGTTGGTGCAGAGATTTTTCATGAACTTCGCGTACTTGGGCATCTTCGACAGGGCCTCCACAAATGGTATGTTGATGTTGAGCTGCTTCAACATTGCCATAAAATTGGCAAACTCAGTCTCCATCTTATCTTTATGGAGGCGAGTGGGGAAGGGAAGCTGGGGCACATGCTCCTTAACCACTGGTTGTGGCTTGGGAGCAGGGGCTTCCTTCTCCACCCGCACTTCTGCATCACCGGCTGGAAGTGCTGAAGCAGGTAGTGGTTCCTCCTGCTTGGACAGGGCAGGATCAGCTGATGTAGGCCTGCCGCTCAGGGTGAAAATGGCATGTGCGGTCTCATGCGGGTCCCGTGGATTAGGGATGGTGGTGGCAGGTAGAGTTCCCGGGGCCCGAGTAGTAATCTGGCAAGCTATGGCGCCAACCTGGTTCTGCAAATCTTGCAGAATGGCACCCTGGTTCCTCTGGCCTGCCTCCAGGGTTCTCTGGCCTGCCTCCAGTGAAGCTATGGTCTGATCCATCCTCGTGATACTTGTCTGGCTGGTGGTCATGAATGCTGCCAAAATGTTCTTCAGCTCGGTCATCTGGTTATCGGGAGCTGGCGTTGCTGCTGGCTCGGCATACTGACGCTGAGGCTGCTGGAATGGCTGCCCTTGCCTAGGCTGGTAGGGCTGCTTCTGTGGTGGTGGCCCCTGCCTATCCTGGAAGGGCTGCCTCTGCTGAAAACCACCTGCTGGTGCTGGGAAACCAGGTGGTTTGTTGGTGTTGCTGCTCCAGGCGAAGTTGGGATGCTGGCGCCATCCTTCATTGTAGGTGTTGCTGTATGGGTCGAGGCGCCGAGCATTGGCGATGAAGGCCACCTGCTCTTGGGGAGTGGAAGACTCCCTCATAGACTGACAATCTTCCACCAGGTGGTTCGGGCTCTCACACCACTGACACTGAGCTACTGGAGGCGTAGCTACACCTCGGCCCGGAAGGAGACCGTTAGGCTGCTTCAATGTCTGCACCAACTCAGCCACCTGTTGCTCTAACCCGGATCTGGCCTCCATGGCATGCACACCACGGTCCAGGGAATGCCTGCCTCTGCTGCTCTGTCCCCAAGAATGATCGCGGGCAGCCAAGGTACTAATCATCTGGTTCAGCTCGGGTGGAGTCTTAGTGAGAATATCCCCTCCTGGGCATAAAGACTCTATCACCCTCTGGCTGTCTGGGGTGAGGGCACTGTAGAAATTCCCTACTGTGAAAGCATCGCTGAAGCCATGATGGGGACACTGCCAGAAGTATCCCATGTACCGCTCCCATGCATCTCGAAGGGACTCATCTGGCTCTTGGCGGAAGTGAGTGATCTCACGCTGAATCTCTGTAGTCTTCGATGCCGGGTAGTACCGGTGCACGAACTTGTCAGCCAGATCGTCCCAAGAAGTGATGGACAGTGGGGGCTGGGTCTCCAACCACCTCTTAGCATTCCCCGCCAGAGAATGGGGGAAGAGGTGAAGGCGGATTGCATCATCCGGAACACCATTCAGCTTGAACCCGTTCGTCAGCTGCAGAAAACGGGAAAGGTGTGCCCGGGCTTCCTCATCCTTCAAGTCATGGAACTGGATAGAGGACGTGATGAGCTGAATCCAGCATGGCTTGATCTTGAAGTTGTTTGCAGGAATGGGCGGATAGAGGATGACAGGGCGGATGTCAGCAATCCGTGGAGTATAGTAGTACTCCAGGGTGGGACCCGGTGGTGGTGGATGATGATGGTGCCCAGCTCCCTGGGGGTGTTGGTTGTTCCCCAGGATCTGGTTCTGAGGAGGTGGGTTCTGATCGCCTTCCATCTCGTACTCGTCCTCGGAGTCGCTGGTCAATTGGCCGTCTAGGCGCTCCACCGTAGCCAGTCTAGCTTGTTGTTGTCTCCGAAGTTGTTTGCAGGTGCGCTCAATCTCAGGATTCAACGGCAGTAAACCTCCCGACTGGCTACGGGTCATGCACTAGCTGCACACAATCAAGCAATGCAAACCCGTGAAGGCACAAGTGGGAAAAAAAAACAAAAACTCAATGCAAAAAATGAAAATGCTAAAGTAACAGAAATCACTTTTCTTCAACAACCTAGCTTTCCCCGACAACGGCGCCAAAAACTTGACTCGCTGGTACTGTCACTCTAGAAAATGGCCAAGTGCAACCACTTCCTAAAGCGTAATATAGCGGGTTTGGGTTTTAATGTCAACCCGGGTCCTAGATGTGATGACTACTCGGTGAATTCTTGTTATTTAGCGGTGAACTTTTAGTGCAACTCAAGCAAACAAAACACAAAGCAAGTAAACGGTTTGTTGTCAAGTCAAGAGAGGTCACCCGGATATGGTTCCCCCTAGTCTGCAGTTAAGCCGGATTGTAATTACCAAGTTCAGTTTTCATGAAAGTTATACTGCGGAAGGTTCTCAAACAGTCTGAAGTCTCGACTAAAGGTCTTCAAACCCTCTCAATCTGAGTCTCTAGCTGGCGACTAACCTACACCGGAGTAAACAGATTGAGGCCCTAATGAACCAAACCTCCACTACCGAATTAACTTCGGTACAGAATAGCGACTTGGCTCCTCGACTAAAGTCACCAATTCGCCACCTTCGATTAAGGGTACTCTATCAACCTAGGCAGATATTCTCATTCCAGGTCAAAGCAGAAACAACAGGAATTTGATCAGGATTCAAGTCATTCAATCATTCAAACCTCAAATCGAATATAATCAATTTACAAATTCTGTACTTGGGTTCATACAATCAGACCTAGCATACAAATCTAGGGTTCCCCATACCCAGATGAATGGGGAAACTACTCCATAGAGAAAGAAGCAAAAGCATATTCAGACGCGGAAATCATACTGTGAAGTTGGATTTCTGCTCCTGGACGTTTAATCGCACTTCTCCAAGCTCAAACCGGGCTCCAATGGTGTTGAAGATCGATCTATGGCGCTTGGGAACTCTGGTTCGTCGCTTTCTCTCTCTAGGAATCGATTTCTCTCTCAAAAACTCGGAACCCCTTGAAAATTGGCCTTCTTCCTCTTTTATCAGCTGCCCTCGCGATACCCGGTCGAAATACCCGGTCGGGTATTTCAGGGTTCGACCGGGTATTTCATAAAACGCGCCGTTCCACTTTGGGGAAAATCCCCGGTCCAACATCAAAACCCCTACCGGGGATTTAAGGCCATCGCCCGGGCCCCCTTCTGTTTCTCACGGGTGCCCGAAGGGAAAAATACCCGGTCGAGGCCAGAATATACCCGGCCGGGTATTTCTTCCTTTGACCGGGTATTTTGGTCCAGCAGCATCCTTTATCCCATCTTCGCTCCTTTCGACCCGGAACTCGTTCCTTCGCCTCGATTCCAACGCCAGGACCTGAAATATGACATAAACACACAACCTAGCGTGAAATCGGCTTAAAACACGAGATTCCTCATCACAAACGGCTTCAAAATAGGGGTGAAAACATGTATAATTATCGATCTATCAGCTGTCTTGCTCTAACCACACCAGTATATGAGCATGAGGAAGCCCGCGCTTTTGGAATTCAACCATTTGTATTGCTGTTGAGAAAAGAAAACAATATTTAGGGTTTTTTGTGCAAGTAAGAATACAACAATGCTTGGATGGTTCATGAGGGAGGAATGTATTTGTTACTTACACGCTATAGTGGGGCCGAAGTAGTTGTTGCGGTTGATCTCGTCCTTAAGTGCATTGAGTTTCATCTTGAACACCCGTGCAACAATATCCGGTTTAAGCTCACTGCGTGTCCCGCAAAGGTCCTTCAAGGCATCTATGATCTCTGGCCACTGGGCATTGCAAGTAAACGTAATGAACAGATCTGGGTTACCATAATGATGGCAAACAGCCATTGCATCTAGGTATAGTTGCTTCATGTATCTAGGGCTGCCAGTATACGTAGAAGGCAAGATAACATGGCCCAATTCATCGGCTGTGATCTCTCCCCTGTTGTAAGCTGCTTGGATGTTTTGGTACAATTCTGATCGAAGATCCTTTTGGTGGGTACGCAGATATGCAAGTCTATTTTGTTCCACAGTAGAGAATGCATCTACCATGTAGTGTTGTAATGCCTTTCCACCACGCATCAATGTTTGGCCTTCCTCTTGGCGATGTTGCAATCTGTAGGCATAATATTCTCTTTGGGTCGCATTTTTGCGCTGCAAGTTTGGTGCTGCATTTTCAAGATGATAAGGAATCTTGGTGTGGAATCCATCTTCCCCATATGGGAAAAGTAGTGGGAAATGTAAGGCTTCGAACTTTGGATTCAAGCTTGTAATTCTCTTAAGGCCCTCAACACAATGTTCAATAATAATGTCTCGGTCTTCTTTATCTGCCACAAAATCACCAGGTATTAAGCCTGCAATTTCTGTTCCGGTTGGCAAATCATATTGGCGTGAAGAGTTGTCACGGGCGCCAACAATGCGAAGGCGCAAGTCACTCTTGGACGGATTGTGCAATTCCTGGCGAACTCTGCGAAAACTCTTCACCAAATCATTTGTTGTATCAAGCATTTCCATAAGACCAGAAACTATCTCAGGTTTCAGATTCCTATATGCAGAAGAGAAATTAGCCAGTCGATCGTGCAGTTCAGACTGCGGATCAAAAACATAAAGCTGAGAAAATTTCGGCATCTGGCCTGGTGGAGGAAGTAAGGAGCCCATCAAGTGGTAGTTCTCACCACAAATGACGAATGAGTATGGACCGCGCGAGCGAGTAACCCGTGGGTCCAATTTTGCGCCAAATGAGGTGAAGGAGAAGGCAGCATTGTATGAACGTATGTGATCCCGAAAGTGCACAGCAAGCGGACCGGCATTGATTCCCAGCAGTTGATCGAGGTAAGGTTGGCTTGAGTAGAGGCACTCCTGGTACCAGAATTCAGCTCCGCAGTACGCACACTTTTCTGTTGGCAACCCAAAAAGCAAAATAGTGTCGATGTTGGGTCGTTGTGCAGGCGGGAGGGTGGCATCAAGAACGTTGGTAGCAGGTGGAGGCTGGCACCTTTGGTGATGGTGTTCCGGTGCTATTTGGCTGGTGTTGAAGCAAAGATGATTGGATTCATGACTGAGAGGGGAATCTGTTTCTTGCAATAATGTGAAGGCTCTAGATCGTTTGTCAATGCGGGAGCGGCGACCACTGTTGGAGGGCACCAGAGGTGGTGTGTTTGGCAGAAAGTCCGAAGCTTCCTAGGCACGCCGTCGTTTTTTTGGGGTGCATATTGCGGCCTGAGAATCGTTGGAAGAGTGTCGTTTTAGAAGTAAAAGAGAACAGAGAAATATGTTTGTCATAAATACAAAGACTGTCAACACCTGTCACTATAGATGGAGAAGCTAATAAACTAAATTCCTAAGGCAAGAAATAAATGGTGGTTGCTGGATGGAGCATTTAGGGGGGGCATGAAGTGATTTCGAATAGTAAATTAGATGATAGAGTTTGTCCAGGTGTATAAATAGCAATAGTTACCATTAATTGCAGGTTTGTTGTGGAAGACACGACAATCGATTTGCATGTGCTGAGAAGGAAAGCCGAGTTTATGTGGGTGGGAGTAGGCAAGCAAAGTGAGTAAGATACGTGAGATGTTTTTTGTTTCTGAAGTGAAAAACAATGGTTTTTGTTGTTTAGCAGAGGAATACCAGAGTTTGTTGAAGAAGATGAGTAGCTGGAAATTGTTTGTGGAAGAAGAAGAGAACGGTAATCATGGTTAGTAAAAGGAATGACAATGTTGGGTAAGAGAAGTAACTATGGTAATTGGGTGGTAAGAATGATAACGTTGACCTTACCATGGTTGGTCAAAGGTACATTGAGGTGGTAAGGAGGTTAGATGGAGGAAACCAGAGTTAACAGTATAAACCAGGAAACAAAGGTTGTATTTTGTTCCAACCAGGTAATGGGTTCTGAGTTTTCTTGTGTGTTGATTTGACATTGTATGCAAAACTTGGCAGAGCATGGCTAGACTGTTGTATTAGCATTTAATGCACACAGTAGAAGTATATATGGAGTGAGTGTCAGTACAATGTGTAATAGAGTGGGAGTTCTATGGAGGCAATCCATTTGGGTGAAACATTGGGGAAAGAATAGAAAGCTGGGAAATGAATTTTTTGCTTTCTGAGTGTTCACGCAAGAGTGAAAGAATAGGAAGTTGGCCAAGTAAACCGAAGCTAAATTGATCGGTTAAGGCAAAAAAGAAGGTCAAAACCCATTATTATCTTCGTAACCTGAACTAAGAACAACTACGGCAAAGGAAACTAAATGTAAAGGTACATGGATCTGAGTGGGTGAAGTTGTGATTCAGCGAATGAATAAAGAGGATTCTTGGCCATCCTACAATGAATGATTTAGTTTTTTCATTTAAAATTATAATAAAGAGAGGACTCTAGTATGTGCATAGTAAACTCAGAAGAGAAAGACTATCATTATCAACAAAGGCAAAATACTACTTACAAATATATAAAGACTGTTGTTCATTTATGGGTTTCTGTTGTATATAAGGGAAAATGTGTAAAGTGTCTAAGTTTGTATTCCTGGAGACTGGTCGTTATAACGGTAATACTTGACACACACAACACATAAGAAGTTTATGGTGCTGCGGCCAAAACATAATAAAATGTGCAGTAGTATCCGTTAGAAGTATCTTGATAGCTGCATTTCGTAAGGATTGCTGAATAGTTTTGGATACATAAGGCAATAGTAACATTAACATTAACAAAAGTTGTTCAGAAGGCCGGCTAAAAAGAACAGACAACCATTCCATGGTAGCAGAAGCAATCATGCAACCAAGCAAGCAGTTACACGCGCAACCTAGCAACCATTCAAAATGTAGGATGTCCAAAGTGCTACAAATAGTAAAAATTGAACCTAGCAGATCCACAGCAAGCAAGAAAAAAAAAGCAAGAACAAAGACTAATTGGCAGCAGTAGCAATGAAGCAGGCAATCATGTAGGTTGCGGTGCAAGTTCTCAAAATGTAGGCTGTCCAAAGGGATAAGAAAGCATAAAACGAAACCAGAAGATTAAGCTGGCTAGTTCCTGAAAAGGCAATGCTTGGCAGTTTTGGTTGGAGTCTTTGCAGCGGAGGCAGGTTGGCCAGGTACAGCCGACGCAACAGCCTCAGCTGCTTTCTGTGAAGGTTTGCGTGTTCGTTTAGAAGCTGAAGGCTGGCTGGGTTTTCCTGTGAAGTAGGAACTGCAGGTGAGAGCGTACTGACAACAGGAGAAGAGGAGGCAAGAGTAGTCGGTCCTTTGGAGCAGGTCTGTTTTTTTTATTTTGATGTCGAGGCCTTTGACTTGGAGGAGCGAGCGAGCTGGCTCAGTAAAATATCTTGTCCCGGAGAGGTTGGCCTGTTTGTTTGGTTAAGAAAAAGTCATTTGCGGGATTTGGAATCTGTAGGAATAAATTCAACAAAAACCAGGTAATTTGGAAATGGCTTAGATCCAAACCTCTCGACCTCTGGATGGGAACTTTTGGTACTTTGAATGCTTTGAGTATGTGCAGCCGACTCGGTTGCAGGATTTGGCGGCGAGTCCAAATTGATTGTGGAAGTGGGCTTTCACGATTTGTAGTCCTGGTAAACTGCAGCGGGCACTCGTCACTTGAGTAATCATCAGGGTTGGCAAATGGGGACCTGTCATTTGTTTTTGCAATAACAGTAAGGAAGAATGTAACTTTGAGAGCATGTAGTGTGGGCACTGTAAAGGGGTGGTATTAAAGAGGCATAGATATAGACTTTGAGGTTTGGAGCGTAACCTTGGAGGTGATGTAAGGCCAACAGTATGGCCGGTACATGTAAGGCGGCGGCGTGGTGTTCCGCGCTTTGTTGTTTTGGTGGGCGACCTGGGTTTCGTTTTGTCTCGAATGTTAGTGTGAGGAACATAATATGTGATATTAATGCATGTTCAGTTTCATAGGAACTACCTCTTCCCATTTACTGGAGATATTTGCGACTGTCTTGGTTCAAGGGCAATGGATTTTGATGCAGGGGCGTCTTCTGAGTCTGAATTTTCAAGCGATACTGTCGGAGAAGAAGAGTGTGTAGGAAGGCACTCCGACAGTGATGAAGGTCCCCTGCGAACACATCCCACAGGCAGGCAGAAAAGTGTAAGGCTCAACTATTTAGATGTGTAAAGTAGAACGAATTAAACCGTGTAGGTGTGATGTAATGCTGAGTACCTGTGAGAACCATGTGAAGTCGTAACATCTGCAATTGACTTTCCTTTGCTAGCAGCCTGTTGCATGCAGAATGCAAGTTCAGAAGCTGTGTCTAGCAAAGGAATTCTGAAAAGTGTAAAGGAATGAAAGATTAGTAACCTCAATCGGTTCTTTGTTGACATAGCAGATTCAGGAGCGACGGCAGGCAGCGGAGAAGGGCAGGACCGCAAGGTCGCAGTTTTTGAGGGAGTTCGAGGTGAAGAGGTGCTAGCCGGTCTTATTGGCGAGTGGGTACCGTGCTAGCCAGCAATTTGTCTGAAGCATAGTAAATTAGAGGGAATTGAACCGTTACCGTTTGCAGGCAGCAACAATAAAGCTATTTAAAGAGCTGGCAAACCTAATGTGTGGTGGAGGAGACAGGGGAGTGTAGGGAATGCGTGCTGGCACTTTGCTGCTATGGCAACCAAAAGACAAGTAGTGGAGCATTTAGGTAAGCTGAGGAAAAAAGTGTAGCAAGATGAAAGGAAGGAAAGGGAAATATTTTAGCGGGACATGTTTACCTGTGAGAGGAGGAGCCGTGCAGAATAGTGGTAGGAGGAGGGCGTCTTGGAGTTGCAAATGGTTGGCAGGAAAGTGGCTGGGCAGGAGCATCAACGACGAAGCAGTGAACCACACGAAATTTAGGAGGGTCAGTGCCCAAGTAGTCCACATCAGGGAGCTGGACGTCGAATGAGAGACGTTGGTCTTGTATGGCACATATGTTTGGTGGCAACTAGGAGCGGCTAAACGGGAAGCGTTCGACCAGGTCAGAAGCAGTGGCGCCAAAGAGGGCTTCAGCATTCTTGCCAAGCAGAACGAAGTTGGCAGTTGCAGATGAATCGTCCACTATCAAGTGCACCTTATAGCTAGGGTTAAGTAGTTCTTGCACGGTCCGAGTGGATTGTTCTTCAAACTGAGTGGCAGCTAAAGCGGTAGGGAATCGAGGAGGAACATATGTCACACTGTTCCGTATGGCATGGAAGTTGTTTACGTAGAAGAGAAGCATTTAAAAAAAAACTGGCGCCAAGTAGAGCAAAGGTAGCAGGCATACACGCTTTGTAGCTCATAAGTCTGTTCCGCAACAGGGTCGACAGCATGGCGGGTTGCAAGGTATTAAAAAGAGAGTAGGTACCTAGAGCAAGCGAAGAGTTTTTAGACATGAGCAAGATAACAATGAGTATGGCAGTCGCGTTTGCAAATTCCTGTACTGAAAGAAAGAGGTCGAGGGAATGAACCCCGGAACTGCGTGACAGTGAGACCACTTAGTGCTAGGATAACAGGTTTGTTGCGTCCCATTCGGGCAAGGCGTAGAGCATCAACTGATCCTGCTAGTGGACCCCACAGCGCCACTTTAACTTGAGTCAAACTGAGGCAAGAACAGGTAGCGCGACAAAGTTTAACTGTGAACAGACATGGAGAAGCTATGGAAGAACAATAAAAGGATTGCAACAACAAAGAAGATAGTACAGGAAGACAACAAAGGATAGCGATACTTGAAGGTATTTTTTGGCAGGCGAAGAAGGTTTCTACACAGTAGTGAACAGGCAAACCTAGCATACATAATCAGGTCGCAAGCAGAATCTATTTAAGTAGATGTGGCAAGCAAGTGTATTTTCAACAGGAAGGTAAACTTAGTAATAGCTTATATGTCCATGCGTGTAGTCAATTGCAAGTGAGGCATAAGTTCAACGAAAAATTATTTGAAGAGCATAAAAGGGAACTTAGTGTACCTTGCATCTTCCAGAACGATGTCTTGGCGAGGTGTCCTGCCATGTTTGGTCTTAGAATGAGTGACACCCGAGATGCTAACAACCTTGCCAATAATATCTGGGGAACAAATAAATCGAGCAATCATGTAAGGCAATGTGAAAAGTTGTAGAAGGTAAGGATGGAGCAAGACCTGTTAGCTGAGAACCCTTGAGCATGCGTGGGTGTAGTGAACCGAACAAGGAATCATACCAGAAATCAGGCGAGGAGTCAGTTTGGTCGGTGAAGGTCGAGTTGCGGGAGAAGACCATGTGGAGGCGGTGTGAACATGGTCTACAGACGGAGCGAGGAGGCTGGAGGTCGAATCCCGAAACAATGTAGACCTTGCCGACCGATATGAGGGCAGAAAATTGGCTCGCAAGATTGATGGTGGCTTCGCCGTGGATCAGTGTGCCCTGCAGAAATGCAGAAAAGGTGAGTAGCAAATCAAAGTGTCCAAGTGAGCGCAAGAAGCAAGGTGCTCACCATTGCATCGCACCAAAGGGTGCAGTAGTTGAAGAGCTTTGTTGGGTCAGAAGCCGCATAGGAGTTCCAAACATGGAGGAGGCGAAGTTTGAGCGCGATAGCTCTGTCAGCGTCGGTAACATCGAGGAGGAATTTGTGGGAGTTCCATCGCGGCGAGACGGGAGCAGGGTCGTCAGGGTCAGGGGATGGGGGCGGTGGCGTGGTTCGGCGGCTGCGGCGGTTAGCGGTGCCGCGCGAAGATGCGGGGGCAGGGTCGTTTGTTTTTTTGGCGACTCGGCGGCCACGGCGGTTAGCGACGACGGTCGCTGAGTCGTTTCCGGGGGCGGTAGGAGGCGGCCTGTTGCGGCGGATACGGCGGTGGGCGGTGGCGCGCGTCATTGGAAACCCTAGGTTGGAAGCAGCGTAGGGGGGTAGGAAGTTGCAATTGTACCGCCGCTATGGGATACGAAGTCTTGTAAAGGAAGGGGGTTTGTGAGGAAGCAAAGTGGAGAAAGGACGTTGCTCTCTGTGGTGAGTTCCAAGGAGTAAGGCAGCGTTTCTGCGCCATGGGAACGTGTAAGAATGGAGAAGGGAAGTGAGACTGTTTCGAGGTGGAGAAGACAGGTCGCAAGGGTAAGGACAGAACGAAGAGAGAGCAAGTTGATATAGGAATCCCTGCGGATTATAAAGAAACCCAACGTGTCTTCGGCGACGAGTCGGGTAAAAGGGTGCTTTGCTTTCCTATGGGAGAGGAGGAAGAGTGGCATGTGGCCCAATACGGAGCTAATTCGTGGACGAAGGCCAGTCGCAGAAAATGAGCGTGGAGCCCACTAATGAACAGTGCAAGTAACCAAGGCTTTTATATAGGAATTATCGAACCATCAGCCTTTTATTAGACTCTAAACAGTAAACACCGATTTACAGCCTATAGCAGTACTACCAAGTGGTAAATCAACTAAGGTCCAAGTATGTGTGACTTGCAATGCTTTAAGTTTGAGATTCATAAATCTGATCCATTATGGATCTGTAATAGCTTGTTTGTAAGCCTTAGGTTCAGAATATAGTGTAATGGCTAAGCCAAAACGTTTATAGGCAGAGGATAGATTATTATATGAATTAACAGAGTGAAGAGGATAGTTGCAACAATCAACAAAGAAATGAGGTAGAGTGACATGAATAGGAATCATCTAAGTTAGGGTTCATCTTGTTTAGGTTGTGCTTTTACAAGAGGTTCATCTTGCAGTGGTGTTTCTGGGACTGTATCTGCTAATGACGCATTAGAGTTTGTGATAGTGGATGGAGAAGAGTGAAATGTGGCGGAGGATTCATATGGAATGGGGTTTCAAAAGAGATAATGGTGGTGAGGTCAGGGTAGAAGAGTCAAAAAGAGAGAGAAACCACTCTCCCTTGCTTCAGATCTAGAGGGAACATCACAAAGATTTCTGCAGATCATCTCTTTTCCTGGCGTTCTGCACCTCCTATTTACCACTTTGCTTAACGGGAGTTTATAGTGGTGACTTCTTTTATCCGCTCGAAAACTTACCTCAATACATCTAAGGCAAAACTGTGCGAGTTTAGATACAAAGGGTACAATATTTTAGTCAGAACAGTTAATTTATTAGGTAGAAAGAACCAACATATAGGGGCTGTTTTTTATTAAAAAAATGTTTGTTAATGATATTCTTTTTCCTGAAAATATGTTTACGCTAGATTAGGCGAGCATGAAATCAAAGGTTGTTTGGATTCATGATTTGGGTGTGTTATTTTGAGGTCAAATAACACAAAATGTGTTATTGGACATCAAATAACATGTTTGGGTGGAGAAAAAATGATGCAACATTTGACACATAGTATTCTTCAAATACCACAAACCTGTTATTTGACAAATACTAGAGGGAAGGGCTGTTATTCTCCAAATAACGTGTTATTATATTTTTTGTTCCAATTATGTCCTCGTTTCTTTTTATAAATTTCAAACTGGTCTCCTTTTACTCCGATTTTATTGTCTCATAACCGTTATTTGTTTCCCACTATTATCTTAATTCTGTTTAACACTACCTTCGTTTAAGAGAATATTTTTGGTGTAGAAAGTCGCAAATCCAAAATCTTCCGCTGCACGTATGGATGGCAATCAAATCCATGGCCGCGGGTATCCGACCGCCCCGACCCAGTCAACGCGGAGAATCCCCGCTTTGACCGGGTATGGGGCGGGTACTGGTAAAACCCGTAAAAAGTTTGATGGGTATGGGGCGGGTATGGTTTTAGCCTCCCCCGCTCCATACCCATCCCCATAGCCGCCCCACCAAGATAATTTCTTCATATATAAAAAAAAATATGTGCATCAAATTATAATCTATCAATGATGATGAGGATAACTTGAGAAAATAATTAGTAGAAATGCAATTGAGTGACCACCTTAATCAAAATCTAATTCATTTCTCTCAATTCTCATTTCACTCTTTCACTTTCCCCCTTGCCAACAAGACTATGTTAGTTAATTATTATTTAGTAGATGTACCAGAGTTAGAACATAATAATTTGAAAAATATTGTACTCTATATTATGTATTAATGGATATTTTAGGATCATAATCTTTGAACCATATTAAAAAAATGACCGTGTTTTGTTGACTTCATGATATAATATGTTCGTTTAGAGTAATAATTAGAACTTTTCTTGTAAGTTTTAGGTATAATAATGTTGGATGTACGGGTATGGGTAGGGCTGCAAATGAGCCAAGCCGCTCGCGAGCAACTCGACGTTCGAATCGGAAAAAACTCGTTCGACACTCGACTCGTTATTTAACAAGCCGGCTCGCGAGCCAACTCGTTAGTTAACGAGCAAAGCCTGAGCTAGACCATGCTCAGCTTGATAAGCTCGCGAGCTAGCTTGTTTCGGTGGCTTGTCGAGCTAAGCTCGCGAGCTGCCTTGTTTTGAGCTTGTGGAAGGATGAATTACTCTTTTAAACATGAACATTGTCTTCTAATACAGATGTGAATGAAATTTAGATGTTTTTTATAGTTTCTAGTGTTCTTTCTATCATTTAAATTCTTATGTTTATACATTTTTCCAGCAAAAATGATTTTAAATCGAGCCTATCTTGACCAGAGCTTGTACTCAGCTTGACAAGCTATGTTAATGAGCATTTATCGAGCTCTACCGAGTCGAGCTCGAGCTAGATTATTTTTATTCAAGCCGAGCTCGAGCTCGAGCTGGATTATCAAAATTCGAGTTCGAGCCGAGCTCGAGCTGAAAAATTAATAAACGAGCTGAGCTCAAGCTAAGCAAAAACTCGACTCGACTCGACTCGTTTGCAGCCCTAGGTATGGGTATTACCCATGGGTACCCGAAACCCACGGGTATGGGGATGAGTTTGCAAAACATTCCCCGCATGGGTATGGGGCGGGTATGGGTTCAGGTATTTGAAGATGGATATGGGGATGGTTTAAGCAAACCCGCCCCATTGCCATCCCTAGCTACACGTATTTCCTGAGAAACAAAGTCATAGGCGCGTAGGTTCAGAGCCAGACCGACTACTCCAAGAGCACTCATCCATAAACCGGTTACTGGTACAAATAACATAAAGAAATGTAACCAACGTAGGGGGCTGGTTCACAGGAACAACCTTTGTAACCTCGTGGTATACTCATGGATTAGCCAGTTCCTATTTGGAAGGATGCAACTTCTTAACTGCCGCAGTTTCTACTCCTGCTAATAGTTTAGCCCATTCTTTGTTGTTACTATGGGGTCCTGAAGCACAAGGGGATTTTACTCGTTGGTGTCAATTAGGCGGTCTGTGGACTTTTGTTGCTCTCCACGGCGCTTTCGGATTAATAGGGTTTATGTTACGTCAATTTGAGCTTGCTCGCTCTTTACAATTATGCCCTTATAATACAATCGCATTCTCCAACCCAATTGTTGTCACAATATATCTTGATACACTATTCGATTAAAAGATATATGAACTCCAAACAAATTAGTAACATATATATTTTATATAACTAATTTAGACGTTTTAATATACTACTATGTTAAAAAGTCATATAGAACTCCATCCATATTAACCCTTATTTGACGACATCAAAAGCAAAGAAACGAAAGGTAGCTAGGTGGGCATATGCTGAAATTCACCTCTAGTGTTCATTGTTCAACCTAATTTTAAGAAAAAAATAGCATCGCCTACAATATACAAGCCCATACAGTAATATAACCCACGATGATCACTACTCTACCAATTCACTGGGCTGGGCTGGAAAGATGGACACGTCCATCTTCACAGTATCCGCCGCAGAGACCAGCTGGAAGAGGCACACATCTCCTTCTCCCATATTGTTATCTTCCATAAACTTTACCCATCCCTTCCCCATAAACATCTCTGGCCCTGTCTTGTTCCTCGCCACCTCTACCCTCCACTGCTCACCTGCTTTTTCGCCATTGCTCACCTCCAGAATCCCCCTCCTATTGCTTCTTCTCTGAATCTTATGCTCTCTCCCAAACCGAGTTGGTATCATCTGCATTGCACACATTAACCAAAACATCATGTTTGCTTAAGCTATATATGGCCCCAAAAAAAAAAATTCACACAAAGAACGACTGCTACTCACGGTCCTGGTGTACCCACGAATCTGACGAGCGTTTGGCACGACCATGAAGCAAGGACGGTCTTTGGGCTTGCACGCAATGGCTTCCTCGATTCCCCTCTTGCTCTGTCTGTAGAACTTGGGTAACAAGAGGTGGAACAGGGCATTCGTCGCAATCCCGCTTGCTTTTAGACACTTCAGCGTTTTCTCAATCTCAGCTGCATTCCCAAATCGCCAATTCCCAACCACTTAATTGATTAATTAATTAATTACTCACATCATATATGTAAAACCACCGGCATGCAAATGTTGTCTTACGGGTAATGAGATCGGAGGTTTGCCGCCTTCTGGGTCGGACGCAAGCTCCTTCGTCTTCGTCGGAGGAAATGACTATGTAATGAGGGGAGCCCGTCTCCTCATCGAGCTGCTCGGTCTTAGGGTAGTCGATTGAGCAGGTGGTGAAGTCGAAGATGCGGACATTGAAGGCAGAGAGGCCTCGCTGATACTGAAACGTCAGAAAAAAACCTGCGGAAATTGAGTGGTGCTCCACAAACTCAGCCCAACCGTCGCCGAACCAGATCTCCTCGTTGTCGTCCCTCGTCGCCTTCTCCACGCCGACCTTCCATATCCTGCCGTTTGGTAAGGTCAGTGCTGCCGTTGACGAGAGTTCGGAACCATGCAATTTGACGAACTTCAGGGGCAGCTTCTACAAAAATTGCAAAGAGAAAGGAAGCTAAGCAGACAATGAGAAGATGTGTGAAGAAGTACGGAAAGGTCTTGGTTACTAACCAGCTTCTTTTTCTCGAGCATGTAAGGAAGGATGATCCTGAAGAAACTTGGAATTGGTGCGTCCATGGGAGAAGGCAGAGATTTTGAACGGATTTTGGCAGCTGCATGCGAAGTGCCACCCCCACGCCCAGCCATATTGATGATGGTTTCACAGTCACAACAAGTAAGCACAGGGAGAAAACTATAAAAAGCTCTGTATCTGAATTCTGAAAGGCCATTTGGTTTAGTATTAGTTGCTTCCATTGCGTTGGACCGCCAGCCTACCAGTTGTTTCAAGCCACGTGTTTATCGACGCTTGGGAATGCGCAGTGACAGTGAACTTTTGGAGCTAGCCCCGTATGCCTTGGCCTATAACACCGGCCCAACAGATAGGATTGGCAACCTTAACCGGCCCGACGGATACCCACCCGAACCCTGCCCAAATAGTTAGCATTTTACCCGTCCGTCGTGGGTAAAGGGGCGGATTATCACATACCCGAAATTCGTAAGTAACGGGCAACAGGTGGCGATAGATCTCTTAGTATCCGCCTCGTACCGTCCCCCAAAACGACGTCATTTTGGACTCTTGCTGACTAGGCATGATAATGCTGAGTTGGCATCCAGGTGGCGTTCAATTTTGGTTGTAATTGTAAACCTAAAAAATAATGATTTAAAAAAAGAAAGGAAAAATAAACCCCCCACCCCCAGTCACGTGTTACTTATCCCTTCCCTCCTCTGGTATCTTCCCCTTCACTTTCATCTCCGCTCGACGATCTCCTCCACCAATTCTGGCAGGCGAGGCAGCGAAGTCTGCCATTGCCTGTTAAACCACCGCGACCGTTGCACCTCACCGATTCCAGAAGTCTGCCGCCGCCACTGTGTTCCGAACCAAAGATCGACGCCTGACTAAGAATGCATCTGAAGACTAAGAGAGAGGGACAGTTCAATCAGAGGCTAATCTTTGGCCGAGACACCTTCGAGCAAGGTAAGATGGTTCCAGCTTTCCGATTCAAACCCTATCCCTTTTGAAACCCCTAAGTACAAAATTTTGTCTTCAAAATCGAACCCTTTCTGTAATTTTAGGGTTTCTAGGTTAATTTGCGAAATGTGGAGACTATACAGGGACTGAGAATCGATAAGTTCAGTTTCTTTGATTGAGAATCGAAAACTGAACCCTAATTATGCCTCGATTTGTTAAAAAATTCTTGGGTGCTTCTGGCTTATGATTTCTTGTTTTTGTGTCTATTGCGTGTGTTGCTTCTGGTGCATCTTGCTTTCTCAATGCTGGACATTTTATTGTTTTCTGGTGCTTCTTGCTTATTCATGTTTGATTGACAATGTCGTTTTTTGGTTCCGTATGCAGATGAATGACTATTTGGGTCTTGATTATCATCATGGAGGAGTGATGGAGTTCTCGGGTGATGGATCACATTATGTTGGGGGGGTGGGGGGGTTTGTGAGAAATTCACGGTTGATGTAGATGAAATATCATATTTTGAAATTCTGACATTGGTGACGGAGCACCTGAATTATGAAGGAGTCCGGAAGATATGGTACTTGACCCCCAGAATGACAATGGCAGATGGTCTCCATGAAATAAGATCTGATAAGGAAGTGATGGATGGTTTGCTAGTTGATGCTGCTTAGACGAAGATAATTTTGGTGTTCATTGATGCTATTGAGACTGATGATGGGGTAATGGGTGACAACGACAGTGCATGCTACTTTGTAGGGGCTTTGAACGATGCTGCACAATCAGTTGGTGAAGGATCACTTGCTAAGAACATATTTAATATGGCGGACTCTAGTGAAGCCGAACCATCCATGGAAAACAATGAGAGAGCTAAGGTCAGCAGTCCAAATAATGACTCTGGGGAAGAGGTAGAACAACCCATTGGTGAGAACATGGAGGAGGATGAGGCTGATGAAGATTATGATCTAGATGAGGCTGATGATGATGAAGTAGAACAACAACCAGCTTCTACTCATAGGCGTCCTTGGTTGCTGGACGAGGAACCGATCGAGATGTTTGATGAGCTGCCTTTGTATGATCCTAACTTTGATCACAAGGAATTGGACATCCGTGTTGGGCTGAAGTTTGTGAGTGCTGCAGAGTTTAGAAAAGCCATTTCCAAATATGCAGTTGCGAATGGGGCAAGTGTTTGGTGTACAAGAAGTAATCCGGGTAGGAGGGAGTTCACTTGTAAGGATAATAGTTGCAAGTGGAGGGTATATGCAGCATGGTGGGGAGGGAACTCATTTTTAATGGTGAGGAGGGTCGGCCTGCCCCATTCATGCACTAGGTCGACTCGAGTGAACATGGCCACTACTAGGTTCATATCAGAACACTTCATCGATCGTTTCAAAAGTGAGCCATAATGGAAGGCCCCGCTTATTGCTATAAAGGTAAAAAGAGAGCTAGGAGTTGATGTTGAGGTGAAGACATGTTATGAAGCTAAGGCGATTGCTAAGGATATGCTACATGAGACACTTGCAGAAGAGTATCACAAACTGCGAAGTTATGTGACTGCTCTATTGGCAGCAGATAAAGAAGGGCGGTTCATCCTTGAGATTGACGCAGATCATGTCTCAACATAGAAGGTATATTTTAAAAGATTCTGTGTGGGGTTCTCTAATATGAAGAAGTGCTTCTTGGCTGGTTGTAGACAAATATTCTCAATAGATGGATGCTTTTTAAAGGGTGAGGTGCTAGGAATGTTGCTGACGGCGGTGGAGAAGGATGGAAACAATCATATTTTCCCATTTGCATGGGCAGTTGTTGAGGGTGAGAACAAGAGCTACTGGACTTGGTTTCTCAACCAGTTGCAAGATGAATTGGGTTTCGGTGATGGGGGTGGATGGAGTATTGTTTCTGCCCAGCAAAAGGTAAATATATTTGAACCTCATTGTTGCTGCCTTTTTATTCCATACTTGTTTCAAGGGAAACTTGTCTAGTCGTTGTTTGTTAATGCACTACGGGGTCTAGTTGAAGCCATCAATCAGGTGATGTCTAGTGCGTAGTATAGGAAGTGTTCTTGCCACATTTTCACAAATTGGAATATGAAGGTGAAGACGTTGAAATGAGAAAAACATATTGGCACGCTGTCTACGCGTGCAATGAGGCAGAGTTTAGTGCTGCCACGAAGAAGATGGAAGAATTTCAAGGTAGTCAAACTGAAATGACTCCACTTAAGGACTTTATGGACCAAGATCCCAAAACATTTTGTCGTGCTTTTCTGTCTCGAGTCCCTAAGTCAGATTCAGTGGAAAGCAACATATGCGAAAGCTGGAATAATGTCATAGTCAAAGTTAGGGAGTATAAGATCATTGCAATGTTTGAGGGAATAAGGGGTTACATAATGGTCCAAATGCGTAAGAAGCATAAAAAGTTTGAGAGGATACGTACCTTGTTCTGTCCAGCTGCCATTAGCTCTTTAGCTGTAGAGGATGTTAAGGCTAGAATGTGTGTTGCCCGAGCTAGTTCAGATTTTGTGGCTGAAGTTTCGTATGGAAGTGCAACATATGTTGTCAACCTCCAGAGTCGTTGTTGCACTTGTGGGGGATGGGATTTAAGCGACCTTCCTTGCTTCCATGCATTATCAACTATAGGATTGATACGACAAAAGTTGGAAGGCTTTGTTGAATCGTGCTACTTAGTACAGTTAAAAAGTGTTGCACTAGTGGCATTCCATGTGTAGTAGGGCAGAAGGTTTGGTCTCAGGCTAATGGGTATCCTATTTACCCACCGATTTTCAAAGCAATGCCGGCTCGACCGAAAAAGAAAAGGAGAAAGGAGGCAGGTGAACTAGAGGTGAGAATGAACAAGGGTGGAGTCTATTCTGGTACAGCAGGTAGAAGAAGTGGAATGGTCATGCACTGCACCAAGTGTGGGGTTGCTGGCCATAATGCTAGGAGTTGCACCAACCCCCAAGTTGTGTCTGATCAGAGGGGCAAGAGGGAGAGGGCAGCAAGGTGGAGCATCGTTTGGAAGAGGGCAGCAAGGTGGAGCCTCGACAAGACCTAAGGTAAAACTGGTTTTGGTTTGTTCATGTATGTTTTTGTTTAAATTGGGTAGAGGGTTTTGAATCATTAACTTGTTCATCTATTGTTTTGTTTGAATTCGACAGAGGGTTTTGCATTGTTCTGTATGCAAGTCTACGACCAATAATGCTAGGAGCTGCCCGGAGAAAAGTGAACAAGTTCAGTCTTTGCACAGAAATTTGGTAGTTGATAGAGAAGTGAGAGATGCTCTAGGCGGAAAAGCAGTATACTCTCAACTTGAAGGTGCAGCTGGTACGTCTACAACAGGAGTCGGCTCTCAACCAACAGAAGTTGATGTCACTCAAGGCCCTTCCACCCAACCATCATCTCAGCGATAAAATTTGGATGATTAAGATGTAAATGGTAGACAACTTCAATAGCCTAATGAGATTAGTAGGGTCTGAGATGATCAAACTAAATGAGCTTTTGTGGTGACTTGTTTCACCCTCTTTTGTATTTTTGTGAGAAGATCATCTATAGTTTAGGTATATAACGTTAGATTAGTAGGGCATGAGAAGATCAAACTAAATGAGATTTTGTGGTGACTTGTTTCACCATCTTTTGTATTTTTTGTAAAAGCTCGAATCATCTTGTGAATGGTCAATTTAGCTACAAGTTTAGTACATTGCATCTATTGACTTATCGATATTAGGGCATTGTCCAACTAACAATGGTCAATGAGACAAGTAAATAGCAGGCGTTATGACTCACTTGTACCGTCACACTAGAAAGTGGCCAAGTGCAACCACCTACTAATGCATGGTATAGCGGGCTTAGGTTCAAATTTCAACCTGGGTCCTAGGTGTGATGACTACTTCGTGAGATTCTTATTATTTAGCGGTTCAACTGCAGTGAAGTTCCAACTAAACTAGCAAACAAAGGCAGTAAAGGTTGTGTTCCAAGTTTGAGAGAGGACACCCAGATATGGTTCCCCCTAGACTGTAGTTAAGCCAAGTTGTAATTCACCCAGTCCCGTTTCAATGATAATTATACAGTGGAAGGTTCTTAGACAGTCTGAAGTCTCGACTAAAGGTCTCCAGACCCTCTTAATCTGAGTCCTAAGCGGGCGACTAACCTCCACCGGAGTAAACAGACTGAGGCCCTAACATGCCAAACCTCCTCTACTGGAATTAATCTAGTACAGAATAGTGAGTTGACTCCTCGACTTAAGTCTTCAATTCACTACCTTCAATTAAGGGAACTCTATCAACCTAGGCGGATATTCTCTTTCTAAGTCGAAGCAGAAACTACAGTAATTTGATCAGGATTCATGCAATTCAGAAATTCATCCCTCAATTGAATATAATCAGTATCATAGAACTTGTACTTGGGTTCATACAACCAGACCTAACATACAAATCTAGGGTTCTTCATACCCAGGTGAGTGAGAAGGTTTACTCCACAAAGAGAGGAGAAATATGCTTCAGATGCGGAAATCATTATGTGAAGGGTGACAATCTGTTTCTGGTAATCAATCGGCACTTCTCCAAGCTTCAACCGAGCTACAATGGTGTTGAAGATCGATCTAGGGGGCTTGGATTTTCTGGTTCGTCACTTTCTCTCTCTAGGGTTCTGCTCTCAATCTCCAAAAATCGGATCCCTATCAAAAGTGGCCTTCTTTCCCTCAAAAGGGTGTAGATCGCGATACCCGACCATAATACTCGGTCGGGTATTTCAGGAGGCCGGCCAGGTATTTTGAAATGCAGCGCAGTGGAGATAGGGGAATACCTGATCGAGGTCCAGAGTACCCGATCGGGTATTTATGCATTCCGGTCGGGGTCTCTTCTGATCTCCTGGCCCCAAAAAAAAAATTCTCCAGTCCTTCCTTCAAGTTTACCCGGTCGGGTATTTCAGAGCCTGACTGGGTATTTTCTCCTTCCAGCCCCTTTCCCTCCAACTCTCCACTTTTTGACCCGAAACTCGTCTCCACGCCTTCACGTCCACGCCAAGTCTTGAAATATGTCATAAACGAACAACCTAGCGTGAAATTGGCTTAAAACACGAGAATCGACTCTCAAACGATTCAAGAATGGTGGTCAAAACATGTGCAAATAATGGTCTATCAAATGCCCCCACTCTTAACAGTTTGCTTATCCCCAAGCAAACCTAACTCAAAACAATGCAGCTCTCCAGACCTCTATAGCAACATACAACCCCTGATCGTCGATAGAGAATTTTCTAGATCATTTAGCAGCTTGCGAGGTCAACTGGTCTTCTAAGATGTCCCCTATCTCTCTCAATGCGAGTACTAGACTCAAGCCAGGATCATGAGAAGCAGTGGAACTAAGATAATCAATTCATGAATAAGGAGACTCACACAATTCAACAACCAAGGACTCATTGTATCGAGTGCCCTTTAATTTCATTTCAATCATTGGGACCCCCTTTCGCACTTTCATTGTATATTTCTTTTGTTTTTTTCTCATTCACACTTCGCGGGGGTTCCAACTGCAGTTTTTTTGTACGGTCGACCCTTATTGGTTGAGCAAGAGCAATTTCTGTACATCTGCCACTTGCCAGAGTACTTCCTTTAACTCATTTTCCTCAACTTGTGTGGAGGGTCAATGATATTAAGGGGGGTCGGAAGCTCTAACTGTGCCCTTAAAAACACATCCTCGAGTAGGCAAACCATTCAACGAGTGGAAATTTACTTGTACTAGAGACAGCTTAGCTTCACCTTGCAAGGATCACTAAACTCTCTTCCAAAACCCGATTTTTGTGCAATGAACGGTGCCACACATGTTGGGCTTACCCCATGTCTTAGAATTTCAAATTTATGACATGGAGGACCAACTGTTTTTTCATTTCACACATGAGCACCCTTTTTCGATACACGAGTCCACAACACAACATAAGAGGAGTCACCAATACCACATGAATCAACGGTCCTAAATCCACTAGTTCACAAAATCAACCGGCACAACAAAGAGACAGTTAGGAAAAATCTTACAGAAAGTTTGTATTGTTGTCAATTATTTTTTCTTTCTTACTATCACCCACCATATGTATGTATGTCTCTGGTAAAACAGTCGTTTGTTCTCTTCCATTCGCATCAATTAATTAGTGAATGCTTTTCGAAATCGTCTAAATCTGTATTTTGTTCTCTAAAATAAGAGTGCCAACTTAAAAGATTTAACTCCAATACCAATATTCTGCAATTCTGCAACTAGTACGATACAATTTTTTAATCCTTGCTTGATAGTCTCAGACAAACCTTATTGGGTAAATACAATTTAATATCCAAACCTTTCATTTTAAACAATATAATAGCCAAACCTTTTCGAAAACAATCTAATATCCAAATCGTCAACTTTCCGTTCGTTTAACCGTTAGTTGGCACTTCAAAAAGCTTTGTTTAGGGGAAATTGTCACAATACAACTTTGTTTTCTTGTTTTGGCATTGCAGATGACTGAATATTTAGATATTCTATACCATCATGGTGGAGTCATGGACTTCTCGGGTTCGAAACTACGATATGTTGGTGGTTTTTTAGAGAAGATATCGATGGATATTGATGAAGTGTCGTACTTCGAACTTTTTTGAAGTGTCAACTAACGATCAAACAGACAGAAAGTTGACGATTTGGATATTAGATTGTTTTCGAAAAAGTTTAGATATTATATTGTTTAAAATAAAAGATTTGGATATTAAATTGTATTTACCCAACCTTATTTGATGACAATTGACAACCTACGCAAAGAACACAAGAGGTAGCTAGCCCTAGGTAGGCATATTCTGAATTCTGATATTCACCTCAAGGGATGGGATCCACAATTCCACATGTTCATGTTCAAGTTCAACCTAAGTTTAAGACAAAAACAGCATCATCAACAAAATATAAGCCCAATTAATAATTGGGCTATGCTTAGCCCATGTTGATATCTATTCTACCAATTCACTGGGCTGGGCTGGAAAGATGGACACGTCCATCTTCACCGGATCCTTCGCAGAGACCAGCTGGAAGAGGCAAACATCTCCCTCTCCCAAATTGTTGTCTTCCACAAACCTTCCCCATCCCTCCCCCATAAACATCTCTTGCCCTGTCTTGTTCCTCGCCAACTCCACCCTCCACTGCTCACCTGCATTTTCCCCATTGCACACCTCCAGAATCCCACTCCTGCTGCTGCTTCTCTCAATCTTATGCTCTCTTCCAAAACGAGTTGGTATTATCTGCGCCCACAAAAATTAACTAATACAGTAATACATCATCAAGTTTGTGTCGAGCTAGATAGATATGGCAATTTTTTTTATGCTACTCACGGTCCTGGTGCCCCCACGAATATGATTAGAGTTGAGCACGGCGACGAAGCAAGGACGGTCTTCGGGCTTGCACGCTATTGCTTCCTCGATTCCCTGCTTGCAGAGTCGGTAGATCATGGGTAACCTGTGGTGGAACCCGGAACTCGTCGCAATCCCGGTTGCTTCGAGGAACTCCAGCGTTTCCTTAATCTCAGCTGCATGCCCAAATCAATTCCCAACTACTCATTAATTACTTATGTAAAACCACCTAGATCACATACATAGTACGATTTGACTGCTATTGTAACATCCAAATGGCTTACGGGTCATGGGATCGGATGTTGGCCGCCTTCTGGGTCGTCGGAGCTTGTTTCTCGTGCTGGGTTCGCAACCTCCTTCTTCATCATCGGAGGAAATGACGATGCAATGAGGGGAACCCGTCTGATCGTCATCGAGCTGCTCGGACTTAGGGTAGTCGATTGAGCAAGTGGTGAAATCGAATATGCTGACGGCGAAGGCAGAGCGGCCCAGCTGGTACTCAAACACCACAAAGAATCCTGCCAAAATGGAGTGGTGCGCCACAAACTCAGCCCAACCGTCGCCCAACCAGATCTCCTCGTTGTCTCTGGTTACCTTCTCCACGCCGACCTTCCACACTCTGCCGTTCGGTAAGGTAAGTGCAGCGGTCGACGCGAGTTCAGCTCCGTGCATTTTGACGAACTTCAGGGGCAGCTTCTACAAAATTAGAAAGATAGAAAGGAAGTGGTCACCATTCTATACGGAGATAATTACAAGTATGTTTGGAGAAGTACGGAATGCCTTGGAAACTTACCAGCTTCTTTTTCTCAAGCATGGAAGGAAGAATGATTCTGAAGAAACTTGGAATTGGTGTGTCCATGGGAGAAGGTGTGACGCTAATTGATGATGGTTTCTCACTTCACTTTCACAGTCGCAAGTGAGCACAGGTAGAAAGACTTCTTTACTTAGAAAGCTCCGAGTAGCCTCTCCGACCCTCTTTGATAAGAGATCTGTATCTGAAAGATTCCATTTCGTTGGACCGCCCATTATACCAATAATTCCATGCCACGTGTTTATTGACACTTGGGAATACGCAGTGATAGTAAACTTTTGGATGGATCAAGTCAATAACCTTCTCGTCAATAACAATGCATAATTCAATTAGAATTCGTCACATCAGCGCCCATTCTCACTTCTGAAAAGTCTTTAATTTCCTCCCTCTTAATTTTTAATATACGATTTCTCACTTATTTTAATTCGAAATTTAGTTTTTTTTTTCCAACAGTTAGATCGGATTAATTGTGTTCTTCAAAATGATATTCACTTTGATATATTTTTGGAGCAAAAAAAAATTGAGCTATTTTTTACCGGTCTATACCATATGGTATTGACTGGTATTGAAATAAGAGCATACCTATGGTATGAAAAGCGTATCATGGTGGTATGAACAAACCAAGACTGTATGATGGTTGAATACATGATAGTAGAATTTACGACTTTTAACATTGTGTACCACAAGATACCACCCCGTAACAGGGTGGTATTGTGTGGTATTTTTTGGACCTGTATTTTGTTCACCCAGAAATTTGTAAATCCAATAGATCATGATAAACTCGTTCCTTCTGTGCAAAATTTTTCAAAAATGAATTAAAAACGAAGAAGATACCATATGGTATGCAGTTAGTATCGAGAGGCAAAAAAAAATTTCCTAAAAAAATATTGAAAATGGATCTCATTTTGTAGAGCACAATGAACTTGTTCCAACTGTGTAAAAAATTGAAATTCGAGTTAAAACGAAGAAGATATGAGTCGATTAAGAAAATAAGAGAAAAATAAAAAATGTATTTAATTTTCCACCATTATATATGAATTTTCTGAATGAAGGATCGAGATGTGGTTACTGATGGGTGTTATGCACCGTATCTTGAGCCCTATTGGAGCTCGGCCGTAAGCCTTGGCTCATAAGTAATAACACCGACCCAACAAAAGAAAACTCGAGGCGCTGCCCGCCAGCGAAAAGAAAACCAGTTTAAAAGTAAAAATCCCGCCGCACCTTTCCTTCTCGCGTCAAAAGGTAAAAAGTAAAAATCAATGGTAGTGGTGCTTGGAATATATCATATATTGAATATTATATCGAATTTGTTAATATTTGATATTGTCAAATACACGTATGATTTTATGAGATTGGAATTAAGATTAAATTTGAAATGTTATTTAATATTAAGGATTACGGAAGTTGAACAGTATATACCAAAATAACGATCAATTACCTTCTCAAACACCTACTAAGATAATTTAAGTTAATTGATTATGTATCAATATATTTACTATTTTAATTCTTTTAAATAATCTTGTAAATGATTTTATTTATTGATTGAAGATTATTTATATTTTATTAGATTCTTGCGAAACAATTTGGGTCACATTTTGTCTATAGAACATGGTGTCTATAATTTCAGGAAGACCCTATGCACACACTACTCGTGTATTGAGTAGTAACCACCATAGTTGTTACACACGCATCCTATCGACAGGTTCAACCTAATATAACTAGTAACGAAACCGACTGGAAAAAGACCGATATTCAGCATTAGTCAAATATGGTCAAAATTGCGCAAAATCGAGAAAATATGTAGGTCATATCATAAACCAAATTTCAGTGTTTTCAAACATGCCCTCCAAAATAAACACTTATAGTAGGATTTGAACCAAATACCCCATGTTCATTAGTTTCAATTATACAATAACAGACTACAAAAAACTTTGTGATAAATATTAACCTTATATATTATTAAAATTTATGGACCCCAAAAAATTTTCTCCATAAATTTATTAAAATAAAATTATTAAATAATTATAAAAAATATATAAGTTCAGAAAATGATTACAAAAGGAATAAACAATCCCGTTTCCAGTTTGACCAAGAAACCAAGACCAAATTCCTAGCTCTAGTAGGGAGAAAAGTAAACCTAGAGGGACTAGAAAATGAATATAGTGCAAAAATTGAATGGAGAAATGAAAATAGTCTAAATTGATCGAGAGGTGGGTGCGAGGCTGTTTAATGGATCGTGGAGCCCTGTTCCCAAATCGAGACGTGGTCCAAATTGACTTTAAACTATAATAAAACTAAAATGATTATAATACCATTATTCAAAATGTAATATTTTGCTATATTGTATAAAATAAAATTATATATTATCTCTCTCTGATTTTCGTATTCTCCATTAAATCATTTTCAATTGTTATTATAGCTAAAATTATCTATTAAACTCGTCATCATACTCATAATCAATCAATTATACACTAAAAATACAACCTGCAATATATGATCAATAACAAGCGTAACTAAGTGGAGGCCCCTAATATTCGAAGGCTTTGTGCCGGAGGGCGGGCCAGCACACCCTCTTGGGCAACCCTGTGTAAACATTAATAAATTTTATTTTATATACTTTTATTTTACATATCTAATTGTTTGCTATTAATTATCAATTCCTAACTATAAATTATTCTTTGTAAATGGACTCTTTTAGTTGTTTTTTCCTAAATAATTTATTTAGTATTGATGATTTTTAATTTTCTCATTTATCTTTTAACACCGGCATAATAGGATAAATTTGTTATACCACCGATATAACCATTTTACTTGTCAAACCAGCATAACAATATAAAGATTTGCCAAGCTTGTAACCACCAATATAGTCCACTAGTCCCAGCTGAATTCGATCCTTTCACAATCATTTCTGATTCGAGCTAATCACTAATTGAGATAAAATACATTAATGTATATTATTATGAGTAGGGATGGCAATCAAACCCATGGCTGCGGGTAGGGGTGGGCACTGGGTGGGTCGGGTGGATTTTGACCATAAAATGCACCCACCCGCGCTTAAATGGATTGATAATTTTTAACCCACCACCCACCCACATTTAGTCTCGGGTTGGGTCGGGCGGATGGTGGATGATGCGGGTGGATTTGTGGGTTCACCCACATCACAACGTATGTAATATAAATGAGTCAACTTGACATGATAATAGGTGAAGAGAATCATCGAGGGAAACAAGAAGTTGAAATAGGGCGAAAAATGTCGAATTAGTTCTTAAATTGGATAGAAATTCTATTATGAAAGAGTTTTCTACAGATTGAGACGATTATTAGGTGCAAGGAACTAAGGAAAATAATTCCACAAAGGAAAGAGCGGTGATCTAGGCACAAGAATTAGAGGAAAAAGTAAAGGGAAGAAGAGGGGATCTCTATTTGGAAGGTTGGCTTTGAGGTTCAAACTCCAGGAGCAGTCCGAGTTTATATCTAACGTCTCCACTCTCCTCTCTCTAGCGCCAACGACTTTGATCTTTTTGTTGTTGGGTTGAGAGGGTCACCCGCACACTCACCCACAACCCACCCACCACCCGGCGGATGGCTTCCAGCGCAACCCGTCACCCACCCACAGACCCACCCACTTAACAAAATTCGGGTCAAATGCGGGTGAGTCGGCCCAAACCCGCGGATGATCCACCCGCATGCCCAGCCCTAGCTGCGGGTACCCGACTGCCTCTGACCCAGTCAACGCGGGGAATCCCCGCTTTGACCGGGTATGGGTAAAACCCGCAAAAAGTTTTATGGGTATGGGGCGGGTATGGTTTTAGCCTTCCCGCCCCATACCCATATCCATACCCGCCCCACCAAGATAATATCTTCACATAGAAAAAAATATGTGGATCAAATTGTAATCTATCAATGAAGATGAGGATAACTCGAGAAAATAAATAGCAGAAATGAAATTGAGTGACCACCCTAATCAAAACATAATTCATTTCCCTCAATTCTCTTTTCACTCTTTCACTTTCACCCTTGTCAACCAGATTATGTTAGTTAACTATTACTTAGTGAATGTATCAAAGTTAGAGCATAATAATTTGAAAATATTGTACTCTATATTATGTATTAATGGATGTTTTAGGATCATATTCTTTGAATCGTATTAAGAAAATGACTGTGTTTTGTTGACTTCATGATATAATAGGTTCGTTTAGAGTAAACCTTTTCTTGTAAGTTTTAGGTATAATAATATTGGATGTACGGGGACGGGTATTACTCATGGGTACCCGAAATCCACGGGTATGGAGATGGGTTTGCAAAACATTCCCCCGCATGGGTATGGGGCGGGTATGGGTATTCGAAGATGGGGATGGGGATGGTTTAGGTAAATCCGCCCCAAACCCACCTCATTGCCATCCCTAATTATGAGCTAATTCCATTTACATATGTTGCCTTTGAAATGGGGATATAGGTTAAAAAAAGCGCACTTAGGCGCTAGACAACGCAAAAACGTTCTGTCTAGCATTCCACAATGAATTAGTAATCCAAAATATGACGGCGGAGTGTATGAGTCGCCTAGGTGTAATTGGCAGAGCTAAGCGATCAATATCAAAATAAGATATTAACATCATCTATAAACGCATAACTTTATAATTAAGCTATTAACTATGATTTTATGAACTTGAGATTTGTTTTCTTACATAATGAAAAAAAAAATCCTGGAAATATGTTTAGGCTAAATTAGGTTAGCCCTAAAACAAAGTAGTACTTAATATTTAATAATTCGCCTCCCAGATCCTAGATTCACCTCCCACTGCAAAGCAGTATGCAAGCGATGGAACTCTCGCCGTCGAGGACGGGTGGACCCTCTATTACTGGGCTTGATCATGAGCCATCGTATTAAATATTGTATCAACGATGAAGGTTGTCTTCCTCCTTCTTCTTTGCTAAGTAACATGCTACATGAATCGTCTCCGTCTTCGTCATTTGTTACCTTGTGGTCTTCTTCGTCACAATGTTCGTCAACGACTGCCGGCGCAACTCCGCCGCCGATCGTGATGCCAAATCCCTTTAGCGGTTGTCTTTTCAACCTCTCTCCGTCAACCCCTTCCTCGGTCCCTCCTCGTCCACTGTTAAGGTTTGTTGGTTTCCGATCAATCCTTGTGTCCTTGTGTTGCTGCCGGAGTGCGCCGGGAGACAGTGGCATAGTCAGGCAGTCATTGTCAGCTAGTTTCAGTCGGGATTGAGCCGTTACACTGGCTCTCTTCTTCATTAACTCCCCCCTAATTAGTAATAATTACTGGATGGGGGTTACATCATGGGCGAGCCGTTGCTCGACAATGGCAAGTACCGTTAAGGCCAATTATGTGCAATTAAATACTTCATGTATGCAATGTCAACGGACTAATGGGACGTTGCAAATGACAATAATGTCATTTAACTATTTAAGCCTCCAATTAATGACGCGATATGGTCTTTAGTGGCCAGTTTTGAGAATCCATTTTCTTAATGTACTAGATATTAAAAAACTATTTACTAAACTCTTAATCCCAGTATTATAAAACCGGGCCGGACCGGCCGGTCAGACCGGTAAACCTAGACCCGAGCACAAGTTCGTCCCCTAAAGCAAAAAAACGGGCTGGATGGAAAACTTAAATGGCGCATACATTTTCGGTAACTTTTAATTAATTATTAATGAAAACTGAAAAGGAAACGGGAAAATACGAGTGATCCTAATTCATACCCGTACTCCCTACAATGCACTACTCTTATTAATTTTTTTTTAATTCTTTTGGTATCGTTTTTTCTTCTTACTCTATACTTTTTCATTCTTTTTTTAGTCAAGCACCGGTTTATGACTGGTTTTTAATACCGCTCAATCAACGGTTATCCGATAAATCTTGAACCTCTCATTAATCCGGATCGATGTCCGGTTCGGTTTTGACAACACTGCTTAATCCCATTTTCTCCTTTAATTACTGCTCAATCTCACTGCAAAGTATGGTTAGTATGCCTTTACTCCAATGGTGCTTTCTCCGACAAGACGTGGCGGAGCTAGCTATCATAATTGCAGTCGCATATACAAGAAAATATTATTTGAATTGATTACCATTATTAATATGCTCAAAATTGTTTAAGCAATAGTAACCGTCGATGTGTCGGTTGAACTTTTTTTAAAGGAATCTTTGTTTTCAAAATGTTGTAGTTTTCTTTTTTACACAGTGGTTGCCCTACAAACCCGTGTAGTTAACTATCTCAATTGATTTCATGTGTGTTGGCGATGTCAAGAGAGCATTGAACACTAATTTTTCAGATGCCCCCTTTCCACCAAGTTGTGGATCTTAGTGCGATTGATCAACCTCAATGATTCCGCCCTATTGTTAATTTTAGTGTATGGGGGCGACATGTCATGATTTGGAAGTTTACAAATAAAGTGACTTCTGAATTCTACCAACCTCATGTCGATCCCTCGCCAGACAATGATACGATCAAGTCCTTCAAGTCTCCAATTTTAACCCCCCCTCCTCCACCCCCAGATCACTCCTTCCGAATCCTCCTCCATCTTGGGAGCCTCCACCAGATGACCATTTGAATATCAAATTCGATCCAGTTGTTCGTGACTCAGGGTGCTCGTTTGGTCTTGTTATCCATGGGTTAGACGGGCATGTGGTGCTGGCATCAGGTATGTGTCACCAGGGAGTAGTCAACCTATATCTAGCAGAGCTCCTGGCTATAAAAGAAATTATCTCCATCATTGCATCAAGATCCTTGACTCAAGTGATAATGCAAGGTGATTCCGAGGTGGTCGCCAACCATATTCCGCAAGATGTCTTAGAAGATTTTGTTGGAGGTCCGGTGCTCCGGGAGTGTCGTCAGATTTTAGACTTTTTGTCTGTTTGTATAGAGTTTAGGGCGGTTCCTAGAGCCGCCAACGGTGTTGCTGCCCATAGAGTGACGCTTAAAGCACTGATATTGTCTTTTCTAGAGTTAAAGTCTTTCGAATTTACTGGGTGATTTCACTAGGGGGTCGCAAGGTGTTTATGCTATTGTACTTAATAATCTCAGACAGTCCTTATTTGACGACAATAAACGCAGAGAAACCATTAAACAAAGGTAGCTAGGTGGGCATATTCACCTCTAGGGACAGATCAACATGTTCAACCTAAGTTTAAGACAGAAACAGCGCATCGCCAACAAAATACAAGCCCTTACAGTAATTGGGGTACGGTTAGCCCACGTTGATATCTATTCTGTTAAGTCACTGGGCTGGGCTGTAAAGATGGACACGTCCATCTTCACCGGATCCGACTCCGCAGAGACCAGCTAGAAGTAGGGGTGGTAATCGGTCGGTTACCGGTTTAACCGGTTACCGACTAGCCGGTTATCGGTATACTGTTTCCCCCTAAAGTGCTGTCGGATACTGATACCGGATAACCGGTTATCGGTTAGAACCCGGTTACACCGTTGTACCGTATATTGTCCCCTTCTCCCACCAGTGAAGAAACCCATCTTCTTCTAGAACCGGCAGCCAAGGAAAGAAATCATCCTTTCTTCCTCTTTGCAAACCAACGATACAGAGTAATAATAATTGCTCCTTCCTCCTAGATCCCATCTCCTCATATCTCTCTCTCTCTCTCTCTCTCTCTCTCTCTCTCTCTCCTTCTGTGAACCAGACAAACTTGCCCAAAACTCCTTTTGTTTCCTCTTTGTCGACACAAACATAAAGTTCGGTGGCAAGATATATAGATGATGATTGTAACCCGATGGTCACCAGCGACGAGAATGACAAGGTGAGCTTTTCCTTTTAGGTTGCATATTATATTTGATGGTTTGATTTACTGATTTAGTTGTTTTAGGGTTCTGATCTGGTTTCTATGTTTTGGATTTCGATCTCACATAAGGGAGGAGGGGAAACGCCGGTTTGATTTGAGCCTCGCCGGCGGCAAGATGGAATGTCGCCAACCTCGGTGAGTGGATTCTGACCATGGAAATGGTTGCATGTGGTTTATTTGGGGATTTTTGGTTTGAATACGTTTCTGATTTTCTCATTTTGGTTGTTGGGTTATCTTTGGGATTCAATGGAGGGGAGAAAGATAGAGAAGCAGTCTCCACCGACTTGACCTCGCCCGACGGTGGATATGCCAAGGCCATCGATGAGAAACTCAAGGTATATACCTTTTCGGTTTGTTCTTGGCCTGTTCGTATGTTTTGTTTGATTCTGATTTTTGTTCTTTTGGTGTTTTTGTGGATGCGGGAAAAAGAAAGATGGGCCCATCTCTCTCGCCCTCGTCCCTCTGTCCTTGCAAAATAGAAGCAGCAATAGGCGAGGGATCGGTGACTGGTGCGTGGTGGAAGGATTACTTGACAGATGCGTGGTGGAAGGATCGAGAAGGAGGGAATCGAAGATTGAGAGATGAAAAAAGCTTGGTGAGACAGGGGAAGAGGAGAACAAATTGTGTGGGTTTCGGTAACTGATAACGATGTAATTGCATGATTTTATACCCCTATTTCTTATCCATTTGCGGAGCATAGTTGTGTGTTTTGGCCTATTTTACGCCGGGTTGTGCTATTTTGTCCTATTTTAGGTCCCAGGCGTCGAAGGGAAGGCCAAGCGCGAGTTTCAGATCGTTTGGAAGTCGTTTGGTCGAGCCAGGGCCAAAACACGGGCAGGAGGCCCTCAGAACACGGCCGTGTTCCTGGCCGTGTTTTTACCGCCGAGACTTCCCACCATAGAGCTACACCAGCTAAAAAACACGGGCGGGGTCAACCAGAACACGACCATGTTTTGCACAGAGCACCCCCGTGCTTTCCCCAGCCCGTGGCCGTGTAATTACCACGTGGCAGAGGGCACGGGCGGGCTGGACCAGAACACGGCCGTGCCCTCGACCGTGCTTTGGCCACTGATGCCCTTTTAGGTAGATTTTCAGCCAAAAGAGGGGGGATTCGAGTTTTAGAGAGACAGAGCGATTCCTAGAGAGAGAAAGCGACGAACAAGAGTCTCCAAGTGCCCTAGCTTGATCTTCATCACCATTGGAGTTTGGCTTGAGCTTGGAAGAGTGTCGATCAACGTCCAGGAGCTGAAATCCATCCTTCAGAGTATGGTTTCCGCATCTGATTCTGCTTTTGCTTCTTTCTCCATGGAGTAGTTCTCCCATTCATCTGGGTGCGGGAAACCCTAGATCTGTATGTTAGGATTGATTGTATGAACCCAAGTACTGTTTCTATGATTGGATTATATTTGATTGAGGTTTGAATGATTGAATGGCATGAATCCTGATCAAATTCCTGTTGTTTCTGCTTTAACCTAGAATGAGAATATCTTCCTAGGTTGATAGAGCATCCTTAATTGAAGGTAGCGAATTGGTGACTTTAGTCGAGGAGCCAATTCGTTATTCTGTACCGAATTCCATTCGGTAGTGGAGGTTTGGTTCGTTAGGGCCTCAATCTGTTTACTCCGGTGGAGGTTAGTCGCCCGCTAGAGACTCAGATTGAGAGGGTCTGAAGACCTTTAGTCGAGACTTCAGACTGTTTGAGAACCTTCCGCAGTATAACTATCATAGAAATTGAACTTGGTAATTACAATCCGGCTTAACTGCAGTCTAGGGGGAACCATATCCGGGTGACCTCTCTTAACCTGAAAACAACCGTTTAGTTGCTTTGCTTGCTTGTTAGTTTAGATCTTCACTAAAGTTTCATTGCTAGATAATACGAATTCACTGAGTAGTCATCACATCTAGGACCCGGGTTGACATTAAAACCCAAACCCGCTATACTACGCTTTAGGAAGTGGTTACACTTGGCCATTTTCTAGAGTGACAGTAGGAGTGAGTCAAGTTTTTGGCGCCGTTGCCGGGGACGGCTAGGTTGTTGAAGAAAAGTGATTTCTGTTACTTTAGCATTTTCATTTTCGCGTTGAGTGTTTCTTCTTTCCCACTTGTGCATTCACGGGTTTGCATTGCTTGATTGTGTGCACATAGTGCATGACCCGTAGCCAGTCGGGAGGTTTACTGCCGCTAGACTGGCTACGGAAGAGCGCAGAGACGGCCAATTGAGCAGCGAGTCCGAGGACGAGTACGAGATGGAAGGCGATCACAACCCACCTCCGGAGAACCAGTTCCTGGGGAACGACCCCAATCCCCAGGCAGCTGGGGTCCATCATCATCCACCACCACCGGGTCCCACCTTGGAGTACTACTACACTCCATGGATTGCTGACATCCGCCCGGTCATCCTCTATCCGC
The DNA here is from genome assembly GCA_946122785.1 of Linum tenue. Classification (NCBI taxonomy): domain Eukaryota; kingdom Viridiplantae; phylum Streptophyta; class Magnoliopsida; order Malpighiales; family Linaceae; genus Linum; species Linum tenue. The sequence continues at coordinate 55,855,037 of CAMGYJ010000002.1, forward strand.
CAATTCCAGCAAACAACTTCGAGATCAAGCCATGCTGGATTCAACTCATTACATCCTCTATCCAGTTCCATGGCTTGAAGGATGAGGAGGCCCGTGCACATCTTTCCCGTTTTCTGCAGCTGGCAAACGGGTTCAAGCTGAACGGTGTTCCGGATGACGCAATCCGCCTTCACCTCTTCCCCCATTCTCTGGCGGGGAATGCTAAGAGGTGGTTGGAGACCCAGCCCCCATTTTCCATCACTTCTTGGGACGATCTGGCAGACAAGTTCGTGCACAGGTACTATCCGGCATCGAAGACCACAGAGATTCAGCGGGAGATCACTCACTTCCGCCAAGAGCCAGATGAGTCACTTCGTGATGCATGGGAGCGGTACATGGGATATTTCTGACAGTGTCCCCATCATGGCTTCAGTGATGCATTCACAGTGGGGAACTTCTACAGTGCCCTCACCCCAGACAGCCAGAGGGTGATCGAGTCTCTATGCCCAGGAGGGGATATTCTCACTAAGACTCCACCCGAGCTGAACCAGATGATCAGTACCTTGGCTGCCCGAGATCATTCCTAGGGGCAGAGCAGCAGAGGCAGACAGTCCCGGGACCGTGGTGTGCACGCTGTGGAGGCCAGGTCCGGTTTAGAGCAGCAAGTGGCTGAGTTGGTGCAGACATTGAAGCAGCCCAACAGCCTCCTTCGGACCGAGGTGTAGCTACGCCTCCAGTAGCTCAGTGTCAGTGGTGTGAGAGCCCGAACCACCTGGTGGAGGATTGTCAGTCTATGAGGGAGTCCTCTACTCCCCAAGAGCAGGTGGACTTCATCGCCAATGCTCGGCGCCTGGACCCATACAGCAATACCTACAATGAGGGATGGCGCCAGCATCCTAACTTTGCCTGGAGCAGCAACACCAACAAACCACCTGATTTCCCAGCACCAGCAGGTGGTTTTCAGCAGAGGCAGCCCTTCCAGGTTAGGCAGGGGCCCCCACCACAGCAGCAGCCCTACCAGCCTAGGCAGGGGCAGCCATTCCAGCAGCCCCAGCGCCAGTATGCCCAGCCTCCAGGAGTCGCAGCTCCAGATACTCAGATGGTTGATCTGAAGAATATTTTGCAGGCATTCATGACCACCAGTCAGGTGAATTTCACGAGGATGGATCAGAACATAGCCTCACTAGAGGCAGGCCAGAGAAACCAAGGTGCCATTCTGCAGGGTCTCCAGCATCAGATTGGGAGCTTAGCTCGCCAGAACACTACCAGGGCACCGGAGACTCTGCCTGCCACCATTGTTCCCAATCCTCGTGACCCTCAAGAGCAGCTGGACGCCATCACCACCAGGAGTGGCAAAACCATATCTGCTGCTCCTGCCCAGCCCAGGCGAGACGAACCACTACTTGCTTCAACACCTCCAGCTGATACTGCAGAAGTGGGGGAAGGCAGCGAAGCACCTGCTCCCAAGCCACATCCTGTGGTTAAGGAGCATACACCTCAGCTGCCCTCCCCCACTCGACTGCATAAAGACAAGCTGGAGACAGAGTTTGCCAAGTTCATGGCAATGTTGAAGCAGGTCAACATCAACATGCCGTTCGTGGAGGCACTGTCGAAGATGCCCAAGTATGCCAAGTTCATGAAAGATCTCCTCACCAACAAGAAGAAACTTGGGGATCTTTCGACAGTGATGCTCAGCGAGGAGTGTTCTGCCATCCTGCAGAACAAGCTGCCCGAGAAGCGCAAAGACCCAGGGAGTTTCACTATCCCTCTTGTTATTGGCAGCATGCATGTAGGAAAGTCCTTGGCAGACCTAGGCGCTAGCATAAATGTCATGCCCTATAAATTGTTTAAGAAGCTAGACCTAGGTGAACCTAGAGCTACTAGGATGAGCATTCAGTTAGCTGATCGTTCTATCGTGCATCCTAGGGGTATGATCGAGGACTTGCTTGTTAATGTAGGTGCATTCACATATCCTGTTGATTTTGTTATTTTGGATATAAATGAGGATGTGGATGTGCCTTTGATTTTGGGTAGACCGTTTCTCGCCACCGCCAAGGCGCTCATTGATGTGCATAGTGGTAAATTGATTCTGCATGTTGGTGATGAACAGGCTACTTTTTCTGTGTCTGAGAATGGGAAGCACTCTCATTTGCATGATGACATAGATTACTGTGATGTGCTTACTGACTTTGAGATCGCACTCGCCATAACGAGTGCGGGTACTGATGATGCTCTTGAGCGTTGTATTTTGCTAGGTGAGCAGGCATTGCAGGAGCCGCAGCTGGCGGAGCAGTTGGCCGCGTTGGAGAGTGGCCCCTTCTTGGAGGGCGACAAGCTGTTTAAACCGATCTCATCCTCTGCCCGCATCACCACCTCCTTGGAGGAACCACCAGAGCTGGAGCTTAAGCCCCTCCCTCCTCATTTGGAGTATGCATTTCTCCGGGAGGGGAATAAGCTGCCAGTCATCATCAGCTCGACCCTCACACCCGAGCAGAAGACCAGACTGGTGGCCTTGCTGAAGCAGTACGAGCGAGCTTTAGCATGGAAGATCACAGACATCCGGGGGATCAGCCCCTCCTTTTGCTCCCACCGGATACTGCTGGAGGATGAGATGCGGCCAGTGAGACAGCCGCAGAGAAGATTGACACCGAACCTGGAGGCTGTGGTTCGGGCAGAGATCGTGAAGCTGATGGACGCGGGGATCATCTTCGCCATTTCTGACAGCGAGTGGGTCAGTCCCACCCAGGTGGTGCCCAAAAAGGGTGGGATGACCGTGGTGCCTAACGAGAAGAACGAGCTCATCCCGATGCGCACGGTGACTGGGTACCGTGTCTGCATCGACTATCGACGTCTCAACGACGCCACTCGGAAAGACCATTTCCCACTGCCGTTCATTGATTAGATGCTGGAGAGGTTGGCGGGGCACGAGTTCTACTGCTTCTTGGATGGGATGTCCGGTTACTTTCAGATCCCTAATGCACCGGAGGACCAGGCGAAGACCACTTTCACCTGTCCCTTCGGCACATTTGCTTACCGGAGGATTCCATTCGGGCTATGCAACGCCCCAGCCACTTTTCAGCGATGCATGCTCGCCATCTTTGACCGTCTGGTTGGCGAGATTATGGAGGTGTTTATGGACGATTTCTCGGTTTATGGAGACTCATTCTCTCACTGTCTCCATAACCTGGAACTTGTTCTTAAACTGTGTGAAGAAACGAAACTCGCACTGAGTTGGGAGAAGTGTCACTTCATGGTTCGAGAAGGCATAGTTCTTGGGCATAAGATCTCCAAGATGGGGATTGAGGTAGACAGAGCAAAGATCGAGACTATCAGCAAGCTACCTCCTCCTACATCTGTTAAGGGGATCCAGAGTTTTCTTGGCCATGCAGGGTTCTATAGGCGGTTCATCAAGGATTTCTCGAAGATCTCCCTGCCCCTAACCAAGCTTCTGGACAAGGATGCCCCCTTCCTGTTCACTGATGCTTGCACAGCGGCGTTCACAACCTTGAAGGAGAAGCTCACCCAAGCTCCTATCATGGTTGTTCCTGACTGGTCCCTACCATTTGAACTGATGTGAGACGCCAGTGACTTTGCTGTTGGAGCTGTTTTGGGGCAGAGGCGAGATCAACACTTCCGGCCTATCTACTACGCATCGAAGACCCTCAATGATGCCCAGGAGAACTACACCACCACAGAGAAGGAGCTGCTTACTGTGGTGTTTGCCTTCGATAAATTTCGCCCCTATCTGGTCTTGTCCCATGTGACCGTGTATACAGATCACTCCGCTATTCGATACCTGATGAGCAAGGCCGATGCCAAGCCTAGGCTCATACGATGGATCTTACTACTGCAGGAGTTTGATATTGAGATTCGGGACAAGAAGGGAGCAGAAAATGTTGCAGCTGATCACCTCTCCCGGTTGGACGCACCTCCTGCGGACAATCTCGTGGAGGAGATCAACGACTCCTTCCCAGATGAGAGACTGATGATGATGTGCTTGGTGGAGAGTGTCACCCCATGGTATTCTGATTTTGCGAACTATTTGGTGGGCCAGCAGCTGCCCAAGGGGATGACAACTCACGCCAAGAGGAAGTTTTTCTCCGATCTGAAGTACTACTTCTGGGATGACCCTCATCTTTTTCGGATCCGAGCCGACGGGATCATCCGTCGTTGTGTTATGGAGAGTGAGATGGAGGGCATTCTATCTCACTGTCATGAGGGACCTACTGGCAGTCATCACGGAGGAAACCGCACGGCGAGGAATGTGCTCCAGTCGGGCTTTTACTGGCCCACGCTCTTCAAGGATGTAGACGCCTTCGCACGCAGGTGCGACCGATGCCAGAGGTCAGGTAACATCTCTACCCGTGATGAGATGCCCCAGAATGTGTTCATAACTTGTGAGATTTTTTATGTCTGGGGTATCGACTTCATGGGCCCCTTCCCTCCATCTTTTGGTAATACCTATATTCTGGTTGCTGCTGACTACGTCTCTAGGTGGGCTGAGGCGCAAGCTTTGCCCACTAATGATGCTAGACGTGTTTGTGGTTTTTTGAAGCAGCTATTCTCCCGGTTCGGGACACCTAGAGCCATCATAAGCGATCGAGGCACCCATTTCCAGGGCCAATTTGATAAGCTACTATCTCGATATGGTGTGACTCACAAGGTGTCTGTGGCCTATCATCCTCAGACCAGTGGCCAGGTCGAGCTGACGAACCGGGAGCTCAAGCGGATCCTGGAGAAAACGGTGGATCAATCCCGCAAAGATTGGTCCACCAAGCTCGATGATGCTCTCTGGGCGTATCGCACTGCCTACAAGACACCCATTGGTACTTCACCGTATCGGCTTGTCTATGGAAAGGCATGCCATTTGCCCGTGGAGCTAGAGCACAAGGCCTTCTGGGCCCTTAAGCTGCTCAACTTGGATGTTCGTGTTGCAGGTATTGAGCGAAAAATGCAAATGTTGGAGCTGGAAGAGTGGCGTTACCACGCCTATGAGAACACCAAGCTGTACAAGGAGCGCACTAAGCGCCTACACGATGCACGGTTGTGGGGTCCGAAAGAGTTCCAGGTTGGTGATCGAGTTCTCCTTTATAACTCTCGCCTGAAGCTCTTTCCCGGAAAACTCCGCTCCTGGTGGTCTGGACCGTTCACGGTCACACAGGTGTTCCCGTATGGCACAATCGAAATTGCCAACCCGCAAACTGAGCCGTTTAAAGTGAATGGCCATCGTCTCAAGCTCTACCTGGAAGACGAAGTCGAACGTGCGGAGTTGGTAGTGGAACTCGCGGACCCTTAGTTCCGTCATGGGCGTCCAGCTAAAAGACGGTAAAGAAGCGCTTGTGGGGAGGCAACCCCACCACGGTTTGCATTTCTACCCTTGTTTGTTATTTCTTTCATTTTTGTCGGTTTTTTAGTCATAGAGTCTGTCTGGAACGTATTTTGTGCCTCTGGCGGTGCTTTTTAATGTGTATTTGAGTAAATTTTAGAGCCGGGGCACGAATGAGTCTTGGTGGTTTGAAATTGGAACTTGGAAAATAAGGCAAAATAGGTTCGGTAGTGAAAACACGGGCAGCAGAGGTCCAAAACACGGCCGTGTTTTGACCTCTGCCCGCCCGTGTTTTATTCTTGGCTTGGCCCTCGCTGAACTGCCCTCGGCAGTAAAAGCACGGGCAGCCCGGGGGTCAAAACACGGCCGTGTTTTGCACCCCGGGCCGCCCGTGTTTTAAAGTGGGGGGAGCACTGTCTCGGCCTTTAAAACACGGGCAGGACACGGCCAGAACACGGCCGTGTTTTGGCCCGCCCGTGTTTTAATCCCCCCCTATAAATTCAAATTTTTCAGACCCTCACCTCATTTCCCCCATTTCTCCCAAACCCTAGCCGCCGCCCCCTCGCCGGAAAGTCGCATTTTCACCCTCTCCTTCGATTTTCCGGCCATAACTCGCTCCCCCGACCTCCAAATCAAAAACCGCGACCTCCCCCACGCTCCTGGCGTCGAGGAGCACATTACCCAGAGGTTTGGGCGAATTTGGCCCAGGTTGGGTCGCCGGCGGTGAGTTCTCCGGCGAGTCTCCGGTGAGTTTTCCGGCGACGTTGGGTGCTTGTTACCACTTTCTTCACCTTTCTCAGGGTATCTCCTTGCGTCTCCAGGTGTGTTATCTTTGCCTTGTCTTCTATTTTTGGAGAATCGATACCTAGAGTTAGGTGAAGAACTTGTGATTGTGCAATAATTTGAGAATGATTTGGTAGGCCGATGGCTTTCTTTGCATGCTATATTTTATATTGGGATTTCAGTTCCTCGGCCTACCATTTGCATGTTGGAATTATTTACGGGTTTATGGTGATTTTGGGTGTGGTTGGTTGATTGATGCTTAATTGGATTGGATTTGGTGTTTGTTTCCCGTGGGCCTAGTCCGCTGTCCAAATCGCTCGATTTGAGGGCCCCCGGTGAATTTGGTTGTGTGATTTTCGTGTGATGGGTATGCTTTTTCTCCGGGAGTCTAGTCCACTGTCCATATCTTTCGATATGAGGGCTCCCGGTGTGATCTTGACTAACATTGACCCTGTTTGCTCGTGTCCCATTTTGTCCGTTCTTGTGCTTTGCAGGGTCATGGAAGGCTACCTCGACCACTTGAGCATCACCCAGCGCCATGCGCTGCGGACTATCCGTAATCGCACCATTCCCGAGCACCTGTACCTGGATTTTGAGGTGTTCGAGGGGCTTCACTGCAGGCCGCAGATGGAGGCCGCGGTGCGGGCCTATGGTTGGCGGCGCCTTCTCTGCCTCGCCGAGTCGACCTACCAGGAGCTCGTCTGGGAGTTCTATGCCTCTTTCCGCCACAACCAGAGGGGGAACGCCGACCATAGTAATGCAGTTCAGTTCACCCTCGGCGCGGTCGAGCACTCCATCAGCTACTGGGAGTTGGCCAGCGTCCTTGGGCTCAACTCCCCACGCCCCGGCAACGGGGTCCTGCGCCTGGACCTCACTGATCCCACCGACTTTCCATGCCAGGCGTACTTCCGGCGGATCTGCCTGCCCAACAACGTGGACGAGGAGTACGTCGCATGCCAGACACGGGCCTCCCTCCTCAGGCCTGAGTGACGCATCCTCAACCACCTGCTCACCGGTTCCTACACCCCCAGCCGGGCTCGGCGAACCGGGTCACCCTCCGGACCCTGTTCTTCCTGGAGGCGATGGGTCGCCCTGAGGACACCATCCAGCTGGGCTCGGTGCTCGTCCGGACATTCGGGAAAGCAGCTTCTCACCGGGATCGCGACCTTGTCTGTGGCCCGGTCATCACGGCCCTGGCCCGCTACTACGGGGTCGACATCACTGGGATGACCCAGGTCCACGGGCCCACTCCACTCAGCGAGAACACCCTCCGCGCTCAGCACCTGGTGGCTCGCCAAGGGCGTGTTCACTGGATTGCGGGTCTTCCCCAGCCACCTGAGGGAGACCAGCTGAGTCCAGCGTCGCCGGATCTCGCCGGGTTCCTCGCCGTGCTACTCCTCGTATCCAGGCTCCCGCGAGCCCCTCCGTTGCGCCACGATCTCCTGCTCCGGGGTCCCCTCCCCCCGTGGTGGTGCCCATCACTTATTCCAGACTGAGACTCCATGTTTTTGTTGTTTCGTTTGGATTTGTTTTCTTTTATTTTGGATTGTAGACTTGGGACTCCGGTTCTATCACCCAGTGTGTGTCTTTTGTTGACTTTAGCTCTGTGCCTCGGACTGGGTCCCCTTCCAGTCCTCTGCTATTGTCTGGTCTGCCTCTCTATCTCTGTTCCTGATCTCATTTCACGGTAACATCGTTCCCCTTCCCTCTGCTCCATTGAGGACATTGTCGCATTTAAGTGTGGGGGGTTCTTTGTATTAATTGGAACGGGTGTATGGGTGCTTGGAGCCTAGTCCACTGTCCAAATCTTGAGATTTGAGGGTTCCAAGCACTGCTGTTTGCTTGATAATTGATTGTATTGGCATTGTGGATGTGATTAGAGAATTGAATGACTTTTGACTCGATGCATGACAACTTGAGTGTGACTAAGACAGCCTATTACGATGACTGAGATGTGTAGTAGCGTTGTGTAGGGGTTCAGTTTTCAACTGTTTGCTTACCAACTGCGACTTGCATTTGATCACTTGCTTTTGACAGTCATTTATGCATCTAGTTCAGGGAATCTGAATGTGAGATAGAGCATATAGTAAGCCATGTGAGATTTGAGCCTGCTCGTTTCTTTCTTGTGCGATAGATCCCTCTTCCATGAAATGTAGCATTCACGTTGTCACTAGCTAAGATGATGGAGGCATAGGATTAGCCCACGACCAAATTAACTGTCCTGGTGTGTCATACCCCTAGTCAGCCCCTTTGAGCCGTGTGTTTTCCTTTCTTTCGGTCTTTAATGAAAAGTCACCATTTTGCATCTTTTAGAAGGTTCCACAGAGTGATTTTTACATGTTCTCTGCTATTTCTGCTAAATGTAATGTGAGCGTTGGAGGTAGTGCTTAAAAGTTGGGCGTGTAATTGAAAAATGTGCAGAGGTGGTGGTTCTCTCAAGGAATGAATAAAGAAAAAAATAAAGAAAAACAAAGAAAAAATGAAAGCAAAAGAGAGCTACCACCAAAAATTCTGAATAGTGCCCATTAGGTAGTGTTTCTTAGCAGTCTTGCTAGGAAATGCTAACATTTTTATAACCTCCTTCGCTCTTGTGCCTAAAGAAGTTGAGTAATGCAGAATAGCAGAATGAAAGTTACTGGTTTGTTTGACTGTGGTTTTGTTGGTTTTGGAAATGTGGAACCTTGTGCTATAACTGCCACCACCTAAAAGGCCTTTTCCCCATGTCCAAGACCCTAGCCAGTCATTTGAACCTGTGTCTAAGACCTCCGGATTAGTTAGTGGTCACACCCCCTTATGTGAACTCTAGCATTTAGAGGCTGCATTCATGGTGAAGAGACGTTAGGGATTGAGAGAATAAGCATGCGCATTTTTCGCATCAATTTGTCCTGACCCCACTGGTCGAGAGAGAGCGATTCATTTTCTCATTTTCTCTATTCTCTTTACCCCGGTGAGGACCTAGATTGCTCGTTCTTATTCTGATATCTTGAGCTTTGTGCATGAAGTGACTGTTTTGAACAAGTGATTGAGTCAAGTCTATGTTGGTTGGTGAACAGGAAAGAACTCTCCCTTTGCTCGACTTTATTGCATTCGAATGCCATCTGTGGTGGTTGTCTAGGTTGTCGTTCGAGTTGCCATGTGTTGATGATCGAAAGCCAATATGATCCACGTGTTTTGTGCCAATATGATTTGCCCTAAAGCCTGCTTGATTGGAATGTTTTGAGCTTACCTGGTGTCTGACTTGGTTTGCTTAGGGACAAGCAAACGGTTAAGTGTGGGGGAGTTTGATAACGATGTAATTGCATGATTTTATACCCCTATTTCTTATCCATTTGCGGAGCATAGTTGTGTGTTTTGGCCTATTTTACGCCGGGTTGTGCTATTTTGTCCTATTTTAGGTCCCAGGCGTCGAAGGGAAGGCCAAGCGCGAGTTTCGGATCGTTTGGAAGTCGTTTGGTCGAGCCAGGGCCAAAACATGGGCAGGAGGCCCTCAGAACACGGCCGTGTTCCTGGCCGTGTTTTTACCGCCGAGACTTCCCACCATAGAGCTACACCAGCTAAAAAACACGGGCGGGGTCAACCAGAACACGCCCGTGTTTTGCACAGAACACGCCCGTGCTTTCCGCAGCCCGTGGCCGTGTAATTACCACGTGGCAGAGGGCACGGGCGGGCTGGACCAGAACACGGCCGTGCCCTCGACCGTGCTTTGGCCACTGATGCCCTTTTAGGCAGATTTTCAGCCAAAAGAGGGGGGATTCGAGTTTTAGAGAGACAGAGCGATTCCTAGAGAGAGAAAGCGACGAACAAGAGTCTCCAAGTGCCCTAGCTTGATCTTCATCACCATTGGAGCTTGGCTTGAGCTTGGAAGAGTGCCGATCAACGTCCAGGAGCTGAAATCCATCCTTCACAGTATGGTTTCCGCATCTGATTCTGCTTTTGCTTCTTTCTCCATGGAGTAGTTCTCCCATTCATCTGGGTGTGGGAAACCCTAGATCTGTATGTTAGGATTGATTGTATGAACCCAAGTACTGTTTCTATGATTAGATTATATTCAATTGAGGTTTGAATGATTGAATGGCATGAATCCTGATCAAATTCCTGTTGTTTCTGCTTTAACCTAAATATCTTCCTAGGTTGATAGAGCATCCTTAATTGAAGGTAGCGAATTGGTGACTTTAGTCGAGGAGCCAATTCGTTATTCTGTACCGAATTCCATTCGGTAGTGGAGGTTTGGTTAGTTAGGGCCTCAATCTGTTTACTCCGGTGGAGGTTAGTCGCCCGCTAGAGTCTCAGATTGAGAGGGTCTGAAGACCTTTAGTCGAGACTTCAGACTGTTTGAGAACCTTCCGCAGTATAACTATCATAGAAATTGAACTTGTTAATTACAATCCGGCTTAACTGCAGTCTAGGGGGAACCATATCCGGGTGACCTCTCTTAACCTGAAAACAACCGTTTAGTTGCTTTGCTTGCTTGTTAGTTTAGATCTTCACTAAAGTTTCATTGCTAGATAATACGAATTCACTGAGTAGTCATCACATCTAGGACCCGGGTTGACATTAAAACCCAAACCCGCTATACTACGCTTTAGGAAGTGGTTACACTTGGCCATTTTCTAGAGTGACAGTAGGAGTGAGTCAGTAACTCGGTATACCGGAATACCGACGGTATTTAACCGGGAATAGAACTGTATACCGTTTGCCTAAAACTAGCTACCGCATACCGGTACCGCCGGTTATCGGTTATACCGATAATCGCCGGTTACCGGTTCGGTAAACGGTTAATCCGATAACCGTTATACCAGCCCTAGCTAGAAGAGGCACACATCTCCCTCTCCCAAATTGTTGTCTTCCATGAACCTTCCCCACCCTTTCCCCATAAACACCTCTTCCCTTAACGCACTCCTTGCCAAGTCCACGCGCCACTGCTCACCTGCCTTTTCCCCATTGCACACCACCAGTATCCCACTCCTTTTGCATCCTCTCTCAATCTTATTGTCTCTCCCAAACCAAGTTGGTATTGTCTGCAGCCCACAAAATTAACTAAAACGTCATGTTTGTGTCGATCTAGATATGTCAATTTCTTTTTATTTCATACAAAAAAAAAAACGACTGCTACTCACGGTTCTGGTGCCTCCACGTATCTGACGAGAGGTCAGCACTGCAATGAAGCAAGGACGGTCTTCGGGCTTGCATGGAATTGCGACAGTTCTGATACAACCTGGGAAGGAGCATTGGCAGCTTGTGAAGAGGATATTCCGGTACCTGAAGGGCACATTTGATGTGGGGATTAGCTTCGAAAATGATACAGGGTGCTTAGTGTCTAGGTATTCTGACTCGGACTATGCTGGAGATGTTGACACGAGGAGATCAATGACCGGTTATGTATTCACTCTTGGAAGTTCTGCAGTGAGCTGGAAGACAACTTTGCAGTCGGCGGTGACATTGTCTACGACTGTGGCAGAGTATATGGCGTTGACAGGAGCTGCTAAGGAGGGAATATGGTTGAAGGGACTGGTTGGTGATCTGGGTCTACATCATGATCAGGCAGTAGTGTATTGCGACAGTTTGAGTGCAATATGCTTGGCCAAGGATCAAGTCCACCATGAGAAGACTAAGCACATCGACGTGAGATATCATTTCTCGAGGACAGAGAATAGGATTAAGGTGAAGAAGGTTGGCACCGCGGATAATCCTGCTGATATGTTCACGAAGCCGGTTCCACATGGCAAGTTCCAACACTGTTTGGACTTGCTGAATGTCTTGAGTGGGTGACTTCGCCCTACGGGGCATTGATGGCGGGAGAGAGAGAGAGAGAAGGAGCAGAGTACATCAGAGATTTCAGAGAAAGAGGATTCAAGTAAAGGTGGAGATTTATTGATGTGACTTGAATCGGACTATCAGCCGCTATGACTGGATTAATCAGGGGTCTCTCTGTAATAGTCAAGGTGGAGATTTGTTGATGTGACTTGAATTGGATTAGGTTTTTTTTATTGAAATCTGCACTAAGCTTTATTGATTTATGGGCATAACTACATCATCAAGTTTCAATTGATCGACCAGAAAAATTGGCGGACGATCAAACCAAACCTCCGCCACATTCCATCTTGTCTCTGAATGGGCCATAATATACGCAGCTTCATTCGCCTTCCGGCTGACATGTTCTATTCTTCCACCCGGGATCGAATCCAACAGTCGTCTTATACTTTGACAGATCGTACCCAGCTCCGTATGTATCGTTTCTGCTTCTCGTATGGACTTAACCACTGTTAAACAATCCAGCTCTAGGATCGGTACTCCAAGCACATGTTGTTTTACCAGTTGTAACCCCAGTTCAGCCGCCAGAGCTTCATTTAATTCCGGGTTGGGTACTCCTCTAATTTTCTTTGCTGCAGCCAACAGGAAGTGTCCCGCATGATCCCGGATGACCACGCCTAAACCTCCTCCGTTCGTAAACGAACCGGCGTCAGTATTTACTTTGATCCTCCCCTCCATTGGCCGCTTCCATTCTCCCTCCAACTGTTCACCCGCAATTACCTCTTCCCGGACTTGGCGCTGCCGATATTCATCCAGGATAGAGCACGCCTTCATCAATATATCTCCCTCCGCCAGCTTCGTACCATTGAAAACATGCGCATTTCGTTCCCTCCATATTATCCAAAGGAGCATGCACCAATCTTCTAACTCCCCATCCGAGACACTTGCATCAACATGGGCAAACCACTCCAAGCAATCGCGCGTCCCTTTCAGCATGAAACAGTGAGCTACATGGGACTCACGCCAAAGCCGACTCGTCCAAGAACAATCAAAAAACAGGTGAGATTGTGTCCCCTTAAGTTACAGTAAGGACATTTGTCTCCATGACGTTGGCTTCTCTCGCTTAAATGATCGCCTGTGGGAAGAGAGTGATGAGCAAACTGCCACATGAAAACCCGCACCTTAGGTGGAACTTGCAGCGACCATATGCGTTTCCATAAGCTAGGTTCACCCACCATGACACGTCCCCTCTCATTCCTGAAATCCTCCAGCCATTTTCTATAGCCTTCTCGAGCTGAATAGTCACCATTCCGACTGCCCGCCCATACCCGCCGGTCCTCCTCGGTTGACCCTCGAAGAGGAATCTGGTGGATGGCGTCGACCATTCATCCCACTGTTCAGTTTCCTCCTTGATCAACTCGCGAACCACCGACTCCACTGGCAACCCCATCGGAGCCGACTGGATAATATAACCGGGATTCGATGGCAACCACCTATCTCCCCATATACGTACCGAAGCGCCATTGCCTATCCTCCATCGCAGGCCATTAAAAAGGAATTCTTGCACCCCCATTAGGCTCCGCCATACGTAACTAGGCCGGTAACCTAGGGACGCATCCAACACTGAGCTTTTCTTGTAATATTTTGCTTTCATTAATCTAGAAACCAACGAGGATGGCCGTTGATACAGGTTCCACATCTGTCGAGCCAACAAAGCTACATTGAAGCCCCTGAGGTCCCGAAAACCCATTCCGCCCTCTTGCTTCGGCGCTATCAACTCCTCCCTAGCAATCCAAGGAATTCGTGTCTCCTCCCCCTTTTGTCCCCACCAAAACCTCATAATCATACTATGGATCTCATCAATTATACCTTCTGGTACCTTAAACACTCCCATTGTATATGTCAACTGTGCTTGGATAACTGATTTGATAAGAACTTCCCTAGTCGCCGCTGACATAAACTTTTCCTTATAACCCGACAACTTCTTTCGAATTCTGTCCTTCAGATAGGTAAACAATTCTTTTTTGGACCTGCCCACCTGAGTCACCAACCCCAAATACTTGTCGTGCTTCTCAACTATCTTCATACCAAGAATCGAGCTAACTTGGAGACGTTGGTGCAGCTTCACGTTCGGACTAAACGTCACCTCCGACTTTTCCAGACTAACCAACTGCCCTGACTCCTTCTCGTAGTCTTGTAGGATTCGACGTAACTCCAGGCCTTCTCGTTCTGTAGCCCTAGTAAAAAAGAGAGAGTCGTCAGCGAAAAAGAGGTGAGACACCACCGGAGCACCCCCAGCAACAGAGATGCCATGGATCTTGCTCTATTTTCTTGCTTTCGCAACGTACGCAGACAGCCCCTCCGCCACAAGTAGAAACAAGTAGGGCGAGAGAGGGTCTCATTGGCGGAGTCCTCTACTAGGCGAGAAGACCTCCGATCGGTGACCATTAACAAGGACTGCATAAGTTACCGATTTTACACACATCATCATCAATTGAATCCACCGTTCCGCAAATCCCATTCTTCTCATACTCTCTTCTAGGAACCACCATTCTACCCGGTCATATGCTTTCGCCATATCAGTTTTCACCGCCATATATCCTGTTTTTGCCTTGGTCTTCTTTTTCATTGAATGAAAACATTCAAAAGCAGAAATAACATTATCGACTATGTATCGTCCTGGTACGAAGGCACTCTGTTCCTGTGAAACCACCGCATCAAGCACGTGCTTTAAACGATTCGCCAGGGCTTTTGATAATATCTTATACAAGACATTACAAAGACTAATCGGGCAAAAGTTTTTTGCCATCTGAGGGTCCTTTATCTTCGGTATCAGTGCTATAAGAGTATGGTTCAATCCCTCCGGTATAGTCCCTGATTCAAATATGTGGATCAACAAAGCCGTCACCTCATCGCCAATGATGTGCCAGTACTTCACATAGAACAAAACCGACAAACCATCTTCTCCCGGTGCCTTGCGCTTACCCATCTGGCGTAGCGCATAAAACAACTCTTCCCTCGTAAGAGGCTTGGTAAGCATGTCATTATCCTCCCCAGTAACACGTGGAGAAATGGAGTCTAGAACTGGGGTTAAGTCCGGTCGAGCTCCTGCCATGAAAAGGTGTCGGAAGTACGACACCAAACAGTTCGAGACCTGTTCATTCCCTCTCCACCATCGGCCCATTTCATCTATAAGCTTTTTTATTGTGTTACGCTTCCTCCGTGCCGTAGCCTTTTTATGGAAATAATTAGTATTCTTATCTCCCTCTCGGAGCCAATCTGCTTGTGATCTCTGCTTCCAGAACTCTTCTTCATCACATTCCAAGTCCTCCAATTCTTTCTGCAGCCTTGCCCTTTGGTTGATAGTCGTTTCCGTTTTCTCCTTCCAATCCAGGGCTCTAAGAGCTCTTGAATTTTCCTTTTCTGCCTACCAAAGTTGGGAAAGGCAGCCTTACTCCAGCTGTCCAGTTGACTGCGAGCCCTTTGAAATTTAGCAAGAACATCGCCTGGCTCCGCATTCCAAGCTTCCTCTACCTGCCGTACACAATTCTCATGCTTCGCCCACAAAGGTTCGAACCGGAAAGACCATCCCCACTTCACTTCTTCATCTTCCTCCCCCATCGTGTCACAGATGACTGGGCGATGGTCCGATCGGTCCTTTTCCAAATGGGTTACACGCACACTCACCCAATTCTCCTTCCAGCTGTCATTGGCTACAAAACGATCAAGTCTCTCCTCTATGTACCCGCCAGCTCGCCGCCTATTCTCCCACGTAAATGGATATCCCTGGAAACCCATATCAATAAGACCCGTATCCCCAAGGCAATCCTTGAAAGCTGTCATCTCCGCCTCTGCCACCAAACCTCCTCCTTTCTTCTCTTCATCCGACATTATGAGATTGAAATCACCCCTGCAAAGCCACCGTCCCGACCACTGTGCTGACAGAGATCTCAAGAGGTCCCTCACTTTGTATTTCTCTGCACCTTCCGGCCAGCCGTATATTCCCGTAAATCTCCAACTATCCCCCTCTGCTTCTTCCACTTTCGCATCCATGAAATAAGAGGTACTATCCATCAGAGATAAATTAACTTCTTCCATCCACCACAAACATAAACCACCCCCTCGACCACCACGTGACACATCACATGGATAGCTCTCACCATTTGGGAAACCCAGTTGTTTCCTTGTTTCAACATTCTCGTCTTGTAACTGTCGCGTTTCCATAAGAAACACAACTTGTGGGGATATTCGTCGTACTAACGACGTCAGAGCTCGAACTGCGCGTGAGCTCCCCAACCCACGGCAGTTATAACTGAGAATCCTCATTTAACGACCGAAGGGGATCTGTTCCCCGCACCCTCAGCAATTTTGGTTTGGTTCGGCACCTTTAAACCTATCCCTTTGTTTTTGCCTGGTTATCTTCCACTCGATCTCTTGGTTTTTGTTTCCCATCAGTGCTACGTTCCGGAGATGGCACATAATTATCCTTTGCCGGGCCAGCTCCTTTCACCGTCAGGTTAACTTTCCCGCCATTGCTAGCCTTCCCAACCATTATATCTCCCTTCCTTCCACGATCATTCCCACCTTCCTTCCCCCTAGCACCCTTTGATTGTCCACTCGTAGCAGCCCCTTTTATATTGTTCCCATGCATTTCTGCATGTACTTTTGCACGTGTAGTGGCCTCATCTTTCTTTACCTGGCTCGCCTGTTCCGTAACCTCAACCGGATGTGTGGGCAGAGTCTCTTCCTTCTCCTCCACGCCCTCCTCCCGTCCTTCCATAGTAGACAAACCATCAAACCTATTATGATTCATATTAGGAGACCCTCCCTGCTTTTCACCATGATCCCGACGAGCTGGTCGGCGGTCTCTCTTTTTGGCCACCATCCATTCTCCATAAGTTTGACCATGGGTAGGGTCCTCCATAATCACAATTGGTTCAGCCTCACCGCCCTCCGCATCCATGCTCTCGTCCTTCGTACATTTACAGTTCGCCGCCGACTTCCCGTAAGTACCGCAATTGGTACAAATGTTTTCGAGGCCCTCGTATTGAATCAGGTAGGTTACCCCTTCAACCTTATACTGGGATAGTAGAGGTGTTGTTAAATCCACTTCCACGCACACCCTAGCAAATTTGCCCCGAGCTCCCAGTTCCGTTGCCCTATCAACTCGTACTGGCTTCACCGCTTCCTTATTTATAAACTCAATTGGGAGCTCCGGTAATTGCACCCAGACCATGGTAGACGTCACCACTGATTTCCATGGGTTAAAACCTTTGAACCACCGATGAACAGTCAGATAAGTATCTCCTAGCATCCAAGGTCCACCCATAGTTGCAAAATCATAGTCCTTCTGGCTACGAAATTTAACAAAAAAAACATCCATTCTTCATGTCAGATATCTGTATTTCTCCGTATCTTGCCCACATCGCATTCAGACGACGAGATAGAGGTATGAACGATACTCGACGTCCAAGTCCTTTCACCACCAGAGCTGATCTCCATTCTCGGCGCCAACGTATCTTTTCTGCTGCCGTAAACAAAATAGGAGGGCACTTTGGGTCGTAATTTTCTTCATCAAGAATATCGTCTTCTTCCTTTTCCGCCAGGGCTACATCCTCCGAATCAGAATCGGCCATGTACCAGTTATCTTGCTGCACAACATCCGCAAAACGACGTCCCGGGTCGTTCGCCCACGTCGGCGCCGTACGCGTATCCTTAGTATCAGTCTCCATCGTCTCCGGTTCTTCCTCCATATCCTTATCAGTCGGATCTAGGTCAAGAGGTTGGACCTTCTTTTTTGCTTGGACCGTCTCTTTTGCGCTCTTCCCATCTGGGGAGGATGAGCCTTCAGCAGGACGCCGGACCCCACCAGTATCCGGGGGCTTATTATTCCTTACCGGCGTTGCCGACGGCGTAGAACGCTCACTTTTCGCCTTCCGAAAAAACGGAGCCAACTCTCTTTCGATCACGTGTGACCCTGAATTGGATTAGGTTTAGACCCACATGGAGAAGTATTATAAATACTTCTCATACTCCTCTGTAATCTGTAATATCCTCGATATAGTGAAACTGGCTCTCTCTCGCCCGTGGACTAGCTAACACACATCGTGTTAGTGAACCACGTAAATCGTGTGTCGTGTTTTCGATTCTCGCTTTCGTATTCTTGATTTGTCGATTCCAGCAATTTCCTGATCCGTAGCAGCGCGTTTATAACAAATGGTATCAGAGTCTGGTTCGGGGCGGTGGACGTCAGTTTGGTGGACCCTCGTTTGTTGGCCTCGGGATTTGCGATCCGGGTCTGTTTGGCAGATCAAAGAGAGTTCTGCGTCTGGGCTGTTTGGTGGATCCAGGAGATATCCACGTCTGTTTGGCAGATCAAAGAGAGTTCTGTATTTGGTAAAGTCCTTGTACCGAGAAGCCCATCGATACAAGGCGTCTGGCAGATCAAGATAATCGTTGAGGTGAGGACACGAAGTTCGTAGTCCTTGTCTTGACTCTTGAGGGAAGGATTTTTTATGGGACAATCCAAGTAACACATCGGAAATACAAGGGAAAGACCCTTGTATATTAGTGTCCACCTAACCCAATTAGTACGAGACCTTATGGGGAGGACACCCAAAAATAAATCCGTGCGGGCTTGACCCAAAGCGAACAATATCGTACTAATTGAGCTCTCCGATTATGACAAAAACACTGTTATTGTGCTATTGTCTTTTCTAGAGTTAGAGTCTTTCGACTTTACTGGGTGATTTCGCTAGGGTGTCGCTTGTAGGGTGTTTATGCAATTGTACTTAATAATCTCAGGCAGTACTTATTTTACGACAATAAACGCAGAGAACCGAAGGTAGCTAGGTGGGCATATTCACCTCTAGGGACAGATCCACATGTTCAACCTAAGTTTAAGACAGAAACAGTGCATCGCCAACAAAATACAAGCCCATACAGTAATTGGGCTACGCTTAGCCCACGTTGATATCTATTCTGTTAAGTCACTGGGCTGGGCTGTAAAGATGGACACGTCCATCTTCACCGGATCCTCGGAAGAGACCAGCTGGAAGAGGCACACATCTCCCTCTCCCAAACTGTTGTCTTCCATGAACCTTCCCCATCCTTTCCCCATAAACACCTCTTCCCTTAACGCGCTCCTTGCCAAGTCCACGCGCCACTGCTCACCTGCCTTTTCACCATTGCACACCACCAGAATCCCACTCCTTTTGCATCCTCTCTCAATCTTATGCTCTCTCCCAAACCAAGTTGGTATTGTCTGCACCCCACAAAATTAACTAAAAACATCATGTTTGTGCCGATCTAGATATGTCGATTTCTTTTTTTATATATACAAAAAGCGACTAATACTCACGGTCCTGGTGCTCCCACGTATCTGATTAGAGGTCAGCACGGCTATGAAGCAAGGACGGTCTTCGGGCTTGCATGCAATTGCTTCCTCGATCCCCTTCTTGCACTTTCTGTAAACCTTGGGTAACATGAGGTGGAACCGCCCTCTCGTCGCAATCCCGCTTGCTTCGAGACACTCCAGCGTTTTCTCCATCTCAGCTGCATTCCCCAAATAAATCAATTCCCAACTAATCAATTATTAATTACTTCTGTAAAACCCCACCTGCATGCAAATGAAGATCACAAATGGCTTACGGGTCATGATGAGATCGGAGGGTTGCCGCCTTCTGGGTCGGAGCTTGTTTCTTGTGATGGGTTCGCAATCTCCTTCATCTTCTTCGTCGGAGGAGGAAATGACGATGCAATGAGGGGAACCCGTCTGTTCCTCATCGAGCTGCTCGGACTTCGGATACTCGATTGAGCAAGTGGTGAAGTCGAAGATGCTGACGGCGAAGGCAGATCGGCCCAGCTGGTACTCAAACACCACAAAGAATCCTGCGAAAATGGAGTGGTGCGCCACAAACTCACCCCAACCGTCTCCCAACCAGATCTCCTCTTTGTCGTCGCTCGTCGCCTTCTCCACGCCGACGTTCCACACCTGGCCGTTTGGTAAGGTAAGTGCAGCCGTCGACGAGAGTTCGGACCCGTGCATTTTGACGAACTTCAGGGGCAGCTTCTGCGAAATTGGCAAGAGCAAGCAAGTGTGATCACGATTCTTTACACTGATGTTTGAAGAAGTGCTGAGAAGGGCTTGGGAAGTTACCAGCTTCTTTTTCTCGAGCATGGAAGGAAGGATGACTCTGAAGAAGCTTGGAAGTGGTGCGTCCATTGGAAAAGGCGGAGATCTTTGCTACATGCAAATATTGCAAATTGCAAAGTGCCACTTCCAGGGCCAGCCATTTTACAGGCTAGTAAGTGTATGAGTCTGTCTGACGTACTTTTAATAAGACCGCCCAGGCAACCAGTATTTTCAGGCCACGTGTTTATAGACTCTTGGGAATGCGCAGTGAGAGTGACTTTTTCGAGCCGGGCCCGTAAGCCTCGGCCTATAACACCGGCCCAACAGAAGTACTCCAGGCGCTGCCAGGCCCAGCCAACAAAAACCGGTAAAAAGTTAAAAGTTAAAAATCCCACCGCGCCTTTCCTTCCCGCGTCAAAAGGGTAAAAATCAATGCTCCCAAGTCCCAAGGGCTAAAGATTGGAAAATGGAGCCAAAAACCCCAAAAGAGCGCCAACTTTCTCCCCCCGAAAAATAATTTTCGCGCGGATTTCATAAGCTATAAAAATCCCTAAACTAGAAAATCCATCTCTTCTTCACTTCCTCTGTGTATTCCTCTCAACCCAAAATACAGAGAGCCCATTGCCTTGCTCCGCTATCCGGACAATGGCGACAATGGAGTTTACAATCGCACCAGACGAAGACCCCGCCGACAAGATCTACAAAGGATTTTTCCGAGACATTTCCGACTCCCGTCTCGAGGAAGCCCTAGAGCATTCCGGTTACAAATACGACGGAGCCGCCCATTACATCCTCGACAATTTCGTCGCCGTCCGTCGAACTGTTGTGGGCAACAGAGTCCAAATCCATGCGCAGCTCAAGGAGGAAGATCGACGAGAAAAGCCAGACCAGAAGACGGAGAGCGAAGCAGCGGAAGGGAAGCCTTTTGATTCCGCTGATCCGAACGCCGTTGTGAAGGAAGAGCAGCGGGAACAATCCGATAAGAAACCCTTTGTTCTACCAATTGCAGCGGTTCCTTTATCAGTAGTGCCAGCAGAGCAACTTCCAATGCAACCGAAAGAGGAGCTCGAAGCCGCTGAGATTTTAGCAGGAGGCATGCGGACCGTGAAAGACGAGCCTATCGAGACCGAGATGGTGTCAGCAAAAGTCATGACTCCTGAAGCGCCGGCGACGGCTGAAGAGAAGCCATTTGGGGCAGAGGCGGTGGCAAAAGCAGAGGACCCTGTTGAGGCAGAGACGGCGATAAAAGCAGAGGAGCCTGCACATATGGAGGCAGAAAAGACGGCGTCGAAAGATGACGCAGCCGGAGCGGCAGATACGGCGAAGGAGAAAACACAGCCGAGCGCACCAAAGATCCCGGAAAAACCGGTGCAGAGGATAATCGACGGCCTTGTGGTGGAAGACGGGGAGTTCCCAGAAGAGCGGGGTTACTATCTGGTGGGTAGAACGATGGTGACCGCCGTTTCGACCTCGAGAGGCAGGAAATTGGCTGATAACGAGATCGTCTATTTCAACTACTCCAAGTCGAGTTCTAAATCCAACGCCCAATGGATCGTCCGCTTCTCAACCAAACGTTGCGGAGAGGTGGGCTTCAATCAATTTGCTAATATACTAGTCCCTTTCTTTGAATGTCTAGTGATTTTGCTGATAAATGCCAAGATGAAATGATAGGTTGGTAGGCTTCCAATGGAATGGGGGAAAACCGTTGTTCCGCTTATGAGCTCTCCTAAGGTTAAAGTCCTCGGTAGATGCGTTGCCGCACCGGCGACTCTTCAAATGATGCAAGAGGTCTTCTTATATGTGAGGTAAAAGGGCGTCAAAAGGGATTTGTTTGGCTTCATGGCTATTTCCTTTACTGTTTGTTCTAGCTCAAGCTTTTGTTTTGTCGATTTGCAGTTTTTATATACACCGATCAATGTTTATAACGTTGGATAGCTCGACGTGGACCTTGGAATCAAACACGTACATTGATCCTTCACTTTACCCTCTCCTTAGCCTGTTTAAGCTGCTGGAACTTAAGCCATATCAAAAGGTAGCTCTTTACTTCTTTTTGGTAGGAGGGTTAAGAACTTTTGATTGAATGATGCAAAGCATCTGACTTTTGTGGTGACCCTTTTTCCCCTGGTGTGTTCTAATTAGGCGGAGTTCACTCCATCAGAGCTTCACTCAAGAAAACGTGGTTTGAAGCTTGAGGTAATTCATTGTTCTGCTAATGTGCCATGAGATTCATAGTAATGGAGTAATTGAAGGATGGTTTTTGGTGCATTCAGGATGATGCAGACGATTCAGTTACAGCGTTACAGCTTGTGAAGAAGAGAAAAGGCGGAGGAGTTCAGATTCCTGAACAAGAGAAGGATGAACAAGCCTTTTCCGAGTCGATGTTGAATAAGATTGTTGGTACTGCTGAAGTTTATGATCTAATGGTATAGTGTTGGTTGAGCTTTTTTGTGCCTGTCTTGGTTTATGATCTAAGAGGGAAATGTATGTGTGGTAACTTAGACCATTTGTTAATTTTGTAGGAAATGGAGGCGCCATGCACTTTAACCTGCCATTTAAAGCCATACCAGAAACAGGCTCTTCGATGGATGTGTGAATCAGAAGAGGGGATGGATGATGAGAAAGCATCCAAATTGCTTCATCCGTGCTGGGCTGCGTATAATATATCTGATGAGTAAGTTGTATCTTCTGTTTTTTCTTTAAAACTGATATGTAGCTGTGATTTCTAATAAATCATGTGTTATTCTGCAGAAGGGCAGCCTCTATTTACGTGAATATTTTCTCTGGAGAAGCCACCTTTCAATTTCCAGCGGCAACTCAGATAACAAGAGGAGGGGTAAGTTTTAATGTTGTACATTTCCATACGTCCCTGGAACTTGTGGCGATTTCCCATGGTTTGATTGCTTATCATCTATACTTGTATGTTCTGTTTCTTCTTCTGTTTGGGTAGATTTTGGCAGATGCAATGGGTCTCGGAAAGACTGTAATGACGATTGCTCTATTACTTGCAAGACCAGGCAGAGGAAGTGTTGTTGGTAGGCCTCGTGGTGGGACTCTTATTATTTGTCCCATGGCATTGCTTCACCAGTGGAAAGTAAGTTCTCAGTTGCAATGAAACCCTTTTACCATTCAATAACAAAAGAGAAATCAAGCCTCTACAATTCTCTGGTGGTCAATTGTTGTTCTGTGTTCTTTATCACTAATGCCCTGCTTGTCGATTTGATTCTTATGACTTGGGTCAGGATGAGCTCGAGACACATGCAAAGCCGGGAAGTATGTCTGTTTTTGTTCATTATGGCGGCGAGAGAATGAACGATCCAAGGCTCATTTCTGGATATGATGTGATATTGACAACTTATGGTGTCCTAACGGCAGCTTATAAACAAGTAAGCACTTTGCTGTATAAAATATGATAATTTTGCTCAGAATCTGCGGATTTCTGACACATGCTTTACTGCAATTCAGGGTGTGGGGGCAAGTATTTTTCATAAGGTGGAGTGGTTTAGGGTTGTGTTGGATGAGGCTCACATCATCAAGTCCCAAAAATCACAAGGTGCTCAAGCTTCCTTCCTGTTGTCTTCGCAATACCGCTGGTGTCTCACAGGGACACCTCTTCAGGTATACAGGCTACCACCTCTTTTATATTACTCCATTGATTTGCACTAATGGTCATGTAATATTTGGTTTTGTATGTGATTCTACAAACTAAGATACGGGTTCGTTAATTTGCTGCAGAACAACTTGGAAGATATCTACAGCCTTTTATGCTTTCTGCACGTTGAACCTTGGTCCAACTGGTCATGGTATGATTATCTGATTCCTAATTGATTATTAGTTCTTGATACTTAAAACCCACTCTTTTACTTGTACTTGTAATCAAGTCCTAAATATGAGTTTTATGTAGGTGGAACAAATTGATCCACAAACCTTATGAGAATGGAGATCCAAGAGCCCTTAAACTTATCAAGGCCATCCTGAGACCACTGATGCTGAGGAGAACCAAGGAAACCAAAGACAATTATGGAAGGTGATATCCCGTTGGTGCTGAACCTTCTCTTTAAGCTTTTCTTTTGTTGCCTTGCCATAATCTCGATTACTGAAATTTGAAATCTTTGTACCTTTTATTGCAGACCGATTCTGGTTCTTCCACCAACTGAAATTCAAGTGCTCACATGTGAGCAATCAGAAGCTGAACGTGACCTCTATGAAGCCCTTTTCAGGAGATCAAAAGTAAGCATATGGTAGCTGTTAGTACAAAAGTCATATTTTCAAATAATGGAGCTTGTTTGACTTAGATGAGTAATGAATTATATTCTTACAGGAACAATTTGACAGCTTAGTGGCACAAGGCCAAGTTCTTCACAAGTATGCCTCTGTCCTTGAGCTACTACTTCGTTTGAGGCAGTGTTGCAACCATCCTTTTCTTGTCATGAGGTGACTAAAGAAATTTCGTTCAGAAACCAGTCATATGCTAGTTCATGATAACTTAAAATAAACCTCCTGATTCCTGTGTTTCATTCCATTTTATGCAGTCGAGCTGATTTACAAAAGTACTGGGACTTGAACAAGCTTGCCAAACGATTCTTTGAAACAAATGATGATTATGTTGCCTCTACGGAGACAACAGCTGCCACTCAAGCCAACGGCAAAGAAGCTGTTGAAGGAAGCCAAAAAGGAGAACACACTGAATGTCCCATCTGCTTGGAGTCAGCAGACGACCCAGTTCTAACTCCATGCAAGCATAGAATGTGCAGAGAATGTCTCCTCACCAGCTGGACAACAAATACAGAAGGGCCATGCCCACTGTGTCGAACTTTAGTGAGCGAATACCAGCTACGAACATGTCCATCTGGGACCAAGTTCAAGATCGATATTCACAAGAACTGGAAAGGTTCGTCCAAGATCACTAAGCTACTGGATTGCTTGGAAAGAATTGATGCTTATTATTCTGGGGAGAAGAGTATTATTTTTAGCCAGTGGACTTCCTTCTTGGATCTCTTGGAAATCCCACTGAGGGAGAAGGGGGTTGAGTTCTTGAGGTTTGATGGGACATTGTCTCAGAAGCACAGGGAGAGAGTCTTGAAGGAGTTCAACGAGAGCAGTGTGAAAAGGGTAAGCAAGCAGCTGCTGAAACCACCTTGGTTAATGGCCTGTGGATGGTTGTCTATGGATCTTCAGAAGAATCTAATTTGGTTTCTTTTACCGACATTTCAGGTTCTACTGATGTCTCTGAAAACTGGTGGGGTGGGGCTGAATCTAACTGCTGCGTCAAATGTGTTTATAATGGTACAGTTCCCACAAATTCCACAGGGTCTTCCCATTTAGCTAAAACTATCCTCAAAACCTTTCATGGCTGACAAAGTTCTTATGTCGCAGGATCCATGGTGGAACCCTGCAGTTGAAGAACAGGCAATCATGAGAATTCACAGGATAGGACAAAAGAGAACTGTGAGAGTTAGAAGATTCATTGTCAAGGTGAAGTATATTCTAAATCCTTCCCCTTCAGATCTCTTACTTTTCAAATTAAGACAACCTCCCCCTAGCTTCTGGAATTCGTCAAAATTTGACACCTCCAAAAAATGAACCGTTCTTTGACCCTTTTTTAGCCTGTTTTTTCTGAAAATAAGTTGGCCACTTTAAACAGTCCGATTGTATATCTATAGTTAGGCATTGACCAAACTGATTAGGTACCCAATTTGAGAATGAGACCTTGCCAAGGTTTGACATTTCAGTACAACTGAGAGCTTTGTCTATGATATTATGTTCTTGTGGTGGTGTTGCCATTTTGGTTGTGGATGAAAGCGAAAGCGTTGATGCTAAACGAGAACGTGTATCAGGGCACAGTGGAGGAACGACTGCTGCAAGTTCAGGCCAAGAAGCAGAAGATGATTGCTGGAGCTCTTGCGGAGGATGATGTCCGGACTTCCAGGATTGAGGACCTCAAAATGCTCTTCAGATGAAAGTGTCCTACAAAAAGTCAGGGAGAGAAGTCATTTCATGCAACATTTTAGCAGTGTTTATAAGGGTTTAGGGTTAGGGTGGTGAGGGGAGGGTGCTTAGTAGTTATTTATGTGCATATGCTGTCCCTTTAGGTGATGATGCCTTACTTTCTGAGGAAAGATTAGGCGATTTTTGTATATGGATGTGATGAAGGCAAAAGCACAATTTTCATGCGGTAATTGGAGAAATTGTCTCCTCTTTCTGTTCCTTGCGCTTGGCAGTAACTTTGGGCTATTCAGTATTTCACTATTCAGCTTAACAACTACGCCCGGGAACTTGGAAGTAAGTGAACCGAACGAAGAATTGTGAATTATATTTCCTCACTCAAATCAAATCAACTCTACTTCTTTCTATTTCTTTCTTCCAAAATTCGGAATAAATCCTTCCTCAACAAGAACTAGGGACTGAGATTACGCACTCGATTTATAAGAAGATAATTTATGGGTTGTGGTGATGGACTTGTATTTATCATGAACTTTGAAAAAAGTTTATTGTTTGCTTGATGGAATTGGAGGGAGTAAATTCGTGGATCCTACGGATTTGGAAGTTCCACCTATAGAGGTGGGAAGTGGGTTATGGATTTAAATCCATGATGACATTTTACTAGTTTATCCCTACTTATTTTACCTAATGACTAATCTACCCTCCCTTCTCCCCCGGTGGCGGCCTCCAACTCTCTGTCCTCAGTTTTTCATGTAGAGCAATGAATGATAAAGGGACTCTCATGTTTGTTTCTCCTTGTCTCTTTCTTTTTTTGGGCTTGTTTAACATTAATTTCTCGCGTAAATTGTGAATTTCGAGATGAAATTTTGGATTAAGCGTGGTGCTCGAGTTTGATAAAAAAATCGGGACATTTTCAATTGTGGTTGAATTTCACATCTTCGTCTACTAAGTCTTCTATTTTCTCCTCTATTAATATTTCTAACACTTTATGCTCATCTTGTGCATTATTGCTGGATCGACAGTTGGATCCAAAAATTAGGGAGTTGTGTCATGTCCAAACTATTATGCATTTCTATATTTGTAATTGAACGAGTTCCCAAAGTAGAAGTTCAGTTACTTTGTATGCATTAGATTTGTTTTTAATGGAAATATAATTACATAAGGGTAACAAGGTAATTTGTATTTCATATCCACAAATCTAATCAAATAAAATCCATTATCAAATCCAACAAGCAAACAATAGACTTGTTCAAATCCATGATGCCACCAAATTCATCATATATCCATGGTTTTTCAAAACTCAGGTTTTATTAAAACCCTCATATTTCAAATCTATGAAGCAAACGACCCGTTAGTTACATAACCATGGATTGAGTTTACATACTCGATTTCAATGCAAACTATAAGCCAAATCAAATTTAATTAGTCATGTGGTAAAGGACAGAATGATCATTAAAGTATCTCCCCAATAAGTTTACTATGTCATGATTCATATTTTATAGGTAAATACAATTTAATATCAAAACCTTTCATTTTAAATAATATAATATCCAAACCTTTTCGAAAACAATCTAATATCCAAATCGTCAACTTTCCGATCGTTTGACCGTTAGTTGACACTTCAGAAAAGTTCGAAGTACGACGCTTCATCAATATCCATCGATATCTTCTCTAAAAAACCACCAACATATCGTGGTTCCAAACCCCAGAAGTCCATGACTCCACCATGTTGGTATAGAATATCTAAATATTCAGTCATCTGCAATGCCAAAACAAGAAAACAAAGTTTTATTGTGACAATTTCCCCTAAACAAAGCTTTTTTGAAATGTCAACCAACGGTCAAGCGGACGGAAAGTTGACGATATGGATATTAGATTGTTTTCGAAAGATTTGGCTATTATATTGTTTAAAATGAAAGATTTGGATATTAAATTGTATTTACCCTTCTTTTATATCCCTTACTCACCACCTTGTTTATATGTTTGGTTGCCATTATTTCTTCGGATATAGCTGGGTGCTACAGTAGTACTTTGCCTTAAAAACTCTAGCTAGTATTGAGTCTGGGTTTTGTATCAGTTCCAGACTTGTCTCCTAGTAAAGCTAGATTAAAGCCATGAAAGTTGTAGAAGCAAATTTCCCCTTATTCATTTGTCAAGCATAGTCTTTCCCTGTATCACTCTTACACTATGTTTCTTAGGAAACAATCCCACTGTACACACGTTCTTAAAAAAAATTCTCAAAATACATAAGTTATAAAAAAAATTACAAAACTACACATGTTTAGGCATCACCGTGTTCGACAAAGGCGGTGAAGACTATCACCGCTTTTAATAAAAACGGTGAACATTTCACCGTTTTAAATTAAAACGGTGATGCCTTCACCGCGTTTAATAAAAATGGTGAAGGCTTCACCGTTTTAAACTGAAACGGTGAAGTTATCACCGTTTTAGTTAAAAACGGTGAAGCCTTCACCGTTTTTATTAAACGCGGTGAAGGAGCTGACGTGGACAAACGCGGGGTATTCACCGCGTTAGACAAACACGGTGAATACCCCGTGTTTGTTTACGTCAGCGATCCGGGCCAATGTGCTTTCACCGTAGCCGTTGGATGCGGTGAGGCCCGGATCGTGGTTTTCTTCCCACGATCCGACGCCTCACAACACGCCACGTCCCCTCGACATACACCGCGTTTGTTGACAGCGGTGAGTTCACCGCGTTTGACTAACGCGGTGAAGGCGCTCCAATTGAATGCTGCGCAGGCGCCTCCCCCCTTCCCCCAACTATAAATACCCCCTTCCCCTTTCACTTTCAACTCACCCCACAAACATTTCACTTCTTTCTCCCTCAATTTATCCGCTCTAGTCTCGTTCTAAGTATGCTCTGTGGTTGCGGCTAAGTCCGATCTTCCACATCAGAAAGAATTACTAGAGTTTGACCCTAAAGCCCCCGTCCCTTACAAACCTAAAATCGTCGAACCTCTGTCCGGCCTACGCCAAAAAATGGACGAAGAGGCTCTTCGTGTAGGTTTTTGGTTTATGAATTTTTTTGAATCGAAACAATTTGATTTTTTGTTTTTTTATCAAAACAATCTCTGATTTCATTACTTTTTTATAGATGGGTGCCGAGATATACGATCCTCGATTGTATATCCATTATGGCCCAAGGGATGCGAGTCTCTTAACCGATCAAGAAGCTCATCGCTCCCGTGCTATTTGGGATAACTATCCGGTAATTTTTTTGAGTATTCTTGCTTTATTTTATTATTTTCTAAGGTTTTATTTTGCTTTATTTAATCTAATAAATTGTTATTTTCCCTATTTGTTTTAGGAATCGCTTGTTCCCGTGGTTCATAAAGGGACCAATAACTTGCCCGCTTGGCATCCAAGGTTGGAGCCCTACATAGCGAGGACCGGTTTGGGAATGTTGCGCCATTTCTTGCGGATCGAGATCGACAACGATCTGCTTACGGCAATGGCGGAACGATGGCGTCCCGAAACCCATACATTCCACCTTGCGGAGGGGGAAATGACGATCACCCTCAAAGACGTGGCGATCCTCACCGGGCTTCCTATTTCTGGAGATGCAATCATTGGTTCCACGACCAAACCCGAAGGAGGTTGGGGGCCGCTCATACGTGATCGTTTGGGCTTCGACATGCCGACCACCACACCAATTCAAGGACGGGGGCATCCACCGTTGAATGCGGGGCAAGTGTCGGTCCCGTGGCCGGTATCTCACATCCAGCAAGAGGTGGAAATCAATGACGAGACACCGGAAGAACAAGTCGAGCGCTACGCCCGCATCTACCTCATCGGTTTGGTGGGTGGATTTTTGTTCCCCGATAAGTCCAACCGGTGGATTCAAGGCATATGGTTGTCATTGCTCACTGGTGACTGGGATGCAATTGGAGAGAAGAGTTGGGGATCGGCCGTGCTAGCGGGCGTATACCGGGAGCTGTGTACTTGCTCGAAGGTTGGGGCAAAGCAAGCTGGTGCTGCGATGTTCATCCTGCAACTGTGGGTATGGGAGCATCTCCCGATGTTCGCACCTCCCGACCCACGTCCATACCGGAGAAACGATGATGAACTCAACTTTCTGCAAAATCTCCCCTACGGTGTCAAGTAAGTTTATTTCGTACTTAGCCCAATTTAATTTTGATTGTGTACTTAGCTAGATTTAAATTGAATTTATTCCGTACATAGCCCAATTTAATTTTGATTGCATGCTTAGCTAGATTTAAATTGAATTTATTCCGTACTTAGCCCAATTTAATTTTGATTGCATGCTTAGCTAGATTTTAATTTTATTTATTACGTACTTAGACCAATTTAATTTATTATATGCTTAGCTATATTTCAACTAAATTGAATCCGTACTTTTACTTACAAGGTGGATAGGAGCAAATACGAATGACCATCAACCTGAGCATTCGTTATTGTTTTATCGTTCTGAGTTAGATAAACCATGGTGGAATCAGGTAATCATATTTTGTCCATATTTGAACAAGTTAAATTTTGTCAATGTAAATGGTCATTAATTCCGAATTTTTTAATGAATATAGGTTATATGGGATCCATATCCACGTGAAGTGGGTGAGCTGCATCATCTTAGGCACCCTCTGGATCACGAGACGTGGTTGTGCAAAGTGCCATTGATCTGCTGGCACATGGTGGAATGGCACCTACCCGATCGATCTTATAGGCAATATCGAATGGAGCAACCAATTCCACAAGACCCGCCAGCCGGTTTCAGGGAGCTACATGCTATTGACCTCCGACACACTGCAAAGAACTGGGTGCTAAAGCATGGATTCTACATCAACATCTGGGAGAATCGGTCCCAATGGGTGGTGCAAGGGATGCCGGAGACGAGACCGATGGGCTACCACGATGGGTACATGCAGTGGTATCGGAAGTTCACCATGAGATGGGTGTCAAAGCAAGGTGCTGTGATGGGGTCGTTGGTAAGTCATCCTAATCTCCCTCATTCAAAAATCTATTTATTTTAAGGTTTAGTTAATTTGATAAGATAAGTGCTTTCCTTAGGTTGATGGTTTGGAACATGCCAAGTACACCCTCGAAAGTGCGCCAACCATGGATGAGCGGAAGACTAATTGGTTGACCCGACTTATGAACAACCTCCTGAGGTGCCTCACGAAATGCCACCTCATCCTCGTTATCATAAGTATCTTCCTCCTCCTCGCTCACTGATCTCAAATCTTCCTCAGTATCCTCGTCGCTCGACTCGAATGGATAGCTCGGGCTAGAAGGATCAACATGACCACGATCACCAACATCGTCCTCTCGCTCATGCGAAGTACGCCCTGATCTAATGTTATTCTCGATTTCAGACCACTCTGGCCCCCAAGCAGGCCATTCAACACCATCGGCTGGTTGAGGAGGTTGCGAGTATTTGTCCCATCCTGCACTACTCGATCCACCGTAGTTGATTGAACCACCACCCTCCCCGTAACCTCCTGTATAACCACCGCCTTGGTAGTTGCTCGAACTACCACCCCATTCGTACCCTCCTGCAAAACCATCATCATAAGAATACTGGTGAGAATGAGATTCACCGACCGCCTCGGTCTCAACATACACCTCTGCAAGCCGGACTTGGTTATCGCTTAGGAACTGTAACATCATAGTAACCGCGTCATCATCGTTTATGACAACTTCTTGGAACACGAGCCCGCCAGCACTCATGTCTGGATACCGGTAAGTAATTTTGCCAAGTCTCGTCTGTCCGCTCGTACAAACCCTTTCTGCAAAAAGATCACAGAGTTCTTGAAAATTGAATCGGGAATCAATTTTCAGCATAATGGATTCGCCGTCCTCATAATCAATGCCTATGTCAGAGTTTGTCACCCTTCCATTCCACCGAATAGTAAGATGAAACTTCTTGAATTTACCCATATCTACAAATCGAGGATAAGTATCTATTAGCTTAAAGACAGTAAAATTAACCAAAATCATATTGTACAACTAATATTATCCATTTCATAACTAACGAACATAAATTCAACTAACTAACAACAACATAATACGAAAATTAAATCATACTATAACTAACGAACATAAATTCAACTAACTAACAACAACATAATACGAAAATTTAATCATACTATAACTACTAAAAACATAATTAGACTATAATACGAAAAGAGACATACCAAAAAATGTCTGTTCTGTGTATTATGCTCGATTTATTTGCTGAAATTTGAAGAAGGGGGGAGTGGTAAGTTTTTTCTTCTGCTGGTGGGTTGGTATTTATAGGAAAATTTGCTACTATTCACCGTTTTTGTCAAACACGGTGAACACCATCACCGCGTTTGTCTCAAACGGTGAATACTAGGTAGGTGTGACCTAATTTTGACCTACCAGGGGTGGGAAACGTGGGAAACAATCACCGCTTTAGGCAACCACGGTGAATGTATTCACCGTTTTTAACTAAAACGGTGATGTATTCACCGTTGTTGACAAACGCGGTGAATACATCACCGTTTTAGATCAAGGCGGTGAATACGTCACCGTTTTAGTTTTAAACGGTGAAATATTCACCGTCTTTGTCAAACGCGGTGATTACCTTCACTTCGTTTGTCAAAAACGGTGAATGCCAAACATGTGTACTTTGGGAAAAATTTTTATAACTTATGTATTTTGGGAATTTTTTTTAAGAACGTGTGTACAGTGGGATTTTTTCCATGTTTCTTTGGGAAGGAAAATGAGGGGAGGGATAGAAATGGAAGGAAAGCATCAACTTCAAGAAACTTTCCCTTGTTTTTTAGATTCTGAATAGTATCAAGGTGAAGGAAAGTGGGAGGATAAGTTACTATTTAACCCAACCCTCCATTTTGGAGAGAAAGGCCATAAGGGAGAGAGAAGGCAAGTGGGTTTGGTTTTTATTTTCAATTCATTAATTTTTTATGGTCTCCTTTGTTTAAAGTAATTAAATTAATACTTAAGTAGGTTTTTTATGAACTTTTTTTTATTAATTGGATGTTGAGAGATTTGAGTGTGATATCAAGGATTACGGAATTTACCTCATACGTAACGTTGTTTTGCACGATACATAACACTGTTGTATAAGATATAAAAACTTGTTACGCTATTCTTACAATTTATGTATCTGTAATTTGTTGTATGTTTATATATTTAGTTGCTATGTTATTACTCAATAAAATAGTTAACAAAATTTTAGTAATAAGTTGACAAATTTCATTCAAATAACCAACTTTTGATTTGTTGTAGTTAACAAAATTAACAAAGAAGAACAAATTTGATCCACATTACATAATTAATGTAAATAGTATAAACACATAATTAAATTATTTAACTATTCTATCATCAAAAAAATATAATACATATCACAATTCCCAATCTACTTTTCCCCTCCCACTTTCCCTTCCACTTTCCTCCATTAAACAACATTTTCTTTCCAATTCCCTCTAATTTCCCTCCCTTCCAAACTTAACCTCCCCTCCAAATTTTCCTACCCTCCCCTCCTTTTCCTCCCTTCCTTCATGAACATAGTGTAAAGGAAAATTGAATAGGGAAAGTGAGATTCCCAATGCATTTTTCCTTGTGCATTTATGGGGAAAGTGAGTAAGGAAGGAATATTATCCCCCTGATACTATTCAACCCACTCCTCCAAATTGGAGAGAAAGAAGAGGGAATGAAGGGCATGTACACATGCATGTTCTTCTTTTTCTTTATTTTTAAATATTTGCCTAATAGTTAAGTTTCCAACCAATGCAGTCAAAAGCGCGATTCTACCTAAAAGCGGAAAATGAGTAAAATCGTAAAGCGTAAAAACGTAAGTTTTTGAAGCATACTGTAAAATAACAAAAAATGTGTTAAGTACGACATATATACTATGTAAAATATGAGTGCACATAATTTATATAAGTTAATAAATACATGCAATTCATTTCTAAAGTTGAGAAACTCATAACATCTTAACAATAAGTTCATAAACATATATCTAACAATAAGCTACCTTCCCCTCTATGCTAGTGAATTTGGGAATGGCCTAACTGGTGAATTAGATTACTCTATTGAAGTTAGAATACACTCAAGTACCTAATATGTATCTTTTAATCTCAAATATATCATTTTCTTTTTTGTGATTTATCTTTAAAATATACTTTCTATAATTATTTTCATGAGTAGAATACTCATTTACTTAGTGAACTAGAAGCGTAAAGCGTTTTGGTGAACCAAAAGCGTATGCTTTTAAGCTCTAAATCGCATTTTAGTCCCGATTTTATTCACTAAAGATTTTATATGGAAACAAAAACGTTTTGGGGACCTAGAAGCGTAAAACCGTAAGTGTAAGAGTTTTAAAACGCGATTTTGACTGCATTGTTTCCAACACAAAATAACATTAATTATTAATTCAATTGCTAACTTCATTATTATACAAGATTATTAACTTCACCCACTCTCTCACAATCCTTATTTGTTTTGTACTTAATCTCCTTTTTTAATAATTCCATACTTAATCTCCAAAATAAGATTAAGTGAGTCTTTTTAATTACTAGCATAAAAGTAATCAAATTAGTCCTGGTGACTTTTAGCCTTCATTATGCTTCCTAACAAAATTAATTAGTAACAAAGAAGTAGCCAAACAAAATTTATTTCAAAGCTTCTCCTTCTTTTATGGTATTCTTGAAAAAGAAAAGGCTATCATCAACAAAGAATAGATGGTATATAGAGGGTTCATGTCCATTCAGTATCCCCTCTTAAACTATTTTTCTAGTAACAGATTAAGGCTGAGAAAACGGTTGCGGTTTCGCGGTTAAACCGATAACCGCGCCGAAACCGCGCGGTTATTGGTTAACCGCAAACCGCATATTTTGCCTATTTTGCGGTCGCG
Source organism: Linum tenue (assembly GCA_946122785.1). Lineage (NCBI taxonomy): Eukaryota > Viridiplantae > Streptophyta > Magnoliopsida > Malpighiales > Linaceae > Linum > Linum tenue. The sequence continues at coordinate 55,889,827 of CAMGYJ010000002.1, forward strand.
GTTGGAGATATGGGCTGTTTTATGGTTTGCGGTTTAACCGCAACCGAAACCGCAAATCCATATAATCGCAAGGCTAACCGCGACCCAGACCCAGCCCATAATTGAACCCCAGCCCAGCCCAAAGTTGACCCCCAGCAGGCAGCAACCCAACCTCGACCCGGCCCCTCCCCCACTTCTCCCTGCCGTCGTTTTGATTTGACAAAACAAAAATCAAAAATCCCCTTCGACCCTTCGTTTCGTCCCTTCCCACTGGCAACTGAAAACCCTTCGAGTCGAGCTTCGACCCTTCCCATCTTCCCGCTGCGGTGCTGTGCCGCTGCCATCCGCCCGCCGCTGTCCCTGGCCGTCCGGCGTGTGCATTTGTGGATTGTGTTATTTGGATATGCAGACAGATGCAGGGGCTTGATGGAAGTGAAAATAAACAAAACAGTAGCTGCTGTGTTTTTTTCCATGAATTTTTTGCGGTTAGTTCGCCGTTAATTGTCGGTTAGATTGCTTAATGGCGGTTTCGTATACTGTTTCGGTTGTTGCGGTTTTTACAACCATAAACCGCGGTTCACTGCTAACCGCGTTCTGCGATTTTTGGTTAACCGCTAACCGTGAGGGACGCGGTCGCGGTTGGCTAATATGGGTGTTTTGCGGTTGCAGTTAACCGCAAATTGCGGTGCAGTTAACCGCAACCGCACCGTTTCCCACCCCTATAACAGATGATAGACCTTCTGGTGATAGGGGATCCCTTATCTCAAGCCTCTTGTGAGATGTACCAACTATGTATAATGTCCATTAATGAGAGCTGAATAGCTCATTGTGGTTACACATTACATCATCAAGTTAACCCATTTTGCATCAAAATCCAAATTAATCATCATAATTTCCAATAATTTCCATTCTACTTTGTCATAAGTAGGGGTGGACATGTGATTTGATAAACTCGAACCGAACTGAAACCGAAGTATTACTATTGGGTATGAAATTCGGAAGGCAAAACCCCACATTTCGAAAACCACGGTTTGCACGACCATACCTGAATTTCCGATTCCGAATCGAACAACCGAATTTCCTCACCCTCTCACACTCACAACCCACAGCCAACAATCCCAAGCCCAATATCACATATAAACAACTCGCAACCCAAGCCCACTCTCAGTGTCTCTCACACACAGTCCACAACTCATAGGTCCAAGTCCCTATCTCTACCTCTGTTTTACCCTTGGCCTAGTGAAACCCTAGCCCAGCCCAAACCTCACCAATCTCACTCCCAGCAGATGAAGCAATCATCGGCGTCGGATTCCTCCTCTTTAGTCGCGCTGCCGACATGCAGGAAAAGCTACCAGCCACCATTTATCATCTTATCATCTCTTGACATCACCGTCATCGCCAGCTGGAGAAGAGGGTCTGAAGTAGGACGCCCAATACTTCTTTCAGATCTGAAGGAGAAAGAAAGGGAGAAGGCGAAGAAGAGTAGATCCGACAGCGGATGATTCTAGAGGCAAATCGACGATGGCGTGCTCTACCTTAAGGAGCGGCACCGACGACGGCCGCGTGCTCGGTAGCATAAAGGACGACACCAACGACGGTGTGCTCTCCCCTATCTTCTCTTTGTCATCACTCTTCCCCCGGCCATGCACGCAACCGCGTCCGTTCCTTCCCTGAGCTCCCTCGCCTGTTTATTTTAGTTCTTTTTTTAGAAGACTTTCGTGCTTTGTGTGTGCAGGTAGAGTGGAAGAAAAGAGAGGGAGATGGAGAGGTAAAATTGAACGGGAAGAGAAAGGGGGGACAATAATGGTGTGTAATGATAACAGATCCACAATATACAAAGGGGAAGAGAAAATTTTCAGGTTTGTTACTGAAACTAGACCGAACTTACATATATTTCAGTTTAGACTCGTTTTGGTTTGATGGAAATCGGGGACCTGATATGCACTATTTCAGTTCTGTCAAAACTAAACCGATTTAATGCACACCCCTAGTTATAAGCTTATGCAATGTCAAGCTTAGCTACCACACAATCCTTTTTTCCTTCATTTCCGTTCATCATTGCATGAAAGCATTAAAAGCAATCATAACATTATCTATAATGTTGAACCTCGGAACAAAAATGCTTTGGGTTTCTGTAATGATGTCATTCAGGACCTTCTTCAACACATTAGCTAAAGCTTTTTACATGATCTTATAAATTACCATGCGTAGGCTTATTTGTCTATATTATAGTGGAATCTGTGGCTTGTTTGTCTCGGGAATAAGTGATAGTAATGCCTTGTTCATATTACGTGGGATAACAACTTCTGTGAACGTTTTTGCACGTACATCGTGACCACGACCCACTACAACCCATTTCTTTTGAAAAAATAAAGTCATGCCATCTTCTTCAATCGCCTTCGTTGGGGCCATCATCTTTAAATTTATCTGTACCTCCTCTCTAATAAGTGGTTTTTATTTTTTCTCATTCATTTGCCTTGTTACTTTTACTAGGACCGGGCTCAATGCTTGCTGATTCTAAGGAGTGTTCCCTGCTTGGTAGAATTTCTTTAAGTAGTTCACAAAACATGAACTTCTTTTTTGCCCCCCCCCCCCCTTAGTATAGCTCCTTCACCATCCCTCAACTCCATACTCATATTTATTTTATGCCTCTCTATTGCTTATTTTATGCCTCTCTATTGCTTTTCGATGAGAAATCATGTGCTTTTATCTCCCTATGCTAGCTAATATGCTCTTGCCCTCTGCTTCCATGTCATTTCCTCTTGGTGGAAATCTCATTCATTACTTTTTCTAATGCTCTTCTTTGTAAATGACAACTTTGTTCTTTGTTCCTTTTTATTTATTTAGGAGATGATTTCCAGTGCTTTCTCTGTTTGCTTCTTCCTTCTTTATATATTTCCAAAAGTTTCTCAACTCCAACTATGTAATCTTTTCTCGCACACTTTTATTCTCTCTTCTAGGGTTGTTAATGAACCAAACTATTCGTGAACGGCTAGGTCTCAAACTCGATAAAAGTTCATTCTATTTAAAAAAAGCTCGATTCGTTTATTAACGAGCCGAGCTTGAGCTCAACCTTATTCGGCTCGTGAGGCTCGTGGCTTGTTGAGTTCGACTCATGAACTATCCAATTTTGAACTCATGAGATGTCTCAACATTGTAATTGGCGAGCCAACTTGATTATAAATTATGAGAAAGTCGATCAATATCTTATGAGTCGGGGGAGAATTAGAGTAGCTGGAGAGGATTTCATAATTGAATGTAGGAGTGAACTCCAAATAGTGTTTGTCTTCTTCAGTTTCATTACGCCCCGCAAGTGAAACCTCGGTGAGGTGATACTTGGAGCAAAACCGTCGAAATGGTTGTCGAGTGAGAGGCTTGGTGAGCACGTCCACGAGCTGATCTGTAGCTGGTAGGTAACGAACATGGAGTTGATTTTTATAGACCCTGTCTCGGACAAAATGAAATTCAATTTCTAGATGTTTGGACCGACTGGAAAAATAGAGATGTATCAGATGCACTTTGAATTAGCTGTTCTGCAGTACAGGTAGTAGAGATCGCCTTTGCTGCAGACATACAGACCGTTGTAATAATTCAAGAATATACTTTCTCTTATGTAGAATTAAACTAGTGGCAACATGATGGACCTCTAGTCCGAGGAAATTAGGAAAGTTGCCCAAGATCTTTGAGAGCAAACCGGGATTGGAGGAAAGTCATGAGTTGCTTAATTGTCGAGGAATGAGTGCCAGTGATCACGATATCGTCGACGTATACCAACATATACAAAGTAACCTGACCAGCCCTATAGATGAAGAGAGAAGGGTCTGTCTTTGATGCAATGGAACCAAGATCTTGAAGTGCTTGCGACAAACAGCGAAACACGCCCTGGGTGCTTGACGGAGACCATATATAGACTTTCTGAGATGACAGACATGATCGGGACGGTCCGGATCGATGAACCCTTGTGGCTGACGCATGTATACTTCTTCCTGTAAAGTGCCATGAAGGAAGGCGTTAGAGATATCTAGCTGGTGCAGTGGCCAAGAGTGCGATACAACAATGCCTAAAATAAGTGACAAAGGTTGTTGGTTTGAGGACTGGACTGAAGGTCTGGTCAAAGTCGCATCCCGAAATCTGCTCAAATCCACGAGCGACAAGTCGGTCCTTGTGGCGCTCGATGGTCACATCTGGATTGGTCTTGATAGCAAACACCCATTTGTTAGATATCAAAATTGCAATTGAGTGGTGGAGGAACCATGTCCCAAGTGTGATTGTGAATTAAAGCATCAAACTCGGAGGTCATGGCAGCTCGCTAGTGTGCAATTTTCAATGCTTAAGCAGCTGTAGTTGGAAGAGTTGCAATAATAGATGCCACGAAGTGCTGCGGCTTTAATTTTCCAGTTTGTGAATGAGTGGTCATGCGTGGTGGAGGAAGAGGTGAGGCAGGGGTAGGAAGGATTCGGGGTGAAGTGTTAAATGGAGGCAGGGGTGGAATAGAACGACGACGGAAGTAAGTTTTGATTTGGGAAGGAGGGATGATAGAATTGGGAGCATATGGGGAGGGGATCGTTATTTTGTTGGGAGGGGATATGGTATTAGGGTTGGAAGCTTTCGATGGGCCAGAAGTGGGTGGAGGGTTGGAGTCTGTTGTGGACAAGGAGGTAGACGAGGTGGTGGTGGGTGTTGGGCCTAGTAATGGTGGCCCAAGGTGGGGAGGTATGAGGATTATGGGGTTTTGCCTGGATGTGTTAGTCTGGGAAGGCTCAGAAAGAAGGGGGCTGGGTAAATTAATCGGGAGGTTTCTAAAAATTGCTGGAGAGGAGAGTTGAGGTGTGGTAAGAAAATAAAAAATTGACTCATCAAAAAGAACATGTCGATTGACATAAATACGACCTGTTGTCCGATCAAGACATCGATAACCTTTGTGTAATTTACTATAACCCAAGAAAACACAAGGAATAGAACGTGGTTGAAGTTTATTAAATGTATACGGACGGAGCCATGGATAACAAAGACAACCAAAAGCACGAAGACTAAGAATATCTGGTGTTTGTTTAAACGAGACAGCAAAAGGAGAAGTATTGTTGATAAGAGGTGTGCGAGTGCAATTAATAAGATAACAGGTTGTGTCAAATGCAAGAGGCCGATATTTTAGGAGAACTTGTGCATGATAAAACATGGCAAGGACGTTGTTTACTATGTGACGGTGTTTGCGTTCGGCACACCCAATCTTTTCAGGGGTATGTGGATATGAGTATCGATGAGTAATACCATGAGTCGCAAGATAAGAAGTGAGGGCTTGATATTCTCCACCCCAGTCAGATTGGAAAATTTTAATGGGAAGGCCAAAATATTTTTTAACAAGTTGACAAAATTGTGTGAAAATGCTGAGAACCTAAGGCTTATAGCGAAGAAAATATATCCAGGTGAACTTACTGTAATGATCATAGAACAAAACATAATAAGATTGTTGATCATAAGAAGGAACAGGAGCGGGGGCCCAAAGATCACTACATATAAGTTCTAAAGGAGCAGATGCACGATAAGAGAAAGTAGGAAATGGTAGTTTATGAATCTTACTAAGCGAACAACCATGAAATAAAGAGGAAGATTCGGGGGAGTATTTTATTTGATGAGAAGACAAAAGGTGGAGAACAACATGCAAATTGGCATGGCCAATACGCTGATGCCAGAGATCGAGGGAAGAAGCAAAAACTTGAGGAGGAGGAGGAGGCCGATTGAGGTGAAGCGGAAGAGAATAAAGGCCATCAACCGTAGAGCCTCGGTAAAGTTCATGCTTCGTGTGACGATCCTTAATAACAAAATAAGAGTAAAAAAATTCAACGGATATGGGGTTAGAACGAGTAAGGGAACTAATGGAAAGGAGATTATGAGGGACATTTTTTATTCGAAGAATATTATCAAGAGACATGGAATAATTAGACACGTGAGCGGTAGAAGAGCCTAAATGAGAAATGGGAAGAGATTTACCATTGCCAAACGTGACTTGATCGGTGCCATTAAACTCAGAATGATGAGCCAAATTATCTAGATCAGATGTGAGATGATGATTGGCTCCAGAGTCGAGGAGTCATTGTTTAGAGGAGTGAACAGGTTGAGACGATTGGGCTAAATACGAAGTTGGGCTAGAAGAATATGTGGGGTTTGTATATTTGGGACTTGGACAATTGGGCCTGATATGAACCCTTCCCCCATAATCATGGCAGACCACTGCAGATGGGCCGGAGGGCCCAAAACCAAGAACTCCTGCACACAAAGATTTACTAATTGGGGCAGAATAAGCAGGCAAAGGGGCTAACGGTGGGCCGGTTGTTGAGCTTGGGCCGAGAATTGATTGTGAGCCTGTTAAGGGTTGAAGCGTGCAGATTGGCGGGTGAAATATCCACCACCTCTGCCTTTTGTAGACCTGCTGCCGCGGCCACGAAATCGGCCAGAGAAGAAGGCCGAGGGTGGGGCAGCACCACCAGCGAAGGAGAGGGATTGAAAGCGGCGGAGCTTAAGTTCTTCGTTGATGAGGAGGCTGTTGAGGTCTTCAAACAAAATTGGCTCAAACTTTGCCTCTAAGTTGCGGGTAAATGGCAAAAAATCTTCATCGAGACCGTCCAGGATTGCAGTGACAAGTTTGACTTTTGTAATTGGGGCTCCGAGTGCGGCAAGTTGGTCGAAGATGACTTTGGCGCGTTGGAGGTATTCGTGGGCTGAATCTTCGCCACGAGAGATGTTATTCAGATTTCGGCGGAGCTGCCCAACGATGACCGGCGACCCGGAAGCATAAACCCGAGCCAGGGAATCCCAAGCAGCACGAGCAGTCGTCTTATTGATGATGATGGGCATGACAGCCTTAGACAAAGATAGGGTAATCCAGGTAAGAACTAATTGATATCATTCATACCATTCAGTATAGTCCGGATTCAGTTGAGCATCAATGGTGAGCGATGGAGCCGGAGAAGCGCCATCGATGTGGCCGATCAAGCGATGGCAGCACAGCAGAGGCTGGAGTTGTGCCTTCCAAAGAAGATAGTTGGTTGGAGTCAATCAGCTGAGGATTGGAAGGGATAGACAAACGAGGAGGAGAGATGGAGTGAAGAGAGGCCGAGGAGGAGGAGGTTGTGGATGAAGAAGTCGACATTGTAGGAGAACCAGAGTAGGGGGGGGGAGGTATATGCATATATTTGAGTATGTGAACAAGTATGCCTCATATATGACATAAATATTAGGTATTTAATTCATAAATTATCTTATAGTTGAGCTCGAGCCGAAATTTTGATCTTAATGACAGCCAAGATACAATAATGAATTGGCTCGTGTTTGGCTCGACTCAACTCGTTCATAAACGAGTCGAGCTCGAGTTTGACTCATTTATAAATGAACCAAACCTGAACAAGGAAAAGCTCTATTCGGCTCATTAACAGCCCTACTCTCCTCCAAGGTCCTTCTAGAATCCCTATTTTATTCCTCCATAATGATAAGGGTGCAAATTCACGTGTTTGCCAAAATGGTTCAAAGTGAAAATACCTTCCCCACTTTATTCTTTATCCGAAACCTATCTATATAGGTTGTAGACTTGAGCATGTGGGAACTTCTCCTTCCATTCATCATTTTCTGTCATTTTGTCTAACCTTTCCTCTAGGAAATTTCATCTTCTCTTCCATTGTCCCACGTGAATATATTTACATGGTTCCCAGATCTTCTAGATTACAATCTTCAAGAGCTTCTTTAAACTCTTCCCTATTTTGATAGTCTAGCGACCTCATTCCATTCTTCTGTTCATAACACATGACCTCATTAAAGTCTCCACATAATCTCTATGGCATTGCCATTTTCCCATATAATTGCCTTATCAGATCCCATATTTTGTGTTTGTTTTCTCTTTCCTACCATCCATAAATATATTCATTCTCCAATTATCATTGTCATCTTTCCCATGGTTAGAACATTAATGTAGTTCTGCTTAGTTGCTTGTACATTCACTTTCATGTCCTCTTTTCATAGCATGAGTAAACCTCCAGCTGTGTTTCTCGAACCAACTCCCTTCCCCTTAGTCCACCCTAAATCACTAATTGTTTCTTCCCATTCATGTTCATACTTTTTAATCTCCATTAGGAAGACTAGATTGAGTTTATTTTCTCCTAGTAGCTCGACTACTTTTAACTCGTGATGTCTCCCAAACAACAACAGTTATAACATATGATTCATTGGGTTTGGTAGGCTTGCTGAGCAAGGTCTGCCTCTCCGCCATCCAGTTTTTTTGTGTCTCTTTCATCTTGTTCTCTACTTCCTCGTTTGTTCTCTCTTAGCCACCATGCTTTCCTCCCTCTTGGTTCCAGTCATTGGTCTCCATGGATTGGTTCCTTTTCTAGTCTTGTGATTGTGGTTTTCTGTTCCAGAAGCCACCTTTCTACACTCCTTTTTGTGACCCTTCCATGATGCCTATAGAAAAGTTTGTCACTCATTAAGCTCTCAGTAGGGGTGGATTAATCGGTTGGTTAAATCGATAACCGTCGGTTAACAGTTAATCAATAACCGAAGCCTGTATCATTTTGTTCGGTTGTCGGTGCGTGTAATAGTTGCTTTGGTTACTTGAGTAACCAAAGCCGGTTAACCGGCTAACCAAAGAAATCGACCGATGTTTACCCAAAGCCCATACGACGTCATTTTTTCAACTTCCTAAAACTACCCTAGCTCAACCCCAACCCTATTCTCCTTCGTCGACCCTCACCACTCGCCCTCGCTGACGCTGAGTAGTCCCTCCCTCTCACCCCGCCACCTCCACCCTCCGCGACTAAGTCCAGACGACGAAGCCGATCGTCGTCTTCCCGCATTCCCCTGCTGAGCGCGGTCTCCCTGCATCCCCTGCAACCCGCGGCGACCCTCCTCGACCCCGCGCAACCCCTCGACGACTCCCTCAACTCCCAGCGACCCTCCAGCGAACCCAGCGATCTTCGAATCCATCAACGACCGCCTAGACCTCCCCTGCCGTCTCCAGCAAACCCCCCGCCGAGACCTCCCCCACCATCTCCCTCCCTCGCCACCCCCGCCAAAGCGCCAAATTGCCAACCGCCCAACCATCTCGCGTCTCGGCGAGTCGTCGTGCCGCCCAACCCTGTTTGAAGTTTGAAATTGGCTGTAATGTAAGTTTTTTTTCTTGATAAGACTGAACCGTGTATTCAATCCTCGGTTACGTCGGCTAACCAACCAACTAACCAGTAACCGATCCGTCCGTGGTCGACTAACCGACAAGAGAGGTTTGGTCGGTGCTCGGTAGGGGTAGGAAGGTGGCCCGGTTAACCGATAACCGACCCTTTGGTTTTTGGTTATAACAGAATAGACCGGTCTCCACCCTTAGCTCTTAGTGATGTTTTCAGAAACTCCTGATCTTGCTTCTGGGTCTTGTCTGCCATTTGTTGCAATTGTTTAATTTCTAGGCTTGTTTGTTTGGTAATTTCTTGCATCGTGGTTTATTTCCCTCGCTTTTGGTCCATATTGCTCACATAGTGTTTTCCAGAGATCAACATTCTTTTTCTCTTTTTCCTTGGATAATTGAGGGCCATGTGGTAGCGTTCTTGCTTTCAGCCAATGTCCATAAGCATCTTCCTTTTCGGATCATGTATTCGACAATAGCGTTTAGGATGTCGTATCATTCCACAATAGAAGCAAAACCTTGATAAGCATTCATACTTACCACTTAGATTTTCCCATCTATTTCAAGTTTCAGTCCTTTCCTTATGGGACTGTTGATATATTTTACGACTCAAAGTAGAGTTCCATTCATCAAGATAAATAAATCTTCCAAACCATCCATCTATCTTCTTTGCCATTCCCTTATTCATGTATTCCGCTGGTAGGTATATTATTCTTATCCATATATCCATCTCATTATGCTCTTTTGGGTTTGGACGTTTGTTTATGTCTGCCTCTGTAAAGAACTAAAGATGGACATGTCTCCATCATAATACCATGGGCCGCCGAACGGACCTGTTATGATCATCCACTTCTATAAATTGAAAGGCGTATAACTTGTCGCCAATATTCGTTATTGTAAACTCTTTACTTCATGTTCAATGCCTTGGTGACTGCTATTTTCATCAATATTAGGATTTTGAAGGGCTACTAATCGCTCAACTAACCTTAATTTTTAGACAACTAAGAATAGACCTGCTATTTTATCCCTCTCTTCAACAATTGATGGTTCATCATCTTCCTCACCGATCTGTATCTTTTGTAATTGTAGCTCGATTTCTGTCGCTGCATGTATCTCACGTACATCTTCCGCCATCATTCTTGTGGAACACGACGAAATGTCCTCTCCAGAATAGGTAGAAAAGAACCCACCCTCACAACTAGCTGCAGAAGGCTGACCAACAAAGATTTTCAAGACCCATAGAGTCAATTCTTTCTCCTTGGAAACTCTCAACTCGATCAATTTACTCACTATGATGATCTCCGAGGTGCCTCTCTGGAAAACTCTAAATACACTCTTTCACTCAAAAAGTCTCTCCCTAAACGAGAAAAAATTGTTATATTGTGCATATTTAGATAACTAAATAAATGGGAGAAAACTATAACGACGCTTTTTTACTCAATATCCTTATTGTGAAGCTAAAGGGAAGTTCACAGTCTATTGTATAAAAGACAGTCGTTTCCCCTTAAAAAGGCAAGTAATTCCACTAACCAAAGGATAAACCCATTTCATTTTGTATGATGGTATCACTAAATTGTCGGAATATGAATCAAATTTGGAACAATTTGTGAACGATAACCTTTGTTTGACCAACCATTGATAGCGAAACAAGATGTTGAGTGCAAATGACCACTTTAGGAATGTAAATTCTTTTAGACTAACCTGACCTCTTTGCAAAAAAGCAAACTAGAGGGATCTGAATCTCAATGACCATGCCAACACCACACAACAACAATACTTAGTAATACTTTGGGAGGAAATGGAAGGAAGGAAGATTAGAATCACAGCAAAGTGTGGTGGTGAAGTCAAGTGGGAGTGTGCAGAATGCAGACTAGTGTGAGGTGTCAGGACTGCCAACTCATCGCAAAGGAAAAACACAATCTTTGACCGCTTTTTGCGGGATTCCTATCGTATTCGTATCATGTTCATGTGTATAGGGTTTGCTTTGCTGACGCTGCATTGCTCCCTCCGTATTTCCTCCACCCGACGGCCGACCCTCATCCAAAATTTCCCACTCTATTTAACCAAAAAAAAAAAAAAATTCCCACTCTCAAATTATTCTTTATTTACTAGAATTATGTATTTATGTTCGCCTATGCTTTTCCTTTTGTTTTGGTTGATCGAATGTTCTCTGCCTTTTTATCCACACGTCAAATCCATTGTCATTTATTTATTATAATAATTATTAGGGTGTGCCTACGGTGACATGCATGTCACGGTGACTTGCACTTTCCGGTCGACCTCAGTTAGGATTAGGTCGACCTCACATAGAATTCGGTCGACCTCATTTAGGATTCGGTCGACCTCATATAGGATCCGGTCGACCTAATATGTTGTTTCAGTGTAAAAACAGTTCATGGTGCCTACTTTGGATATTCATATCATACAATTGGCTAGATGGAAATTGAAGACTAATGACTAGTTTTGAAGCTGGAGTGTCCCTCTACATATTGAAGTGATTGAGAGCTCGATAGGAAGTCCAGAAGACCATTTTTGAACCTCATCAAAAGGCTATGCCAAAACTGGGAAACTGCCTAGAAATGGCAAGTCTGGAAACGTGTTTGTGAAGCCTATTTTTTAGCTCAATTCGAGAAGCATGAATGCGAGTCGAGTCCAGGAGCCTCTACCACGTTAAATTAGGTATGTGTTTATACAAATTCAAGGAATTTGATGAAATATTGGATATCTTTAAGGCTTCAAACAAAAGGGTCGAAGTTGCTACGAAGGCTGTTTTTCTGGCAGACTTCGAGCACAAGCAAGCTGCCAGAAAAACAGCCTTCCTAGCAACTTCGAGCCTTTTGTTTGAAGCCTTAAATATATTCAATCTTTCATTCAATGCCTTGCCTTTGTATAAAAAAATACGTAATTTAACATGGTAAAGGCCCCTGGACTTGACTCGCATCCATGCTTGTCAAATTGAGCTCCAAAGTAGACTTGACAAACACGTTGCCAGACTTAGCCATTTTCAGGCAGTTTCCCAGTTTTGGCATAGCCTTTTGGTCAGGTTCAAAAATGGTCTTCTGGACTTTCTATTGAGCTCCCAAGTACTTTAATGTGTAGAGGGACACTTCAGCTTCAAAACAAGCCTTTAATCTCCAATTTCCATCTAGCCAATTGTAAGATATGAATCTCCAAAGTAGGCACCATGAAACTGTTTGTACACTGAAACAACTGATTAGGTCGACCTGATCCTATATGAGGTCGACCGAAAAGTGCATGTCACCATGACATGCATGTCACCGTAGCAAAGTCCTAATTATTAATGTGGACGTAATTCGGATGGTCACGGTTGGATTGGGCACGAATTTCCTATAGGATGACTCGTTATAATTAAACCAATTTGATATTTCAGTTCCGCATAAGTTTAATCACCATGCTGACATATCAATGTCCCGAGTGCGAGACAAGAGCTAGCTATATATTTTGGTCATAAATTAGGCTTTGAGTTTCGAGGTTGCTCGATTGATGATTTTTTTCCTAGTAATTGACTAATGATTATTACTATTTAAACATTACTACCTTAATTTTTTGTGTTAAAGTATATTTATTAATATTTATGATCGTTATATATAGTTTTTATTTTTATTATTTTGAGATGATCTTGTATAAATTTGCTAAACCTATTTTATAATAATATAATTTATTCACCTTTCACCCTATCTGCACTCTCCTATTATTTCATTTCAAAAAACAATTTGTCTGAATACTTACGCCCCCACCAATTTATAACCCCTAAAATTTCCCCTTAAGCTTGCATCCTATTTTATTTACACTCCCCTAATTGCCAAACCTTGTGTTAGGAGGATCATAATTCATAAGTGCAAAAATGATATCAGCTTCTTGTGAATGAATCTGGAGCTTAGAGTGTGAGAGGTAGGAAAGATCAAAGAAGGGAAGGGCGTGTGTTTAGTTTGGTTTGGTTTGCTAGCTGGCTCAGCGTGTGTATATTTTTGCGCCAAGTTGGATGTACTCGTTTTCCCAACTGCCTGTGCCAGCGTGCGTATATCTCACATCTCATCCCCGGCTCCTGCAAGCGGTTTTTACCTGATGTAATTATTCTTCCTACCAAAGAAAGCAAAATAAAATACAATGCTCCATAATTATCAGCACCACCCATTCACTCGTTTTTGTTGCATGAACAGAAAGATGACGTCATTAAATTTTTAAAAAATGTCATGAATGATGTTTGAATGAGGGTACATTGATTAAGATTGTTGAATTCAGGTGAAGTTTTGTTCGTCACACATTGGGAGAGGTCCATAACTATAACTATTTATTAAAAAAAAAAAAAACAACTATAACTCGTGTACAAATTTTTTTATTCTAATTTGACTCCAACGATCGCAAGCCATGACGAAAAACGATATTACATTTGTCAAGTTTTTGACTAGGTGTTTGAATGTTAATTTCCTAGATATGGGATTCACTTAAGATATTATAGGTTGTGCTGATGCAACCGTCATCCCATATTTTCAACTCGTGCAAAAATTTCATGTGTTTGGCCATAGTATTTGCAACCGCTTTGTCTTGTAACTGTTCATAAATCTACATCTTCTCATCGTATATGGTACCATGCATCAAGTTGGACATTTGTAGTTTCACGTTTTAATCGTTCAAGATTAAGAAATTCGTAGTTACATATATGTTGAGTATTCCACGGTAGCTACATAATCAAAGTAATAAATGGTTTTGTTGAAAGTTGAAAAGCAATTGCACGTATAGTTTAGTGGTATCATAGTACCGCCTCACAGTACTCACCATGGTTCGATTTCTTGGATGTGCATCCTCTAATTTTTATTATATAATTTAGGGTTACATTTATCATTTTTTTTTTTTTTGCAGATTATTACATTTATCTTTTCTAGCCCAGTTTCTCCGGATTATGGTACATTCAAAACCTGCAAAAGATAATGTATAATGCAAACATTACACCTTGATCTTCATTTTATACGATTTACAAATCGTTGCATTTAAGTGCATATCCAATTGGCTAATCGCACATCACAACACTTAATCATGACCGGACGTGCCTAGCTTTGCCTTCCTTATTTGCAACATGAGACTTAGACAAGGTGTTTTGTCATCATCTAACACCTAGACGTATGCAACGTTATGCTTTTCTGAACCATGAAGGTAGGGATGGATGACAATTCGTTTTACCTTATACATGGAAAAGTAACCAAAATTATTTATGATTTGAGGATAAGGTCACAAGGATGACCATGAGAAAGAAAAAAACAATTGACGAGATCCAATAAGTAAATACTCAAAGTTTGAGGACCAACTTGGCATATGATCATTGTTGGAGCTAATATTAACTACGAAAAAAATAATAAAATTCCCAATATCCATTGATTTTCCATAACATTCCGCCGAGTTCTATAATAACGAAAAACTAACAAAAGTCGGTTGCTAAATTTCCAAGTCCCCATAAAATATAACCAACGGAGAAATTTAGCCCCCAATTTTTTTTATTTTATTAGGCAAACCTAACAAACTTATTTTTCTCCTCGTTCATAAAAGTACGGCAGCTATTGAATTGGAATCGGAAATTTTTTGAGTCAAAACGAAACATTAAAAAAACTAAAACAGAAAGAAGGAAAAAAGCAGATAACGCCGTGTATGACAACTCAATAATTCGCACTCCGGTTTTCCCTTTTTGACCCTTCCGTTTCCTTTCCCTCTTTCCTGATTCCCCAAACGTGTCCTCCACATGCTTTCCCCTTTTCCTCTGCCCCTCTATTTATTCCCCAAAACCATTCCAACCCAACCCAGCAGAGAAGCAACCAAAAGGAAAGAGAGAGAAAAAAAAAAAAAAACTCCCCAGAAGCGAAATCGGAAAACCAATCGAGAATACTACAATCGCCGCCGCGTGAAATGGCCGACAGACAGAGGAACGGCAGCAGTAAGATCTCTTCTTCTTCTTCTTCTTCCGGCACCGGCCAGCCGAGCCGGCTCCAGCGGCGGAGGCCGGCGTCGTTGCAGATCAGCCCGGCGTCTTCCTCCTTCTGGAGCGCAGCCATCCCTCTCCTCTCCCCGCTCGACACCTCCCCGACCGCCGTGGATCGGAAGTTCGAGATGTCGGCGAATCAGCAGCAGAGTCAGATTCAGAACCAGCAGAGAGGCGGCGGCGGGGAGGCGGAGAAGGCAGCCGTGTTCAAGAAATGGCAGCACCCGGCGGCGCCCTTCTGTTACGAGGCGGCCAAGTTGAAGCCGTCGTTCTTCGTCCCTGTATAGCCTTGTTACTACTATATTATTGTGATTAGAGATTGGCGATTGGGGGAAAAAAATTGGAGAGTGAAAGGACAGATTAGATTTGTACACAGGTTGGGGGGGATTTACTACAATTAGGGTTTTCAGATCTGACCTAATGATACTTTTTTTCTTTCCTTCTTCCCTTGGTTTCAGCAGAGAATGAATTGTACACAGATTTTTTTGGGGGAAATGATATTGTTCATACAAATTTGATCCTAGTTCCCGGCCCGACCCGACCCGTACTAACCAACCACTTCGCTTTCTTTGACCATTTGTGGCTGATGTTTTACTGTGAGTGTGATTGGGTAGAATTTGGGTGGTTGGTTTGGTGACGGGTTGCTTTCATGTAATTTAATTGGGTTGTGGGTAGAAAAAATTTTGTGGGATGTTGAAATTGCTGACCAGGGAGGTGTTCTTGTCTGTCGGCTTCTCGGTCTTTCTTGCCGATTGCCATCTTCTTCACGTTATTTACTTACCACTTACCCTCAAAACGGACCTAATCTGTGGGTACACAACAAATACTACACCGTTTCCCCTACGATTTGGGTTTGTTTACTGCAAAATTAATTATTTTTCAATACACGACTCCATGATTCAACCCATTTGAACGAAATCTGCAAGTTGGGAATATTTTTACAAGTCGCGGCTAAGAATATTTTTATGCTTTTGCTAGTGTACTTACCAGCTTTAAGTGGAGGATACGCACACTGTGGTAGTCAAATTGAAGCTTTGAACAGTAGCGCCCAGCTATCAATTAATCATATTTCCACTTATCTCTTTTGGTTTTGCGTAGAGGGAGAGAGGAGAATCGGGATGTGGTGTGTGTGGCCAAAAAAACGACACCGACAGCGACAAACGGGAGCATTGGGTGGATGGTCTGGCGGATGGATCTCTTATCTCTTTTGAATGGTCAGACGCCGCACCTCGCACTCGCAGGATAAACAAACAATCAGATACCCACCATCTTCTGTTTGCCTCTCTCTACAGTCCACAGTTTGGTTGTCAAACTCCTAACATCTCTCCTTTTAATTAATAATATTTTTTTTGGGTAAGATTAACAGTATATATTTGACATTACAAGAACATCAACTGAATAATAAACAGTCGTTTATGTTTTGAAGGGAGGGCACAACTAGGGCAACAAATCAGCCAAATCGTTCACGAGCAATTTGGCGTCCGGTTAGAAAAAATTGGTTCAGCACTTGGTTCATTTACTAACGAGTCGGGTTTAAATTAACCCTTGTTCGGTTTATAAGGCTCGTGAGCCTGCTCGGTCGGTGGCTTGTTGACCTCAACTCGTGAGCTAGTGATGGCAATGGGGGCGGGACGGGGCGGGTCGACCCACTCTTACATGTTATTTGGGGGGAAAAAATACACGCAAATTGTAGTTTCTAAGATAAAACGAAGGGAAAAATACTTTATGAATGAAAAATAGTTATAATAGAATGGGTAATTGAGTCTAACAAGTTGAAAGATCAACTCTAACTAGTTGAAAAAATGTCAAAATAAGATAAATATGTATAGATACTATAAGAAATTGAGATAAAATGGATTTAGAACGAGGCGGGGCGGGGCAGGGCGGATTGGAAGTAGATACCGATGCCCCGCCTGCACTACTGCAGGTCGGGTAATACTCACGGGGCGGGTTGAAATTGCCATCACTGTCGTGAGCTAGCTCATTTTGAGTGTATGAGCAGGCTCGACAGTACAACTAGCAAGACACATCAACTAGCAACTTATGAGCAAATCGATTAATAGCTAGTTTACAATTAACTTGTTGATAATTCATATTTTTATTAAATTATATATCTCACGACTTATGATGTTTAAGAATTTGAGCAAGTGAAACAATCGTTTATAATTTTAAAGATAAATTATGTTTTATAGATTGCTCACGTATTTATTATTATTAAATAACATTATATTAAACATAATAAATTATAAACTAAATGATATGATACATAAGTTCGAGCCGATCTCGCGAGCTAATTGATGAGACGAGCTCAAGAGTAGAGCTCGTTAATGAGTCTAGCTCAAGTCAAACACAAGCCAACATTTTTGTAAACAAGTCAAGTTCGAACTCAACTAGTTTATTAACGAGCTGATCTCAAACTAGAGCAAAACTAGACTCGACTCGGCTCATTTTCAACATGGGCACAATTATCATAATTTTATTGCTGAGCCAAGTGTTTGGAATCACTACATAGAGGTTATTTAACATAAACAATCACATATCTTTGACGTTTGTACAAGACCGTCATAAGAGTTTACCTTGTAACAACACGGTAACAAAAGTTTCTAACTTGTATAGTATTAAATGGTCTTTTCTATTGATCTCCATCCAAAGTTCCGTGAAATTTCCCTCGTCATGACCCACTTCATTAACAAAATTTATAAGGAAACAAACAAAACTAACCCAAAATCTGAACCAACCTAGCACCCAGAACCAACCAGACACCACCCTAACTTGCACCCTCCTACTTTTTCTCTCAAACAACAACTTACACCCCAACTTACTCCCCACTTAAATCTACCCCCTACAATTTACACCTCCATTTGCACCGCTCTCGAATTTGCTCCCCCTAGTTGCCAAACAAAGCGCAAGCCACCACCTCCAGTTCACCATTGTTATCGAGGGATAAAGGAAAGAATAATAAATGTGGAAACATTTGATTGTTTGTGGATGTGGGTGGGGAGAAGCGAATCGTTGAAGCCGAAATAGTTTATCCAAGGAACACACAGTCGAGTCGTCAAATCTATCCTCCAACTTCATTACTTCCAATGCAAGCTCCTCACTTGTTAGAAACACGTTAATTGCAGTTTTTGTTATTTGGCATTATTTGCCGGTTTTGAATTCTTGGGGGATTATTTGGGGAATTTGGGAATAAACAGGGAGTCAATTGCTATGTTATTTTAGTTGGGTAGGAAATAGCTATTTGTAGGACTATATAATATGTAATTAGTGGAAATTATTCCATTAAGCAATTACATAATCATTTTCCTAAACCCTATTCTTCTTCCTCTCCTCCTCCTTCCACGTCTCTCTCGACTTCTCCTTCTCCCAAAGCTGCCGTGGCAACCACTCCTTCCCCAACCCTCTCGATCTCTCAATTCCCTCTCTTCAAACTCTTAGCTAGGTCATTTGCTCATTGACCTGGCTTTCTCCCATTCGGTGAACTGTTAGAAACCGGGTTTCTAACATCGAATATCATAGCACGGTTCTAGAGTGAGTTTCACATAACTCTTGAACCAGGGTAGACGTAAGAAAACAATGGTGCAGACTAAGTTTCAATCCACAGCAGAGAAGGCGGCTCAGGCGGCCGAGAAAGCCACCAAGGCTGGCGACAAGGGCCTCGACGTCGTGGTGGAGGACGAGACGGATCTCGAAGCGGTGAAGATGGTGGTGCACGAGCACTCCGGAGCGCTGGCTCGGTTCGAGGAAGGGCTGGCAAGGGTGCAGGCTGAGGCGAAGACAAATGTTGGGGGTCTTCGCCAGATGTTGGGGGACTTGATGCAAGCGGTTGCATCACTGCAAGCAAAGGGGGCTGGAGCAGAGACTGCGGTCAATGGAGGCGGCGCGGCAGGTGGAGGACCGACCGCGGCAGGGCCAACCCCGACCCCGGCCGAGCTGGCTGCGTGACAGGCGAGGCGGCGGTGGAGGTCGAGGGAGAAAAGGAGCCGCCCCGCGCAGATCGCGCGGTCGTGGGAGCGCGTGGGCGTGGTCGTGGTCGTGGGTTGGGTCTGCTACCGACCCCGTCGGCCCAAGAAATCGCGGCCATGCGAGGCAAAGCGAAGATTCTAGGGTATGGCGATGTTAGGCCTCAGTTGAGTTTCGGGCCGCATGAACCAATGGGCCAGGGCAGGGAACCCAACGGGCTGGGGTGGTTGGGCCCGAACTAGGAAAAAGAGATGGGTTGGGCGGGCAGGCAGGCAGGCAAAGGGCTGGGCCGAAACCGGGAAGGGTGCGACTTGGCGGGGATCGACCAGGGAAACAGACCGATTGCCTGGGTGGGGTCCGACACGTGGCGCATGGAGCGGAACAGGCCGAACCGACGCGGGTCGACTTAGGTTGGACGAACCAGTGGGCTGAACCAGTACGATCAGTTCCTGGGCGGATCGGGTGGTCGGGGACCAGAAGCCAGAAGAGAGCCTGGCAGGGGTTCGGAGCTCTCTTATCCGCCGTTTCATGGCCCCCGCTCGCAGGTAGAACAGTGGGACGCGAGCCAGGCCTGGAAGGTTGGACCGGACGAGTGTGCAGAGTACCTGTTCGAGGAGGAAGAAGGGTGGGGTCGAAGCAGAGGGCCGCAGATTCCGCGAGAGTATCGTGACTGAGCTCTGGGGTACGACAGGTATGTCAGCTACCCTCACGGCTTTGATGGTGAAATGGTGTTTAGGGCCAAACCCCCTACCATTGAATTCCCAAAATTCACTGGTCAGGAGGATGCAGGTCTTTGGTTGTATGCAGCTGAAAGGTGGTTCAAGAATCACCCCACCAAGGTAGAGAGAAAGGCGCACCTGGCGTCCTTCTACTTAGAAGGAGACGCGCTGCAGTGGTGGGAGTGGCTAGAGCGATCGTGCGCAGCTGCTCAGACCTTGATCACCTGGCCCTTGTCCAAGGAAGAGCTACGGTACCAGTTTGGTAAGTCGGAAGGGTGGGCGCCGGATCAACTTGCTAAATTGTGCCAGACGGTAACAGTAGCGGAGTACAAGGCAGAATTTTTCAACCTGGGCAATCAATGCAAGGGAGTACCGGAGGAGACCCTAGCTGGGTTGTGTATGGCTGGCCTAAAACCAGAGATCGCAGCAGCGGTTAAGGTTTTCGAACCAAATTCGTTGCGATTTGCATTTCGTCTTGCATGGTATAAGGAAGAGAAACTGGCCAGTTGGAGGAGCACGATTGGGCGCTTCCCGAAGGCTGGCGGAAGCAGGGGCGGTGGCACCGGGTCGGGCGGCGGGGGAGTGAACGCGGCCTTCGGAGCAGGCTCGTCGACAACGGGAGACGTCGCTACCACTCGGCAAGTCTCTAGGCCGCCACCGAAGGGTTTCGTGAGGCTATCACCCCAGGAGATCGAGCAAAAGAGAAGAGAGGGGAAGTGTTTCAATTGTGACGAGAGGTTCACCGTGGGACACAAATGCGCCAAGCCTGACTTGATGATGCTAGTGGGTCGCTAGGAAGATGAAGCGGAGGAGGAAGCAGGAGATGAAGGGCTGCCGGACGAGGAGTAGGCGACACAACCTTGAGGGCAAGGTTGTTTTTCAAGAGGGCGGGGATGTTAGGAACACGTTAATTGCAGTTTTTGTTATTTGGTATTATTTGTCGGTTTTGAATTATTGGGGGATTATTTGGAGAATTTGGGAATAAACAGGGAGTCGATTGCTATGTTATCTTAGTTGGGTAGGAAATAGCTATTAGTAGGACTATATAATCTGTAATTAGTGGAAATTATTCCATTAAGCAATTACAGAACCATTTTCATAAACCCTATTCTTCTTCCTCTCCTCCTCCTTCCATGTCTCTCTCGACTTCTCCTTCACCCAAAGCTGCCGCGGCAACCACTCCTTCCCCAACCCTCTCGATCTCTCAATTCCCTCTCTTCAAACTCTTAGCTAGGTCATTTGCTCATTGACCTGGCTATTTCTCCCATTCGGCGAACTGTTAAAAACCGGGTTTCTAACATCACTGAACAATGGCAACCGCCGCGTGCAAAAACCCAAAGACCATACAACCCTTCCAGCTTTCTTCTCCATTTAATCTTCAATTTCCACAGTGTTTGCCATTCTTGATCTCTGGTGGGCATTGAAACAATACACAATAAACTGGGGTGTTGAGTAGTTATGCATTAGAAGACTTTAAGGAATTCGACCCTAGGACATCCTAGAAATTTTTATCACTTACATGTTTACTATGCACCAGTAACTGTGTACCAAGTTGATCCAAATCCAACTTCGAGAGGATCAAACTATAACCTATACGATGATGTCCAAACACCCAACCCGTAGTATCTTTGAAGTGGCAATGAAATGATGACATCCCCTCCATTTCACTAATTCCCCCTTAAATAAGTCCTTCAAACTTCAGATTTTTCTTAAACAAGTTTTTAATTTTAAACATTTTCCCCAACCAAGTCCCTTCCATTAGCCTACTGTTATCTCACCATTAAAATGGACATGAAATGAAAAAAAAAACAACCATTTTTTCACTTAAAACAATGAAACATGTTAAGCCATTTCCAATTTCCAAACGTCACAAAGAGAATGAATCCATGTCCTGGGTTTCAACACTAACGATTGGCAAATTAAAAGTTTCTAATTTTTTTTGTAGTATACTTAACAATAAACAAATTTAAGGGAGTTACAAAGATAAGAGCATAAAAGTCATTAATACATATCAACAAATATATCTGAACGATTCCCTTTTATTTTTGCAAGGGAGGTACCAATAATTTCTTCATTTCACATCCACATTAACAGTGAAATACCAACAAATTGATGGGAGTGCCTTGGTTAGAAACAAAATTGAGGTCGAGAGAGGTTTGTCGAGGAATTTGTTTTGTTTTGTTTATGTTGCTAAATGCTAGAAGACGTTGAAAAAATAACTTATAACTGAAGGGCCAACTTGCTAATTAACTCTCTTTATGGAACAATTTCTTTCTATCAACTATTATATGTTCTACCAAAGAAAAAAAAAATCTATTTTATGGAAACATGTGCAATGATTGTGAACCATATATGTCACCAGTAAAGTAGAACACATGTTTTCACTTTTCAATCGTCTCAAAAGGAATTCGAAGGTGAAGCCACAAAGTGATTTTGGCGGGTGGGGTAAAGTCCATGAGCCACATATATCCGTGCCCAGTCAGGATTATTACCATACACTCATTCACTATGGATCGCTCAGCTAAGATAAGATCCAGCACAGAGAGAGAGATGGAGAGGTTGAAATGCAAGTAGTACTTCTGGAACCAAAACAAAGTCAGTGGCCCAACAAAGTGGAAACGAGTTGCCAGCCCCTGGGCCGGATTCTAGAACCTGACCGGCCTGGTCCAGCTTCAAACATGTTACAAACCCACTGTTTTTTTCTTCTGTTCTAACTTCTAACCAAAACCTCCACGTTGGCAGTCCTGTTCCTGGTGACAGTCAACTTATATCTATCTGCAAAATTCTCAAGGTACACATATATATATATATATATTGTATAATCATCCTCGGAAGTCCAAATATTATTAATTAAACACTTGCACGGGTTCCAGATGCGTTGAATGGTCCGCATTTTCTAGATTTGTCAAAGGTTTCTTCGAATTGTCGGCGAGAGATATATGGGTCCGGTCACCGCCGGTGTGGATCGATACGTCGGTGTTGGAAGTACTTCAAAACTTCTGGATTCGTCGTTGTTCACAGAGTTCACCTATTCTAAAATTGTGTTGCTTGAAATGTACAGTTAAATGTATTATTCAACCAGGAAACCGTACGTAGAATGAAAGTTCTCGCGAGAAAATGAGAAGCTTTATAAACTCAAATCATAGTTTCTAGATGCAACCATTAAAATTATATGGAACCATTATTTAGTAGTAACTATTAGATTTTTATCCGCGTGAAAAGAAGATATAGGTCGATATATTCCTAAGCAATGGTTTCGAACCTGTAAAATATGCTAAAGTGAATGCAAAAACATAAAAGGACGATGATTTATGTGATTCTTTCATTTCGTTGTCAACGAGACTAACTATAACCATAGGATACATGTAAGCTGGTCTCTTATAACATGGGAATCATTTGTTTGTGGGATTTGGGTGATGTATTTGGCACCCAAATCCCAATCATTATATATTTCCGAAAAAATATTTTTTTGTTGAGGTATACAAATTTGAAGCCTTCCATATATCCAATCTTTCATCCAATGCCTTGCCTTTGTAGACAAACATACCTACTTTCATTTTGTAGAGGCCCCTGGACTCGACTCTCATCCATGCTTCCCGAATCTAGCTTCAAAGTACGCTTCACAAATACGTTTCCAGACTTGACCATTTTCAGGCAGTTTCCCAGTTTTGGCATAGCCTTTTGATCAGGTTCAAAATTGGTCTTCTGTACTTCCTATCGAGCTCCCAAGCACTTCAATGTGTAGAGGGACACTCCAGCTTCAAAACAAGCTATTAATCTCCAATTTCCATTGAGCAAATTGTAAGATACGAATCTCCAAAATAGGCACCATGAAACTGTTTTTACATGAAACAACAGATTAGGTCGACCTAATCCTAATTGAATTCGACCTAATCCTAACTAAGTTCGACCGAAAATTGCAAATTACGGTGACATGCAAATCATCGTAGCAAAGTCATATATTTTATAGTATTGGATATCAAATTATCTTCCAAGTTTACGATTAAGATTCATTTCTTATGTTTTGTGAAATCTCGTATGTTTATTTAGGGGTGGCAGTCGGTCGGTTTCGGTTTAACCGAAAACCGAAATCCCGATTATCGGTTAAACCGAGCCACTCTGCACACCTGCCGACCACCGACCGTGAGAGTGGTCATGGTTAGCCGGCCAACCGACCGGTCGGCTTCGGTTTTAGGCTCGGTTAGCCGGCCAACCGAAAAATACCCTTTATAAATAAAAAAAAGCAACAAAAATCTAAACCACTCACTCCTCACCCTCTCACTTCTCGATTCTTCTTCTTCCTATCCACTTTCCAGAGCAGCGACCGCCCTCTCACCAATACCATCTCGATTCTTCTTCTTCCCTTCACCATCTCGATTCTTCTTCTTCAGCGACCGCTCTTCTTCCTTTCCAGAGCAGCGACCGCTCCCATCCTTCTTCTCCGTCCCAATCGACCCGCGAAGGTAACGTCATGGGTGGTGAAGACCTCTCTGGCGAAAGCAGGGGAGGAGATGACGGTGGTGGTGAGATCCACTCCAATTGGACCCGGGTCGTCTTGGTCCCCACCGCCGGCGGATTGGCGGTCGCCGCCTTGAACCAGCTGCGCTCTTCTCTCCCCGATTCCTCCGCCCTCCTTCGCCCTGTTCTCAAGGCGCTGTCGGCTTCCTTCACCCTCGGCACCGGCAATTCCCTCGGCTCTGAAGGCCCTTGCGTTGAAATTGGGGCTTCCATCGCCAAGGCAATTGGGGCCGCCGCGGCGGGTGGAACGGAGTTGCGGGGAGGAGGAGTTCGTCAGGGTGGTAGGCAGGAGGCGAGGCGGCTGGGCGGGTCTGAGGGATTGAGGGAGAAGAGAACGAAGG
The DNA here is from genome assembly GCA_946122785.1 of Linum tenue. Lineage (NCBI taxonomy): Eukaryota > Viridiplantae > Streptophyta > Magnoliopsida > Malpighiales > Linaceae > Linum > Linum tenue. Next base: position 55,914,496 of record CAMGYJ010000002.1, read on the forward strand.
CCAAGAAGTGCTAGGGTTGGGGTAATTGAAGTGTTTTCCATTAGGCAAAACGACATAGTTTTGCTCGATCGGTTAGCGTCGGTTAGTCGGCTAACCGGCGTCGGTTTTCCGGCTAACCATCTAACCAGTAACCCCCTCCGACAACCGACCGCCCCTTCATTTTTTCGGTTTCCGGTTAGCCGCTAACCGGCGATTAACGGTTAAACTGACCGGTTAGCCGCTAACCGGCAACCGAAATGACAGCCCTATGTTTATTGCAATTGCCAATGTCTGAACTCTGAACACTAGATATTTGTTTATACGAGAATATAGTCAAGAAATAAGTAATAAGAGGTTAACATTTTGCATCATGAGGTTGTATTTATGATTCTTAAACTAAAATTTGGATAAATATGGTCATTGGTTTGAGACATAGATAGAAAGTGTGAACTTTATTTTCGATGCAATATCTCTACCTCAAATCTCAACCCTTAAATTAAGCTTATGATACTTGGAACTTTTCAAAAAAAAAAAAAAATGTTAACGAACTGGCATTTCAAAAAAAAAAAAAATATTGTAATGATAATACATATAACAACATATTTAACCATAATTTAAAATAGAATACAAATGTCGACCAACATTTTTTTTCTCCTTAGGCGTCGTTTGGTTTTGGTGATAGTTTGGTTGGGATAGTTACAATACATGTATTGTCCATAATTCATCTTTTTTTGAATTTTTTGCACAAACAATACATGTATTGTTTGTTTGAGGTGATGGAAACTATCATTCAAAATCAGTGATAGTATTATCTATTAAAACTTGAGATTGTTGAGATAGTTTTGAGAAGATTGTTGGTTTTTTTTTGTTCCAAGTATACCCCTAGTTACATATATATGTTCTCATAAAAGTAAGGGCAAAATTGTCATTTCCCACAAAAAGTAAAATAACATGTTGAATACTAAAAGAACTATAACCAAAACCAAACAATGTAAAATACATTACATCAATTTTCTTATGGGTCGTTTGCTTCATGGATTTGAAAAATGAGGGTTTTGGTAAAATCTGGGTTTTGGAAAACCATGGATATATGATGGATTTGGTGGCATTATGGATTTGAACAAGTATATTGTTTGCTTGATGGATTTGATTATGGACTTTGTTTGATTAGATTTGTGGATATTAAATACAAATTACCTAGTTACCCTTATTTAATTATATTTCTATATTATAATCCAAATCTTTCATTTAAAACTAATCCAAAACATAGAAAGAAATTTTAAACTCTTTACCACTATGTGGATTAATAATTCAACTACAAATATAGAAATGTATTACAATTTGGCACTAATTAACAATTCATTTTGGCACTAATTAAAAATTCATCTAATAATCCTTCATAAAAAATAATTTATCTAATAATGTACGCAATATTATGTATCAATTGCAGCCAATTGCTCACTTTATTGCTACAACTCATCATCTTCTCGCTAACTCACCGATGTGGAATCCGACAATCAATCAAATAATAATGTACAAGATGAGCATAAAGTGTTTCTAGGTGAATCTAACAAATCACATATACATTAATATTTAAATAAAATACGATATTACAAAATGAAATGATAAATTCTCATATTTATAAAATACGAAATTATAAAAGTTTACAGTTGCATGACCATTGAATTAAAGTAGGACAAATTTGTAATTAAAGAAATAATTAAGGGTAGAAAGGTAATATACCATCATGGATTTTAATCCATCACCCAAATCCCACCTCAAGAGGTGGAACTTCCAAGTCTGTGGGATCCACGGACTTGGAACCCTAAAAGTGGTGGGCCCCACAAATTCCATCTCCCTAATTCTCTAACAACTTGTTTGGATATAATTCTGTTGGAAAATTAATTCCATTTCTTGTGAGAATCTGAATTCAAGTGGGAATTCATTTCAAGAGTTTATGTTTGGAACAAATCCAAAAGTTTGGGAAATGATTTCATCTTTTTATGTTTGGAAAAAAATGGAAATAATTTCTTACAAGTGCGTTTACAGGAATATCCTTGGTATTAATGATTTCAAATCCAAAAGTAGTAAGGGCTTTCTTGTAAATGTGAGTCAAAATTAATGTGGGGTCGACTAATTCTATCACTCCTCCACCAATTCCGACCACTTTTGGTGGGATTTAGAATTTCTAACTTTTTACCTTTTGGAATTCCATTTCCTTTTTATTTTTTACTTCCAAACACGAGAATCATGAAAAGTTTGAGAATTGGAATTCCATTTCCTCAAAATTTAGCCTATCCAAACAGGCTATAAAGGGAAACGATAGATTTCGGTTCAAATCCATGATAGATATATTTCCATGACCAAATCCATTACCAAAACCCTCAAGCAAACGACCCCTTAATTGCATGTATATTACAATTCATGCATTGACCAGAATGCATTGATTTAAATATCACCAAAACCAAACGACCCCTAATTCCATTTTGTGACCCGACCTACAAAGGTTTTGTATATTTCCGTTGGGAATACATATGAAAAAAAAGAATACATTACTCATAAACAAACATCATTACTAATTATTAATATATTCCTATAAAAATCTTTTAAATTTTAACTATTAATGCTCTTCAAAATTAAAAGAAAAAAAATATTCTCCACAATAAAAGCAACGATTTGATTATCAATATAGTAATACAAAATTTTTAAGTTTTTATATATCGTTTTTTAAAATAAGAAGTTTGAGATAACTACATTCGCATTTTTATAAATAATATTAATCATTTTTTGCATATTAACCTAAAACATCGGTGAGATAGTTGATAAACAACTTGTCCTAATATTGAGGGAACCTAGGTTTAAGTCCCACAAATGATTTTTTTCTTTACAATTGTAAACTGATTGAGTCGATTGGTTGGTTCATCTGGTTTGTGCGGTTGACCGTTTAAATTGACGTTCGATAAATTAGTTATAAATTGTCAGTATTTATCACCGTTATGGTGTGATTAGATCGACAAGTGTGGTCTAGTTTTCACAACAGTCCATACAACCATATTTATGGCATCGACAATGAGACGGAAGTTAGATGTTTATTTTTCTTTTCATTTAACAGAAAAAACTATATATATTTTTATAATTATAGCAACTTAGTTAACTATTAATGAGTATGGGTTAAGATTATGTTGAACGCATAATTGTTATACCTTGGTTGAATTGGGCTCGGCTATAACCGACCATCATACCAAATTTTATGTGTTTTGGTTTAGCTTAAATTTGAGTAATTTGGAGTAAAATAATTTTATTTTGGTTCAACCAATCGAATTGCGCCACTTGTTTGGCTAAGTCAACTGTTGAAATCAATTTGACGACTTGGTTGCATAAGGTCGAATTTTGGTTTCAAGGCATATAATTTTATGTAAATGATAGTTGTTTGAGATGTAGAGTCATAGGGTATATGTGTTACATGTGTATGGTTCACATATGTATATCTATATTATAATATAATAAGGACTTTCCAAATAAACACTTCACGAATTCAAATGTCACTTTTATTTATTATATTTTAAATGATAGTTGTTTGAGATGTAGAGTCATAGGGTATATGTGTTACATGTGTATGGTCACATATCTATATCTATATTATAATATAATAAGAACTTTCCAAATAAACACTTCACGAATTCAACACTTTTATTTTATTTATTATGTTTACAAATCAACACTAGAAAAAAAAAAATAAACATATAAATAAGCATTGCTAGGGTTCGAACACACAACCTACTAGACATAGATCATTATAGTGCAAAGATTCTATCGAATAAGACAAACTCTATTTGATATCATTAATTTTTTAAAATTAATTAGTAAACTCTATCTATTATATTAAGTAATCTTTCCAAGAAAGTAATATTATTCATGTTTCTATTGCAATTTCAGTTATCTTACAATACCATATCTTACACACTCTTATGAAATACCACACACTAAAGAAATTCAAACAAACTGATAAAGTGCCACGTGCATTGAACATTTAGAACATGTCCAACGACCATCTCATAAAAAAATTATCTGGCCAACAGACCGCGTAAAAAACTAGTTAAGTACAGTCAAATTATATGCTAATAACTTTCTTTTATTGAAATCCATGAGCAACCGAGTCAAGTGTAAGTACAAACAAACAAATCATCGCTTGTGGTCGCCCAATTTTGACTAGCCACATTTTAATATCAAATATATTTTTTAGTATCTATTAATTAGGTGTTAGGTTACAATATAAATATATATTTATCTCAATCAGTTTAGTCATACAATTTGAAAATATATGACTTGGATGCTTTTGAATTATAAAAAAATATATTCGCATGCTCTCGAACTTTCACTAATTCGATCAAGGAAAACCAAGTACAATTTTTTTTTAATTAAGATCAACAATATTGTAAACTAAGCACATCGAGTTGTATAAAATTATCAACATATTGATAATAAAAATATCAAATTTACTAAAATATAATTGAATTCATTGAAATTTATGGCCAACAAGCTAGTCATATAAATCCTTACTAGTTTTCAACGAGTATAAGACAGGTAATAAACTCTCAGAGACCGGACACCATCACATGAGAAGAAGAAGCTGCAAAATAATACCGAACTGAGCCATTCAGGGTGGTCCAGGAACTTCTTCCGTGGGCTTGCCCTGACCGTGAATGGGCTAAACGTGTTCTGGGCCGAACAATATAAAAAAGATGACAGCAGTAGTAGAAGATATTGGCCGGATGCAAGTAACAGAGCCCACGAACCAACAAAGTAAAATACAACACTAGAATAGAATGAGTGAATGACTGCAATACTGCATGCGATGGTATTCTAATCTCGAGTAATTAATTTTTGTACATAGTGGGGGAGCTGACAAATTTATGATCCTATTATATATCCTTTCAACATCATTCCAATTTTATCAGACCCTCAAAGAAAGATATAGTGCAGAGTATTCATCACGAGCTACGTAGAGTAAAACAAGCTTAGGAGTGACACGAGAAGCTATAGCCCTCCTTTCAACTCTCGAAATTATATAAAATTATATCTAAATTTTATAATAAATTTTAAAAATATAACAATTTATAAAACCTTAGCCACCTCATCAATTCAAATTCCCTTAACACAGATTTGTAGCCTCATTTACATATCTAGCGCCGAACTAGCTAGATAATCTTGGGGAGGAAAATGGGCCTGTGTTGAAAACAAGACTTGGCCTGCTGATTAACACGAGGTGCAGTTGGGGCCCGAGCGTTGCAGAGAAAGGTGTATGATAAGTGTCCCATACGTTTGTTACAAATGAATTTCATAAAAGTTTTGATTTTTTTTTTTGTTTGGTATTTAGAACAATTCATTTTTAATTTTGAACTTTATAGAATCGAGACTAGTGATAGTAATTCCGATGAATTAAGATGGAATTTCCTATTGAATTTCACAAGTATTTTGCTAATTATAATAGAATGACATACTTATCCTCATTTGTTAACTAAATTACTTCTACATGCACCAATAACAGCAGATATTTGCATTCATAACCCTCCTCTTTCCGCGGGAATGTTAATATAATATATATAGTTTCTCCTAATCTCGCATCCAGGGCGACTCCAATTTCCATTATAAGGGCTAGACGACAACATGCTATTTGGCAATGGAACCAGCTGTCATGCTATTTTCAAACAATTCTTTGCGGTTTTTAGAAGATGGATTTTGAATGAATATTGTTTATATCATAAATTAGTAAGGGCTTAGTTAGAAATTTTTAATTTTATTTTTATTCTGAATGTATGTCAGATATGGTTTGAAATTCAATTCATTTTATTTTTAAAGATTTGAATATAGAATACCAAACACAAGAGTTCATTTGACAATGAATTCTACACAGTAATTCATTTTAAAATGAAATGAATTCTTGACTCATTTGATACCAAATGATAAAATCCGCATCTAGGTCGGAATGTTGGTTGTGGCGTTTGTTTGTTCCCGGCCGGTGTCTCCATCTGGCGCCCGGGTCAAAATCGAGTTCCGACTTCTGGCCGGTGAAAAGAGCGTCCACAACGACTTTCCCACAATCCCACTTACTAATCCACACATTAATATGTAATAATAATAATAATAAAAAGAACACGACCCTCGACCCACTGATGGAGATGAAGTCGTTATATATGGCAAGTGACGGCCGGTAGATGATAAAACCTACAAACTCGTTACCACTAATTAACTACACACAATCCAAATTTCCATTTGCCACGCCGGCATTTTCAACAACTCACCCACAGACACAACCAAAACCTCCAAAAGAAAATAAGGGCCGCAAAGAAGAAAAAAGATGCAACAGTGAGTGATAACAAACCCGACCCACAACTGATCCCAAGCAAACAAGGCGCGGCCTTGTGGCTGTGGGGGGAACTACTTCAACTATTTCTTTTTTTTGTTGGCTTTCATATATTCTCAATCTCATCAACCCTAACAAAAAGAAGAAAAGTCGATCGGTCCAAAGAACCCAAAAGCTACGATTACATGCAAGTTTAGGCGGCAAAAGAACGCGGGAGAGGGACAAGACAGGGTCCCTCATCAGCTCATATATGTTGCTTCCTTCCTGCGTACCTTATTTGACTGGCTTATATGGTCCTTATATCTAAAGAAGCACACCCATCAGATTCAGATTCAGATTCAGATTCAATAGGGAGTTGGTTTATCGTTAATTAGTTGAACCAACCCCAGTATATGTATTATGGCCAAATCAAGGTCAGACCACGTTTTTCTTCCTCCCAGGCCCCAGCCCACCAGACACTTGCGTACGTACGTTTTGACTTTTGACTCAATTTTGCTCCCACGTGTATGATTTATATGGTCTTTCAGTTGTTTAAACAAGTGATGAATATGGTATTTCGTATGTATAAAATATGGTCTTTCAAATATTTTGAGCACAACCCGTGTGTCTGACATGGTTTGTTCGGGGACAAGCAAACGGTTAAATGTGGGGGAATTTGATAACGATGTATTTGCACGTGTTTACACCCTTATTTTTTATCCGTTTGCGGCTCGTAGTCGTGTATCTTTGGCCTATTTTACGGCGGGTTGTGCTACTTTGTCACATTTCAGGTCCCAGACGTCGAAGGAAGGGCTAGGCACGAGTTTCGGGGCGTTTGGAGGTCGTTCAGTGAAGCTGGGGCAAAAACACGGGCAGCCCACTCCAAAGCACGGCCGTGTTCCCCATGCCGTGTTTTTACTGTCGAGAGCGTGTTTGTGGTGGGTGCTGAGGAGTCCAAAACACGGGCGCCATTGGAGCATAACACGACCGTGTCACTCTTTGGGCACGACTGTGTTTTAGATCGACACGGGCGTGTTTGCAACACACGAGGCAAAACACGGGCGGACAAAAGCAAAACACGGCCGTGTCCTCGTTCGTATTTTGCCCAGTCTCGGGTTGAAAGGAGATTTCAAGCCAAAGAGAAGGGGAAGTCGATTTTTAGAGATAGAGAGCAGAAAACCTAGAGAGAGTGCGACGAACAGAACTCCCAAGTGCCCTAAATCGATCTTCAACACCATTGGAGCTCGGTGGAAGCTTGGAGAAGTGCCGATTGATTACCATAAGCATATTGTCATCCTTCACAGAATGATTTCCGCATCTAAAGCAGATTTCTCTTCTCTCGCTATGGAGTAAACTCTCTCACTCACCTGGGTATGAAGAATCCTAGATTTGTATGTTAGGTATGATTGTATGAACCTAAGTACAAGCTCTTTGATATTGATTATATTCAATTGAGGCATGATTTTTTGAATTGCATGAATCCTGATCAAATTTCTGTAGTTTCTGCTTTGACCTAGAAAGAGAATATCTGTCTAGGTTGATAGAGCACCCTTAATTGAAGGTAGTGAATTGACGATTTTAGTCGAGGAGTCGGTTCACTATTTTGTACTGGATTTACTCTAGTAGAGGAGGTTTGGCACGTTAGGGCCTCAGTCTGTTTACTCCGGTGGAGGTTAGTCGCCCGCTGGGGATTCAGATTGAGAGGGTCTGGAGACCTTTAGTCGAGACTTCAGACTGTCTAAGAACCTCCCGCAATATAATTATCTTTGAAACTGGACTGGGTGAGTTACAACTTGGGTTAACTGCAGTCTAGGGGGAATCATATCTGGGCGACCTCTTTCAAACTTGGAACACAACATTTACTTCTTTTGTTTGCTAGTTTAGTTGGAGCTTCACTACAGTTGCACCGCTAAATAATAAGAATCTCACGGAGTCTTTATCATGCCTAGGACCCGGGTTGACATTTGAAGCTAAGCCCGCTATACTACGCATTAGTAGGTGGTTACACTTGGCCACTTTCTAGTGTGACGGTACAAGCGAGTCATGCTACAAGCCTTTTCTCATGCTAGTTGGGTAACAAGCGTTAGTGATAATAAATCTACAACTAGGTAGATTTTTATACTAGGTAGTGGAGTTGTTTCTTGGGCTTTGAAGAACAAACACGTGTTACTCATTCCAACATCAAAGCTAAACTCATAGCCCTTGAGACGGCTGGAAAAGGGTCAGAATAGCTAAAAAATATGTTATTATATAGAGTCGTGGCCACAACCAATGCAAACCATTTCTGTCTTTTGTGATACTAAGACTACTTTGTCTAGAGCTTATAACAAGATTTACAATGGTAAGTCAACACACATTAGTCTAAGATATGATTACATTAGATATTTGATAAATAAAAGGATCATTTATATTGTGTATGTAAGATCATGCAACAAATTAACAGAAGGGTGACTTATAGAACTCTTAAGGGTAAATGACACATTTGGTCACTGAGATTACTAAATTGTGTCATGTATAGTCACTAGAAAAAATTAATATCAATTTTGGTCACTCGAATTACCGAAACTGGTCAAATTTAGTCACTCTCCCGTCAGTTTCCGTCCAACTCCATTAATGTAGTTCGAAGGAAACTTTTGGGAGAGTGACTAAATGTGACATGTTTCAGTAATCCGAGTGACTAAATGTGACATTTTTCAATAATTCGAGTGACCGGAGTTGGACAGAGGCTACAGAAGAGTGACCAAATGTGACCTGTGTCAGTAATTCGAGTGACCAAAATTGATATTAAATTTTTCTAGTGACCAAATATGACACGATTTAGTAATCTCAGTGACCAAATGTGTCATTTACCCGAACTCTTAATGACGTTCATTTTAAATATCACCTATATTAGCATTGAGAGCGGTGCCGCTCTAACAAAAGTAGAAGTCAACTTTTGTATATGCTATGATTCCAGTTTTGAATCTTTAACTCCTAGACTTTAGCCTATTACGGATTTACTACAAACTTAGAGTTTCTTACACTAAGTAAGTGTTCAAATCGAAAAGATAAATTTATGTTACTTGTTTGACCATGTATTCTCAAATCTTATGGACTAAATGAGGGATTGTTAGAACTAGTTATCTAGAGTGGAATACTACTTTGGAAGGAGAATGAGAGTGCAAGTGGCATATAAGTCTCCTTCCCATTTGGTTTTATTGAATAAGTAGTTAGTGAGCTTTGTGAAAAGTGTGTCGCACTACACACTTTGTGCGTCGCGGTTCTAAATTGAGTTTTTGACAATTTAATTAATTAATTATTGTTTGATTATTGTGAAACTGAGTAACCCTTTAAAAGATAACTTCAGTTTTTCACCATTATAAGTTTGTTGCCATCATAACTGTGTTCACCTTATTCCTATTTTCCTTCTCTGTTTTATATAATTCTCTATTTCAGATTTTGAAGAGAATTTTAGTGAGGCTAAATAAACATTTTAAGAAAAATTATGGGTAAATAAAATTTAATAGCCAAACCTTTCATTTTAAACAAAATAATAGCCAAACCTTTTCGAAAACAATTTAATAACCAAACCGTTAACTTTTCGTCTGGTCAACTGTTAGTTGATTCTGACGTGGCAAAATATTAAGTGAGCTGGAAATTTTTTGCTTAGGTTGCAATAAATCAAACGTTGACCTTGCCACATAGATATACATTCTTTTTATAAATTATTTTTTTAGAAAATTAAAATCATAAAAAAAGGATGGCGTTCATCTGTTCCCTCTTTCTAGCCTAATCCCTTCCATCCCTACCTTCCGGCCTCCGCGAAACCGAGCCCGTCTCCACCATCTCAATCTTCCAGCAGCAGCAGATTCCCAGTTTGTATTGATCTCCACCAGATGAATACGATTAACTTTCCCCTTAAAACAACAATTGAATGTCACTTCCCTCACTCAAAACCTCCATCTGAAACGACCATCCGCTGCCGAATCTCGCTTCCCTCAACCAAAAGCTCCACCGTCACTTCAGATCCCGAATTCCATCTGAAACGATGAGTCGAATTCCATCCCGAATTCCGCATTTGAAACTGCCTCCGTCCCTTTTCGATATCACCGTGTTTACCACTAAAGAATCACTCAATACCACATTGATTATTTTCAAGGAGTGATAGTGATTTATAAGGCCAACTTAACCATATTAATTAAATTGGTTTAAGCTGGGCCTAAATGATGGTATTTTGGGCTTCATACCAGGTACCTCAACACACACTACTTGACCCACCAAACACCCATCCGTCATGCAAGAGGGGTCAAGTGTCAAGCATGTTGACACCCTTCAACATCAACCACCCAAGTGGCCCATACTTAGCCAAAATTTTGCCCCACCAGCCGCCTACCTACCTCGCGGGTAATTACCCCAAGACATGATGGGACGAAGAAAGCCAAAATTTGGCTAAGTGTTGAGACCCACAACCACAAGGGGGGTCATGCATGATATCGTCCAAGGGGGTCTCGTACAAGGGGGGTCAAGCATGACACCATCCAAGGGGGGTCAAGCATTATGTGTGTTGAGACCCATAGCACAAGGGGGGGTCATGCATGACACCGTCCAAGGGGGTCAAGCACAAGGGGGTCATGCATGACATCATCCCGGGGGGGGTCAAGCACTATGCCATCTACCTACCTTGCACCAGGGGGATCATTCATGACACCGTCCAAGGGGGTCAAGCACAAGGGGGTCATGCATGACATCATCCCGCGGGGGGGGGGGGGGGGGTCAAGCCCTATGCCATCTACCTACCTTGCACCAGGGGGATCATGCATGACACCGTCCAAGGGGGTCAAGCATGATGCCGAGGTGAAAATTGGCTAAGTATGGAGATCCAACCGTCCAAAGGAGTCAAGCATGACACCGTCCAAGGGGGTCAAGCACCGGATACCAAACACTAGGATGTCAAGCATGATGCCACCCCAAGGGGGTCGGATTCATCAAACCTCCAAGCACACATGACGTCATGTCAAGGTGGTTAGCACGAGTACCACCAAGCGTGAAGCCTTCACTCACCAAACAAGACACCTCCATGGCACAAGGGGTTAGCTATCAAGTGGCAAGCACGCAAGACAGTCAATGCATCAAGCAAGCTAAATCAAACACCAAGCAGTGGAGCAGCGGTTACCATGAGGCGGTTGCACGACGGTTACAAGGGATGACTATAAATAGGAGAAACAAAGACGAAGCAAGGGTTTCACAACCAACCATTTGACGCACTATGTCAAAATTTATCTTTTTCTCTGCAAATTAGCCATAGCCTTAGTTTTCGGAGCTCTCACTGAACCTCCATAGGAGTAGGTGTAATTAACTTAGTTTGTCCCAAAAAACCATCAAAAACATCAACCCTCGTTCGAACATTGTTCGGAGAGGAGTGAACCGTGTTATTAATCGTTGTTCAAGAAGTCGAAGGTGCAATCATTGTGTTCAAACACAAGTTTTTCCTCGCCGGAAAACACACCGCCACTTCAGATCTGAGTTTTAGATATCACCGTCGTCGGATTAGTGAAGAGAATGACTCTTGATTGGCGAAATATGGGTTGGATAGCGTCGATTGAGAGAGGGAAATGTCCCCTCTCGCAACCAATCTCCTCTAGCGGCAGCAATCGATGGCGGATCCGCCATTGCCAATGGGAAGAAGCTCTTGCTTGCTGCCGCTTTCACTTTTCCTTCTTCTTCTTCTTAAACAGGGCCCTCTGCCTTTGAATCTGAAGCAGAACAAAAATCGGATGTGGGAGCCCCTGTAACCGCCCCTTCCTCTCCCCCGCCGCAACTACTCTCCGTTCATCTACTTTGCCCTGGGCAGAATCTGGAGTCACTGCCGCCGTCAGAGGCTTCTCCGCCACTGGCGGCCGAAGATTTCAGGCGAAGAACAAGGCGTTCAAGCGGAAGTTCGGGATTTCTGCATTCCCGGTGGAGTCTCGTTGGAGAAACCAAGCGGCGAACGGAAGAATAGGGATTTCCGTTTTTTCTTTTCAATTTTATAATTATAATTTAATTATTTATAGCATTATAATTTTATAATAATTCAACAAAAATATAAAGAAAAAATATATAGGCTGACGTGTGCACATATTTGCCACGTCAGAGTCAACTAACAGCTGACTGGACGAAAAGTTAACGGTTTGAATATTAAATTATTTGGAAAAAATCCAAAAGTACCACTGTTTAAAAAAAAATTCAAAAAATACCACCCAATCCCAAAAAATTCCAAAAATACCACCCTTTTTCAAAAACCGCCACCCATCCAGCGGTTTGGTCGAAAACCGCTTGTCGGGGGCGCGGTTTTGGACCAAACCGCGGGCCTAGGGGGCGGTTATAAAAAAAAAAATTTGGACCAAAACCGCTGGGTGGGGTGGCGGTTTGGCCCAAAACCGCCACCCCAACCAGCGGTTTTGTCCAAAAGTTTGGTCGAAACTTCAAACGAACGTAACTTTGCACTCGGGTATCCGATCGTAGCGATTTTGTTTTTCATTTCGCATAACTTTTCACGATCTACAACTTTTACTAGGATGAAATTTTCAAAACAGGAACTATTTGTGGATATACGGGACCTTGAGAATAACTTTATCTTTACTTTTCAGAAATCCATGTACATTTTGAAATTATGATTATATTAAAAGTTGTAGATCTTGAAAATTTATGCGGAATAAAAAAAAATTCATGACATTCGGATTTTGGAGCACAAAGTTATGGCCGCCCAAAGTTTGAAGAAATAAAAAAAAAGGTCGTTCGGGGTGGCAAATGACGTTTTTTCGAGACGAAGACGGAACCCGACTGTTTGAGACTTGCAAGATCTCAAAAATTTATTCGGATTCAAAAAATGGAGGCCGCAAACATTTTGAGATCTTGCAAGCCGCAAACCGCCGGGTCTCGCCTTTCGTCAAACTTTGGGTGGCCATAACTTTGTGCTCCAAACTCCGAATGTTATGAACTTTTTTTTGATTCCGCATAACTTTTCAAGATCTACAACTTTTAATATAATCATAATTTCAAAATGTACATGGATTTCTGAAAAGTAAAGGTAAAGTTATTCTCAAGGTCCCGTATATCCACAAATAGTTCCTGTTTTGAAAATTTCATCCTTGTAAAAGTTGTAGATCTTGAAAAGTTATGCGAAATGAAAAACAAAATCGCTACGATCGGATACCCGAGTGCAAAGTTACGTTCGTTTGAAGTTTCGACCGAACTTTTGGACCAAACCGCTGGTTGGGGTGGCGGTTTTGGGCCAAACCGCCACCCCACCCAGCGGTTTTGGTCCAATTTTTTTTTTTTTATAACCGCCCCCTAGGCCCGAGGTTTGGTCCAAAACCGCGCCCCCGACAAGCGGTTTTCGACCAAACCGCTGGGTGGGGTGGCGGTTTTTAAAAAAGGGTGGTATTTTTGGAATTTTTTGGGGTTGAGTGGTATTTTTGGAATTTTTTTTTAAACAGTGGTACTTTTGGATTTTTTCCAAATTATTTCCGAAAAGGTTTGATTATTATTTTGTTTAAAATAAAAGGTTTAAATATTAAATTGTATTTATCAAAAATTATTGATTCGCTTTCCTGTCAAATCCCTAACACAAACCACCACAAGTTTGTGGCCGGGGTGAAATTCCCCAAAATATCCGTGTGCCCATCCATACGTACCCAACCCAATAGCAAGGCAATCTCACATGAGTTAGCTGCTACATTTATGTAGCGTAGCCAAGTAGTTGAGATTTAGTACTGTCGATCAGTAACACCCAATATATACCTTGAGCATCTTCTGGAGAGTACTAGCAAGCCCTTCAATCAATACAGACAAGCGACTGTTCATCCACATGAATTGCCTGCCTGCTAAATTGTAATGCTACTACTGGCCGTGATCGACCAGAACCATCCCAAGATTAAAACGTGTGATTGTCATCATTCAAATTCGACTGGTTAATTATATTCTTCCTCACAACCACAAATCCTATCCCTCTCTCTCTCTCTCTCTCTCTAGTCGACGGTCTAGCCCAAGATGTCAGCCTCTGGAATCTGCTGGGCCGGAGTTTGATGAGCGTCTGTCTTTGTGTTTGATCCCTCTGTCTCTATCGCATTTTGTCGCCATCTCGTTGTTTCTTAGTTTTGTATAATGAATCGATCGCAAGTTAACGTTGTGGACGTGACACGTTCCATGTGGGTGGTCTGGTCTTCATGGAAATTAAGCTCTACACCAAATCCCACTATAACGCTGTTTAGCTTTTGACCAACTCGATCGATCTATCGATCTGCCAATCTTGTCCTTACGTTTATCGCACTAGTCATCCTCCCCAACGTCGATCGATCTATACCGTTGAAAGCTAGCTAACTGTAATATATACGACAGATTATAACCCAGCAGGCTTAGCAGCTAGTGGCTTAGACGACGGTAGATCGAACGTGGACGCCAATCTATATGTATGGAGTAGTTGGAACCTAAAACCCTTCCTCCCATGCTACTTGCTATTAGCAAATTGGTACTGGCTGCCTTTTTTTTAACTGATTTAGAAAACCACAAAAGTTTATAGACCTTTTTAAGTTGATTTTTTCGGTCGATTTTTAAGTTGGAAAATTAGACCGCCCTTGATGAAGAAGGAAAAAAACCCAGAATACTCTAATTATTAAAACAAATTCACCAAATACAATACTTATAAATTTATTTCCCAAAATACAGCAGTTTCAACATCACTGTCTTTGTCTTCGACAGTGATATTGATCACCGCTTTAGTCCAAAACGGGGAAGGTATCCCCGCTTTTGACCACAACGGGGAACACATCACTGCCTTGGACCACAACAGGGAAGTAATCACCGCTGCAGTCTAAAACGGTGATCGCCTCACCGCTTTTCTAAGAAACAGTGATTACATCATCGCCGTCGACCAAAACGATGATAATTGATCGCCTCACCGTTTTCTGAGAAACGGTGATAACATCATCGCCGTCGACCAAAACGGTGATAATTGACCACGTTTTAGAGCCCTGGTAGGTGGAAAATTAGGTCACAGCGACCTAGCTATCACCGCTTTGGACAAAAGCGGTGATGTGTTCACCGCCATTGTCCACAGCGGTGATTAGCTGCCATTTTTTACTATAAATTCCGACGCCCACTTCCCTCCTGATGCCTTACAGCAAATTAGTACAAAAATTAGTGTTTTTTAGTCGTTTTCTCAGCTGGTTTGGAGTTGGTTTACTGCTCAAGAAATTCGTCGGGATTCGGTATGTTAGAATTATGTATTGTTTACATTTTGATGTGTAAGTAATTATATGTCTGTATTTAGTGAATTGCGGTTATTGGAAAATATGTTATGATATATTTAGATTAATTATGATATGATAGATGTTAGTTAGTTAGTTAGTACTGAATTTAGATGAATTTGTTTAGTTTTCTCATGATAGATCGGGATTCAGTATGTTATAAGTATGTATTTTTTACATGTTGATGTGTTAGTAATTATATGTCTGTATTTAGTGAATTGCGGTTATTGGAAAATATGTTATGATATATTTAGATTAATTATGATATGATAGATGTTAGTTAGTTAGTTATGAATTTAGATGAATTTGCTTAGTTTTCTCATGATAGATCAATTACATGCGTTTGTTTATGGGTTTGGATGATATTGTTTTTGTATCCCTAATGTACTAATTATATACTATACTTAATTATTATAAATTGCAGACATGGGTAAATTTAAGAAGTTTCGGCTTATTATTTGGTGGAATGGTCGGGTGACAAACTCGAACATTGGGATCGACTATGAAAATGGCGAATCCACTATGCTAAAAATTGAGTCGAGATTCTCGTGGCAAGAACTCCATGACATTTGTGCAGAAAGGACTTGTACGGGCGGGCAAAGGAGAGTTGGTCAAATTGCTTACCGCTATCCCAACATGAGTGCTGACGGAATCATGTACGAAAAAGTTGTCATAAATGATGATGACGCGGTGAACATGATGATACAGTTCATATCTGAGAACGGGGTGCGGCTTGCAGAGGTGTATGTCGAGACCGAGCCGGTCGGTGAAACTCATTCTCACCAGTATTCTTATTATGATGGTTTTGCAGGAGGGTATGGCTGGGGTGGTAGTTCAAGTAACTACGGAGGAGGTACTTCTGCAGGAGGGTATGGTTGGGGAGGTACTTCAAGCAACTACGGAGGAGGTAGTTCTGAAGGAGGTGTTGGGTGGGAAGAATACCCGCAACATGGTGAGACTGCCGTCGATATCGTTCAGCCCGACGGTGATCAATGGCTTGCTTGGGGTCCAGAGTGGGCTGACATTGAAAACACCCTTCGATCTGAGCGTACTTCGCATGACCAAGAAGACGATGCTGGTTATGCTGGTAACGATGACCATCTTGAGCCGAGCTATCCATTCGCCTCCAGTGACGATGAAAGTGAGGAAGATTTGAGATCAGTCAGTGAGGAGGAAGATACGAATGATATCGATGATAGAGAGGTGGCGTTCCGTCAGGCACCAACGCCTTACTACACAGAGGTTCCTGATCAATTTTTATATGGTCAGAACAATGCCCCTGACTTTCGGCCCATGCCTGTGTATAATCCGACTGCTAATTTGGAAGTGGATATGGCGTTCTCTTCGAAAGCCGATGTGCAAGATGCTTTTAGAGAAGAAGCCATGCGGCGTAACTTCGAATGGAAGGTAAAATATTCTGACACCAAACAACTGCATGTCATTTGTAAGAATGCTGGAGAGGGTTGTATGTGGCAACTTCGGGCTGCATATATGAATAGAAAGGGCGTATGGGTCATGCGGACAGTAGAGAACAACCACAGATGCTCTTCAACCATACTTTCACAGGATCACCGACAACTTAAAGCAAAAAAAGTAGCAAGAACCATTAAGCATCTAATCGAGGCACAACCTGATATCAAGATAAAAGTTATCATGGCCGAGGTGAAGGATCGACATTCCTACACCATAAGGTATAAGAAGGCGTGGCATGGGAAGCAGAAGTCCATGGCTGAGGTCTACGGTGATTGGGAAGACTCGTATGCTTTACTCCCTAGACTAATGTCCGCAATGGAGGAGTCCAACCCTGGGACGGTTTTCGTGCCGTGGTACAACAACGTACAAACTGAAGATCAAGTTCGAGTACAGAACGAGTTGATGTTTCATCGTCTGTTCTGGACATTCAAGCCATGTATTGACGGGTTTCCCTTCTGCATGCCAGTGATTCAGGTATATTACGGACTCAAAATATTGTACTATTTCATTACTTTACTAATTTCAATTTTTACTAACTCATTATTCATTTTTTATTCATTTTAACAGGTTGATGGAACTTTCCTTACTGGGAAGTATAAAGGAACTCTTCTTATTGCCACTGGGGTTGATGGAAATTTAAGTATTTTTCCCTTAGCATTTGCATTAGTTGAAGGGGAGAACAACCTAAGTTGGGCATGGTTCTTTGACCAGCTACACGCCCACGTCACACAAAGAATGGGTATTACAATTATATCGGATCGACATGTCGGGATTAAACACGCCGTCGGTGGTTTTCCCGACGAATGGGCATGGACATGGCGCTGGTGTATTCGTCACTTCCTAGCCAATTTCCAACACAAATTTGGCAAGAAGAAAGACATAAGAGATCAATTGTGGAGTGCAGGTAGTAATGTAATTCAGTGCTTGTTCATGGTTTATTGTTCAAATGAAATTTCTTATGGCTTAATTATTAATTCTCCGGTCTTGTAGTGGTTGCACATCAACCAAAAAAGTACGAGCAGAAGATGAAGACGATCCGTCAAATACACCGGGCGGGAGCAATATGGGAAGAAGGTCAAGATATGCACATGTGGACATTTCACATGGACAACGGGGCTAGATTCGGAATTGCAACTACCAACCATGACGAGAGCATAAATGGAGTCTACAAGGGCATTAGGGCAATGCATGTATCTGTCCTAGTGGAGATGACATACTGGAAGGTAAACGAGTGGTTTGTGAAGAGACGGGATGCTGCTATAGGGAGGGAGCGTGCTGGTAATTCAATAGCACATCATATATTTGATGGCATGCAGAAGATCGAAGAGAAATCAAGTAAGCACAGAGTTGTTCTGTTCAACCGCAATGAAGGTATTTTTGCTGTGCAAACAGGTATTTGGGGTGGAGGAAGATGTGGGCATAATCGTCAATCCGTTACTCTACACGTAGAAACTCGCACCGAAGAGTGTACATGCCAAAAGTATCAAAACAGAAGAGTACCTTGTTCACATGCAATGGCAGTAGCTAAGTCGATAACCCTTAGCGCTTACAGTTTGGTTAGTCCTTACTACACGGAACAAGCGATCAGGAACTCCTACTCGTCAAGTTTCAGCCCCCTGCCGGATGAAGCTTATTGGCTTGTAGACAATGGGAAGTTGATTATCCCACCGTTGCACTTAAAGCGCACCAAAGGTCGTCCTAGGACCGAAAGGATTCACAATGAAATGGATCAATCACAACGTGCCCGACGGGGTCCAAAGCGTTGCTCAAAGTGCAGACAACCGGGTCATGACAAGAGGCGTTGCCCAGGTCCACCTCTAGAGCAAGATTCGGGGCCAATTCCGAACCAACCTTGATGCTGTTGTTGTTCACTTCCTTGTCATTTTCGTTGTTGTGATGTTTAAGTTGGACTTCTTGTTTTATTCTTGTTGAGTCATTTTCGTTGTTGTGATGTTTAAGTTGGAGTTCTTGTTTTAATCTTGTAATAAAGGGCGTTTGTTGTTTATTTTGGTACAACATGGGGGTTAAAACTAAACAAACCCAAACCAAATTTAGATGACATAGATAGTTCATGGAAAACAACACAATCCCAAACCAAATTTAGGAACATAGGTAGTTCATGGAAAACAACACAATCCGAAACCAAATTTAGACGACATAGATAGTTCATGGAAAACAACACAATCCCAAACCAAATTTAGAAACATAGGTAGTTCATGGAAAACAACACAATCCGAAACCAAATTTAGACGACATAGATAGTTCATGGAAAACAACACAAGACCAAACTAAATTAGAACGACATAGATAGTTCACTGGTGAGATTTTTCCAGAAATAGCACTGTTTAAAAAAAAAATTCCAAAAATAGCACCCAACTCCGAAAAATTCCAAAAATAGCACCATTTTTTTTAAACCGCAACCCGGAGGTGCGTTTTTCGATGAAAACGCCACCCGAGGGCGCGTTTTTCGATGAAAACCGCACTGGTAGGGAGCGGTTTTGCAAACCGCACCCCCAGGGTGCGATCTGCCTTTTTTTTTTTTTTTTTTTGCAAACCGCACCCCCAGTGTGCGATCTGCTTTTTTTTTTTTTTTTTTTTTGAAAAATCCTAACTTAGGTGGAAACTTCAAGCAAACGTATCTTTATGTTCGGGTATCCGATCGCCGCGATTTTTTTTTTGATTCCGCATAACTTTTTGAGATCTTGCAAGCCGAAGACTGCCAAAGGTGGTTTGGTCTCGCCTTCGAACCAAAAAATGTCGTTTGCTACCCCGAACGAGCATTTTTTCGATTTCGTCAAACTTTGAACGATCATAACTTTGTGCTCCACAATCCGAAAATCATGATTTTTTTTTTGATTTTGCATAACTTTTTGAGGACTAAATTTTTTTATCATAGACATAATTTCGGAATGTACTTGGATTCCTAAAAAGAAAGGTAAACTTATTCCCAAAACCCCGTATATCCAAAATAATTCATTTTTTGAAAATTCTCTCCTAGAAAAAATTGTAGTCCTCAAAAAGTTATGCAAAATCAAAAAAAAGTTCATGATTTTCGGATTGTGGAGCACAAAGTTATGGTCGTTCAAAGTTTGACGAAATCGAAAAAAGGCTCGTTCGGGGTAGCAAACGACGTTTTTTCGGGACGAAGGCGGGACCAAACCGCCTTCGGCATTTTGCGGCTTGCAAGATCTCGAAAAATTATGCGGAATCAAAAAAAAAATCGCGACGATCGGATACCCGAACATAAAGATACGTTCGTTTGAAGTTTCCACCTAAGTTAGGATTTTTCAAAAAAAAAAAAAAAAAAAAAAAAAAGCAGATCGCACCCTGGGGGTGCGGTTTGCAAAAAAAAAAAAAAAAAAAGGCAGATCGCACCCTGGGGGTGCGGTTTGCAAAACCGCTCCCTACCAGTGCGGTTTGCATCGAAAAACGCGCCCTCGGGTGGCGTTTTCATCGAAAAACGCACCTCCGGGTTGCGGTTTTACAAATATGGTGCTATTTTTGGAATTTTTCGGAGTTGAGTGCTATTTTTGGAATTTTTTTTTTAAACAGTGCTATTTCTGGAAAAATCTGTCTTCATTTCCCTCCACTTCCCCTTCTCTTCCTCTTCCTCTTCCTCCACGACCTCCTCGGCCCCTTCTTCCGCCCTCTCTACCTCCTCCTTCTTCACGAGCCTGCTGGACAACTGCTCGCGGATTCCTCTTAACCCGACCACCCACCGGAGTGTAGACAGGTGGTGGGGGTGGAGGTGGCTGAGATTGACCAGAAGCGTGGTAGAAAGTCGATGATGTGTGTTGTTGTTGCGGGGTCTGATACTGAGTAGTTTGTTGCTGATGGTGGAAGTGAGGGGTGCCTTGGGTGAACATGTCATGTTCCTGAGTCGGGGCATAGCTTGACGACCCTCCGGTGCCCTCAGTACTAGTAACCCACTCACAATGTGGCCATGGTTCAGGAAGTTGAGTTTGTTGAGACGGACGAAGATCTTCAATGTTTTTGTCACCCTTCTTCTGGTTTTCTCGAGTTGTCGATGATGGCATCTCCGGTGATCGGGAGCCCGGTGAGGATGGCAACATCTTTGAGGGTGATCGTCATTTCACCCTCGGGAAAGTGGAAGGTATGCAGCTCGGGGCGCCATCGCTCTGCCATTGCCGTCAACAGATCGTTGTCAATATCAAGCCTCATAAAGTGCCTCAGCATGTGCAATCCCGTCCTCTCTAGATAGGACTGCAGTCGAGCATGCCAACGGGGCAATCGACATGTCCCTCGATGACTGATGGGAATAAGTGATTCCTACAAAACAAAAAACACAATATTGTCAGTCAATAGAAAGAAAAATAAAAACTTTAAAACTATTGAAATAATTTTAGTGTGTCTACCGGATTATTGTTCCAAATTGAATGGGAGCGATGTTGATCTTGCCCGGTTAAATACCTTCGATCCCTTGGGCCAGGATCGATATACAATCTAGGGTCATATATCTCAGCACCCATCTATAAAAAAATATGAAATAAAATCAATTTAAATTTTAGCACCCATGTAAAAAAAATCACAAAAGAATAAAATAAATTTACGTACTCTCAAAGCCTCTTCGTCCATTTTTTGCCGAAAAGCTAGCGAGAGTATCGACAAAACAAAAACTCTACTAATTCTTTCTGTTGCGGAAGATCGGACTTAGCCGCAACCACAGAGCATACTTAGAACTGATATGATTCCATTAAAGGGGCATTGACAAGCTTGGATTGATTGCCCAAGGAAGAATCATATTCACCACTTTATTGCCTGAATTTTGGCTAAGTGTTGAAAACGTCTCGGGTACACTACTTTGGACAGTTATAACTTCTTATTGGTGTGGTGGAAATTCGAGTTCTTGCATTTATTTTGAAGAGAAAGAGTTGCTGAGTCCATTGGGACACTTTGGAGCTCAAAAGGAGGCCAGGAAGGTCGTTTTCGAAGCCTATCAAAACCCTATGTTGAAACCGTGAATCTGCCAGAATTTGGCTAAGGCAGGAAGTGAGTTCGGTTAGCACTTTTGGAGGCTTGTGCGAAGGAGGTCAGCAAGAGTCGAGCTTCAAGCTCTCTACCACCTGAAACTACACACTTTCTTGAGCAACATTGTGGGATTGGGTGAGCTGATTGATGCATAGAAGGGTTCGAACGAAGCGGCAGAAGTTCGTGTCGACAGTGAAGCTGCTGCCTGGAGAAACAAGAAATCCGAATCCTAGTCGGATTAGGATTTGTTCACAGTTTAGGAATTCTTACTGTTTTCGAGTTAGATTTGGTTTCCTTTGAATCCTGGTTTGTTTAGGACATTGTTTACTTGTGTTGTAAGTTTACTTTACCTATTTAAAGCTCGTGTCTATGATGTATTAGTCAGTTTTGAGAGTTAATCGAATAAACCGAGAGTTCATCGCCATAGCTTCTTGCCTGTGGGTTTTTGAGATCGTCCTAGGGTTTTCTAGTTCGATCTTGTGCTTGTATCGTTCGATTAGTTACATTGAACGTGGCCAAGCTTCGATTTATAGTTATCGAGCCTCTTTCCCTGGTGAAAGTTGCACGAAACTTTCCATCCAAACTACAAAACTACCCTGTTTTGTGGGTGTTCCTGTTCGAGATCACAATCCGAGGTTCCAGACCTCTTTGCTGCGTAGCTTTGACCTTAAACCCTGCTTAGGGGCTTATCAAGAACGAAACTAGAGTGAAGTCATGAAGGGAGAAAGAAGTATAAAATGGTGGTGTGGTATGGAATGAGGGGGGGGGGGGGGGGGGGGAGTGGTATTTATAGGGGGAAGGGGGCGCTGGAAATTTCACTCAGCCAATCACCGCCTTCGTCGAAAGCAGTGAATTCACCGCCATTGACGAAGGCAGTGATGCGCGGATCGCTGACGTGGCGACGCGTGAGGCGTCGGATCGTGGAGAAAAACCACAATCCGCGCCTCACTGCATCGAACGGCAGCGGTGAAGGGCGCGGACGACGCATATTGATGACGTGGCGGGGCGGAGCTATCACCATTTTTCTCTTCGGCGGTGAAGTGCCCGCGCTCGACCACGTCAGCGATCCGCACCCATTTCACTGTTTTCCCCATCAACGGTGATAGTTGCTTCACTGTTTCTCAAATCAACGGTCAGACAATCACCGCTTTTAACAAGAGCGGGGATTGCATCACCGTTTTTGTCCAAAACGGTGATGCATCATTGTTGTTGTTAAAAGCGGTGATGCTCTCACCGTTTTAAACAAAAGCGGTGATTGCAATCACTGTCTTGGTCTACAACAGTGATGTTGAAACTGCTGTATTTTGGGAAATAAGTTTATAAGTATTGTATTTGGGGAATTTTTTTTAATAATTAGAGTATTTTGGGATTTTTTCCGATGAAGAAAGGTGTTAGAAATTGGAGAAAGCATTTCCTCTGTTTTTTTATAATAGTGATAGAAATGCATTAAGAAACAAACCGATTTTTTTTTTTTTGGATAGTGGTGAAAATTGCATAAATCAAAAAGAAAGTCCATAAAAGGTTCAGAACAAAGCTGGGGTTCACAAGCCATGAACCACCCCCCAACAGTACCAACAAACCGATCCGGAAAACAAAAACCACAATCCAGACAAAAGCAAAAGAGACCGCAACTCAGTGGACCAGACCACTGCTGTTGCAAACCCGAAAGCCCAAACAGGCCAAATCCCAACCCTGCACAGACACGCAAATCGCAAAGCGAAAATCACACTCTGCAATCACCAAGGCTGCAAAAATAAAAAAGGCCTATTGATACTCTGCCCACCCCATCTCCTTAGCGTCTCCAACTTCTCGGCCAGCCACTGATAACCTTGATCTTTCCTGACTTTGTTCCTCGCAACCATCCATTCCATAACTGACCTGACAGCACTTTGAGCCACCACTTCAGGGTTGTTCTTGGTGTCGCGGAAGATGCGCCTATTCCTTTCCAACCACAATTGCCACCAAACAGAATGCAACCGAAATTACAAAGAGTATGATATGAAAGCAAACCAGGAGGCAGGGGTTCACAAGAACTGAACCAATGCCACCACACAAAACACGGAACACAAGCAAAGCTCAAAATGCAAAGAGCCGAATAGAAAGCACAACTCAGTGGACCGAGCCACTTTTGTTGCGAGAACAGAGCGCAGAAAGCAGAAAGCAACAAACCCTACACCAGAGCATTTCCTCTGTTACATTTACTCAAGGTTATCGACCCGTCGGTTGACTCGTTTTGACCCCGATCCGGTGAGAAAAATGGGTCGTACACACCAACCGGGTGGACCTGTTGCAAGATTATCGGGTTGGAGGTCACATGGTGTCTTTTTCCCTTTGGTTAACCGACGGGTCGATCCGCGGATTGACAATCTTGAGTTAATGTAACACATTCGCTTAACCCTATCTTTGGAATTCTAAGTTTATCATTTGAATATTGATGTGATGTAAGTGTGTGTGAATTTTAGCTATGTGTTGGATTCAAGTACGGCATGATATTTTAGTGTAATGTTATATGTTATTACTCACATGTTATATGAGATTTGATATAATTTATAAATGTATGAACAATACAATAACTTTTCATATATTCGAACTAAAATGGACTAAAGCAGTCGAACCATTAACCTTAAAACCACTTGCTCAACTTGACCAACTAGCTATACTAGGTTGACAACCTTGCATTTACTTGTACAAGGGTTAATTCTTGTATATTTTTTTAATTTCGCTTCTTAGTTACTGGGAATTTTGGTTTGTGAAATGCAAAAGGGGAGGAACTGGAAGTTGATGATCGATGGAGCGGGTCAGCAAAGATTTCTATTTTCAACTTGTTTAAATTGTGGGGTGGGCAGTTTTGTTTGTCTCCAAGGTTGACCTGATGGATCAATAAGCTCAAAAGCAGGTGTAGTGTGAAGACGCTCGCTCTGGTCAAACCCACTTATGTCATTTGTCAAACCACTCAATTCCCGAAAGCAAGCGGGAAATATAAAAGGAACTAGATAGATAGGGTGAACCATAATTACTACCTAATCACAGATTCGTACTGTCCCAATTAAAACGATTTTACTCTTTAATGTCACACATTTCCCTTCTATTCTGGATATTAACCTTTTTCCAAGAAATGTCAAGAGAAAACCTATACAATCTACCCCGACCCTGCCCAACCCAATACATCAGAGAAGCCAACCCACAAAATCAAAGGCGCAAAACTCTAAAGGGGAGAGTAACAGTGCTTTCTGCGCCACTCTATGGGCAGCACTGTTAGCAGTCCGAGGAACTGCCCTAAACTCTAAAGAAATAGAGACGGAAGAAAGGAGAAGGGAGCAATCCCGAAGCACCGGACCTCCAATGGAGTCAGAGAGAGCACCTTGACGAAGCTGCCGAATCACCACCTCTGAAACTCCTTCTATGATTAACCTTTTTTCTTAAGAAAACGTGGGAGTATTGAATAGTAACCTCATTTTCAAATCAAAATGTAAATGTATCACACAGTAGTGGTTTGAATGGTGGATTTTCTAAATGACTCAATTTGATCTAATTGACTCGTTTTAAAATGCCAGACAATTGTTATAATGCATTTTGTAATAACCTATTTGGATGATGAATTTATGATGTTTTTTTTTTACTTGGGGAGGAAAAACTCATCATTTCAAATAAATAACGATTCTTGTCATGGTGATTTAAATTGCCTCAATCCAGTTGTTGCAATTCTATTTTGTTAAGTTGTCAAACTGTGTTATTTGTCCCAGTTGTATCATTTTGAAGCACTTTGAATCAAATTGTCTCATCTAATTGTTGCATACAAATGACTCATACATCTTTCTCGTTTCACGATATTCTGACGAAATCAAGGTTGTCAACCTACGGGTGGACTCACTTTAACTCTAACTCGGTGAGAAAAGCGGGCCGCACACACCCGCCGAGTCGACCGCTACAGGTATCGTGTTGGAGGTCAAATTGTGTCATTTTTTTCATTGGTTTGCGAAATGCGCCTATTTTTCGATTTTTCTTTTTGCCCAACTCAATCTTTGGAATCCTTAGTTGAACATTTGAATATTGATGTTATATAAGTGTGTATGAATTTTCACTATATGTTGGATCTAAGTACGATATGTTACTTTGGTGTAATGTTATATGTTATTACTCATATGTTAGATGAAATTTGATATAATTTATCAAGATAAGTACAATATAATGACTCTTTCCATATTTCCGGGCTAAACCGGGCTAAAATGGGTGACCCATTAACCCTTGACCCACTAATTCGACCGGGTCCGGATCAACCCGCGGGTTGACAACCTTGGACGAAACATATTTCATTAACGACAATTAAGTAGAATTTTTTCTTCTTTTTTCGTCTCTCTCCAAAAATAACTCTATATTAATATACGACAACAATATTGATTATGATGATCCATGATTGTTAAAAAATAATACTGTCTCTGACTCTCTGTTCATTTTATGGTGAAATTGCACCGAAAACCACCTGTAACCCGACCAACACGTCCAACCGACCAAATCCATCGTATTTACTACTAAATTAATCTTTAAGGTTGGGCAAGAGTTTTCTTTTGTGAAACCCTTCTCTTTTGTGTGGATGCAAGTTTTAGGTTGCGCCCACCTGTGAATACCTGACCCAACCCTTTTGTTACATTTATTGCCTTAGGTGTTCATATTAATGTGTCGTATACAAACATATTTGTGAGGAAATTACGATATTTTATCATATTTTCTCTCGTGGTCTCACTAACTTTATGCATAATTAACTGCAAATTCGTAAGTAGTTTTAATACGAGCTCCTATTCACTTTGTCTTTTTTCAATACGAACTATGGTTTGGATTTTGTGTTAGATTGAAACGACTAAATTACAACCACCCCAATTGTACTTATCAGGTCATCCTTTTAATTAAGAGTTAGAGAAATTTAGTAAGAAATTGATGCCCTCTAATAAATTTGTAAGAACGATTTGCGGAATAGAAATAACACAGGTTTTACGTGGTATCCCCGAGTATCGGGACTAGTCCACGGGAGAGCTTAACTCTCCGGAGTCACTCTTATTATTCTTGTTCAAGTTGCGGCCAGAGGCCTTACATCATATTTATACCCTTTGTGTGCAGCTAGGGTATGAGAGGAATAAGGAAGATTCCTTTTACAACAAGGAACGGAAACACTTCCTACTATAATTGACCCATTATCATCATTCTCAACATGGGCCTTAGCTGCAGCGGGTTGCCTCTCCTGATGTCGCTGCGGATCTCGCATGGGTCGTGGACCTTGGGCCACGTCCATTACTCCCCCGCAAGCTGTGACGTGAAGATCACGAACGTGCAGCTTGGAAAGAAGGAAATGAAATCTCTCTGCACCAAGACCTTTGGTAAACATGTCGGCAAGTTGACAATGCGAACTTATCTTTGAAGGAGCAATATCACCTGACTGAACACGCTCACGAACAAAGTAACAGTCCATCTCGACATGTTTTGTGCGTTCATGAAAGACTGGATTTGCAGCGATATGGAGAGCAGCTTGATTATCACAGTAGAGTGTCGTGGGGCCGGTCTGTGTGGCGCCAAGCTCTCGAAGTAGCCACCTTAACCATAAAATCTCACTCACTGTGCTGGCCATGGCACGATACTCAGCCTCGGCAGAAGAGCGAGCAACCACCTGTTGCTTCTTTGTACGCCAGGATATGGGAGCCCCACCAAGGGTTATAACATACCCAGTCGTGGACCTGCGGGTGGATTGACAACCACCCCAATCTGCATCACAATAACCAGTGAGCTCAAGTGAGTTATTACGAGGGAAGAAAAGACCTTGTCCCGGAGCACCTTTGAGATAGCGCAGTATCCTCTGCGCGGCTTCCATATGGGCATGCGTAGGAGCATGCACAAATTGGCTAAGTATATTAACTCCATACGTAATGTCTGGTCGAGTTACTGTGAGGTAGAGAAGTCGGCCAACCAGACGTCGATAGGCAGCTGGGTTTGGATGATCGGCTGGTGCGGGGCGAGTGAGATGATGATTTTGCTCTACCGGGAATGCACTGGGGCGACTACCCGTCACGCCTGCATCATCCAAAATATCCAAGACATACTTACGCTGGCTCAGTATCATGCCTTCAGGTGCCCGAGCAACTTCGATGCCCAAGAAATACCGAAGTGGACCAAGATCTTTGATACTAAAACGTTGATGCAGGAAGGCCTTGACATGAGAGATAAACTCAAGGCTAGTACCTGCTAAGATGACATCATCCACATAGATAAGTGCCACAACGTGTGTACTCCCCTGTCGGAAGACGAACAGCGAGTGATCAGCCGGGGAGGGGCGGAATTGGAGTTCACGAAGTGCTGCGGTGAACTTATGGTACCAATTCCGCGATGCCTGTCGTAACCCATACAAGGATTTGTTCAACCGACAAACGCGAGTCTCCCCCGGAGCAGCAAATCCCTGTGGAATGCGCATATATACTTCTTCATCCAGATCACCATGAAGAAACGCGTTGTTGACGTCCAACTGATGAATAAACCACCCTTTACTAACAGCGACTGCAAGTAGACAACGAACAGTAACAAGCTTGGCGACGGGAGCAAAGGTGTCATGGAAATCGACACCTTCGATCTGAGTATATCCTTTGGCGACCAAACGCGCCTTATATCGCTCAACCGTGCCATCCGGGTGAAATTTCACCTTATACACCCATTTGCAGTCGATGACTCTCTTGCCGGGGGGAAGAAAAACCAAGCTCCACGTCCCATTCTCTTCGAGGGCCAAGACTTCAGCTGACATGGCCGCCCGCCAACGAGGGTCCTTAACTGCTTCATAGAAGGATCGAGGCTCGGGATGATGTGCCACAGCTGCGAGAAAAGCACAATAATTAGCCGAGAAACGATCATAAGTAAGCTGTGCAGATAAGGGATAACGAACTGACTGAGCTGTACTTCCCGTATAATAGATGTCCAGGTGCTTAGGTGGCACCCTGTTGCGTTCACCTCGGCGGAGTGGGGCAGGCTCCGGATTGGGCGAAGGCGGCTGATGTGTAGCGGGTGAAGATTCTCCCAAATGCAGGTCCATTGTGGAAGTCGGCTGCATAGGGGAAGCACTCGGCCGAGTGCAAGACTTGTCCGCTGTTGGTGAAGACAGGTCCAGCGGGCTGGACTGATCGGGCTCTTCAAGAGAGGTGGGCCGAGTTGGCCCAAGGGGCCGAGGTGATGCATCCAGGCGAGTGGGGGGAGATACGGCCACTGACCCGGGTAATGGCCCAGCCGAGGGAGAGAAAGGAAACTGGGTATGCTGGCGCTCACCATCGAGAAGTTCATTCTCGTCATCAACATGGCGTTCAAAAACAGACCCAGGCACCCAGGGGAACTGATCGGAGCATCCTTCCTGAAATGGGAAGACCGATTCATGAAAAACTACGTCTCGACTGGTGATGATTTTCCGCGTAGACAAATCGTAAGCCCGATATCCCTTCTGGCTAGCTGCATAGCCCATAAATACACACGCACGACCGCGTTCTGAGAATTTTCCCAAATTCGCGTGCGTATCCTTGCAATATACTAAACAGCCGAATACGCGAAGGTGATTGTATGCCGCCGGTTTTCCAAACACAATCTCATAAGGCGTGCGCCCAGTAGCTTTAGTAGGCAGCCTGTTGATCAAATATGCTGCCGTAAGCACGCATTCTCCCCAAAATCGAACTGGAAGAGAGGCTTGAAAACGCAGTGCCCGTGCTGTCTCAAGTATATGTCGATGCTTGCGTTCCACGACGCCATTCTGCTGAGGCGTATCAGTACAGGAAGTTTGCAAAGATATGCCTTCCTTCTCATAAAATTCGCACAATAATTTGGTCGCAAATTCAGGACCGTTGTCAGCTTGAATCTTCTTAACCTGTTTACCAAACTGAGTACGAACAAGGTTGCAGAATAACTGTATATAACGACCAACCTCCGACTTAAAACGAAGTAAATATATCCACACACCTCGACTGAAATCATCGACTATAGTCAAGAAATAATGAGCACCACTGTATGACGGAGTATGATAACCTCCCCAGATATCCATATGCAACATCTCAAAACAAGAAGTAGTACGAATCCCGCTAACGGGAAAAGGTGTTCTAGTCTGTTTAGCCCTTGAACACGAATGACATAATTCTACTGCCGACTCGACTGGAAAAGAAAAATTCGAACTTAATTTCTCCAATACTCCTGCTGAGGGATGACCCAACCTTGCATGCCAAGGCGCTCCCTGCCCTTTAACCACGGCATTGGCGCGTGCATGACCGCCAAACAACTTCAGAAAGTACAAACCATCACGAATCTCCCCCTTCCCAATCACGTTCTTGGAGTGTAAGTCCTGTATAACGCAGAAATCACCAAGAAAAATCAATGCCACATGATGTTCTTGACAGAGCCGACTGACAGAGAGTAAATTGCAGCTGAATTCCGGAACATGTAGAACCCGACTGAGAATTCTGTCATTACTGAGTCGAACAGACCCTATACGTTTCACAGGAATGCTCGCTCCATTTGGTATCCGTACTGGCTGACATGGTACATTATCATTGTATGCGAATAACAGAGAATCATCCATGACAATGTGTTCATTGCAGCCAGAATCAATAAGCCATTCGGGTTCATTTGAAAAGGAATACGTACCCGCCATGTGACTAGAGGGATCGGCAGCTCCTTGAGTCATACTGCCAAAGAATTGCTTCAACTGGAGTAATTGTTGAGGGGTAAAACCAGCAGTGGCACTCGCTTCAGACTCGGCCTGCGCTGCCCGAGGTTCACGACTCTGACCTCGTCCTCTTCCTTGCTCGCGAGCGTCACGATTGCGGCGGCGATCAGGTCTCTCGCCCGATTTGTCCCGAGACGGCCACCCAATGAGCTCATAGCAGCTCTCTTTAAGATGCCCAGACTTGTGGCAATGGGTACACGTCACTCGCTCCCTGTCACCCGACGATCGCCCTCGTGGGTTGCGCGCTTCAGCAGCCGGTTTTGCAGAATCTTCTTGGGCTGCGAAAGCAGCAGCTTCCGGGACGGGCTTCCGATTTTGAGTAATGGACCTTTGCTGTTCATCATTAAACACAATACGGAAAGCCTCGGGAAGTGAAGGTGTGACTGCCATAGATAAAATTTGGCTACGAACAGTAGCATAAGACTCGTCCAAACCGAGCAAGAAGTCTAGCAACCTCATGCTCTCATTCTGATCCCGACTCCTTCGGCCACATGCGCATACTGGCGGTGGAAGAATAGACTGTGTTTCTTCCCAGTTTTTGCGCAACTTAGTATAAAAACTTGAAACCGATTGCTTCTCTTGCTGCAACAAGCAAATATTACGACGTAGCTCATAGGCTCGTGTTAGATTACCTTTGCTAAAGCGATCACGCAGGTCCTCCCAGATTTCCTGAGCCGTTTTAGCATGCATTACGCTGCTGCGTAATTCCGCATCCATGGCGGTTCGCAGCCAACCCTTGACAAGTGCATCACATCGCATCCAGGCAAGGGACTGAGCCGATCCGTCTTCTGGTCGGGGAATAGAGCCATCTGCGAAACCAATCTTATTCTTTGTGACCAGGGCATCCGTCATCTCCAGGACCCATTCACCATAATTTGACGACGTTAATAGGCTGCTCACATGGAGATGTCCCGTGCTATCACTCTGGTGTATGAAAAGAGGGTTCGTGACGTCGATGTCCCCATTACCGTGGCTACCACCGCCACTGCCGCCAGAAAGCTTGGATTCAGGCGTTCCCGAGAAAGTAGAATCCTTCCCAGACATATTGAGTAATCGAGTGTTGGATCAATGCTCTGATACCATAATAAATTTGTAAGAACGATTTGCGGAATAGAAATAACACAGGTTTTACGTGGTATCCCCGAGTATCGGGACTAGTCCACGGGAGAGCTTAACTCTCCGGAGTCACTCTTATTATTCTTGTTCAAGTTGCGGCCAGAGGCCTTACATCATATTTATACCCTTTGTGTGCAGCTAGGGTATGAGAGGAATAAGGAAGATTCCTTTTACAACAAGGAACGGAAACACTTCCTACTATAATTGACCCATTATCATCATTCTCAACATGGGCCTTAGCTGCAGCGGGTTGCCTCTCCTGATGTCGCTGCGGATCTCGCATGGGTCGTGGACCTTGGGCCACGTCCATTACCCTCTAAGTGAAGACAGCTGCAATCCATTATAGTGCCACAAAATTATGATGCCATGTTCATGTTCTTGTCTCGATTCCTCAACTCGTGGCTTTGCAACTCTCATTACATTAATATATTTTTTTCAATTTAATTGCTCAGTGCATGTATTCCAAGGATCTCATTTGTGCCCATTCTGATGCTGAATTGAAACCCGCGTTTGCCCTAAATAATTGCCAAATAAAACCACTTCGTTTCTCGCATGCCTTCACTATGATTTCTGGGCTGCTCCAGACCCAATTCCACACGAAAACGTGAAACCCACAAGCCCACAACAATTATTATTTTACGAAAAACTAAAACCAGAATCAAAGCTGGCTCTCTTTCTCTTTCTTTTCCCTTAAATTGAACACGCATTTGCCATTTCCACGAGCTTTTCCACAGGGATAATTATCTCCTTAATTTTGCTTGCCAAAAACAAAATTAATAAATAATTACCCAACCGTATTAGCTTGCCAGTCACATTCATCCCATATATAATGATAATAACAATTAACTAATCAATATTTTATTTTATTTTATTTTAATAGATCGAACTCAAAGCTGTCTTTGGCTCTGGATTTGGCTTTGGCTCATCTATCGCAGAAGAAAACAAAAGAAAAATACGGTAACAGTAAAAATAGTAAAAAACAACAACCAATCCGGCTAAGTAAGTACTCCAATTAAATGGTGGCAGGCCTAAGGAAAAATAATTAATATTTTCAAAAAGAAACAAATATATTAATTTGAAAACTCAATCCCAGAATCCTTGCCAAAAACACCCACCTGTTCCACTATCACCAAGCTTAGCCTTACTACAAAATAAGAAACCAAAATTTCCATCCAAACCCAGAGAGGAGAGCTCTTCCCTTCCTTCTGCCACGCCCAAATTTCCTTCCAAAGTGGAAAAAAGCTTCCATCTTTCCCTCCTCCATTGCTGCTCCTCCTCTTCATTATGCTCCCCCACGCTCCACTCATTCTCCCAAACCAGTTGCTTTTGTAGCCTTTCCGCCACAGCAATTTGATTTTCCCTCCATTCCAGCTTCTTCCAGAGAGAGGGCTCTCTGAGTTCCCATTTCTTCTCCAGATCTACGAGCGAGCAATATAAAAAGAAAAATGGTGGCGGAGACTTGGATACTGAAGATGGGGAACCAGGTGAGCAGCAATTTAAAGCACGCATTCCTCCTTGAACCCAGCAGCAAGAAGAAAACCCCCAGAAGGGCGGCGGCCACGGAACCCACCAAGCAAACAATTGGGATCCTCTCCTTCGAGGTCGCCAATGTCATCTCCAGAACCGTCCATCTCCACAAATCCCTCACTGATTCAGAGATCTCCAAGCTCAAATCCGACATCTTGGGCTCTCAGGGGGTCAGGAACTTGGTCTCCAACGACGATTCCCGCCTTCTGGAGCTTGCCCTGGCCGAGAAGCTAGACGACCTCAACAGAGTCGCCGCCGTCGTCTCCCGCCTCGGCAAGAAGTGCGTCGAGCCGGCCTTGCAAGGGTTCGAGCACGTCTATGGGGATTTAATTAGCGGCGCGATTGATGTGAAGGAATTGGGGTTCTTGGTCAAGGACATGGATGCCATGGTCAGGAGGCTCGAGAGGTATGTCCACGCCACTGCTAATTTGTACAGTGAAATGGAAGTTCTGACCGAATTGGAGCAAGCTACCAAGAAGTTTCAGATGAACCAGCACGAGGAAAGCAGGAAAGCGTTTGAGCAGAAAGTGGTTTGGCAGAAGCAAGACGTTAGGCATCTCAAGGACGTTTCAATTTGGAACCAGAGTTATGATAAAATTGTGGAGTTGCTTGTTAGAACTGTGTGTACTATTTATGCTAGGATTTGTGCTGTGTTTGGTGAATCCATGTTGCACAAGGAGAATAGTAGTTGTTCTATCTCTTCCCTCTCTCCTAATAGTAAGGATGAATGCTGGGAAGTTTCA
Organism: Linum tenue; assembly: GCA_946122785.1. NCBI lineage: Eukaryota > Viridiplantae > Streptophyta > Magnoliopsida > Malpighiales > Linaceae > Linum > Linum tenue. The sequence continues at coordinate 55,948,663 of CAMGYJ010000002.1, forward strand.
GGGCAATTGAAGCGACCCATTGTGCAGCAGAAGAAGGAGGCGAACAACAAGGTTAGGCCTCACCGGGTTGATTCCAGGAAGAATGGAGTTTCCTCTGTGCTTGAAGCTGGTGATGTCATGTTTCCTTGTGGGGCGAGCCCTGGAAGGATGTTCATGGAGTGCCTTAGCTTGTCTAGCTCAGTGTCAAAGCTGGATTACGACGATGACGAGGATGATCAAAGCAGCCAAATCTCAAGCTGCAAAAGCGTGATGAATTCTAACTTGAAGAGAGCGCTTAGCCATTTGAGTAGTGGGGATGAAAGGCAAGGGGAAACTAGCCCGTTTGGTGGACCGAAGAGCAGATTGACCATCTATGCCCCTCAAAGCACACTCGGAGGGTCTGCTTTGGCATTGCATTATGCCAACGTCATAATCGTGATCGAGAAGCTGCTTCAGTACCCTCATTTGGTAGGTGAAGAAGCGAGGGATGATCTGTACCATATGCTGCCAACAAGCTTGAGACTTTCACTGAGGAAGAAGTTGAAGTCGTATGTGAAGAACTTGGCGATCTACGATGCCCCATTGGCCCACGATTGGAAAGAGAGCATCGACGGGATGCTGAAGTGGCTTGCTCCACTGGCACACAATATGATGAGATGGCAGAGCGAAAGGAACTTCGAGCAGCATCAGATTGTGGCAAAGAGCAATGTCCTACTGCTCCAGACGTTGTACTTCGCTGATAGAGCAAAGACAGAAGCAGCCATATGCGAGCTTCTTGTTGGGTTGAACTATATATGCCGGTACGAGCAACAGCAGAATGCATTATTGGATTGTGCTAGTAGCTTCGACTTTGAAGACTGTATGGAGTGGCAGATGCAGTGTCGAGCTGCTTATTTTAACTGATAAAAGAAACACAGCAGGATGAAGATCTTGAGGTTTGTTATACTGAATTCACTTTGGCTAATTTGATTTTGGAGAAAAGATCCCAGTTGATTAATATTTTGTTGCTTAGCCAGAAGGTATGTCTTCTGTGGCTTTGGAAGGGAAGTAAGTATATAGGAATGAACTGCCATGATTTATCAAAGGGGATCTCTTTTCTAATTGTTGTATATTCTTGTGGGTTAGAATGTAATTGTCTGCTGCACATCACTGCATTGTGGCAGCTTAGTGCTTTCTGTAAAATGTTCTTACCTGGCCAGCCAGTATCTTGGAAGGAAGGAATTAGTGAATTGACATGTCATACTTGTACAACATTTGGGTTGCCTGTCTATTCTCTGTTGAACTTGCATTTGCCTTCTGAATGCCATCAGATATTTTGTACTTGTTGTTTCATGAAGTTCAGATGATTAGGAAGTTGCTTGATTAAACTGGAACAATCCTCCTTACAATAGGTTATCAAACATTGAATTAGTTCATTTGGAATCAACTAGGGGGGAAGATCCCATATGAAATGCTGACTTGAAGCTCCATTATGAGAACAAATGAATGATTGCTGAAAAGCTCTGACAGTCGTCAACTTCTGCAATAGATTGCAGCTTTCAAACTTTCCCCTGACACTGGCAATAGAAGTGGATGAACTCTCTTGCTCTTAACGGGTGGGATTTATTCACTATTAAAAAACCTGCTGATGAGCACAAGTCTGAAAGTGGTGACCTTTGTTTGGGCTTCCTGGTTGATTTATGTGTTAAACAAGAGTTTTTCTGTCCATTAATTAAAGACGTCACCTTTCACTCGATACTGCTCCTCCTCCTGGGGCCTAGTGAATTAAATATAGGGAGGGACACAGTAGTACACACAACAGAAAGAGAGGAGGTTTCAGTTTGTTTAGGGTTGTCATTGTCTCTAGGGCTCTAGCAACTTCCTACCCAACATTTTGTCTCTTATAGTAACCTCTACTTACTTCCATGCCTTTAAGAAAATCTCAAAACTATCTGCTTTGGACTGAAATTGATGCTGTAGAAGAGCAGGAGGGTTTATAAGGTAACACCCACTATCAGTGCTCGCCAATAATGACAGATAGCAACGAAACATCTCAGTTTTTATCATCAATGGAACATTGCACAAACTAGATGGCAAGGCAAAGTTAATGAAGCTTTTTCATTTCTTCTGGGGTGATCCAAAGGAAAAAGAAGGGGGAGAGGTGGTTGGGCATGTGGAGGTCATTGAAGGCATTGGTGGCCAGGGTAGACGGTAGCATTGAGTGCGTCCGAGGGGGCACCATTACTGAACACTAAATCCTCCAAAGAGATGAAGAAGGACACAATCACACACACACACAAGAACACCACTGCTGCCGTATCTGTGTGTGTGTGGTTGCAAGCTCATTTAATTCATTGACAATGCCATTTCCAAAGCAAGTAACACACCAGCAAGAAGCATTAAATAGAGATGGCGATTGGGGATCCTTCAATTTCCTTGTTGTTCTGCTGCTGCTGATTGGGTTTCATTGTGGATTCAAGTCAAAGGGGATGACGTACTACTAATTAGCTTACATGGGTCTGATGAAGTCAAGGAAGTTGCACAGTTTTGCTGCACACTCCTCGTCGTCATCGCCATTCATATCAATCATATATAGCCATCTGCTGTCTTGCTAAATCATTGTCATAGCCAGAAACCAAGGGCTGGCCCCCGTCCTTGTTTGTACATGTGGTCTAATTTAAGCTCGAAGTTTGCTAGATAACGTAGCAGCAAACTTCTTTTTATCAATGAGCACGTTGGCTTGCAGGCTTTTGCAGTGGTGACTCCAAGACTATAAGTCTATATAACCTTGCTTAGGGAGGAGGCTTTCAGTCGGCCAGTTCACTTAGCTCGAACAATTATCAATTATACTATTCCAGATTTGTCTATATTGACTTATATGGGTCAACTGCCAAAACAAAACAGTTATCCAATTATGCATTTTCCTCAATAGTTTGACCACAATGTCACGTTGTTGATCGGGTCGATCAAAATATTTATTAGACCGATATACTCTGTTTCTATAAAGATGTTGATGATAATTTCATTGAATTTCTTAAAGTCCCTTGATAATTGAATTGGAAGGGCAAATTGTATAAGATAGAAGTAGAAAGCATTAAGATAATAATGACGACAATTTTTTTTTTTTTTTTTTTGCATTAAAGGAGGCCAAAGCCAAGAAAGAGATCAGTTATAACAGGAGAGAGGAAAGCAGAAAAGAAGAGAAGAGAAGACTATCTATCTCTTTGCACCACAATCCGGCGCTCAAAAGAGACTCCCTGGTTATCCTCGTGTAGAACACGACACAAGTCCCTTAGCGGGTCAACAAGTTCTCGCACGCCATAGGGATAGATGAGACTGTGCTTCGATAGCCAGTCCGTGGCTCTATTCCCCTCCCGGTATGTGAACAATATTGACCAACCAATCCTGATCCAAGAGCCGCCGAATCAACATCAGGATGTCAGCGTACGGGTGGATGGGATCCTGTCGATCCTTAATCAATTGAATAGCCAGTTGAGAGTCTAACTCAACAATCAAGCTCGTGCACCTGCAACGCCAAGCAATGTCCAGGCCATGCCGAATTGCCCACAGCTCAGCGAGAGCCGCCAAGGCCTTTCCAATCTTAGCCACAAAACCAGCTATCCATCGAACCTGATCATCTCTAATCAATCCGTCAGCCTCTGCAATCCCGGGATTTCCCCCCGAAGCCCCATCAACATTGAGCTTCATCCATCCCCTTGGGGGGGGGGGGGGCAAGCCACCTAATGCTCTCTACCCTCTCTTCTTGGACCATCCTAGGCTTACCTGGCGAGATTGAAGGGGCACTCCAAGCCTTGTGCCAAAGGTTGATCTTATGCATGATCGAGTGGCTCAGGGACGGGGCAGTCAGAGTGGCAGCAGACCCTTCGAAGCAGCCCGTGCACCCGTTCTTCCACAAACACCAGATCGCTATGCTGAAGAAGGCATTCCAACTAACCCCTGCCGCCATGGCCTCCTCCTTGAGAAGGTTCTTCTGCAGCCAGTCTCCCGTAGAAGCTGAGAAGAAAGCGTGATGGTCAGCCGCCGACACGTGCCTGCTCCAAAAGAACACGGCGGGAGGGAAATCACGGAGGACATGAAAAATGGTCTCGGCAGCATCTTCACAACGGTAGCAGGAGGAGGACGGCGTGCACTTTCTAGGGAACCTGAGTTGGTTCGTAGCAATCTTGCCCAAACAGACCAGCCAGGCGAAACACCAAACTCTTTCCGGAACAGGGAGCCGCCAAATTTTCTTCCACATCAGATGCCGGGAATCATGCTGAGGCGGATTCGCCAACAAGTAGGCTGTTTTGGTTGAGAAGCGCCCGTTGGAGGATCCCGTCCAGAAGATCCTGTCCTTCTCGGTGGAGAGAGGATCCACAACCACCGCGGTCATCTTCTGCAGAACCTCCACTAGCAGCCATGGGGCCAACCGATCCACGTCCCACGATCCGTCTTCTCCAAGGTGGTCAACAACAGAATCCGACATCCTATCACTCGGCACCGGTTGAAGGGCCATCTCCACGAGCGGGACCTGCATCAACCAAATATCACGCCAAAACTTAGTATCTTTCCCGCTATGAATATTCCACCCACAGCCTTACTGCAGTAAGCTCGAAGCTTTAGTAAAGCTTCTCCAAGCAAAGGAACTTCCCTGACTCGGGCGAAAAAGGTCCAATCCTTCCCGTTGGCGCCCATACTTGGCACGAAAGAGCTGTGTCTAGAGGGAGTTCTTCTCCTGAAGCAACCGCCAGCCCCCTTTAGCCAGGAGAGCCAAATTAGCTTGCCTCAGGGGTCGTAAGCCTGCACCCCCTTGACTCTTTGGCTCGGTTAACTTCTCCCAGGCCACCAAATGCATCCTTCCTTGCTTCTCCCCCACTCCCCATATGAAATCCCTGTTAATCTTATCAATAGATTTACAAACATTCATAGGGACGAGCTCCGTCTGCATAGGGTAAGTAGGGATAGCAAGAGACACAAAGCGCGCCACTGTAAGCCTCGCAACAAGGGAAAGACGCCTAGCTTTCCAAGGCGCAAGCTTCTTCTGAATTTGAAGAATAAGGGGCTGGTATCTGCTCTTGGTGATCCTCCCATGGATAGCTTGCAAACCCGGGTAACGCCCCAGATTGAGAGTCAACGGAATGCAAGCTCTGTCGCTAAGATGTTGCGCTCGATGCTGACTGATATTTGGTGAGACATAGAGCAAGGACTTGCTGAAGTTCACTCTTTGGCCAGAGCTAGCACAAAAGTCGTCCAAGCATTCCTTGATAATCCAGACCTGAGAGCCTTCAGCCTCTGCAAAAAGAATAAGATCATCTGCAAAAAAGAGGTGAGTTAGAGCCGGGACCCCAGGCGACAATCTGACAGGTTTCCACACCTTATCCTGGACCGCCCGGTCTATTCTATGAGAGAGGCGCTCCATACATAAAACAAAAAGATAAGGTGAAAGGGGATCTCCCTGTCTAACACCTCGGGTCGGGGAAATGGGCTGCAAGAGCTCTCCATTCCAGAGGATGCGCATAGCATTCTTCTCGACACAGTACATGATGCAGTGTATCCAAGAGCTCGGAAGACCAACTTCAATGAGAGTATCCCGAAGAAAATCCCATATGAGCCTGTCATAAGCCTTCTCAAGATCAATTTTCATAACCAGCCCTCCTTTCTTGCCTCTCTTCTTCCGCATAGAGTGGAGAAATTCCTGGACAATAAGGATATTGTCTGTCGTCTGTCGGCCAGGAATAAAACTACTCTGTCGAGGAGAGACCAGAGAACTCATAACCGTCTTCAATCTGCTAGTCATAGCTTTAGTGATGGCCTTGAGACTGACGTTGTTGAGGGAGATCGGTCTGAGTTGCCCAACAGTCCCGGGATTCTCAACTTTGGGGATGAGCACCACCGTAGAAGCAAAAACCTCCTCTGGTAGCTCGCCTTCCTCGAAAAACGAGATGGCCATGTCAGTAAGAGATTTCCCCACAGTCTTCCAAGTGTGCTGGTAGAAAATAGCCCGAAAACCATCCGGACCCGGGGCCTGAAAGGGTTTCATATCAAAAACCGCCCGATGGACATCTTGAATAGCGAAGGGCCGGAGAAGCTGGTTAAGATCCTCAAGGCTGAGGTGAGGGAAGGCTCCTCGAGGCATCAAATCACTGTAGGTAGTTTCATCCTGCAGATACAGACCAGAGTAAAAATTGAAAAACCATGGAGGCCAACTGCTGTCTGTCTGTCACCCATTCCCCATTCTCATCCTTCAGACAAGTAATCCTGTTGGCCCTTCTTCGGATTTTGGCTAGTTGGTGAAAGTATGAAGTATTCCTCTTCCCGAACTTGACCCAGTTCTCCCGAGATCTTTGGAATCACAACAATTCTTCCTGCTCCAAGACTTTGTCTAATTCCGTTGACAGCGTGGAGTGGAGCTTAGCTAGGCCGGGAGAGAAACCCTCAGCCAAACGTTTCTCCACACCACTAATGCGAGCCAACAGTCTCCTTTTTCTTTGAGCTATATTACCAAAAACTGCTCTATTCCACTCTTGTAGCTTGGAAGACAGATCCTGTAAAGCAAGAGGGAGAGCAGCCTGTGAGTTCCACGAGTCAGCTAAAAATTTGTGAAAGTTTTCATGCGGAATCCAAGCTGCTTCAAACTTAAAGGGTTTAGAGGAGGGTTGTGAAACTCCTTGGCGAGCAACAGAGCTGAGAATTGGGTGGTGATCAGATCCCACTCGAGTAAGATGGAGGATCGTGGTGTCAGGGAACGCTTCGTTCCAACTCAGGTTGCAGAGGCTACGGTCTAGCCTACTCTCTTTGAACGTGGAAGCTTGTGAACCCCTTGACCAAGTAAAGCGAGGTCCGGAAAAGCCCAAATCTACAAGCTCCGCCTGGTTAATCCATTGGCTAAACCTTCTGCATCTGCGAAGAGTGGCTGCTGTACAAGGGCCGCTCCTTTCATCCGGAGAAGAGATATCGTTGAAGTCTCCAGTTAGGATCCAGGGACGAGTGATATTCTTGCTTTCTTCAACCAAGTTGTACCAGAGCAGGCTTTGGGGATGTTGCCGGGGAGACGCATAAACTGCAGTCAAAAACCAACTCGGCAAATTGTTCTCGCATATGGCCAAAGTAAGGTGTTGTTCCCCCGCAGAGTGAATCTGAACATCGAACTGCTGCGCATTCCAGAATGCCCAGATACCCCCGCTCCGACCTGTGGCCTCAACACGAGCAACGTCGGGGAAACCAAGCTTCTCGCAGACAGAATCAGCAACCGAGCCACTGACCTGCGGCTCCAACAAAATAACAAATTTAGGCCGGTGGAGCGTAAGAACGACATGCCCCCAGCACCACCCACGTTCCACGACAGAATTTTGAACTCAGAATAATTAGAGCTAGACATAATAAATAGCAAAAACGAAAAGAAGGGGAGGGGAGGGGAAGAAAGGGAGCTGATAGAAAAAATCAGCAGAGCTCGGAAGCTTCTCCGCGGCCGCCTTATCCGACCCATCTCCCTGAGGTGCCATGGTCGACGGTGCCACTGCAGCTCTCTCTGGTTCGTCACTGGATTTCGCCGCATTCGTCCACTCCTGAATTTGTTGAAGAGTTAGAGAGACGCGTCATTCCCTGCTTTTCACTTTCTTCTCCTTAATCGGCGACCAAATTTGAAGCGCCTTAGTTGGATTATGACGAATCGGGGTGCCGCGTGGTGTCGTCGATCTGTCGCTGCCAATTCCTTTCTTTTTTCCTTTCTTAGGGAAGTCTCGGCGTAATCTAAGGGAAGGGGCCGGACATGGTAAGTCTGATCTAAAATCCCCAGCCTAGGGGTGGGCAAACGGTTCGGTAAACCCGAACCGAACCGAAACCGAATTAGTGCTATTCGGTTCGGAATTCGAAAGAAAAATATGGATAGTTCGGAAATCAGGATTCTTTCAACCGAACCGGATTTCCGAATTTCCGACCAAAAACCGAAATACTATAATTGCAAGCTCCAAATGGTGGATTTTTATGTTTGTAGTTGTTTTTAGACTTAAATATTTGAAATGTTTTATGACTTATGTGTTGAAAAGTTTGGTTTTATCATTGATGATGCATATAATTGATATTTATTGCTTATATTAGGGGTGAAATATAATTTAAAAGTGAGAAAATACAACTAGCTTCACAAATTCGGTTTTGTGTGAAAAACCGAACCGAATTATATTTCGGTTTAAACCGACCGAATCGAATTATAATTCGGTTCGAATTCGGTTTGAGGTTTGAAAGAATTCGGGGACCCGGTATTCATAATTTCGGTTCAGTCGAAACCGAACCGACCGAATGCCCACCCCTACCCCAGCCTACAACGGCCACAAGGCCTGGAATTCTGGGAAAGGAGAGGAAGATGGAAATGAAAGTTTTGAAAACCTCCCTAAAATTCAGAGTGGGAAATCGGGAAAAGTGGGGGGAAGCTCGGCTGGGAAGAAAGAAGAGGTGAAGAAAGGAAAGGCCCCCATCGCCGCTAATGCTGAAACAACAGAGAAAGGGCTGTTAGGCCCAAGACCTAACCCAGGTGATCAGGCCTCTCGGCCCACTAAGTCCAAAAATGACTTCGAGGCCTCTACCTCAGTCACGGAAGGTCCAAAGAAAGGAAGGACAAACAAATTGGTTGATACCAAAGCCCACGAGGGGCTTCCCTCAATGTCCACTCCTTCTGGATCGGCCCAAAACTTTCAGGGAGAGTCTGATACCCGTATCTGGATCGTGGAGTCGAAGCCATATTCTCCCCCTCCGCCGCGAATCGTCGATCCGGCAGCTCCTTCGGCCAACAATAATGACGACAATTGAAGAATCATAATATAAGTCGAAGGTAAAGAAATTGAATTTGAAGCTATTAACACTTAATGTTGTTAGGATATAGCCTATCAATTTTTTTTTTTTACGTTTTAGCATTATTACTAAGTAATTAGGGTGTAGCGTATTCATGGTTTAGGCTTTTAGTATTTAGGGGTTCAAGGGTTAGGGTAGCATTCTGGGTAGTGTGGCTCAAGGTTTACAGTTTAAGATAGAGTTTCAAGTTTTTAGGTCGTTTTAAGCGATTTTGGGTATTAACGTACATGATATAGGGTTTTAAGGTTTGAGTTTATAGGTAGGCTATAGAGTCTATTTTAAGGGTTACATGTTTAGAATTTTAGGTTTGAGTGGTCTATGGTTTATGAGGTTGATGTTATATGATTTGCGAGTTTAAAATTTAGGTTTACTTCTTCAATCGATTTCATCCTCATCTCCTTAAGTTGTTATTTAAATAAAATAGTTGGATTTGAGATTTGATGTCCTGAAGTCTGCGTACCTCAAATTAGCACTAACTCACAAAATTTTAATATTTATCTTAAAATACTAAAGCTAAACTCTAAACAATATATACTAAATCTTAAATTCTAAACCCGAAAATCTAAACCCTCAACAAAAAGTGTTAAATATGTTTTTTTTTAAGGAAAACTGTATTCATATATTAATCAAACATAGCATGGTTTCCAAAGGTTTCCTCTATAATGAGAGGTACAATTTCATGAGGTGGATCATCCCAAACCTTCTCACTATCCCAGTTGCAATCCAGATGGGCTACTTTATGGGTCATTTTGTTATTGCTTCGGCCCACCCAAGACCATTGAACCGAGCCCAATGCCTGGGCTTTGATCCGAACCTCCTCGCACATCAGTCCGACCTCAGTTTCCCTTCTCTCTTCTCGGCGGAGATGGTGAACAACACCCTGGCAATCGGATTCCATTTCCACTTCCCCCATTCCTCTCCTCCTCGCCATTTCCAGACCAAAATCCATCGCCAACACCTCTGCCTCCTCTGGGTTCCACTGAATCCGAGATCTCTTCACTGCCCCAAACAGGAAATGCCCATTCTGATCCCTAGCCACCGCTCCCCATCCCGTTCCCTGTCCATCAAAACAAGCCGCATCCACATTAATCTTCACCGCCCCTGCCGACGGGGGTTTCCATCGCTGGTCCTCTTCCTTTGGTTCCGCCTGGGATCTCAGCTGCTTCTCCAGGTAGTCTTTTGGCCACTCACTCGCTCTGGGTAGGATCTCCCACTCTTCTAATTTCTTTTTGTTCCATAAATGGCAGTTTCGCTGATCCCAGATGTACCAGAGTGCCACCATAAAGGATCCCAGTTCATCTTCAGTCTCCGTCTCCTGCAACTCACAAAACCACTCTTCAGAGGTAAGATTTTCCCCCCGACTCACTAGTGGATCCATTGTGCTGTATCTCCACACCCTGCGAGCCCATGCACAGTCCCGAAGGACATGTTCTTGGGTCTCTTCTAAACCACAGAAAGGGCAATCATCACTGCCTTGCTGAGTTCGTTTTAGTATTCGAAATCTTGTTGGTAGAATGTTTCGTAGCCATCTCCACGTGAACACCTTTACTTTAGGGGGGATCTGTAGGCTCCAAACCTTCTTCCAATTGACTGGTATATAGGGTTCTCCCTCCTCATTAGCATTTCTTCCTTCCCATAGCTTGTATGCCGATTTCACGGTGTACTCCCCTGTTCTTTCATATCCCCAAATCCTTCTGTCCTCTGTTGGTTGTCTTGAAATGGGGGTTTTAAAAATGTTGGAGCAGTCCAGAGAGTTAAAATGAGCTTGAATGAAATCTGTCCGCCAGCTTCTAGTCTCAGGATCGATCAGTTCTGCTACTGAAGTTGACGTACCCCAATTGACTGTAGGGGAGGTCACTTTAAAATTCTCGCTTGAGGGTAGCCACTTATCCAGCCATATGTCGATTTTGGTTCCATCACCTACTCTCCACCTCGCTCCTTTCTGCACTAGGGTCTTTGAAGCCATTAAGCCTCTCCATATCCAACTAGGGTTCCTCCCTACTTCAGCCTCCAGAGGGTCACCTCTCTTAAAATATTTAGCCCTCATCACTCGTGCCACTAGTGAATTAGGTAATTGGACTAATCTCCATAGTTGTTTGCCCAGAAGGCAAGGTTGAAACTTTGTAGGTCCTTGAAGCCCATTCCCCCTTGTTTCTTTGATTTGCACAATTCCTTCCAGCTTAACCAGTGAGTTCTGCCTTCTTCCTTCTGCTGACCCCACTAGAATTGAGTAATGCTCGTTTTGTTTCCTTTAGAATGTTGGTTGGAATCTTGAAAACTGACATAGCATATATCAGTTGGGATTGAGCCACTGATTTGATCAAAACTTCCTTCCCTGCCACTGAAAGGAGTCTCTCTTTCCATGTTTTCACTTTAGCTCTAACTTTATCCACCAGATAGCCAAACGCCTGTTTTTTTGACCTGCCTATGTTGGTGGGCAGTCCCAAGTATTTTTGGTGATAGTCCACCACTCTCATATTCAGTTTCCCAGCTAACTCCCTCCTCAATCCTTGTCTGACATTGGGACTAAAAGATAACTCGGACTTGTTTAGGTTGACCTGTTGTCCAGACTCTTCTTCATAACTCTGAAGTATGGATTTTAGCTGTTCACATTGTTCTCTGGTGGCCCTAGTGAACATTATACTGTCATCAGCAAACAGTAAATGAGTGATTTGAGGAGCATTCCTCTTCACTTGAATTCCTTCCACCTTCCACCACAAATAGGAACAAATATGGGGAAATTGGGTCCCCTTGCCTGAGTCCCCTGCTGGGACAGAAATTTTCAGTTTGATGTCCATTCACCAGAGTGGAAAAGGACACTGTTTTAACACACCACATCACCATTTGCACCCATCTACTATCAAATCCCATTTTCAACATTATAGCTTCGAGAAAATCCCACTCCACCCTATCATAGGCTTTAGCAATATCTAGTTTTGCTGCCATAAAGCCTTTCCTGCCTGATTTTCTTGCATTCATTGAGTGGAAACATTCAAATGCAATCATCACATTGTCTGTAATCAACCTTCCTGGTACAAAAGCACTCTGGTTTTGAACAATTACCTCATTTAGGATCCCTTTCAGTCTGTTTGATAGTACCTTTGAGAAGATTTTGTAGAGCACTTTGCACAAACTGATGGGACGAAAGTCCACAGGGGAGTGAGGGTTCTTCTTCTTAGGAATGAGAGCTATCAGGGTGTGGGTTAGCTCCTCTGGGAAATTGCCAGCTTCAAAGAAACCTTGAAGCTCAGTAGTGATTGAGTCTCCCATTATATCCCAGTTTCTCTGAAAAAAGAGAGCTGGCATCCCATCTGCCCCAGGGGCCTTTAAGGGTCCCATGCTCTTCAGGGCAGCCCATATTTCTTCTCTCGTTAAAGGTTTTAGGAGCTCTGCATTCATCTCAGTGGTGACCTTTGCAGTCACTGCTTCTAGCACTGTATTGGAGGTTGTTCTTGGCCCAGCAGTGTACAACTTTTTGAAAAAGTTGACTATGCAACTAGACACCTCTTCTTGCCCCACACAGATTCTTCCATTCTCATCTTTTAGCCTTCTTATCATGTTTTTTGCTCTTCTCTCCGAGGCTCGACGATGAAAAAATTTAGTATTTTTGTCTCCATGTTTCAGCCATTCATTTCTAGATCTCTGTTTCCAGATTAATTCTTCCTGAATGAGTATGTCCTCCAACTCATTTTCAAGTGCTCTTCGTTGGGCCAATATGGCCTCTGTCTTACCATTCGATCAATCTTCTCCAGAGCTTTTTCTGCTTTGATTCTTCTCGATTTCAGATTGCCAAAAGTCTGTTTGCTCCAGCTTCTTAGTTTCTCCTCACAGACTTTGATCTTTCCCATGATTGAGTTCATTCCACTCGACTCCCATCCCCCTTGGATAACTTGCTTACATTCCTCATGCTCCTGCCAGAATGCTTCAAACTTGAAGTAGTTACCCCATTTCACGTCTTCCACTAGCACATTAGTTTTTAACAAAACAGGGTTGTGGTCCGAGCCACACCTCCTTAAGTGATAAACTCCAGCTTCAGGGAATAATCTCCTCCACTCTTCAGTAGCCACCATTCTATCCAGTCGTTCTTCTAAGAAAGAATCATTTTTGTGATTGTTATCCCAAGTGTAAGGTCTCCCATAGAAACCTAAGTCCTCCAATTGGCAATCTGCTAGAGCTTTATTGAAGCCCTCCATCTCATATCCATTTGCAGGCTGTTTCCCTTTCTTTTCTGCATAATGTTGAATTAGATTGAAGTCCCCACAGCACGTCCAGGGGAGATTTGTGAGGGATTTCAGGTATCTGAGAAGCTCCCATGTCTTATGCTTGTTTCCCCTCTCTGGCCAACCATAGACTCCTGTGAGTCTCCATGAGTTTCCTTCCTCCTCAATCTTCAAGTCTATATAGTTCTCATCGAACCCTTTTACTTCTACATGCATTTCCTCTTGCCATAGAGCTAATAAGCCTCTTGCCCTTCTCTGAGAGCCCACTCCAAAGCCTTTATAACCCTTAAATCTTTGGATCACTTCCTCCCATTCCTTGTCCTGCTTTCTGGTCTCCATAATGAAAACCACCTTGGGGTTTTCTCTCTGGATCAGCCGAATCCAGCTTCTTAATTGCCAGGGATTCCCCAAACCCCGGCAATTGTAGCTTAGGTAAACTCATTGGGCTGGGCGGGTCTGCTCTTGTGCAGACTCCGCCACTCCGCCATCCCACATTCATGTTGTTTTGTTGGTTTTCCACTTGCTCCTGTCCCTGAAATTGTATTTTCCTGGCTTTCTTATTTCCTTCCTCCTTTGCGTGTTCTTCAGGTAACTCTGCTTGCGTTGCAGCAAACATGGCGTTTTTGTGGAGTAAGGTGAACTCCAGCCCCAGGGTGCCTTGGTCCAGCTTCCTGTCTACGCCATACCCTGCCAGTATTCTCCCAGGTACCTTCCCCTCCACGCTTCCCATCACAAACTTCTGCAGTGCCCCACCTGCTTCCTCACTTCTTTCTCTTGGTTTTGCACTGTGTTGACCTTCATGTTCTGCTTGTCCTGTCTCTGTGTCATTGGTTCATCTGGTATGGTCTGCTTGTTGAGGTTCTTGCTTTCCACCCTTTGTTGTGTCAGTTTTTTTAGCTTCCTCCTGCACTCTATTTTCCTCCTGCTCCAATGCCATATCATGATCTGAGTTAGAAACCAATACTTCCCATTTCAAATTTTTGTTTCAATGCCGCCCAAACTTCTGCATCTTCCTTCTTAGCAGTGTAAGAGAGCCAATTCCTAGGCCCTGGAGCTGCCACCCTTAGATCATAGCCATAGGGGTCGACTTCAGGCTTAGTTGAACCTTGCATTTCAGTTTTAGGTGCCCTATTCATGCCACCTAAGAGTAGCAAAACATAGGCAGTTTCTCGTATTTCACTTGGAATTCCACAAGCTTGCCTGCAATGTTGAGCCTTCAGTTTCTTTTTTAGTGGGGTTGTTGATTGAGATGTTCACCCCTGAGTCGCATGTTGTAGTCATCCCACATAGTGCTAGAGCCATTATCAAACCAGTCAAAGACCTCCAAAATCTCTGAGCAATCTTCTCTGCCATCTGCTGTGTTCTTAGCTCGCAGGGAACCCTAGGATCCTGATCCATAGATCTATCAGTAGGTAGATCCTCAGGGTTAGGGTTTTTGAATTGTTTGAACTGATCTTGAACACTCATGAGAGAGTTTTTCATAGTGCCAAGGCCCACAAAACAGACTTTGTTCTGTCATCCATATCGAGGAATTGAAACGCAAAAAGCATGTCTCCCCAGCTCTGTAATCTGAAACCCCTTACGTAGTTTCCAAGCTTTCGCTAGGGCAATCTTCATTGACTTGATATTTGGTTCCTTTTCAGAGACCAGACGCCCAATCAGTCCCAGACGGCGTACCGCTTCATTCGAAGAACATCGACATCGAGTCTTCGACCTCTAAGGGTTCTTCATCAATCCTCCTCCAGTGTTATGTTATTGAGTTGCGCCTCCAGCTCTAGTGGTTTCTGTTCGCTCTTTACTTGTCGATGTGTCCTTCATCGCTTCCTCTCTTGCTTCCATTCTGTGAAAGCTCAAAAGGTTGTAATCGATCTCTCCAAACTCAAGATCTACCCTCCCCGAGATCACCCCTTGTCAAAACGCTCGTAGTTGCCTTGAGCTAGGGTTTTCCAGGGAGAACTCAAGATTTCTTCAGAACGTTTTCTACTTCTGATTGTATTCTTTGTGTTTTGCGAAGTATTAAAATAGGTCTCTATCACCGCCCAAGCGTAATCCCACTCCTTCTCAGACTCGAATTTCCTTGACACACGAGGAAGAAAGCCTCAATGTTCACCCCAAAACCTAAAAAACTTGGAAAAACCCTAGGGTTTCCGCCGCCTCTCAGCTCTCGCTAAACGAGAGAGTTTCTGTCTTGGCGCAATTAAAAGTGTTAAATATGTTGGATTCATGATTTGGTGGTTTCATGAATTCGATTGAATGTATGGTGAGTTTATAATTTACGGTGACATTACTTATTCGAATTGTTACTGATTCTTATTTTCTTAAATCATCAATTTCAAACGTTGTTACTGACCTAATTTACCCTCCATCCGACTCAATTTGTTACTGATCCTAATTTACTTAAATGATCTTGTTGGGGGCATAGCCGCGGCCCAAGAGGGTCGGGCTTACAAGGCCCGAGAGAGAAGTTGGATCGGCTAGGCTAAGCAGGGGAGCCCAGCCCGTTTAGGGCCCAAAGGGGGCAGCAGTGGAGTCGGCCCACTCATTAAAGAGGAGCACCAGGCCAAGTGGGGCCCAGACTCTGACACGGGGCGCATATGACAAAGGGTCGCAACGGGTAAGAAGGTGCGGAAGGGGGACCATCTGACGTCATGCGCCTCAATCGTCTGAGTGCGGGGTCAGGTGGTCGAGGCGCATGGGACCTGGTCGTACGGCGCATTTAATGCGGGTCTGGCAACAGGCGAGAGACGGGGATGTTGGTCGGCCAGGCCCGAGGTATAAATATGAGGGTTGGTGAACCTCATTTACTCAGGTTAGAACTTCTCTCTAGAATACTATTCACTTTCTCTCTCTAGAAATTGAGACTGACTTGGGCGTGGAGTGCTAACGAGCCCAGCCTTGGGCTCAAGTTAGTTGTGTTGCGTGCAGGGGGAGAGAAACCGGAGGATTGCGTGCGAAGTCACGGGGCGCATAGTTACCGGGCACGAACAATTGGCGCGCCAGGAAGGGGGAGACGAGTATACGCATACTACTAAGCAAGCAAGGGGTCATGGAAGCGCTGGGAGGAGTCGAGGGAGAAGGAGGGTCAGCGGCCGCGGAAGCATCCCGAGAGGCGCATGCAGGGGTCGAGGACGAGGCGCAGGGGACGGCCCAATCCGAGGGCGCCACCCTCACGAAGGAGCATCTGCTCCACATAATCGGAGAACAGGACCAGGCGCTGGAGGCACTCAGAAGGGAAGTGGAGATGCTGAAGAAAGGGGAAGGAGCGGCGCCCCCCAGGGTGGAAAGAGAAGGGTCAGAGAGGAGGAGGAAGAGGGGGCGTCCAGTGCACTGAAGCGCACGGAGGACTTGGGGCACCTGACGAAGCATATGTGACACGCCAAAACACAACACCTAACAATGGCCAAGTGTAACCATGAAAGGGACTGCAGTATAGGCAAGTTTAATTATCAACCCGGGGTCTAGATCTACTGCTTACTCCGTGATTCTCTATTATCTAGCAAACTAATTCGAGTGATTGTTGTTTAAAAGCAAAAGCAGTAAGAAAGCAGTAAACTGTTCGGTTTTCTAAGGCAGGTAAGAGTCACTCGGGAATGAGTCCCCCTAGCCCCTTAGTTAGGTTCAATTGCAATTCCCTGGGTTGATTTACTGTTGATTAGACTGCGGAAGATCCGACAGTAGCTTGGAATCTCTTAAGCTGACCAAACCCTCTCAGTCTAACTACCCGGCAGACGACTAGTCTTCACCGGGATAGAAAGCTCAGGCTATGAACACAGAACTCCACTACTGGCGCCAAGAACACCAGTACAAAGCAGTCAACTAGCTAACTCTCGTATAGCCAATCTCCTACTATCGAATAAAGAGGCTCTAACAACCTAATCCGATTCTATCTATCTCAGGTTGAAGCAGAAATTGAGACAAGCTGATCAGACTCAAATCAATTCATGAAACATGCGTCATTCGATTAAAATCAAGCAGTGATATCATCCCAAGTCATTACAATCAAATCCCTAACACAAGGAACTAGGGTTCTTCATACCCAAGTGAGAGAAGGGTTCTACTCCATAGAGAGAGAAGAGAAAACAAGAATCGGATTAGTCATACTCATAACGATGAGGATAATCTGCTCCGGGACGATGATTTCCACTCCTATGACGATCTCCAAGCTCGATTCGATGAAATCCAGCTCTTAGACGGCTTCTAGGATGAGTTCTTCGAACTTTCTCTCTTTAGGGCTCTGTTTTTGCTCTGAAAACACGATTTTCCCACTTTTGGCTCGAATTAGGCTTTAAAACAGACTTTCCCGAGTTGCACGGCCAGGTGCACGGCCGTGCACAACACCATTCTGGCCGTGCACCCTCAAAACGCATCGTATCAATTATTCGGCCTTCATCCACCTTGCACGGCCAGGCGCACGGCCGTGCAATCTTCAGGGTCTGGCCGTGCATGGCCTCGACATGAGGTGCACGGCCAAATGGCTCAAGTGCACGGCCGTGCAGCCTCCTGGTCTGCCCGTGCACTCCCCAAAAAGCTCGCCCTTCGTCCGTTCTGCGTCCAATCGACCCCAGACTCGCTCCTAAGCCTTCATTCACGTACTAGGTCCTGAAATAACACAAACAAGCACAACCTAGCGTGAAATCGGCCTAAAACACGAGAATCAACACCTCAAACGGTGTAAGTATGAGGGTAAAAACATGTGTAAATGACGGTCTATCAAACTCCCCCACACTTAACCGTTTGCTTGTCCCCAAGCAAACCAAGTCAGACACTAAGTAAGCTTACATATTTCAATCAACCAACATTGGGGACAAGTCATAAAGGCACAAAACACGTGAATCGCACTGGTTCTCAAACATCAATACATGCACAACCTCACTAACAACCTGGACAACCACCACAAAGGACATTCGAGTGCAGCAAATCGAGTAAAGGAAGAGTCTCCCTTCTGTTCACTGGCCAACCTAGACTTGATTCAACCACTTACTCAAAACAGTCAACTCATGCATCCAACTCAAGACATCAGAATAGAGACCGAGCAATCTAGGTCCTCACCGGGGTACAAGAGCATATAGAAAATGAAAATGAATCACTCACTCTCGACCAGTGGGGTCAGGACAATTTGATGCGAAAGATGCGCATGCTATTTCTCTCAATACCTATCATCTCTTCACCATGATGGCAGCCTCTAAATGCTAGAGTTCACATATGGGGTGTCACCACTAACTAATCAGGAGGTCTTAGACACAGGTTCAAATGACTGGCTAGGGTCTTGGACATGGGGAAAAGGCCTTTTAGGTGGTGGAAGAATTCATAGCCAAAGGTTCCACATTTTCCAAACACACAATCACAGTCAAACAAACCGGTATTTTCTTTCTTTCTGCTATTCTGCATTACTCAACATCTCAAGAGCACAAGAGCGAAGGAGGCATAAACATCAACATTTCCAAGCCATACTGCTAAGAAACACTGCTTACTGGGCATTATTCAGATTTTTGGTAGTGGCTCTCTTTTGCTTTCATTTTTTCTTTGTTTTTCTTTTATTTTTCTTTTCATTTCTTAAGAGAGCCACCATTTCTGCATAAATTTCAAACACCTGCCCAACTTTTAAGCACTACCTCCAACACTCACATAGACTTAAGCAGAAACAACAGAGAATATGTAAAAACCACTCTGTGGAACCTTCTAAAAGATGCAACAAGGGTGATTTTTTCATTATAGACCAAAAGAAAGGATAACACACGGCTCAAAGGGGCTGACTAGGGGATATGACACATCAGGACAGTCAGTTTTGGGCGTGGGCTAATCCTATGCCCCCATCATCTTAGCTAGTGACAACGTGAATGCTACACATCATGGAAGAGGGATCTATCGCACAAGAAAGAAACGAGCAGGCTCAAATCTCACATGGCTACCTATATGCTCTATCTCACATTCTGATACCCTGAACTAGATGCATAAACGACTGTCAAGAACAAGTAATCAGATCAAGTCAGATCAAGTCACAGTTGGCAAACAAACAGTTGAAAAACTGAACCCCTACATCGTTCTACTGCACATCTCAGTCCTCATCATAGGTTGTCCTAGTCGCAAACAGGTTGTCATGCATTAATCCGAAAACCAATCAATTCATCCATCAAAACACAGTGCCAATATGATCAAACAGCAGTACTTGGAGCCCTCAAATCGTAAGATTCGGACAGTGGACTAGGCTCCAAGCACCATCAAAAATATTCCAACCGAGTGTCCAGCCTGTGCCGGTACTCGGCCTGATCTGCCGCGTACTGCTGCTGGAACTGCATCTGCTGGTCAAGGAGCAGCTGGTTCTGGATCCTCAGCTGCTCGAACTGCTGGGTGAAGTAGTCCTGGCCCTGGAAAGTGGAGCTGCAACCCCCAAAATGGAAGTCAGTCTGTGGGGGATCATCAGCAGCATCCGCAGCAGCATCCACAGCAACATCCACCTCATCGGGGTCCACCTCCTCGTCAGCCTCCTCCTCGGGCTCCGCGGGGATAGGAGGCTCCGGAAATCCCTCGACCCACTGAACACCGTTCCTCTCCCGCAACAGCAGCATCTTCCTGATCGTGGCGCTGCCAAAGATGGGGGTCTCCCCCTCCTTGGTGCACCCCTGCAGTGAGAGGCCGAAGAAGGTAACCAGGCGGGTGATGAGGGGGGCGCAGTGGAGGCTCTTCAGCTCTGTGGCCGTCTTCTCGAATGTCTTGGCCACCACCGAACCCAGGTGGAGATGATGGCGGCGCTGGCGGATCGAATCGAGGAAGTACAGGGGCCTCTTCGTGATGGCGCCGGCGCTGTCATATGCAGGAGTGTAAGACTTCGTCAGCAGGTGGTGGAGAAGTCGGTACTCGATCCGCAGGGTAGAGGCCTTCGTCCTCCCAGACTTGAAAGGACGCGTCTGGCCAGGCTGAGCCAGGCTGGTGTACAGCCTCTTGAAGTCCACCTCCGGTGGCTCATTAACCTCGGTGACGTAGTCCCGACTGTTGTCGAGGTCGAGGTCGAGAGCCTCGGCCAGCTCGTGGTAGCTCAAGGACCGGGGAACACCACCCAGCCTGAATTGGACGGCTGTACTGTCATGGTATCTGGTCGTGGAGTTGTGCTTGAAAGTGGTGTAGAACTCCCACACCGGCTCGTAGTAGACCGTCTCGCAGATCTGGAACAGACGGCGCCATGCAGTGTTGGCGAGCACGGCGGAAAGCTGCTCGTAGCAGTGCAGTCGCCGAAATTCCCGTTTGGACCAGCAATGGTGGGCGCCAAACGGGGTTTCCACGACCTTCTTGAAGCGCTCTCCGGTGGAACCCCTCCTGAGATCCCGGATGAACGGGTGCTGGAAATTAGGTTGTGCCATCGCCCTGCAAAACAACAACCCAAAGTGGAACCACAAGAGCCAAAGAAAAGGTCAAGCCCACCCCCACACTTAAGAACAGGAAGCAGCCGAACCATGGTTTCATCCATAGTTCGGGGGTCAAAAACTCGATAAATCAAGCATAATCTGGGTGGGGGTGCACATTCACAAGAAAGTAGGCATCTCAAGGTTCACATCCATAGCAAATACACCCACAAACTACATCATTAAGGGCCCCAACCGGTGGCCACAACATGGCATGGAAAACAGGCATTTCATCGAACACCTTGTGTGCACTATTAAGTGAAGCATGAAATTGGCCAAATTCT
Organism: Linum tenue; assembly: GCA_946122785.1. Taxonomy (NCBI): domain Eukaryota; kingdom Viridiplantae; phylum Streptophyta; class Magnoliopsida; order Malpighiales; family Linaceae; genus Linum; species Linum tenue. The sequence goes on from CAMGYJ010000002.1 coordinate 55,969,366, forward strand.
TGCACACAAGGGCTCAAACAAGCAAATGGTACATTGCCCAACATAATTCAATCACATCCCATGCATACCCCTCAATCAATTTCACACAAATCACATGATTCAATAGGATTCTCTAACATACACCCTACACACTCAATTCTCCACAATTAACATAGTTAGGGACAAAATCAAACCTGGAGACTCAAGTAGAGGTGTAGGGGATGATGAGGGGAAGACAAGGGAATCGACGAACTGCCGAAAATCTGCCCGGAAATGCTCGTCGGAGCCTCGCCGGATTCTCTCCAGAAATCGCCTCCGGCGACAAAAATGTCGCCCAAACTCGCTCAAACTCGGGGGATAGGCCGCTTTGGGTGTAGAAAGAATGGGTTTGGTGTTGGTTTGGTGAAAAAAAAACCCAAAGTGGCCGGAAAAATCGAAATATGGTAGGTTGGGCGCGTTTTTCCGGCGAGGGGGAAGGTTTCCGGCGAGTAGATTTGAGATTCTGACCACAATGGCCGTGCACGGCCATTTATAGAGCCCGTGCCTCGGCTGCACGGGCAGAGGCGCACGGCCGTGCACCTTGGGTTTTTGCCCGTGCAGGCCGACACGGCCTGGCCGAGGGTGTTGCACGGCCGTGCACAAGGCACATTTGGTCGTGCAACTAACGCCGAGAGCTCGCACGGCCAGGGGGTGGTACCCGCACGGCCGTGCGAGGCTTCAAGTTGCCCGTGCAAGGCTGCACGGCCTGGCCGAGGATGCTGCACGGCCGTGCATTTTGCACTTTTGGCCATGCACTCCTGGACGAGAGCTCGCACGGCCAGGCCAGGCTAGGCGCACGGCCGTGCACTCCTATGTTCTGGCCGTGCGACTTGCTGGGGTCCTGAAATCAGCCTGTTTTCACTCAAAAACGACACGTAACTCTGGACCAACGTCTCAAGACTCAAAAATACACAAAATCAAAGGAAAAAGAGTAAGAAAATGCAAACCTCGGTGGGGTTGCCTCCCCACAAGCGCTTCTTTACCGTCTTTTAGCTGGACGCCAGTAGAGGAACTAAGGGTCCTCGAGCTTGATCAGCAGCTCTGCGCGCTCGACAGCACCTCCCAAGTACAACTTTAGGAGGTGGCCATTCACCTTGAATGGCTCGGTTTGAGCATTGCTGATCTCCACCGCACCATGCGGGAAAACTTGGGTCACCGTGAAAGGACCCGACCACCTAGAACGTAGCTTGCCCGGAAAGAGTTTCAGGCGTGCATTAAAGAGCAGAACACGATCACCTACCTGAAACTCCTTCGGGCCCCTCAACCTAGCGTCGTGAAGACGCTTGGTGCGCTCTTTGTAGAGCAGGGTGTTCTCGTAGGCGTGGTAACGCCACTCCTCCAACTCCAGCAGCTGCAGCTTACGTTCTGTACCTGCAACACTCAAATCCATGTTTAGCAGCTTAATGGCCCAGAAGGCCTTGTGCTCTATCTCTATCGGCAAATGGCACGCCTTCCCATAGACAAGTCTATAGGGAGAAGTGCCAATCGGGTTCTTATAGGCAGTCCTATACGCCCAGAGAGCATCATCGAGCTTGGTGGACCAATCCTTGCGGGACTGATCCACCGTCTTTTCAATTATACGTTTTAACTCCCGGTTCGTCAGCTCGGCCTGCCCATTTGACTGGGGGTGATAGGCCACCGACACTTGATGCTTAACGCCATAGCGAGAGTGGAGTTTAGTGAATTGCCCCTGAAAATGGGTTCCTCTATCACTAATAATGGCGCGAGGTGTCCCGAACCGGGAGAACAGCTGCTTCAGAAATGAGCAGACCCGTCTTGCATCATTGGTGGGCATGGCTTGAGCTTCTGCCCACCTCGAGACGTAGTCCACTGCAACCAAAATGTACAGATTGCCAAAAGATGGAGGGAATGGGCCCATGAAATCGATACCCAAACATCAAAAATTTCACAAATAACAGATATATGTTGGGGCATCTCATCCCGGGCAGAAATGTTACCTGACCTTTGGCAGCGGTCGCACTGGCGTGCGAAGGTGTCTGCATCCTTGAAGAGCGAGGGCCAATAGAAGCCCGACTGTAGCACCTTCCGCGCCGTGCGGGTTCCTCCATGATGACCGCCAGTAGGTCCTTCGTAACAGTGAGACAGGATGTCTCCCATCTCATGCTCCATGACACAGCGCCGGATCACGCCATCTGCTCCGATTCTGAAGAGGTAAGGATCCTCCCAGAAGTAGTGCTTCAGATCGGAGAAGAACTTGCGCTTCGCATGAGTAGCCATCCCCTTGGGTAACTGCTTGCCCACCAGATAATTGGCAAAGTCAGAATACCAAGGGGTAACGCTGTCCACCAGGGTCATCGCCAGCAATCGCTCACCCGGGAAGGAGTCGTCGATCTCTTCCTCGAAGTTGTCCACCGGAGGGGCTTCCAACCGCGAAAGATGATCTGCAGCAACATTCTCGGCTCCCTTCTTGTCCCGGATCTCGATATCAAACTCCTGCAGCAGCAGGATCCAGCGGATGAGCCGAGGCTTGGCATCAGCCTTGCTCATCAGATAACGAATCGCCGAGTGGTCAGTGTAGACCACCACATGAGAGAGCACAAGATAGGGTCGGAACTTGTCAAATGCATACACCACAGCAAGGAGCTCCTTCTCTGTGGTGGTGTAGTTCTCCTGTGCATCGTTCAAGGTCTTCGACGCGTAGTAGATGGGCTGGAAGTGTTTCTCGCGTCTCTGACCCAGAACTGCTCCGGCTGCATAGTCACTCGCATCGCACATCAGCTCAAAAGGAAGAGACCAGTCAGGAGTCACCATGATAGGGGCATGGGTAAGCTTCTCCTTCAGAGTCTCAAATGCAGCTGTGCACTCTGGAGTGAACTGGAATGGCCCATCCTTCTCCAACAGCTTGGTCAACGGCAGGGCAATCTTCGAGAAGTCTTTGATGAAGCGCCGGTAAAAGCCTGCATGACCCAGAAAGCTGCGAATCCCCTTCACAGAAACGGGAGGAGGTAGCTGACTGATCGTCTCAATCTTCGCGCGATCTACCTCAATCCCCTTCTTGGAGATCTTGTGCCCAAGCACGATACCCTCACGAACCATGAAATGGCACTTCTCCCAGCTGAGTGCCAGATTCGTCTCCTCGCACCTCTTCAGAACGAGTTCCAGGTTATGGAGACAATGAGTGAAGGAATCTCCATATACCGAGAAATCATCCATGAAGACTTCCATGATCTCTCCAACCAGTCGGTCAAAGATAGCCAGCATGCATCTCTGGAAGGTCGCCGGTGCGTTACACAGCCCAAATGGAATCCTCCGGTAAGCAAAAGTGCCGAAGGGGCAAGTGAATGTGGTCTTCTCCTGATCCTCCGGTGCAATAGGAATCTGGAAGTACCCAGACATGCCATCCAGGAAGCAATAGAACTCATGGCCCGCCAACCTCTCCAGCATCTGGTCAATGAAAGGTAGGGGAAAATGATCTTTCCTGGTGGCGTCGTTCAGGCGCCGGTAATCGATGCAGACTCTCCAGCCGGTCACGGTCCGCATCGGGATCAACTCCTTCTTCTCGTTCGGGACCACAGTCATCCCGCCTTTCTTCGGGACCACCTGAGTGGGGCTGACCCACTTGCTATCAGATATAGCAAAGATGATCCCTGCATCCATGAGCTTCACGATCTCTGCCCGGACCACTGCCTCCAAGTTAGGAGACAATCTCCTCTGCGGCTGCCTGACTGGCTTAACCTCATCCTCCATCAAGATTCTGTGAGAGCAGAAGGATGGGCTAATGCCTCTGATGTCAGTGATCTTCCATGCCATGGCCCGGGCATACTTCTGCAACAGAGCCACCAGCCTGCTCTTCTGCTCGGGGGTCAGATCCGAGCTAATAATAACCGGGAGCTTATTCCCCTCCCGGAGAAATGCATACTCCAGATGAGATGGGAGGGGTTTAAGCTCCAACTCTGGTGGCTCCTCCAATGATGTAGCGAGCCGGGGCGAGATAGGAATCGGCTTGAATGGCAGCTCTCGCCCCTCGCTCGCAGCCTCGTCCAGCTCCGCCAGCTGCACATCCTGTGATGCCTGTTCCCCTAGCAAAAGACAACGCTCGAGGAAATCATCAGTACCCGCACTCGTGATGGCGAGTGCGGTTTCAAAATCAGCAACAACATCACAGTAATCAAGATCATCATGGAGCTGGGGGTGTTTCATATTATCAGAAACAGAGAAGGTGATTTGTTCACCCCCAGCTCTCAAAATCAGCTTTCCATCATTAACATCAATCAGTGCCTTGGCGGTGGCGAGAAAAGGTCTACCCAGTATCAATGGCACATCAACATCCTCATTTATGTCCAAAATCACAAAATCAACAGGATATGAAAATGGCCCTACTGCGACTATCAAGTCCTCTGCTATACCCCTAGGATGCACAATAGATCTATCAGCAAGCTGGATGCTCATCCTAGTATTACTGGGTTCACCTAGGCCTAGCTTCTTAAACAGTGAATATGGCATGACATTAATGCTAGCGCCTAAATCCGCCAAGGACTTCCGTACATGCAAACTACCAATCATGCAAGGGATAGTGAAACTCCCTGGATCTTTTCGCTTCTCTGGTAGTTTGTTCTGCAGGATTGCAGAACACTCCTCGTTTAGCATCACCGTAGACAGCTCCCCAAGCTTCCTCTTGTTGGTGAGGAGATCCTTCATGAACTTGGCATACTTGGGCATCTTCGATAATGCCTCCATGAAGGGCATGCTAATATTCACCTGCTTCAGCATTGCCATGAATTTGGCAAACTCAGTCTCCAGTCGGTCCTTGTGCAACCGAGTAGGAAAGGGAAGCTGTGGTACATACTCCTTCACCACTGGTTGCGGTTTAGGAGCAGGCACCTCAACCTCCGTCTCCATTTCTTCCTGATTAGCTGGAAGTGCTGAAGCAGGGGTCTCTTTCTCCGCTGCCCGAACAGGTGGATCGGCAGTCACCTTGCCACTCCTGGTTGTGATGGCACTGCAGTTTTCATCCTGGTTCTGCGGGTGAGGGATGGTCTGACCAGGCAAGGTACCTGGAGTCCTCCGAGCAACAGCCTGGGCAACACCACCAAGCTGGGTCTGTATATCTCGCAGCACAGCCTGCGTGTTTCTCTGACCAGCTTCTAGCTCCAAGAACTTGCCAGAAGCTTTCTCCATGAACTGCTCCATGTTATTGAATTTACTTGCACTGGAGGTGGCCAGAGAACCCACCAGATCTCTCAGTTCCGCCATCGGGTCAATCTGTACTGGGGCTGCAGGTGCTGCCCCTGCCTGTGGAAATGGTCGTGCCTGCGACTGAGGTGGAACTGGCCCCTGTCTGGGCGGATAGAGTGGCTGCTGTTGCTGCTGAAATTGCCCCTGTCTGGGCTGGTATGGAGGTCTCTGGAAACCAATGAAAGGGACTGCAGTATGGAGAAGTTAGGATGCTGGCGCCACCCCTCGTTATAGGTGTTGCTGTAGGGGTCAAAGCGGCTGGCATTCCCGATAAAGTCCACCTGCTCCTGGGGAGTGGACGACTCCCTCATTGCCTGACAGTCCTCCACGGTGTGATGAGAGCTCTCACACCACTGGCAGTGCATTGCCTGCGGCTGTCCGGTACCTGCAATCAAACCAGAACGATCGATAGCTGAAACCAGCTTCGATACCACCTGCACCAAATCAGATGATTGGGTGCCCACAGCATGCACACCCCGTCTAGTTGCTCGTCTCGATCTCCTGGCAGTGCCCCAGTCGTACCCGTTCTCCGCCATCTCCTCAAAGAGTTGATTCAGCTGTGGCGGGGTTTTTGTCAGCATGTTCCCGCCACAAACCGAATCAATCAGCTGCTTGTCCTCCGGGAAAAGGGCGTGATAGAAGGTGCCCACCTTGAATGCATCATTGAAACCATGATTGGGACACCTGAGAAAGAGGCTGGTGTACCTCTCCCAAGCATCCCGAATGGTCTCATCCTCATCCTGAGAAAAATGTGTAATCTGCTTCTGGAGATTAGGTGTCTTGGATGGAGGATGGTAGCGGGTGAGGAACTTGTCCGCCAGGTTGGCGAACGTGGTGATGGAGCCCGGAGGTCGAGTGTCTAGCCACTCCTTGGCCTGCCCCTCCAGAGTGAATGGGAAGTACCTCAGCTGGATGGCATCTGCCGGTACCCCATTGATCTTGATTCCATCGATGAGCTCGTGGAATCGCCTGAGATGTGATCGAGGGCACTCTCCCTCCTTACCACGGAACACTACTGAACCGCGCAGCATGGTGATCACGGAGGTGCTCACCTCAAAGTTGTTGGCTGGGACCTGAGGGTGTTGAATGGGGGACCTCATGTCCGCAGCCCTAGCGGTCCAGTAGGATCCCATGGTTTGCTCCTCGGGGATCACAGCATGGTTCTGCGGATCACCCATCTCTCCTTCTTCTTCTTCTCCTAACTGCAGCTGTGTTAGCGCCTCCTCCGCAGCCAGTCGCGCCTTTAGAGCCCGCTTGAAGTTCCTGCAAGTTCGTTCAAGCTCCTGGTCTAATGGTAGTAGATCTCCCGACTGGCTACGGGTCATGCACTACCTGCACACAATCAGCAGAAGCAACCCGTGAAGGCACACAGGTGGAAGAGATAAAATGCAGTAAATAAAAGCTAGAGTAACAAATTCTCACGTTTCCCCAATAATCTAGAGGGGTCCCCGGCAACGGCGCCAAAAACTTGACACGCTAAAACACAACACCTAACAATGGCCAAGTGTAACCAATGAAAGGGACTGCAGTATAGGCAAGTTTAATTATCAACCCGGGGTCTAGATCTACTGCTTACTCCGTGATTCTCTATTATCTAGCAAACTAAGTCGAGTGATTGGTGTAAAAAGTAAAAGCAACAAGAAAGCAGTAAATTGTTCGGGTTTCTAAAGCAGGCAAGAGTCACTCGGGATTGAGTCCCCATAGCCCCTTAGTTAGGTTCAATTGCAATTCCCTGGGTTGATTTACTGTTGATTAGACTGCGGAAGATCCGACAGTAGCTTGGAATCTCTTAAGCTGACCAAGCCCTCTCAGTCTAACTACCCGGCAGACGACTAGTCTTCACCGGGATAGAAAGCTGAGGCTATGAACACAGAACTCCACTACTGGCGCCAAGAACACCAGTACAAAGCAGTCAACTGGCTAACTCTCGTATAGCCAATCTCCTACTATCGAATGAAGAGGCTCTAACAACCTAATCAGATTCTATCTATCTCAGGTTGAAGCAGAAATTGAGACAAGCTGATCAGACTCAAATCAATTCATGAAACATGCGTCATTCGATTAAAATCAAGCAGTGATATCATCCCAAGTCTTTACAATCAAATCCCTAACACAAGGAACTAGGGTTCTTCATACCCAAGTGAGAGAAGGGTTCTACTCCATAGAGAGAGAAGAGAAAACAAGAATCGGATTAGTCATACTCATAACGATGAGGATAATCTGCTCCGGGACGATGATTTCCACTCCTATGACGATCTCCAAGCTCGATTCGATGAAATCCAGCTCTTAGACGGCTTCTAGGATGAGTTCTTCGCACTTTCTCTCTAGGGCTCTGTTTTTGCTCTGAAAACACGATTTTCCCACTTTTGGCTCGAATTAGGCTTTAAAACCGACTTTCCCGAGTTGCACGGTCAGGTGCACGGCCGTGCACAACACCATTCTGGCCGTGCACCCTCAAAACGCACCGTATCAATTATTCGGCCTTCATCCACCTTGCACGGTCAGGCGCACGGCCGTGCAATCTTCAGGGTCTGGCCGTGCATGGCCTCGACATGAGGTGCACGGCCAAATGGCTCAAGTGCACGGCCGTGCAGCCTCCTGGTCTGCCCGTGCACTCCCCAAAAAGCTCGCCCTTCGTCCGTTCTGCGTCCAATCGACCCCAGACTCGCTCCTAAGCCTTCATTCACGTACTAGGTCCTGAAATAACACAAACAAGCACAACCTAGCGTGAAATCGGCCTAAAACACGAGAATCAACACCTCAAACGGTGTAAGTATGAGGGTAAAAACATGTGTAAATGACGGTCTATCACCCCTCTTCCTTTGTCTGCCTTGCTCATTAGCTTTCTGCTTGGGAGGGCATACTCTGTTGAAGTAAACTTACTTTTGCATTAACCCTTTGCATCATTATTATATGAACAAGGTTTAGTTGAAAGCTTAATCATTTAAGTTTGGTGTTACATATAGCTTCTGCTTATGAGATGGAAGAGGCATGCATTTCTGGCAGCTAGTTGCATCTTGATCGTGAGGGCAGTCTCGTCCAATTAACTATCTTCATACACATGCAGGTACACTTATTCTCTTAGTTCCTGGTTTTTCTATGTCATATAACACATATCCTTATAGTAATAAGAAGGAAATCTGTACAAATATGGCTTTCATGTGCTTCTTCTTAGTTGCCATTGCACTCTTCAAGGTCCAAACAAATCCCTAAACAGAAATGAATTTCCCAAATGGGTTTGCTTTGTCGCTAGTTATATGTAAGTTAACTTCTGGTGCAATACTTTTCATTTTGTTACATTGTAGGACATACCTGACCTGGATGGAGACAGGGACTTCGGAATCCAATCTTTCACTATCATGTTGGGACAAAAAAAGTAAGGTTTGGTAGAGAATCAATACAAGTAGCAGTGTTTGATTATGGCAAAATATTTATCCTGGGAATGGTTGTTATACTGGCCGGCTACTGACTTTCAGAAACACCATGGCAGTGTGTGCTAGCTGCGACCGCGATGTTTGGGTACTGTCCTGCTTCAGACCCATCGAGGTGGCGCTTCTCAGCCCCTTGAATCATTCTTCCTGCCGTCGTCTTCTTTTGCTTCTTTCCTCGATAAATCCCCTCCCCTGTCTCTCTGCCCTGCTTTTTTCTACTGTGTTTTCTTGTTTTATGCAGGTTTGGGTTGCAGAATATGGGTTCATTGGAATCGACGAGCTCCGAGAAGAGCATGGTCTTATTGTAGGTTCCTTAACCACTTTGAGGTTTCATAGTTACAAAGTAATAGACTTTCAGTTTTATGTGTGATCTCCTCTCTTTATGACCAGAATGTTGAGCTGGTTGTTGTTAGAAAATAGGTTACATCAGTTATATCATGATGTTTGAACAGTGACCGGAATATATATTTGTAATGAAAGTGTTGTTGCTAATGAGGCACCTCTCTTTAGTGACGGTGCATTTGTAACCAACGATGATTTACAATAATATAATGACTAGAATTCCAGTATTTGTAACCAGAGTGTCATTACTAATGAAGCACCTTTCTTTAGAATAAAACTTTAGTGACGATTTTGGATGTGACGCAAAACATTAATTGACCTTTAGTGACGAACTAAGCAAGGGTTTTAACCCTTGCTACTAGCAAATTTTCATTTTAGCTACACTATATTTAGCGACTCACTTATCAAGGATTACAACCCATGCTATGAATATGTTCTCGCATTGACATGTAGCAAGGGTTCAAACCCTTGCTACAACCCCTGCATGGGACTTTCACCAAGGGTTGCTTAAAACCCTTGCTACGTCTAGCAGGGGCAGCATTGTCAAAGGTTCGTGCCAGGGTTGGGTAAACCCTTCCTACAACTTACTCATTAAAAAAAAAACCCTTACTACAACTTGTAGCAGGGGTTAAAACCCTTGGTATAGGTTAAAAAACCCCTTGCCATAGCCTCATTTTTTTTGTAGTGGGTGTATAATTCTTTTTTTTTTGTGTGGAAAGGGTGTATAATTCTTGATTATATATATAGTGACTTCAATAAACTTTTGATATGCTTTATGAGGTTTTTTTATATGCTTCACTTGTGGTCTGCTTTATGAGATTTCTGATATACTTCAAATGACTTTTGGTGTGTTTTATGAGGTTTCTGGTCTACTTTAAGAAACTTGTGGTATGCTTATAAGGTTTCTGATATGCTTCAAGAGACTCGTGGTTTGCTTTATGAGATTTCTGTTATGCTTTAAGAAACTTGTGACCCGCTTAAATAAACTAGTGATCTGATTTATGATGTTTCTACTTTCTAGTATGCTTCAGCGAACCTGTGGTAAGCTTTATTTGATTTATGGTGATAACACCTAAATTGGTTTTATCTAACCTCTATTCTCATGGCGTTTATGTCCTAAATCATCTTGTCTAGCTAGGCCACATTTCAAGTTAGTTTATCCTAATATTGGTTCATATTCGTTAATCTTTAGTTTAACAAAATTAAGTTAGATTGTTATCAATGTTTTCACTGAGAAAATCACCCCACTTTGTCATTTTATGCGTTTTTGGTGTTTGTGATGATAGTCAGGTCTTATACATGTTTACAATCGATCAGGAATCGATTTGGATTTCATTTGGGCACATTTGCATCACATTGGTGCAAACTAGGGAATAAGGCAAACGCAAATCCCATATCGCAGCTGAAGCAAGCCAGATGAGCCATTTTAGAGTGAGAAATTGGATTTTCGTAGAGTTTTAGAGAGATAAACTGACTTGGAAGAGGTTGAGAAGGATGAATCCATCCAAGAACTAAGGAGAAGGGTGCAATCCAAGGAGGAATCCATTCAAGTTCTTCCTCTTCTTCTAATTTGTATTTTCTTCTCTCTCTATGAGTTAAACCTCTTAGGGGAGTACATTCTAGTATGTAGCTAGACTTTATTAATTGAACGAGAACCTAGCCTATTTTTTTGTTCAAATAGAGTTGTTAAAACCTCTCTATAAGTTACATATTTTTTCCCTAGGTAGATTTATTGGTGCTTTAATATATAACTTGAAGTTGTACCATAACATTAAATGTATAAGTTTAGGTTGTGCAATAAAAGAATTTGTATCATTATGTTATGGTACAACTTTACAACTTGAAGTTGTACCATCACATAAAGGTACAAGTTCAAGTTGTACCATAAAAGAATTTGTACAAAAAGTATAGGTACAATCTGAAGTTGTATCGTAACGTAAAGGTACAATTTCAAGCTGTACCATAAAGCAGTGTCCATGGAACCGTACCGCACCGACGGTTCAACCACGAAATACCAGTATCAGAGGCTAAACCGGTAGGCGGTATTTACCTGTATAACGGTTGAACTACGATTAAACCACGATTTTATCATAAAATACCCTACCGCTGACTTTCCCGATACGGTCTCCGATACGGTTTCATGGACCATGCCATAAAGACAAAAACCTATAGCACCAATACTATATAGCATTGTAAAATTCCTCTTCCTATATAATGTTAAACTAACACTATGGTTTGAGTCTTTGCAGGAATTATATCTCATGTTGGTGTAGCTCAGCGTTCCGAATTTGCGATTCATGTTGTTCGCATTATTATTATTTTTTTGTTTGTTTTATAGGGGTTCGTGTTTGATCTCTAATTTTCTCTCTGCAAAGGGTTGAAGTTCAGCAAGGGATTCTCCCATGCCGAAAAGGAGCCAAGATTCAAGATTGGCATTCAAGGACCTCCATGAGCAGTGACGGATACATGGAGGTTTAGAATTGTACCTAAAATTTGGAAAAATGATTATCCAACCTCTGATAATAGTTTGCATATAGGTAAAAAAATATTTAAGTAGTAGTGGAACACCCTTAAATTTTGGGAAAAGGATTATCCAACCTCCTGTAATAGTTTGTATATTGGTACAAACAATAATTTAGTGGTAGTTGTGATTTGAACTTGGTGTACTATTACATATTTTCAATTAGACTATAACTAATTTGTTGTTATGTTTTAGATCCAAATATAATAGTAAAAGGTTATTCTTATCCCCAATTATTTACAAACCTAATGATTAACCCCAATTACGAGCTACCCTTGCCTTATACGATATGTCGAGAGAGATTTGTTGAGCAGTGTAGCTAGACACCAAATGTATCTTACCATTTTTTGCATAATATGAAATAGGGGTGTGCAATGGTCCGATCCGGGACCGGACTGCACCAGACCAATATGATAGTAGTTTGCGAGTTTGCATATAGGTAAAAAAAATATTTAAGTGGTAGCGGGACACGCTTGAAATTTGGGAAAAGGGTCATCCAACCTCCTGTAGTAGTTTGTATATTGGTACAAACAATATTTAAGTGGTAGTTGTGATTTGAACTTGGCGCAGTATTACATATTTTCAATTAGACTAGCTACAACTAATTTGTTGGTATGTTTTAGATCCAAATATAATAGTAAAGGACTATTCTTATCACCAACTATTTTACAGACCTAACGATTAATCCCAATTACAAACTACCCTTGCCGAATACGATATGTTGAGAGAGATTTGTTGAGCATTGTAGCTAGACACCAAATGTATTTTACCATTTTTTCATAACAGGAAATAGGGGTGTGCAATGGTTCGGGCCGGGACCGCACCAGACCAATCTGATAGTATTTTGCGTATAGGTAAAAATAAAATATGTAAGTGCTAGCAGGACACCCTTAAAATTTAGGAAATTGATTATCCAACCTCCTGTAGTAGTTTGTGTATTGGTACAAACAATATTTAAATGGTAGTTGTGTTTTGAACTTGGCGCACTATTACATATTTTCAATTAGTCTACAACTAATTTTTTATGTTTTAGATCCAAATATAATAGTAAAAGGCTATTTTATCCCCAATTATTTTACTAACCTAACGATTAACCCCAATTACGAGCTACCCTTGCCTAATACGATATGTCGAGAGAGATTTGTTGAGTAGTGTAGCTAGACATCAAATGTATGTTATAATTTTTTTCATAATTGGAATTAGGAATTACGTCTAAACTTTTATTGTAAAAATTAGTCGAATATTTTCATATTTAATACTTATTTAATTTTTAATTATATTTAATTTTTAGAAGAGGACACTCCTATATAAAATTTATGGATCCGCCACTGTCCCTAAGTAGCAATAATTTATTTTGTTGCTTCAGTTTTCAGTATGGTTAGTTCAATGATTTTCATCTTTATAAGGTAGAAGTCATGACCGTATAAGTATCAACAAGCTACCCGTACGTGACAAAAAAGGCTCTCTATCGATTGTTCTGCTAATTGTTGACCGTCAACCCTTTCTCTTATGTATTATTACGCTTGTCTAAAAAGTCTTCCAATTTGTATAGAAATCTTATCCCCTGTTCCTTATGCTAATTATATAGGATAAATACCACGTTTGGTCACTGGGTTTACTAAAATGTATCATGTTTAGTCATTGAAAAAATTAATATCAATAATGGTCACTAAATTTAGTAAAACTTGTCATGCTTGTCATTCTCCGTTAGTCTCCGTCCAACTCCGTTAGTAAACAAGATCGCCTAATTAGCCATATTTAACCCAAAAACTCTAAACCCGACCCACTACATCATTAAAACTCGCCATGTCATTACAACCCTAACCCAACCCATATCCTAACCCATGACCCATGGTGGACCACTCTTCTCTGCCTCTCTCGTCATTCTCTCTTTTCCATTTTTCTCACTCAGAAAATAAAAAACCTCAAATCCATCCGCACCGTTCATCAAATCCACCTGCAGAATTTGAACTCTAACTTTAGATCTGTCCATTTCCTTTTCACCATCCGAATTACAAATCCACTTGCTAACTGCAGAAAATCATTGCCATCTTTTTATTTTTCTAGATCGGAAAACCTTCGTTGCCTCCCAATAAAAGCTAAGAGACCAGAAGACCAAGAAACGATAGCCGTGAGGGAGGAAGATGAGCATATCTCTAATCTCCGCATCCCTAGCCGTCATAGAGAAGTGGAAGAAAAAGACGATGAATCAGCGGGAAACGATAGCCTTGAGGAAGATGAGCATATCTCAAATCTCCGCATCCTACACGTTTTAGTAATTTCAGCGATCAACTGTGTCATTTACCCTAATTATATATTTGGGAGAAAAAAGAAAAAAAGAACGTTGCACTCCCACACTTCCCAGCTCCAACACGTTGCACCAATTCAACCCACGTGGCTCTCCTCTCCTCTCCTCTCCTCTCTCTTGTCATCTACGCCCAACATCTTGCCACCGCTTGCAAGCTGCTCGGCAAAATGCGCCTGTGAAGCAAAGGTAAACAGAGAACAGATTCCGTGGAAAAAAAACGAAAAACAGAGATCATACCATGAGGAAGAGCAGCGCCAACTGGTTGCGCCAGGGCTACAACAAGTTGACTCGAGCAGCTGCAGTTGGCAAAGACCACCCCACCGCCGCCGATCCAAAGCAACAGAACTTCCCAATCCTGGAAGGCCACCCTGCGGCCCAACAACACGCCCAGCAATCCGTCGAGACATTCGACGCGGTCAAGAGCCAGAGCAACGAGCGGTCGCTGCTGATGTCCAAAGAGTTCAAAATCTACCGATGGAACCCGGATGACCCGACCCGCAAACCGTTTCTCCAGTCTTTCTTCCTCGACCTCACCGACTGCGGCCCGATGGTGTTGGATGCGCTGCAGAAGATCAAGGCCGAGGTGGACCCAGGTCTGACCTACAGGAGATCTTGCAGGGAAGGGATATGCGGGTCGTGCGCGATGAACATCGATGGCACCAACACCGTGGCCTGTCTCGAACCCATCGACCCGGACCCGGCCAAGCCCTTGTTCATCACTCCCCTGCCTCACATGTTCGTTATCAAGGACCTCGTTGTCGATCTCACCAACTTCTACCAGCAGTACAAGTAAATTAACTCCCAATCTCTTTTCTTATCAAATCATTTCTGCAATCGTTGCACACGCCTGCCTGGCGCATAAACAATGAACTCGATCTCTGAATCAGGTCAATTGAGCCGTGGTTGAAGACGAAACGACGGCCGGAGGAAGGGCGAGAGTACAGGCAGTCACCGGAGGACAGGAAGAAGCTGGATGGGTTGTACGAGTGCATCCTGTGCGCCTGCTGCACTACATCCTGCCCTTCCTACTGGTGGAACCCTGAAGAGTTTCTGGGGCCGGCTAGCTTGCTGCATGCGTATCGCTGGATCTGTGATAGGTGAAATTGGTGTGCATGGGTGGTGATTAATTACTATTAATTAGATTTAGGGTTTAGGAACTCTGTTTGCAATTATCCGGCCAGTTGATTTAATTCCTTGGTTAAATGTGTTTTGATTTTTGGTTATTGATGATGTTGTAGCCGGGATGAGTATACGGAGGAGCGGTTGCAAGCGGTGACAGAGAGGATGCAGAAACTGTACAGGTGTAGGGCTATCAAGAATTGTACTGCCACCTGTCCCAAGAGCCTCAATCCTGCTGACGCCATTCACAAGATGAAGGCCAAGCATTTGACCTCTGTTCATGTCGAGAAGTCGGAGAGCTAAACCTAGCACTAGCAGCAACTACACACGAAGCCTTCTGGCGTTTGATGGTAATTAAGGGCTATCTCGTTACGTGCTTGCACAAATGTCTACCGGTTTAAGCCGTGTCGTGCCGGAGTCATGAGTTGGAACCAAGGTTGTCAACCCGCGGGTTGACTCGGATCCGGTCGAGCTAGTGGGTCAAGGGTTAATGGGTTAATCGTTTTAGCCCGGAAATATGAAAAAAGTCATTATATTGTACTTATCCTCATAAATTATATCAAATTTATCTAACATATGAGTTATAACATATAATATTACACCAAAATAACATATCGTATATAGATCCAACATATAGTTAAAATTCACATACTCTTATATAACATAAATATTCAAATGTTCAACTTAGCATTCCAAAAATTGAGCTAGGCGAAAAGAAAAATCGAAAAATAGGCGCATTTCGCAAACGAAAGAAAAAAAATGACACAATTTGACCTCCAACCCGGTACCTTGTAGCGGTCGGCCCGACGGGTGCGTGGGGCTCGTTTTTCTCATCGGGTCAGGGTCAAAGTGGGTCAACTCGCGGGTTGACCCGCGGGTTGACAACCTTGGTTGGAACTATAAGAGTATCTTTTTTAAGAAAATGTATATATAAATATTTAGTACATATAATCTATAAATAATTATAGGAAAATTTTGAGAAATTCTTCAGTGCACCACGTTGCACCGTCCCAATGAATAATTGACACGTATCAATTTACTTAAAATAAAGAATCTTACGGATAAAAGTTAGAAACTACCGACGGATAGATTATATTCTGGCGGAGCCCTTCTAGTGTGCTCTATAGCACCCATGCTATAAAAAACAAAAAGAAAAAGTGACCTGTTGAGGAGGTAAACCCACTAAATGACTGGTCCCACATCATTAATGGCAATCTTGTAAATAATAAATCAATGTATACAAGTGTAGGTACAACTTAAAGTTGTACCATTAGTATAGGTACAAGTTTCAGCTGTACCATTGAAGAATTTGTTTCACAAAGTGTAGGTACAACTTAAAGTTGTACCATTAGTATAGGTACAATTTTGAGTTGTACCATGAAGGGATTTATTAGAAAGTGTAGGTACAACTTAAAATTGTACCATGTTATAGGTACAAGTTTGGGTTGTACCATTAAAGAATTTTGAGAAAGTGTAGGTATAACTTAAGGTTGTACCATTAGTATAGGTACAATTTTTAGTTGTACCATAAGGGATTTGTTAGAAAGTGTAGGTACAACTTAAATTTGTACCATGGTATAGGTACAATTTTGGGTTGTACCATAGAAGGATTTTTAGAAAGTGTAGGTACAACTTAAAGTTGTACCATGGTATAGGTACAAGTTTGGGTTGTACCATATTAGGATTTTGAAAAAGTGTAGGTACAACTAAAAGTTGTACCATTAGTATAGGTACAATTTTGAGTTGTACCATAAAGAGATTTATTAGAAAGTGTAGGTACAACTTAAAGTTGTACCATTAGTATAGGTACAATTTTGAGTTGTACCATAAAGGGATTTATTAGAAAGTGTAGGCACAACTTAAAATTGTACCATATTATAGGTACAAGTTTGGGTTGTACCATAGAAGGATTTTGAAAAAGTGTAGGTACAACTTAAGGTTGTACCATTAGTATAGGTACAATTTTTAGTTGTACCATAAAGGGATTTGTTAGAAAGTGTAGGTACAACTTAAGGTTGTACCATTCGTATAGGTACAATTTTTAGTTGTACCTTAAAGGGATTTGTTAGAAAGTGTAGGTACAACATAAAGTTGTACCATAGTATAGGTACAAGTTTGGGTTGTACCATATTAGGATTTTGAAAAAGTGTAGGTACAACTAAAAGTTGTACCATTAGTATAGGTACAATTTTGAGTTGTACCATAAAGAGATTTATTAGAAAGTGTAGGTACAACTTAAAGTTGTACCATTAGTATAGGTACAATTTTGAGTTGTACCATAAAAGAATTTTGAGAAAGTGTAGGTACAACTTAAGGTTGTACCATTAGTATAGGTACAAGTTTGGGTTGTACCATAGAAGGATTTTGAAAAAGTGTAGGTACAACTTAAAGTTGTACCATGGTATAGGTACAAGTTTGGGTTGTACCATAGAACGATTTTTAGAAAGTGTAGGTACAACTTAAAGTTGTACCATGGTATAGGTACAAGTTTGGGTTGTACCATAGAAGGATTTTGAGAAAGTGTAGGTACAACTAAAAGTTGTACCGTTAGTATAGGTACAATTTTGAGTTGTACCATAGAGTGATTTGTTAGAAAGTGTAGGTACAACATTAAGTTGTACTATAGTGTAGAGGTAAAATTTTTAATTGTACCATAGAAGATTTTTAGGAAAGTGTAGGTACAACTTTAAATTTAGTGTAAAGGTACAACTCTAGAAAGTGTAGGTACAATTTTTAGGAAACACGGCTCATCTCACGGGCGTGACATGACCCGTGACAAGCAAAGAGTAGTTTTCATATCTCCAGACAATCTCCAGACAATCACACGGCTTATTATCACGCCCGTGAGAATTAACAGATGAGCCGTGAGAAGTACAACATTCAAATCCAAAACACGGCTCATCTCACGGCCGTGATAATGTCGAAGGCAACCCGTGAAACCCTCTGGGAAACTGAGAAGTGTGTTTTTACATCCACGGCCTATCTCACGGCCTATCTCAGGCCGTGATATTTCCAGAATTACATATCCAAAACCACGCCTTCTTTCACGGCCGTGGGATTTCCAGAATTGGCCATGAGATTTCCAGAAATAGTCTACATAGACATTCACCTGTAGAACTAACCCTTGTACTTAGTATAATGGTGTAAGTAACATAATATACCGTTCTTTGAAGCTTGACACGAGCATTACATAGATCCATTCACAATGTTCTCTAGTACATACATCATATCAGATGAGATACCCTGTTAACAAAAAATAAAAAGCAGTCAAAGCATTACATTTGTCTTATAAAACAAGCATCCATAACACGATTAAATTTGTCTAATTAATGCTTAAGTTTTAGCCCACACTGGTGCATCATAATATTCTAATTGGAAAACATGCAAGCACAAACGCAAACACACATAGCTAAGTACTAAGGACTTTGGTTGGCTCATCTTCACTGCCCATCTTTCTTGTTAGTGTTCTCGTCCTCGTCTTTGTTTTCCTGGATTTGCTCATCTTCATTGTCCTCGCTAGAGTCACTGCCGTCTTCCTCATTGGTCCCTTTGACCTCTTGATTTTTTTCCTTGTTTTGGTCATCATCGTTGCCCTCGTCGTCCTCTTCACTGCTGTCTTCCTCATCGGTCCCTTTGACCTCTTGATTTTTTTCCTTGTTTTGGTCATCGTCATTGCCCTCGTCGTCCTCTTCACTGCTGTCTTCCTCATCGGTCCCTTTGACCTCTTGATTTTTTCCTTGTTTTGGTCATCGCCATTGCCCTCGTCGTCGTCCTCTTCACTGCTGTCTTCCTCATCGTTCCCTTTGACCTCTTGATTTTTTTTCTTGTTTTGGTCATCGCCATTGCCCTCGTCGTCGTCCTCTTCACTGCTGTCTTCCTCATCGGTCCCTTTGACCTCTTGATTTTTTTCCTTGTTTTGGCCATCGCCATTGCCCTCGTCGTCGTCCTCTTCACTGCTGTCTTCCTCATCGGTCCCTTTGTCCTCTTGATTTTTTTCCTTGTTTTGGTCATCGCCATTGCCCTCGTCGTCGTCCTCTTCACTGCTGTCTTCCTCATCGGTCCCTTTTTCCTCTTGATTTTTTCCTTGTTTTGGTCATCGCCATTGCCCTCGTCGTCGTCCTCTTCACTGCTGTCTTCCTCATTGGTGTCATTGTCATCTTCACTGCTTTCCTTGTTTTGTTCCTCTCCTTTGTCCTCTTGATTTTTTTCCTTGTTTTGCTCATCGTCATTACCCTCGTCATCCTCTTCACTTCCCTCTTCATTGATCTCCTCGGTTGGCCTAGGAGATAGTTCCCAAGGTCTTGAGAATTGTTTGTAGTCAATCCTCAAGGACCTCATGATCTGATGGTTGCATTCGATGATGTAGCGTCGAGCTTCCTTCTCTCGATCGAGGCGGGAGAGAATGAGTGCATTTTGCTCCAGAATTTGGGCATTCTGCCGACCCAATGCCTCAAAATGGGATATGTAGCTGTCGGTGGATGGTCCGGCTTGAGTCGTAGTTTGGTGATGTTGTGCAGGTTGTTCCGGAGTATCCTCGACCATTTGCTGAACAACATGCTCCGATGCATTTGCCTCATCTGTTGCAAGAGGTCGAGCAGGATGAGGGAGGCCAACAATGCCTACCACACCATTCTCCTTAACCACCAAACACAGACATGATCAATATCAGAAGCATTAGTTACATTTGCTCAATGTTCAAAAGGAACTAGATTAGTAGGCAATCCAAAACTTGCACAAAATCAATCCTAGATTGTTTGAATCCCGACTAGTTATGTTTTAGCATTCACTGTGAAAAGGAAAGTGTTGGTTGGAACATTTACCTTTGACAATAAATTCAGATCCGCAAGGTTTTTTTGGGAGATTGGTTGAGTGGACTGGGCAATGGTGCAATGAGAACCCACCGGATCAATGCCAAAATGCCGAGCTAGCCTTGTGATGTAGGCACCTCCATGGATGGTCTTGATTTGTTTGTTGGAGGTCATCTTCTGTAGGGTTTTCAATATGACTAAACCAAGATGAATTGGGGGATCTTCTTCCATAGAGAGGAAAAAGTTCAAATCCTGCTTGGTCACACTCCCCGGGCTCCCCTCCCTAGCTGCCACAGAATGAGCGATAATGTTGTGGATGATACGCCACGGGGGAAGAAGATCATTCCCTTTATAGTGGGCTGGGTCAGACTTTGCCACATGGTTTTGTTTTACCGTTGTCCACATAGCATCGATCGATGGTTCTCTTGAATGATATATTTTCTTTGAAATAAAAACAAGTCCATCTGTGGTGAGAAATCCTGGTGGGTATATCTGGAGTGCCTCTGTGAACTCAGTGATGCTCATCTGTCTCGCCTGTCCTCCAAGGCGAAAAGTTATGTTGTCTTCGGGCTTGTCGAGCTTAAACTCGGACATTCTCTTGATGGAGAGAGTGCTGAGGAACTCAATGGTAAGCTCTCGGTAGATGACCTCATTGATGGAGAGAACTTCACACCATGCCGGGAGACGGAGGCATGTGCGAACGGGGTCCGCTGCTCCGAGGCACTCTAGGAGATCCCAATCAAAGCATCTTTGCTACCCAAATGGGAGGGGAAGGAAGCGCTCCAAAGCGCTCCTATGTTCGACGGGTAATTGGAGGAAGCCGTGAAGTCTCCCTCCTCCAAGTTGAGCCTCCGCTTGTGGTGGTGGTGGAGATGGTTGGCGTGCCCGTCCTTGGTTGTTTTTGCGTTGTCGTTTGGGGGGAGTGTCTCGTTTTTGGGTTTGGCGGCGACGACAAGAAGGAGCCTTCCTTTTAGCAGGTGAGGCTGATGGTTGCCGGGTTTTTTGTTTAGCTTTCCCCATTCCTACAAAAACCAACTAAGCACATTTAGTCTTTAGTGAATGAGAGGGAAAAGAATTATGCATAAGCATAAGCATATCCCTGGAAAAAACCCTAATAAGAAAAGGAAGTGCTTGATGCCTCTGGCCTAGCTAATCTAAACTCAAAAGGGGGACTCAATTCTAAGCACAAACTCTAAATCAACCACGATAATTCCCTGCAAGATTATGGCAAAAATTGTTTACATCCGCACACCTAAATATGAAAGTGTCCGCCTGAAGAAGATCTCTCAACCTAAAGATGACGAGTTGAAGCATAAAATGGACACAATCATCATCATCATCATCATGACGAATCAAACCAAATCATGCAATGAATTCTATAACCGCACAAAGGGTTTGCAGGGCTCATCTGCAGAACAGACCAACATGTAACTATCATCATTAACTCAATTCTTAGAAACAGAGGAGCACCACAATTTGGAAGGCAGCACTAGAAGCCTAATCCATCCAATTGGGAACCCATAGACTACATAACCTACAAATTACAATTGGGCAACTAAATCCTAAAAAATGCAAGAAACCAGAGAAGAGTGCCGCTGTGGTTAAGAAGAACTCACCAGAGGCCTTGTCGGGATCGAAGTGGAACAGAGGGCAGAGACTCGTCCGGAAATGGTCGCCGTCGCCGCTGAACCTTGGAGCAGTTACCAGGAGGAGGAATCGTGGGGAAGTGGTCGGCGGCGGAAGAATCGTCGCGGGCGAGCGAGGGCGAGGGCGAGCGATCTAGGGCGATGGCGAGCGCGCGAGGGCGAGGGGGTCGAAGTAGAACAGAGGGAGTAGAGGGTTGGGGGTCGAAGTAGAACAGAGGAAAATAGGGTTCGAACAAAATATGGGGGCGGGGGGGGGGGGGGTTTCAAATTCTAATATGCATAGGTTAGTTTTAAGGATTCCAATCTCACGGCCCATCTCACGGCCGTGGTAATAACGACGACAACCCGTGAAACTCTCTGGAACTCCCCCCTTTTTATGGAAACAATCTCACGGTACATCTCCCGGTCGTGAGATTTCAGTTATGAGGCGTGTTTTTGGATTTCAGCTGGGATTATCTCACGTCTTAGTCTCACGCCCCGTGAGAATTTACAGAGGGCCATGAGATGTCCAGAATTCATATCCAAAACACGGCCCATCTCACGGCCGTGGTAATAACGACGACAACCCGTGAAACTATCTGGAACTCCCCCCTTTTTATGGAAACAATCTCACGGTACATCTCCCGGTCGTGAGATTTCAGTTATGAGGCGTGTTTTTGGATTTCAGCTGCGAACATCTCACGTCTTAGTCTCACGCCCGTGAGAATTTATAGAGGGGCCTTGAGAAGTGCATTTTTACATGCAAGGTCTCTCTCACGGTCTCTCTCGCGGCCGTGATATTTTCATCTCACGGCTCCTTATCCCGGCCGTGATATTTCTATCTCACGGTCTCTCGCACGGCCGTGAAATTTGGAGTGATTTCCATATCATGGCTTATTCTCTCGGTCGTGACAATTTAATTACAAGCAGTGAGGTTTCCATCTAAGAACAAAAAACAACAATAACTAGATATATCCATCTAGCCACCCACAATCGAAGAGAAGATCAATATTTGATCATTAGAGTTATGGAGTACATTGCAATTGATTTGTAGAAAAGAAATTGAACATACATATATAACACAATTTATGTCCTTATTAATTCACCCCATCTCAAGAATTTGTGTAGCAAACTTTTGTCGAACATCCATGCCCATCCCCCTCCCATGAATCCACAACTGCATTCTTATTTTCCACACCTAAGAAATCCTGCAGGTACAGAAAAAAAAATACATATATACAACACAAAGATCAAATCACTACCATTAAGCACCACCAAGGCTTATACAAATCACACAAACGCAACAATCAGTCAAATTCTAGGCTATCACCAAACCAAGATAATCCAAAGATCCAATAGAAAAATTAAGAACGACTTACAGACTTCTCCCTTGACGTCTCTTTGAGTATTCCATCCTCTTCGATCTCCACTTTTGTAACTCCCCTTGGAGCTGGGGTGATACCGGAAAGATAAACTTTCCAAGCTAGATGCAACCTTGGTCAAGGGTTTTGCATCCCTCCCACTCAAAACTTCTCTCTATGTATTTCGATCTCTCTGTATTTCAATCACTCTCTGTATTTCGATCTCCATCTCTTTGCTGCATTCCTTGTCCAAGGATTGTATCCAGCTTGGAAAGTTTGTTGTCCTTGCTTCCTTCCTTAGAGATCGATGAGGTGGAATACTCAATGTGACGTCAAGGTAGATGATCCCTGGAGCATTTTAATCACGTCTACACAATCATGATCAGTCAGAACCCTGTCAATGCTCACTTAGGTTACAAATTGAACCCTTTTGATGATGTTACAGTAAGCTCTTCATTTTGAGCCAAAATCAGACACTGCATTATACAGGAGATTGGCAAATACCTGTGATAGTGGTGCTGAAACTCTCTTGACAGATACCACACGAAGCTTCTGGTCGGATAGGTAATCCCTGGTGAGCAAATCTGGAAACAAAGAGGGAATCAAACGAAACATCGGCGCCGCAAGAAACCGCGAGAGCAAGAGAGAGAGAGAGAGAGAGAGAGGAAGGTAGAAAGGGGAGATCTATCTTCGTTTACCTTTGTCCTTCTCGCCGAAGTCGGAGAAGAGAACTGGTCCCTTGCTCATGGCGGCCGGCGAAACGGAGTTGGAGCGGGGAGGATTTGGGGGCAAGGGTTTATGAAAAACCCTATAATGCGAGAACTGGGAGAGAGCTTCGCCTGTGGTGGTGGGAGCTTGTTCGAACTGGGAGTAGAGGGTTGGGGGTCGAAGTGCGATGGCGAGGGTTTTAAATAGGATTGGGGGTCGGGTTCAAGTAGAAAAGAGGAAGTTTTAAATAGGGTGTTTCCAATTTTAGGGTTAATCTCACGGCTTTTTGTCCCGGGCGGGATATAACCCGTGAAACCCTCTGGAGCTTACAATTTTTAGAAAAAAAATTCTAACGGTACATATCCCGGCCGTGAGGTTTCAGTTATGAGGCGTGTTTTTGGGTTTCATCTGTGATCATCTCACGGTTTCTCTCACGGACGTGATATTTCCAGAATTTCAAACCCAAAAACACGCATGCTTTCACGACCGTGAGATTTCCGGAATTGGCCTGCACAGACATTCACATGTAGAACTAACCCCTGTACTTATTATAATGGTGTAAGAAACATAATATACTGTTTTTGAAAACTACAAGCTTATGAAAAGATGAGTCATAATGTTCTTTGAAGCTAGACACAAGCATTACATAGATCCATTCAATGTCACTAGATACTAACTTGCACAAAACAAACATGACAAGATGAAACATAATGTTGTTTGAAGCCGAACACCAGCATTACAGGTTGTGCTTGGATCGTTTGGGAAGTAGAACAGATTCTTGAGTCTCCACATGAAAGCTGCTTTCACCTGCTCCTATGGACTCGAAGTTGTATTCTTGTTGCGTGAAATGACTATCACCTCCACCTGCTTCAGCCATTCTTTTCAGCGGACAATTTCTGATTGTATGTTTAGGACGCCTACAATACTTGCACAACCGTGTTTTCACTTGAGGTTGCTTCACATTCCCTTTACTTCGAACTGGATGGGGGTCCTTAATAAACTGAGAGGAGTTCACCCCAACATCCGTAGTAGCATTATTTGTTTTGTTGGTTGTTTCTTCACTTATTGTCTTCACTCGCAATGTCAAGTCTTCAATCAACCCTTTGGCAGTATGAAATGCTTCATCCGAACTCACAGCATAATGGCACATTCTACTACATTGACCAACCAAGAATCCAAACCTGTCCAAATAAACAAGCACTTTTGTAGTTGGTTCCAAGCACAATAGAAGTAAACAAAGAACTAAATGAACACCTTAAATTTATAATACATGCTAATATTTTGCTGGGTAGGACAGCTTCCCATACTCGAGGGATCGAACTCTTTTGCATCTTTAGTCCAACGCTTCAAAATGAGTGACTTTGGAATTTGTATTTGATTTTCTGCTTTCAATATACAGAATATATGCCGACATGGAATTCCGCAGAACTCAAAGATGCCACAAGAACAATGCACATCATGTCCACTCGTGTAAAAGACCACGGTGCACTTTGAGTCAGGGTATTTGAATCGTGACAATGTGTAAATTGTTTTATTGGTCAACACACACTTGTCTGTAATATAGTAATGAACTTCTCTCGCTATTTCTACTCGAACGCTCCTGAACACATTTCTTGTATATACTATAGAGGCATGTCTTTCAATTTCATGTAAATGTGTCATCAAAACAACATCAGTATGTATTGTCTTAAACTGGTCATGTAACTCAGTTTGTCTCCTATACAAAAGTGCCATGTCAAACTGCTTGACAAACTCAAACAACTTCATCTTACTTTGCAAGAATTTGTCTAGATAAGAGTTCATGCTTTCACAACGTTGTGAGGTAGTCATCCCAGCAAAGAAAATACCTTTCAAGTAAGTTGTGGCCCATAGAGCTCGTCGCCTATACATCTTCTTCATCCACGCATTGTGCTCCAGGTCATACTTGGACAAAATTTCCTTCCACGTAGCTTCAAATTGTGGAATAGAACTGCAGTTTAGCATGCATCGTTTGAAATCCTCCCGGAAGCCTTCCGCATGGCCACGCGCTTCTGCGTTATTGCCCAAGTGCCAAGAACATAACCGATGTCGGGATCCAGGGAGAACCGACTTGATAGCTTTCCTCATTGAAGAACAACCGTCTGTTATAACTGCGGTTGGCTTCTTACCACCCATGCAATGTAAAAAAGCATTTAGAATCCATACGTAGTTCTCCGCCGTTTCATCCGCAAGTAAAGCACATGCAAAAACCGTGCTTGCATTGTGATTATTCACACCAATGAATAGAAGAAATGGAAGATTATATGCATTAGTCTTGTACGTCGAGTCAAAAACAAGAACATCTCCAAAGAGACTATAATCCAATTGTGAAGGAGAGTCAGCCCATAGCATATTGCCTAGTTCACCACCATCACTTACTGTATATCTACAATAAAAACGAGGATCGGTAGTTGCCCGTGCTTGTAAGTAGGCAAGTGCAGCTTCACTGTCACTATCCAAGATCTCCGACCTCCGATCCGCACTAACAAAATTGTAGACATCGGTCTTAGTGAAACCCAAGTTCTGAAAGCTTCCTGCACAATTCACTAGATAATCCATGATTTGATTGGTGCGAATACCAGCAGCCCTAAGTGGTCGAATCTGAGCCTTACTTGCGTCATCTACCTTGCGATGAGAATTCAAAAACTGCACTTCATGTGCTCCAGCTAAGGGATGAAAATGTGTTGGTACAAACTGCTTCACCTTGAATCGGTTAGTTGCCTCAACAAAACTGACTTTGAAAGCAGCCGGACAATGGAGCCTTGTTACAGGCCTAGGTTCACGCTTTCTGTTCTTCTTGTCATTGTGGACTGGAAGACGCTCCCCCTCGCGTGAGCAAACCCATCGCTGCATATTTTTAACTCCATATTTTGAATATGTGTGAGTGTTCTTTCGTACGCTGAACCCCATGGCACAACCATAAGTTGAATAGAACTTGCCAGCCTCCACAAGGGTTTCAAACTCATAACCCACAACATCATCCGACTCCCATTTAGAATAAGGCTTACCATTCCCGACTTTATCAAGCAAAGTCCAGTCATACATACTCGAGTACGGTGGAACCATGGCTGGATTTGCAGAATCTTTGATGTTCTCTGAGCTGTGTGGCTGTGTTTCGAAGCTGTGCAAATGCTCATCTGTGATGTTCTCTTTATCATCATCACCAATGTTAGTGTTATTATCATCCTCAGAATCACTATCGCTGGTGTCGACATTGTCCTCCATATCGTCACTATCTCTAACACCACCGGTATCATCTCTATAATTCATTCCCCAATCTAAACCAACATTCAAGTCAATTCCCGTGTCCTTGCCTGTGCTCATATCATCCATCAACCCTTCCATAGTTGATCAACTGAAAACAAGCAACAAAATGAAGTTTAGAGACAATTGAAATCGACATATTCACCACCCACAGCCGACCAAATCAAACACTTCACTAATCAATTAACAAACACGAGGCAAACACGAGACAATTGAAATGAAGGGCTGGCTGGTAACTGTAATCCACATATCAACTCGATAGTTTCCCCTTCACTTCCGCGACAAACGACCAGAAAGAACAAAATTATGAACAGATTCCCTACAGGAAACAGTAGTTTTCTCTCTGAACCCCCCCAATCACCCTCACAAGACACCAATCAAGCCACCATGATCGAATAGACAAACACAATATCAAGTCCCCCCAAACAGAATGAACGAAATAACCCAGGGGCAATCTCATTTCACCTGGAAATCCAGAATGAACAAGATCGTAGACGGACGGATTACTCGACAGAAATCAAACGAGGAACACAAAACCATAGCTAATTCCCTCAACCGGATGAACGAAAAACTAAATGAGCCGGGAAACCGCTATCCGCAAGTTCGAGAAACGGTGATAAACAAACAGAGGCGCGCCAAGATCCACGGCCTCCAGATCGCCATTGGACAACGACAGCGCCACAATCACAAACGGAGCAGAACCGAAACAGAACAGAAGAATTAATCATCCGAGAAGAAACAAGAGGGAGTCGGTGGGTACCTGAAACAATAAGGCAGGGAGCGGAGTCAGGGAGCTGAACGGAGATGATTGGCGGTGGCGGTGGAAGGTCAGCAACAAACGACGAAGGAAGATTGCTAGATTAAGCCTCTTTCGTCGCGAAGGATGGGTGGCGAAGGATGGGCGAATAAGCCGACAGGGAGGAACCGACGAAGGAAGAATCTGGTTTCGTCGCGAAGGATGGGTAGAGAAGGGAAGACGAAGGAAGAACTGAGGCTGGGAGAGAGGGAAGCTGGAAGGAAGAAGCCGACAGGGAGGAACCGAGGATCAGTCCTCTGGCGCCAACGGAGGACGAGAAGGAAGAAACGGCATCACTGTTACGACTTACGACGGTGAGGGTTTAGGATCTAGGAATTTCTTCATTATGACCAACCCAAAAAAATCATCGGTTATAATTAGATGGGTTAACCCAAAACCATAATCAAACGAAAATCAAGCAATATATCAATTACCTCAATCTACATCGGTTCACAATTACATGGGGTTCAACCCAAAACCGATAATCAAACGCTCACTAAACCATATACATAACCTCAATCTCACATCGGTTCACAATTACATGGGGTTCAACCCAAAACCGATAATAAAACGCTCACTAAACCATATACATAACCTCAATCTCACATCGGTTCACAATTACATGGGGTTCAACCCAAAACCGATAATCAAACGCTCATTCAACCATATACATAACCTCAATCTCACATCGGTTCACAATTACATGGGGTTCAACCCAAAACCGATAATCAAACGCTCGCTAAACCGTATACATAACCTCAATCTCACATCGGTTCACAATTACATGGGGTTCAACCCAAAACCGATAATCAAACGCTCGCTAAACCATATACATAACCTCAATCTCACATCGGTTCACAATTACATGTTCAACCCAAAACCGATAATCAAACGCTCATTCAACCATATACATAACCTCAATCTCACATCGGTTCACAATTACATGGGGTTCAACCCAAAACCGATAATCAAACGCTCGCTAAACCATATACATAACCTCAATCTCACATCGGTTCACAATTACATAGGGTTCAACCCAAAACCGATAATCAAACGCTCGCTAAACCATATACATAACCTCAATCTCACATCGGTTCACAATTACATGTTCAACCCAAAACCGATAATCACACGCTCATTCAACCATATACATAACCTCAATCTCACATCGGTTCACAATTACACCCAAAACCGATAATCAAACGCTCATTCAACCATATACATAACCTGAATCTCACATCGGTTCACAATTACATGGGGTTCAACCCAAAACCGATAATCAAACGCTCATTCAACCATATACATAACCTCAATCTCACATCGATTCACAATTACATGGGGTTCAACCCAAAACCGATAATCAAACGCTCGCTAAACCATATACATAACCTCAATCTCACATCGGTTCACAATTACATGGGGTTCAACCCAAAACCGAAATCAAACGCTCATTCAACCATATACATAACCTCAATCTCACATCGGTTCACAATTACACCCAAAACCGATAATAAAACGCTCACTCAACCATATACTTAACCTCAATCTCACATCGGTTCACAATTACATGGGGTTCAACCCAAAATCGATAATCAAACGCTCACTAAACCATATACATAACCTCAATCTCACATCGGTTCACAATTACATGGGGTTCAGCCCAAAACCGATAATCAAACGCTCACTAAACCATATACATAACCTCAATCTCACATCGGTTCACAATTACATGGGGTTCAACCCAAAACCGATAATCAAACGCTCACTAAACCATATACATAACCTCAATCTCACATCGGTTCACAATTACATGGGGTTCAACCCAAAACCGATAATCAAACGCTCACTAAACCATATACATAACCTCAATCTCACATCGGTTCACAATTACATGGGGTTCAACCCAAAACCGATAATCAAACGCTCATTCAACCATATACATAACCTCAATCTCACATCGGTTCACAATTACACCCAAAACCGATAATAAAACGCTCACTCAACCATATACTTAACCTCAATCTCACATCGGTTCACAATTACATGGGGTTCAACCCAAAACCGATAATCAAACGCTCACTAAACCATATACATAACCTCAATCTCACATCGGTTCACAATTACATGGGGTTCAACCCAAAACCGATAATCAAACGCTCACTAAACCATATACATAACCTCAATCTCACATCGGTTCACAATTACATGGGGTTCAACCCAAAACCGATAATCAAACGCTCACTAAACCATATACATAACCTCAATCTCACATCGGTTCACAATTACATGGGGTTCAACCCAAAACCGATAATCAAACGCTCATTCAACCATATACATAACCTCAATCTCACATCTGTTCACAATTACATGGGGTTCAACCCAAAACCGATAATCAAACGCTCGCTAAACCATATACATAACCTCAATCTCACATCGGTTCACAATTACATGTTCAACCCAAAACCGATAATCGCACGCTCATTCAACCATACATAGTAAAAATCAAACGAACAATGAATTTTAGCAAATATGTTAAGTAGTCTGACTGGTTAATACGCTGAATTATTATGCCAAGTGCTCTGGTTCGAACCTTCTTGATGTCGTTTTTTTTCACTAACAAGCGAGCCCACAATCTCACGGGTGTGAGATGGTCCTTTCAAGACCGTGAGGTTCTCTGAACATAGGGAATGGTTTTCTGAATCTCAAGGCCCAGTCTCACGGGCGTAAAATTACCATCATTAAGCCGTTATAAAATCCCATCTCACGGCCAAGTCTCACGCCCATGAGAATTTACAAAGTGGCCGTGAGATGTCCATCATTCATATCCAAAACACGGCTCATCTCACGGCCGTGATACTGTCGAAGGCAACCCGTGAAACTGTCTGGAACTCCACCTTTGTATGGAAAAAATCTCACGGTCTCTCTCACGGCCTATCTCACAGCCGTGATATTTCCAGAATTACAAATCCAAAAACACGCCTGCTTTCAGGTCCATTTTCAACCATTTTTCGGTATATGATCATGCATAATTTTTCCCTTGTCGACACATTAAACATAATATAGAGAAAAAATAACATCACTGAATAATGCTTCATTCATTACTTCATTGTAATTTCAACAGTTTCCTAAACTTCATTCAACATCTACATTCACTAAAATTCATTCAACATCTACATTATCCTAAATGTCAATCAACATCCACATTAACTAAACTCTACATTAACATCACAAGTCTCAATGCTTCTTAGACTTTCTACCCTTTTTCTCCCCATGCGCGTGCAACGGTTTTCTTCCTCGATTGAGTAAGTTTGTCTTGAAATTCACCTTCTCAGTCTCAATTTGTGCAGGTCTTGCATGTCTCTCAAAATATTCATCTGATTGTGTCTTAACTGTAGCTTTCACCTCATTCAGATCCGTAGTGAGCAAGTACATTGTAAGTTGTGCCCGCTCATAGTCACTGTGGAACTGGTCAAGTTTCTTGGAATATCGATCTGGATCCAGCAAGTAATTGATGACAAATAGTCCACAATCAAATATGTAATATAACAAATAATTACCATGGTCATGATGCGAACAAATAATTATCGAACTTAATTAGAACAGTGCACGATTGAACAACAACAAAGGGTACCCATTTGGTTGGCAAGCAACATCCTGGCGATATCTAACCACGAAGTCCACAAATGAAAACGCCCCACAGATATCATCCTTAAGCAACCAATCTAGACCCAATTTCTGCAAATGAAAACATCCACCTCATCGATATATAATGACAAAGTCGGCAAATGAAAAACAACTAACAACTAAGCAATAAGTAAAGCTTGAAAACTTGAAGAACAAGAAGCAAACCAGTTTCTGCATCCTTGCATCATATTCTTCATTATGAGTTCCTCGTAATGAGTCCCAGATTTCAATTTCTTTGGCTTCCATGTTAAAGACCGCCAGATAGAAGTGCTGCAACGTGAGGTTGAAAATTGGGACATGAATCTGAAATAATGGACAAACAAACAATAATTATCAATTTAACATAGGAGGGTGAAGCCATTTCCTTTTAGAAAACAACATTACAACATACCTTACTGCAGTAAAGTAGCTCACCAATACAGTATCGCTCAACTATCTTATATGAACGCATCTTATCCATAAATTGCTCCTCGTTGCAATGACTCGCACGATCCTAGAAAAATAAAACACAGTCACCCACACAAGCTACATGTAACAAAAAAATAGATTAATTTCATGACAAGAATAGACAAAGCAGACAACTGTACCGAAACTGAAGGTGGAAAGAACCAAGACAAGCCACCACTGCGACCACAACTCCGTTCTTCTAGTGTCTTGCACAGACACGCCATTTATATAATCTAATGCATCATCATCACATATACCAAAGTCAGCAATACACGTTCAATCTACTAAATTATACACATAAATGAACTTACCCTTGTTGAAATTTTGGTCCTTGGCAAAAGCTCGACAAAATCTTCACGTAACAAGGAAAGAACCCCGCCACCAACACTAACCAATGTGTCACTGTTATACAATACCAAGTTCAAACAACACAACATTAGAATAAGCAAATACCAAAAACATCCTACAAATATGATCCAATTTTACTTGTAATGATTTCGGGAGGTACCTTTCGGGAAGCTCACTACTAAAAGCAAATTGAAGCATCTTTACTGCCTCCAGAGTCAATGGTGTCTGAACAACAAAGGGAGGAGCACGGTACAAAGGTTGTGCTTTCTTAGCTCTGGGATTTGCCCGTTCGAATGGAGAGACCACATACAAACTAGGCTTCAATTTAGACACACTACGTAGTGCACCTCCCTTTCGCCCCTTTCTTGTTCAAAAACATAAAAACAAAACCAGTTCATTAGTAACCACACCATAAGAACCAATAATTAGAAAAATTAATCAAGTGAAATACCTTCACAGCCTTGGAACAACCATCATTAGCAGCAACACTTTCATCACTCAACAATATGAATTTCTCAACTTGCGACGCTTTAGGCTGCTTGCAAGGAGACTTTTTCACAACTTTCACAGAAGGAGATTCAGAACATCTCCCATCTCCAATTTCCCCCTCAGCTTCTCCCGAATTCTCAACTTTGGCAGTCTTGACACATTCCAAGGTAGGAGAAATGGGTTCCCTAGGTTTTTCAACCTCACCCTTCTGATCGTTCTTTTTCAACTCAGCTGTAGGAGAAATGGGTTCCCTAGGCTGCTCCCTTGACAACGGATCACCTACAGTTGCTTTCACTGCCTCTATAAGGGACTTCACTGCAGTACCGATTTCGTCTCTAAAAGCCCGAAATTCGTTCTCCATTTTCACAACCCGGCTCATTAGCTCATTATCTCTAGAAGCAGCATCACCCATTGCCACTCTAAATTCTTGACCAAAGTTGTCAATTCTACCCTCCATGGTACTAAACCGAGCATCAATACGCTCATAGAGAAGCAGCTCATCCCCGTCGGGTTTGTGCCGTTTCCCGTCTCTTTTTCCCCGTTTCCTTGGAGGTGATTTCAAACCGGCATCCTCAGCTGATCTTTTCCCCGAACTGCTGGAAACCTATAAATTAATTAAAAAGGGAACCAAATGTACCATTAGCATGCTCCAACTTGTCAAAAGAATCAAATATACTATCAATCTTACCACTTTTGTTAACAATAACTCCACGTCTCCGCTCCCCCAACTCATCAAATCCAAACTCCCATCAATGGTTTGGAAAATACCATTTGCATGCTCCAAGAATATTAACTACAAAAAAAAAATACTATAATCAACATGATGATTAATCATTACAAATATGTAGAAAGTCGGTATTAGCAATTATTTACCTCCAAAAACAGCAAGCAACCCGGTATATACTCTCTCCTATAAGCATTATGGTCGCAAATGCATTTGACCAATTCATTGAAGCAAAAGGATGCCCAATTCTTCTTCGGAATGTCTGCAACATCGGTGACAGCGTATACCGAAGACAAGGAAATGTCCTCTCTTCTAGTTGGTACTAATAGCACCCCCATTACGTACAAAATAAACATTTGAAGAAATAGATCGTCGCTATCTTTCATCTTCGACAACTCCTTCTGCATTAAGCTTGTGGAAATCGCCTGTCGGCCACAATCACATGTCGAAAACACTCTAAATGGTTCCAGTTCCTCTGATCTTCCCTCCACTTCTTCACCATTCAAGATGATATCAGTACCTCCCTCAGGCACACCCATAATTCGCTCGAAATCTTTGGCCGAAATATGCACTTCCAACCCATACGCCTTAATTGTGCTTTCTTCCAGATTAAAGCTCTTCACAAGTTTCTCCAACAACTCACGTTGTAGCTTTCTTGCTTTGACTTCAAGAATACGACCAAAGCCACATCTCTTAATGGCCTCTGATTGACAAGCCTCTAAATTTGAGACTAGTGAGAATACTTTCCTTGGAGAACATCGCGTGCTGAAAATTTGATGCCTCTTCGTCTTCATTATAGAACAATTTTAGCAAACTGCAAAATTAAAACAACAGAAAAATTATAAGCATGCCTTGAAACACGAATTATAAGCATGCCGAAGAGTACAAACAAAATACAAGTTCTAACTACCAGAAGAACTGAAAACCCCCTACATCAACACCTGAGTACACTAATTAACCATGAAATCCGCCATTGGAATATATAAATTTCACCCAAAACACCCAGCTTTCATTAAATTTCACCCAAAATGCAAAATCTCACGGCCGTGACATGACCCGTGAGAAGCAAAGAGAAGTTTTCATATCTCCAGACAATCTCACGGCTTTGGCTTCATAAATCACGACCGTTAAAATAAGCCGTGAAACTAAAAACACCCACTAAATATTCTCACGGCTAATTCTTGAAATTTCACACCCGTGAGAAGTCCAGCATTTCAATTACACAAACACGGCTCATCTCACGGCCGTGATACTGTCGAACCCAACCCGTGAAAACCCCTGGAACTCCCCCTTTTTTTAAAAAAATCTAACGGTACATCTCCCGGCCGTGATATTTTCAGATGTGAGGCGTGTTTTTGAGTTTCAGCTGTGACCATATCACGGGTTAATCTCACGCCCGTGATATTTACAGATGAGCCGTGAGAAGTGCATATTTACAGATGAATCTCTAATCAGAAAAATAATACTGGAATGCATGAAAGAATGAACTAATGATTAAGCATGAGGAGATGAAGTCCAAGGTTTACTTGATGAATCACGACATAACCTATCAATTGCATCACAATCTTGCTCTAATAGTAAACTGAGGTACTAATCACATAAACGTAGACGGAGCCAGCATTCAAATGAAATAAAAAGCTCAAATGAATGCAAAGAATCACATAAGACTAATGCAAAGCTCATGCAAAGAATCACAGAAGACAAATGCTTCGATTACCCTTTTCTAGAATACATCCACACAACAAGCATACTACAAATAGTTGCTAGCTTAACCACAATGGGAACATGATTAGGACTCCTCTCCCAGCGCTCACAAAGACAAGATGAATTGCATGCTTGGAATGACGATTATGTAACTCAACAAGGCAATAGCTCTCTCGACACATGCAACTCACACCGGTTTTCCAAGTGAAATGGAGTTTCCATTTATGAAAAAGTAAACAAAAAAAGTTTCCAAAACTAATTTATGATATCATTTTCATGAGATAGCATTTAGCTATGGTGGAAAACCACATAAAGAACACATGATCTTTGCTTGGTTCATGCATGCTATTTCCTAGGCTCTTTCACCAAGTGTGAGTTTTCTTGGTGACAAGCATTTTCCTCTTTGGTACATGATTAAATTGTTCACTACCCAGCAAGGCAACCACAACCATGCACAACTCTCCCTTCAAGCTTCAATGTGTAAATCGACTCACAATGAACTTTAGTAGCAGGAAATCTATGGCTGTATGGTTAATGGAGGAGCAACCAACAACCACATTACACCACGTTGCTTTGACAAAGACCTCTCTGTCCATATGAAAAGAAGCTTTTTGGAATTGACAACATGTTCCTTCCCACTGGAGACACAGCCACACCAAGGAAAATAGACCAGCAGAAGTAGAACATGCTACTTATCATGACAAGTTTAGAATCAACCAACTCACCCCTAATTCTGTAAACAATAAGATGGTCTACAAGATGAACTACAATGGCTTTCAGAAGGATTTTGATCAA
The DNA here is from genome assembly GCA_946122785.1 of Linum tenue. NCBI lineage: Eukaryota > Viridiplantae > Streptophyta > Magnoliopsida > Malpighiales > Linaceae > Linum > Linum tenue. Next base: position 56,005,072 of record CAMGYJ010000002.1, read on the forward strand.
CATCGACCTACATCTATGAGGTCCACAATTAAACCAATACCAGGACATCAACAAGCAGGTCTCATATGTGAATTGATAGTTTGCTTTGACACTAAATCAGTCAATATATAGCTAATTATCAAGCTAAACACAAAGAAGATAGTACAAGGACATCAACCTGGTAAAAGGACATGACCAATTAAACTCATAAACCTAAAACGAGCATGGAATTTCAATCCCCCTACCGAAATGTGTAAATCTAGAACATCCCAACATAATCCCTAAACTGATAGCCATACTAACTGGAAAATTGAATAAAATTGTAGAACTGATAGGCATACTAACCGAAAAAAGTTGCGGTGGAGGAGGTAGGTCAGCGGTCTTCTTTTGCTATCGATGGGAAGAGGGGGTTCTGTGCAGAGTCTTCGTTTGCTATCGATGGGAAGAGGGTCTTCGTTTGCAATCGACGAAGAGATGCTCGCTCTCGTCGTCCCTTGCTCGCCGCCTTCACTGTCGTCGTCGGAATCTGGCTCGCCGCCTTCACTGTCGTCGTCGGAATCCGGAATCCGAATCGCTGCAATCGACAAGCTTCTTCTACTCGTCGTCACCCACTGCTCGCCGTCTTCACTCGTCGTCACCCACTGCTCGCCGTCTTCACTGTCGCCGTCTTCACTGCTCGCTAGCTGCGTGGAGAGGATCGAAGGAAGAGGATCGAAGGAAGAATGGTTTCGGCGGTGAGAAGAGGTGAGAAGAATGGTTTCGGCCGTGAGAAGAGGTGAGAAGAATGGTTTCGGCCCAAATAATTTCAGACAACCGGTTGTACCGGTTGTCCACATAAATAAAATAAAATATTAATAATTTAAATAAAATCTAATGGTTGATATAGTTTGAACATGATCTAATGGCTGTAAATGTTTTTATAGCACCAATACTATAAAGCACACTAAAATGCCTCATTCTGGCGCCGATTTGGACTCCACCCCCACCAAAAGACATCTTCTGTCGCCGATAGTGAAGAATAAATGTGTCCGGCGGTTGTTTGTTTTGTTGGGTTGGGGCCTAGTGGATAGTGTTATAAACCGAACAGAAAAATTAGGGTTACCGATATGGCTGAGTCGCGGACTAGGTCGCTCTCTTTAAGACGTTCGCGACACTATCTCGTATTGTGCACATCAGATTATCAGCCGGACGCCTCCAAGATAAAACAGCCATTCTAATTTTGTTGCTCATCAGTTTTGTGCGAAAAACCGGAGCTCTATGAATTCAATCTCTCTCGTGTTTCTGCTCTTCTGAGGTATGTTTAGAGGGTCTGGGGCGTCTCCTATTTATAGGAGTAGAAAATCAAAATATTCCATCTTTCTTTGGGAATGCCACATTTTAATTAGGGAGATAATTACTCCCATAATTAAAATATAATCTATTAAGATAATTATTCCTAATTATTTCCATAATATTTTTTTTATTAATTATCCATCTTATTTACGTATTATGGGAAAATACTGAATAATTAATTAGGAATTTCATTTATAGCTTTTCAAAACTATTCATCCCAACATGTAGAGATCAAAAGAGATACTTTTTTTCTCTAGCCATTATAATTGCAGAAGAAACAGAGTACTTTGTTCTTGGTTTAGAGGCTAAAAGAACTCATAAATCCAATCAACAGATGGCAAGAAAAAACGCATGAAGGAGAAGTTGTTCGACCGAAGAATCATTTTCTATTTCTGACATCAAAATAGGAAATTTCGTCGGCGATTATGGACTCACCGGCGATTTCATCTTATTTATCTTCTTCCCTTGGTCTAGGGATCCCAGCCGTTACTGTCGGTGGAAACCTCTGTGCACAAAGCAGCTGCTTCTAAATTTTATTTGTAGACGGAAGATGTCTTCTGTTCGGGTGGAGTTCGAATCGACGCTGGGATATACTCTATCCGCCGCTATCCTTCCGCGCACAAAGTAGCAGTTTCTAGGTTTTTATTTTTATTTTAATAAACGGACATGTGTCAATCATTCATTGGGACCGTGCACAGCCAACGTGGTGCACCGGATGCATTGAAGAATTTCTCGAAAATCTGGTCAATAATATTAGAGAAAATTCAGTTCTGCTCCACAGGCCTACATCCCAATTCGGACTCCATCATACAAAGGAGATTGATCGGTGGGTTATCCACCCAAACCACTTGATGATTCCAACCCGACCCAGAGTGGGCTAACCAATGAGCAATAGAGTTCGTTTTCCTCGAAGAGAATCTCCACTTGATCTTATCGCCCGAGATCCTTTCATTCACCGAAGCCAGCTCTTGCAGCACCTCGCACCAAATTCCCAACTCAGTGAAATCCGCCTCGCCTTTGTCCAGCAAATTCACCAAAGCTTGACAATCAGATTCAATCACAAGAGGGCTCAGAGATCTGCGATTGGCTTCTATTAATCCCATCACCATCGCCTTCGCTTCAGCAATTATAGGCTGGCAGATCCCCTTTTCTTTCTTCGTCAAAGCCCCCAAAAATTCACCCTTCCAGTTGCAAATAACAGCTCCCAAGCCAATTCCTTGTTGCTGCAAAACTCCCGCATCACTATTCAGCTTGAAAACTCCTTCTGGTGGGGGAAGCCACCGATCTACACTGGAGCTAGCATTCCTGGCTTGACTTGTCGAGGAGATCGAGGGAGGAGATGATTGTGCTTCCAGGAAAGAGGACAACCACCCAAGCGCTTTCGGTATAATCTCTTCCTCCTCTAATTTCATATTATTGTACTTGTGTGCCAAAAGAAAAATTCAAAATTTTCTCTCTTTTGGTCTTTCCCAATGTTGTTAACCGGGTTTGGCCCGTTCGAGTGAGTGGGTCAAGGATTAATGATTGATGCACGTGTCATTCTAGCACGGAACCCATGAGTAGGATATCATCCGGGGATGGCATGACATAGAAGCATGGTGAGTTAAGGAATCTGCTATGAATTCACTAAACCATGTATGCATGTGGCAATTATCGAACCGAAGTGCGTCTAAGAAAACACTATGGGAGCTTTCTTATTCAATATCATTCTTTCTGCTTTTCCCTCATCTACTTGTTTAATTTGGTGTTATTTTTTCTTTTAATTCTCGAGACAAACCAAGGGGAATCTCAACCCTGGAGATATCTCAACTTTCATATTCGTTATAAATCCAAAAAAACATGTCCTTTACTGAATGAATAAGGAGACGTGAGAGTGCCGAAGGAAATAAGATCTTGGTGAACGCTAGGAAAATGCACGTAGTTCTATATCATTTTTGCATATATGTTGCCATTATCACTTGGAATTGCTTGTTATTTTTTCAAAGGTATGTTTAGAGCATTTGGGTATGGTTTTTTTAAAATATTTTAAATATTTTTCTGTAGTATTTTGTACGTTTCAGACAATAACATTCTAGTCGGTCACCTTGTACGAGCTAAAGACACAAGGACCAATGAGCTGGAAGTCATAAATGACTTTGAGGCCCAACCAAAAATAGCAGGCAAAAGCCCAAAACAAAAAATGGCAGCCCGTACGCCATTTTCTCAAGCGCGGTTTTCAAATTTTGACCACCTAGAAATGGAAACCAGTCAAACCACAGGGCCCGTTTAGTATTGTTGCTTGTTTTTTGTTTCTGTTTTGTTTTATGAAATTTGGAAAACCAAGAAAAAAAATTGTGTTTAGTTGGGTTTTTATTTTCTGTTGTGAATCAGAGTTGCACAACAGGGCCCAAATATGAGAAACAACAATTTATTGCTTTGGATCTGATTCTTAAACATGTTGCACACGGGATTCCTACTGGTTGGGCACTTGATTTCATTAAACCAGGCCATTTTTCGAATCCCCACAGAAGCAATTTTTATTTTTATTTTTTTAACACAGCCCCCCAACCCTACTTCAACTTATCAGCCCCCCCCCCAAACCCTTCTCCCCCCAAACTCTTCTCAACAGAGGTCGGCCGCCACCCTTCTCAACAGAGGCGCCACCTCCGCTTCACCTCCACCGCGCCGCCCTCCGCCGACCCAGCCCGCCGAGCAGCACGAAACCTCCGCCGCGCAGCCCGCCGACCCGCCGCCGACGTCCGCCCGTGCACCTCGCCGTCGTCGCCAGTCCCCCCTGCCGCCGCCGACCACTTCCCCTCCCCAAAAAACAAGCAACAATATTGAGGACATATCTCTTTTTTCTGGTTTTTAGTTCTTACAGTAGTAACTAAACGCATTTTTGTTTCTTGTTGTCAGCTTTCATGATTTTTCAGATTTATCAACTAAACAGGTTTGTGTTTTCTGTTTTTTTCCTGTTGTGGTTGTACATCTGTTTACACAACACCACTGCAACCACAACAACAACAAAATGATACTAAACGGGCCCACACTCATTGTATATATGAGAGCATCTCCAATGGTGCAAATGGAGGGAATTGCAAGCTGAGGTGGCAGCCATGTGCAATTGAAAAAGTGGATGACATTGATGCAAGACCACTTTCAAGGGATGAAAATTTGCACACCATGAAAATCTGACATGCAATTGCAAGTGGGTCCTTTGTTTGTTTTTGTTTTTCTTTCTTCTTTTCCCAACCATTTGTGTGAAATTAAAATGTAAGTGGGACCCAGAAGTGCAATTGCATTGAAATGGCATTGATGTAGCTAGTATGAAATTGATAAGTGAAGTAATTGCTAGAGTTGCTTAGGTGGCAGTAGGGACCACACTTGAAAGTGAAGAAGGATTGCATTGTTGAAGATGCTCTTAGCTTCCACCGTCTTTCTGTGCAGTAGCTGCATTTAAAAGACGTCTACTGTTTGGCGATATAATTGGTAGTGGTATTTGAGAATTCGTGGAGGCCTCTTTACAGTGGAGTGTTCATTCTGTCGATATGGAGCTGTAGTTACTGTTGACCACTGAGTTTAGTGCGGCCTAGCATTTTGAGCAGACCAATTGCTGGCTGTTGAAGCTCAGAATTGCTTGTAATACAAGTAACTATTGTATCAGCGGGTTGAATTAAAAAAATTAAGCAAAACGGTTAGACTAACTGATCACAGAACGTAAGCAGCTTCAGACACCATTACGTTAAATTTGATACACTGAAGACGAACAAAGCAATATTTTGAATGGACAGATGATAAACAAACCACGATTACGGTTCCTGATCCAATGTCTAATCAAGATAGAAAAATAACAACAATAGGTAAGACTTAAACCTAGACAATTAACTGATCACAGCAAGAAGAAACAGCTGCCACAGGCACAGCATAAGAAGCATCATGGGGACTTGTCTTCCAACGCCAATACGTGAGCTCCCCCCAATCCCCATCCCCATCACGACTGGTCTTGGCGCAGCTTGAATCACAGGGAAGGCTGAAAGTTTGCGCAAAAGCCAGAGGAAGAGGAAATTTTGTTGTAATGGAGTGAAACAAGAAACACAAACAAAGATTAGTTTTTAGACCAAGTAATGAACATGACAAAAAAATGAATGGTATATTCATTACCTGGAACAGTGGAATTAGGGTGATGTCCAATTGAATCTGTAGACGAATTGGTGTGCGCAACTCGAGGAGAGGCAGGGAGCTTTGCACCCGGTGGAGGAACTTGAGAAGAACAAGCAGCAGAAGGATCGACATGGAGGTCGCAGAGGAAAGGAAGGCGAGAGGCGAGGGTTGTGTTGATGGGGAAGCCGCCGAAGTCAGGAGCGTTGAGGACGAGGCAGAGGCATGAAGGCTGGCGGTGGTAGAGCTGAAGGAGGTTGCTGCAGCATGATTGGAGTGGTGAAGCAGAGAGGCCTTGCACGAATGGGGAGCATGGGGTGAGTTGGAGCAGCCCTGGAGTGCAGTCAGTGATTGTGGGGGATTGGGAAGTGGCGACTGCTGTGGCTGAAGCAGTAGCCAGCAGCAGCAGGAGGAAGAAAGCCATGGAAGAAGTGGTGGTGGGGAGTGGAGGAGAGCCGTGCCAAACTGGCATGCTTTTGATTTGCAGCAGCTTGAATTCAGGGGAGGGGGCTGCTGTTTTGTCTCTTCTTTATTGTTCCTTTAGCTGCTGTAGCTAGCTAGCTAGTGAGTTTCACAAAGAAAGAGAAGGGAGAAATGGGGTTGGGGTTTTAAGAGAAGGGTGCATTTTTTGGAGTGGTGTGAAGTTGGTAAATGCATTGTGTGTGTGTGCGTGGATTTTGTGTTGCCTAACCCTGCATGCATTTCATGTCTACACTCTCTCTCTCTCTCTTCCCAATTCAACTAACCCTATGAGATCGCAGAATAAGGAAGAATAGAAGAAGCAATCAAGCGTACAAGACAACTATTCCTATTCGTTGTGAACGGGATATATATGCGGTGAGTTCTTCGGTGCACTCACAAAAATGAGTCCATACAATAGACTCAACTCTAAAAGTAGTGTCAAGACATTGAATTTTGAATTTTAATTGGACGTTAGTCAGATATGATGATATTAGATATGATCATAACTAATCAATCCATTACCCTAAACCTTCAATTTTGACCTAAACCCCAAATTATAAACTCTAAAAATCTCTAAACTCTAAAGCCTTCAAATCAAAGTGAATCGTGAATGATTTTCGTAGAAATTAATGTGTTTTTGGTCCATCATATCACAAGTGAAGATTGATATATCTTGACACGAATTTTCTACTCACTATGATGATTATGAGGCGAGTGCATAGCATGCACCCGAAAAAGTTAGTACTCTTAAGACAAAACCATACATACATAGATTCTCTTATTTAGATGAACCAAATTCATCGATTGATATTTTTGATTACATTGATTTTCGAGAAATTGACTCATCTAAGTGAAAAAGGTAGGGATGGCAACGGGGCGGATCGGGGGCGGATAGATGCCTCCCGATCCCCGCCCATACATCTCGACGGATTTCCCCATCCCCGTCCCCGGCGACTAAACGGGGGGAGATTGGCTACCGTCCCCATCCGCCGACGGATTCGGGTAACCAACGGATCCCCACGGATCATGGTCTAAACAGAAACCAAACACTTCATGAATAATACATTTGCATTAAAAAGGTAACTTGATGGTCAAGCCACCGAAATTGAAAACAAAATAAAGAAAGATCTGGGGCTGTAACCCATATCCCACCACCCAGCACCCAGATCCTAAAATTCAAACAAACAAACAGGCTGCAGCAAACAAACAAACTGCTGCAACCTTAATCCCACCACCCAAAACCCATCAATCATGTTCATCATGCTAGTACTAGTGTTCAAACTGAAAAAGAACATAAAATGAAAAACAAAGGCATTCAGCCTAATCGTTCAGAAATGATAAAATGAAAAACAAAGGCATCCATGCTGGAGACCAACTTTCCTCGACCTCAACTGATTTGAACAACATTCCTCCTTTGTCACAAGTTCCATTTGTTCTGTAAGAAAGAAAACAAGAGTGTTAGAGAATTGAAACTATCAATAAAACTCATCAATCATAAGTTTGTGCTACTGATCACTAGTACTTTACCTTTGCACTGGTTTTTCTCAAACAGTCAAACTATCAATCATCTAGGGATAGTGGACCACGGTTCATATTGCCAAGTTCCTCTTGTTCTGCAAGTAAGGAAACAAAGCTGTTAAGAGAATTGAACTGACTTTAACAAGGAAACGAATTGAAGAACCAAGTAACTTACCCTCTGTTTGATCTTCAGCAGTTGTATCTGCAAGTGCTAGAGCTGAAAACAGTCCTTCCATTGCCTCAACATCAGCCTTTGACTCTGCAAAAAATGAAACAAAGGAATAGTTAGAACAATGAACACTCTAATAAGTAATAAAACAGAAAGTTCAGTTGTTGCATATTACCTTGTTGCATTGAATCAATGATCCAATTACGAGTACACATCATTGCCTCCACTGTATTGTAGTGAAGCCTACTCCGGTGAGGGTCTAATAACCTCCCACCAGAGCTGAATGCAGATTCAGAAGCCACTGATGTGACTGGAATGGCCAGGAAATCCCTTGCAATTGCTTGCAAAGTGGGGTACTTAAGGCCATTAAGTTTCCACCACATCAATATATCAAAGTCCTTAGATCGTTTAGGAATAAGATCCTCAAGAAGATAGTGATCGAGCTCAGTATGAATCAGAGTAGTTTTGCTCTTTTTCCTCTGGCTCACAAAGAGCTCGAAATCAAGATCATCACTTACAGAACTAGAAGAACCACCAGAAGCACATGAAGAACCAGAATTCTTCTTCTCAGCCTTGGTTTGGTAGTCAAGAACCAAACCACAAATACATTCCCTTATCTTATCAGCCACCAATGCAGTATTAGTGCTACCAAACTTGCCAGCATAATACTCAACTACATGCATCTTGTATCTAGGATCAAGAACCACTGAAACTGCCAAAACCACATGTACCTCATCCCAGTACTTGGCAAATTTATCCCACATGCTTTCAGCCATACTAGAGACAAGAGTATTGGAATCAGCACACCAATCCAGCAATTTCAATCTTAAATCACAGATCTTGGGGAAAAACAGATTGGCAGTGGGATACTTGCTACCAGAAAATAGCTGAGTAATCTCATTGAAGATTTCAAGCTTCTCAATGATAATGGCAGCAAACTGCCAATGCATACTAGTAGGGACAGTATTGTATTGACTATCCCTCTGTCTCAATCGAGAGAACACATCCCTGTATATAATAGCAACAGACAGCATATCATAGGTGGAATTCCACCTTGTAGGACAATCAAGCACAAGTTTCTTTGTACAAGTCACCTTAATCTGTTTAGCAGTTTCAAAGAAGGTCTGAACCCTCTTAGGTGTAGAGTTCCAGTACACAACACTCTCCCTAACCAAATCAATGCCATCCCTGATGACATCCAAACCATCTTGCACAATAAGATTAAGTACATGAGCAGAACATCTCATGTGAACCAGCATACCATCCAACAACAAATCATCCATAACAAGTTTGGTTTTCAGATGGGTTATCATAGCATCGTTGGTAGTACAGTTATCCAAGGTAATAGATGACAACTTGCTATCAATATTCCAATCAATAAGACACTTGAACAACCTGTTTCCCAGCCTCTCACTAGTGTGAGGAGCAGGGACATAAACAAAACGTAACATCAAGTTTCTTAGCTTCCAAGAATTGTCAATAAAATGACAAGTTACTGCCATATAACCCCTCTTTTGGTTGGGTGCAGTCCACATATCAGTGGTCACTGCAACTCTCCCAATATTACCATCAAGAACCTTCTTCAACTTTTCCATTTCAACCCCATATAATCCCATTATGTCATTCTTCACTGTACCCCTACAAGGCACAGTGAACTGTGGTTGCAAAGAACAACAAAAACGTCTGAACCCCAAGTGTTCAACAATACTCAGAGGATATTCATGGACCATAATCATTGAGCACAATTCCTTCCTAGACACATCAGAACTGAACTGAGAAGCAGATAGCAGTGGTTTTCCAGTTGGTTTATAATCAGGACCCAGAACTCTCTGTCTACCATCATGTATCTTTCTTTGGGTACAAGTTTTGTAATGGTGCCTCAGATGAGAGGTTCCATTACTAGTATCACCACCAAGTCGTTTTTTACAGTAACGACACTTAGCCTTAATAACACCATTAAACTTCACTCTAACAAAATGAGGCCAGACATCAGAAGTCAACTTCTTATCTTCCTCAAGAATGACTTCACCAGTTTCAATCCCATCAACCAAATTAACAGTACCATTACCATTACCATTAACAGTACCATTACCATTACCGTTAACATTACCATTAACATCAGGATTTAGAGAATTAGGCACAGGAGGATCATTCACATGCAAAGCATCATTTGCAATTGCACCATCCATCTACATAAATTAAAAATAAAATCAATCAATCTTCAAGACTCGGACAGAGCACACAAGCAAGCAATCGACACATGCAAGCTACACTACACATACAAATCATAAAACAGGGCGGATTTAGAGTCAGGCTATTCCTAACCTGTAATTTGGAGAGGTAGGATTTGCAGATGGGGAGTTGATGCCTGATGCCCTGATGCGAACCTAATGAACTCGAACAAGGCAAAAATAAAAACAATTTTGTGTTAGCATTCATTGAATGAGAAAGACCAAGTTAATAAACTAGAAAAATTGAAGTTTTAAAAGTGATTACCTCGACTGTGCTCTGAGCAGAGTGAAGGTAATGATGAACGGAGAACTTAGAACAGAGGTTGCGAGTGACCCTGAAATCAATCGACAGGGTTACTATATATATGAAAGCAGAAGAAGATGGAATAGATAGGAAAACGAAAGGAAAAGGGAGAAGAAACTTATCTGTCACGCCGATTTCTCCCAATAATTGCGAATCGAAGATTGCAACAGACATTTTAGGGGTTTGCATGTTGTTTTCCGGCCAAATCGACGGCAAAACAAGCCTCTGATTGGCCAAACTGGAGGATTAATGATTGCCTACTAGCGATAAACCAGTGGATGGAGAGGATTTTGTGGGGAATCGGCGAAATTTAGGAGCTAAATCAATGCTCGTGTGTTTGGGTGGAGAGAAAATAGAGAGGAAGATGAAAGGAAACGACGGCAGTCGACAGGCAGAAAGAAGAGGAAATGAGGGATTAGGGTTTCTGGGTCTTTCTTCGGCCTTTATACCCAGGTGCCAAAACGGCGTCGTTTTGTGGACGGACGGGGACGGGGCGGATACTTCTCGATCCATCCCCACTCGTAACCCGCTTCTGACGGGTTTCGGGTATGCCCGAATCCGCCAATTCCCCACTGCGGCCGGGTATTGAGACCCCCGTTGAGTCGGGTTTCGGGCGGGTACCCGGCGGGGCGGCCAGGGTTCCCATCCCTAGAAAAAGGTACAAAAAATTCTACCAAGATTTGAACAAGACATATTATTTATCAAATTCTTGAAGAGGGAGTGTCATGAATGCATGTTCACGCGTGGTGGATGTCCTTCCATTGTATGCCCATGATTGATTGGACAATGGACATACATGTGAGGGTATGGAATTGAATATTTGTGGTTATCCCAAGTCAAACTCTTTTCCTACGTATAAGGATATGCTTTGGAGATGAAGAGAAGATACACACATACTCCTATTCATATTACTACTTCTTACTCTTTTATATACTTTAGTTTAAAATATGTTTTTAGCAGTAAATAAAACAGTTCCTTCTTATTTACTATTTGTTGTCTTTGGTGTTCATATTTCTTATTTTTACAAAATTATTTTATAAAATTTATGGGATTTTCAAAAGTCTCATCATATTCCCTCTTTCTGAAAATTGACAATATAAAATCGATATGTCAGATAATCACTTAAAAGTTCAATAAAGCTAAACGAAATGTAGATCGATCCACCATGATACAAAAAATTAAAATCTAGGAAAAAAGAAAGGGCTAATACCACTACAACACCCGAACTATTGAAAAAATGCCACTTGTGTCCTATTGTATCAAATATTTCATTCATGTCCTCAACTATAATACTTTGTGTCATTTGTATCCTGTCAATTTCGTTGACCGTTAAAGATAGCGGTTGACCAAATGGTGGTCAACGCAAAGTTGACTTTTGTTGAGGTGGCAAAAAATGTGACTGCCACATAGATGCCACGTCACTGATCTCATAATTTTTTAATTCAAATTAAATTTAAATTGAGTTAAAATTAAAAAAATTGTTAATTCAATTATATTATTAAGGAAAAAAATTAAAACAAAATAATTAAATATCTTATTATTCTTCTTCCCTACCAAAATAATAGAAAGAGGGGGTGAATGGAAGAATAATGAGACGATTCCGATTTCCAAGCAATGAAGACGATTCCGCCGCATCATCTCCTTCTTCCCCCAATTTCAGCTTCCTCCTACTCCGCCACCACTCCAATCCGACCCGGCAACCCAATCTCAATATGAATTTAAAGTGCCTCGAGATCCTCATCGCTCATATCGCCAGGTTCTTCCGAAATCCGAAGCTCTCACCGGCGTTCGAAATCGGAAGACTAGCTCCAATGCCTCCTCCGTCGCAGTAGCAGCCGAAGAGCAGCTCCCTTACTCGATCAAATTAGGTGGGGATTGTTATTGGTGCTTTGATTCACCAATCCGTGATGTAGCAATGGGTTCCTCGCAAATCAAGACCGATTTGTAATGGGTTCTTAGCCAATTCGACGGATTTGGGTCCTACGCTCTGCTTTCGTGATGTTCTGGGGAGAATATCGATGGCGAACGGTGGAGGAATAACGACGTCATGCTCGCCGGCTCTGTTTCCACAACTGTGGCACTGGTGGATCGTTGTGAATGGTGGTGAACAGGAAGGGTGAACCGGCGACGACTGACGGCGAAGGAGGGAAGCAGACGGACATGCATCAATCGCTGACCTCCTTCTGTCACCAATCACAAGCGAATTCCGCCACACTCCCCTGTTCCTCGGCGAGACCCAGCGATGATAGCAGAGAGATCGAAAGGTTTGGAGCAGATCTGGAGGTGTGGGAGATGTGGAGAACGACGACGGGGAAGGATGGAGGGCAGACGGACTGCGGTGAGGATGATGAAGAGGCGGTAGAGGAAAGTTAGCGAAAAGGTGCGGTGGCGGTGACTCTTCCCCGGCAAATCGAATTTTGTTGTGAGCGGCGGATTTGAAGAGAGAAGTAATGGGAGACGGGAAAGCATCGAAGAGGGGAAAGTGAAGGAACTTTACATTTTTTTTTGTTTTATTTTTATTTGTTGAATAAAAAGTGAAATTAAAAATTCCAGGTCAGATGCCACGTTGACAGTGACTGGATTTTCTGTTAAAAACTAACAGTCAACATCGGTCAACACTAACGGAGTAATAGTTTAGGATATAAATGGAATATCGGAAAGAATAGGACACAAGTGGCATTTTGTCCATAGTTCGGGTGTTGTAGTGGTATTAGCCCAAAAAGAAAAGAGGATTAACCACTTTCTTACACGATGCATCAAACAAAAGTCAATTGAGGGTTTGAATTTTGCATAGACTTATCATAATTGTGCTTGAATCACATGCTAATATTGGGGGTTATTAGGATTTGAACAAGTGATTTCACGATCAAACCAACTCTAATACAATGTTATGAACCAATTGATCCCAATAATTTAAATTATTTGGAGAGATCCAACAAGGTGTATGCCATTGGGAGATAATTTACCCATTACGATTTCTCAAGACTCAGTTTAGAAAACCAGAAGTTCAATGCATGAAAATCAAAATTAGGATTAGAGGTTCTCTATTATCGAGTTAAAAGCTTAATCGCAATACAACGCCTGAAGCTTAATGGAATCCTAATCGGTAGCTTAACTAGAATGACTGGGCAAGAAAAAAGTTTCAATCACAATTCGATATGGGGAGCGCTCTTCGCTGACTCATCATTATCGTAATAATTTTTTAAGATAGAAGTTAGGACGAAGTTGATAGCCACTATCCTACATCTTTTAAATATTTACTTAATCTATACTGGTACATATTATCCTTGAATCGAATATTGAGAAAATATAACCCATCTTGTCTCGTGTAAAAACATAGTTGCACCTCTAAACAACTTGTCCGTTTGATTATAAAAATTAAAGCTGAAACTCTCTGCAACGCCAAGGCTTTATGCTCAAGTCGAGCACTGTTTACTCATAAAAAAAATCAGCTTCTACCACATCGATTAACTACAAGCAATTCAATAGATTTATAAGACTAGCTCAACATTAATAATTAAAAGAGCTAGCTAGGCCTTGTTGGGTTGGGTTTTTGGGCCTAAGTGGCCAAACACCTTCTTCTCTATACGATGGCCGACCCGTCTCCGTGGCCCCCATAGCCGGACGATGCCTCCAGTCCTTGGTATGAAATTTGACTAAGTATGGAGACTCAACCACAAGGGGAGTCATGCATGATCTCGTCCAAGGGGGGTCTCACCCAGGGGGTCAAGCATGATGTCATGCAAAGGGGTCATTGTGCTAGACATAATGGGAAAGAAGGCTAAAATTGGCTAAGTGTTGAGACCCACCGTACAAGAGGGGTCAAGCATGACACCACCAGGGGGTCATGCATGATGTCGTCCAAGGGGGTCCTTGCACTAGGTGTCAAGCATGATGCCGAGTTGAATTTGGCTAAGTATAGAGGGTACCAAGCCATAGCGAGAGGGTACCAAGCCGACAAGGCATGCCTGGTACCCAAGTATTAAATTTGGCTAAGTATGGAAAACAAGACACAACGGGGTGCCAAACGTATGGAGCCAAAGGGGTATCAAGCCGACAAGATACCAAAAGACATGAAAATTGGCTAAGTATGGAATCCCATTGCCAAGGGGCAGGGCTTGGTACCAAGACATGAAAAGCATGAATTTGGCTAAGTATGGAGCTAAGGGGGTACCAGGTCGGCAAGGCAGCCTCGGTACCAAGACCCCTACAAGGTATCAAGGCGGCAAGACAGGCTTGGCAGCCAAGCAAGGCGACCGGGTACCAAGCCGGCAAGGAGGGCCTGGTACCAAAGTATATGAGAATTGGCTAAGTATGGAGCCATAGGGGTATCAAGCCGGCGAGACTGACTTGGTGGCCACGCAACAGGGGGCCAAGCCAGGTACCAACTAAGAGAGTCATATAGAAATGGGTATCAAGCCGACAAGACGGACTTGATAGCCAAACATCACGGTATCAAGCCAAACAGCCATGGATGGATCGGTCAGGATGAGTTCAGCCCTTATGGGGCTATATGGAAACAAATTCCCAAGACGGGGTTGGTAGCACCTTAACGGGGTATCAAACCGACAGAGTGCAACTTACCAACTTGACGAGGCTACAAAAACTAAGTATGGAGACCAAGCCACCAGGGCTGGCTTGGTAGCAAGGGATGTCAAGTTGATTACATGGGCTTGGTGGCGTGCCGGAAGGTATCAAGCCGATGAGACGGCTTGGTAACAACCAACAAGTTAATGAGGTGGTATTGGTGTCATGAGGTGGTAGCGGTCTCAGGACGACAAGAGTGGGGAGTCATCAAGCAGCCGAGGGTGCGATATCATGGAGGCTAAGGGAAATAACCTCAACCCCATCCAGTCATGACAGGGCGACAATGCTCAACACCAACCCGACCTGGCATTGAGGCCATCAAGTACCCACCAACCCCAAGACGGGACAAGGGCCTCCAAGGCGATGGATACCAACCAGTCAACAAGACGGGTCAAGGAGATCCAAGGCAATGGAGGTGAAGACCAATACAACGGTTACCAATTGGCAACCAAGGCAACGAAAAGGGGTCCCTAAGGCTGTTGGAGCAACAAGCCGGCCAGCAGTTACCAAGACGGTTACCAAGGCAGTTACTCCTATTGGCTATAAATAGGAGAAACGAAAACGGGAAAAGGGTTTCACAACCAACCATTTGACACACTATGTCAAACTTTTATCTTTTCTCTGCAAATTAGCCCTAGCCTTAGTTTTCGGAGCTCTCACTGAACCTCCATAGGAGTAGGTGTAATTAACTTAGCTTGTTTCCAAAAAACCATCAAAAACATCAAACACCCTCGTTCGAACATTGTTCGGAGTGGAGTGAACCGTGTTTAGAATCGTTGTTCAAGAAGTCAAGGTGCATTCATTGTGTTCAAACTCCAGTTTTTCCTCGCCGGAAAACAAGCACAAAAGAAGTTTTCCTGGTGGAATAATATAGTATTCGAACAAGTCGTCGTAGACTCAAACTAACTAACGAAATAATAAATGACAAAACTGAATGCTGAAGTGGGACACCACACTAATTAACAAGTCCCTCCACCGACAGAATTTTGTAAACCTCCACAATTCATCCACATGCTTCGCCATCATCATCATCATCTGTTTCGTTGTCCTGTTCCTTCCTGCCAACCCCAAAAGATAGCCCCCATCAAAAGAAAAAATGGTTCTGATGACTTTATCAGATAGCCCACCCATTATTCTGTTTTCAGTGTCGACATTCCAACACATTCTCTGCCCCCAACACTTCGCAAATCCTCCTAAACAGTTAGAGAAAAAACTTTGGCCGAACGCTCCAGTTGATTTCCTCCTCCTCCGCCAACCAGTCAATCAATGGTGTTCAGCATGACATCTTGGGCGAAGAAGGAGATCTCCAAACTTGTTGGAACCCCGAGACTACTAATTACCCAGCCTCCTCAGCCTCAACCTCAGGTGGGTCTATATTTGCATAGAGAATTGTTAGAAACCGAGCTATTCATCCCAACAAGAATTACGTGGGGCTTAACTATAAAATAGAGTATTGTTGATCTCAAGCTTCCCGATGATACCAAGTTCTTTTGGTGATGGGCTTCTCAGGGTGAAATTGTGGAAGTTGTGGTGGCAGCTGACTTGAGATGCTCCAAGTGCAGAGACAGAGTGGCTGATGCCATTTCAACCATGGATTTCGTTGGTAAATTTGTTTAATTTTATTATCTTACTTCTTACCCTTATCATTAATCAATGAACAGAATCTTTATGCTACGTAAGTGAACAGAGGGTGTCTTGATTGAATGCTGAATTTGCAGCAATGGAGTCTGTTGAGGTGGATGTAGGAAGAAAGGAAGTGACCCTTCTAGCTCACCACTCTGTTCTATCGAGGAGGAACTGACAACAATACTGGTTTTCTCATTTTCACTGCTCAGCTAGTGTGCCTGATGCTCTGTTTTGGGCAACATTTTTTTGGTGTGAACAGAAACTAATGACCGTTCCTCCCTATTTAAGTTCGTGATGATCAATTATTTAATTTCTACTGTTCTGTGGTGTATCGGTGCATGCCGTAGAGTGCTCAATGTTGATAAGTGATAACACCTTGTTGGGATTTTTAGTGGTGTGAATGGAAATAAAAGGGGAAAGTTTCAAGAGAGACTCTTGAAGTACCATGTTGGTAAGATGTGGGAAGGCATGGCCTCGAATTCGATCGATTTGATGTAATATGTGGTTAATTGGTTAAATTGGTTTGTGTAACCAAATGGACCAAACCAAACCGAGTTGAACCAAATCGAACCGAACCGATGTGGCGGTTGGAATAACCAAACCGGTCCAACTTCCATGAGGCCGAACCAATGCAATGGTTGAAATATTTTAAACGAACCAATGCAATGGTTGGGGTGTAACCACCCATATGAAGAGTTGCCTCCCTTCAATGCATCCCTTCATTTTCTATAAATAGCACAATACCCCCTCTTGTTTTCATAACGAGTTTTACATGGATTTTTCCCGATACTGAAACTCTGCCAAAATCCAAAACTAGTTTTTCTGCATTCTTTTCAAAGAGAAAATAGAGTCAAGTGTGGTTCTCGCCGTTTCGCTGCGTTCGATGGTGTTTCCGGGGTTTGAGGTACCGCTACGCCGGAAAAGGTACGTCCTTTCTATCCTGGGAGGAATCATTCCACAACCTTGGGTACTTGAGGGGAATAAGATTCTTTAAGGAGAGATAGTGAATTCTATCGGCTAGGACGCTTGCATGTGTCTTTGCATGTTTTCTTAATCTTATGTGTTTGCTTGTGTTGCAAGAAAATAGTATACGTGAATAATTTCCCCAACAATCTTAAAGAATCTTATTTTGATATTCACGTATACAATTTTTCTTGATCAGAATTAAAGTTTTCATCTCGTCGTTAATCTATGTGTTTTGTATAAGAAAATGGCGTTTCATGCATGCAATAAGATTTAACTGTTTTGTGTCGGGTTATGAAAAGAACCATACATGATTCTGTTTGTTACTTGGTATCCATGAATGCATCTGGAATATGACATATATAACTGATGATGAAGTTTCCGTGTTCCACTGTTCCTTCGGCTTAATGGAAATTATGAATGGTCATGATGTTTCGTATATATATGTTTTATATATATATTCAATATATATACGGTATGTATATATATGTTTTGGTTTGTATGATCAATTGTCTGGATATACTGCACTAACCGGGGTGAAAGAAAGGAAGGAACTCGATTGCAAAAGCACCAGAAAGGAAAGAAAGGAACTTGATTCTGTTGGAAATTTGGTTCCGACAGTGAAACATACATATATATATATGTTCGGATCCTGTACTGGAAAGTAAGGAAGAAAAGATGTACTTGTTGATGACTTGATGGTATAAGAAAGAAGCACTCGATCGGTTCCTATTCTGATCATGTAAGTATCCAGAGTCCCTCGTATTATACAAGCATTGATGATATATATTTGGTATATGGTTCTTAGCAGCGTATGCTTTTTATGCATGCTTTGAATGAGCCATTAAATAATTGTCATAATAATTTTCCAATACATATGATCATCATGCATATGTATTGCATGCTACGTGTGGTAATGGAAAAGGCGCAGTAGAATAAATATTCTACATGAATCGATGGGATGTCCCTGTGTAATTGGTGGGAGCATCCAACCAGTTTGTAGACCTTAGAGGACATAAGAGAGGAGAAGTCTTTCGACAAGTTGGTACTCCTCCTTGTTCGCTATATAATGACATTGGTGAAAAGCATCCAACCAATTATTGGACTCTAGATGATATACCCATCTATGATTGGTACTCAATGGGTCCTAATGTGGACGATTTGGGAACCCATGTGGACTCGATGGAGAGTATGGGGGAAGAAGAGGAAGTTGAGGAATCGGAGAACGAGGAGGAGTACTCCGACATAGCGATCGATGAATGCCTCTCTGATCCTGACTTCGACCCCAAGAATCCTTAGGATTCTTGTATATGTATTATAATCTCCTTTGAGGAGTAGACATATGTATGTGTGTATATATACATATGGTATTAATATGTGTGTACCTATGTAAGTCATGTGTTTACATGATGAATAAAGGACAAATGTTCTTATCTCCCAAATGGAAAATTAGTTGGATAAAACCTTACGAGTTTGTTTGGTTCCAAAATTAACCACAAAGTTTTAATACTTTTATTGCATTGGTCCATTTCATTTTTGTGGCATGGATGAATGATAAATGTGTCAATTTAATTTGGACTTCATTCAAAGTGATGCATGAGATGATGGAAGTACTTATGATAATCCTTCATGGACTCTAAGTAACGGTGGTTTGGATAGTAGTAAACTATCTAGTGGGAGAATATGAACAATCATAGGTGTGTAAAACCGATGGAGCGTGGCAAGTGGGGACTTGTGAGTCAAGTCTATCTATGCCGGAATGGTTGCAAACGTAATGTTCATAGTATGTTGGACATAGTTTGAAAGAGTATACCTCCAATGTGTGGGAGATGAAATTTGGTTAATGCACGTTTAAGGATTGCATTACGAGAAAGCTACAAGCGATAAGGAATTCTAGTTCCTGTGATAGTTGTGAAGACATGATAATTTATTTATCATGTATGTGGTTTAGGACTTGATGTTTCCTATGCCATGAGGGCAAGGAAAATGAAGCTATGATTGATCCTTATAGGGATTTAATAAGCTTGCCAAATGATGGTTGTCATCAAAATAAGCATTAGGTCAGAATTGTTTAAGACCTATGATTATCAACGTGAAGCTCATTGACAGAATTGTTTGTGGTATATATAGATATATATCATTGGAAAATAATTTGGCATGAGAGCTCAATTGAGATGATCTTATTGAAATTAAAGACTGGATTACTTGTGGTATATTTATGAAGTTTATACCATTGGAAAGTAATTAGACAATTGAATTAGAAATCCGTTTGAATTACTTGTGGTATATCATGTTACATATATGTCATTGGAAAGTAATTAGATGGAATTTCCATTACTGGAATGCATCTGAATTACTTATGACGTCTCAAGTTGCCTTGATCAATACCATTGGTAAGTAATTGGATGATTTTTCTAAGAAAATCTGAATTGTTTGTGGTATGCTAATCGAGTGAGATCATACCATTGGTAAACAATTAGATACATATAGTGGTTGGCAAGTTCAATAAGTAAAACCATGGAAAATAAATGGGATTATTCCATGATGTTTGGCAAAGGGTAGAATTGTGGGGGAGAAGAGCTAGCCATTGTTTCGGCTACTATCTCGAGACACTACAATGGGATGCAAACCTATCCATAAAAAAAAGTGGAAAGGTAAGCGAAGTCATACTTGAAAGTATGAAGGTGTCCAACGAGAAAGTGAGAGTCCTTAAACCTTGTGGAGTTAACCCAGTCAAAGGGTATAACTTATGAGTAAACTCTAGCATATATTGACGTTTTGTCAGAATATTTATTGATGTTGATCCACTCTTCCCAAAGAGATGATTTTGACCTTATACATGAATGTATATGAACAACATTCCCCAAACCGGAAACGTTGGTTTCAACAACTATGGCGAAATAGTTGAAATGTGGGGGATAAATTGGGGAGAAGTGATGTGGAATGTCGCTTGGGTGATTCCAAAGTGAAGTGATGTGAATACTTAGGAGTTTTATGTAAACTCTAAGCTAAGACATAAATGTCACTATATTTGAAGAGATACTTGTGAAAATCAAGTACTCTAAGGTTAATGAAGTAGAGAGACTTCAACACCGTTGGCATGTGTTAAGATTATTGCAAGGCAATAAAATCAAGGCAAACACACATGATGTGTAGTGAATCGAAAAGAGACGAGTCTTTGGTGAATTTTACCCAAAGGAACTCACTGGATGAACCAAAAGCCATAGTCCATTAATGGATAGGCATTTAAGGTTAACGAGGAGCAGTATCTTGGAAAAAGTCCAAGTTAAACTCTAAGACCGGTGAAGTTGAGTAGTTTGGCCCGCAAAGACTGGCGTTAATAAAACGCACTTGTGCACAAAGGTGTTATTGCAAGGGCTAGGAGTGTTATGTGATAAATCTCGGAAACGTAACACTATGGATTGATTAATTTCTAGCAAAGTTATTTGGATTGATCATCTTAGATCAAGTGATAACAAACGTTAGGCCTACCTAGAAGTTAACGATAGCATCGAAGGGAATGGACTCGTGGCCTAGAACAAATCATCATGGCGGTAACTCTACCTAAGCAGGATTGGCAGACCCAACCTATAGGTTCAAGGAGAAACAAAGTTGTGATTGATGGTCCGACATTGTCAAATTATTCAAAGTCCATTCTCATGATGAGACAATGTTCAACTATAAGGGTAAACCTAAAGATGGAAGGTTTTTAATGGCTTCTAAGTTTGACACAGGATGTGATCAAATAGTGTATTTTCGGAATACACGTTTAGAAATCACCTATGTGAGTGTGAAGTGGAGCCGCTTCAAGGAGAATAAAAGAAGGCCAATTCTCTACACACTCATGAAACCAGGCGGTGTTCATGGCTGAAACGAACACAACAATGAGAACCAGTGAACGGATAAGAGTTAGGTGTGTGACATATGTTGTCTTAGTATACAAGCAAAACCGACGGTTCAAAGATATCACATCTACCGATTGGTGAGTATACTCGATATATGTTCACTAAGGAAGGTTCAAAGGGAAACCTACCTATTCCGATGCAACTAATTCTTAGTCGAGAATCACACAATTTTTTGCATAGTTTTTAAAGTACAACATTCTCCATTCATGTGGGGGATTGTTGGGATTTTTAGTGGTGTGAATGGAAATAAAAGGGGAAAGTTTCAAGAGAGACTCTTGAAGTACCATGTTGGTAAGATGTGGGAAGGCATGGCCTCGAATTCGATCGATTTGATGTAATATGTGGTTAATTGGTTAAATTGGTTTGTGTAACCAAATGGACCAAACCAAACCGAGTTGAACCAAATCGAACCGAACCGATGTGGCGGTTGGAATAACCAAACCGGTCCAACTTCCATGAGGCCGAACCAATGCAATGGTTGAAATATTTTAAACGAACCAATGCAATGGTTGGGGTGTAACCACCCATATGAAGAGTTGCCTCCCTTCAATGCATCCCTTCATTTTCTATAAATAGCACCATACCCCCTCTTGTTTTCATAACGAGTTTTACATGGATTTTTCCCGATACTGAAACTCTGCCAAAATCCAAAACTAGTTTTTCTGCATTCTTTTCAAAGAGAAAATAGAGTCAAGTGTGGTTCTCGCCGTTTCGCTGCGTTCGATGGTGTTTCCGGGGTTTGAGGTACCGCTACGCCGGAAAAGGTACGTCCTTTCTATCCTGGGAGGAATCATTCCACAACCTTGGGTACTTGAGGGGAATAAGATTCTTTAAGGAGAGATAGTGAATTCTATCGGCTAGGACGCTTGCATGTGTCTTTGCATGTTTTCTTAATCTTATGTGTTTGCTTGTGTTGCAAGAAAATAGTATACGTGAATAATTTCCCCAACACACCTATCCTATGATGTAAAGATTGTATCGGGAATTTTGTTGGACCGGTTTGGTATTGAATATTGATGGCAGTGAAAATAACGGTTGAATAATCAGTTAGGTGGTAATGGTAATCTCGATAAGCATTCCCAATCTGATATGTCGTCTAATAATAGTTAATCACTAACCGATGCGACTAATCACAAATATAAATTGTTTATCTTTTAATTTGAGTTTGAATTTAGAATGTATGGTTGATGATAGATTTGAATCGTTGATATTATTCCTTCTATTTTTTATGATAACAATGCTGGATATGGCAATGGGTCGATTCATTAGGTAATTTAATTCAATTGTTATGAGTCATGACTCATAATCATGTCCATAAAAACACATCCTCAAATTGGCCATCAACTCAATAGGTGGAAATTTTAGTTGTATTAAAGAGAACTAGCAACTAGCATACCATCCAAAACTCGGTTTTTTGCAATGAAAAGATGTCTCGCATGTTGGACTTACCCCACTTTATTTCTCAAGATAGCATTACAATTTCGAATGAAAACAATGTCTTGATAGGTAGATTTTTGCATTTTCCCCATTATACAGTTTACCCTTCGAAAACTTTTGAAAACAGAAGACTCTTTTGCATAGTCTGAAATCTTTGAATAGATCAAATAACATGGCATCCAAACACATCAAAAGACCATTATATCCCATTGACTATCGCATTCTTCATAGGCACTACTACACTATCCTCCCCAGATCAAGTGATGATTACTAGACTCGTTGATTCAAAGTAAGTGATAAGTGATAATGCTAGGGATGACTAACGTTATTAGATGGAAAACATATTTAACACTTTCAATATCGTTTAAGCACATATCTTAACTATGTGTTTACCACTAAAAAAAAATAACTCAATACCACATTGATTATTTTCAAGGAGTGGTAGTGATTTATAAGGCCAGCTCAACATTAATGATTAAAAGAGATAGCTGGGCCTTGTTGGGTTGGGATTTTGGGCCTAAGTGGCCAAACCCCTTCTTCTCTATACGTATGGCCGACCCGTCTCCGTGCCCCCCATAGCCGCGAGTACCTCTAGCCGTGGTGGCTAAGAGAGCCGAAATTTGGCTAAGTGTTGAGACCCACAGCACCAGGGGGGTCAAGCACTATGTCAATCAAAGGGGTCATCGCGAGTACCCTAGACGTGGTGGAAAAGAGAGCCAAAATTTGGCTAAGTGTTGAGACCCATAGCCCAAAGGGGGTCAAGGATGACAGCATCCCAAGGGGGTCTCGTCCAAGGGTGTCAAGCATGATGCCGAGGTGAAAATTGGCTAAGTATGGGTCATGCATGATCTCGTCCAAGGGGGTCTCGTCCAAGGGGGGTCATGCATGACATCGTCCCAGGGGGGTCATGCATGTTCTCGTCTAAGGGGGGTCATGCATGACACCGTCCAAGGGGGTCAAGGACAAAGGGAGTCATGCATGATCTCGTCCAAGTATGGAGATCCAACCACAAGGGTGTCAAGCATGACACCGTCCGAGGGGTACCAAACAACCGGGTACCAAGTCGGGTACCAAATAGGAGACCATCCGTGCTGAGACAAAATCGGCTAAGTATGGGGCAAGAGGGTACCATGGCGGCAAGGAGGGCTTGGTACCAAAACATTGAATTTGGCTAAGTATAGAGCCAAAGGGGTATCAAGCCGAAAAGGCATGCTTGATACTAAAATACATGAAAATTGGTTAAGTATGGAATCACATGGCCATAGCAAGAGGGTACCAAGCCGGCAAGGCATGGCTTGGTACCAAGACATGAAAAGCACGAATTTGGCCAAGTATGAAGCCAACGGGGTCAGCAAGACAGGCTTGGTAGCCAAGCAAAGCGACAGGGTACCATGACCCCAAGGGGGTATCAAGCCGGTAAGACTGACTTGGTGGCCAGGCAACAGGGGGCCAAGGCGGACTTGATAGCCATACATTAGGGTATCAAGCCAACAAGACAAGAAATTCGATTAAGGCATGGTGGCTAGCTGAGGCGGCCACCCGACTAGGTACCAAACAACCATGTATGGCCCTTATGGGGCCATATGGAGACAAAGTCCCAAGGCCGACTTGGTAGCACCCTAACGGGGTACCAAGCCGGCAGGGTGTAACTTATCAACTTGATGAGGCTACAAAGACTAAGTATGGAGACCAAGCCCCCAGGATTGGTGTCATGAGATGGTAGCGATCTCAAGACGACAAGAGTGGGGAGTCATCAAGCAGCCGAGGGTGCGATCAAGACTTCATCATGGAGGCTAAGCAAAGAACCTCAACCCCATCCAGTCATGACAGGGCGACAAGACGAGACCCCCAAGGGGACGGTTACCAACTAGTCACCAAGGCAGCGACAAGCGGCCCCTAAGGCGGTTGGAGCAAAAGGCCAGCTAGCAGTTACCAAGGCAGTTACACCCAGTGGCTATAAATAGGAGAAACAAAGACGGGAAAAGGGTTCCACAACCAACCATTTGACACACTATGTCAAAATTTATCTTTTCCCTGCAAATCAGCTTTAATTTTCGGAGCTCTCACTGAACCTCCATAGGAGTAGAGTAACGTAGCTTGTTCCCAAAAAAACCATCAAAACATCAAACACCCTCGTTCGAACATTGTTCTGAGAGGAGTGAACCGTTTTATTAATCGTTGTTCAAGAAGTCAAGGTGCATTCATTGAAATCAAACACAAGTTTTTCCTCGCCGGAAAACAAATTGGCACACCTGGTGGGACCCTATGTGTTTGATTTGATGGCTTCACGACTGAGAGAACAAGGTGATCTTTCACCTGGGTTTGTAAAAGAGCTAGTGGCCAGGTATGATATTGGTCAATTAGCAAAAAGTGGCGCCGGAAATAATGGTGGGGCAAGAGGCCAACCATCACCGGCCGCATGTTTGAGTGTAACCGCCACCACCTTGTCTCTCCACCAGTCACTGCTGGTAGAAATAAAATTAATTGAGGAGGCTATGGTGGGATACACCAAACAAATGGTATCTCAACTTGATTTTTTCCATACTCGCATAAATCGACGTTTGGATCAACTGGATGAGATTTGCGAGATAAATAAAAATAATTTTAAGGAGTTTTGTCAACTTTCGATAAAACCAGTGTTGAGATCGAAAGTTTTGGCAAAAGATGGTGTAGATCCACCGTCAAACATTGCTACTGGGTATACGAGTAATCTAGACTCCGGTGGCCGGACTGCTCAGCCACGGTCAGAGAACTCATCGTCTTCGATGGAAATTCAACTACCTCTTCAACATGGTGGTTGTGGCGAGAATCTCGCTCCCACGTTCACCACTCATGTAAAGCAACTGCTTGTGCCGACAGTTACTCATAAAACTGTCTCAGAGGCTAGACCATGCTTGAACGTGAGATTTGGTGGAGAGTTAATAGCTGATGTGCTACCACAAGCTTGCCCAACCTCGATGTCATCTATGCTCGAGCAGCCTGGTGGATGCAAACCGCCAGGGGGGGGCATGCAGAGGGCCATGGAAGTCTACCTAACAAGGTGAAATGTCAGCCTAGGGGACACGTTGATGTCAAAAAAATCGAACAAAAGGGTGTGTCCAACAGAATACCATGTTTATCGTCTAAGGATTACATGAGGGACATGTCATCAACCACAAGCAGTGAGTTGAAAGTTGTGTCCAAGAAGCCATTACAATCCCAAGCCGCATGTGCTGCTAGTAAGAATGTTAGCATGGCTAAGGGGGGCAAGGGGGACATGTCTCCATCTCCACGCAGTGGACAGGGGGGCATGTCATCAAACATGAAGAATAGAGTGAGTGGCAAGTCTAAGTGGGTGTTGCCTACCCATGCCATCTATGATTTTCATAACTTTGACAATGTGTCAAAGAGTGGTCAAGGAAGCAAGGCCCCTTGTAGCATGCCACCCATGAATGGTCGACAAGGGGGCATATCATCAACCACAAACAATAGAAATATACACGTGCCCAAGAAACCACAACAAATTCAAGCCACACATGCTTGTAGTAAGCATGACAGTGTAGCTAAGCATGGCAAGGGGGGCAGGTCATCGATGAGAAGTAATGGAAAGATAAGCGTACCCAAGAAGGCTCAACGAGTCCAAGAGCATAATGATGTAGCTAAGTGTGGCAAGGGGTGTATATCTCCAGCTTCGTACAGTAGAGTAGGGGGCATGCTATCAATCGTAAAAAAACGAGTAGGGGGCAAGTCTAGGAGTGTTGGAAACAAAAAAGCCCCTCAAAAAGTTTCTAAGTATGAGAGTGTGTTAAGGGATGGACGAAGAAGCAAGTCCATGCTTAACAGCCCTAATGACATGCCAAACATGAATGGCAGACAAGGGGGTAGGAATAAGACATCTCGGCACACACCAACTAGACATGGTCCCACAAAGGGCCAAGGGTGGTTATGTGCTAATTGTAGGGATCATCAAGACATAAGGGTTGAACATGGTCAAGTTGGCCACAATGGTGACCATAAACTCTTTAAGTCCAAACACCCATCTTTCCAAACATATGGGAAGAATAAGCATGTGTCTTGTCAGGGGAAACTAAGACAAATGACAACTCATGGTCTTGTTGATGACTCAAAGGAGTTGAAGATGTTTAGTGTGCCACCCAGGATGAGGCAAACACATCGGGCTCAACATAAGAACAACATGTCTAATGAGACGGCTCAGGCAAAGGAGCATGAGACCCCTTGCAAGCCTGCCAAGCCAAGACAAGTTGATCAGGTATCATCCGTTGTTAAGTTGGAAAATTCGAAACCAACACCAAAGGAATGGTCTTTCCTTAAGGAGGGAAGGCATGTAGTGTATGGATGGTTGGTCTGGTTTGATTCATGGATTTGGTAGTGGGTGTATACCTTTGGCACATTGGTAGTTGCCAAAGGGTGTGGAAATCAGTGACGTCTATCACTCCTTACTATATTAATTATATAAATAATAGTTAAAAAAGAGAGAAAAAGTGAAAATAGGCCACTCATGGCTATAAAAAAAATTACGAGGTCGAAGTGACAAGCTTTAGTTAGATTTGTGATGTGAGAACCTGATCATAACTGATAAGCCACACTCATGTGGTGGCTGTATCCATGCCATTTACATAGCATGAGCAGGTGATTGAAGCAGGTGATTGCGTGTTTGTGTAGACCCTTTAGTGTCTAGGCCACCCGTCCAATGAGGCCTGCTTGTCGTAAGAGGATGGGATGCTATATGATCGATTGATCAGTGGTAAGTATCTCAAGTTCTATGTCCCTGCTCTATGGGACGTGGGGTGTCAAGGGGTTCAATGTTAGGAGGCCACCATGGTGGCCGACATGCCAAGCCTCCCACACCCGAAGACATGGTATGATACCCTCGTGATAAAGCATGGATTGAGTAGCTAGCCATAACATGGAAAGGAAATTGAGCTAGTTAAGTTTTGCTTCCTCTGTCGGGGCCTAGCATAAACAACAAGTATATACTTCATCTACCAACAGATCGTGAAGTTTCCCAAGTCAAGTAAAACAAACAAACAGCAGCAAAAAAATGTCCAGATTACCCTACTTCATGCCAAACTAGGAGTTTTCGGAAATTACCTCTAGCTTCTTGAATAATGGGTGCTTGTCTGCTTCAGTCAACTTGGACCAGTAGTACTTCCGTATCGGGGCCATCAGGCGTGTAACGACGCCCAACTCTGTCTTCAACAAGCTCTCATTAGGCCCTACGAATGACTGCCCATTCTCCATTACGTAGATTCCATCTATCTTGCCTCCAGTTCCGGTTCTCTTCATTATCTCGTACCCTTTGGACAGTCCCCTCTTTTTAGCCGCAGGTGCTTCCAATCCAGTTGGATTACTACCTTCTCCGGTCTCATGATTGGATGCTTCTGCCTCGGAATCATCATTGCCATTGGGTTCGTCTGGATTCACAGTGTCTGTGCGTTCAGTATCCTCATTCACTGATGCTCCAGCTCGACGTCTACTCCCCCTGCTTACAGATTCGGTGGACCGAGCAGGTTCTTGCCGCACCCTCCCTGATCTTGTCGCCCGGTAAAAATCCGGGATCGGCACTGCCTTGTCAGTAGCAGCCTTCTTCTTCTTCAGTGGCGGCATACCTACAACATAGGGGCAGGTTTAATGGTCAAAAAGCAAAACCACAGCCATCAATCCACATACTAGCTTCACAGTTTCAGGATGTGTAGCAGTGGTTTTGAAACCACTAGGTAAAGTAATATGGGACCTAACTTAAGATTTCAATAAGTGGACCTAACTTAAGATTTCAATAAGTGGACTAAAAAGTCTATAAGCACTCTGTTATGCAAACTTAAGAATCGCCTTAACTCCTCTAAACCACAACAACATCAAATTTAATAAGAGCATTATATGGGACCTAACTAATAGTTTAGATTTGATCAAATCTGGAAACTAGAAAGCATACACCCCCACTGAAATATGGATGAAATATGAGTGTTCCTTAATCTGGAGCAACAAGCAATGAGGGATCTCGAGGATCGAGGGCATCAACATAAACACAAACAAATCGGAGAATCGAAAACCCTAATCGACAAACCAAATCACAAACAAATCGACTAACACAACAATTCGGAAACCCCAACAGTATGCAGAGGGACCTCGAGAGGAGAGGAGAGGAGGTCGAGGGCATCATTAGAAATCGACAAACAGAACAAATCGGAAAATCGAGGGAATCATTAGAAATCCAACCCCTAATCCACAAACCAAATCACAAAAGAATAAGAAATCGGAGAAGAAATCGAATCATGCATGTCGCGGCAAACACAACATAGCAAACGGAGAAGAAATCGAATCATGCATGTCGCGGCAAACAGAGCATAGCAAACGAAGAAGAAATCGAATCATGCATGTCGCGGCAAACCTGAATGGCGATTCTGAAACCAGCGCCTGACTGTCAAACAACGTCCCACAACTAGAACGACGAGAAGACACTACACAGCAATGATGAGTCTCAATTTCGCGGGGAAGGTTCAGAGAGAAATCGCCATAGGAGAGGTAGCGGCTGTCGGCAGATTCGAAGAAGAGGGACCTAGGGTTCTCCTTTCGGCAGATACAAAGAAGAGTGGAAAGGGCTTGGCTTACCTAATTTAAAACGGGCCCGACTAAAAGAATGAAAGGGCTTTGATCCCTTTAATCATTGGGCTCAGAAGACAGCCAATATAAACCATTTTTGAACTAAACCCATTCTCCCTCCTACACAAACACCTACAAATCTGCACCAGAAACCCAATCAAACATGAAAATTCATTGAACCAGAGACGATCTGGGTTTATGTTTTGCCTGGGTTCATATACGAAAACATAAACCCCATTTTCAGACTCAAGTAACATCGATAAAACTTGAACGCTATATTCAATATTCTTCGTATAATAAACCCAAAAATCTGTAAAAATGAAACTAAGCCCCAAAAAAATTGGTCAAAAAAAACTATGGCCCCCAAAAAATCTGTACATATCTATGTAAAAAAAATAATTCTGTAAACATATAAAGGGCGCCTGGGTTAAATGTACTGTTATGCTTCTTCCTCGTCACTAAAGGATGGATCATTCCCATCTGGGTGTTCAGTTTCATTCGTGGTGAAATGATGGTCATCTAAAGTGTCATCCTCTATCTCCTCATCACTTGCTTCCATTGCTGCAGCTCGTCCATCAATGGCTCGTATGACTGGCTCAGTAACGATTGTTGGTGCCTCGTCATCACGACTCAAATCCGCTAAGTCGCTTTCACTTACATTAAAATCAGAAATGTCCACATCTTGTTGGTATGGCTGATTTTCATACACTGGATCCCCATGTCCCGCTTCCTCCTTCTCGGGAACATCGTACAAACTTCTTGGACATACCTTGTGGACGATATGCCATGCACCACCATTCTTAATATCTGCAATGTAGAACACTTGGTTAGCCTGACTGGCCAATACATATGGGTCCTCCGTACACCATTTTCTATCCATGTTTATGCTCGTCAAGTGTCCATCCATCCTTATTCCATTCTTCTTGTCCCCCACATTGAACCACTCGCGCTTGAATACAAACACCCGATGCCCTCCAGAATATTGCAACTTAATAATGTCTACCAGAACCCCGTAATAATCTATAGTCTCGCCATTGTGGTCAGCCCGAACAACGACACCACTATTCTGAGTTCGATGCCCTTGATCTGCCATTTTTATTTGGTACCGAACCCCGTTAATGATGAGTCCAGGATATCTAGTAATACGTTCATCAGCCCCTAATCCTAGGACATATAAATGGCCAGTCTCTTTAAGCGTGCCAGCCAAAAACTGTTCAGACACCTAAAACATAATACACGGCTGCTGTGAGTTAGAGAAGAGAAACAAATGGAAATATAAAAACAGGGGGCTTCCAAAAGTTGATAGACTGAGATGGGTAGCTAGCTGCAATCAATAGATTGTGGTCTTGTGATTAAGAAAAGAGAAAAAAGGGGGGATTTGGGCTTACAAAGGTTTTAAACCAATATGGGAAGTTTTCAGCAATGGTTGTTGGGGTACTGTTTGGATAATTCAGCATTCTCTGTTCCGTATGCATACTGTAACCGCAATTGTTAAGAACAAAAGGTATGAAAAAGTAATAAATGGGGTTTAGAGTATACAAAGGAAGGAGAACTTACTTCAATTGTTCTTCAATTTCATCACAATTGGTGAAGACATACCATTGAATCTTATGGAACTCAGCCTGCCCTATAGGGTCGTAGTTTGCAGCACCTATAGATCTACCTTGCTGGCGGAAAACATCAAACCCCTTGTAGTTCAAATCGTCTAACCCATCATCATTTCTGTCTAGCCTACTTGCTCGGGTTTCAACACCTTTAAGATATTTAGAATAGAAATCTGAACATTCTTTCGCTATATACCTTTCGGCAATCGATCCCTCGGCACGGGCCTTATTAGAAACATAAGATTTAAGAGTTCCTAAAAACCTAGTTAAATAAAAACCAAGAAAACGTCATAATACCAAAGTTAGCTACGTTATATAAAAAGTCGGAGAAAAAAATTAATGTGCGTGACTCAGGGTGTACCTCTCCATTGGGTACATCCAGCGATACTGCACCGGTCCCCCGAGCTCAATTTCGCGGGGAAGGTGAATAGGCAGATGCATCATCACGACGAAGAAAGCTGGTGGATACAACATTTCCAGGTTGCAAAGTATAACTGGAATGTTATCATTGAGTTTCCTGACAGTGGACTTCGATATCGTTCTTGAACACAACTCACGAAAGAATTCACTAAGTTGAGACAATATATTATATACTTCTTTGCTCAGGAACCCTTGTGCAACAACAGGCAGAAGACGTTGAATGAAGACATGGTGATCATGGCTTTTCATGCCAGTGATTGACCGACCATCAGTAGTCACACACCGGGATATATTAGATGCATAAGCATCTGGGAATTTGATCGACCTCAACCAGTCACAAAATGGCCTTCGTTGTGCGGTTTTTATGGTGTATAAAGCGGGAGGCATGTTATACTTATCACCGTCTCTCACCAGATGTAGCTCTTTCCTAATACGCATATCTTCCAAATCCCGTCTAGCATTGGCTGTATCTTTGGTCTTACCCTCGATATTTAGTAGTGTAGCTATCACATTCTCACTAATGTTTTTTTCAACATGCATAACATCTAAATTATGCCTCAACTCTATAGTTTTCCAATATGGCAAACTCCAAAATGAAGCTTTGATTTTCCAGTTATGTGGAATATCATCAGAACTTCCCCTTTTCCTTTTCCCACAATCATTCACGACCACATCAGAGAGAAAGGCCTTATCTATTTGCTGCAAAAGTTGATCCCCAGACAACACTCTTGGTTTGCCTCTAAGTTCATGCTTCCCATCAAATTTCCGACTTTTTCTCCACCTATGGTCACTTGGCAGCCATCTTCGATGCCCCATGTAACACTCTTTATGACTAAAATCCAAACGTTCATAGCATGTCTCACTATTACATACAGGACAGGCTAATCTCCCCTTCGTACTCCAGCCCGATAGCATGCCATATGCGGGGAAATCGTTTATTGTCCATAACAACGCAGCATGTAAACGAAATGTTTCGTTTGAGTGTGCGTCATACGTACTGACCCCATCCTCCCATAACTCTCTCAACATTTCTATTAGGGGCTCTAAGTACACATGTATGTTATTACCGGGCGATTTCTCTCCAGGAATAAGGACAGCAAGAATAAAATAAGGTTCTGTCATACATTTCCAAGGCGGGAGATTGTACGGTGTTAACACGACAGGCCACATGCTATAGCTATTGCTCATGTTCCCAAAAGGATTGAACCCATCACTTAGAAGAGCAAGGCGAACATTCCTAGGGTCTGCTGAAAACCAATTATGTTCCTCATCGAATCGTTTCCAAGTTTCTCCATCTGCCGGATGCCTTAACGTATCATCATCGACACGCAAGTCCTTGTGCCACCTCATGTCTTTAGCATCCTCCTTAGGCATGTACAATCTTTGCAGCCTATCTTTTAGTGGGAAATACCTAGCTTTCTTTTGGGCTACATTATTTTGTTTCCCAGGAATGTATCTAGACTCATTGCATTTGGGACATGACTTGGCAGATTCTAGAGGACCTCTATAGAGTACACAATGATTTGGACATGCATCTATAGTGGTGTAACCAAACCCAAGATCTTCCATGTACCGCTTAACTTCATAGAAGGAAGAAGGAAGCGTCTCACCAACAGGTAACGCTTTCTTGACTAGGTCCAGATTCATGTTGAAGGCTTTATCAGTACTATTGGTGACCAGTTTATTGTTCAGCAATTTCATAACAAATGATAATCTAGAAAAGTCTTTGCATCCAGGGTATAATGGCAAATTGGCATCACGAATTAGCCGAGCCAATTTATCATTGAGGTCTGTTATATTAGAATAATTAGGTGTTGTTGACCCCTCAATGACAGGAGCATTTCCAGAAGAAGCACGCAGCATATCCCCTAACATATCAGCCATGTCATCCTCTAAACCCTCAGTCTCAGGCGCAACTGTAGGTTGCCTAGGCTGATGTCTAGTACTCCCAAAGTCAAACGACTCACCATGATGGATCCATGTAGTATATGTCTCCACCATACCATTCCTGGTTATATCATCTGCGACAATCTCCAACTTCTTGAAGTTTCGATTATTGCACCTTTTACAAGGGCATCTAGTTCTACCTAGCGTATCAACATGTTTGCTGGCAGCCCCTATGAACTCAGAAACCCCCTTTTGATATTCATCACAAAACCTATCCTTAAGCTTAATCCAATTTCTACTCATTCAATCTGTGCGTAAAGAAACTGACCTTCCCTTTATAGGCAGTTGGTCAAGAAGGAAGCACAGCGTGAGATGAACTAGAAAAGGATCTGCAGAGGGTATATGACAAACCATTAGGAACCAGTTGAGTTGCACGATTTCTCTGAATGTCAGAAAAATTGAAGACATTAATCGAATCTTACCTTTGCTTAGTGCTTGGGCCGCCTTCTCTCTATTCTAATTAGCACAACTGGATGGTTGAAGGATCGAAGATATAAGCAGCACCTGCCACCGAGTCAATGACAAGGAAACACAAGAGCTCATTCAGATAGATAACCCACCAGAATAGTCTTAAGCTAAATTAGCATTACATAGTAGCCACGGGAGGGAAGGGCGACGCTTACCTATTTATGAGACCAGCGAGTTTGCTATGGGAAACGAGGGAGGGAGAAAGACCAACGAGTTTGCTCTCCAATCCGGAAAAGAAATTTAGGTTTTGGAGATAGGGGATCTTTGAACTGCGGTGGTGACGGGGAGATTGGTGGAACAGCTACGATGACGGAAATCCCGCCGGAGAGTGGCCGGCCTGATTGGTGGAGGACGGGTAAAGGATTTTGATGTGGGTTCCTTTGGATTTTTGATAGACTGCACAATTTCAAGAGACAAGGAAAAAGGAGTATAATTGTTCTCCCGATCGAGGGAAAGAGGTTGCAGACTAAAAACACCAAGTATGACAAAATGCCACTGTCACATATCGAGACCACTATATTAAGACCAACATTACATTTGGTCAGATCGGCGAGGGGTTATGGTGCTCTATTGTGACAAACCAATTTGTCGTTTAAACAATTCATCAAGACATAATATGACAAACGATACTTTGACGATCACATTTTGTCACTTTATGTCTCTTACAACCCGATGTGGGTTACCTATTTTGACGAACCATATAGTGACACACAAACTTGGTCACTTTATAAACTTTAACTGACAAAGTATTCTGACAAACTGATATTTTGTCACATTAGGAGTACCAAATGTGATATTTACAATTTTTGTCATATTATAGTACCTATTATGACAAAAGTAAAATGACAAAAAAAAAATTGTCCTAATAGGCCGAATTTGTTGTAGTGAGAAACAAAGACGGGAAAAGGGTTCCACAACCAACCATTTGACACACTATGTCAAAATTTATCTTTTCCCTGCAAATCAGCTTTAATTTTCGGAGCTCTCACTGAACCTCCATAGGAGTAGAGTAACGTAGCTTGTTCCCAAAAAAACCATCAAAACATCAAACACCCTCGTTCGAACATTGTTCTGAGAGGAGTGAACCGTGTTATTAATCGTTGTTCAAGAAGTCAAGGTGCATTCATTGAAATCAAACACAAGTTTTTCCTCGCCGGAAAACACTATGTAGCATTGAAAATTTTATTGAACAACTAATCATATAGCAAGTAAATAGCATATCAACCACAATGCCACGGACGGCTTAGGATCATATTCAGAAGCCAGTGTTCATATTTTCTGTGGCACAAAGAGGGCTCTGGAAGGACTAAGTTCTCATGGGATATTTTGGCTTCTCCAAAGAAGAAAGTCAAACCAGGACTGAAGGATCTATAGTCTTGAAGCATCTCATGTTTGGCTTGCCTCCTAAGACTGCTGTTTATGCATGGAGGGAGCTTATGGGTTGCATGGATTGAGTGACATCGACTTAAAGGTTGGTATGTTTGGACTCTGGCGTGGAGTCAACTACTCAAGCATAGGAGCTAGTTTAGATACATATTGGAGGTATCGTCATTCGTCATTGGGCATGGTAACGTGGGAAGGCATACATATGCCCAAGTTTACTGTATATAAAGTTTGGGATTCAATACGAGATAAAAAGTAGGTTGTCCTGTGGTGGCTGCTTTTATGGAGCAAATTTGTTATACCTAAACGCCAGATGATTGTTTGGTTGATTATTCATAACAGAATTTCAATGCGAGATAAGGTGAAAGTGTGGGACAACACTATTGATAGTACCTGTGTGTTGTATTCTGCAGAAGAGGAGAGCAGATATAAGATATCTGGTCATTGTGTATATACTAAGAACATGCTTGCAGCAGTGTTGGTTCTTTACTTCGAATGTGACCTTCTAATAGCGAAACCAGACTGAATGAAGTTTTTACTATTAGCCGATGTAGAAGCAAGTTAGGGAAGGTATTTAGCTCAATATGGTGTAGGAACTATTTACTTCATTTGGACTTAAAGATGTCGCTGCGTTTTTCGTGGACAATGTTTGGGTCCTCCACGACCATGATAATACACAAATTGAACAAATGCATCTATTTGAAGAATCTCAACTTCCAAACATGCCCTTAGTGTTGAAGTTTAGAGATGACGTTTTATATTTATTTTATTTTTTGTCATGGGAAACACTGATTTCTCTACAGAGTTAAAAAAAAGTGTGAGGTGCTTAGAGATTTGATTTAAAAGTGAACCGACTTGTGGTCACTTTAAGTACAAGGTTGTTAAGGTTTTTCTTGATCCTTGATCACCTTGATCGGGAGAGCTTAATAAGATTTTGCTAATAACCGGGTAATTTTTTTTCCTTCTTATTGGTCACCGATTTTGACTTCTTATTTCATCGTTGGTCACTGGTCGTCCAACTCCGTTAAATTCATCCTATTCGACAGTCATATAAACAAAATTTATTTTTATTTGTTTAGTTTTTCAGTTGACATATTAGTAGTTAATGATCAACCATTATAGCTGACTGCCACATAAGATGAATTTAACGGAGTTGAACAGCCAGTCACCAAGGATTAAAGTCAATGACCAATAGAAAAGAAAAAAATCAGTGACAAACGTAAAACAAATTCATAAACCGAGTAACCAAATATGCAATTCATCCAGAAATAAGTATTTTAATGAATATTTTTACTCAAGACCGGGGAACAACAAATTCGTTTGTTCTTTCTTTGCCGAAAAGAAAATCTGAAAATTAAGCTCCCTTCCGACGACGACGGGCCCCGGGATCGGTGGTGGGAAAGAAAAAGGAAAAGTCATATATTAGGTTTTCTTTTTTAAATTTGGACAATTGACAGGCGGGCAGGTAGGCACCAAAGGAAGAAGAAAAAAAAAGCGAATCACATAATTAAAAATGAATCCTCCAGAACCAGAAGAAGACATTCTAATTGAGGCTGACGAGTGGGTGATGCAGTAAAAGCCCTTTTAGACTTTTGTTTTTCCCCTTCCCACCTCCGCTTCCGTTCCCTCCGCTTTGCTTTTTCTTCCCTCAGCGCTCTCTCTCTCTCTCTCTCTCTCTCTCTCTCTCTGCTTTTATTTAACTAATCTATCAACAAACGAATCAGATTCTTCTTAATTACTATCAAAAGATTTTTTACTAACCGTACGTAACGCCCCCCCTCCCTCCTAATCTTTGATTACTTACTTTTTTTGAGTTTTTCCCTCCTAATTGCCTCCTCACCTATTCTATTTAATTCCTTCTTCTTTCTTTCCTCTCCTCTCCTCTCCTCTCATCTCATCTCCTCACCCAAACTCCACCTTATATTCTCTCTCTCCCTTCACTCTCCTCACACTATCCTACACACCAACACGCCGTCGTTTTTCTTCACTGTTAAAATCAATTCCCAATTCTATCAGCCACTATGGTCCTGGTCATGGTCGTGGAGGAGGAACAACGGGAATACGCCGCCGGCGACGTCACTTCTTCTCGGAAGCGGCCCCGCCGAGTCGTCGACGAATCATCTGCCGATGAAGCCAGTTGCTTCCCCGCCAAGCTCGCTCGTCAATCCGACTCCGATTCCGACTCCGACGACTCCTCCAGAGGGTCCGGGGAGGCCAAGCGTATCGAGGAGGATTTGCTGAATATCCTCGACGACGCGGATGAATTACCTGCGATTCAGGGCCTGGACTCTGTTATCAGAAGCTTCGAGGAAGAGATCCTTCTCCCGACTTCCTTGCCGCCGGTGGCGATCCGCGATGAAGTGACGCAATCGGAGCACGGTGATTCCAGCCCGGTGCTAGGTCGTCTCCTGGAGGCGTCGGACGACGAACTCGGCCTGCCTCCGATGCTCGCCGCCGGGAAGGGAGGTGAAATAATTGGTTCCGCCGATTCTCCGGCGGTGGACGGCCGTGATCGTTGTGGAGAAGGGATCCCGTTCGAATCGGACGGTAATGATCGTTGTGACGAATTCGAGGCGTTGGCGGAGCTATTTGATGAATCGAACGAAACTAATGGTGGCCCCGACCCGGCAGAGATATCCGAATTACAATGGCGGCCAGAGTCGCTGTCTGCTTCCTGAAGTTTCAAGGGAAAGAAAATTTTGAGAGTTGAAAACTTCAAAATTGGATGGAAGGTAAGAATCAAAAAAGCAGGATGAAATTAGGAAACCAGCAAGAGAAAACGTTTCGGCCGATTTTGTCGATTTTCGTGGAAGTTGCAAATACGTCCGCTTCTGTTTGATGATATAATAGGATGTAAATTTCTTAGCCCTTCAATCGATGTCAAGGAAAAGTAGATTTCACCTTTTATTTTCTTGCAATAAAAGATCCAAAAATTGATACTCTGAAGTCTTTGTACGGATGATACACAACAGTAGCATTAATGATGTATCAAAACATTAAAAGTACAACTTTAAGTTGTATTATAAAGGTAAAAACTAAAATACCAAAATTTTAAAACATTGTAAAATTTCTCTGAAGTCTTATCATAGTTCTATAGTATTGATTTGACAATGACAATATAGTATGAAGTCTTATTTTTAAACAAAAAAATTTAATGTCGTTGTACCACTATCATATCATGATATTATCATAGTGATACTATGATATGATATTAGAGTGGTATGATCGTGCTTTAGTCTTACCATAGTGGTATAATGTAGGTATGACAACGGTAACATAGTATGAATTCTTATCTTTGAGAAAAAAAATTTAATGTCGTATTACCAATATCATATCATGATATTATATATATATATCATAGCGATGATTTCATGATATGTGAGTTGTATGAACATGCTTCAGTCTTACAATAGTGGTAAGATCATGATGTACGTGATAGTGATATGATTGCAAGAAACATGTGTTTTGAAGGTTTAATTTTTTCTTTTGCTCAAAATATAGCAACATGGATATCATTGTGTAGATCATAACTAATGCTCTCTATTTGTGCACAGTGGCGGAGGGAGAGGGTAACGGGACCCACCCTGGTTCGGGGGAAATGGTTAAATTATGTACGATAGTTAATTAATATTGAAAACTAGGTCGCATTTAATTGAGAATAATTGGTTGAAAAGTTTTGTGTTTGAATCTTGGCGACCTCATTTCTTAAGCATATAGTATACAGATTTGTGCGAACATCAATTTCGTATAAGTTGACTTTCTTATAAGGGATCATGGTAGTAAATGGTATAATATATTATTGAAATCTTCCAACAACTCGATTTATTGATACTAAATATTTGTTTAGGAACATCATTCGAAAGCGAACGACTAGGTAAATCATGAATTATTGGTTGGTATAAGATTTATTATTAAACCTCTATCAACAACTCGAGGTATTGATACTAACGGTTCTTAACAAAGAACACCATTTGAAACACTAAGACTAACTAAATCAATGATTGTTTGGTATATATGCAAAGTGATATTCTTAATATTTTCGACTGCTTATTTTTTTCGAGGTGGACCCACCTTAAACGAAATCCTGGATACGCCACTGTTTGTGCAAAAAAGAAATTTCTGAGGTAGAACGAAAGAAATGTGGCATCGTACCACTATCATATCATGATGATATTACAGTGATAAGATTTATCAAAAAATTTCAACGTAAGATTATATTAAAAAAAACTATTTTATCATACTTATTTTTTTTGAGGTGGACCACCTTAAACGAAATCCTGGCTACGCCACTGTTTGTGCAAAAAAGAAATTTCTTAGGTAGAACGAAAGAAATGTGTCATCGTACCACTATCATATCATGATGATATTACAGTGATAAGATTTCAGCAAACAAGTATGTTGAAGGGCTAATTTTTAACTCAAAATATAACAAAATGGATGTAATAAGTATAGTCACCTAATTTTGTCGTTTACCTTTATCTATACACTGTGTAGACCATAATCAATCCTTGCTCCAGCTTGATCCCCCGCGATATAATCCGCAGGTTTTACCGGTCGGGGGTGACCCACCTGTTGTCGAGGTGATTTGTCAGGGGGAGGGGCATTGGTGTGATCTCAAACTAACTTGTGGTTTGACCCACCTACTTGCCGTATTATAAAAGTTATTCCCCTTCCGTGGCAGAATTTGGAGGATAGGCTCATATGGCATGATACAGCTGATGGGGTATTCTCTGTTAAGTCTGCCTATCACTTGGTCGTCTCCCTAGATAGGAGGAGGGGTCGTTGGAGGGCTACGGCTAGTTGGATGGATAAGACCAGTTGGATTCGGTTGTGGGAGGCTAATATTCCCCCAAGTTAAAGGTGTTTGTCTGGCATATCCTAAATCGGTTCTTACCAACTACTGAAGCCCTCATTGGTAAGAAAGTCCTGGTGCTTCCACGTTGCCCGGTTTGCTGGGATAGTCCTGAAATTGTGGAACATTTGTTTCTTGATTGTCCGGTGGCGCGTGCCCTTTTGGGCTATTCGGGGCTGGAGTACCTAGGGGAAGGGTTACCTCGTCATACATTATATTCCCTCTATTTCTTAAAAGACTGATGGCTTTAATTCAGCAGTCGATGCTTTTCATGGCATTTGTCGCCGTCCTCTAGCGGATCTGCCGGTCTCGTAACTGGATGGTCTTTGAAGGCAAACAGTTTGGGATCCATGCTTTGATGCGTCAGTTTACTCAGCAATATGAGGAATGGGTGAGGCTGCCGGTGGATAAAGCTCTTCAGGCCTCTTTTCCTGTGGTACGACAACCGGGGCCGGCGGGACCTACTAGGGTTGTTTGTATGTGGGATGTGGCTACTAGGAGTGGATCTCATTCGGCGGTAGGGTTGGTTCTTATGACCCCAACTCGGGACATCCTTATGGCTAAAGGGGTTCAATTTCATATAATTGATGACCCCATGGTGGTGGAAGTGGAACTGTTTGTCCTCCGTGAGGCTATTCTTTGGTGTCTGGACCACGGTTTCACGGACATACGATTTGAAGAGGATGCCAAGGTGATCATCGACAAAATCAGGCGGGCCGATACAAGGGACAACCGGATGGGTGCTATTCTTGAAGAAATTATGCTTTATTTTGACAGAAACCCCGGGTTTAGTGTTCGATTTGTAGGTCAGAGCCCTATGGTGGCTAGAAAGGCCATCTCTTTGTATCCGACTATGAGTCGTTTCTTCGATTTTCAATCCTGTTTCATCTTCAGGATGTAACTATCTATTATTGGAATCAATACATGATTATCTTTTGTAAAAAAAAAATTAATCCTTTCTCTCCATGAAAAATCTTTTAAATTCCAAGCTAAATGAATAAAATATGACCCGATAAAACAGAATTTATATTAGAAAGAGTACGCTTTGACGGGTAAAAATTATCCTGTGTCCTCTAAATTCCTTGACAGACAAAGTAAAACAAAAAATATAAACAGGTGCAAAATATCAGTATGCCCCTCCTTGTCCTTATGAGGGACAACTCAAGATCGACGCTTTGTAGGATTTTGAATAAAAAGTTTGTAATTTATCTGCTCCTATGGATATTTACTTCCATACCGGTTATGAGAATCTCCTTACAACTTGTCCACATGTGGCCAATCCATTAGCAAAAATTTATTATTTTTATCTTTTTAAATGTTAATTACTAACTACAGAATACATAGACAAGGAATCTTTCTCTTTCTAGTATTCTGCAACCTACCTCTGAAAATCCCCTCTCTCCTAGAAAACCACTTTAGCGGTTGAGGTTAAGTGCTAACAAACAATTTGTTAGCATGGTACTAACAATTGTTCCATCCAATAAGAATATTTTGTTATGATGACTTTTTTTTATTTCAAATTCATATTCTAGTTTAAAGTAATGATAGCTATGGGGTTTTCACTGTTTCTCAATTTGTTGCATGTGTATGTCACTTCTCTAATGTTGAGTGTTTGCTTGAATGTAGTTTAGTAGGACACTTCTTCACATAAAAAGTTATGAGGTAAGTGATGACACGTGAAATGTTATATTTTAGACCTTCATATTATGATCAAAACTTCACGGTTTTCATAATTTTAACGTCATAATATTCTGGATTTGCTACGTGATCTCAAAGTGTATTCTAGTAGCAATAGACGTGCTTTTATTCAATTTGATGCACTCTTGGTTTTGTTTCGTGTGCTCTCAGGGCATAGCAACCTAGTGGACTACTTTGGACGTGTTAAGGGACATGAGGACTCGACCACTAGGAGCCAAAAAGCGGAATATGAAGAGAGGATAAAAACGGTGCACAAGTCAGTAGCCTAATCGACAAAATGGCTCTCGGGACACCATTCTGAGGATCGCAAGAAGTTGTCGGAATCTTCAAGGAATATGCTTTTTGTAGTGGCCAACCTGGAAGAGACGGATTGAAGCGCAAAAGCGCATCTTTAAGCATTCTCTCTCCAGCGAAACCCTAATAGAATGTGTAAAAATAGACTTTTAGGGGGAGGAGTTTCGTAGCAAGTGATAGGAGGCATTAGAGGGTAATTACTCTGCCGACATAGTGAATTGGAAAAGCGTTAAGGTGGAGAGTAGGAAATGGAACTCAGATTGATATTTGAAGCAATAAATGGAATACACTGAACCCAGGTACAAAAGAGGTTACAGGAGTGGCTGGTTGATGGATCACCCCAACAGAATTTGGAAACGGTCGCTAATGCAACGCTTTTTCAACCAACAAGACAAAGTGAGAATTGAAGGGATTCCAATCCCCA
Organism: Linum tenue; assembly: GCA_946122785.1. NCBI lineage: Eukaryota > Viridiplantae > Streptophyta > Magnoliopsida > Malpighiales > Linaceae > Linum > Linum tenue. The sequence goes on from CAMGYJ010000002.1 coordinate 56,047,412, forward strand.
GAGAACCATCAACGGATGAAAGGATCTGGGGCTATGAGAAACCAGGAGCTTATTTGGTGAAAACAGGATACTAGCTCTGTATTACAGAGAAGGTGACTAGAGGCACTGGTGTAGAAGATGAGATTGGAGAAGGAAATTACGAAGAGGAGGAAGCACAACAGTTGGTGGAAGCCTATGACCCAATGAATTGGAACCGATTGTGGAGCCTAGTACTACCATCCAAAGTGAAAATCGTCTTGTGGCGGTTAGTGCATAACATCCTACCGACAGATAAAACCGTAGAAATTATGAAGAAGGACGCCGCTTCAGAATACCCTTTCTGCAACTTGGAAGAAACCCAAACCATTATATTCAGGGAATGCCAATAGACTGGTAGGGTTTGGAGGCCTACCGAGTTTCGACCCTTATTTGAGCTCGAGCCTAACCTAACAGTAGCAGCTGGATCTGTAAAGTGATGGAGAAGGTGAATGATGAAACCTTCCGGAAATTTGGGATGGTTCTCTGGCAATATGGAATGAACGCAGCAATCACATGTTCAACAATAAGAAATCAGAAGAGTGAGAGATCGTGGGCAAGGCAGTGGATTACTGGGATGAATTCAATTCACGCCACACAAAGGAAAGATCGAGCAGGGAAGAGACATCGCATACCTGGGAATCCATTAGCTGAAATTAATTAATTTTATCTTTTTAAATGTTAATTACTGGGACGAATTCAATTCATACCTGGGAATCCATTAGCTGAAATTAATTAATTTTATCTTTTTAAATGTTAATTACTAACGAAAGAATATATAGACAATGAATATTTCTCTTTCTAGTATTCTGCAACCTACCTCCGAAAATCCCCTCTCATAGAAAACCACTTTAGCGGCAGAGGTTAGGTGCTAACAAATAATTTGTTAACATGGTACTAACACTAGTTCCATCCAATAGGAACATTTTATTTTGATTATTTTTTTTATTTCAAATGCATATTCTAGTTTAAAGTAATGATAGCTATGGGTTTTCCACTGTTTATCAATTTGTTGTATGTGCATGTCACTTCTCCAATGTTGAGTGTTTGCTTGAATGTAGTTTAGTGGGACACTTTTCGACATAAAAAGTTCTGAGGTAAGTGATGACACGTGAAATGTACTATTTTCGACCTTTATATTATGACCAAAACTTCATGGTTTTCATAATTTTAACGTCACATGATCCTAGATTTGCTACGTGATCTCAAAGTGTATTCTAGTAGCAATATACTTGCTTTTATTCAATTTGATGCACTCTTGGTTTTGTTTCGTGTGTTTTCAGGGCATAGCAACCTAGTGGACCACTTTGGACGTGTTAAGGAACATCAAGACTCGACCACTAGGCGCCAAGAAGAGGGAAATGAAGAGAGGATAAAAACGGTGCACAAATCAGTAGCCTAATCGACAAAATGGCTCTGGGGAATCATTCCGAGGATCACAAGAAGTTTCCAGAATCTTCAAGGAATATGCTTTTCGTAGTGGCCAAGCTGGAAGAGATGGATTGAGACTCAAAAGCGCGTATTTAGGTATCCTTTCTCCAGCAAAACCCTAATAGAATGTCTAAAAATAGACTTATAGAGGGAGGCGTTTCGTAGCCAGTGATAGGAGGCATTTGAGGGTCATTACTCTGCCGACATATATAGTGACTTGATGACACTTTATTTATAGTGTTTTCACTCTCATTCTTGATAAATTTCTCCCTTCTATCATAGCATCTTTAGTCATTTCGATGGTATTTCTTGTCTAAATCATAACTATTTGGTCAATGAGCTTTTAATAGACCTAGAAAATGTTCTTGTACTCTTTGATCCTTTCTTGGTATATTTTTTTTATGGTTTTGAAGGTAAAAGCATCCTAAGGATGATTGGATAAAGTATTGGAGAACTCTCGAGGATCAAATGAGCTATAAAGATAAGATTAAGTAGCTTTTGTGAGAAAGAAGTGTTCCAATGACGGGCAAATAAACTAGCAGTTGCTACATCATTTCAAGACAAGCCCATAGGAAGAAGACTCGGCCCAATCTAAAGAAAGAAAGACCGATGACCCATGCAACTTGTCCAACTGCCGCTATGTCAAGTTGCAACCAAATCGTAAGGAGAAGAAGTCCATGGACCAGGAAGCCCAACTTGTCCCACCGCTGCCAACCCTAACTCCTTGCATGAGGAGTTTACTTAGTCCTCAAGGTTTAGAAGACTCTTTTCTAGTCGGTGAGGATATTTTAGTTCAGGATTTTTCCCTATAAATAGAGGGCATGAACAATTAGCTTAGCAAGGCTCTACAAACACACAAATTCTCTATAACATACTCGAGTGGTTAGTCTAGTCGAAGTAGGGGGTTCTACAACTAAGGAGATGTTGTAATCATCAATGGTGGTATCTTCTCTCTCCTCAATGTGGCTAGTCTAAATGATTGTATTAGGATGATCATGTTGATTGTTATGCGAATGAATGCTATGATTTCATCTCTTCCTTGTGTTTGTCTTTGAATTTTCGATTCCTATTGTTTTGTATAGGTGATTTTAGTTTCAATGTTTGTGATGGTCATTGATGTTTCTATATTATGAATGCTCTTGTATCATCGATGTTTATGATTCTATTGTATGCTATTATATGCATTGTGCTTAGTATTACCTAGGTTTTCAAGAAATTACCTTATAGAGATACCCTAGTGATGATACACGAGTATGGATGAAATTATCAACCATCTATGCTTCGATTAATATCAATGCTGGATTGTTAGATTATCGATACTTTAAACTATGGATGTGATGATCCTAACTTTCTTGTTCTTCATTGATTGTCACTTCCTTACCACAATACGCATGTTAAGTCCAAGAAGTTTAATATTGGTTATTTACACCCGCAGAGGTATTTAAGAGTGTGTTAGTTAGATATTACAACTCATACTATAAATATCAAATTAGAAACCCGATTAGGGATGGCAATTACCCACCCATGGGTAATTTTACCCAAATCCAAATAAATCCATTTAGTATGGGTAGGGTTTGGATGAAGTGTATATGAGTTTGGGGGTTTGTAGATGGGTTTGGGTTAGGTATGGATATTGTTTTCATAATGTAAATGGGTATGGGTTGGATATGGATATCCATTTACTTGAGGGTGTTTTAACTACACACACAAAAATTGGACATATTTGTAAAACTTTAAAAGTTTAGGTACCAAAATGTAAGACCAAGAAATTTAGGTACCAAAACGTAATTTTCCATCAATATTTTGAGGACGTATATGCAAAAAAAATTAAATTTAGGTACTAAATCTGCAAATCTATTAAGTTTAGGTACCAAACTGTAATTTGCCTTTGGGCATGGGTACAAACCCAAATCCATGTGTTAAAAACCCAACCCAACCCAAGTAAATGGGTATGGGTACAAATCCATCAAACTCTACCCATCTACCATTTATTTGGAATCCATACCCAACCCAATTGGATTGGATAGTAAAATATCCATGAATATGGGCAAAATTGCATCCTACTGATGATATCCATTGAAGAAAAAGATGATAAGTCATAGTTATAAATTTCTAACCCGTTTTGACCGTGGACCAGATTAACGAGTCTTGGCTAGCAGGGAAGGTAAGTTCTTTATTCCTGCATGTTTGACTTCTCTAATTTATTTCTAATAGGATAGGTGTCAACTCTATTTCCAATCCTCCTCTAGACCTTGCACGTGGATGCATGCATGACTTGAATGAAGGGATGATGAGCACCTAGAAATTTCTTCTACCCATTTTCCTCTGGAGACACATACAAGCTCAAGTTTCCAACAAAAATTTCAGACATACATGCAACCATCCATTACTAGGCCATTTAATGAATCAAGAGGTGTATGGTTTATTTGGAGAGAGAGAGAGAGAGAGAACCCTTATCCCATTTCCTTTGTTTTCAACGCGAGGAGAGACCATTAAACCTTTCTTCTGAGTTTCCACTCCGGTTCACCATCAACATCTTCTCTCATCTCAATTCTCATCATCCTTGGCAGAGCACTGTGATAGAAAAAGGGGGAATTGAAAGCCTGTGGGGTTAGATAAGCGAGTATTAGTTACTCAAGGCCAGCTTGTCTTCTTCGTTAGTGATGAGTTTAATCAATTTGCTTCTTCGGAGGACAAATTGGTTTTGTGGGTTGGTAGTACTTGGTTTTTGACCGATAGGTGGTAGTAGTAATAGTGCTTTCCTCTGCAAACAAACCTACAAGAGAGGATAATAGAGATCAATTTTGTCCCAATCTAGGCATCCATAGTGGGTATGTATGAGAAATTTTACAATGCTATATAGTATTGGTGCTATAGATTTTTGCTTTTATGGTACAACTTAAAATTGTACATTTGCGTTATGGTACAACTTCAGATTGTACCTAAAATTTTTGTACAAATTCTTTTATGGTATAACTTGAACTTGTATCTTTATGTGATGGTACAACTTCAAGTTGTAAAGTTGTACCATAACATAATGGTACAAATTCCTTTATGGTACAACCTAAACTTATACATTTAATGTTATGGTACAACTTTAAATTGTACATTAAAGCACCAATGCTATATAGCATAGTAGAAGTGCTCATGTATGTATAATACTCTTGTTCGTTGTTCGGGAGAGGGTCCAAGGAGTAGCTGGGTACTTAAATTCTAACAATGGGTTAAAGTTTTTATAGTAGGTGTGGGATAATTATGCATGGATATGCATATGTATGAATTAGATTTTGGTCATGGGATCACTTGTGCAGAATTTTTGTTGAACCGTCAACTTGAATTGAGTGCCGAGCTCAAACTATTGTTCCAAATGGTCTTAAATTTTGATATGTTTTTAGTCCTATGAATCTAGTTCAATTAGAAAAAAGAATGACTCAATTTAGTTAAAAATTGAGGGAGAAATGACCATAATAAGTAAACCGGGTATGGTTACATCCTACTCACGACCCGTAACTAAGGGCGTGACTGCTCTCGGCACAAAATGTGCAATTAGGTCCCTTTTCGTGACCTATACAGATTATAACATTTCAACAGATTATAACATTTCATCATATAAGATCCTGATTTGCATGTATTTGAGTTGGTTATCAATGGTACTGATTCCTTACTTGTTCTAAGTGATTAAATATGGTTGTATTGACTTTATAAAGGTAAGGAGCAAGCCGGGTAATCCTCAAAAGGCAAAAGGCTAGCGGATTAGCAACCAAATTGTGAATAAAAATGTAAAATCTAACCTCTTAACCATATGGATACAAATATGGTATTCGGGTCATGAAGCAGCCCGAATATGGAACATGACATGTGAGATTGATAAATGGCTTATATGTGTGTGAATGAAATGATATGTGATGAGTGATGAGTGATGGGTGAATGTGATGTATGTATGACTATGTGATGATATGTGTGAATTGTGATATATTATTATTATAAATGGGAAATGAGATGTGCATGTGATATGAAATGGCCTAAGAGGCGCATTACAGTACTGAAAAAGTCTATGACGAGATGGGGAATAATTATGGCCTAAATGACTATATGATGATACTGAGATAACCTAATTGGCTACCGTGTAATTACTAGAAATCAAGTAAGACGGAACTGTGATACTGGAAAGCCTGTAAGGTGATGATGTGCTCATATGAAATGGTGAATGTGGTCAGGTGAATGTTATAAATATGTGTTATATGATTGATGAGAATGTTTGATACTTGTTTTGTGACTAACTAAAGAACTGTTTAATCACTTAATAATCAAATTTAATGTTGCCTTGTCATGCACTTTATGAGATCTTATACTGCTACTAAAATGCCTAGCTCTCTGGGAGAGTGATACCAGGCCTGGTGTAGTGGCGAGGCTTAATGTATCTAGTGGCGGTGCTTGATGCACCTATTATGCTGATGATGCCTCGTGCATCTACTGTACTGGCAATGCTTCATGCATCTACTGACGATGCCTCGTGCATCTAGTGGATCTACCCGGCGGAGTGCATGACTTGGGAACTTAAAAGCTAAAAGCTACTTAATCTGGCTAACCCCAATGTGTGTATTTGTATGGGTACTGATGTGTAAATGATTGATCTATGAATTATGAATGGACATGCATGGATTGTTGTGATAATGTGATTATGTAAAGGATCATCTAGGGATATGGGAGATTAAGTACAGGTTTGGACTTCACTAGATATTATGTTTCTGTTGATACTGTTAATAGGTTAGTTTTTACTCATTGACGTGACGTCTCACCCTGTCAAAATTTTCTTCACATTGAAAGTTTTGGACTAAAAGTCAAGAGAGCTCAACAAGGCTCAGTTTGGCATCTATGAGGTGGGACGGTGGACTCCCACTCCAACATGACTTGTTTTATACGAGTTTTGAGAGAAGATGATCTTCTCTATTGTCATGTTCTTTTCGAGTCTTTAAAGTTTGTAAATTATGGTTTGGTTTTTAAACTAAACGAGATTGTGAAAGATTTTTTATAAGAATGATCTTGTAAATGGTTTGATACATGTATGAGTGTTACATTGATTGGGTAATGACATGAAGCAAACAAACACATTAGCTAGTTAAATCTCTATCGCAAGAGGCGCATGCATGGTTGATAACACCCAGATTGGTGCTATTTGCCCTTCATATTAGGTTTGTTTCGTGCTAATTCATGTGCATAATTAGAAGAATATCATCATTTGCATCCCTATTTTGTTCCTATTGGATTATGTCATGATTTTAGGATGGTTTAGACGATACATATGAATTAGGTACGAAAAAAAGGTCATAATGGTAGTGAAATGGCAGGAAGCTGATGATCATAGCCTGTACGGGAAAGATATCGGTCGAGATAGCAGACCGCAAAGCAAGAGAGAAGATCACCAGAGGACCATAGTTTGTGTCCATGAAAATGGACCCCTTGGGTCTGAACTTCGTGAGAAAGCCACCCAAGAGAACCAAAAAGTTTTGACAGTCGAATCACGATCACCATCTTCCCTGACTGCGAAAAAGTTCGCGGCCATGACTCACGGATCGCGACCGTGAAGTCAGCCCGCAAACCACTTAAAGATGAAGACCAAAACGGCGACACCAGAAGATCGTGGGCTCGAAGGGAAAGATCACGACCGTGAACTCCCCCTTCTCGGCCATGAACTTGTCCACCCTCGTGAAGTATATAAATAGAGGACCTCTTCCCCCATTTTAATGGAGCTGATTTTGAGATAGAAATTTCTGGTTTATAGAGAAAAGAGAGAAGTTGAAGGAAGAAAAAAAAGGAGAAGAAGGAGAAGGTTGAAGAGAGGAGTCATCTTCTTCAACATCAAGCCTTCCCCAAATTCTTCTATATACTTTCTTCCCTCATTTATGAAGTAGTCTCTTATGGTACTAGGGATTTTAACCCCCAAACCCTAGTTTTAGGGCTATTATGTTATGAATGAATATGTTAGAGTTTTGAATGAATATGTTTGTCTAATTGATTTTAATGCTTCATCTAGTTTTAATTATGCTTGGGTAAGTTGCACTAATCTTCTCTACTAGCCTGCTTGAGCTTCTACGTTGGGTATGAAGTTTTAGGATTAGACAGGTATACGTCATATGGAAGATTAGGGTTAGATGAATGAATAAGGTCTTGTGGTGGACGAGGCGACCGAACCCCTGCCACAAGAACGCCTTCCTAGATGGACGATGTGGACGGTGTGAAAGGAGCTAAGTTCCTAAAGCCCCAGATACGTGAGCCTATACTGAGGTAACAATGGGGTAGGTAGGCCGTACTCGGATGCGTGTGGATAATCATGATGGCCCATGGAAAAGAGCACACTCACCACATTGACTTAACCCAACATATTTTGACATTTACATGATAGACCTAGGCTAAGGCGAGGGTTAGTTCCCCAATGTACCTATTTTTATCCTTGCTTATTCTCTCTATTAGTTATTTCGAGTGAATCCTCCAACAGACCAACACAATCCCCTTAAACCGACCGGCTAGATAACAACAACGTGGGAAGTAGGCTAGGTACTGCGACCCGAGTGAATACGACCTTGATTGCCACTGACGATGCCATTATAGGTTAAACTTGGCCTAGAGTGGGGTAGTTATTGATACGTACAAACTACTGACAATGACATGCACGAAATGAATCGATCAATGGTAGAGAGTGACCTTGGAGGAAGGGTGATGACTCGGTATTTGCACATGTTTTCCCCTTTGTTTCTTGATTGTTTCAGCTTGAATTATGCTAGGTTGTGTTCCTTTGTCACATTTCAGGTCCTAGCACATAAAATGAAGCATAGGCGCAAGTTTCAAGTCAATCAGAGATCAATTGACGATTCGGGAGAAGAAACTCGGGTATGACCTGAAGAAGAATGGATTTCTACCTCACTTTATGGACAAAGAATCATGCAAGCTTGTCATGAAAAGAAAGAGGACGAGACTACGAGCGTCTGGGATCAAACGGCGACTGATTCGGAGTCCGGACGAGGGAGAAATGAAGCATTAAACAGAGGCTGAGCAAGCCACACGGGCACAACCCACACGGCCGTGCAAGGGGCACTTTTGCCCGTGTGGAATTCACCGAGCCTTCACACGGGCAGCTGGGAAAGCCACACGGCCGTGTAGCCTGGCCGTGTGAGTCGGGAATTGATATTTAAAACCCGATTTTCAGCAAAAGGAAAGGGAGAGAGCTGGGTTTTGGATCCCAAACACCCAAGGGACGAACCCTAGAGAGAGAGAGCGACTTGGGAACATTCTTGGAGCTATTTTGGAGGATTTCTTCGCCATTGAAGCTCGGGAATTAAGCTTGGAGATGGAGATTGAAGATCTAGATCAGATTTCTGCAGTCTCTCTCTTCTCTATGGAGTAACTTCCCTTCACTTAGGTTTTGAGGAACCCTAGTTCCATCTGTTAGGATCTTTCTTGTATGAAGTTTTGGATGCTATATTGTTTGATTATAATCGATTGAGGCATGATTTATTGAGTCAATTGAATCTTGATCAAATTCTCTTGATTTCTGCTTTAACCTATGATAGATAGAATCTGATTAGGTTAAGAGAGCTTCCTTGATTGATAGTGGTGAATTGGTTGTGCGAGAGTCAATCAATTCACTGCTTTGTATTGGAATTCATTCCAGTAGTGGAGTTCTGTGTTCATAGCCTCAGCTTTCTATCCTGGTGAAGACTAGTCGTCTGCCGGGTAGTTGGACTGAGAGGGCTTGGTCAGCTTAAGAGATTCCAAGCTAATTTAGGATCTTCCGCAGTTTAATCAACAGTAGATCAACCAAAGGTAATTGCAACTTGGACCTAATTGAGGAGCTAGGGGGAATCATACCTAAGTGAGTTCCCAACTTGTAATTAGTAGAGTAGTCAGTAGAGTAGTTTATAAATCAATCCTTAATCTAGTTTGCTAGATAATGAACTGAAGCTGAGTAATAGTAACTCTAGAGACCCGTGGATTCGATATTTATTACTTGTGCCACTATACTGCAGTCCCTTTCATTGGTTACACTTGGCCATTGTTAGGTGTTGTGTTTTAGCGTGTCAAAGGGATACGGTGTTACAATAGATAAACCATCAATGCATGATATGAATGAGTCCTAGCATGCATGATATTTTTCGAGTTCACTACCTTCTACAATAATGTATTTTTATTTTTATGCATCTATAAATCGAAAAAACCCTAAACAACTTTACTCTTCTTGCTTTGCTTGTTTGTTAATTGAAAAACCCCTGAATGTCTTTCATATTTCATCATTGTTATGGATGGTTGGTGTGAGTAGTTATAACTTAGAATACCTCGAGGAATACAACCCTAGGGGCATTCAGGGGTTTCGATCCATCTATTATGCAAGCAAGACTTTAAATGATGCTCAAGATAATTTTACAACCATAGAGAAAGAACTTTTGGTAGTCGTCTTCGCCTTCGACAAATTTCGCCCTTACTTGGTCCTTTCCAAAGTGGTTGTATACACTGATCACTCGACAATTCGATATTTAATGACAAAGGCGGACGCTAAGCCTCGTTTGATACGGTGGATTCTTCTTCTCCAAGAGTTTGATTTAGAGATCAAAGACAAACCGGAAGCTGAAAACCTTGCAGCAGACCACTTATCGAGGCTAGAAGGGCTGCCCTCAAAAGAAATATCCAGAAGATAATTTAACGACTCTTTTCCATACAAAAGACTTTATTTGAAGCAAACTTAGGAGGATGAGGTGTCGTGGTTTGCGAATATCACAAACTATCTGGAAACCAAATAGCTCCCGAAGAATTTATCACAGATTGAGAGGGATAAGTTCTTTTCTGACATAAAGCATTATTTTCGAGACATTCCCTTTTTATTTCGTATTGGGGCTGACAAATTCGTTCGGCGATGTGTGGATCTCAAGGAAGCTCAAGACATCCTTACTCATTGTCATTTGGGAGGCGCAAGAGTGCATCATAGAGGCCATAGAATGGCTATGAAGGTCTTCCAATTCGGGTTCTATTGGCCTAGAATTTGCAAGGATGCTCAGGATTTTGTGTGGAGATGTGATAGGTGTCAAAGATCGGGTAATATATCGATAAGAGATGAAATGCCTCAGAATATTTCCATCACATGTGAATTTTTTTTATGTGTGGGATATAGATTTCATGAGACCATTACCATCTTCTCTTTGATGTAAACACATTCTAGTGGCAGGAGACTATGTGTCGAGATGGGCAGAGGCACAAGCATTTCAATCCAATGATTCCCGCCAAGTTTGCAAGTTCTTAAAGAAGCTCTTCTCCATATTTGGAACACCAAGGGCTATCATCAGTTACCGAGGGACACACTTCCAAGGACAATTCGAGAAGCTCCTAAGCAAATACGAAGTTCAAAATCGGACCCCAATCTCATACCATCCTCAGACGAGTGGTCAAGCGGAGCTCACCAATCTCAATAATTATCCAAACGTTAACTCTCCATCAATATTTTTGTTAGTAATGTTGACTAAGTATGACCATAATGAGTTGACTTCCTATGTGGCGGTCAGAATACCATCATTTACTATTTTTAAAATAAAAGAATAAGTAACAAAATAAGTAACGATAACATAATGAATGCCTAGACTTTGATAAGTTATAATAAGTTTGGATAATAAATAGAATTTCTATAAGTTTGGTTAAAATAAAATAATCTGAAAAAAGTTTGAGTAAAAAATAGACATTGCAGAACTACAAACAGGTATAGTAAAAATGCTCCTCATGGCTGGCATCGGTGCGTTAATTTCCGCTCGCAGAAAATTATCAAGCAAACGTTCACCAAGTGTGGATCCCGCCCCGGCTCACCATCCACAAACCAGTTCCTGGCCGCTAGCCCCTTCATAGTTTCGCTAAAATATATCCACCGGAAAACAGAAAATCATGCTTTGTGCCACCGCCGCCGGTAGCTTATTATATTCTCCACCCGCTGCTTACTGCAATCCTAATAGCAAATTCCCTTGCCTCTCGTCTAGAATCTCCAGTTTTATACTGAACTCGCCAAAGCGGTGGAGATGCAGAGCCAGTCTAATTACAACCTCCGACTCGTTTGAAGTCGGAGCACTCGTCGGAAGTTACGGCTTCATGAACGTTACCAGGTATCTGTCTCTATATCTTTCGTTCTTCTTCTTCCGCTAATTTTACCTTCTTCATAACCCGCCAAGTTTCCGCTAGATACTATATTTTGATTTCCATGCCCCAGCTACTCGGGATTTCAATCAGGCAGCGAGTTGAGCTATTCGCCAATGGATCTCCAACAGCTGAAAGTTCAAGATGTTGGGGAAGGCAGTTTCAAAATCAAGTAGGTTTTCACTTTTCACAAGCTACTCTCCCATCGATCCTTTGAAATGATGCAACGATCCATTTTCTTTATAAATTTTGGTCCCAAACAATTGCATTTGTTCATGGCAGCAATGTTGCAGGCTTTATGAGGGAAGAGTAGCTCAGGGATCACAAAGGGGAACTCCTGTTCTGTTTAAGGTCAGTCGGCCTCGGCGACCTTCTATTTCTCATCTTCTTAATCAATATGTTTTTCTTCTCAATCCCTATCCTATTATAGAAGCTAGCTCAATCCAAAGTTAGGAATTGCCTTTGCTTATTCTTCTCTTTTGTTGTCTATCAAGGTTTATCCGGGCCAAAGGGCTGGTGGTATCGAGGCCGATATGATGGCTGCAAATGAGCTCAGTGCTCACTCTTCCCTTCAGGTGAATACTACAATGACCGAATTCTCATTAACATTTGGAACTTTCCTCCTGAAAGGAATCCTACGCTGGTGTACGTTTACTCTATTTTGCAGAGCTCTGCAGAAGGTATTTGTAAGAATCTAGTGCATCTAATAGGAGGATTTGAGACGAAAACTGGAGAACAGGTTCACTTTTCGTAGTATCAACAAATTGATTTTCAGGTATAGTCTTTGCCCTTCACACCATTGAAACATACTAACTGACAGAATTAGTTGTGCAGTGGCTTGCTTTTCGCAATCATGGGAAATATAGTGCAGCAGATTATGCAGCACTGACTAGCAAGAGAATCTCACAAGGCTCTTCTTCACGAGAAAAGTCCTGGAACAGCTTTCAACAACAGAAAGATATGGAGTATAGAAGATACTTTGTTATCAGGATCCTTCAAGGTGCTATAAGTGGTCTTGCCTTCATGCATGATCATGACAGATTGCACCAGAGTCTTGGGCCTTCTTCTCTCCTTCTCAAGTATCTTTCAACATGATTCTTGTACAACAAATTTTCTTCTCTAGAGTTTGAATGCATCAATTGATTGTTTTTGCTTCCTGATATTTACCCGAATCACTGCTTGATGATGGATTGCAGTACCATAAGTGAGAAAGACGCCGGTTATCTGATTCCACGTCTCCGAGACTTGACATTTTCTGTTGATATGAGGTATTCTTTTTTTCCATTTTCCTTTCTATATATAGTGCCCCTGTGGAAAGTAGCAGATTTATTACTGCTAGAGTACTGCTCTAGTCTGTGGTTGATGCTAAATTGCTAATGATGAATGATAATAGGCAAGCAGTTTATAGTTTATTCCCTACCTCCTTGAAAGTTTGGTAGTTTGTATTCATATAGGCAGGGTTTTGGTAGTTTATGTGAAATTTGTCTCAGACTTCTGCAAATGCTATCTTTCCTTGAACTTACATAAAATATGACAATGCAAGTTAATTGTTGTATGGCAATGAAGCTGATCATTATTGTGCATTAGGCGGAGACACCTGACCTTGTTTTTCGTTATCCGATTCACACAGCTTTGACAGTATTTCAAATCTAGAAGGTGCACGAACACTCTCAGAGAGTCTGTGGAGAAGGGCTACTGCTGCTGGTGCCTTCACGGCTCTGGAGAAACGGGCCTTTGGAATTGCCGACGACATGTAACTTGGTTGCCAGTTTTCTTCATTTATTGTATCTCTTAACGTCCTCAAGTTTACTTGTCCTTTTCATTGTTTTTTGTTTCTTGTTGTTTCTGCATAGATATGCAGCAGGTCTGCTTTTGGCATACATGGCGTTCGTTCCATTCTGTGAAGCAGGTATCATGGATAGCCTTTCTTTGCAGGTATAAAAACAGCTGTGTACTTTCCTCTTCTTTGACACATCACTTGGGGAGTTGCTCATTTGTTGATCCGTTCATCTGTCCACAGAGGCTTTTGGAGAATACTTTTAAACTCGATCTTGAAGCTACAAGAGAGTAAGATAGTCCTTGCGATTTAGAGAGTGTTGAAGTTGGATTAATAGGAAGGGTTTTGCGTGGCAATCTTGTTAGTATAGTAGCTTTCTCTAGTCAATTGCAACAGTTGCATGTTGTTTCTCCTTTACAGATACTGTCTTGCGGATGATCGCTTGGAAGAAGCCGTGAAGTTTCTGGATATCGGCAATCGGTCTGGTTGGGAATTACTTCAGGTAGGAAGATGTTTTAAGGAAGTGATTGCGTGAGCTCCTCAATTTAGCAACTCTGCAATCGAATAATAATCTGTACGCGGTCCATGCTCATGGTTCCATTGTTGTGCAGGCGATGCTGAATCCAGATTTTCGACAGCGTCCGACTGCAAAGGCTGTGCTCAACCACTCCTTTATGAGTGGCTCTCTACTTTAGAGTTCCAAAAGGCACCCTAGCTGGACACGGCCACGGTGAACTTCATACTTCCTGTCTACTTCCTTGGCAATGTATAGCAACTGGCTGTGCTGTATGTACATTGGGGAGGACGATAAGTAATGTAGGTCGAGGGAAAGGTTGGTTGGAAATTTGTGAACAATCTTAAGGCTGTCAATTGAACCAAACCTGAAAAAATAATCAACATAGAACACCGAGATTACGTGGTTCCCAACAAGAGAAGGTTGTGATCCTTATTCCACGTTCACAGAAGCTTACGTTGGCAAAAACCCTCCACACACATATATACTCGGCTGCCCCAAGCTCTAACCCACGTGAGAAAAGAAAATTTATGTACATGGCTAATTACAAAAAAGGTACTTCAATCTTTAACTTCTAACACCCTCTCTCAAATTGATAGTGCTGTCACAACTTAGGTAACCAGTTCGTGAAGCGGGAGCGGGAGCGGGAGCGAGAGCGAGAGCGGGAGCGTGAGAGCGTCTATTTTAAAAGAATTCGATATTGAGAGCGTGAATAAAGCGTCATTATTATATTATTATTTATATGGAAGACTTTATAATAGTCCACCAAACTTCGATCTGCAATAGTTTCTTACAATCGCCAATACTATACACGCGTCATGCGTGTAATTAACTAATTGTCTATAATGAGAATTAGTTAATTAAGTAATAACATGGGTCTTTAGTTTCAAACCCCTTGTCAAGAATATTGGCCGAGTGGTATGAACTTGAAGTCACTTATTTTCTTTTCTTTCTTCATTTAACACTAGTACGGAAGCCCGCGCTTCGCGGCGGGAGGATTAGAGTGTTTGATCTTCGAATTCATAAGTGAGGGGGGAAATATGAAAATAGAGTTATTATAATGCAATCAAACAATCATGATTTGTCAATAATCATGAAACAAATACTAATGAGCTTGTCAAATGAATACTTAACCTGACAATTGATATCGTAATCAACTCAACACCTCAGGTGTGGAAGGCAATGAATCCTACAATTTCTTTGCTTACATGTTCAATGCATAGAACCTAGGGGCAGCAGCAGTCGACCCAGCTTGGTTATCAGACTCCAACTTCACCTCGAACTCTCTCGACTCAAATGGCAGAGCCCCAGCAGTGAACAGACTTTTCCTACCATCATAGGCCACCATTTTGTTCCCCAAATGAGATCGACGGTATAACTTGTCCAGTGTAGAAATGACATCTCTGTTGACCTTCTTCGAAGTAACCTCCGGGGTAATAGTGACCTAAAACCAAGCACATTCATGAATCAATCATCCGCACAATAGCATTTTCAAGCATATAAATCCAGATCCCCCCTCAATGCACAACCCTAGGAGTTTTTTTTTACAGCCAGCTCTTCTTCGCAATCCTCGTGAGATGGGGGAAACAGTAAGGAAGAGTAAGACAGAAACAGAATCATAACATAGCAAATGTGTGAGCCACCACACCGTGATAGACTGTTAGGTAAGTGATAGTCTGTTCACTGCTGGGGCTCTGCCATTTGAGTCGAGAGAGTTCGAGGTGAAGTTGGAGTCTGATAACCAAGCTGGGTCGACTGCTGCTGCCCCTAGGTAAAATGCTGCTTCCTGTTAGGTAAAATGCTGCATTCGTTTCAGCCTATAAAAAGAATGTACCTAACCTTCAAGAGTGCAAAATCTGCTATGAAGTGGCCGGTGAAACAGTCGTCGCCACTCCTAGTAGAGAACAAACAAACGATCTAAACAAATATCCAAGTAAACATGAACCTTAGAAAGGAATCAGATCAAGAGAGGTAGCTCACCACCACAGTAGGTTCCGCCTGTTGCTTCGCAAGCTCAACGGGCAATAAAGTTTCCTAAGAATTTGAGATCAATTTCTTTGCCACAAAACTCGCCGTCCGAACCTCCTTTGAAAGCAGACGAACAAACCCCCTGACAAAAGAAAGAATGGAAACGAAACCATCAAGAAAAGAGAGTAAACAAACTAATCACAGAGAGAGAACAATCACTTGAAATCTAAAAGCGTCGTGGAAACTGGAGATTAGTTTCTTCTCCACACTGCCACTGAACCTCACAAATCCGGCATTTGTGATTAAAATAGGCACCCATCTCGAAGGAAGAGAACATAAACACTCATACAAAATCAGAAAGAGAGAGTGGAAATGAGAATAAAAACGAAATTGGAATTCTTCTCCACGCCATAACTGAAATTCTGAAATGAAACACCAGCAGAGTCCATAGCTAAAGGAAAGGAGAGTGAATTTGAACACATAGAATTGTCAGGCCACCTAACTGTTGGTTTGAGGAGTAAATCATTTTGAAAACATACCAATTAGTTAATGGCTGCAAACACCCTTTATAAATTACATATAAGGTACATGAAAACAATAAAATTAACACAATTGAATATATGAATTATTTACTAACTCAACAACTCTTTGGGAATTGAGAGCAGGCAATCTGGCATTTATCGCTTGATTAAACTTCACCAATTATCTAGTAACTATGGTAAATTGATTCATTTTTTTCCACATGGTTGCTTGCTAAAGATCATTCAAATTATTTCACATCATGAAAACTTAAAACTGGGTTTGTAGGAACCAAAGTTTCAGACCGTTATAGGAAAACAAATACCTAGCTGTAACATGACCTTCTCCTCCTCATCCTAGAATAACAATATTCAACTCTAGTCCTCTCAATTGCATATGCAATTAATTCCCTATTTGTACAGCAAAGCTCTGGCAAAAAGGGGGGAAAAGAACCGAGACCACATTAGAGAACAGAACATGTAAAGGGAATAAAAGAAGAAGTTACAGAAGAACAAACCTCAATTAATCATAATGAAGCAACGCACACGCAAGTTGAGTTGTGCATCGCTATACCTCCTAATCCACAGTTCCATGTACCCTTGGTGCCACAGCAGAACAGACCGGCTACAAACTGTAGAGCAAAGCATATGGGCAACCATAAAACTATAGGCACAAACAAAACCAAACCATAAAATCTATAATGTTAGGGACCATTATAAACCACAAATGACATCCTACTATGCAGATTGCAGGCGGTGAAAGTAGCAAATGAGTAAGTAAAATGAAATCCTTACAATGGGTAAAAGCCTAAGTCAGTTGAGCCAAGATAAAAATATCCCAGTCAATAGTCATGTGAATGCAGAGGCAAGCTATGTAATTTTTACTCTGGCTAGACGTTGTTTCCTTCTATACTTTCGACTGAAATTGTACTGTTTTAATGTTCATTGTAAGAGGAAGTTGTGTTAGGCTGCATGAACTCCAGAAAAAGCTAAATGAATTTTCTATTAACCTCACTGGCTCTATTTTCGTCATATAACATCTTAAGTATTGTCGTTTGACACTCGGATGTTTGACTCACAGAACTACCATGTAAGCTGGCTTGAATGAGAATTCAATTAAACTTTAAATTGTGAAGATGACATAGACAACCAATTTAGTGGGTTGGGATTCTAACAGTATTTACTTTCAGGATTTTGTCAAAAACTACAATATCCGCGAAACAAATTGTAAAATCAAAAATGGATCCCATTCACCAGGTACTTACATTGCATGTACGTTGAACAGAGGACGGGCTTCGTTGTCACCTATTCCATCCAGCAACATCACATCTTCAAGAATCTTGTAATTAAGTGAAAACAATAACACTTAATTAAAGGTTTCTGTTATTTATGCATGACTGACAAAATTTGTCAAGGGAAGCTAGCCCATTTGGGACTAAATACAACATATCAGAAAAGGAAATACCTTGCATTGGTGATAGAAGGACCAAGTGGTGGCTTCTAGTTCTTCGAAAGCTTCTGAATAAACACTGTTGCAAGTGTGGTTTCCAACACTTTCTTCGCTCAGTGGCAAAAACTGCAGCCTTCAGTTGATTGACACACGAGATCAAAACATATAACTGGCAATGATTGAAAACAGGTTCAGGCTACAAAAATGGCAACATGGTGTAGTGTCTGACTCTGACTCAATACCAGCGGCGCTTGTTCACGAGTAATAAATAAACAGTACGCGGAAGATAAAAAACATACAAAAACCAACAACAACATCATTAATCACAACCCAGCATTATTCAATTGTTGAGTGAGCTAATTATTTGGATTTCAGTGGGAGTATTACTGGTGCAGACATGGGACCTAAAAAAGGATATTGAAGGTAAACTTCAATCCATTGGTTTGAGCTGCGTTAGTTGGTGAAGTGCATTGACTTGTACGAAATAGGCAATGTAGAATCATGTCTCGTGCTTTGACGAAAAAAGGAAAATATCACACCGACAACTGATTGCTAGAAACATAAAAGAGTATCCAGTGAGGCCAAATAAACAACAAATCTACTAAGTGGCACTCAAATGTAACTCAGGGCATTCAGTTCGGTATTCTTATATCACCAGCTGAAACCAAAACAAAGCAAACCAAGATTTTGAAGCAATTTAGTTGCTGACTTAACCTCTCCCACTGATTTTAAGAGAGTTAAGGATCCTGGTGTACTCTTCTAATCTTCCTTCCCATCAAACCCCAAACTCAGCTCTCATGTGGCAGTAGGATTCAAGTAAGGATTAAACCAACCACACATAGAGAGATCCTATGTAGACAGGAGAAACCAGCTAATATGAAGTAAAAAATAAATAAATTTATAAACGACGTAAACCCGACTGAACTTAACATTCAACGTAACCTAACATTCATGTGTGTACTGTGAGATGGAAACAAAGATTACAGAGACCATACTGAAACACAACATACAACGTCATGGTCTGCCTTTAATGAAAAGAATTGCAAAAAGAACAAATAATTAGTTGAACACAACTCAAGCTGGTTCACAAAGAATCTTACCATTAATGAGATCTAGAATTCTGGAAATAGACTAAGCAAACCAAATGGAAAAATGATGCACCTACTCTTAACAACTCCTCGATGTTCCTAACATTTTGTTCTCCACTTGATGATACTTCAGTCTCTGAGCCTAATTCTCACTTACCTTTGCCCATCTCCTTCAGATCATGTTTCTGGGAGGCAACTGCAATGAGACTGAAGTCATGAGTAAGAAAAAGAATGAGATCATACAATGCAATCTGTAGAAAGTAACTGTCTGCAGAGTCCGCTTTCAAACCCAAACAAAGTGAGATAGCTTCTATTGTTTCTATCCCTTTTAGAAGATACTTAGGGATAACTTATCTAAGAACATATACACCTAAACTAAAATGGCAGCTGAAACCAGTAGCAAGAACCACTCAAGTGCTCTCCGTGGTCACTATGTATCTCCAAAGGTGGATTACAGGCTGGTTCATCAGTCATAGAGTTAAATGGAGACAATAACCAAAAACTAAATCCACAATGTTGTCACTATTAAAGGACTCACCGAGGAGAAGGCTTCCTTCACTTGAGCAATTCCTATACTGTACTAATTCTTTGATGGCAATTCCAACTGACCAAGTCCAGGAATCCACAACCCATCTCCCTGGTTCAATTTCTTTACCTTCTTCAATGAGTCCATCAGAAAAACAGGCCCGTCAAGAAAAATCATGTTTCAATTTCAAACTTGAAATTAAAGCTTCTCTCCATCTATCTCTCTGGCCAAGCTTTACATGAGTTCCTTTTGTAAGAGAGACACAAGTAACCAGCAAGAAGTACGCTTGACTCCAAAACCATAACCGGAATTTAATTTTCCCAGGTTGAATGTAATCTTACGAAGCTACTAAAATATAGTAAATAAAATGGATGAAAATACGCTAAGCTTTTGAGCTACAGAATACATACGGTGTGGCTGATATTAAAAGCACAAGAATCTTCAACAGGGATGCTAGCAATCTACTATGAGTTTCTTGCTGGATTGAGTACAGCAAGCCTGAAACACAGCAAACCAGAACGAAGCATGTAAGCAGCAAGCAACAAATGTCAAAAATCACAGTCAGCACAAATGTAACTCAACCACGACAGAATTCTCTCTGTTACCAGCATGAAGTTGCATAAGTATAAGTCCAAGTGAGCTTGACAGGGCCATAAACGGCCCCCTCTTGCTGGACTCTTTGTACTCAGCTACCTGCAGGAAAACTGATGAAGGGCCATCCAGCATGACTGCCAGAGTGGATGCGGATGCCATCCGTACCTGTATCAATTATCATACCAACAGTAAAGGAAGTCGATGATCACACCTTAATCCTAATTTTAAGAAGAATTAGGCAAATCAAGATTCTTAGAATTGGAAGCAGGGCCAGCATGTTTCATCTCTGCTGGAAAACAATCCAAGTCCAATAAACAACCCAGTAAATACCTTCAAATAAGGATCAAACAGCAAGCAAGTCAACAGAGTAGCTTCAAACTTCCTGCGCATTAATGAACACTCAATTACTCAAGGAACAATTAACTCACAAGAAATAACCAAAGTGATCCTGTGATGATCTTACCTTGTTTCTAGTACGTCAGTTGTAGGCAAAATCATAGTCCACTGAGTGGTAAAGGATCTGGGATCAGCTAGACAAAGATCCTCCAAGAAACAAGCAAAATGTTGAGAGTATTAGCATTCTGTTAATTACAAACATAGTGACAAATACATTATACATATGCATTTTCATCACAAGCGCTGATGAGAGGATAGCAGAAAATACTTACTTGTAGGCAAACTATAGCAGCAGTCCTGACTTTTGAACTTTTAATAGTATCATTATCTTTAACAGATCCATCACTGTCACTGCAATCTGAATCTGATGAAATAAGTTCCAATGCAAAAGACTCTTGATCAGAGGAAGTGAGGAACAAGATAATTCCTGAGCTTTAAGCTGCTTCATGTTTACATTTTCCTTTCTGCGCAGGTGAGGAGGGCGATACGGAATACGCTCTTTCTTAGTGTCTTCTGAAATCAATTTAGCAGCATTCTTATGTGTGCCAGCATTAGTGGAGTATAAGGGTTGTGACAGGCCATACGTAAAGAACATTCGCAAAGTTGCCACAAAAGCAGGAACCTGTGAGGATGACAAGTATCCATACTGTAAGGCACACAACATTCCTAATATCAGGAAAATAATCCTCAAACCTGACAGCAAAGATTCACATACATGGTCATTTTGAAAACCCTTAGCATTGGTAAGAACCAGATGTAGAAATCCAAGGAGCGGAACATAAAACCTGCAAAAAAGTGCATCATCATACTTGTAGTGCACATGAATTACAGAATCAAAGCCATAAGGTTGTGCACTGTAATGTGTGTTTAAGTGCATCTATTGTTATTAGGTTTAGACGGATAAATTCTAAAAACCTTGTCGCAGGAGCACCTTCAACAAGGAAGTTCTGAGACAGTAAGACGTCCATCACTTTCCTAATGACCTGGTTATGGATCGGAGGGAAAAAAGTATATCAGTCTCTTTTCCCAAAAAACATCAAATCAGTCAAGCCCGCAACATACCTCCATAGCAGATTGCCAAATATAAGTGGGGAACGAAGACCCGATTCTTGTGAATGCTTCACTGAGCAAAGTAAATGCGGCTGTTGGAACTTCCCACAACTGACTGCTTTTAGATAACCTCTTGCCAGTTGAGACGCAACATTTTCACTGGTGCTCGTGCAAGTTGACAACAGGCACTGAGCATGATAACTTCCAATTACTCCGAGAAGAAACTTTGCCAAGTGGACATCATCTGATAGCAAACTTTTCGGCTAATAGATGGAGGCCAGACATCTGGGGATTCAAGAAACAGCATAAAGTATTCAAAGTTTAGCACGCCAGTCACATAACATATCAAATAATAAATAAGAAGACAAATGTAGACACTATTGTCAAACAGAAAAGCCCAAACCTAGTCATAGACAGTAATAGATTAAGTTATTGGAAAATAGGCCAAGTGAGTGCACAAGCTGACAGAGTGAAGAACCAAGAACTAATACCTTACGGTCCCCAAGCATTCCACAGCGTGCCCCAACGAAAATTGGGGTCTGGAACCAGCTTGGCCGAGGAAGAAGTGCACCATAGCGGAGAAACAGTTGATCACAACAACCCAAGAAGAAGAATTCAATTGAAGAGTCACACGTTGAAGCTTGCAAATATGCATGCACCTGGGTAGCAGCAAACAAACCATGTAACATTGAATATGCTAAGCCTGAAATGGAGAAGCCAATAGAGCCAGTAAAAAACGAAGGAGTACCAAAGAGGAAACATAAACATAGATAGGTGACACATCTTGGCCGCCTGGAGAACTTGCAGCCAGTTCCATTAAGAACAGCAGATCAGAGGTCACCTGAAAATTCAAAATTAGTAATGAGGTTCCCCATTGAACTTTGTCTTTATTCATTTCTATCATGGAGTGCTAGGAGCAATTACAAAGATGCAGTGGTCGACTAAACTCTATATTGAGTATCCAATGAGCACTTGTACAGTAACATAAACAGCATCAAATTGCAGTGTACCTCGTGAGGAGGAAGGTCGGGGGCGGCAGACATGAGAGTCCGGAAATGAGAGAAAATGAGATCATTGAGAAGTTGCGTTATTGACTTCGATTTAGGCCTGCTCGTTAGGGTTTCGTCCCGGAGAGTCAGAAAGGCAGTCCTCCAAGCTCTTATTGCCGAAGACGATGACGAAGAAGGAGTATCCGAAGAAGAGGAGCCCAACATTCCGGGCAAGCCAGAGTATATCTAATTTGAGCTCCTATGTAGCAGCAAATCCGGCACCCTGGATATTTGATTCAGTCGAAATGTAGAAAATTGGGACAGTCAAAATGGATGCGCAAATCACGAACGAGCAACGTCTGACGAAATTACGTTCAGCAAAGCCGCTAGCTGTTACTTTTTTGCTTTTTACTTGTTCTCATAAGCTAGAGAGGATAAAGTAGTAGGCTAGAAAGCAACAAATAAACCCCAAAAACTAATAATGAAAAGCAAAACAGAAGTCAGAAACCGGCTTCACACCCATACCTGATTGAGATTCTCAAGTAATTTTACTTCTTGCTCCATCGCCTCCTGTTTCAGCATCACTTCCGTCACTGCCGGAACCACCAAAAGTTTATTCCAACCTAACCTCCTTCAACGCAAGGAAAACCTAGAACTATCCCCACCACCCGCCGGCCGCCGAAGACCACACCCTCTCCCCTCGCTGTTGTCTCCTCCAGCCTCACTTAGAGTCCATCGACTCACCTCCCACAACACTCCTCCTTCTTTCCCCTGTTGAAACCTCTCTGAGGAAAAGATCGCCATCGTCAGGAAAACTCACTATATCCAGCCGTCTCTCCTTCCTCGACAAACTTGCCGATTCATCGCCGATGTCGGAGTTTTGGCTCGCCGATGTCGGAGTTTTGGGCTCGCAGAGAGAGAAAGAAACAACATAGAAGCTGAATCGTAGAGAGAGGGAGAGCACGATTGAGGTGGTCGGGCTTTGCATTCTTCCTCTTCTCTTCATCCTCTTCTTCGTCTCCCTTCTTCTTCTTCTTCTGATGAGAGAAAAGGAGAGATGAACATTGACTGGTTGGTGGAAGGGGTTATGGGAGAGAGATGAAAAACAAGTGGATAAGAACAAATACAGGAGAGAGATGAGAACATAATTATGTTTTTGGTCCTTAAGCTTTGATCAATTACAAAATAAGTACTTTTAGTGATGTGCCATTGGTTTGATGGGAGCCGCCTGAACGCATCAGAGAAAATGTCAGTCAGATACAAGAGGGCAAAAAAAGCAAAAGGAGTAACAGTGGCGGGATGTGACTCTAAGAAACAGTAACTTGTAACTTGTTCTTTTAAAGAGATAATTTTGGGCCTTTCCTTCTCTTTAAGCCCATTAAGTTGAGGAAATGAGGCAAGACGACGACATTTAACTAAAATGAAACCATTCCTTCCCTATGCCCATCATCTTCTTCCTCTCGGTTCTGTTTCCCAACTTTTCCTTCTTTCTTTACAAATCAAAATCCCTAATTTCAACTCGATTGTCATTTACTCCCAGACAACGATGATCTGCAACCACGAACATACCATGAATTCCTTCTCCATATCTTTGATCCTCTATGAATAGTTGAATACACTGTCATCGTCGACCTTCCAATTGATTATTGCTCTAAATCCATCTCATCTTGGGGGCGCAACAGAGCTACGGCAGATTGCCCTTCTATATAGAGTCCAACAACCACAACCCAAATCGCGTATTTTGTTCCAATCGATGAGCAAGAAGAGCAAGGCGTATTTGGTGGCAGGCGGGGCAACGAGGAAAGAGGGATAGACGGCGATGGATGCGAGAAAGGGGCGGAAGCTATTGGGAGTTCATCCGAGAGAAAGCTAGTTTGGCAGAGCAAGGAATTCACGCTCGGGTGGAAGCAAAGTCGCGCTCTATCTTAATTGAGTTCGCGAATTTTGGGCGAACTCATTTGAAAACGCGTTTCCACGCTCCAAAGCGAGAGCGGCAACCCAATGGTGACGAATTAGGTTACCTAAGTCACAACATCAATTTGTGAGCCAAATACCAATGTGCAGAAGCAACCGCCTTAGTTAATAGATTTGCCGTATGATACTATGATCCTCTACGTGATATAGGCAAACTCAATAGTACCCTTCGTCACCAATTGTCGAATGTAGTGAACATGAACCTCAATGTGTTTTGTGCGTTCTGGAGGATGGGGTTGGTCGCAATCCTAATCGCACTCGTGTTGTCAGCATAGAGACGAATCAGAGTACGACATACCACACCAAAATCAGTAAACAAGAGCTGGAGCCACACCAACTCAGAAGTGACCTCACTCATAGATTGACACTCCGCTTCAGTAGAGGACTTCGCGACTCGATCTTGTTTCTTACAGCGCCAGAAACAAAGGACCGCCCGAACTTCACACACCATCCAGACGTCGACCGGCGGGTATCCAAGCAACCTCCATAGTTAGCATAAGCATAAGCCTCAATAACGGGACTACCACCCATCGGAAAATGTAAGCCCACAGTCTACGTGCCACGGAGATTAACGCAGAATCCTCTGGACGACACGCCAATGGTGAGTGCGAGGTGCAGACATGTACTGACTGACAACCTGTGATGCATAGGCAATGTCAGGACGCGTGTGAGTAAGGTAGATCAGACTACCCACTATACTGTGATATAGAGTACCATCATGAAGTAACTCGTCAGAAGACCGTGTTAACTTTAAATTTTGTTCCATCGACGTGACACAAGAGTCGCAGATGTCCATTTGCGCCTCCTCCAAGAGATCGACAATATATCTTCGCTGACACACATGAATACTTGTCGCCGATCGATCAAACTCCTAGCCCAAAAGTAAGATAACGTACCCAGTTCCTTGAGATTGAACGCATCCCGGAGAGTATCCTTAAGGAACTTGATACCCGCCTAATCATTGCCACTAATGATCATATCATCAACATAAATGAGCAGGACCGTGATGCCGCAATCAGTATGGCAAAGAAACAAAGAGGGATCATTCTGTGGGAAACACATTATTTGCAGTTTTTGGTTATTTCGTATTAGTGTCGGTTTTTAATAATTGGGGGATTATTTGGGTAATTCGTGAAATAAACAGGGAGTCGATTGTTAAATTTTATTAGTTGGGTAGTAGAAGGAGATTAGACGGATTATATAATCTGTACTATTGGTATTATTTTCTTTAAGAAATCAATTACTAAAAACCTAAACCTAATCCCTCTCTCTCTTCTCTCTTCCCTGCGCCGAGGGAGGCAGGGCGGCGGACACAGGGCTGGCCCGAGCTGATCGTGTGGCGGCGGGGCGTGGGCAGGGTGGTGGGTCGGGCCTGTTGCCGACCCCGTCGGCCCAAGAAGTCGCGGCCTTGAAGGGCAAGGCGAAGATGCCCGGATACGACGGTGTGGGCCCCCAGCTGAACTTCGGCCCACACGAATACATGGGCCAAGGCAGGGAACCCAATGGGCTGGGGTGGCTGAGCCCAGACGAGGAAGAGGAGCTGGGCCCGGATCAGAGGGCCCGGAATTGGGCCGAGTCAGGAAGAGGGCCGATGGGAAGGGGCGCGGGCCGTGGGTCGGACCGACCGCCCGGGTGGGGGCCAGGCCGAGGAGGGCTGACCGGGCCGGACCGAATCGGGTCGGGTCGATCAGAGTGGGTCGGACCAGGTGGGGTCGAACCAGCGGGCTGAACCGGTCGGACCAGCTACTGGGCGGATCAGGCGATCGGGAGTCGAGCATCAGAAGGGTCTTCGGCAGGGGTTCGTGACCCTCTGACCCGCCAGTTCATGGTCCCCATCCACCGGCAGAGCAATGGGATCCTAATCATGCACGAAAGGCTGGTCTGGACGAGTATGCGGAGTACCCGTTCGAGGAAGAAGAGGACTGGGGTCGAAGTAGAGGTCCGCCAGGACCGAGGGGCTATCACGGCCGAGTGCCGGGGGGCTACCACGACAGGTATGACAGCTATCCCCGTGGCTATGATGGCGATCTGGTGTTTAGGGCCAAACCCCCTACCATTGAGTTTCCAAAATTCAATGGTCAGGAGGATGCAGGTCTATGGTTGTATGCAGCTGACAGGTGGTTCAAGAATCACCCTACCAAGGAAGAAAAGAAGGCGCATCTGGCGTCCTTCTACCTAGAGGGAGACGCGTTATAGTGGTGGGAGTGGCTGGAGCGATCATGCGCAGCTGCGCAGACCTTGCTCACCAGGCCCTTGTTCAAAGAAGAGCTGCGGTATCAGTTTGGAAAATGAGAAGGGTGGGCATCGGAGCAACTAGCTAAGCTGAGCCAGACCGGGACAGTAGCGGAGTACAAGGCGGAATTCTTCAAGCTAGGCAACCAATGCAAGGGAGTGTCGGAGGAGACCCTAGTCGGGTTGTGCATGGCTGGCCTAAAGCCAGAAATAGCCGCGGCGGTTAAGGTTTTCGAGCCCGACTCGCTGCGGTCTGCCTTTCGTCTTGCAGGTTATAAGGAGGAGGAGATGGCGAGCTGGAGGAGCACGATTGGGCGATTTGCAAAGGCAAGCGAGATTGGAGGAAGTGGAGTTGGCTCAGGCGGAGGAGGTGCGAGTGTGCCTACTGGCACTGGGCTGTCGCCAGCTGGCGCAGTCATCGCGAGTCGGCAAGCACCTAGGCCACCCCCAAAATGGTTCATGAGGCTCTCACCACAGGAGATCGAGCAGAAGAGGAGGGAAGACAAGTGTTTCAACTGCGATGAGAGGTTCACTGTGGGGCACAAATGCGCCAAGCCTGACTTGATGATGCTGGTGGGACGTTGGGAAGATGAAGCAGAGGAGGAAGCAGCCGAGGAAGGGCCGCCGGATTTGGAGTAGGGTCCACAACCTTGAGGACAAAGTTGTTTCCGAAGAAGCCGGGGATGTGGGAAACACATTATTTGCAGTTTTTGGTTATTTCGTATTAGTGTCGGTTTTTAATAATTGGGGGATTATTTGGGTAATTCGGGAAATAAACAGGGAGTCGATTGTTATATTTTATTGGTTGGGTAGTAGAAGGAGATTAGGCGGATTATATAATTTGTACTATTGGTATTATTTTCTTTAAGCAATCAATTACTAAAAACCTAAACCTAATCCCTCTCTCTTCTCTCTTCCCTGCGCCGATCCCCTCCCTCTTTTCTTCTTCCAAAGCTACGGCAGCAGCAGTCTTTTCCCCCTCCCTTTTGTTCTTAATTTCACAAATCACAATCCCTAGCTAGATCAATCCCTAATTGATCTAGGTAAGTTCCCCAATCCCGATCACGTTAGAAACCTTGTTTCTAACATCTGACTCTGAACAAGCCTGGGGGACTGCTTCAAATCGTACAGTGACCGACGAAGGTGACAAACCGTGGTCTTATCCCCCTTTGAGTAACTCGGTGGACGCTCCATGTAGACTGTCTCTTTCAACTCCCCATGTAGAAAAGCATTTTTACCAATCCTGCATAGCTGCCACAACAATGAGACTCCGAACAGTTTGCATTTTAGACACAAGAGAAAACGTCTCTTCATAGCCAACACCGACCTGTTGTCTGAACCCTTGACCCATCGGCTCCCAATCATAGCCATCTCAGGATGCCGAGGAGCAAGATCCCAGGTGTGTTGAGCCTCCAATGCGTCAGTTTCTGTGTCCATGGCAGCCTCCCATTGTGGAAGACCTTGAGCTTGCTTGTAGGTGGCAGGAACAAAAACTGGGGACGTGGCAGAGTATGTAACGAAATGAGAATGGTGGGCAGGAGCTTTCCCTTTGGTAACATGATCCGAGCGGCTTAGAGGAGGGATCTCTTCGGCATCGTGATCCGAAGGTCTAGAGGAAGTCGAGGACGAGGAAGAACTAGAGGAACCAGTGGAGGCAGAGGCGGAGGCTGACGACCCGGAGGAGGAGGACGAGCTGGCCTGCGGTGGAGACAATGGAGGCTCGTCATCCTCCTGAACAATAGTAACCGAGGGCGCTGGAAATGAAGCAGATGAGCCAAAAAAATCCCATTGAGAGCTATCAATCGACTAATTCGACGCATAGTAGAGAGAATGCTTGAAAAACACCACATGACAAAAGATACGAAGTCGCTGGTTGGCAACATCATAACAAGCATACCCCTTGTGTTTGTCACTGTACGCGACAAACACACACTTCGCAGCTTTGGGAGATAGTTTGTTATGTTCCCGACGAGAAAAGAGGACATAACAAACACACCCAAAACTCGAAGCCACGTATAATATGGAAGACGCGAGAAGAGAATCTGGTAGGGGCTCCATTGATCAAGAACCAGAGTGATCCGAGGCTTAATCAGGTAGACAACAGTATGAATGGCCTCCACCCAAAAACTAGGAGAACTCGAGAGTGGAAGAGTAAGGCACGGGTAAGTTCAAGAACATGATGGTGCTTGCGTTCCACCATCCCATTCTGCTACGACACACCGGGACAGGACTGTTGAGGAAGGATCCCTTAATGTCGAAATAGGTCATGGAGTGGATGCGACACACATGGTTCTTCCTCAAGGTGTGTGAGGCTTACATCCACGGAAAGAGTAGGGTTTTCTTATTAGGTTATGCTTTGTCAATGGCCTTACATGCATATGTATATGCCCTTCCACATGATTATCAACTAGGGCTTGATTACAATTCGTGTATGGTAAACAACCCCAACAAGGACAATAATTCATTGCTGCCCACGACTTCTGGAACACGCCCGCAGCATGCGAAGTGGGTTGGATGGGCGGACTCTGCTCTCGGCCCAGTAGTCACAAACCAAACCAAAGAAAAGAAAAAGTGGAAAATCGAAGTGGAAAACAAATTCGCTAACCATAGTGAAAAATAAATTTGTTTTTAATTTAGAAAGATACTAACAACTTTTTTTAAATGTAATTGATAATGATTTTTGTTTTTGTCTGAATGGATCATGGTTCAAATTTTGATATATGTGAATAATAAATTAATTAATATAAAAACAAATCTATCATTCTTACTTTCGCTCTCGTTGTAGGACATTTGAAATGCTGAAAAACTGTTTTCAACATTGACATATTATATTTGTTTATTATTCTAATGTTTCTGTATTTTTTTAATCTCTGGTCTGACTTTTGAACCCTTAATTTTCTATTTTCATCGAAGAAAAAAAAAACTGAACTCTTGGTTTTGTATTATATTATATGGGATGTGTTTTAAAAGAAAGGGGATGAAATTGCATGATAGAATAAATACAAGCTAAAAACAAAAATAAATAAAAGAGCAAAATGGCGAAAAAAAGCGGAAAAGGAAGCACAGAACAGAAGAAGAAGACAGGACAGAGAGAGTGAGAGAGTTACTTGTTTCCTTGTTAGAGCAGAAGGGGAAGGAAGGGAGGAGCTCCAGAAAGGGTAAGTCAGTCAATTAGAGAAACCCAAACTATTTTGAAGTAATAACCACGATCATAATTTCTCCCGTTTAGTGTGTGTATTAAGTTGAAATTGATTGATTCCGTCTTCTATTCTAAACGCTAATCCGACATCGTTTTCATAATCTTCCTCTCCTCTCCATTAACCAAACACAACGAGCAGCTGAAGCAGCTATGGAGATGGGTTTTCCCCTTTCTCCTTTTGGCGTTCTCTGCGCTACTTTTTTCGGGGCAACAAAATCTTTCTTTCACGCACACACCGCTAGCTCTTTACTCTGTTTCCCCTTCTAGCTTCCATCACAAATGAGGAAACTTTTGTTAATTTTTTCTTCCTTTTTTGCAGAAGAAACAGAGGATCGGACGAGGATTTATGCCGTCGTCTGGGTCTCATGTCTTGACCGCTGGAGCTCCCCAACCACGACTCACTCTCTCTCCTCTCTCCTCTCTCCTCCTCGCTCTCTGCTTCCTCTTCTATCCCGGATTCGATCGGGAAACTGACTATTTCTACGCGATTGGCTTCATTAAGGTACCTAGCCTCCCTCTCTTCCCCCTGTTTTTCTTTTGAGACGTTACTCTCTCTCTCTCTCTCTCTCTCTCTCTCTCTTTTCGGTTGGAAGTGTGCAGCAGATTTTGATCCTGTTTTTCCCCTTCTTTTTGCTGCTTCCTGGTACAGGTTTTTTAATTTTATTTTTGAATTGATTGTTCCCCAAGGGAAAATCAAATCATTCGGGGTTTTAGGGAGGTTTCGGTTCTGGGTTTTGGGTAATCTTTTGCTTGATACTCAAGTTTTTAGAGAGAGAGAGGGAGAGTGATCCGATGGGTTGTGTTTCTAGTGAATGGATGATTTTGAGGAGTTTGTCTCCATTTTGAATTCAATTTTTCTGATCCCAAAAGAAAAAACACAACAACCATCCTCCCTCCTTTACAAAAGAAAGGAAAAACAAAATTAAAAAAAAAGCAAGCAATGCCAGGCCTTGAAACTCCAAGCCTGGTAGTTATGATCGATCAAGTACAGAAACAGAGCAAGGCAGCAGCAATGAAGAAGCTTCGACTCATATACAGCGATCCAGACGCCACCGACTGTTCCAGCGACGAAGAAGAAGATCATCATGAAGGCGAATTCACTCTGCTTCGTTCTTGTGGCAGTGGCAGTGGCAATGGCGTCAAGCAGTTCGTTGCAGAGATTTCCTTCCCTTCATCATCGGCCACGGCAGCAGCAGCATGTGAAGAGACGGAGGAGGAGAGATGCAAGTCCAGAATCCACGGCGGAGTCAAGAAGCGTGCACTGTCCACCAACAACACCAGCAGTACATACAAAGGTGTCCGGCGGAGGCCTTGGGGGAAGTATTCGGCCGAGATCAGGGATCCGTTCCGAAAGGCGAGGGTGTGGCTAGGAACTTACAGCACGGCAGAAGAGGCAGCTGCTGCTTACCAGAGGAAAAAAACCGAGTTCGATCAAGCGCTGGAGATGAAATCCAAGACCACTGCCACCCACGAGGAAGAAGGGGCTGTGTCTGAGGAATCGAATGGCGGTTCGTTCTCTCACCCATCTCCATCGTCAGTGCTCGATGCGGCCACCAGTAACGACAATGTTGTTAATAATAATAGTGATGGTAACGTGGTGGTGGTGGATGTGGGATTGCCCTGGAAGCAAGTGGAGTCTGAGAATGAGGTGCTCATGATCGAACCAGAGACATATATCACGAGACCGATGGATGTCGACGATGAGGATGATTATGACGATGATGATTATGAAGAGGAGTACGAGGATAATGACAATGACGATTGTTGTTTGAGTTACGAGGATGACGAAATGCGACCAATTGATGAGATGATGCCGCCGACTAGTGACGAGGAGATTGTGATGGGGAGTGAAGGGTATGATTACTGCTGCTATGAGTTTGGGAGCAATTTTGGGATGATGTTTGATGATATAGTAGGAGTAGGGGAGTTTGTGTTCCCAGGTGATGATGAGGAGTTGAAATTCCTTCCAATATTAGATGGTTTAGGAGGAGGATTAATGGATCTTCCAAACATTGAGCTAGAGGGTATTGATATTGTTCAGCAGGCTCTCAATTTTTGAGCTTCAATTTTGTAGTTAGGCCTTGTTTATGTTACAATTTTTGAGTTAAAATCATAGAGATGGTGGCAAAATGGTGTGTTTTTCTTTTGGGGAGCGTTCTTTGTAAGCCTTGGCCATGGGATGGAATCAAAGAATCAACAGAGTTGGTTTCGGATTTTGTTTTCTTTATCTGCTGATGTGGTTGTGGATTGGAATGTATTGTATGCAACTTTCTGCTGCTGCAGCCTGCAGCAATGCCTGGTTGGTTTGAATGTGGAAAAAGACCAGACCAGTTGTTGTCATTTGTTGTTATCAGAAGCAGAAGGTTTCCTTGGTCAACAGAGAGAGTATCAATTGATTGATTGCATGCCTGCCTGTTGTTATCTGTTGGGAGGAGTGTGCAGTTGACTCGTATCACTCTCCTCATGAAAAGTCGTTGTCCACGAAGAAAGAAAAGTTGGGTGGTAATAAGAAAGTGCGCTGACATGACCATATTCCTCTATTATTGTAGACGACTAGTGTAGTGAGCATTACAAAATACAAATTGGTAGTGAGATGCAATGAATCTTTGTTTGGTGCAGTTTTCCACAATTTAATGGAAGCAGATGACTGAATATTGAGAGAGAGAGAGAGAGAGAGAAGTAAGACAAGGTCCTGCGCAAGTGCAAAGTCCAAATGTCTCGTTTGATCTTGTGCACGTCAGTCATTTGTTTGTTGTTTGGTTCTGTTGGAGGAACCTAGGAAGCAAGGTTGTCCACTCGAGTTGACTCGCTTTGACTTTGATCCGGTGAAAAAAAAGAGCCGCATGCACTTGTCGGATCGATCGTTACAAGGTATCGGGTTGAAAGTCAAATTGTGTTATTTTTTTCTTTGATTTGCGAAATGCGCCTATTTTCCGATTTTTCTTTTCGCTTAACTCAATCTTTGGAATCCTAAGTTGAACATTTGAATATTGATGTTATATAAGTGTGTGAATTTCACTATATGTTATATCTAAGTACGACATGTTATTTTGGTGGAATATTATATGTTATAACTCATATGTTAGATGAGATTTTATATAATTTATCAAGATAAGTACAATATAATGACTCTTTTCATATTTTCGGGCTAAAACGGGTGACCAATTAACCCTTGACCGACTAGCTTGACCAGATTTGGGTTAGTCCGCGGGTTGACAACCTTGCTAGGAAGATAAAAGGTGAGACGACATCTTTGATCTCTCTCTCCTACTAGTACTTAATTTGGTTTTTGACTCGTTGGATCGAACGTCTTTTGAATATATCGTATCACAAAGTTTATATTAATATTTTAAAACTATTTGAAATACCTAATTTCATATGATGTTAAAGTGACACTATAATTATTTTTAATTTGAAATAATAATAACCTTCTATCTGTGATAGTATATTTTATTTTGAGTGATTATAACAATTATAGGGGTGTGCAACGGTCTGTCGGACTGAAACCGACCAAGCTCATTAGAACCACAATCCAATAGTAAAAAAAAATTTATCAGGACCAACGACCAGATCATCATTGCATTTAGTCTATTTTGGTATGATCTATTTTTTTTTTAGTATATATAAAGTTAATTTCTTTACATTATTATGAGCGAAAGAATTATAATCGTTGAGCAACTGTCTAAAATTCATAAACAACCAAATGAATTAACTACATATATGATATGAGCACGGAACCAGTACCCCTAGACGTAGTCATCAAAGTCACGCAGCTAAGAACTTGAATAAAACTAGGGATAAGGTGGAATTAAAGTGCAATATCACACCTGCGAGGAGGCTCTATCAATATAAGGGTAGAAGGTTGACCACAATCAAGATGGATGCTTGATTGATACAAAGACACAACGCAATTGGAGTCCACCAATGATATGAGCATGTATTTTCTTATTTATGAATTATCTAATTTAATTATGAATTATTTATTTTTTAAAAGATGACACCTCTATAACAAAAAATTTGGATCCGCCAGTGATTATACATATTATGTAAATTTTCATAATGATTAGAACACTACTAAAAATTTATGAAGGAATACTTGTTTCTTATGTATAATTTATGAGAGTATCATATCCAAACATTTGTTGATTATTCGATTTCACATAAAAACGAGAGAGAGTTTTTAAATATAATTTGTTTTCAACCGTCGCAAAGCGCGGGCAAAATAGTAATGCTAAGAAAGGGCACATTGTATTACATGGTGGTGCGGACCGTGGAGCATCATCAGTTCGAGTGTGGTGGAAGACGTAGAAGGAAGGCCGAACGGGAAATGCTACTTTGAAGACAGGTGGCCATCTTCCAACATGGACCCTTAGACGTCGTCGTCACTTCCATGATTGCACACACGACCCTTCTCCGGGAACAATAGAGCTGGTCACAATTCATTCGTCACCAAGCTAGTATTTTATGACCAGGTTCTATTTCAGGAAACTTGGGAACAATTGAGTTCCCTCTTGAAACGAATCCCGGACCGTTCCCTTCCTTCCACTTAGCTAGCTCTGTGTATACCCTCGAGAACTCGCTTGCAGCTTTGCATCCACGAAAGAATTCAGTAATCATCATCATCATTATCATCTAGAAATGCCAACTCGCACACAAGAGCAAGATGGTCGCTTCCGTATCTCTGCAAGATGATACAGACATTGTTTAAGTGTATATGAAAGGGACCAATGATACTGGCCATCTTGCTCAAAGCGTGATTAAAACAATCTTTATGTTATTTACAGACAATAATAAATAGCCACATATGTCGATATAGTTTTTCCTTGAGCACTGGGGAAAACTAGTGTTGATAAAAACGCGGCAAAAAATGGGCTGCTGCTACCCTCGTGGGCGATCACACAATACTCGAGAACTTGAGAAATATCAAACCAGGCAAGCAAGAAGAGAATTTTTTAACCTCGCTAGGAAGACCAGCGTTTCTCCTTAAATCATCAAGGGGCAAGGTTTCAAGAACCCTAAGTGGTACAAGTTCTTTCGTATGCCTGCATATGTTGAGTGTTAGTGCTAATATTCAGGGGAAAGTACGCATGACCATGTTAGTATAAGGATAGCCTACCAGATATAATCAACCGTTCCCATAAACTTTGAGTGGTAGGAGGTTGCCAATGGTTCTCCACAAGGGCCTCTTGACCTGCTGCTCCCCTGAAGAATTTGAACAAATTTACCAGAGAGAGTAATCAGTAAATCACACTTAAAAAGGGAACACATGACCTTAAACTCGAATTTTGGAATTGAGATCAAGAGTACAACCACCTTTCGGTTTTTGTATCTTCCTGTCTAAAATGACTAGCTTAAATCTAGTCTTTGCAAAAGTTAAAAACCTGTCCATCTCAAACATTCATCCTAGATTCCCTGAGGTCATGTTATTGAGTAATTTGTTCCGTCTCTTCATCAGCAAGTTTTGATCTAGAGAAATAGAGTGGACATAAAATCCATGGAGAGAACAAAAATTTACAGGAACCCTGGCATATGCACTAGAAAGCTTCAACTGATGCTGAAGATGAGCCGCTCCTTTTCTGCCAGTAGCTAGCTTTAGTTCTTCCTCACTCCAGCTATACAAAGGTGTAAATTTTATCAGTAAATGGAGTTAGAACCAGGGGCGGAGCTAGCCCCTTATTAGGGGGTGCAATGGCACACCCTTGATTTGGAGCACCACAAAAAATAGTAGTACTAATAATAAACAATGAACTCAAAATCTTATTGTTAATTCGCAACTGGTTAGAACCCCTATCAGACCTATAACAATCATTATTGAGTATTCTATTCCTGATAACTAGGAACCATATAACAGAAAGAGGAAGAAATTTTCTGAAGTCTTCAACCTCGAATGCTCAATCGGGAACCTGATGTGTTTCTGCTGTGCTGATCGTTTAAGCTGTCCAGAAATCTTTCTGCGGTCGTGCAGCAGGATATCCAACTGCCAGACGATTTAAGGAGAATTAACTTAAAGAATGAACGATGGCAGGGGCCATTGAAGAAGAAAAGAAGTCAAAACACTGAAATTCTAGGTGAGGGTTGTGCTTGTGCATTACTGAAACTCACCTCAGATGAGGAGAGAAACTGATACATGGCACTCTGCAAAATGAGTGAAAAACAGAAGTCAATGTTATCAGATCCAACAAAACTGCAATTACAATTTACAACTATCAACTTTATACAATTGAGGCAAATGCTAACCTCTGGAATGCTATTCAGATCCCCTCCAATTATAACAGGAATGCTGCCCCATTCTTGTGATAACTTATGAGCCTTCTGTAGAAGTAGTCGAACCTAGCATTTCCATGTAAGATACACAGATGAAGTTTTTGCAGGTCGAGAAGAAAATTATACGTACCATGGAAACAACCAGAAAAGGAAAGAAGACTTGTTCCAAATTGTATCTCTCTCACGGCAGGCAAACAAACTTGTGAGATTTGCCCACAATGACATCTGGCACCAGAATGTTCAAGAATACTGATGCAGACAGACGAGAAGAATGTTTTCTAAACCGAGTATGTACCTGGCCTAACTTGATATCTCCACGGTTTGGATTGAAAAGCACATGTATATTACCAACCACAAATCTTCTACTTTGGCTTGCTGTTATCCTGTAAATATTATGGTAATAGCCACATTACATTACAATAATATAAAAATCAAGAAACGAACGCACTATTAGTCTCTCTATCGAAACACCAAAACTATATACAATTCTTTAGCAAAATTTTATTTCAAGTTCCCAGTTTCATTCCCATCAACCAATCCACCTTTATGATCATGCCAACTACAAGCACAACATGCAGTTTTGAAGAAATATAATTACATGCAAATATTAGATGTGAGTTAATAAAAATATCCCCTTCACAATTTTACAGCACTGTCAACCCTCAAGGACAATGCAGGACTCTGTTCCTCATCCCATCTCAAGCGGGTAACAATTACATGTTTTACAGTACTCCTTCCATTGACTGGAATTTGCTATTCACTGTGTACTAGTCAAACTCAAGCTTTAGTCCAGTCGGTCCATGATTAGACAGGACCCTCAAGAATTGAGTGACTCTGAAGGTTCATAAATAGCATTGAGAAACATTTGCCTAAATCACAAAGCATATAACTTGGTACATCACCTCTTATGAGGCTAATGAATCTACTGCTGGGGGCGGGTGAACTCTGATGTCTTTACAGACTGTTGATCACACCTAAAGTTCAACTTTTTTACAGTGCCTTTGAGGTTGAACAATAAATATAATTTTTTCAAATTGGCAAGCTGGCAGAGCAACTTGCAGAAAGAAACATCAAACATCCCAACAAACCTATCGAATGCATAACACATGAACTTACCCCTGCACTTGCTTTACTGTGTCTTTTTCTGATTGATGGTCATTGATCTGCATAATCCAAGGGGTATTAATGCACATATAAGACATACTTGATTGTTCAAATTGGAATGGTCACAACTCACAACATCCCAGCTAAAGAGATTATAGACTCTAAAATAAGTGTTGCTGCTTTTACTGACTATCGTATTTCAGCTTGAACCAAATATAAGAAATCTAGTCCAGCACTGTATCAACTGCACCAAATAAAACTGCTCTAGGGTGCTGAAATAAAATGAATGTGCAGCTAGATGGTAGAACTAGAAAGTTTACAGCAACCTAATAGGACATGGTCTGCAGATAAATAAACCAAAGTCACCAAAGAAAAATCACATCCTTTTGCAAACCTGTAGGACACACAGCTGAGCTACATTGTCCCGGAGACCAAAATTCCGGAACTCGATATGTTCTTTATGCAACAGTGTATACCTGTAGCCAGGCAGGTGATTAGTTTTGAATTGATCAATCAGCGGAATGGAAGGAAAACCAGGGAAGAACAAAACATCGGATTAGACTTCTACAAAGGACATTCCATTTAAGACCACATTAATTCGTCTGAGCAAGTGCACTGCCTTAAGTTATTAGTTACATGTAACTTTTTATTTCCTGAACAACATTCATGAAAGACAAATCATGCCTTCAGAAAAATGTGCATCACTTCTGATGCAACAGAAAAGGGAACCTATCTCTCACTTTCATACAGGGGACCTGTATAGGAAATTCAGAAATTTTATTAGTGCCCTTACATCTCATCTTTCCAGAACATAGCACAGCCATCACATGCTTCACCAGTGCGTGCCTGAAGAAATTATGAATCAACAAATCTAAATTATCACAAGCAATTCATCAGGATAGGAACATTTATATCTGACTTACTGTATAGACACCTCTAAAGCCATCCTTTTGGAGAAGGCTATCCAAATCATTGAAACGATCAACCTCCTGTAATTAATTATACGAAGAGCACAAAACTCAAATAAGCATATGTTATAATTAAGTAAACAAAGGAAAATACACGATAATAAATAGATTCTACATCGAGAGAGAAGAGCTCCTAATAAAATCAGGGGTCAAAGGAACACCTGAAAGAAACTATAGATCAAAAGTACATGTTTTCTAGAACTATAGCTTGTAACTGACCGGGAAAGAAAACCTAAAGCTGGTAAGATTTTCCATGTTCAATACTAACAGCAGCCTGGCAGGTAGTGGAATAATTATTGTCAGGTGCAATAGCCATTTTCATATGAATAAACTCATGTGGGATTCCGGGAACAAAGACACTACAGATGAAAGT
Organism: Linum tenue; assembly: GCA_946122785.1. Classification (NCBI taxonomy): domain Eukaryota; kingdom Viridiplantae; phylum Streptophyta; class Magnoliopsida; order Malpighiales; family Linaceae; genus Linum; species Linum tenue. The sequence goes on from CAMGYJ010000002.1 coordinate 56,086,006, forward strand.
AGCTGAAACAACTGTTCTTTCTCATTACAATTGGCAGAGATTCAAACATAAACTCAAGGAGTATGTATATAACGAGCGACGATCGCCACTTTGTAAGATGCAGAAAGCTCACACGTCAAAAGCACCCCAAGGGTTTGGCCTAGAGATAAAAACAATCATTTCACTAGCGAGCGGGGAAAAACTAAAACATTCACTCGCCTGTCTGCCTTAATTGAAAGGATCCCTATCTCCAAGGAGAGACCTAAGACTGATTTCACAACTGATACCAACTCAAAGGTGTCATAATCTAGTTCAATAAAAGGTTACTTGTGCTACTCCAGTATTAAGTCAAGGTTACCTGCCTGAAAACATAGGATGCCAGCGTTATATTGTTTGATCTCCTTGCATATGAGCCGCTTCCTGCGACCCCACTTCAAGAATTCTCTTGGAACTTGAGAGTACAAGTCTGGATGCTTTAAGGCATTCTCTACACCAAGTATATTATACGAAACCAACACAAGTCTATCTGTGAAAGAAAGCAAACCAATGAAAGAGTTCAAATTTATTGCAAGTGAAACGTTAAAAACAAACAGAAATACGGATATGCAATGGTAAAACCGATACCTGCAAAAGCGGCGGGATCATGAGAACTTGAGACCCAACTGCGATTGCTCTCTAAAGTAATCGGCTCTCTGCTTCGGTACCGATTTCTCCTTCGCCTTCGAGACGACGAGGAATTAATTGGCGCAAACCTATTCACAGTCGGAAAATCGAGATGGGGTTGTAGAGTTAGGGTTTGCGCGTCTGATACAACTTTACGCTTCTTTGATCGATGTTCGTGAAGGCAGTGTTCTGCAGATTCATCAGAACGCTTGTATTTGGACTGCTCCTCATTTGGAGCTTGGGGCTTGCCTTCTCTCATGTTAGCCGACTCCGAGACCGGACAGCGTACTTCAGGGTATCTCAATGGGCAGTGCCGGCGGAAACAGCTACTTCCGGCCAGACAGCGGGGCTCTAGTGTTCTGGGGAAAAGTTATTGACTTGAGTCATGGATGGAGGTGTGAAGCACGATTGTGAATCTAAGCCTGAGCCAAACTGCTCGCAATTAGCTTGACATTCCGTTTGAGAAAAATTCGTTTAAAACTCAGATTTGTTTTTTTTACTAACGAGCCAACTCTAACCTAAGTCTTGTTCGGCTTGCGAAGCTCGCGAGCTAGTTTTACTAGTTGGCTTGTTGAGTTTAACTCGTAGAGTGACTCGTTAACAACTCATGAGATGTCTCAACATAGTGGTTAGAGTGTCAACTCGATTACCAACTTATGAGCGAATCAAACTATATCTTATCAGTTGAAGTTTGATAATTCATATGATAATTAAATTTTATATCTCACCCTATATGAAGTTGAACACGTTGAGTATGTGAGAAAATATGTCTTATTTTTTAACTTCAAAAAGAAATTGTGTATACTGTATAGTAAGACTATCTTGCTAACAGAGGCCATTTTGTGCCTTTGGGATTGTTTTCTTTTTCCGTTGACCGATCCATCTCTTTGTAATTGGGTTAGGTACGATGTTCATTGGATCTCCGAATCCGGGGTGGTTTTGAATGAAAGGTAGGATGCAATTGCATCCATTTAATAATAATAAAAATTATGTGTTGTAGATTGCTTCGGTTCAATGAAATAACATGATTTGTAGTAGTTAAAATTTATTAACTAAATAATATGATATCAAACGAGTATATCATTGGATTATTTAATATTGAACATTTGACTATTATTATTTATTTCATCATGACATTAATCACATTTATCATACATGACATAAAAAATGAATCAAATATGAGTCAAGATTTTAGGTAACAAGGTTAACTCGGGCTCGACATGGCTTGTTAATAAACAAAAAAGCCGGTGAATGTCAATTTATTATCTTACTTACATATGACACACATGTAGGGATGAGTCATTCCCCAACAATGCTAGAAAATGATCCTAATGTAACTTTAAGGTAGCTTCTTATACTGTGCTTCTTTTGTTGAGTTCTTAGAGAAGTAACAATTGGACCATATTCATCAAAATAATTGTGACTTAAAATTGGTATAAACCAGAAGATTTCATTCTTTTTTAGAAAGAATGATATCTTTTCCATTCTCAAAAGATCACACAAAAATCAACCAGCAATGATATATTCGATATTTACTTACTTTTTGGATAATAAAGAAATTGAAACAAAAGTTAGCAACCCTAAGTAATAATTGTATTCATTTCGTTAACTTCAACCAAATGTCTTCATTGCCCTCAACATAATACAGGAAAACATATCCCACCCTCTTCTAAGAATGGGCATCGGTCGACTCGTTCTAAAATAAAATCGAAGTGAGATAAGACCAAATCAAAACTAAAGGAAAATTAAGGACCATAATCGAACCAAAAACATATTTGATTCACTAGGTTGGATTTGGTCGGGTCCAAATGTAATTTCAATCCACTTTTCTTCCATACTTAGAATAATTTTAGGATAGAAACATAAGCGAAATATATTTGATCCAATTCGATTCAATCTAAATATCGATTAAGTACAATTTGATCTAGACCCGTATCAGCTTTTTTCCATCAAAGTCAGCTTCAACCTTTAGTGAATGCCTGAACAAAAATACATAAAATGTTCGGCCATAGCTGCTCCTGTATAAGGAGCAAGGTATTGTAATGTAGTCGGAGAATCCGCCGTTTCGACTACTACAATAGTGTACTCCATTGCCCCTCCAATTGTATTATATGAATGAGGAGGAATCCCTCATTGTACCATCAAGTACCATGTTGATGTGACTTGAATCGGACTATCAGCCGCTACGACTGGTAGTCGGGGGTCTCGCTGCCCGGTCAGCGAGTGGGGTCTAGGGGCAACGCCCCCGGCCTGCGGTGTATGGACTCAATGTTATTTGGGTTCGGGTTCTAAGCCTGGTCTGTAACCGTTTCCTTTGCCAGATTGGATTAGGTTTAGACCCACATGGAGAAGTACTATAAATACTTCTCATAGTCCTCTGTAATCTGTAATCTCCTCGATATAGTGAAATTGGCTCTCTCTCGCCCGTGGACTAGCTAACACACATCGTGTTAGTGAACCACGTAAATCGTGTGTCTGTGTTTTTCTCGCTTTCGTATTCTTTCTTTATCGATTCCGGCGATTTCCCGATCCGTAGCAGCGCGTTTATAACATACAATATAGTTGAGGGTTGGTGATCATTGATTTCGTTTAACTTTCACCATTTGCATATGTTGTCTTGTTACATTTAATTATCCCAGCACAGATTTCCTACTGAACTAGTGGAAAGCAAATGAACAAAGTCACAATTGATGAACTTGCAGAAGCAAAAGCATAGGTGGTTCCAACTTCCAACAACAACATTCTCTCGCTCTTTCTTGTTTTGGGAAACCTTATCAGCCCGCCGGTGATCTGTTTGGGTTATGAACAGACGCCATTAGATTTAGGTATGCACCAATGGTATTTCACTGGAATTTAAGAAGTCCCATTCAATAGAATCATCCTTAGTCCTTCTAGTTCTAGGTGGAGACTTATTTGTTTGGAAGTTGTGATTCTTCAAATTGATGTATTGGGACAATTAGTGTATTATCATTTGATGGATTGAATCAATTGATGTATTAGATAAATATCTTGTTTGGAGGTTTAGATTGTGTTTTTGTTTCAAAGGTAAAAAAGTTAGTATTGAGTGATTGTGAAGAATCTCAACAAAAAGTAGAGATTGTAAATCCCTCAATATTGAGTGATTGTGGTGGGGCCTCCAAAAAGTAAATACATGTATTATAGTTCTATATAAACCAAAAAAACGACTTAATCTCACAAATACATTAATTAGATCAATACACCATTTGAAATCACAACTTCCAAACAACCTAGGAAGAGGAAGCATTTACTTTTGTGGGGCTATTCGGTAGATATACAAGAAAATTTTGTGGACTATGATTTAATCTTCTTGTTTGTAAAATAAAATCTAGTTAAGAACATTACAAACATGAGCTCAGGATCTAGATAGAAAATCATCTTGATTTTTTTTTTGTTTTGTTAAGATTTATTTATTAACAAGATCATGTGTGTTTTTACTAATAATATTTTGTAAGCCAAATATTGACGTGCTAATTGCGCCGACTGTTATCGTTTGGTTGCAATTGGTTTGATGTATTTGAAAAATGCATGATTTACATGATTTTCAGTTTGCTCGCTATCACATTGTACAATCTATTTGCAAAATTATTGTTTGTTTCATTGCATTAGTGTAAAAAATGGGCTCGAATCGATCGGGTACAAGAAGGGTGTACAAGTAACTCCATTTTCATGCCAAAGCTTCAGCTATAGAAGGAAACGGACCATAATAGCAAAGCTCAAGAATGATCAAGGGAGATAAAAACGTAAAACATAAGAGAGTAAGGCGCAGAGAAGGCATGGAAATTGTTGTCAAGAAGCTGTGTGATGACATTGGCAGGCTGTACCTTTTCATAAAGTCATCAGCAAACAACATTGAAGCAGAGCCGCACGCAACGCAGGCGCACTCTTTGAATCTTTGGCCAACAAGGCATGAACAACGGGATGATGTAGTTTTTCCCGTAACTGCCAATTCCCCTCCCGGCCCGTTTAATAAACCAGCCTCCCCCATTCCACCACATGCCTGTCTTTTCTTTTCAGATCTGTCTCACTTCCCAATTCCCAACTTCCACAGCTCATTCGAGATTTTCTTCCCTTTCTCCTCATATTCTCTCTTCTCAGTTCTGAATTCCTTCACTCCCTGTTTCCGTTCTCTTATCTTCCAATCCCAAATACTTCTTCTCCTCGACCACTTCCAAACCATTACAACTTGAGCCGAACCATTCCACAACTGTATCGGTCCATTCTTCTTTTACTTTCACATCAACGTTCTCCTTCTTCTTCTTCTCTTCTTAATCCTTGGGTTTCGCACCACGAAAGTTCTCTTCCATATTCAGTCACCTTCTTGTCTCCTCTCTGCTCCCCCACTCACTTTCGCAATTTTCCATACAGGGGAGGAAAAAAGAAAGGAGAAACAAAGTTGGAATCTTTTGATCGTAGCAACTAGCAAACCGCTTTCAGTTCCACTCTTCAGTAATACCCACTTCCCAGATCTTGATCTTCGTTCCCTTGCCTCTGCCATTCTGCAATCCAATTCCCGGAAGCCCTAAAAGCTGCTCCCTCGTCCTAAAATGAAGCACACCCATTTGGTGGAATTACTCTTAGCATCATCATTTTCGGCCGCTGTCCTGCTCATTCTCCTCGTAGTAGCCCTCCTGGTTTGCATAAGGAGAAGGGGAAGGAAACCCCAATACGACGTCGAAGTTACAGACCAGGAGAATAAGAAACAGAGTGGCGAGACGACAGGGGCAGAGGATTTGGTGAGGTTCCAAGGTGGGCAGGAGCTTACTGTCACCGACATTCTCGACGCCCCTGGAGAAGTCATCGGCAAATCCAACTATGGTACCCTTTACAAAGCCCTTCTGCAGAGGAGCAACTGCGTCAGGCTGCTTAGGTTCTTGCGGCCCGTTTGTACTGCGAAGGTTAAGGATTTTGGTGGCGTCGTTCAGTTTCTGGGTTGCATCCGGCACCCTAATTTGGTCCCTCTTTTGGGGTTCTATGCTGGCCCTAGAGGCGAGAAGCTCCTTGTTCATCCTTTCTTCAGGCGTGGCAATCTGGCTCATTTCATACGAGGTCAGCTTCTCTTTTGTTCTCTCTCTGCTGTTCTTACTTCTTCCCCCCTTTGGTTCTCTCTGTTTGTCTTCCAAAATCTCAGAAAGGTGCTATTTTTATGCCCTTCTGACATCAACAGTGATGGGTTAAAGTAACAGTTTCCTGCCAAGTTGACTTTACCCTCCTCGCATCCGTAGGCTTTGCTGTCTATTTCCCTCTTCTGTTCATCAATTTCAGTGATTCTGATGGAAAATGCTTCAATCTTGCTTTGCTTTTTTCGGAAAGGAAAATGGTTCTAGGTTTCGACAAATGCTTGGACCCATATAATGGTTTGGAATAGTACTTGTCAGAAGAGGGAATTCAAGTATAATTCATTAACATGATGGAAGGAATTGTCTGAAAAAGCTCCTGTTTGCTTTAATGCTGTTCTTTTTTCAGTTCTTTCAATTGATCATCATTCATCAGTCATCACCCACAGTCCCTCTCCCTTACTTTTATCTTCCAATAATGTAAACCTTCTCATTACTTTATTTTTGGTGAAATCTTGTTCCGTCTTTTAATTAAGTAAAAATATGTTTCTTTCCTGATGATTGGGGGGTGGGATGGTGTTGTCTGTAATATGATTAAGATTTCAGAGACAGTAAAAGGCATTTATGATTTGTTTGATTGATTGTATTGGATTACCTGCTGGCCAGTTGGTCAAACTATAATTAAGTTGTTTCTTCCGTTTGGTGATTATCATTTTTCTTAATTTAGCTGTTGGCACCAACTTTCTTGGCTATTTTTATCTCCTTGCTTTCCCTCTAAGCAAATGGAAATCATGTTGCAGCTGCCGCTGTTGTAGGAGTTGTTTCACCTCTCGATAATAATAATAATGCTTTCCCTGTAATAATGCTTAATCATACTGAATCAATCGGAATTGTTTTCCTTCAGGCGGAAATGGCGAGTCTCACAAATGGACAACCATCCACAGGCTATCTATTGGTATAGCCAGAGGCTTCGACTACCTCCACACAGGACTCCAGAAGCCTGTGATTCACGGCAACCTCAAGTCGAAGAACATAGTCCTCGACCGCAGCGGGTCCCCTTGCATATCGGATTTCGGCCTGCATCTCCTCCTGAACCCTACAGCGGCGCAGGAAATGCTCGAGACATCTGCAGCCGAGGGGTACAAAGCTCCCGAGCTCGTCAAAATGAAAGATGCAAGCGAAGAAACTGATATCTACAGCCTAGGAATAGTGTTGCTCGAGCTGCTCTCGGGGAAGGAACCGGTGAATCCGAATCCCACTCCCGATGATGAATTTTACCTTCCGACATCAATGCGAAACGCAGTGCTTGATCGTAGAATCGCAGACATTTACCATCCGGACATTCTTTTAGACAGTGGGAGTGAGAGTGAGAATTCTGTCAGGGAAGAGTGCATATTCAAGTTCTTTCAGCTTGCAATGTCTTGCTGTTCCCCTTCTCCTTCTCTTAGACCCAACATCAAGCAAGTGGTGTGCAAGCTCGATGAGATGGGAAGATAACAACATCTGAAGGAGCAGAAGTTACTCGGTCTTTTGTGGGTAGGCTTGAATGAAGAAAAAGTTGAAATCTTTGGTGGCAGAAACCCAAACCCAGAGAGGCATGTAGCTTGCATGCAACATCCATGGATGACATAATCGGCTTCTAGCTAGCTTCAGTTACTAACTCGAGGTAATAATATACAGACATCCATGGGGCCATGTTCCACAAGAAAGCAGGAATTGGTGTATCGGCTTTTGTCGGGTCTTCTGGGAAATGCTTTACGTGTCGAAAAGCATCATCAGACTATACAGAAAAGAAAAGATTGGTGCTTTATCTGGTCCCAGAACGCATTTGTCATTGTAGAAGAAGGCATGCACGTTCATCAGAAAGAGCCAATCGTCAAACAGGAAAAAGTGTCGAGTTTTCTGTCGTCTACCTGAAGCTAACAAAACCTTGGTGGGTTGAAATAGAGACTAGACTAGATTTGGGTGATCTTGCTTGCCTGTGTGTGGGGAATGATATACTCGGGTAGCAAGTTTTGGTTGGCGGGTTTTCCTTTGTGGAAAACTTCCAAACGAAAGAGTCCAACAAGGGAGAGAAAACTTTGACCATCAGTGCAGGGTTCTCTCGTCCTTTTTCTTATGATAGCGATTAGCGACTCAGAAGGAATTATCACCATGTAATCGAAACAGACTAACAGAGTAGTAAATTTGAATGGAACAAGTGTATAGATTGATTTGATGATCCATGAACCTGCTCTGTTTCCTCTGTTTTTCTGTTGTTGCTCTCGTTTCGTTCCCGCCGTCTCATCATCGAGTCACTATTTGGCTTTGTCTATAAGCAAATAATAATGTGTCGTACTCCTACATATCCTAACAGAATGTATTATCAATAATGCATATCATGGTTTGAACATATCAACAAAGTTCATCAAGGGAAAAACTACGGCTCAAGATAGAGTGCATAACCCTCATCAATAACCAAATCTGAACCCTTCATTTAGAAAATCCAGATCTAAGTATGGAGAATTAAAGTCCATTTTTATTTTCACTAGCTTTCTTAATTGACTCATATCTTTTTCGTTTTAACTCGGATTTTAATTTTTTTTGCACAGATGGAACGAGTTCATCGTGCTCTACAAAATGAGATCAATTTTCAATATTTTTTGAGGAAAAAAAAATTCTGGCCTCTCGGTACCAACTGCATACCATATGGTATCTTCTTCGTTTTTCATTCGTTTTTGAAAACGTTTGCACAGCAGGGACGAGTTCATCATGATCTATTGGATCTACAAATTTCTGGGTGAACAAATTACAAGAGCAAAAAATACCACACAATACCATACAATACCACCCTGGTACGGGGTGGTATTTTATGGTATCTTATGGTATACAATGTTAAAAGTCGTAAATGACAATTAATATATTTCTACTATCATGTATTCAATCATCCTACAGTCTCGGTTTGTTCATACCACCATGGTACGCTTTTCAAACCATAGGTATGCTCTTATTTCAATACCAGTCAATACCATATGGTATAGACTGGTAAAAAATGGCTCAATTTTTTTGTTCGAAAAATATATCAAAGTGGATATCATTTTGAAGAGCACAATTAATCTGATCTAACTGTGCAAAAAAAAAATTAAATTTTGACTTAAAACGAGTGAGAAATCGTCCGTCAAAGATTAAGGAGGGGAAAATTAAAGGCTTTTTGGAGAGAGAGGATGCTGATGTCATGCTGATGTGGGCGGGTTACTCATAGTTACTCACCATAAGGTTACTGACATGATCCATTCCCAAAAACTACTGAAGGAAAGGGATGTAGCATGATGAAAACTTAGGGTCTAGGGGTGTAGGGTAGGATTATAACTCTTGGTTATTACTTTGTGCATAACCATATTTAAATACTTGGTTTTGAGTAGTGATGTTAGGGTTGTGTGTTTTTCCATACTTTTTAACCCGAATTTTGGAATTTTTTCTAGAATGTGTTTATTGTGGTCTACAAAATTATATTCATCTTCAATATATTTTGAGGATGTTTTTTCTCTACCGCTCATTATCACCTACTACCGCTCTAAACAACCTTAATTTTAAACTTAAAATTTTAAAAAATTGTGCCTAAAGTAATGAGTTCATTATGATTATAAAATTTGACATATTTATGAAACAAAATTTCAGGACAAAAAATGTATCGTTCTTGTTGGGGTAATAGAGATAAGCCTACGAAAGTAAAGAGTCCGTTGGGCCGGAGGCCCACTTATGACCTATCTGGGGCATAACCCATGATTAGGGTAATAGAAACAAGCCCATGAAAGGCAGGTGCCTATTGGACATCAAACCCATTTATGGCCCATGAGGGCATAACCTAGGTAGCTATGAAGGAAAAGGGGGCGCATGGCGACAAAATAGGCTCGCAGACAAGGAAGTACGGATGGGCAAGGTCGGAAGGGCGCCACGAGGCCAGTGGTCCCCCTATGCGCCCCGACGTGGAAAACGGACAGTGTGCCACGTGTAGACGCGTAGGCGCCAGGGCAGACCAGGCATTTAATGCTAGGCTGACGTAAGGCTTGGTGGCAGGAGTTGGTCGGAGCTTGGTCGAGGAGCCCGAGTAGTATAAATAGCACTTGGTAGGTAGCATTTAAGCAGGTCGGTTTTCTCACACTAAAACTTCTTTCTTCACTTCTCTCTCTAGAGTTGCTTCTGACTTGATCGTTGGAGTGCTAACGGGCGGGTCTAGCCCTCTAGGCACCCGTCCTGCAGGGTCCAAGCGCTAGGCGTGGAGCAGTTGGAGGAGTCTCGTGGGTGGGAGAGTATCTTGGCATCAACAGTTCTCTACCACCCTGGTATAAGGTGCTAAATGGCGATAGACGATAGTTAAAAGGTCGTAGATTTTTTTTAATGATAGTTGGCTGATTCATTAAAAACTAAACACAATGTACAAAGATTACATCACTGAAAGGAATGACGAAAGCACCAAACGAAAACACGATTGAACCAAAAATGAAACAACAAGGCCTAAGACTTGCACGCCCAAAACCCATGTCTAAACACGTGGACAAGCCCACCCCAAGCAAACCCTATACCTGCTAGCCCTAACACACAAGTCTTGGCTTAGTAGGCGCGATGGTGGATTCCCCGTCGAACATGAGTTTGAGGGGTACGCTTGTTGTTATTAAAAATTGAAGGGGCACATGTGTGTGATGTAAATATGTAGTATCAAAAAATAATTTTTTTCATTCCCTCATTCTGTCCTTTCGATTTGAGTTTCATAGACAAATTACAATTTGATACCTAAACTTAATAGATGTTAATGCCATCATCTATGGGACCGCTTCCCGCCCACTTCCATTATCCCAAGAAACCATTCTTCTACTGTTTGTTTGACCCCTTCCCTTGGATTTAGCCATTGATCATCAATCTTTTGGAAAGGAAGGCCTGCAGTCTGCTGCAAGCCAATGGGTTCTTAAACTTAGGACAGAACGAGCAAATGGTCGGTGTCTCAATAAATGCAGGTTGGAGGATTTTTCTCGTTTCTGCCTTTATTTCCTTGATATCACGTAGATTGTATTGAAAATTTTGGCCTTTGGAACCGCGGGAATCTTGAATTCAATGTTGCCTTTCCAAACCAGTGATTTGTCGCCATCAGGAAACGGTACATTCTTTAATACTTCCGACTTGGCAGAGGCTTCATAATCAAATCAGTGGATTTGTCAGATGCCGACGCTAGGGGGAAATTAATGTCACCAAGCCCAAGCAGGACTCCTAACTGAGAGATCAATTGTATTGTTCTTCTCCTGACGACGTTTGTAATACACAATGGAAAAGTGAACAAATAGTGATATTTGAGAGGAATTTGCTTTGTATCAGTTTCGTTGACCAGGTAATGTTTGTATGAAGTGACTGTTGGGCATGTTCAACTTTAATAAAAACACTAGCTTATTACCCGGCCCGTTGGCCGGATTACTGTATGTTACCCACTTGTGGAATGGGAGAGAAAGCAAGTGAGAGTGAAGGGATTGAGATTCTACTTGATTAGGACCGACCCACTAATCCAATTCTTCCGACCCGCCCCAACCTACAGGGTCAGAAAGAGTCAATAATAAAATACGAACGGGGAGGATTAGTCATATATCTTGACTCTTCAGAAGTGGGTCAAACAGGATCAAGGTTGGGTGAGGGCAATTTTTAGCGCTAAGCAGAGTTCTGGGTTGAATACCTTTACTTAGGCCTAGAAATTGGTGCTGATGCAGACTGCAGTTTTTATTATACCATCATCAATCATCATTGAATTAGTCCTGGGCATCCCTCCCCGTTGTCGGTCTGAATTCTAATGATGGCTTCATTCCTTGCACCAGCCATATCAGCGAGTTGCCATCTCGAGCATGATTTGCCTATGTACAAATAATACAATTAGAGTATGAAAATGAATTCAATGAAAAGGAAAAGAGAATTCTATCACATGCCAATAAATACACACATAATAGTTGAAGCTAAGTGAAAGTCATTACTTGCACATCAGTTCTCAAAAATTACAGACTAAACATTGGCTAGAATGGCACTGAAACTACCAAGAATCATGGACGAAACAACTTGTCAAATTAAATAATCCTTATACTGAAACTACCTTCTAACTTGAAATAAGACATGATCACAGTTCATAGCTCTCTTCTCACTATGAATTGGTTGCAGCTCGTCCTTATCACTGCCTCTCAAGCTCAATTCAAACAGAATAGAGACCGTTATGTAAGATAACCATATTCTTACTGATCATAATTCCTTTCTTCACTCCATTTTTGTCGGAGAAAAGAGTTATCCCCCTCTCCTGCATTTCCCTTTCCCCCTCTCTTCTCCCTCTTCTTCACAAACCGATCCCTAAACTAGCAACAACAACACAAAAATAGCCTTCGCCTCTCCCGTCTCCATCTATTGAACGCGTTGGTGGCAAGACAGGACTGCAGAAGCAAAATTTTCTAAAATCAAACTAAATTTTTTGAAGCAGACTCAACCACGAAAAAAGAGTAAAGCAACAATGCAGTAGAACCCTAAATTTAACTACAATCAAGCACATATCAGCAAGATTTTCGATTTGTCTGAGAGTTAACTACACGGAGAGAACAATTGATGCATAACTGAAATGCTCCAAGCAAGTTGAAGGCAAACCATAACTTTAGAATTTGGTCATTATAATAACCTTCAAGTATTGATGCTTCTAAGAACTATCATGTCCAACCCCCACTTATACAACTACGTAGCCATAGTAATTAGTTGTATAATGAGAAATATTACAAAGAAAACTACATAAACAACCAGTGTAAGTAAATATTAAAACTAACAACTGATAAAAACTTAAAATCTCTCTATTGGTATAAATGTATCTATTAGTAACTACTATGCAATCGAGCATATATGATTTTTAGGCACTGAATAAGAAAAGTATAGATGGCTCACAAATGAAGACGTAGCAACTGAAGGTAGCACACAAAAACCAAAAAGAGATAAGAAAAAAGGCGAGAAAAAGTCAAACAAAGAAAAAGCCCACATAGGAATACCTCGCTAGCTTTAGGGACTCTCTGCCACAACAAACAACCTTCTTAAAAATCTAACACCCTGAGACATCAAACAAACCTCCCACGACACTAATGTATGGCATTCCTATTGTCCAATAGGTTTGCCCAATTTAAACTTCTAAATAAATGGACTTTTCACCATTAAACCAAAACTCACAATCATTAACAGTTAATGCAAAGACATACATTTCTGAGGCCAATCACAGCATTTAAGCATAATTTTTAGTTGAAAAGAACAACTAAGTATTTAGCTAAATGATATAGTAGAATGGACACAATCTGCTACCTACTAATGATATAAACGTGTACCGGTACCATCGTTGTATCCTGACTTGCCATTTGTAACGGGCACTTTGAAAGACAGCTGCATTTTAGAGAATAAACACCCATAAGGGCGTTACGAAACCAAGCTTAATCCAAAATCTTCATATTCCACTTCGAAGACTCCATTTTCAAAAATAAGAGAGTTTAACATGTCAAATCACTCATTTGAAAAATCTCAAACAACTATTAATCAATGCAATATAATGGCACGTTCCAAATTATGTACTTGTAGGAATAATCCCAAATAATTATCAATTAATGCCCCAACTACCGAATGTGCAGAATAGCCCTGGAGCTGTGCTGTTGTTTGCGTTGGTCTACCTTCAAACATAACATAGTTGCATCACGAACCAAAGCAATTAAGCAAAAATTTTCATATTCCAAGTAGAATGACTCAATTCAATTTGGCCAACGCTTTATACATATTGTTTACCCCTGGACCTGTTGCACTTGCGCCTTCAGATCAACGTGAACACAATACAATTGCGGAGAGGAGGCTGTCAACGGAATAAAAATTGTTAATTAAGTGAATCACCATACAACTAAACAAACGCGCTCTTCTTGATTAGCTATCAAAATAGTGGGGGTCGCTACAATCCATCGGTTGCTCCCTCTGCGCCTAACTTGTAGATATTAGGTTTCAGTGAGAACTTTGAGTACATGAGGAGATATTTTGTAGTGGAGGAGATGACCCGGCGAGTAATAGGAAGATTTGGAGAGGCTGCGATGGGCAAAGCAGTTAAAATCGAGATTTTACCTAAAATCGAAAACTGGGGTAAAATCAAAATCGTATAATCGAATCGTAAAATCGTAGGATTTTAAGTACCATATAGAACATAGCATATAAGAATATTAATAAGGTAAATTATTAATATCACAAAGACACATAGCATTTAAAATGATAATTCAGAAGATTTTTTTTCCATAAGATAATTCTCAAGATTAATGTTCCAAAATCACTATTTTCATTGTTATTTAATGTGTAACTCAAAATAATTCATGATGAAGGGATATAGTTCATGGGTTTGGCTCTTATTTTCATGTTATGTCTAGGTTGTTTAACTCAAAGTAATATTTCGACATCGTCTACTAAGTATGATTTAAAACTAAAAATAATTGAACTCCAATAAAATAAGTAATGTTAGTGGCTTGGTACAAATATATTCATTAATAAATTAATTAGTTAATAATGATGTTAGTTCTTACATACTTCCAATATTAGGATAGGTGTTTTACCAATAAGTTAAATGGGGTGAATGGAAAGAGATTAACCGAACCCTAATTTGGTTATTTTTATTATTTTTGAATATTTTTCTAATAGAAAAATATCTGAGAAGATTTCATTGTCCTTTCCGCTGAAACAGTTATACTTATTTTAAATTGGCTCAAACCACCTATTTTGTTCTCTTACGATCAAAATCCCGATTTCGGTACTATTTTACGATTTTAACGATTTTATTCCCGACTTTAAACGATTTTAAGGTCCACCGATTTTATAGTAAAATCAAGATCGGAATCCCTAAGTAAAATCCTAAAATTCTACGATTTTACGATCAAAATCCCGAATTTGACTGCATTGGCGATGGGTGCACGATTAGTGGGCCATATAACAGTTTGGGCCCGTTTAAATGAAAACATATTTTTACTTTCGTGCTCAACAGACCGACCGCACTGGCATCTTCTAAATTTACCCCTAAAAAATTGCTCTGTACGCATCAAATTTGAAATGGAATCCCTCTTTTCTCATTTCACATTTCACATTTATATGATGTGTAGATTGTGATGAGTGTAGATGTAGACCTGTCATTGTCCTACAAATTCATTAACACGCCAAAAAGTGGTGAAATGAGCCACCCTATTAAACACAATCTTGTATAATGATCATTGGATCCAATCATGCCAGATTATGAAGAAGTTTAAAATGTAGCGATTATCCCGACTAAAACATTAAAAGAACCAGTCTCATATAGTTTGCACAAAGATATAATTTCTCCATAGTAATTCTGAAAAATAATATTAATTTAAGAAGTCGATATTGCTTCTACATGTTTAATATTGCAATTCGATATGCAATATTCGAACCAGTGATATTTGGGCTGCAATTTTAGGGTTATTGTATATTTATAAAATAGATAGAAATTTAAATTAAGTATTAAACTACAACTAAAATAATCAAAGTATTAAAACACCAAATAAGTACTTACGGGAGATTCAGTGGCCAACTAATCGTTAAAAAAGTCATATGATTTTCATAATTTAGGTTCGTGTATGTTTGAATTTAAATAGATACAATAAATATACTTAGTGTGATTGGTTATGATCCTTGCTTGCCTTTAAAGAGACCAAGGTTCAAATCCCAGTGCATGCCTTTTTTATGAATAAATAAATAAGAAAATAAGCAATTGTGAAGACCAAAATGTCCTTCCTATAATCACTCTCGTTGCAGGAAATTTGAAATGGAGCAACAGTTTTCATCATTCGACTTTTATTTATTATCTAGACTAGATTCGTGTCTACTCCTTTAATCATATTTGACGATATAGTGGTGTTATATTAGATATTTGTGTTGGATTGAGTTGATTATAGATTACTCTCTATGATAAATTATTTTGGGTTAATACCTTATTTTGGTCCGAACTATGATCATATAATCAACTTTGGCTCTTGGTTTCAGAAATTAACATACTGACCTCAACTAGGTAGCATATAGACTCAATTGGCCCGATACATGGTGTGGCCGTCAATTTGGACGATCAACACCGTTGACCGTTAGTCAACATGCCATGTCATTACCTCGTCAACTAAAAATCATTAAAAAATACAAATTCAAATTATTTTCCTAATTTGTAAGATTTATCATTTTCAAATTAAACAAAAAAAATTATAATTTTATTTTTTGGTTAATTTGATAATGATAAATAGTAGAAATTAGGAAAATAATTTGGATTTATATTTTTTAATGATTTTTAGGCTGACGAGACAATGACATGGCGTGTTGACCGTCCAAATAAACGGTCAAACCATGTGTCGAGCCAATTGAGTGTACATGTTGCATAGTTGATGCCATGATGTTAATTTCTGAAACCACGAGCCAAAATTGATTATATGGTCATAGTTCGAGCCAAAATAAACTATTAACCCAATTATTTTTTATGCAGTGATAACAATTTTAAAAAAGAACACATACATATGTAAAGGAACATCTAAAAAAATGCACAATTGAAAAAAGGAGGTATTCTGTTGGTTAGACTACAAATCGATTATTTCGATATAACCTCGCCAAATCACTTGTTTAACGGCTATTCAGTTAACCGATATAATTACCAAGAACCGACTATACCGTTACTATTAAATTACTAATATAAAATGATGGGGTTAACGGTAAGCACAAAATGATTAATGGTTAATCGACAACTGACTAAATAGTTCCGATTATAATCCAAATGAACAATTTTTCATCCGCACTTGGATTGAACTCAAAATATGCAAGAAAAATCGAAGAAAATGAAAGGGAGAGTGGCGGCGGTGAGGTAATGGTGTCAACCGCCATGAGGTGGTGGTTGGGTTTTCTTGGGCCTTTTTATTTTTCCTTTAGTCTTTGATGGTTAGGGTATGGGTTTTCAAGGTTGAGGGCTTGATTTTGAGTTTTGGAGATGAAGTGGGTGAGTAGAAGATTGAAAATGTGGGGGGAAGTTTTAGAGAAGATGATGGAAGGAGAGGGAGATCAGGTTTGGGATAGAGAAGGAAGTGATAAAATGAGTGGAAATGAGGGAAGGGGCGAAATTTGGTCCCCTATATTGGTTCGCAGCGGTTGGACCCGGCAGGGGCAGGTGGCCGTCCAAGAATATGTCGAGAAAAAAATAGGCAATTGATGCTTTTGTGTAACAACAAACTTCTCATGAGACGACTAAAACTATAGCACTACAAACAGTGTATCATGAGATCTGATTATTGTTCTCGGGTTCCTCAAGTTTTGAGCTTCCTTCTTGGCCTCTTTCCAGTCATCTTTGGCTGATGAATAGTATGCAAGTAATGTAACATTCTATTGTAGGTATAAAATCCATGTAGCAAGAAGAGGACTGTTTCGAGCAATGAAAGCTGCTTGAGTACAAGAGCGGCCTGCTATGGAGTTCAAAGATCTTCACACCATCTACTTTATTCTATCTCTTGGCAGAAACCGATGGAATGTTGTCCAAGGACGTGAACATGAAGTTCCCTGAATACATGGCTTCTTTGTCTGCCAATTGAACAAAAAACACCCATCAATAACAGCAAGTGAAGCTCAGAATCAAGAGGCAATTTCCATAGAATGACCAACAATTTTGCTCCATAAACCCCCATAGAAACGTTTCAATATATGGTCAGAAACATAGGGAGAGGATGACTTTTACCTGTTAATGTAAAACAACTGACTTCTCGACGAACATACCTTGTCATTGCCTATCAGTACAGAACTCAAATAGTTAGTTGCACTCTACAAGGAATGATGTCCAAAACAATGAATATATGATTTTATCCGAAAAGAAAGAAAGCTCATGATATGAACATCATCAGGAATAGCAGGTCAGGCCAGGATATCATGCCTGGACGGTGCGTGATGCAGCATCATCTGGCTGTGGTTCACCATCTTCTGCAAACACATTCCTGCAGCAGGAAACTTGTTGTGAGACGTTACTAGTTACATAAGCAAGCTTCATTTTAAACTCGACGCAAAATTGAAGGCAAGCTATAAAGATGGTTGATGTGGATAATCTTGTGCTTCAAGTTCCATCAATGCTCCTAGTGGAACACAGCAGCAGGTCAACTACCATAACTGCGTACTGGTGTCAAATTCTCACCTCCATATGACTTTCGGCAGCTCATCTGGTTTAGCCTCCGGCAGTAAGGCAGCATCATAAGCAACAATATTTCCATAAAATATTTTCTCCAACTCTTTCATCCATTTTGTCAGTAACAAGTTAACCTGCCATTGCGAAGTAAGCAAACAGAAGCAGAAAGCGGCGACACTATAAAATATCTTGTAAACTAGATCCAAAAGTAATAAGTTTGGGTTTAAAACAAAATGATCAAGAGTGCTTGCCATCCAGAGTACATCTTAGATATTACTGATGATGGATAATTAATCCTCAAACATGCATTTAACCAAATTACCCCTTCTTTGGATACTCTAAGCTCCACATCGTGATTGTATCTCTCATAAAGGTATTGCCCAAATTCAGCACCTTCTTTTCCTTCTTGTTTTAGACGGCGTAAGCAAAGCCACATGTGAAGTACAAGTAGTGAAAAGGTCATCTTAAAGGTCTTCTCCATATTGAAAACTGAAAAGGAAACACACCGCGAATTAATATAACAGGCATTAAATCACAAATACTTCAAACAGGCCACACTAGAATAGACAAGATCAGAAAGGAAATGCACAAATAAATCGACATTATTGAACAGCATACCATACCAAAATCTCATTGACTGAGATAGACATAACAGATTCAGCTACAGATGGAAAGCTACAATCAGCAATCAATATACGACCATTAAAGCGGATTTACCTTCATAAATAGCAGGTTTATCTACTTGATGAAGGATCCTTCGGTACACCACATTTGCTCCCCGAATAGATGTGCTTTGCTTGCTATAAAACAATAGCATCTTATAGATAACATGGCGGAGTCCCTCGTATTTTGGCTCTTCAATTCTGAGCCGGGAATCTGGAGCCAGAGCCAATGAACAGGGCTTTGACAAGAACATTTTATCCAAATTTACCTGTTTATAACAATTTGTACTTCCATTTGGAATCAACAAGATAATAACTCCAAGTCTCCAACAGTCCTTTTTAACGATACTATACACAACAGCTTACTGTTCAGTTATTGACCCACAATACAATGCAAGTTATCTCTGATTTCATAATTCACTAGTTCAAGCCCATTGCTGAGATGGAGAAAGTATGTTCTTAATCAACCTGTATTCCTCAGCTGCCATTTTGAGAGTCCTCCAATTGTGCAATAATTAAGGGGGAGCAATAGCGATTCTGTTTACATTTTTCCACTATGAATCACAGCCCTTGGAAGCACAGGAAACCAGAAAGCATTTGTTGTGGCTATATTTTGGCAAGTAAAAGGGGAACCGAATCAACTCAATCAAGTAGTACGTACCACTGATTTTACGGGAGAGCTCATAGCAGGCGCCAAAGTTGCAGCAGCCGTTGAATACCAATGCCGTGGCGTAAAGATTACATCTTTCCGCAGCGCCTCCATAGGAGAAGTCGACCCAAGCTTCGAGAGTCGAGAAACCGCTCTGCTGCATCGCTGTAACATTGAGAAAGCTGCTATCCTGCTTCAAAACTCTGATCCGCCGCGGACCTCCAACGGAGAGTCGCAGAAGAAAGTAACACCTGAGGAGGAACCGCAATACGGAGAGAGGGGAATGAAGAGAAGATTTGCGGATTGCGGACGGATTCACCCGTATACGGAGCAGGTATTATGGGACTGATGAAGAGAAGAGGCCAGAGGGTTTCGTTGTCGCCGGTTGATTGATTTAGGTATATACTCCAAAAAGAACAGTTTTTGGTTTTCTCGTTTTTTGCTGAGACTCAAGTAAAGTAACCAACCGGCAGCGCGTCAAGCTGGCGGATCTTTTCTCCAAAATAGTACAGTTAGTAACAAGGTTGTCAACCCACTAATCCACCGACGCATTTTGATCCTGATTCGGTGAGAAAAATGGGACGCACACACTC
This sequence comes from Linum tenue, assembly GCA_946122785.1. Taxonomy (NCBI): domain Eukaryota; kingdom Viridiplantae; phylum Streptophyta; class Magnoliopsida; order Malpighiales; family Linaceae; genus Linum; species Linum tenue. The sequence goes on from CAMGYJ010000002.1 coordinate 56,105,826, forward strand.
GTCGGGTTGATCGCTACAAGGTACCAGGTTGGAGGTTAAATTGTGTCATTTTTTTTTTGTTTACGAAATGCGCCTATTTTCCGATTTTTCTTTTCGCCTAACTCAATTCTTGGAATCCTTAGTTGTACATATTGTTCCTGTTGAAAACTTTCTAAAAGCAGGCACAACATTTTGTAAGTGTTTATCATCTACTTTCCGAGACTCATTGATTCTCTCTTTAGCTCAGTTGCGTCCATAAGTAGATGTATGGGCTTGACAGATGGAGTGATCTTAACTTCGTAATTATGTAAATGGAGTTTAGTCCACCATTCTCTTGTTGGGAGTTCATAGACCTTATACAATATGAATAAAAATTTAAATCGTGTCTTCTTGATTGCATCAATTTCTACTCTGTAGGCCGAGGACATGACATTTAAAGACGCCTCAACTGATTTAGTCTGGATGATTAGATTAAGTTTGGATGATTAATGTTCTTTCCCCATCGAATCACAAAGACAACTAAATTAAGTTTGGATGATTTAGTTATTTTTCCCCATTATGCACTACAACAAAAACTGGTTTTCGCAACCAAATAAATTAGTCTTTAAAAGCTAAAAATTGGTTACTAATACTGTTTCGCGACCAAATTATTTTGGTAGCAGATTTGGTCACTATAGCTGCGTTACTAATTCCTAGAGCAACCAAAATACTGTTTGGTCGCGAGAAAAAGAGCTATCGCGACCAATATTGCCAACGATAAAAGTCTTGATTTTGCGCGACCATATTTATTTGGTTGTCATAGTTCACAATATTGGTTGAGAATTCTAAGCTATTGGTCGCCACAAATACTAATGACAACCAATTCGTGTGACTTTTGGTAACCAATTATATTTGGATGCAAAATATTATAATTAAAGTGTTAAAAGGTGACCATCCAATTTGATTGAGAAATTAATATATGTCGACCAATAGTATCATTATGACAACCAATTATTTTGGTTATCAAATTTTAACACAACCATAAAATTTGGTTGTGAATAATACATATGCCAACCAATTATATTATTTTGGACAACTATTTATTTTTGTTATAGAAGTTTTACATAACCATGAAATTTGGTTGTGAAAAACACATAACACGACCAATTACATCAATTAGGCGTCCTATTGTTTTAGTTATGGAAGTTTTACACAACCATAGAAATTGGTTGCGAAAAACACATAAGCCGACCAAATAAAATTATTTCATATTACTAATATGACCAATTCTGTCCATGAGAATTTGATCATTAAAATGAAAAATGAAAAATGAAAAATTAAATTAGATTATAATAAAATAATTTCACATTATATCTCATATATAAAAAAATTGTTTAGTAACTAAAATCGCAATTACAAAATGCTATCAGTAGGGAAGCCCACTATTTCAAAAATCACAACTACACAAATAACTATGACGTCCTTCACCTGGTACTTCTCCATTTTGGTTGGTATACCTTCAGCTTTTGAGGAGCATCAAGAAACACGAATTCCTATTAACAAAAGCAAAGTTGCTCAGTCTGCTGATATAGCTCACTTCAACTTAAAGACCCTCTTCAAAAGATTCAACCTTTAGTATCATGGCACCGGAAGTGAAGAGCACTGGATAATATCATCACACCCGCCCACATGTACTCGCTGGCAGATAGCATGGACTCTTCTTCGTTCGATCCACTGCGATCATATATGGTAGAACATGATACTGTTAGCCATGCTTCTCTTTATAGTTGGCCTCAAGGTAGAGTCAAAGAAAGCAAAGAGAAGTATGATTATGAAGTACAAAAATAAGAAGGCAAAACGTGTAAATGTAATTGATACCCTGACACAACCATTACAACACCAATAGCTACAAGCAAGCAGCCAGCCATTAGGCCGTATGAGTACCTTGAAACAGAAACGAGTTACCTGATGCAGTAAAGATAGAGAAGGTCCAACCGTCTAGGTAGATTTGCTGCAGGGTACATTCCAATCAGGGTTCCCACGGCTTCAAAAGCACCAATGGCGACATGGCCAGACTTTAGGAGGGCCAGCATTTCATCAGTCACTATCCCTTTACGGTAACGGATATGCAATATCAACGAGTAAATCACCACATACCTGTGGTCAAAGAGTTATAAAAAAATCCTTTTCCAAGATTAATTGAGCGAGTTAAAAAGAGGGCACTAGACTGACCCGAAAGTGGTGAATTGAGCGAGAAAGAAAGGGTAATCCATCATCGGAACACCCAACCCCTGTTACAAAGTCCACCGTTCCTCATATTTCACCTGCATGCAAAGTATACGAAGAAGGAAACCGAAGCTCCATTAAATAAAATGGCCATCACTTTTATGTGCTCCCATAAACTAATTCTTCCAAACAGAGATTATTTACCTGGCATCCAAGATCACTGAGTCCCAAAAATCCTTTCACCATCAGTCACAACAGTGACCGAAATGCTCCTCTCACACCAGTTCTTCAACACATCAAGAACTCTCCCCCTGTACACCCAATCAATCATCTTTCATGAGAAACAGAAAGATTCAACTAGCAAACCCAAATCACTTATTCCCAGAAATTGATCAGAAAGCCATCAGCGAGCTTATGCCACTGAAAATCACTGCCAAGAGAACTGATACCGCTGAACTGAACTTCAATGACTCTGCAGAATACAAGAAACACAAAGCACCTCCGAATATTCAGGATCGAGCTTCCAAGACCTTTGGAAGGAACATGAAAGAAGGATTCAAAGATGAACAACCCACCAACCTGATTGAACAGAACCAAAGGAAGCATAACAAAAACCACAACCAGAAAGAGTGCAAAAGCTCGAGTATTCAGCTATGAAACCCCAAACCATTATTACAGTACTCCCAAATGCTGCTCCGTCCCTGACAACACATCCCCTGAAGAAACAACCAGAAAGTTAAATTTCTCCAAGCCTTCAATCAACTCGTAAAATGCATTCTTCTGATTAGTTCATAACCAGTCGGAAGATAAATTCAAAATATGACTAGGGAAAGACCACAAGAATCACAACATGCTCAGCTAATTCTAATAATTAGAGAAAGGCTTTGATCTCAAGCTTACTGATGATGATCAAGTAAATGATCAAGCACCCAAGATTAGTAATCAAGACACAAATCTGGACCTCCACGGATCCGAACCCGCCAAAGGCCTCCCTCATAACCCGTAAGCCGTAACCCCTGCATATGTCGAATAAAATTAATATTATAAAAGCTTCAAGTTATACGACCCTAAGTGAATAGACTCACCATAAGAACAAGAATAGACTCACTGCAATCAGCTCCAACTTGCCAAATTCAGGACGAATTCAACCAGTGAACTCATTGTCATTTAGTTGCCTGCAAATTCGCAGCAACTAGAATGACTTAACCACATACATTGACTATTCCACACTAGGTGAAGTTGAGTTCCAGCAATTAATTGAACAAGCTGAAGTTGAGTTCCAGGAAACAGTCTATACTTCAATCAACTTACAGGCATCCCGATGTACACTATTCTCTCGTGAAACAACAAGGCAAGTCCGGCAGATGCTTTCTTGGCCTGTGTTTGTTGTAAGAAACTGACGTCTCCACCTAATTCCGCCAACAATCACAATCAGGAACCGAACCAAACTAGAACCACTAGGTACTGTAAGATCTCAAGAACTAGGAACGCCGACGCGAGCTTACTTGAGCGGGGGTCACCATGAGCTTGCGCAAGTCAAAGACAGATTGGCTGACATGGCCAGAGCTGGAGGCCGGATCAGTTCCCCGGCGACTAGAAATTCAAGAACACTAACTCAGTAAGGAAAGAGAGATGGGACAGACGAAGGAGAAATTCATTCCACGAGGAGGCATCGCGTCGGTGAAAGTATTCGCGATCAAAATCTGCCCTACCTTGTCAAATCGAATCCGCAATGAAATCCAGTTCAAATCCGAAATCAAGTTATGCCAACCCGCGACCAATTCAAATCTACAACGGAGATTCAAATATGAGATCGGAATCGGATAGGAATTTGACTCATTCCAGAAAATTGAGAACAGGAAACAGAACGGATTTGACTTACCCCAGCTTGGAGAGAATCAGAAATCGGACCTATATGAAGTTACATACAGAGAATCGACGGCGAGGAAAGATCGAACGAAGTGGCCGAACTCTTTTCTGGTTCAGAATCGCTTCCTTTGGGGACTCGAGCAACTGGATCTCGATTGGTAGCTGAGTGAGGTTGAACGAAGCAAATGGAGAATGGAGCTTGATTTTATCAGATCTCGACGATTTAGAGCAGCAATCAGGGAATGAAGAAGAAGAAGAAGATGAAGAAGAAGTTGGTGATGGAATTTGGATATGACTATGATCTTTTCTCAGTAGAAGGTCTTTGGGAATTGGGAGGAAGGAGAAAAAAAGAGTAAAGGTGGAGTGGATACATTTTTTGATTCCATTATAATCCGCAAGGGAGTAAGGAAGAAGTAATTGAACATTTATTGAGTAATGAATTATTTAGTTATTACAACCAAATAATTTAGTTGTTTGAAACTTTATCTTTGCAACCAAATAATTTAGTTACGTAAAGTTTTTTTAAAATTGGTAACCAATAATATTTGGTTGGAGAAATTAAAAAACATTATGCAACCAAATTAATTAGTTAGGAAAAGTAAAAAATCATTTTGCTACCAAATTATTTGGTTGAAAATAGTAAAAATCATTTTACAACCTAATTATTTGGTTTTCCTAATTTTTATTTGGTTATCAATATGTTGATTTTAATAGTCAACCAAATTGTTAATATTTTAGCAACCAAAATATAATTGGTTATGAATGCTACACTTTTCGCAACCATTTTGGATTTGGTTGTAAAACTTTTGGTTGCAAATCCTACTTTTTCTTGTAGTGATGGTTACCCGCAGCCCGCAGGTACTCGTTATCCATCCCGTACGAGTAAATGAGTACCCGTTAATCTATGGGTTTGGGACATGCGATGGAGTTTCCTCTCCACATGAGATTGGATATCTGTTTCAAGCGGGACGGATACCCAGTCCCGTCCCGTTGCCCACACCTACTTTTGAATTGCTGCAGTTGAACAAATTTCAAATAGAGTTGCTTTGGATTTGTATTGGATGTTAGTTTGATTGATTGTTTCTATTCCTTTTTCATTTTCATTCACTGAAGTTGCTTTGATTTCAGATAGAGTTGCTGCATTTTCATTCTTGGAGGCAGTGGCGGATTCAGAAATTTTGCATAGGGGTGTCCCTCCCAAAAATTAACTTTAAATAAAAATTAAATAATTTTTAAATAAGAAAATATCTAGCTAGCAAAAGTTACAACAAAAGTACACGACGTGTTTCGTGTTATGAAAAATGGTAAAATATATTTGGTGTCTACAATGCTTAACAAATCTCTCTCGATATATCCTACTAGTAAAAGGGTAGTTCGTGATCGGATTTAATCGTTAGGTTTTGAAAATAATTGGGGATAGAAATAATCTCTTACAATTATATTTGGATCTAAAACATAACAACAAATGAGTTATAGTCTAATTGAAAATATATTTACTAATAGTAGAAGTGTCACAAGTTCAAATCACATAGACTGCCACTTAAATATTGTTTCTACCCATATGCAAACTACTACAGGAGATTGGATAATCATTTTCCCAAAATTTAAGTATGTCCTCTTCCACTTAAATATTTTTTTACCCATACGCAAACTACTATCGGAGGTTGGATAATCGTTTTTCCAAATTTTAGGGGTGTCCCACCACGTATCCGCTAATGCTTAGAGGGATTTTTATTATTATTAATATGTTATGAACAGGTCGGTTGTGGGTAAACCCGTTACCCGAGGTCAGGCGGGTGACAGCAAGGTTTGCCTCCCCGATTGCTACTGTTTGGCAAGGTTTATCCAACCCGGGAGAACTGACGGGCGGGATTTGGACACGGGTAACCGCTCTTGATTCGCATGTTGCCAACTATAAGTCGCAAAAACCGAACGACACCAAATTAGAAAGTATTAAATATCAACTTTCTTTTTTAAATAATATATAAGAACGGATTGACCTATCCTTCCCTCTCTTTACCTGCACAAATGTTATCCGACCTAATCCTCACATAACATAAGATATATATGAACATTGAGATACCCGCTCCGTTACGTCCCACACATATCACCACAAGTACCCCGCCCACTATCGGATCCGACCACATCCCAAATGGCTTCGCAACCAGTTCAACCAACCGGTTTAATAACCTACCGACACCAAGTTTCTCAATACCCTCCGAGTTTCCATGTGACCGTCCACTGCTTTTCCAAGTTGCAATACAGAACACCACACAATTATACAACACACCAGTAACCTGGTTGCTAATGTTGGTGATCGGTCTGCCTCATAATTTTCCTCCGTTATGCACTACTTTCTATTTCTGCTGGGGTTTTGCTTTCGGTTAATGTCAATCCGACCGACTACCCGAGTTCGTCTTTAGCAGGATCTATTTTCCCCAGCTTCATTATCCTTTTATACAGTCTCCTACTATAACTCATCAGAAATCGATCGTGAATATACACATTACTGTTAAGCATTGACGGACTAGAAGAAGAAACAACCACCATGGGTGATGGGTTGTACTTAGGGGTGTTTAAACTTTAAACGGTATGGTTACCATGATAATCGTTTTAACCGGTAGTATTTGGCTAATTTGGTTTGGTTAATTTGGATAATTGGTTTGGTTAAATTTTTTGATTTGTTTAGTTTAGGTGGTTTGGTTTGGTTTTAGACACTCCTAACTAATCAAACCAAACTAACCAGTTAAGTAATTATTCATATATCTAATATATACTATATACACATACTTAATACTTGGTATAACCCCTTAACTAGGGCTGGAAGTTTGGTACCGGTATTTGGGATATACCGAATACCGTGCCGAATTTGTCTATATTTGGTATTACCGAATACACGTATTATTTTGTGGGATTGGGATTGGGATTGAGTTTCAGTTGTTATTCGGAATTAGGAAGTGCGGGATTGGGATCGGTATATACCGAAATACCGATCAATACTGAAATATAAGCTAGTGTGTATTTTATTCTCTCAACTAGACTCTCTCATTCACTACTACGCGACCCTCAACCACCAAGAGTGTCATTTAATTATACATAGATCATTACATCACTATTTCACACTAGTATTAGTAGTCTCTCAACCTCAAATTCATCAAATTAAAGATTATCAATTACAAAAACTTGAGATGTTAGCTCTAGGCAACTCAAGACTCTTTGCTTAGTCTCTTTGCCCTTAATTAAACAATAAAATCTGATTTATATATTTAATTATTAATGGCAAAGGTAATTAATTTTGTATTTGATAATACCGATTGGGATACCGAGGTACCAATTGGGATACCGAAATATTTAGGATTGGGATTGAGATACCGAAATTATTTAGGGATTGGGATTGAGATTGATTTCAGGGTGTAATTCGGTATTCGGGATTTCGGTATTTGGTATTGGGATACCGATACTGTACCGATTTCCACCCCTACTCTCAACACCAAACATTCCTTCCTTTTAGACTCATCAACAATAAAGCTCAATTTCAACAAAATAATAATAAAGCTCAATATTGTTCACATACTATATATTTGTATTTGTAGAGTGTAGACCATGATATAAAAGACCCAATTTAAATAAAATCATAAATCTATTAGATGAAGATTTGAAACGACGGTCATTTTTTACCTATGATAATTGCTAAGAGACTAATTCAATTCACACAATCAAAACAATCAATTAACTCCATACTGTTAACATATATTTTTGTTAGATGAATACTTCTATTGACCTAAGATAATTATAGGGTTAATATTTTTGTATGGCCTAAACTTTGACCAAAATAAACATCCTGGCCAATCTTTTTGATCTATAACATCCTGGCCCGAACTATCCATCAAAATAAACAATTTGGCCATATCCGACTTTTGACCGTTAACTTGGATGGTCAAACGCGTTGACTAACAGTCAACGCACCATGTCATCACCCAATCAACTTAAATTAACTTAAAAAATTCACATATTTCTCAAATTTTGAATTTTAACTATTAAAACCTAGAAAAATTATTAAAAAAATCGGGGGGAAAAAAACAAATTGGATTCCCTCCCTTCCCCCAACCACCCATTCTTTAACCCAATAAAATTAAAATAAGAATGAAATCCTAAGTCAAAATCTAATGCCTTCCCCCACCGCCATGTCCCGAGCTGTTAACCAGCCGCCGCCGGATTCTGCGGAACCCGCTTCGCCATCTTTTCAGCTTCCACCCCCGAAATCGACGGAACGGCTTCAGCTCCACGATCTTGTTTGGCAAAACCAGAAACAAAATCCCAACCTCCTCCTCCTCCGCCGCTTCTCGCTATAAACCCCCAGAACAGCCGCCTCTCGAACGGTAAAACGATGGCGATGCTCCGACGATCTATTCAGCTCCTCTCTCAAACTTGCCATTTCAGATCTGCTATCAAAACCGACCTATCTCATCCTCCTCCTCCTCCTCTTCCCATTCCATCGAAACTCTCCCCACCGACTATTTCTCCAAATCGGTTTCCTTTTCCAAAATCAGAAGAACCTCCCTTAATTTCGAATCGCTCGACTAGTCTTGTCCCCCGCCGCCGCCTGATTCTTCCTTCCAACCCCGAAACCTAAGTACAATATCATCAGGAAGAATCTCAACATGATTCGAGTCGGTGCGCCGCCGCCACCAGTCAAATTGCGGAAGTGCAGCGGTGGCAGCGAAGACCTCACGAAGCCTGAGATTTTACTCGAGAGTAGAGGCGAACTGGATGGTGTAGGGAGACGGGAGGATTACGATGGCGGCGGCGAGTTTAGAAGAATGCCCGCTGATGCATTTTCGTCGGACGGAGGAGGAAGATTGTTGTCGGAAGGAAAGCGAAAGGGAGGGGCTCCTGGGTTTTTTCTTGTGGTTGGGGTTAGGGATAAGTGGATGATAGGGTTAATGAAGGGAATCCGACAATTTTTATTTTTTTTTTGCTTTTTTTTATTTTTTAATAATTTTTCTAGGTTTTAATAGTTAAAATTCAAAATTTGAGAAATATGTGAATTTTTTTAGTTTATTTAAGCTGAGTGGGTGATGACATGGCGCGTTAATCGTTAGTCAACGCGTTTGACCATCCAAGTTAACGGTCAAAACTCGGATCTGGCCAAATTGTTTATTTTGATGTATAGTTCGGGCCAGGATGTTATAGATCAAAAAGATTGGCCAGGATGTTTATTTTGGTCAAAGTTCAGGCCATACAAAAATATTAACCCATAATTATATTAGTTGTATGTATTTATGTAAGGGTTAACTATAACTATGTGTTCATTGTAATGTTCATCATTTAAATTGTGAATTGATGTATTAACCGTAAATTTTCTCAATTTATGACAATGTGATGTTATATTGGTTAATCTGGTTAACTAATTAACCAAATCGATTAAATTTTAGTTTGGTTAATTTGGTTGTTGTATTAGTTTGGATGGTTTGGTTATGATATCGTATTCCATGGTTAGTAAAATTTTGGCTTGTTTGGTTTGGTAATTACCATGGTAACCATTTGAACGCCCCTGGATGTACTGAATCATTGCAAAAACATGAGTTGTTTTCAGTATACTATAGGGTAAATTGCAAGTTTGGTCACTGTGTTTGCTAAAAACGTTTATGTTTGGTCACTAAAAATATTTATTTCTATTCGTGGTCACTAAAATTAGTTTAGTAGGTCAAGTTTGGTCACTTTCCGTCCAATTTCATTATTTTTCCCCTACATGACGGTCAACTTTCATAGTTGATCGTTAAATGAGTGACATGTCAATTCAAAAACGATAGAAAATAAATTTTAATCTAGTGCATTATCATAATTATTAAAAAATTAAAATTAAAAATATATTTTCTTAAATCTCTCTCTCCCACTTTCTTAAACTCGATTACTAAACCACCGTCACTGTCTTCGCACTATGAATGGCAATGTGGCGGGTTTGGAGTGGGTTTTCCTAAACCAACCCCATCCTCATTTCTAAATACTCAAACCCATACCCGCCCCATACCCGTGCGGTGGAAGGTTTTACAAACTCATCCCCATACCCGCAGTTTTTGGATACACACGGGTAATACCCGCCCCATCAACTAATCACCATCAATAAAAGAATATGGTGATAAATATGGATACTACCCGCCCAAAATTATGGAACTAATACATAAGATAATGAAATTACGGTTTGGTTGCCATCAATTATATTTTAACACTTTGTTTTTTCTTTTAGTTAACCTTCATTCCATTGACAAGTTACAATAGACTCCTTATATTTTATGCATACAACTAATATTCTTGGTGGGGCGGGTTTGTATATGGGTATGGGGCGGGGGAGTCCAAAATCGTACCCGCCCCATACCCAGTCAATGCGGGGATTCCCCGCATTGACTGGGTCTGAGGCGGTCGTGTACCCGCGACCATGAGTTTGGTTGTCATCCCTACTTTGCACAGCTGCGCGACCTCGAAGTGGCAAATTTTTGGCGATCACGGATGGATTTGTAACGATTATGCTAATGCTGGTGAAGTGATTGTGGATGAGAGTCATGTTTAGCCCGCGCGGTCCTGTTGTGGACGTTATCCAACCCGTGGGCGAGGTCCTTTGCGATCCGGATTCTGAAAATCCAAGACGAGAGCACCGTGAAGTCGGGATTCCTTTAGTTCCCCAAGCAATTGAAATTTTTGCGGCGGAACTTGCGCCGCAAGATGATGGTGCTGCTGCCGCGGGTGCACCTCGAGCAGGAGGAGGGGGAGTACAGCTTCGCGAGGAAGCTGTTGGTGGGAAAATGAGGAGAAGCTATGGATAATATCATGATAATTAATTCAACTCATTAATTACGGTACATATAGTAGTCTCTGGAACTCAACATACCATCAAGCTTCCAACTGAGCCCTAGGCATAGAATGAAGGTAAGCTTGAAACCACGACGCCATCACTCTTCACCGTGCCACAGGCAGACTTGTGATACTGAGGACATGCCTAAGCACCAGAATTGGAGATCTGAAAGCTACATGCCACAGATTCCACTCACTTTCACCATAACCCAATCCATTGTGATTATGAATTTATGATACTAGCCAGTAGCCAGCACCTTTGACTGATACAGCACCATAAGCCGTGGGTAATTAAGGGCTGCCCTGCCCTAATGACTATAGTACTGTCCGATCATAAATAGAATATTGTAACCCCTTTTATTAATTCTTAAACCCCATTTAGTTGAATTAATTAGCTATCATCTAACTAAACCTATCAATTTTAGCTATTGGGCGGGTAATACAGGTACTCGGTGGATAACCATTGTAGAAATTCTTGATCCCAAGTCCCATATGCCATAACGAGACGAAAATAGATTTATCCAAATACACGTTTCCCGTTGCCCTCCCCTAAGCATGGTGGGGTTTGGGGATTAAAAAAAGTTTTTATTTGTTTTTAATAGTATGAATAGTGTGGATACCCATTGTAGAAATTCTTCATCCCAAGTCTCATAGGCCATAACGAGACGAAAATGGGTTTACCCAAATACATGTTTCCCGTTGCCCTCCCCTAAGCGTGGTGGGTTTGGGGATTAAAAAAAGTTTTTATTTGTTTTTAATAGTATGAATAGTGAACAAAGAATTCAATCTGTGAACCCAAACGACTCCAAAAGATCCAACATATATTTTCGCCGAGTCACCAACAATCCTAAGATGACCGACTAACCTCAAGGCCTAAGAAATATGAAACTTCTCACATTTCCTTCAAGTTGAATGCATTCCGCAATGTTGCAGTAATCTCACGAATGTCGGCTTAATCACTCCCTGTAATAATCATATCATCCACTTACACCAAAGAGAACCACCACACCATCTACAATTGTACGCAAATTGTTTTGGGCTTGGAACAAGGTTGTCAAACCTGTATCCGGCTGACTAGTTCAGCTGGTTTCGCCCGGAATGATCATCTAAATGGTTGGAATACACTTCGGTTGGATGGTTCTGAAAAACATCAAAATTAGGTTAAATCAGCCAAAATTGGATTAAACCAGTTTAAATCGAGTGATCTGACCAGTCAAAACATGTCAAATATTGGTAATTTTGTAATTTTGTAATATATCATTTTTGAAGAAATAATTTGGTAGTATATGAATTTAGATTAATGAGATTGTTTTAAAATATGTCAAATATATGCATAATATATTTGTTATTCGACATTTTTTCCACATATTCTATTAATACAGATTCGAACTGATTAAACACGATCCGACCATTAAATCTCAAATCACTTGTCAAACCAACCTGATGTCTTAACCAGGTTTGAGAACCTTGGCTTGGATTGAATGACCCTGGCCCAAACTGAAACCGGTTGAAGTTTGAATAACTTGAAGTCTTGAACGGTTGAACCCCACCCGTGCCAAGTGTGCAACACTGCAACAGTCAAAAACCAGTCGTCGCTCCTCGCTCGCTCTTCATGCTTCTTCCCTTCCCGGACCCCTAAAAATAAAATCTACCGCAGCACTGCAAATTCTAATATGAGGGAAGTTCTAGCTTCGGGGTCGAAATCCTCGCCATTGCCGTCCCCTGATCGTTTCTAGGAGAATGGCTAGCTCAGAAGTTGAGGTGGGTGTGATTTGAGTCGTTTCTCGCTCTCTGAACTCTGATTAAAGAGGGTAGAAATGGAGTTCACTGAAGCTTACAAGCAAACCGGTCCGTGTTGCTTCTCTCCCAACTCGAGATACGTCGCTGCCGCCGTCGAATACCGGCTGGTGATTCGTGACACCTACTCGTTTAAGGTATGCGCTGCTCTTCAGACATCAGAACGGGAGCTCGTTTTATTGAGAAATTTGATTTACTTAGTCTAAATTGAACTGATCGGGGACAATGTGGCAAAATAGTGAGAATCAGCTAGGACGTATGACTAATCTTGAATTTTCAATATGTGATCTTTGTGGAACACAATAGGATGCAATCTGACGATTTCTTATTGAAAGCAGTAAAGCAAATATAAGTACGTTGTTGTGAACCACAAGACTCGGCCACTAACAACCACACTAACTTCCAGACTCCTAAACTTCAGCTGCCACTACCAACAGATTGAGCTGAAAACTCTCAACCATTCAAACAGAACACGCAAGACTTATTTGTAATGAACTAGACTTAAAGGACCAACTGGACACTTTGACAAACGACACCGTTCCTACTAATACGAAAGACTCTAATTCAAACACAACTTTTGGCGCCTTCAACCCAATCCTTGTGCAGCAAGGATTCCAGCTCTAGCAGTTCCAACAGATCCTCCCCTGAACTGAAGTATCTCCTACACCAAACTTCAGTTCACTTCAACACTGCTCAATCCAATTTGCCTATCACTTCAGAAACATCACAAACCCCCAGTCTGCTCCTCAGTCTCAGAAACGACTCCAACTTCAGTGCTTTTGTCATGATATCAACAACTTGATCTTGAGTCCCACAGTGCTTCAACTCAACAACTCCATCCTTTGCTAAATCCCTGAGGAAATGGAACCTCACATCTATGTGTTTGCTTCGTCCATGGAAAACTGGATTCTTGGACAGTTTGATTGTTGAACTGTTGTCACAAAGGATAACAGTTCCATTACTCACACTCTTCTTCCAGCCAATTTCCTCTAGGATTCTTCTAAGCCATACACCCTGAGCTGCACAATAAGAGGCAGCAATGAATTCTGCTTCAGTTGTAGATAGAGTGACTACTGGTTGCTTCTTGGAGGCCCCAGACACAGCACCTCCTGCCAGGAAGAAAATATAGCCACTAGTGCTTCTTCTATCATCGAGATCACCAGCATAATCACTATCAGTGAAGCCAAGTAAACTCTCTTCCTCAGTTCCTCTTTGATACAAAATGCCATGGCTCAGTGTACCCTTTAGATACCTTAGAATCCTCTTACCAGCCAACATATGATGTCTGGTTGGTGCCTCCATATACCTGCTCAGCAAACATACACCAAACATTAGATCAGGTCTGGTTGCTGTGATGTACAGTAGGCTCCCAATCAGTTTCTTGAATTCTCCAGCATCTGCAGGGCAACCATCTCCAGCCTTTGTTAGCTTTGTACCAGGCACAATTGGGTTGTGAGTAAAATTGCACTCCAGCAGCTTAAATCTTTCCAGGACTTCCTTTGCATATTTCTGCTGACATATAAAAATCCCAGCCTCATTTTGAATCACCTCCACTCCTAGAAAGTATCTCATCTTACCCAGATCAGTCATTTCAAACTCAGCCTCCATTGACTGTTTGAAATCTTTAATCATCTCATTGCTGGTGCTCATGTACATAAGATCATCCACATACAGACTCACAATCAACAGATCAGATCCAACCCTCTTGATGAACAAGGTTGCTTCACTTGGACATCTTTCAAAACCTTGACTGAGAAACCATGTATCAATTCTACTGTACCAGGCCCTAGGAGCCTGTTTCAAGCCATATAGAGCCTTCTTCAGTTTGTAGACTTTATTTTCCTCCCCAGCAACCACAAATCCTTATGGTTGCTCAACATAGACATCTTCTGTAAGCTCACCATTCAGAAAAGCACTTTTCACATCTAATTGCCAGATTGTTAAACCATGATGAGCAGCAAAAGCAAACAAGGTTCTGATGGTGTCCCACCTGGCTACTGGAGCAAACACTTCAGTGAAGTCAATTCCTGGTCTCTGTGCATAGCCCTTGACCACCAACCTGGATTTATGCTTGTCAAGGTCTCTAGTTTCCTTGACCTTTGTCTTATAAACCCACTTCACTCCAATAGGAATTACTCCCTCAGGGCAGTCTGTCAACTCCCAAGTATCATTCCTTTCAATTGCTTGCATCTCCAGCTTCATTGAATCATCCCAGATATCAATACCAGCAGCTTCCTCATAGCTTTGAGGATCATCAGTAGTAGCTATCATGACTGGCCAGTCTGTGATCAGAGATTCCACCTGTCTGCAGTCATATATAGCCAGATGACTAGGTGGTTTCCTGGTTCTGGGACCAAGATATGAACTTAGAGGGAGTCCCATCACATCAGTACCAGTATCTTCCTCTTCTTCCTCAGTAGCATTCACCCCAGAATTTGGTGGTGGAGTAGATGGATTTGTAGGTTCCTCTTCCTCCTCAGTATCTTCTACCACACTTGGCCCCTCTTCTCCATCAGAATCACTCCAGTCTTCTTCACTTCCTTCCCACAACAGTCTGATGAGAGCAGGAGTAATGTCTGACTTCCAATTCCAACCCTTACTCTCATCAAAAACAACATCTCGACTGATGATTATCTTCCTGGTCTGAGTGTTGTAGAGTTTATAAGCTTTAGATTCTGTAGAGATACCCAGAAATTGACACTGTATACTTTTGTCATCAAGTTTCTTCCTTTGCTGATCTGGAATGTGTGCATATGCAACACAGCCAAACACTCTGAAATGAGCAACAGATGGTGGAGAGCCAGTCCATAGTTCTTGTGATGTTTTACCCTTATTGGCCACAGTTGGACTCCTGTTGAGCACATGTGTGGTCCAATTTACAGCCTCAGGCCAAAACACAACAGGAACCTTTGTGTCTTTCAACATACACCTGACCATATTCATTGTAGTTCTATTCTTTCTCTCAGCTACCCCATTCTGTTGTGGAGTCAGAGCTGCTGTCAACTGCCTCTTTATTCCAGCTTCCTCACACAAATCCTTAAACTCTTGCAAAAGGAATTCCCCTCCTCTATCAGTTCTAAGACACAGAATTGATGCTCCAGTTTCATTCTCAACTTGAGCCTTGAACTTCTTAAACCATTCAAGAGTATCAGACTTGGCAGCCAAGAAGTAGACCCACAGTTTCCTACTAAAATCATCAATCAAGGTCAGTATGTACCTCTTACCCCCATTTGAGGTTGGAGTAATAGGTCCACACAGATCAGCATGCAGCAACTGGAGTTTCTGAGTTGCTCTCCATGAACTTTTCCGAGGAAAAGGCTGCCTGGTCTGCTTCCCAACCTGACAAGTAGAACACACTCCAACTGCTCCTTTCAGTTCAGGTAGGCCTTGTACCAGCTTCTTTCTTTGCACTTGTAGTATGCCTTGAGGATTGAAATGACCAAACCTCCTATGCCAGAGGCTTAGTGAACCTTCCTTTGAGTTCTCAACCTGCAAACACTGACTGTCAACAGCACTGACATTCTCAGCAGCTTGCAAGACAAACATTCTATTTGCCTTCATCCTGGTCTCCAGCAGAAAACCTCTATCTTCATGAAATATTTTGCACTCATTCCTCCTGACTAGGAATTCCAATCCCTTCTCTTGTAATTGGCCCATACTCAACAAATTTGTCTTCAAGCCAGGAACAAAGAAAACATCATTTATAACTAGGGACACTCCACTTATCTGCAACCTCACAGTCCCTTTGCCAGCCACATCTAACTTGCTGTTATCCCCCAACCTCACTTTTCCAGTTCCAGAAGAGGTTGTATCCAAGTTGCCAAACCACTTTCTGTTACCACTCATATGATTGCTACATCCTGAATCCAGGAACCACCACTGTTCCTTTCCTTCCAACTGTGTATCTTCCAGAAAAGCCATCAGCAGAACATCATCACTCATTTTCTCTTGATTGGAGCTAGAATAGTAAGCCTGTTGATTTGTGTACCAGTCAGGACACTCACTGCGATAGTGTCCAAACTTGTGACACTTATAACACTCAACATTCTCCCTATTCCAACCCCTACCACCTCTACCTCTGCCTTCTCTGCCTGCAGAACCACTTCTGCCTGCTCCTCTACCTCCTCTACCACCATATTCATGGAAAATCTTCAAAGCCTGATCCTCCTCCACCAGAGGTTTCTTGTGAAACTTCTGTTCATGTACCAGTAAAGAGCTCTGAAGAGCATCAACAGACAAAGTCTCAATGTCTTTTGACTCCTCAATAGAGCAAACAACATAATTGAATCTTTCTGTCAAGGTTCTCAGGATCTTCTCAACTATTTTCACATCAGGCATATCTTCACCACAGTTCCTCATATCATTGGCTATAACCATAACTCTGCTAAAATATGCAGTAACTGTCTCACCTTCTTTCATTTCAAGAACTTCAAAGTTCCTTCTCAAAGCCTGCAACTGAGCCTTCTGAACACGAGCACTTCCCTGATATTTGGTTTTCATAGCATCCCAGAGTTGCTTAGCAGTTGCCTTGTTGGTGATAGTCTTCAGGATTGATTTGTCGATGGAGCTAAACATATAATTTTTAGCCTTGAGATCCTTGAGCTTAAGGTCATCGAGGCTCTTGGATTCAGTAGCAGACAACTGAATTCCTAGAGCTGGTTCCTGAAACCCTTCACTCACAACAACCCAATACTCCTTGGATCTCAAGAGATTTTCCATCAAGAGACTCCAGTGGTCATAATCTCCATCGAACTTTGGCAGACCAACCTGAGCAAAACCAGAATTATCACCCATACTTACACAGCACTCACAACTCACTGATTACTATGTTTCTCTCACCCTTGGTATAGCTTTCTCACCTCAATACCCTCGTGTTTCCCAACCCAGATCCTGCAAATCACTCAATTTCACTCTAGAACAATCTCTCAATAAGCTTGAAAGCTTAATCAACTCTAAACTGGTTACAACTTGCAAAGTGCTCTGATACCAAATGTGGAACACAATAGGATGCAATTTGACGATTTCTTATTGAAAGCAGTAAAGCAAATATAAGTACGTTGTTGTGAACCACAAGACTCGGCCACTTACAACCACACTAACTTCCAGACTCCTAAACTTCAGCTGCCACTACCAACAGATTGAGCTGAAAACTCTCAACCATTCAAACAGAACACGCAGGACTTATTTGTAATGAACTAGACTTAAAGGACCAACTGGACACTTTGACAAACGACACCGTTCCTACTAATACGAAAGACTCTAATTCAAACACAACTTTTGGCGCCTTCAACCCAATCCTTGTGCAGCAAGGATTCCAGCTCTAGCAGTTCCAACAATCTTGTGGTTTTCTAGCCGACTGAGAAATTTGCCCGTCAAAATTTCAAGTATGTAATTGGGAGTTGCCTGCATTTATTCTCTCTGTGCAGGTTGTGCAGTTGTTTTCGTGCTTGGATAAAGATCAGTTTTATAGAATGGGCGCTTGATTCTGAGTACATTCTTTGCGGCTTGTACAAAAGGCCACTGATTCAGGCATGGTCGTTGACCCAACCAGAGTGGACATATAAGATAGATGAAGGTTTAGCTGGTATAGCTTATGCTAGATGGATCCCCGATAGCCATCACATTCTGACCACCTCCGAGTTTCAACTGCGGTTCACTGTTTGGTTGCTACTGAACACAGCTTGTGTTCATGTGCAGTGGCCAAAGCATGGATCTAAGGGAGTTTGTTTCACCAAAGATGGGAAATTTGCTGTCATTTGTACTAGGCGCGATTGCAAGGACTATGTCAATATCTTGTCTTGTCATACGTGGGAGATAATGGGTACTTTTTGCAGTTGATACGGTAGATTGGGTTGATATTGAATGTTGGAAATCTGGTTGAACTGGACTAACCAAGTCAAACCGGTTTTGGGTTGGACCGACCAACCGGTTTGGGATTACACCGACCGAACCGATATTCTAATTCCGTGAAGGGACACATCCCTTTGGCCTAGTGGCGGTTGCATTATTTTATGGATAAGGATAACCTTATGGATAGAGGCAACCCTTCATATGGATAAGGATAACCTTTCATATGAATAGAGGCAACCTTTCATATGGATAAAGACAACCTTTCGTATGGATAAAGGCAACCTTTCATGAAACAGGGCATGGATTCGGCCCCTATAAATATGTGTGGGGTGGATGATGCCACATACCATCAAACATATTCTTCTTCTTTCTTCCAAAAATTTCTAAGTATGCTTTAGTGTTCTTGAGCCTGGAACCTAAAGTGGTGATAGTTTTATCCTCGGGAGAAATTTCCTGTAACCCAAGGCTTTGTAGAGGGTGGAAATATTCTTTTCGGAAAGTGAACATTGTTCACGACTCTATCACAATCCTGGTCACCCGGTCTCGGGCTATCGTACGTGTACCCTCGTCCCTAAAAGTCCCAACAATCGAAAAGAATAATTTTCCGGTACGATGGCTCGAACCGCTCTTTACAAGAAACCGGTTCCGGTCTATGGAATTATGAGAATGTTCGATGATGGGTTTTTCATTGATGGCAGTAGAAGATGGGTTTTCTTCGTACTTATCTCATGGTGTATTCCATATCCAGAAGGTAACTTGGAAGAGGGATGATTCAAAGATGAGGAAGAAGGAAAATGATTCGTAAAATGGAGAAATAGAAGAATGAAAATTGCCTTTGGGTAGGTCACATACTCAATGGTTAAATAATCTAATTCTCTATTAGACATTTACGAAGTTCTAGATAAACTTGGATTTGTCTAGTGGTTTGGTGGTGTGATTTTGTCTAGTGGTTTATGTTATTTTAAACCAAGGAGACAAAATTGTATACACAATGTGTGATGATTCTGGTAATAGAGTCGTTGTGTTTGTATGTAGATGACATATTTATCTTTGGGACCAATCAAAGATAAGTGATTTGTCAAGTGGTTTATGTTATTTTAAACCAAAGAGACAAATGTGTACACAATTGATGATGATTCTGGTAATGAAGTCATCGTACATTTGTCTGTATATGACATGCTTATCTTTGAGACCAATAAAAGATAAGTGAACTTTGATAAAAAGTTGTTATTTCAATTCTCCATGTGGGACATGGGGGAGGCATTTGTGATTCTGTGTATTGAATCAAGCGGAACGACAAGAAATAGTCCTTCTCTCAATTTTTCTGCATGAGAAGGTACTTGCGTAAATTCCATAGTAGGAATTGTAGTGAGTTAAAGACCCCAATGGATCCAAGTATGGAACTTATGGTTAATACTGGAAATCAGTTTTACAAATGGAGTATTCCATGTCAAATTGGGGGCTCGATGTATGCATGACTTGCATGATGCTAGATATCGCATATGCGATAGAACAATTAAGTTGGGACGTGATGAATCCTAGTTCTCATTATTTGAAATGAAATGAGGCATGTTCTAGGATATGTCAAAGGCACATTGTATTGAGTTATAGTGGCTTTCCATCCATTTTTGGAAGGATTTGTTGATGTTAGTTGGATTTCTCATGTTAAAGGTGATACTTCGACATTGAGATGGGTCCTCTTGCTTGGGGGAGGTGCCATATTTTGGGCCTCTATAATGCAAACTTGCATCACTAGTTCCATTATGGAGTCAAAGTTTGTGGCCTTGATTTCTCTTAGATAAAAGGCATTATTGTTGAGATGTTTGGTTTATGACATATATTTATGGTCTAAACCAATCTCACTTATTGCTATTTTTTGTGATAGTAATGCTAATTTGGCTAAGGCATATAGTCAAGTGAAAATGTCAAGTACGGTCATGTGAAAGTAAGACACGGTAAAATCTTTGAACTGATCATTCATAGAGTTGTGTCTAAACAATATGACCAGACTCGAGATAATTTGGTTGATCATTTGACGAAGTGGTTAACTAGTGACTTGGTGATCAAGTCTGTGAAAGGGATGGGTTTAAAGTCCATATAATTTCTGATCATGGGATACCCAATTCCCCTCTAATACAACGTTAGAGGCTGAATTCAATGTGGAAAGCTCATTCTTAGAAATTGAAGCACACAATTTGTCATCCCAAGGTATGTGCTTGTTATCTGCATGAGAAAAGAGGATGAAGTTCAAAACTTCTTAATTGAATCTTTGACAAAGTGTATTATGCGGGTACACGAATAAAAGATTCGACCTACGTAAGCATGAAGTGTAGCCGCTTCAAGAAACCCGGACTTTGGTTTTGTGTGCGCTTATGAGAAGGATTGGACACATGGCGGATAATAGTGTCAAGGCACTTAGAAGTTTGAAAACTTAAGTGTATATTATCTTCGAATATTCATATGAGTCAATGGGTTCAATCGTTACCGACACCCTTTGTATTCGAGTATTCGTCAAGTGTAATATACTAAGGTGAAAATTCAATCGTCACGACATTTTCATTTATGCTTAAGTTTTGTTGGAAGGATGTTGTGATTTTAGTGAATTCTATAATACACTAAAATGGGGGAGGAATGTTGGAAATCTGGTTGAACCGGACTAACCAAGTCAAACCGGTTTTGGGTTGGACCGACCAACCGGTTTGGGATTACACCGACCGAACCGATATTCTAATTCCGTGAAGGGACACATCCCTTTGGCCTAGTGGCGGTTGCATTATTTTATGGATAAGGATAACCTTATGGATAGAGGCAACCCTTCATATGGATAAGGATAACCTTTCATATGAATAGAGGCAACCTTTCATATGGATAAAGACAACCTTTCGTATGGATAAAGGCAACCTTTCATGAAACAGTGCATGGATTCGGCCCCTATAAATATGTGTGGGGTGGATGATGCCACATACCATCAAACATATTCTTCTTCTTTCTTCCAAAAATTTCTAAGTATGCTTTAGTGTTCTTGAGCCTGGAACCTAAAGTGGTGATAGTTTTATCCTCGGGAGAAATTTCCTGTAACCCAAGGCTTTGTAGAGGGTGGAAATATTCTTTTCGGAAAGTGAAGATTGTTCACGACTCTATCAAAATCCTGGTCACCCGGTCTCGGGCTATCGTACGTGTACCCTCGTCCCTAAAAGTCCCAACATTGAATACTCGCCTGATGATAGTGCTATAGTGATCTGGGATTCTCCTCTTGAATACAAGGTATTGGGCTCATATTGTCATTCACGTTACCACGTTCCTTTTCCAAATTGAAATACGAAGAAGTCTTTCAAATGTAATATGTTGGAGCATATCTGACATTGCATGTAAAAGCTGCTGATAAACAAGAGGGAATGTCGGTTATGTGGAATAACTTATGTAGTTAGAACTTGTGTTTCGATTTGCAGGTTCTAATCTATTCCCCAGATGGTCGTTGTCTGTTCAAGTATCAGGCATATGAGAGTGGGCTAGGGGTGAAAAGTGTTTCCTGGCCTCCTTGTGGCCAGTTCTTAGCTGTAGGTAGTTATGATCAAATGTTGCGGGTCCTAAATCACCTTACCTGGAAAACATTTGCTGAATTTATGCATCTCTCTACTGTTCGTTCTCCTTGTTATGCTGCTGTCTTCAAGGTAATTTTGTGTACTTAGCTTCAAATTTTCTGTTTAGAAGAAGATTTAACTAATGACAAGTATTTCTCACATATGTTATCCTAATTCATCAGGAGGTGGATGAGCCTTTGCATCTTGCCATGTCTGAATTAAGCTTAAGCAAGGAATTTCTCCAAGGCCGTTCTGGTAAAGCTCAAGTCTTGTAATAACCTTACACATTGAAGGAGCATGTGATTAACGTAATGCTTCTTTTCTATTGCTTTTTAACCAAGATTAATTCTTTCACTAGTGCCTTCTCCTCCCTAAAAGATGCCACAGAAGAACCCTACGGAGTTAGATACGAGATTATGGAAGTACCTATTGCTCTGTCTTTCCAAAAGCCTCAGGCTGACAAGCCAAATCCCAAGCAAGGAATTGGTGAGCACTTCTTTCCCCTGTCAAACCATCTTCCTGTAATTTGGAAATGTTCGTGCCCAGTAACTATGCGCCCCGAGACTTCGCACGCAATCCTCCGGTATGCCTTCCCCTGCACGCAACACGGCTAACTTGAGCCCAAGGCTGGGCTCGTTAGCACTCCGACGCCCAAGTCAGTCACAGTTTCTAGAGAGAGAAGTGAATAGTAATTCTAGAGAGAAGCCCCAACCTGAGTAAATGAGGTTCACCAACTCTCCTATTTATACCTCGGGTCTGGCCGACCAACATCCTCGCATCCCGCCTGTCGCCTGACCCGCATTTAATGCACCGTACGGCCCGGTACCATGCGCCTCGACCACCTGACACCATACTCAGGCGGTCGAAGGCGCGTGACGTCAGCTGGTCCCTCCTCCGTACCTCCCTATCCGCTACGCACCCTTGTCGTATGCGCCCTGTGTCAGAGTCTTGGTCCCACCTGGCCTGGGTGCTCCTCTCTGTTGGGTGGGCTGACTTCCTTTATGCCCCCTTGGGCCTACCGGGTTGGGCTCTAAGACTTAGCCCATCCATCCTTGGCCTTGGGCCTGCTAAGCCTGACCCTCTTGGGCCGAGGCTATGCCCCCAACAATTGCCTGGATTTCCTGGAACAGGCGTCTCGCCCGTACCTCATGCGCCTTTCCCCCTGCCTAGGTTGTTCGTCGTCTTCATCGTTCCTGTGCGCCTTGTTTCTTGACTCGTCTTTTCAGCTTCCCCTTTCCTTGCCGCCATTATGGGGTTCTTGGGATTCCCCCTCCTTTCGAGACTTTTGGACTCCCCCACCATCCCCTCGCGAGACCTTTGGTATTCCCCTACTCAGTGAGACTCTTGGGCTTCCCCTTCTACTCCCCCCTAGTCCGTTTCGAAATGGACTAACATCCTCTCTTGCCGCTCTCATCCCCCCTATATATTCCTTCCTCCCCTTGCCTGTCACTCTCACTTGCCCACTTCGCTCTAACCTCTCTCCTCTTTGCTCTGACCTCTCTCTTCTTTCTCTCACTAAGTCCGAGCGGCTTCTCCTCTGCCTTCGTCGAGCTCGCCTCCGCCTCATTCAATGTCGACCTCACAGCAAACTGGTCCGGTGCGCTCGGCGTCTGCTGCTGGTGCTCCTCCATCCTCGGGCGCTGCGCCTCGTCGTACGGCTCTTCTCCCCTCGCCCTTTTTTTTAAGGGTTATGCGCTCTCGATTTCCCCTTCGCATGCTTCGTTCTCTCCATCCACTCCTCTTCTGATGCGCCTCGCGCCTCTTATGTCATCTTCGAATTCTTTCCTGACCACTCTCTGCCCCCTTGCCCAGGCCCTGACGCATCGCAAAGCTATGCGTTTCGTTCGTGGGAGTCGACTTGGGCCTCGGGGCAAGCGCCTGGCAACGTAGCTGGTCTACCCGTGGATTCAGCGGGCCCAAAGCATCCCTCCAAATGCCTGCGCGTGCGCCTCGAAAAGCTGCTGGTGGCCGCGCAAATGCCTGCGCCCTGGCAGTATTGCCATGCGCCCCGCTCGTCTCGGATAGGCGTTTGTGGCGACAGCGGCTGGACGGGGATTTACCAGGAGTATCTAAGGTTTGGTCTGCGCTTTCCCTTGGATCCCGTTCTAGAAGGGGTCCTTGATGCGTGCCAATGCCCGCTCGGGCGCCTCTCTCCTGCCGTTGTGTTGTACTCAGTCCTCTTCCGCCACAAGTGCCAGCAGTTAGGCATAGAACCCACCTTCAAACTCTTCAATCATTTTTTTTCTATGTCGAGGAGCACCAACTGCCTCATCCTCAATAAGCGTAAGAAGTTAGGGTATAGCTTCATCCGTAGTTGCCAAAAGATAGGGCGCAAGTGGTTCGATTCGTACTTTTTTGTTCGCCCTCGAGAAATACCCTTCTTTGCCAGCGGGCGCCCCGCTATGATGGAGTGGTCACTAGGAACCCCCGATTACTTCAACAAGCCCGCTCCCTTGAGCAAGTCGGAGTTGGCCAGTGCTAGGCGCCTCGCCGAAGAGCCCTTCGACCTTACTGATGACGATGCTTACGTGCAGCTCTTGGCCGACTTTTACCAAGACGGTACCCTGGCTCGGGCGCCTTGGCTCTCATTCCTACTATGCTCCTTTACTCCGTTTGCTAACCTTCGCCCTCTTTCTCTCTTTTGCAGGTACAGATTTTACTTCGGTGACGTCCATCATCCGATCCAGGCTGGGGCTCGGCCAGGATGACGGGAGCGCCTCCCCTGCGTCCGGCGCCGCTGGGCCGTCCGCCTCCGAGCCTGCGAGGCGTACAATCCGGATTAAGGCCAAGGCGAAGGCGGTCCCTTCCGCTTCCGCTTCGGGCGCCTCAGACGGGGCCTCGCCGCATCATAGTTCGGGCGCGGGCGCAGGCAGCCCATCCGCCTCCGCTGGCCCTTCTGCGCGGGAGCGCATGCGCTCTCCCCGGACTCCCGCCTCGGGATCCGCTCCTCATGCAACAAGGGAGGCGGGTATGCCTCCGTCGCCGGCGCCCTCTTCGCGTAAGAGATCCGGGGACGACCAAGCCCGCCCCGCCAAGCGGGCGAAGGCGCCCCCGCCTGATACATCCGGGTTGCCACCCAGCTTCGTGGCGCCGATCCCCCCTTATCTCCAACCTCCGAGGCGCCCCCTTACCAAGGTCGCTGTGGGCGTGCCGGTGAAGGCGGCCAAGGAGTTTGGCGCCTCCGTTCAGTGGGCGCGCTCCCAATACAATGTGGTCGAGCATCCGGAGGGCCTTGTCTCCAACAAGACATGGCATACGATGACCAACATGACCGTGCGGGTAAGCATTGGTCTCCGTTCGATTGATCTTGTTTTAGTCTTTCATTCTTTTATTTTTTCTAACTCTTTCCATGCGCCCCAGATGATGCTCCTTTGCGAGGCCACTACCCGCGAGGTAGAGAAGATCAGGCGCGAAGGCGCGGAGGCCGCCATAGCTGCTACACGCCTCCAATCCGACTTGGAGGCTACGGAGAAGAAGGCTTCTGGTGATGCTGCCCAGCGCGAGCAGGAGATCGAGGCGGAACGTGAGAAGGTGCGCCTCGAGGAGCAGGCGCGGTACGCGGAGGTGGAGAAGGCGCTCCGAGAGAGGGAGGGCGCCCTAACTAGGGAGCGGGACGCCCTCCTTGAGGAGCGTAACGCCCTCCGCGAATCGGTGCGCGACTTGGAGGTGTCCGGCAAGAAGGCTCGGAAGTCCAGCAGGCGCTACCACCGGGACTTAAAGAAGGCCCGAGTAGTGGAGGAGAGTTTGAGGCGTGACCTAGCCGATTACAAGAACTCCACTGCCGGGAAAAATCTTCAGGCGGATACCGTCATAAGCACGGTGGAGATTGCCCAGCAGAAGCTTAACGCCGATCATCCAGATTGGGTCTTCGATGCCATGGACCTGATGAGCCACATCATTACCGTGTTGGAGCAGGCGCCCCCGGAGGATGGGGAAGAGCAGGCGCAGGGTGCCCAGAGTGAGGCGCATGAAGAGGTGCAGAGCGCCGAAGACTCCGGAGCTGATGCCGGCCAGGGCGCTGACGAGAGGGTCGACCTCAGTGGTAGCGATGCGTCGGACGCCGGGGACGAAGGCTCGGGAGGCGAAGGAGGCAGCGGCGAGGAGGTCGAAGTCGAGGATTGATGCTAGAGAACTCTTTTTAGGACGTGTTCCCTTTCCAGTTTTTATGTTGTCATTTCTGTGTTTGCTTTTCAAGACTACTGTGAACGTTATGTTGTTTAAGTTATCTTCGTTCTCTTTTGGCATTCCTCTCCTCGCCTATGTTTAACATTTCTAGGGCGCAACATTGTCCAGGGCGCTTTACGAAGAGCTTATCATTTCCAGGGCGCAAACTACTTAAGGAGCTTTACGAGACACGCGTGCACATATGACTAACTGTGGTTTCCTTAGGTTATTCACGGGGCGCTAGGAACAGGGCGCTTTATTTAAGGGCGCAAAATTTTGGGCGCTTTGCGGAGTGATGGACTTTCCATTTCGTGCGCGATTTGCACAAAAGATCGATCTTGGGAGGGCGCGAACTGATTAGGGCGCTTTACAAAACAACACGTACGCACGCAATTGACAACATTCCCTTTAGATTACTCAAACGGGGCGCAAAAGACTGGGCGCTTTACAGTGACATAATGCGGAAATTAAAATGTTAGGTCGTCTTACAATCACACGTTGAGGCGCATGGGATACCATGCTTGCAGTAAGTATGCCTCCTACAGCCTGGTGAACTATTCTCACCAGCTGGGCAAAATGAAGGCGTCCGCCTTCCCCGCCACGTCGATCATTCTGAAACTTCATCTCCCGCCGTACCCTTGTACGCTCGTAAGTTCATGGCATTCCACGTTCGCTTTACGGCCTTCCCGCCCATGCGCTCGAGTTTGAAGGTGGCAGGCCCCACTACTTCCCTGATGCGGTACGGTCCCTTCCACTTGGGTGCTAACTTGCCCTCACAAGCCTTCGGACGAAAATCACGCCTTAGTACCAAGCTTCCCATGCCGATCTAATGGGGGCACATCCTGCGATCGTAGTACCTGGCCACTTGTCGTTTCATTGCTTCCAAACGCACAGAAGCGACATCCCTGCGCCCTTCCAAGATGTCGAGGTCATGGATGCGCTCCCCCTCGTTGGCTTGCGCTTCGTATTCTGCCATCCTGAACATGGGGAAGCGCATCTTTACTGGGATGACTGCCTCACTACCGTAAGTCAATGTGAATGGCGTCTCCCCCGTCGCTACCTTGTATGTCGTCCGATGCGCCCAGAGCACGCCCGGGAGTTCCTCCACCCATCTTCCTTTGGCGCCCAGTAACCTGGTGTGGAGGCCATGTAAAATGCTCTTGTTGGCCGCCTCCGCTTGTCCGTTAGCCTGGGGATAAGCCACGGACGAGAATCGCAGGACCACCCCACTCTCGTCGCAGAACTCAATGAACTTTTGGCAGTCGAACTGTTTGCCATGATCCGCTACGATGGACTCCGGTAGACCGAAGCGGGTAAAGATATTCCTGGTAGTGAACTTCCTGACTTGGCCCTGGGTGATGGTTGCCAACGGTTCCGCCTCGATCCACTAGGAGAAGTAGTCCACCGCCACGATCAAGTATTTCATTTGGCCCGGCGCCTTAGGGAAGGGCCCCAGCAAGTCCATCCCCCACTGCAAGAACGGCCATGCGCCCACGTTGCCCTGCATGGGTGCTTTTGGGACATGGGTGTCGTTGGCATGGATCTGGCACTGGTGGCAGCTGTCGACATGTGTTTTCGCATCCGTCCGGATGGTGGGCCAGTAGTAGCCTTGCCGTAACAACACCTTCTCCAAACTCCTCGCCCCCGCATGCATGCCGCAGGCGCCCTGGTGTACCTCAGCGATTGCCTTTTTGCCTTCCTCTTGCGTGAGGCACCTGAGGTATGCTCCCGAATGCGATCGTTTGTATAGTTGTCCCTCTAAGATCACGCACCGTGCGGCCTTGCGCCTCACTTGCCACGCGTCCCTAGCATCCTCTGGGACTACCCCATGAAGCAGGTATGCTTTGATTGGGGTCATCCAATCCTCTTCCTTCGTATTTTCCTCTTCCGCGCTATATATTGCGCACTCCTCCGGAGGCTGTTCCTTGGACACGATCACATACCTCTCGTTTTCAAAATCTATAGCCGTGACCAACTTAGACAGGGCGTCGGCGTGGGCATTCTACTCCCTTGGCACATGCACGAACTCGACTTGCACGAACCAGGCGCGCTGATTCTCGATCCTTTTCAGGTATGCGCTCAGCGCCTCCTCCTTCACTTCAAAGATGCCATTAAGTTGATTCACCACCAGTGCGGAGTCAGAATGGACTTGGACCCGCTGCGCTCCCAGCTCGCGCGCTGCCCGCAGCCCCGCAATCACGGCCTCATACTCCGCCGCGTTGTTTGTCTTTAACGTTGAAAATCGGAGTGTCAGCTCGTGGATCGTGTCAATGGGGTTGATGACTACTATGCCGGCGCCGGCCCCCACTCGACTGGCCGCCCCGTCGACGTACACCAACCAACTTTCGTTCACGCTCCTCCCCTCACTTACAACTCCTTCTGCCGCAAAGTCAGCTAAAACTTGCGCCTTAATTGCCGGGCGAGGCGCATACCTGATATCGTATTCACTCAACTGCACGGCCCACTTTACCATGCGCCCCGCGACATCCATGGAACCCAGCGTGCTCCTTAGTGGTAGATTGGTAAGCACAACTATCGTGTGCGCCTGAAAGTATGGGCGCAGCTTCTCCGCCGCGGCCACTACCGCCAAAGCTGCCTTCTCGATGGGCGCATACCGTGTTTCAGGGCCTGTCATAACTTTGCTTACGTAATACACGGGGCGCTCTTCCTTATCCGGCCCCGCTTTGGAGATGAGGACAACACTCACTGCGGTTCGCGATACCGCGATGTATAGGTACAGAGTCTCCCCTTTCCGTGGTGCAGTCATCACTGCGGGCGTTACCGATAGATCCTTCAGTTGTTCGAACGCCTTGTCGCACTCCTCTGTCCATCGGAAGCGCGTGGCCTTTTTCAGGATTCTGAAGAAAGGGGCGCCTCTGTCTGCCGACCAGGGAATGAACCGTCCCAACGCCGCCAGGCGCCCGTTCAGGATCTGTACTTCGTTGGGCGTCTTCGGGGGTTGAAGGCGCCTGATTGCCTCCACTTGCCTGGGGTTCGCCTCAATTCCTCTCTTAGTTATCATGAAGCCCAAGAACTTCCCGGCCTCCGCTCCGAATACGCACTTCAACGGATTGAGGCGCAGGGAGTGAGCGCGCATCGTCTCGAAAGTTTCCCGTAGATCCTTCAAGTGATCCTCTTTCTTCTTGCTCTTGACTACCAGGTCGTCCACATATGCCTCTACGTTCCTCCCAATTTGCTGCTGGAACACGGTGTTCACCATGCGCTGGTAGGTGGCGCCCGCGTTTTTTAAGCCAAACGACATAACTCGGTATCGAAAGTTGCCAAACGGGGTTATGAACGCGGTTTTATCACGGTCCTCCTCGCACATGAGGATCTGATGGTACCCTGAAAACATGTTGAGGAAGCTCAGCGCCTCATGGTATGCGGTCGCGTCCACCAATTGGTCAATGCGTGGCATGGGGTAGGCATCCGTGGGGCATGCCCGATTCATCCTCCAGTCCCCCGTTGCCTTGGGTACAAGCACCACGTTTGACAGCCACGTCACGTACCGTGCCTCCTCTACGAATCCGGCGTCCAGTAATTTCCCAACTTCCTTGCGCAGGGCTTCCTCCTTCTCTTCCGAGAGGGGCCTTCTTTTCTGCTGAACGGGGCGTGCGCCCTTTTCCACCGAGAGGCGGTGCAGCGCAATCTCGGGTTTGACTCCTGGCATCTCCTTGGCGTTCCACCCGAACAGATCAGCGAATTTCTTCAGGAGCTCTACCAGGGTCTCGGCTGCCTCTCCGGTCGTGTGCGCGGATATGCGCACACATCGCTCGGGGCGCTCCGAATCCGGGGGAACTTGGATCTCCGAATCAGCGGCTTCCGCTCTCGGCGTGTCCTCCGGCCTCACATCGATGTTGTACATTTGCATCCTCTTTGCGAGTCGCGCCTCCGGCGATGCCTCGCCGCGCGACACCCCCACTCCCTTCGGGGTAATGAATTTCAAGACCTGGTGGCACGAGGATGCGACCCCGTTGAATAGGGCCAACAATGGGCGCCCAAGATGGCGTTGTACGGGGAAGGGCAGTCCACAATGCCGAACTCCACCGTGTGCGTCGCGCGATGTTCCTCTTCCCCTAGCGTCACGGGCAGGCGCACGCGCCCGATGACTCGGGCCGGTATTCCCGAGAACCCAATTAGGACCGAGTCCGCAGGACGGACAAGGCTTGGAGACAATTGCATTTTCTCGAAGGTTGACATGAACAACACGTCCATTGAGCTCCCCGTATCGACCAGCATTCTCTTCACCTCGCATCCGGCCACGACACCCCTGATTTCCAGCGCTTCTACGGACGGCACCCGGTATGCCTCCTCGGAGGCTTCATTAAAGTGAATTTGTACCGCCGCGCGAGCGCTGGCGGTGGCCAACTTCAGGCGCCTCCCCTCTTCCAACTTCTTCCTTAGATCCATCGTGCCTGAGATTGCTTCGATCGTTAACCTCACGCGTTCCGGGTGCGCCTCAGGTTCAATATTGAATGGGGGCGGGGGCAGTCCCTCGACTTCCGCGGTGGCATCCTCCTTCGCGCGCTCCACCTTCCCAGGCGCATCCTCCGTCCTTTTCTCTTGCGCCATGAACGTTCTCTGCGCCTTCTCCTCCCCCCTTCTCACGAACTCGTTCAGCATCCCTCGGTCTACCAGACCTTGGATTTCGGACTTGAGTTGGTAGCAGTCAACGGTGTGGTGACCCCGCTCACGATGGAACTCGCAATACCTATTGAGGTTTTGCTCGTTCGGGCGCCCTCTCATGGGTCCCGGCCAGCGGATATGGTATCCCTTATCCTTCACAAATTGCAACACGTTTTTCAGCGAGTCGTTGAGCTCGGTGAAACTCCCGCCTCCTGTGGGCGCAAAACGCGGTTGATTTGGGTGCCTCGCGCCCATTGGGTAAGACGAAGGCGGAATAGGGGCAGGCGGCATGCGCTGCGCTCTGGCCCCCTCAGTCTCATCGGGGCGCACGTCTCTTCTCTCCATTCTTCTTGCCGACAATGTCTCCTCCAGCATGATCACCTTCTGCACCCTTCGATCCAGATCCTCCGTTGACACCACGTCCCGCTTCGACAGTGCTCGGCATAATTCCTCACTCGTGGTGCATTTGTCCAGGCAACATCTGATAGATCGTTAATTACACATATTTTCACCCCTATTCTGGAGCCGTTTGTGATGAGGAATCTCGTGTTTTAAGCCGATTTTACGCTAGGTTGTGTGTTTGTGTCATATTTCAGGTCCCGGCGTTGGAATCGAGGCGGAGAAACGAGTTCTGGGTCGAAAGGAGCCGAGTTGGGACTAAGGGGGCTGCAGGAGGAAAATACCCGGTCGGATGGCAAAATACCCGACCGGGTATTTATCGTTTTCGGCACCCGGTCGGGGATTACGAGAAGAGACCGGGGATTTCCCCCTTTAACGAAACGGCGCATTTTAGAAATACCCGGTCGAAACCCGAAATACCCGACCGGGTATTTCGACCGGGTATCGCGAGGGCAGCTGATAAAAGAGAAAGAAGGCCAATTTTCAGAGGGTTCCGAGTTTTTGAGAGAGAAAGCGATACCTAGAGAGAGAAAGCGACGAACCAGAGTTCCCAAGCGCCATAGATCGATCTTCAACACCATTGGAGACCGGCTTGAGCTTGGAGAAGTGCGATTAAACGTCCAGGAGCATAAATCCATCTTTACAGTATGATTTCCGCGTCTGAATCTGCTTTTGCTTCTTTCTCTATGGAGTAGTTTCCCCCATTCATCTGGGTATGGGGAACCCTAGATTTGTATGCTAGGTCTGATTGTATGAACCCAAGTGCAGAGTTTGTGAATTGATTATATTCGATTGAGGTTTGAATGATTGAATGACTTGGATCCTTATCAAATTCCTGTTGTTTCTGCTTTGACCTGGAATGAGAATATCTGCCTAGGTTGATAGAGTACCCTTAATCGAAGGTGGCGAATTGGTGACTTTAGTCGAGGAGCCAATTCGCTATTCTGTACCGAAGTCTATTCGGTAGTGGAGGTTTGGTTCATTAGGGCCTCAATCTGTTTACTCCGGTGGAGGTTAGTCGCCCGCTAGAGACTCATATTGAGAGGGTCTGGAGACCTTTAGTCGAGACTTCAGGCTAATTGAGAACCTTCCGCAGTATAACTTTCATGAAAACTGAACTTGGTAAATTGCAATCTGACTTAGCTGCAGTCTAGGGGGAACCATATCCGGGTGACCTCTCTTAACCTGAAAACAACCGTTTAGTTGCTTTTCTTGCTTGTTAGTTTAGATCTTCACTAAAGTTTCATTGCTAGATAATACGAATTCACTGAGTAGTCGTCACATCTAGGATCCGGGTTGACATTAAAACCCAAACCCGCTATACTACGCTTTAGGAAGTGGTTACACTTGGCCAATTTCTAGAGTGGCAGTAGGAGTGAGTCAACATCCCAGTACCGGTGGCTTGACGTCTTTGACCGCCATGGCCACTGACATCCAGCGCTCGTAGAAGTCCCGGAGCGCCTCGCCCTTACGCTGTCTGACTTTAAATAGCGCACTGATGGTGAGGCTCCGGCGCTTCCGACTGGCAAACTTTGAGAGGAATAGGGCAGCGAATTGCTCGAACCCATCGATTCTCCCCTCCTCAATTTGATGGTACCAGTCCAAGACTACGCCCGTGAATGTGGAGGGAAAAGCGCGACAAAAGGTGGCATCCGAGCTGTTGTACAGCTGCATCTTGGTGAAGTAGTTGTTTAGGTGATCCTCCGGATCGGTCGTCCCACCATAACTAGGAAGCGCTGGGATGACTGAGTTTGCTTGTTCGGCCAATATGCTCCGTGCGAGCGGCTGCCTAACCCCCCATGCCCTTCCATGACGGCGGTGCGCCCATCCGTTGTGTTCATCAAAGTCCGAGGCCATATGCTTCGTCAGGTGCCCCAAGTCCTCCGTGCGCTTCAGTGCACTGGACGCCCCCTCTTCATCCTCCTCTCTGACCCTTCTCTTTCCACCCGGGGGGGGGGGGGGGGGGGGGCGCCGCTCCTTCCCCTTTCTTCAGTATCTCCACTTCTTTTCTAAGTGCCTCCAACGCCTGGTCCTGCTCTCCAATTATGTGAAGCAGATGCTCCTTCGTGAGGGTGACGCCCTCGGACTGGGCCGTCCCCTGCGCCTCGTCCTCGACCCCTGCATGCGCCTCTCGGGATGCTTCAGCGGCCGCTGGCCCTCCTTTTCCCTCGACTCCTCCTGGCGCCTCCATGACCCCTTACTCGCTTAGTAGTATGCGTATACTTACTCCCCCTATCTGGCGCGCCAATTGTTCGTGCCCAGTAACTATGCGCCCCGAGACTTCGCACGCAATCCTCCGGTATGCCTTCCCCTACATGCAACACGGCTAACTTGAGCCCAAGGCTGGGCTCGTTAGCACTCCGACGCCCAAGTCAGTCACAGTTTCTAGAGAGAGAAGTGAATAGTAATTCTAGAGAGAAGCCCCAACCTGAGTAAATGAGGTTCACCAACTCTCCTATTTATACCTCGGGTCTGCCCGACCAACATCCTCGCATCCCGCCTGTCGCCTGACCCGCATTTAATGCACCGTACGGCCCGGTACCATGCGTCTCGACCACCTGACACCATACTCAGGCGGTCGAAGGCGCGTGACGTCAGCTGGTCCCTCCTCCGTACCTCCCTATCCGCTACGCACCCTTGTCGTATGCGCCCTGTGTCAGAGTCTTGGTCCCACCTGGCCTGGGTGCTCCTCTCTGTTGGGTGGGCTGACTTCCTTTTGCCCCCTTGGGCCTACCGGGTTGGGCTCTAAGACTTAGCCCATCCATCCTTGGCCTTGGGCCTGCTAATCCTGACCCTTTTGGGCCGAGGCTATGCCCCCAACAGGAAATGTCTTGTGTTTGTCATAAACTTTGACTGCAATTTGCTCAGGTGTCATGTCATGGAGCAACGACAGTCGATATATCTATACCCGAAACTGTTAGCCCAATTCCCGTATGGATCACTAGGGAATAATTGTGGCCCAAGTGTAATTATCACTCCATGCTATTATGATTTATGTTTACAGAAACGACAGCGTGCTGGCAGCGCTCTGGATATGAGACATCCATCATCTCGAGCTAGCTGCCATCTTGGTGCAGAAGGACCCCATAAGAGCAGCAGCATGGGACCCAACAATGCAGCCGTCTGGTTCTCTGCACAGGTAGCTCTCACTTGTATGTATGGTCCCCTGCTGGGGCGTACTGTGTCACTAATCCCCTCCTTGAGTTCTCCATAATTGATCTGATGAAATGGAACTTCGGTGGAAGTTGCCTTCTGCTCAAGGACAAAGACTCGTTCTGCTGTGCTGTGCTGCAATGCCTTTGTTGCCGGAGTCCAGCGAATATAGCTCTGATGAATGAATGATGACAAATACCTTACAGGCATCAATGAGAAACCAAAGCAGTGGTAGCTGTCACCGAAGCTTTTTGTGTATGTTAGATTGCTCCCACCAGCTGTTGTAATCGAGAGTAGAATGCCTCCGGCTCATGCTTTGTTGTAAAAGTACGGTTGGTAACATGTCGTATCAAATTTTCTGTTTTCTCTGTAAACCATTAATAGAAGCCGCCTGAGCGAACGTCAAAAGCTAACAAGTGACTTCTAATGTCCTTGTCATTGTGTTTGTTCATCTTTTCTATTATCAATAAATTATTTTCACTCTCATAAAAAACAATGTCCTCCTTATGGTTCTCTCTTATGGTTTTCTTGTTATGAAACGACCACTTCAATTAATTAAAATAGCATTTTTTTTTTTTGCAAAAATTTACAACAATATACCGTTCAAATTTGAAAAAGAAACAAAATTATGAATGATTATTTTGCCTTTAAGGTCATAGTATATGCATATATGTGGTAACACAAAGTTGGAAAATGACAGTATAATAGGCTATTAGTCCCAAGATCAAATTTCAGTCTTGGGAAGTTGTTCCCAATCTTTTTGTTAATAAACCCTTCTCACACATTATACGAGATAAGGTGTATGTAGTAATTGATATAGATGAAGAACAACTAGATAACACGACTTAATGGTGATCGATTTATGACTATGAGGTAACATATTATGAAGCTTAGACTTGTAAATTTATTTGGTGGTGTAAAATATGGAAGAGCGCACAATAAGACAATCAACTAGCTGTACCAAAAGATGTACGTAATCATCACAAATTTTCAAGACTTGGAGAGAAGTTTTTCGATAGATTGGGGAACTGCCGGTTTTGAGAAGCATCATGCTTCCGGCGGATGTTCAGACAAGACAGGGCGAGACTAGAAAAGAAGATAGCTATATAGCTGCAACTTCCATTAGCATCCCAGTCCGGCTCAAGACAACATTGGAATAGCAGACGGCATTGGCTGTGCAGTGACGTCTGAAAGCGTAAGTCGACAGATTCCCCCTGTGTTTCGGATTATTGGGTTGGAAGGCGCCTGACTTGGCAGAATCGTTTTCTTCTGGAGAAACAATAACTTGGTAGATAGATAGATAGATAGATAGATGGGTTGATTGATTTCTGAGTCAAAAATTGGAAGCAGCAGAGACAGAAACGTATTGTCTTGCTTGCCCACGGCCACTACTAAGCAGTAGGTGAAGTTTTGAAAGGATCCGTTCGGCGGCAGGCAGATAAGATCCGCTGCCGCCAAGCACCTTTGCGGTCTAAGCCTTGATGTGCTCATTGCCGACTGTCCCACAAAACGACAGGAATCGGCTTTTCTGGGTCTGCAATTAGTCGTGTGACTTTGTTAGTGGTACCTGTCAAAGAGTTTTAACCTGGGTGGGCTGCTGCCGGGAGTTTTTAGGACTCTTTGGTGACATGTAGAACGCTTTGTTAATTATGTCAAGGTGTTATAATTAACTTTTTTTTTTTGGTAAAAGTGAAGGTGTTGTTTCTAGCATGTGTACCTTTTTTCATCAAAATTTTTATTTTAATTTAAAAATTAAAAACAAAAGGTGTTGTTACTATATAAAATTAATTTTTATTTTTATTTAAAAACAAATTTTTATTATAAGAATTTCGTACTATGCAATACACATTTTCACTATGGTTAGGGGTGGCTATACGGTCCGGTCTGGTTAAATTGACCCAAATTGATCCGGTCCAGTCCGGTCTTTTTGAAAATATAAGGACCAAAGATTGGATTGGATACAGTCCGGTCTTGACCCGGTCCGGTCCCAATTCGGTCTTGATTTTATATTGAACTTGTGGGGATTTGAGTGGCCTAAGACCTGAAAGGGTGAGGAGTTGGTTAAGTTTTGTATTAAGTGCAAAGGTTTGTGACCGTTTATGCAAATTACCCTTAAGTTTTGGGTGTTGAGCTCTCTTATCCGGTCTTTATCCAGTTTTCAATTCGGCCCCGAACGGTTTTTTACCTCAAATCTAAGCCCAAAGATTGGAATGGATTGTTTACTATCCGGTCCCGGTCCGGTCTCGATCCGGGTTATACGGTCCGGTTTTGGGTAAAATAGCCAAATCCGGACCAAATAGCCAAACCCGGACAATGCAGAACATATTGTGAATAATGTGATGGGGTTAATATATATATTTTTTTTGTAAAATTGATGGTATTTCTAGCATGTGTACCTTTTTTTCATAAAAAAATTAATAGACTATATAAATTTTTATTTTAAATCAATTTTTCATAGAAAATCGTATTTTCATACTTTGCAATACACATTTTCCCTATGGCGACCGTCGCTCACAGAGCCTCACCGAGTGTCATTGGCGGTGGTCGATCTTGTGCTTCTCTTTTTGGAACTTGAGAGGACAATCGACTAGAGCAGGAGCGGACCAACCTTATGCTTAGGTGTGTCAAGCAACACGCTCCGTCCGAAATTTGTGTGAGAGATCCATATTTTGACGGTATAAAAAATTAAAATATGGAACTCCCAACACACCTTCGAAAATTGTAACTGACACATCTTTATTATGTTACAAAATTTTGTTGTCTAAAAGTTATTAAAATATGTAAATATAGGAGTTATTAGCTTTCAAATTAGGCAGTTAATTAGTTGGTTATACGAGAATAAACAAGTAAATGGATACTTAGTACATAATGAGTATTTAGAGAGATAACTATCACCTTAGAGATAACATCGGTCATTCGAATAAAAATTAAATTGATTAATAAAAGGGTTGAGTCAAGTAATTAGATAGGTGAATTCCAGGCCGTCTTTCCCCATATCTTCTTTTCGTCAAATTTTCTTATAGTTATTTTCCAACTTGCTTTCTACTTTAGTTATTGCGTTACATTTAATTTATACAAAATCACTTTTTTCTTTTCAGTTCCTTAATCTTATTCATTAAATCTATATTTGTACGATATATGTGGCGTGATAATATACTTGATCTTATTACTCCATCGGTAATTTGCATAGATAAAAAAATCTTGGATTTGTAACACAACCATAAATGTAATTAAGAAACCTTAAAAGTTGTAGTGGTTCAATATAAAAAACATGAAATTGTTAAGTTTCTGAATCAAATTTTGTGTTAATTTTTTAATTAATTAATTTTTATCTGTCGACATACCTATTCAATAATCCTGGGTCCGCCACTGGACTAGAGTATTTCGAATAAGAGTTTGTCAACGGATCTCTAAGAATTCTAAAGACAGTTGTGGAAGAGGGGGCCAAGCGGCTAGAGAATAGCTTGGTTGGACAAATTTGGCGATCTTCCCCGTTTCTTGCAACGGTTCATTTATGGCCAAATCGGTTATGGGGGAGGGAAGGTGAAGTAATAGTTTCTTGATTTGAGGATACACTCATTCTATTCTAGGTTGTTTGCTTCATGAATTTGAGGCAGAGATTTAATTTCAAATATTCCATAATTATCATGGATTTAGCATAAACCCATTTTTTTCAAGATTTTGATGGAAGTACCAAATTCATGGGACCCATGAATTTTAAAGGTCCAAATCCATGAATTCCATGAACTTGCAAATCCCAAATATGGTGTGAGATTGGAACATGATCACAAATCCGTGGACCCTATGATAATAGTTACTTATATATCCTCTTGCCTCAAGAATATAAAATAAGTAAATAAATAATGATAGTTTGGTAATTCATATATCAAAACTACAAAACCATAACAATCAATCCGTAAACAAAATCCATCAAACAAATATAAAACTTTTCAAATCCATACAAATCCAAGGTTTTCCAAGATTCGGGTATTGACTCAAAACCTCATATCCATCCAAATCCACGAAGCAAACTGTTGATGTAACTTGAATCAGACTATCAGCCGCTACGACTGGTAGTCGGGGGTCTCGTTGCCCGGTTAGCGAGTGGGGTCCAGGGGCAACCGTTCCCTTTGCCAGATTGGATTAGGTTTAGACCCACATGGAGAAGTACTATAAATACTTCTCATACTCCTCTGTAATCTGTAATCTCCTCGATATAGTGAAACTGGCTCTCTCTCTCACCCGTGGACGTAGCTAACACACATCGTGTTAGTGAACCACGCAAATCGTGTGTCTGTGTTTTTTCGATTCTCGCTTTCGTATTCTTGCTTTATCAATCCCGATGATTTCCCGATCCGTAGCAGCGCGTTTATAACAAGTGGTATCAGAGCCGCGGCTGAAAATCAGGCTAGGGTTTTCGATTCAGAAGAATGACGTCGGTGAACATGAAGATCGAAAAGTTCACGGGGAAGAACAGCTTCGTTATATGGCATATCAAGATGCAGACTTTATTAAAACAGCAAGGGCTGTGGGGGCCGCTGTCTGCGATACAGAAGAAGGGAGCGGTCGATGACGATGAGTGGAATACCCTAGAGGAGAAGGCCCACTCGACCATCATGCTATCGTTGTCTGATGACGTCATCATTGAAGTCGCTGCTGAGAAGACTGCCGCGGGCTTGTGGTTAAAGTTGGAGAGTCTGTATATGACGAAGTCCTTAACCAACAAGCTGCATCTCAAGCAACGGTTGTTCAGCTTGAGGATGCAAGAAGGTACGCCTTTGAGGGAACATCTCGAACAACTTAACTCTATTTTGCTGGATCTGCGTAATATAGATGTTCAAGTTGATGACGAGGATGCTGCCCTAATCCTGCTGGTTTCTTTGCCGAGTTCATATGAGAATTTCGTTGATTCTTTTTTTGCTGGTAAAGAAAGCGTGTCGTTGGAGGATGTCAGGTCTGCTCTTCATACGAGAGAGATCAGGCATAAGGCGTCCGGATCTGGTACAGGTGGTGAGGCATCAGGTTTGGCTGTTACAGGTGGAAAGGGAAAGAAGAAATCTGGTAAAGGGAATTCGAGCAAGAATTCCAAGGGTCCCGGCCCACAGCCAGGTGATGCTTGCCACAACTGTAAGGAAGTGGGGCATTGGAAGTACAACTGTCCCAAGAGAAGAGGGCAACAGAAGAAACAAGGTTCAGTTGTCGTGGCAGAAGTGGACAACAGTTCTGAAGACGATCTCACCTTGGCTGTAGATGAGAAGGCACATCGTGGTGATGTGTGGTTTCTTGATACTGCAGCCTCATACCATATGTCTCCGAACAGGGATTGCTTCACAACCTAGGAGCAGATAGATGGTGGTAACGTGGTCATGACTAATGGAGCTGTCTGCAAGGTTGTTGGAATCGGGACCATAAAGGTTCAGACACATGATGATTCGTTCTGTACCGTGAATGATGCCAGGCATGTTCCACGAATGACAAAGAACCTGATCTCCTTGAGTCTACTCGACAACAAGGGCTTCAGCTTCAAAGGAAAAGGTGGAGTTGTGTATGTCTGCAAAGGTTCAAGGAAGGTGCTGAAGGGCGTGAAGCGTGAGACTTTGTATGCATTACAAGGGTCTGTGTTGTCTGGTTCTGCTGCAGTTGCATCGTCTCAGGTTCATCAGGAAGATATGACCACTCTCTGGCACATGAGACTGGGGCATATGAGTGAACGGGGGATGCAAGTTCTATCGAAGAGGGATGTTCTTTGTGGGAACAAGGTGCAGAATTTGGAATTCTGTGAGCATTGTGTGTTTGGAAAGCTACATCGCAGCAAGTTTCCCAAGAAGGGTATCCACCGGACGAAGGGGATACTGGATTACCTCCACTCTGACTGTTGGGGTCCTTCACGAGTT
Source organism: Linum tenue (assembly GCA_946122785.1). Classification (NCBI taxonomy): domain Eukaryota; kingdom Viridiplantae; phylum Streptophyta; class Magnoliopsida; order Malpighiales; family Linaceae; genus Linum; species Linum tenue. Next base: position 56,146,192 of record CAMGYJ010000002.1, read on the forward strand.
GAATCCATTGGAGGCAGCATGTATTTTCTGTCTATTATTGATGATTATTCGAGATTTACTTGGATTTTCATGATGAAGCAGAAAAGTGAGGCTTTCACGAAGTTCAAGCAGTGGAAGACATTGGTGGAGAATCAGACCGGTAAGAAGATCAAGAAGTTGCGAACGGATAATGGTCTGGAGTTCTGTAATTCTGAGTTCAACGAATTCTGCAAGAATGAAGGGATTGCCCGTCATCGGACTGTGAGAGATACACCCCAGCAGAATGGCGTTGCAGAAAGGATGAACCAGACATTGTTGGAGAGAGCACGGTGCATGCTCTCTAATGCTGGACTAGAGAGAAGATTCTGGGGAGAAGCAGTGAACATGGCGTGCTTCCTGATCAACCATGGACCTCACACAGGTATCGAGTTGAAGACTCCTTATGAGGTGTGGTATGGTAAGCCTGCTGATTATTCTTCACTGAAAGTTTTTGGGTGTCCTGTTTATTATCATGTGGATGAGGGTAAACTGAACCCAAGGGCAAAGAAGGGTGTATTTGTGGGTTACGGAGATGGAGTTAAGGGATTTCGAGTCTGGTCACCTTCTGAGCATCGAGTTATACTCAGTAGAAATGTGATATTTGATGAGAAGTCTATGTTTAACCCCATGTTGAAGGTTACTGTTGTTGAATGTAGCAGGAATGTTGATAAGCAGGTGGAGCTGCAAACTCTCAATGAGAGTGAGTTTGAGCACCAAGGTGGAGAAAATCAACATGATAAGGATGTCTCTGCAGAGCCAGAAACTTCAGAGTCCAGTGCACGAGCTCAACAGTCTATTGCTTCCGGTAGACCGAAGAGAGCGACTGCAGGAGTACCTCCACAGAGGTATGGCTTCGAGGACATGGTGGCGTATTCATTTCAGGTTGCTAAAGAAGTGGAAGCAGGAGAGCCAGAGTCCTATAGAGAAGCCGTTTCGGGTGGCGAAGCTGATCAGTGGCTTGCCGCAATGGGAGGTGAGATGGAATCCCATGATAGGAATCAGACTTGGGAGCTAGTCAAACGACCACAAGGAAGGAAGATTGTTACAAACAAGTGGATCTACAAGAAGAAGGAAGAAATCACTTCTAAAGAGGGCATGAAATTTAAAGCTCGGGTGGTTGCACGAGGCTTCTCGCAGAGGGAAGGAGTTGACTACAATGAGATTTTCTCACTAGTGGCCAGACATACTTCGATCAGAGTGCTACTAGCAATAGTGGAACATTATGACTTGGAGCTCGAGCAGCTAGACGTGAGGACAGCTTTCCTGCATGGAGAGTTGGAAGAAGAAATTTACATGACTCAGCCAGAAGGATTCGAAGTTCCGGGAAAAGAAGACTATGTTTGTAAGCTGAAGAAGTCCTTGTATGGACTTAAGCAGTCTCCGAGGCAGTGGTACAAGAGATTTGACAGTTACATGCTTGAGCTAGGCTACCGCAGAAGTCCATATGATTGTTGTGTGTATCACAACAAGGTGGAGGATGGTTCGATGATCTATCTTGTTCTGTATGTGGATGATATGCTCATAGCTGCGAGGTCGAAGTCTGATATCCAGAAGTTAAAGGGGATTCTCAGTGCTGAGTTTTAGATGAAGGATTTGGGAGCTGCTCGGAAGATCTTGGGTATGGAGATTTACAGGGACAGGTCGAAGAAGAAGCTTTTCTTGTCACAGAAGAGCTACATCCAGAAGATACTGTCGAGGTTTGGCATGTCTTCAGCAAAGCCCTTAAATACTCCTAGTGCTTCAAATGTTCATCTATCCTCAGCTTATGCACCACAGTCAGAGGCTGAGAAGGAGTACATGTCGAGAGTCCCATATGCTAGTGCAGTAGGTAGCTTGATGTACGCTATGGTATGCACTAGACCAGATCTTGCACATGCTGTTAGTGTTGTTAGCAGGTTCATGATACAACCTGGGAATGAGCATTGACAGGCTGTGAAGAGGATCTTCCGGTACCTTAAGGGTACACCTGATGTGGGGATTAGCTTCGGAAGTGATACAGAGTGCTTGGTGTCTGGGTATTCTGACTCGGACTATGCTGGAGATGTTGACACAAGGAGATCGATGACCGGTTATGTATTCACTCTTGGGAGTTCTGTAGTGAGCTGGAAGGCAACTTTGCAGTCGGCGGTGACATTGTCCACTACTGAGGCAGAGTATATGGCGTTGACAGAAGCTACTAAGGAGGGAATATGGTTGAAGGGACTGGTTGGTGATCTGGGTCTACATCATGATCAGGCAGTGGTGTATTGCGACAGTTTGAGTGCAATATGCTTGTCAAAGGATCAAGTCCACCATGAGAGGACTAAGCACATCGACGTGAGGTATAATTTCCTGAGGACAGAGAAGAGGATTAAGGTGAAGAAGGTTGGCACCGAGGATAATCCTGCTGATTGTTCACGAAGCCGGTTCCACATGGCAAGTTCCAACACTGCTTGGACTTGCTAAATGTCTTGAGTGGGTGACTCCGCCCTACGGGGCATTGATGGCGGGAGAGAGAGAGAAGGAGCAGAGTACATCAGAGATTTCAGAGGAAGAGGATTCAAGTCAAGGTGGAGATTTGTTGATGTGACTTGAATCGGGTTCCGGGCCTGGTCTGTAACCGTTCCCTTTGCCAGATTGGATTAGGTTTAGACCCACATGGAGAAGTACTAAAAATACTTCTCATACTCCTCTGTAATCTGTAATCTCCTCGATATAGTGAAACTGGCTCTCTCTCTCGCCCGTGGACGTAGCTAACACACATCGTGTTAGTGAACCACGTAAATCGTGTGTCTGTGTTTTTTCGATTCTCGCTTTTGTATTCTTGCTTTATCGATCCCGGCAATTTCCCGATCCTTAGCATCGCGTTTATAACACAAACGACCCACTTGTTTCCTTCTTAGAAAGTTCAGAGATGGGTTTGAGAGGGAGGGGGATAATCAGTTGTGTTTACGAAAATGGGTACCAGGAATTCAGGCTTTAGAGATGGGCAATTATATATGTTGTTCCCATATGGATTATTTTGTTTGGGATCCCTTCAGAACTCTCACATAAAGAAGTCCCAGGTTGCATATATAGAAAGCTCAGGTTGGGAAACTGTGTGTATGGATCAACCGAAGTGATTTGGTAAGAGGTTGGGTACAATGAAGATATGTGTTGAGATTAGTGCTAAGCGGAAGTTGGTGGATAAGTTTAATTAGTATAACTCTAAATGGGATGGATATACAAAATGTTCATTGCGATTGAGTACTGTCAACCTGCCAGTTATGTGTGCAACCTGCTGTGTTTTTGGTCATGATTGTTCAGTCTTTTGGGATGTTTCTACCAAGCGGATTTGGCGCAAGAAAACTATTATAGTGGTCGATATTGCAAGTTGTCCAGGATTTGATAGGGAACTTGAGTTTGCAGCAGGCCCTAAACAAGCAAGAGTGATTCCAGAGGAAGTATTGCAACTCTAACTAAAGAAAGAGATAAGAATGTTGAATGGTAATTTATAATCAACCTATCACTAAACATCACACATGGTAGGTCGCTATGCTATCAATTTGGATTAATTATCAACTTCAAATCATAATAAATATGGAGTGTCAAATGGAACATGGAGTGTTCTCTATCTCTGCCATCAACTCATGAGAAGGAGAGGCCAAATGATGATCCACGTTCAAACTTCAAAGGAGTTGAAGACAACCATATTAAAGCATGGGCCATTGAATTAAGATGGTGGATGAACTATCTATTCATCTCACCCACATCTCACTTATATCTACATGTTATGTGTTTATGTAATAATAAAGTAAAATGTATGACAATTTCATTTAGTATGGTGGGCAATGTATAGTTCCCATCTTCCTCAATTTAATGCCTGCGTGCATGTCATGGTTTGTCAGAAAAGTGTGGGCATAAAATAAAAAGAAAGAGAAGCACAAGTGTGTTGTGTGTCGTGTGATGAATGTATGTTATTTTGAGTGATTAAAATCATAAGTCAAAAGTTAAAGGCTATGATTATTATGAGTGAATTCTAAATTGAGTAATTAAACACCAAATGTTTCTTTTGTTTTGATCCTAAAGTACCACTACTTCCGCTAATACCCAACAAAGGAAAAGCAACCTGTGATAGCAGAAGTACCACCAGTCATTCCCAGCGCGTTGCCTTCATATGAAGAATTTAACATGATATTGAATGGTCCAAAACCTTGATCTCCTCAGGTGGCTACCCTGGATTCTGAAGCAAATTCATTTGCGGCTATTTGTGCTATAGAAGTCAAGTTGCAGAACCCTTCAATGAAAGGAGGTCGTGAGGGGCTAAGGAATCAAAAGGGATTGACAGGTGCAACCCAACCACGTCGATGCCCATACTAACTTGGAATGCGAGGGGCTTGAACTGCTCCAATGTAATTATGTTGACTCATAAATATCCCCTGTGATGACAGTTGAGTTTCTAAGGTATAAAAGTAGGAGAAATCACCATATTCTTTAAGATGAAATGCTGGATGAAAAGACTAAGGGGACGTTTGGATCAGTAATTCTAATGAATCAATTTGACACAATTGCCTCGTTTTGAGAAAATTGTGCCAGATTGACTCGTTTGGCAGCAGAAAATTTGAATGAAGCAATTTGGCATGAGGAATTATGAATTGACTCATTTTGAGGCAATTACAATGTCTGGGGTGGGGGCAGGTAATTTGAATTGACATTTTATAAATCGAGACAATGGGTTAAATTGGCTCGTTTTGCAATTGATCCATCCAAACGACCCCTAAGAAATTAAAGTTCATGTATACCAACATTGTATTGAACATATCATATCACCCACATTGAACAACAAAAGGTAATTCCATTAATAATGTTTGGCAAAATACACTTTCATAGCCATAACTATTCGCGTTGTGACAAATATAGTCAGTTTTTGAAAAATACACTCGTATTGCCATTCCGTCCAAAACTTTAACGGGAACTTTACGACTGCTGACTGGACTAACGGATGATTGTAACGTGGACGCGGTTCATCTACGTAGCAGGACAGGTGGAAATTTTATTTTATTTCATTATTAAAAAAAAAGGTAAAACCCTAAAACTAACTTTACCAATTAATCGACTACCTTTTACCATTTCGAACACTTTACCCTTCCTCTTCTCTTATTCTTCTCTCGTCAAACAGCTCCCCCATCTCTCCCGATTGACAAAGTCAATCGATCGAAGACCACACCCCGACGGCCCGACCCACTTCTCCGTCGCTCCAGTGAACGACGTCTCCCCCTATCGCTCCTCCATCTCCGGTGAAGACAGAGGAAACCATGCATCATCCGGATGGTGAATCGACGACGACGGCGAACCCTAATCCTTCGTCGCTGCCGTCCTTTGTCGCACCCGTCCTTCGTCGCTATCGTCCTTCGTCGCTTCCGTCGCTTGGATCGTCCAACCCAGAATCGCGACGCAAGGTCGTCGAACCCTAATTTTGGATTCACATTTCAAGTCTTTCGTCTAATTGGATTGTGGTGGCTGGTGAGTGAAGACAAGACAGTGGGGTTATAGTGTGAGAATGTTATTGCTGGAATGAGGTTGATTAAAGTGCAGTTTTTGGTATCTATTTATAGGTGTTGGCGATCTCTAAAGCTTGGAGAGCGACACAACAAGTTCGTGAAGGGACCACAAAACTTCTCTTTGTGGCGAGATTGCCCCTAAATCATACGGTAAGAAGCTCATCACATTGGATACAAAAGTCAATTGTAGTGAGGACAAATGTGCTTTGAAATTGGTTATTTGATTCGCAATTCTTTAGTGGATAGCCTGTTGTATGCAATTTGTTTATTGTAAAGCAGAAAGTTGGTTCCACTTAAGGCTAATTAACTATTAATTATGTAATTATATAGTATATAATGACAATAAGGTTGTTATCTTAACATATGGCAAACTCGTGGGATGAATTGGTAGGCGAAAATGACCCAAATCAGATTGGGCATGATGAGGCTTCGCTAGGCACAAACAATGTTGGAGATGCATCCGTTGCTCCTGATATCTATCATGTTTATGACTCTGATGACGCAATGACATCAGATGATGAATATCACGAGGCTAGAGCTAACCTACGTGCATATGGTGAAGGGAGGAAAAGGAAAGTGATTACAAGAGTTGCTGCTGGTGGAGAAGAGGTAGACCGGCTTGAGGAATTCGAAGAAGATGACTCTGAAAACGGGGAGGAGGAAGGCCAAGATGATGGTGAGAATTCACACCACTCCATTCCCCACCAGAATACTGAGCCACCTGAAGAACCTCAGCCACCTGAACAACCTCAGCCACCTCGGTTTGATGTTAATGGGGAGGGCTCTCAGCATTCGAACTACAGATTGTCAGAAGACTCAGATCATGTAAGGGACAACTTGTCAAATGAGGATGGTGGTGATTTGTATGATGATGTACCACGGTATGATCCACTCTGCAACCATAAGAAACTTGAGTTTGTACGTAAAATGAAATTCGATGGGGTAGAGCAGTTCAAAGATGGCATTGTAAGACATTCTGTAGCACATGGTGCATGTCTGAGTTGGACTCGGAGCAACCCTACGAGGAGAGAGGTAAATATGAGAACTGTCCATGGAGGTTGTATGCAAGCTGGTTCAGGAAGGATAAGTGCTTCATGATAAGGAAAGTGGGGCTGTCACACTCATGTGCAAGGCGTCTCTCAGTTAACCAAGTCACAGCAAAGTGGATAGCCTCGGATATGTTAGAGAGATTCAGAATTAACCTAGAGTGGGCTCCGAAACAGATTATGGTTGAGGTGAAGTTAAAGCACAACATGGAGGTGAAGAAGAGAACTTGCTACAGAGCTAAAGTAGAGGCTATCAAGATATTAAGTGGGTCGTTGAGTGATGAGTATAACTTGATTAGGAGATATGTTGGTGATATGAAGAAGAGGGATAGGGATGGTCGTTTCCAGCTGGAAGTTGACCCGCACCCAGATGAGGATAAGTGCTTATTCAAGCGCTTATATGTTGGTTTTTCCTGTTTGAAGGATGGATTCCTTTTGGGCTGTCGTCCTATGTTTGGTCTGGATGGCTGTTTTCTTAAAGGGGAGGTAAAAGGTATGCTTCTCACAGCAGTGGGTAAATATGGAAACAACCAGATGTTCCCAATTTCCTGGGCGGTTGTGGAAGGGGAAAATACCAACTCTTGGACATGGTTCGTGGATATTCTAACTGAGGAACTTGGTTTAATGGATTGTAGAGGGTGGACTGTTATATCGGACCAGTACAAGGTATAGTAACCATTCATGTGTTTTTAATTTGAATGTTTCTTATTGTTTGTAGACTTATCCAATTTCACTCCACTAGGGTCTGGTTAAAGCACTCCACTCAATACTACCTGAAGCGGAGCATCGAAAATGTGCTAGGCATGTGTATGCCAACTGGAAAGCCAAGAACAAGACTGACATGATTCAAAAATTGTTCTGGAAGGCAGTGTATGCATGCAACGAATCTGACTGGAAGAAGGCTACGCAAGAGATGGAGACTATACAAGGTAATGGAGATGGACCAACGCCATTTACGGACTTTATGGCTACTGATCCGACCAGATTTTGTCGTGCTTTCTTGTCTACAATTCCTAAATGTGATAGTGTCACGAGTAATATATGTGAGACCTAGAATGGCAGCATTGTGAAGTATAGAGGATTTCGTATTATAGACATGCTTGAAGGGATTAGGAGGTATATGATGGAAAGAGTGGTGATCAAGTATAATATGTTGCATGGGAGTACTGATGAGCTGTGTCCGAGAATTAGGAAATGTTCAGAGAAGGAGAAGGAGTTTGCTAGGATGTGAGGTTGAATGTTGGCGATCGTATTACGATTGAAAGGGAGCTTCGTCAAGCAACAAGAGGAATTGGTGTTTATGTTGATGAGACCAATGGTAATCAATATGTTAGGGTGAGTAATTTTTTTCTTTCTTAGTTACACCATTTTTTCATGTGTCATCACCAATATGACATTTAACAAAGTTGTTGAATGCAGTTGAATGGGGCAAATGGAAGGTATGTTGGGAATCCACCTCCAACTCGTCTAACCCAACATACTGAGGTGGATCTGCCAGGGAGCCAGCCGCCACCAACCCAACATAAATTGTCGACTCATGTAATTCGGTTAAGACAATTTATGTTAAGTTTTAGGTTTGTTTGCTAGGTGTAGCTGAAGGAAACTCTCTATCTTAGGGTGATGTTCAAGACTAATGTCAGAATGTAATCAGGCACTAAGATGCTTGTTAATGTGTTCTCCAGACTATTGTAGAAGCCCAATATTTTGCAAGGATTATGTTAGGTTCAATCGTTCCATGCTATCTTTTGTAAAGAAAATAGGTTGTTTACCCCATTTCATACCAGCTTTAAATTTCAACTTGCACATTACATACGATCGATACAAACTTACTGCTTCCCCAGAAATATAATCAGTAAGACATTCGGAACCAAGAAGAAACTGAGCATATATCTAATCACTCGCAATTCATGATACAAATTCTGAGATTCAGTTATTCGATCTTTCTCAATTTTCATCCAATTGCGTAACTCCTCCTCCAACAGTTTGTTATCCTTCTTCATTCTCACTGCCTATGATTCGGCCAGCCTTAAGCTTTCTTCCAACTTCATCATCATACCGTCAACATCATTGTTTCGTGCCTCTGATATATCAAAACTTGACTCCACCCAACGAAAAAAATTGCACCCACCTTTTGGATCCTGCAACATTGACAAATCCTAAGACACAATACATCATAAAATAGTTCATAGAAACTACGATTTGCTTACCATCCAATTAGGGCAACCATAAAATTGTCTGCCTGGGTTCAACTCAGTCCCAGAAGTTTGTACCAAAGCAGGGACTTTGCACTTGCAAATGACAGCACCAACACCTTCACTTTTGATGTTCGTTGACCCAGAATCGGCAAAATCCCTGCCGACGTTTCTCCGCCCAACCCTGCGCGACATGGATAAATCGTCGACTGGAACCAGAGGGAGAAGTGAGGGCGATTGAAAGGAGATAAGGAGAAGGCGATGGGTAAGAGAGCAAGAGAGAGAGAGAGAGAGAGAGAGAGAGAGAGAGAGAGAGAGCGGCGGGGGGATGGGATTTTCCTCCGTAAACCTAGAATGGAAGGTGGATTGATAATGGTCGACAATGGAGGAGTGGGATTGATAATAGGTAAAAATAAATAAGGTAAAAATAATAGGTAAAAATGAAATGGCAAATTGTAGTCGAGTTGGCGATGATGTGGCAACCGCGTGGTATCCACCTCAGCGCCACGGAAGGTTTACTGACGGCGTCTGTCTTTCCGTTTATGTTTGAAACGAAAATGGCTAAATTTGCCAGGCAAGTTTTCAAAAGTGGCTATACGAGTGTATTTTTCAAAAAATGGCTATATTTGTCACAATGCGAATAGTTATGGCTATGAAAGTGTATTTTGCCATAATGTTTCAAAGAAACAATGAGGGATCACTCCGACTCTAAAAATCAGTTTGTATGAAACTTCTCAAATCACACACGAGGTACCTGTTTGACATCATATATGAATTGACGGAACATAAAAAGCATACTTAGCTCCCATTTAAAGTCATAAAGAAATGTGTTATTCACACCAATGTTTTTAACTTGGTCGTTTTGCAAAAAAGTGACTGTACTCCACGAAAATAGAATCCTCTCAGAACTAATTACCATTGTCATGGGTTGGACCCTAAATTCAATGTGGTGCAGCAGCCTCACTTGTTCATGGCAGTTGTGGCGATTCTTTGGCGTATTTGAAGATCCCGAAATTGGGTTGTCTTTGAGGGTAAAGAATATGGGATTCCATTTTTAATGCGCCAGTTCCATCAACAGTACCAAGAGTGGATCTGTTTGCCTTCCGACCCCAGTCTGCGGGTTTGAATTCCTCCTCTGGGGTAGGAATGGCAATGGGGCAGGTTCGGGGCGGGTTTCTTGGTACCCAGACCCACCCTGTGGCAGGTCGGGTAATTTATCATGGGTCGCAGGTCGGGGCAGGTCGACCCAATGGGTATGCATTTTACATGAAAAACATTAGAAATATTCGTTATTTTATTATAAGACCAAGAGAACAAACAATATTATGATAAATGTAGTTAAATTATTAGAGAAATTGAGGTTTTCACTAATTTACAACTATATTATAGCTAAATTCTGATGTAATAAAAGAAAATTTCTATGTAATTTGACTAAGATTACATGTAATTTAGGCAAGAACGGGTTGAGAATGGGGCAGGTCAGGGCAGGTCGGGTCGGGTCGATGAGAGTACCCATGCCCGCGACCGCCCCAAAACAGGCCAAACAGGTCGGGTAAAACGGGTCAGGTCAAAATTGTCATCCCTATCTGGGGGTAGTCGGGCCTCCTACCACTGTTATCTGCATGTGGGATGGGGCAACTAAGAGTGGGTCCCATTCGGGAGGGGGAATCATTATTATGGACCCTGCTGGCGGCCTCCTCTTGGCAGGATGGTTGCAATTTCCGGATGTGGATGACCCGATGGTTGTGGAGTTGTTAGTCTTGCGAGAGACCATTCTTTGGTGTATGGGATCAGGATTTTAGGAAGTCTGTTTTGTTGGGGATGCTAAGGTGATTATTGATAAAATTAACAAGGCGGATACAAGGGACAATCGGTTTGGGACTGTTCTTGAGGATGTCGTTCGGTTGTTTGCACTTCATACTGGTCTTTATGTGCGATTTGAAGGTCGGAATAGTAATAAGATAGTCCATTCAATGGCTAGAAAGACTCTCTCTTTATACCCGACTACGTGTCGTTTTTTTATTTTCAGAATTGCCTGTTTGTTATAATCGATTGTCTTTTTGTAAGAAAAATCCTACATTCAATGCACATCAAAACTACATACAAGGTTGGACCCTGCAACAGCATACACTGATTTGCCGAATATGCCCGGCCCGGAAAGTAACCTGTGAAGCCGCCCGACAGTAACAATAAAGATTGAGTTAAATAATTGTTAGTGTAATCGGATCTAATAAGGTGGCCGTCCCGTACCATCATGACCGACCGACCGGCCGGGATTTAAGATAGACGGATGCTTGTGGCAGTAAATAACAAAATGAGTATAGAGTGGAAGAAAGGTATCGTGACCGCACAACTGACCAAGTACACAGACGACGATTCTGAAGCCTGCCATCCTAACCCTTTTCTCCATAGGGCTCTATCTGCCGATTTCCAGATTCCCCACAAACAATAATCACTCCTTTGCAGAACAGAAACATTCTTTCTATTTTATTCAGGCCATGCATTGTTTCCCCCTTTGTTTAAATCGCAAGTTAATTTGAACGAAAGAAGAAGCAGCAGCAGAAAATTGTGCAAAGAATAAATTTTGGGCGGCGTGACAGGACAGGATCAACTAATATATACATACATTACCACCAAGCTTTCCATTTCCGTGAATTCTTCCATCTAGCTTTCTTCCGACTCCGGCCAGCATTTCCAGGTTCTCTTCTTATTCATTATGCTATGAGATTTGGTTTGTTTACTACTATTACTTGTCAAGTTGTAATGGAAGGTTAATTAGCTTCTGGCTACTACTAATTCAATGCAGAGTATATTTTCTCAAGCTTCACAAAGTTAGAGAGAGCTTCTTCAATTCATTTCCTTGACAGAGATGTCTCGAAGGGTGAAGCGAAGGATTTCGGAGTGCTCAATTGATGAGGCGACAACCCTGCCAGACGACATACTCATCCAAATCTTTTCCATCCTAGACTACCGCAGCAGGGCAAGCTTCGCAGCAACTTGCCAATCGTTCAGACGCCTAGGCTCGTCCCCTTGCCTCTGGGGAAGTCTGGACCTACGCTTCCACAAGTTCGACACCGCGATGGCCAACTCCATTTCCTCACGGACCAAACACCTCTCAAAGCTCGAGTTTCGAGGCGTAGAATCAGCTGACGCCATCGTTCATCTTCGAGCGCAAAGCCTGCGCGAACTCAGCGGCGAGTTCTGTCAGGGCATCACTGATGCTACAGTTTCGGCCATAGCTGCTCGGCATAAATTGCTACAGAGCATACAGTTCGGCCCGCTCGCGTGCGAAAAAGTGAGCAGCCACGGGATCGAAGCCATAGCACATTGTTGCCCCAACTTGACAAGGCTCCACCTCTCTGGCGTCAGGGAGGTCACCGCCGACGCAATCAACTCCCTGGCTTCTCGTTGTGTGAAGTTGGAGGATGTCGCATTCATGGACTCCAACGATATAGACGAATTCGCATTGGGCAACCTCGCGTCTTTGAGGTTTCTGTCAGTGGCTGGGGCGAAACGATTGAATTGGGGGCTGGCATTTCAGCATTGGAGGAGATTGCCGAATTTGGTGGGGTTAGACGTATCGAGAACAGATATAGCATTTGATTCTAGTACCAGATCATCATGGCTTTCCTTGTCAGACAAGTTACAAATCGCGATCACGTTGGATTGCCCGGAGTTAGAAGAGCAAGGCAGTACTGCTGTCAATTACTATATGGAGAAAATGAAGCATAATGCTAATAAAGATGATGACGGAAGAATGAGCGGATTCGTTGCTTGGACGGAGCGGGCTCTGTCTCAGTCACTTGTGCGTATGGCGGAGAACAACCTGACGGGGACCAAGGTCGTCGACCCGTTCTGGGACAGGACAGGAGCGACTCTGTTGCTGCATCTGCTACGAAGCTCGGAAGTCGATGTCCGGGAACGAGCGGCCACTGCCATCGCCACTTTCGTTATTGTTGATGATGATGACCACCCAGCTGCTACTAGTACCGTTGATTCTACGAGGGCTAGAAGGATTATGCAGAGCGGCGGGGTGGATGTGCTGCTGAGCTTTGCAACAACTAGTATTCGACAGGGGCTTCAAATCGAAGCCTTGAAGGTAACGCTGCGCGCGATAGTTTGTTAACAAGCGCGCTTATCATCAATTGGAAGCGTCAAAATGTGGAAACTTAAAATTGTTATTATAATTCAGTTGTTTGTTCTAATGTGCTGTTCTTCTTCTTGTCACAGGCTATAGCAAACTTGTGCATGGATTCCCAAGTTGCCAAAGTGGTGGCAGAGAATGGAGGGATCACAATCTTGTCCAACTTGATGAGATCAAGTAACAGATTCGTAGTGGAAGAGGCTCTTGGAGGGCTGTGGAACCTTTCTCTGGGTGAAGAGCTTAAGGTCAGCAAAACTATAATCAAATTACAAATACATACATTTATGATTATGTCGATGGAAATCGTTGACTATATAAGTTGGTTTTTCAGGGTTTGATTTCTGAGACTGGTGGTACAAAAGCTTTAGTTGACCTCATCTTCCAATGGCCACCCAGCAGTCATGGAATTCTTGTATGTTTATATGCATCAAACTTTTCTTTATGACTAATTTTGCAGTATGTGAAATGAAAGATGTGAGTGGGTTATTTATATATATGTGAATCATTGACATGTAGGAGCGTGCAGCAGGAACTGTAGCAAATCTAGTTACTGATGAAAAATGCAACTTTGAAGTGATGGCTGCGGGTGGTGTGCGCGCTCTTACTCTGCTTGCCGGATTCTCGGAATACGTTGGAGTACAAGAACAGGTGACTTTGGTGTTACATCATGCATCGTCTATATTTGCAGCAGCTCTCCCTATTTCTGGATATGTAATGAAAATGAATGAATTTGAAATTAGTTGCATTTCGAAAGACATGTAATTAAAACATCTATTTGTTTCGTTATTCATTTACCTTTTTTTATAGTTATTTTGGATTTTATCAGTTTTTAATTTCTCGAACAAATATCACAGTTTTCTAGAAATTACATTTTACTGCCTGAATTTATGTTTTCTTATACTTTAGTACCTAAGGTCTAATATTTTTAGAATGGTTTTTGTGTTTGAATTGCATTTTAGTACCTGTATAAAACTTTCCTTGCTTTATGGTACATGAGCTATTACATTGTTACACACACACGTCTTTTCTAATTTCAAATCACTACTTATATGTTTTTACAATTTCAAAGTTATAATATATACTAGGCAAAATACATCTGTATAGCCATAAGTTTCACATTTGTGACAAATATAGCCATAACTATTCGAAAACCAAAAATAGCCAAAAAAACAGAGGGTAGTGTGACAAATCTAGCCAAATCCGTTAGAAACTTTAACAGTGTTAGAAACTCCGTCAGCTAGATTAACGTTAGGCTGACTAGGATGCCAAATCGTCGGACACGTCAGCAACCAGTCATCAAATCATTGCCATGTCATTTTGAATTACAATATTAATTAATTTTGAAATTATAAAAAAAATACAAAATATTTTTTCTAGCTCTCCTCCCCCTGCACCAATCTTCTGCCCAAATCCCATTCCCTCTCCTCCTCCAATCGTCTCTCTCTTCGCTTCCTCTTCCTCCTCCTTTCCCTCTCCTCTCCCAACCACCTCTCCATCCCCTAAATCCCTAATCTTGTACCTCTCCTCCACCTACCGCCCCACTCTCTGCTCCCTCGCCGTCTCCACCAGTTGCGGAGACTGATTCTCAATCTTCGCCATCTTCATCGTGCCCGTGAAATTCGTGGTTGTGGTTTTTGCTCTTCTTCTTCTTAATCTTCTTGGGTTGGGTCTTACCGTGGCAGTTGTCATCACTGCCAAAGGAATGGGAAATCGAGGTTGTGCAAGAAGAGTATTTGGATCTGGTTTTAGATTAGTCGTCACTGTGAGGAAGGTGAGAACAGGGGATCCAGGGGAAGCATATTAGTTGCCTAGAACGAGCTCCTCGTCGACGAATTTGTGGATGGCGTGCCGACATCGTGAAAGGAATGGAAGTAGGAGAGAACGGCAGCGAGGGCCAAACGGAGGTTGGATGCTGTTTTGATGAGCTGCTTCCGCAGTCCGAGCTGGTCGCGGTAGCCAAGGCCATGGAATATCACAGACAGGGAGAGCGAGCAAAAGTAGCAGCGGTAGCTTCCTAGATCTCTCCGAATTCGGAGTAGTCTTTTATAAAGGGGGAATAAATGGGGGAAGGCATAAGCGAGAAAGGGAGAGGGGAGAGCGACGGCAGTGGGTGGGGGAAGTTAGGGTAGAGTTTGAATTGGGGAAGATGTACAAGAGGAGGAAGACGGGCGGTGGGTGGGTGTCATATAAGGTTGCAATTTTTTGTTTTTTGTTTTTTTGGTTTTAATCTAAATTATGAGATAAATAATGATTTTTTATATTTAAAATTTTTTTTTAATCCACATCGACTTGGTGGGGACCATAAATCGCCAACTCAGCATATTCCATCAGTACAGTCAGATTGTTAAGTAACACCGTTAAAGAGATGGACGGAATTGGCTATTTTTGGTTTTCGAATAGTTATGGCTATATTTGTCACAAACGTGAAACTTATGGCTATACAAGTGTATTTTGCCTATATACTAAATATGTTTTTGAAAATTCCCTAAATGTATTATTAAGTACAAATTCAAGTACCACATATAAATAATATTCAAACAAATGAATCATTATTTGGAATTTAAAATCCCAAATGCCATAGATCCTGTCCAAACGCAATCAAGTTGTAACCATATCAAATCAACAATTAGTGCCTTGTTCTTTTTTCTTTCATTAACAGTTTAGAACTTGCCTTTTTAATTTCGTACATATATATATGTATATAAAGTTTCAAAATTTGTGTAATTGCTCTCTGTTAATTAGGCTGCTCGAGCATTAGCGAATCTGGTTTCTCACGGAGATGTTAATGCTAGTAACTTTGCTGTTGGGGAAGAGGTTGGTGCAGTTGAAGCCTTAGTAAGAATCACATTTTCTCAACATGAAGGAGCAAGGTATAGTTTACTTCTCTCTTCCATTCAAAATAACCTTTGAACTCATTAATCAACATATGTAAAGACCAATATTTTGAATGAGGTATTTTGATAAAGAGGAATTTTCCGAAAGTCTTCTTGTTCCAATCTTTTCATTGTGATTCATGCACATATAGGTTGGAAGCTGCTGGCGCTTTATGGAATCTATCATTTGACGAAAGAAACCGAGAAGCAATTGCAGCAGCAGGCGGCATCGTTGCCCTTGTAAGACAATTCATGCATCTTAACCCTATTTTTACACCTTATACCTTCCTTTCTAGTTTTTTCATTCACATTTAGTGTTAATGTGGTTATCACAATTTAATTGATTTGTACGTTGCTGTGTAGATTTCCCTGGCAAAATCTTGTTCGAATTCCTCTCATCAAGGCGATCTTCAAGAACGCGCAGCAGGTGCTCTCTGGGGATTATCAGTATCCGAAGCTAATAGGTACATACTAGCTAGCTAGGATCTGCATACCTTGTACAAGTAGTAGTACTGCAAATTCACGGTGGTTGATAACATGTACAGCGTTGCAATCGGAGAATATGGTGGCGTACCTCCACTTATCGGGTTGGCATGCTCCGATATAGAAGTAGGTCACATTTTTATCCATCTTTCATTCACTTCAATGGTATATATATAAGCTTGCAGAAAAAAATTGATTTCATTGTTGTATATTCAGGATGTCCATGAGACTGCAGCTGGTGCCCTTTGGAACATAGCTTTCGAGCCTGGGAATGCTCTTCGCATACTGCAAGATGGAGGGGTTTCGTCTCTTATCCATCTCTGTTCCAGCTCGCCTTCCAGAATGGCTCGGTTCATGGCTACACTGGCACTAGCTTACTTGTTCGACGGAAGGTATCTCTATACGAACCAAGCTAATTAACATTTTTTTTCTTAATTTCCTGCTTGCTACTTGAGTTCCTCACAAGTTCAGTAGTCGCGATACAATAACATATATATGTTGGATGCAGAATGGATGAATATGTCGCAGAAAGAGGAATAACACAAGATCCATTCAACACCATGATCGCAGATCGCATTAAGATGATAGCCTTGAACCACATTGGATCCTTTGTCCTCTCATTCTGTAGCGATCACATTTGTGATACTGCAATGCTGGCAGAAGCCTCATCTGCAGCTCTTGCACAAAGGATGGAAGGGTGTTTGATACCAGAAGTTGGGTTTCTGAAATGCAGGTACAATGATATTGCACATACTGCGAGTTTACGTTAACTTGGTAGTTTCATTCTGCTGAAATCTAGCTGTTCCTATATCCTTCTGCAGCGAGGTAGAGATGAAGCGATTTGTTGCGATGCTAGGAAGTGCTTGCCCTATATTGAAAGTGTGTTCATCCTTCGCTCTTTTTCAGGTGAAATTTCATTCATCATGACTTTCTTTGTTTATATATGTTCAAGAAAATGCATAACCCGATCGACCTTACCGCTTTCAAATGCAGTTCACAATGCCAAATGGACGATACACATCACATCATGTGACCTTGTTGCAAAACGCAGGAATATCTAGGATCATACAAGCCATTGCTTCCTCTTCCACAACTCCCGTCGAAGTTAAAGTCTTTGTGAAACTCCTACGAAGTAACCTGCAACTCCACTACCGTTTGGAGGATCTTTCAAATTTTCATACTCTTGTTTGTGCCTCAAAACTTACACCAATTCTGCACAAACTCTAAGCGAATTGTGAGCCTTCATATATATACTCAGTCCACCCATTTTTGTTGTTCCGTTTACACTAGTCAATTATGTTCCTCAATTCCAGCTAGTAGTTGCATTGCATAGAATTCTGCTGTATAAAAACCAATTAGGGTGCGTTTGGATACAATGATTTGGATTTGGTATTTGTGATTTGGATTTCCAAATACCAAATCATGTGTTTGGATATTAATTACATTCGGTATTTGGATTTGTGTCAAATTCATGGGGTGATTTCCAAATACATGTCTAGTGTATTTTTTGTCAACTTCAAATACATTTCAACAACTAGTGATTTGAAATACCTCCTAACAAAAGAATGGACCTATTTGTAAAATATGAAAAGTTTAGGTACTATAGTGTGAGGCAAAACATATAAAGGTACCAAAATGTAATTTTACCATCAAAATTTCAGGACCTTTTTGTAAAAATTTAAAAGTTTAGGTACTAAATTGTATGAAAAAATAATTTTGGGTACCAAACTGTAATTTACCAAAATTTCTAGTAAGTGACCAGAAAATTAAAAATTGAAATTGAAAATTATAAAATACAAAATACAAACAAATTACAAATGAGTATCCAAACAATGAATTTGAATTACATGTATTTCAAATGCTAATATTTCGAATACATCCATTTCAAATGCTAGTATTTCAAATACCTTACATTTAAAATCCACTTATCCAAACGCACCCTTAGAAGATACGATTCTCTCTTCACCTACATGGTATTGTAGCCAAATAGACTCTAACGAGTTCAGTTACATACCTCTTTCGTCTTTGATAAAACGCCTCTCCTTTTTCTTCTTCTTCTTCTTCTTCTTCTTCTTCTTCTTCTTCTTCAAATTGACACCCTCCAACTATCTGTTGGGGCGCACTAAACTTCAATCTCTGCTCCAGTGTCATCGTCTGATCGGCCATGTCGGTGGTTCTTCCCCTGTTCCACCTCCGACTATTGCTGACCAGCCCAATCCTGTTTATGTAGACTGCTACGAGCGTGAACAGTTAGTGTCCTCACATGAATCAATCACTCTCTCTGAAGCGCGGTCATGCCGCATATCATCAACAAGCCTACCGCTCGGGCTGCTTGGGACACGTTGGCTCGTGTCTACGCCTCTGGATCTCTAGTGATCATCGGACAACTTTGGCGGCAATTGAATCATATACAACGCGGCATTGACTCAGCTCACGATCTTTGATAAGACGGTGGCGTTGGGCGCATCGATCACAGAGGCAGAACTGGTTACAGCCGTCATTGATGGGTTAGATGAAGATTACCGTCCGTTCACTCGCAATCTGGAATCCAAGCTCGGGCCTGTCTCTTTCAAAGACCTGACCAGTCTCCTGATTAGTGAGCAACTGCACCTGCGCCGTTTTCAGTTCGCCGTCGGTGGCGCTTTCAATCTGCACGCCTTTTACTCTGGTGGTGGCAGCGAGGAGGAGGTGGTGGTCGCTGTAAATGAAATGCAAAATCCATGTAGTATATTATTGATCTTTGAGTATATATACAGCAGGAGATTATAACGTTCTGCCTATTTATAAGGAAGTGAGAGTAACTAAGTAGCTAAAACTAAGAAACAAAATATATAATGGGTAGACTAAGTCAATACACTAATATTACGCCCCCGCAAGTGAAACCTCGGAGAGGTGAAACTTGGAACAGAATTGGTGAAAGAGGAGTCGAGCCAATGATTTGGTGAGGACATCTGCAAGTTGTTCCAATGCCGATAGGTAATGAACTTGAAATTGCTTCTTGGCGATCCTTGGTCACTGGATGAGTCTGGAGGCGGGATTCTGAACGTGCAGAACATGTGGATGCACTTTGCTGGATGCAATTGCATATGAACATTGTAATATATCAGTCAATGTCGGGGCAAAGGACTTGGTATGGCAAAAGCCCTTTATATCGTTAGGGAGATATTGTTTTATATGGTGGTGATAAGGAAATAGAATGGAAGGGAAACCGTAGCAGTAGAAAGAGAAGATTATGATAAAGAATGGAGTGGGAAATGTTGGATCTTAAAGAAGGGGATGCAAGAGGGGTTTAGAAAGCAAAGAAGTTTCAAGAACAGATTGTGGCAGGAGAGGTTCGGGGAAGAAGAAGAGAGAAGAAGTAGAGAGAGATAGATGATAGGCACAAGCCTCCAAATCAATTATATGTATCTATAGCATGAGCTGTCTTGCAGCAAGAGAAATGAAAAGTTTGACTCAAGTGGAGGAGAGAGAGGGGAAGTCAGAGAAGGGGAGAAAGAAGATAATAGGAAAGGTGTTTATGGGGTTCTCTTAGGTGGAGTAATTGGCGAAGAAGAAGAAAAGAGGGAAGATACTAGAGGGAAGAAGTAGAAGAAGCAAGCCGCCATCAGAATGGCTGCAGCATATGAGATAAGTGGGTGCATATTCTGATGATATCAACAATAGTGATACGATCCTAGAAGAAGAGAGAGTAAGGGGAAGGGGAATAGCCCTATGTTGGAACAATGAACGGCGAGGAAGAACAGGAAGGGGAGGGGGGAAATGGAAAATAGGATCATAAGCTGCCGTGAGGCTTTGGGGCTCTGATACCATGTAAATGAAATGCAAAACCCATCTAGTATATTATTGATCTTGAGTATATATACAGTAGGAGATTATAATGTTATGCCTATTTCTAAGAAAGTGAGAGTGACTAAGTAGCAAAAACTAAGGAACAGAATACATAATGGGTAGACTAAGTCAATACACTCTATCAGTCGCCACTCTCGTGGAAGGGGTGGCCGATTTAATGGCCGCACCACACAAGGCTTGTATCGACCCAATTATTTCAGCCCGTGTTTACAGGTTTACTTGGTGGTGGGCCTTCCAGCCCAAAATCTATTATTTGTCACAATTGTGGAGGAAGAGGGCATATTCAACCCAATTGTCCTAGTCCATTTTCTCAATACAAGCCCAATTATACACCTGGCCCAACCTCTCACCTAATCCAAGCTTCTCATTCAACCCACTCCTCTCAACAATAGTTAATGAATTTCAGTGCTAATCATCACTTGACATCGGATTTCGATAATTTGGCCCAAGTCACCTTTGACAATGGTAAAACCCTCTCAATCTCTCATTTTGGCTCTGCTCATGCTTTTGTTTCTGATTATTCTCTTTCACTCCATAATATTCATCGTTTTCAAAATTATCTTCATAATCTTCTTTCGGTGAGCTCCCTTACACGTTCTAATCTCATTATAATTGAATTTTTTACTCATATTTTGTAATCAAGAACCACCACACGAAGCACGAAGATCGACCTCCTCCGACCTTTGGCATTAGCGTCTTGGTCGCACCAATCTTCGTTCTGTGTAGCATCTACTATCTAGTCATCAAATAAAGTACAATAATCATTCTACTTATTTATGTCATGGTTGTTCCATTAGCAAAATTCATAAAATTTTATTCCCTTCTTCATCATATCGTGCATATGCACCCATAGAACTTATATGTCGTGATCTTTGGGGCCCTGGTCTTGTTCTTTATATGATCATCAATCGTATTATGTTTTACTCTATGATCGTTACAGTAAGTTTAGCTAGATATATTTTATTCAATATAAATCCCAGCTTCTGAGTGTGTTTGTTCAATTATGTCAACTGGTTGAAAAATTCTTCGGCCTTCCCATCAAAATTTCCAATCCGATTGGGGAGGTGAATACCAAGCTTTAACTTCTTATCTTACGACAAATTGTATTGTTTAGCGGTTTTCGTGTTTCTATACTCCTGAATAAAATGGTTATGCTGAACGAAAACATCGCCATATAGTCAACAATGGTCTTGCCATGTTACATCATGCTCAAGTTCCCATCAAATATTGGCATGTCGCCTTTGACACGTCTTTCTATCTTATTAATCCTACTCCTACTCCCCTTCTTAAAAAAAAAAATATATTCGATATCTTATTCAAACAATCGCATGGCATTCTCAATCTTCATGATTTTGGTTGTTTGTACTATCCGTGGCTTCGTCCTCGCACCTCTCATAAACTACTACCTCGTTCTATTTCGTATGTCTTTATGGGTTACAGTAAATTGCAATAAGGTTACTCATGTTTTGATCAGTCCTCCGACCGCATTTATGTGAGTCGTCATATATTGTTTGATGAACATACCTTCTCCTTCTATGATCCACAATCCTCAGCATTTGACTCAATTCCCCGCACTATTTCTTGACCACCCAATTCCATTACCCAGCCCACCATTATTACCAAGCCCACCCACTATACCACAGTCCGTCCCTATTCACGATACCACCTTCATTCTCCAATCCACAAGCCCGCCTACCTATTCTCCTCTCCCTTCCTCTGCTGGCCCATCTCTTCAAACTCCATCCTCTCCACACCTGACCCACCACTAATACAACCTCCCGAAACTCACCTGCCCGAAAATAACCTTATCCCCCGTATGGAAGGGATTTATGAGATTGTTTTTAAATAAAAATATGACATGACTCCAGGTGATATGATATGTGTAGTTGGAGTTGACGTTTAAGTTGAGATGGCATCCAAATTAGCGTAACGTTAATCTAACTGACGAGATCTTTAACACCGTTAAAATTTTAAACAAAAATTGTTAGATTTGTCAACCAACCATCCAAAATCTAACTATTTAGTGTATTTCTCAAAAATTGGTTATTATTGTCAGAACTTTGATAATTGTAACTATGCAGGTGAATTTTGTCGTTTGCTTGAGGGTTTTGGTCATGGATTTGGTCATGGAAATATATCCATCATGGACTTGAACCGAAATTCATCGTTTGCCTTAGGGAATTAGGGAGATGGAATTTGTGGGGCCCACCACTTTTGGGGTTCCAAATCCGTGGACCCCACGGACTTGGAAGTTCCACCTCTTGAGGTGGAATTTGGGTGATGGATTAAAATCCATGATGGTAAATTACCTTTCTACCCTTAATTATTTCTTTGATTACAAATTTGTCCTACTTTAATTCAATGGTCATGCAACTGTAAACTTTTATAATTTCGTATTTTATAAATATGAGAATTTATCATTTCATTTTGTAATATCGTATTTTATTTAAATATGAATGTATATGTGATTTGTTAGATTCACCTAGAAACACTTTATGCTCATCTTGTACATTATTATTTGATTGATTGTCGGATTCCACATCGGTGAGTTAGCAAGAAGATGATGAGTTGTAGCAATAAAGCGAGCAATTGGCTGCAATTGATACATAATGTTGCGTACATTATTAGATGAATTGTTTTTTTAAGAAGGATTATTAGATGAATTTTTAATTAGTGCCAAGATGAATTGTTAATTAGTGCCATATTGTAATACATTTCTATATTTGTAGTTGAATTATTAATCCACATAGTGGTAAATATTTTAAAATTTCTTTCTATATTTTGGATTAGTTTTAAATGAAAGATTTGGATTATAATATAAAAATATAATTAAATAAGGGTAACTAGGTAATTTGTATTTAATATCCACAAATCTAATCAAAGAAAGTCCATAATCAAATCCATCAAGCAAACAATAGATTTGTTCAAATCCATAATGCCACCAAATCCATCATATATCCATGGTTTTCCGAAACCCAAGTTTTACCAAAACCCTCATTTTTCAAATCCATGAAACAAACAACCCGTAAATGAACTTGTATGTTTTTTCAGATCCATCGTTTTTTTTAATCCCTACTCACACACATTATTGAGGATAAACACATGACGTGGAGGATTGTAATTTGATAGCCGACCAAAACCGTACAACAGAGATATCGTAGGAGAGGGAGGACTCATGTCATCATTAGTTTTCTATTGTTTCTTTTTATAATTATTCTCCGATCAGCAGCTCATCAGCCATCTCATTGTTCCGACTCCGAGCCTTCTTTTCCACAAATGCCGAAATTTTGTCCAAAATTTAATGCGTTCGCAACTCGTAACCCTGTCGTTAAGCTTTCCTAAAGCTTTCCTTCGCGTTCGGGTTTCTCTTTCACCAGTCGTCACCGCCATTTCTCCTCCTTCCAACTACCTTTTGCAAAGCAATACAGTTAGATTATATCCCCTTCCACTTTCTTCCTCGCCTTTTCTCTTCCAAGTTATTCCCCTTATACATTTGCCACGCGGAATCGCCAGATCTCGTCGACTCGTCTTCAAATGCGTATGATCAACTGACCGCCGTGATAAGGACAAAGGGTAGCGGCAGAGCAATTCTGTAACCGATTATGGAGAACGGAACCGCCCAGAACGGGACTGTGCATAACGCTGTCTGCTCGTCGCAATCGGCAAACGGAAGCTGCGAAGTCTGGAGCTGTAACGAATCCGATTCTTCTTCTGCTGATCATCTCGTCATCATGGTCCACGGCATCCTTGGCAGGTTAGACGCTTCGAATTCTTATTTGGGTTTTTGTTGATCTTGAATTTTGCTGCTCTTCCATGGCTCTGTTCAAATCGATGCTTGATGGCGGTTTCTTGCGCTTGGATGATCAAGTCAGTTAATTCTGTTTTCTTTTCTGATCAACAAGAGGACAGTTCTCCATCTTAATGCTTGAATTGGTAGGTTATGAAATTGGTTGATTCTGTCTTCATTATGGCCTTTCAGCTCCAATGACTGGAAGTATGCAGCTGAGCGGTTCGTTAGAAATCTGCCGGATAAAGTGTTTGTTCATTGTAAGTGTCCCCCCGTGTCTTCTGGGCATGCAGGCACTTTTGGATCTGAGTTAAAAAAGCAATGCACTTTCAGTTATATCATTTAGCTTCACTCAAAACCCCAAAAGTTTAGCTTCACTGATGGGGTTTGCTTCTGACATTCTGTAGGTAGTGAGAAAAACATGTATAGGCTGACTCTCGATGGGGTGGATGTGATGGGTGAACGGTTGGCCCAGGAGGTTAGTTTCAGTGCCTCTAGGAATGGCTTTTAGTTGATTGTTAAGCTTCCACATGTTTTCCTTTCTGCAACTTTGTCACTGAAGTATGGATTTTGGGTAATGCAGTCCTGATGCTTGGCTGAACATGTGAATTACAGGTCCTCGAAGTGATTCAAAAAAACCCAAATTTACAGAAGATTTCTTTTGTTGCACATTCAGTAGGAGGACTAGTTGCAAGGTATGCTATCGGGAGATTGTATAGGGGCCCTAGGGAAGATGATGCAGAGGAACCAAATGCCAATCCGAATAAAGAACAGCCGAGAGCCACAATAGGTGGCCTGGAGGCTGTCAATTTCATTACTGTTGCTACCCCTCACCTTGGTTCTAGGGGCAATAAGCAGGTAACCATTAGTTCTCAGTAACATAGCTATTGATTGCTGACCTTAGAAATATCCAATGAAGCCTAGAAAAATGTTTCCCAGCACTGATAAATATTGTTGTTTCCGGTTTGCTAATTAAACAAGGCAATGAAACTGAACTCAATTGACTCGCCAACTTAAATTTTCCAATGCTATAGATTGTGCAGACCATTGTGTGTGCTAGTCTCATCCAAGCCTGGGGTGTATGAATGAGAGCATCATATGTTGTACAAGTCGAAGTGGAACTAGAATCTGAACTGCAGGTCTCGTATCAGATTGAACGAGTTCTCTTTTAATCTTATGCATTAGTCATGTGTAAGCTTTTGTTGAAGTGTAAAGCGTCCAATAAATGAGTGTCTTATTAACACAGTTGCTCGTCCATTTCATTCAAGGAAATGTTTTAACTTGCAGGTACCATTTCTTTTTGGTTTAAATGCCTTGGAGAAAGCTGCAGGACTTGTTATTCATTGGATATTTAGGAGAACAGGTCAACATCTATTTCTTGTAGACAACGATGAGGGGAAACCTCCATTACTTAAGCGGATGATAGAAGATTTTGGTGACCTTAACTTCATGTATACCACTTGTCTCATACTCGACTTATGTTGTATGTTATTTAGTTGTTCCTATCTCTATCTTCAATGTGCCAAAAGATTGTCATATTCAATACAGGCGTCTTGATTTTTCAGGTCTGCATTGCGGACATTCAAACGTCGGGTGGTGTATTCAAATGTTGGCTATGACCGTATCCTTTCTTATGCTGTTGTTGGATTATTATGATTAAAACAGTTGTCCAGTATATTTTATTGGTTTCTTTGACGAGATTCAATGCAGACATTGTGGGGTGGAGAACGTCTTCAATTAGGAGGAATAACGAACTACCAAAGGTACTTACGGTTACCATTCTCTATCATGTTTTGAGTTTGCTGCTTTTCTTGTGTGATACCCCTGATCCTTGTACTATATTTGTGTCAGTGGGAGGATTGTTTAAATGAGAAATACCCACATGTGGTTCATGAAGAACATTGCAAGGCCTGTGATGAAACTGATCTGGCTGAGCCCTTCTCAACAGATGATAAATTTGACAAGATAGAAGGTCTGTTGTGATTCTCAACATGTTGATGATATTATTGTATGAATCTAGCAAGATATGATGACTTTTTCATAACCAGAATGCCTTGCATAAGTTATGGTTGATCCTTATCAAATTACAAGCTCTCTATTTCAGAAATATGCTAATTAAAACAACGTTTATTCGTGCAGAGGAGTTAGTGACGGGTTTGTCACGAGTGTCATGGGAAAAAATAGATGTGAGCTTCCACACAAGCAGGCTGAGATTAGCTGCTCATAGTGTTATCCAGGTAAGTATGTTCGCCCTATTTACCCAGAAATCGGATAAGCAACACACTATTTCCTTCCCCATTCCTGAAGGGTCATCTTGAAAATGAACCAAAGGGCGAGACGTTTGTTTGTTGGATTAATTTCAGGTGAAAGATGAGAGCATGCACATTGAAGGGGCAGATGTTGTGCAGCACTTGATTGACCATTTTGTTCTGTAATCGAATGAATCCCGAACCCTAACTTAAACGGTGAGGTAGGGAACATAAAGGTGCTTGTAACCTTTCATCCCGTTTGCACCGTCAGACCATTTTATCTGGAAATTTCGACTGCAGTGCTTGAAGATCTTGGTTGTGCCCGCTGAAGCTCAAGCAATGCTGTGAAGTACTGGGAATTTTTGTATGATCGTTTACGAACTGATGTATTTTATATTGTATACGTGTGCATGATAATGCTATGAAATAATTGCTTACCTACAGGCTACAGCTCAATTTTGTTTCATTCTGTTTTCATCTCGTACAATACGAAGCTTCATCTCACAAACCTAAATGAAATTTACACGTCTTAGATTCATGAAACGCGATCTTATAGACTTGCGTAAGGAATAACAAAGGTGATTAAATCCTAACCTCAAAATTGGATTTGTTGAGACAATACGCCCGAAACCCAATTACCCGCGTTACTCGGTCCAGATAAGAAAAGGACTACGTGTTCGGGTACATCTGCCCAAGCCCAAATTGGATGCGTGGAGACAAACAAGGATAAAAGCGGCAGTGACAGAAATGACGTCATGCGTTGTTCAAGGCAGTACGTTGTTGTGAGGAATAAGGTTGGGCCGCCGAGTGGTTAATCTACTCTTTCATATTGATCCACCCGCAAATAATTTGAACTATAGCAGGTGGGTGATTGATGTGGGTGGATTGCGAATATTTCCTATATGTACTTATACGTGAGGGTGGTGGTTGGATTGCGGACACCCAAATGATAGGATTGGCTAGGATTGGCTATGTGGTCCGGGTTTTTTGGTTTTACCCGAAATTGGACCGTATAACTCGGACCGAGACCGGATCGGGACCGGATGCTAAGCAATCCAATCCAATCCAATTTTTGGACTTAGATTTGAGATAAAAAAAAACCGTTCGGGACCGGATCGAAAACTGGTTAAAGATCGGATAAGAGAGCTTCACACCCAAAACTTAAGGATAATTTGCATAAAACGGTCACAAACATTTGCACTTAGTACAAAAGTTAACCAACTCCTCACCCTTTCAGGCCTTAGGCCACTCAAATCCCCACAAGCTCAATATAAAATCAAGACCGAATTGGGAGCGGAACGGGTCAAGACCGGACTGTATCCAATCTAATCTTTGGTTCTTATATTTTCAAAAAAACCGGACAGGATCGTATAGCCACCCCTAAGATTGGCAATGGATCGAATCGGGCCAGATTATGGCTATCCAATATCCACCCATCTAAATTTCGGGCAGGTATCGCGTGGGTATCATATGATAGATGGATAACATATCTCTCATCATATCCATGGATATTGGGCGGGTATCGTTGTACCTATGGATATTGGTCAATCCAAATCACCTACCTCGTAAATAATGAAAATTTTAACAGGTAAACCAAATTCAAAGTGCAGAAATTGGAAATCCTAAGAACAATTTCAGCGAGGAAACTAGGGGTGGGAAACGGTGCGGTTGCGGTTAACTGCACCGCAATTTGCGGTTAACTGCAACCGCAAAGTGGCTATATTAGCCAACCGCAACCGCACTGCCCACGGTTAGCGGTTAACTGCTAACCGCAAAATGCGGTTAACGGTGCACCGCGGTTACCCGCATCACCAACCGTGAGAAGATGTGGAGAGGATGGCGGCCGGCGGCGTGCGCTGCTCCTTTGAGCGTCGACGCCGAACTCGAATCGAGCAGGGATGGCGGCGGTCGGCGGATGGATTTTTTTGCTCTTTGCTATCTTGCCTTTGGGAATTGCTTGTTGCTGGAAGAGAAGGGACGATGCCGGAATGGATTTTCTGGTCTCTGGGATTTATTGGACGTCGGACGAGAAGCCGAGAAGGGACGGTGGCGGAGAGGTTTCCGGACAACGAAGCTGGTTTGGAACAGTCGCGCAGTTGGAGTCGCGATGGTAGGGAGGAACTAGGATTTTCGTTCAATTTGGGAAAGGCGGAAAGGGAAAGTGATTCGCAGTTGGGGGAGGGGGGAGTAGGGTGGCCGGTTGGGAAGGCCAGAAGGGGTTGGGTGCTTGGGTTGGGAGTGGATTTGGGCCTGGGGTATGGTATTTTATTGGGCTGGTCTGGAAAATGAAATTGGTGGGCTGGGTTGCGGTTAGCATGCGGTTAGATGTGTTTACGGTTTCGGTTGCGGTTAAACCGCAAACCGCAAAACACTCAATATCTCCAACCGCGACCGCAAAAGAGGCTATTTTTGCGGTTTGCGGTTAACCACTAACCGCGCGGTTTCGATGCGGTTAGCGATTTAACCGCAACACCGCAACCGAATTCCCAGCCCTAGAGGAAACATGTTCCTTCTTTCAATTGTTTGCAACAAAGAAAGAACAAACATTCATCAAGACATGCACCTTAGCTTAACCTATGGGAAGATAAAAACCGGAATCAAGAACTTCAGCTGAAACCGGAAAGTGGAAACGACTCACCATACCTACATTACATGACAAATTCAAGACCAAGCATAATTCTGATGACTTGAATAACATAAAGCAACTTAAATGTCTGAGTACAACACATACATAAAAGGCCATGAATAATAGAACACTCACAAGAGCTCATTTTATAGGATGACAACTGGAGCTTGTTTTCTAAGCACGTAGAAATTTCAAGAGAAAATCAAATGTGCAATCACTCAGATTAAGATGTTAATTGTCGCGAGGGAGAGAATGCAAGGGGATGCCGGAGAGTGATCGGGTCAGTAACCAATAGACCAATAATCATGCATCACATTAGTGCTCCTGCTTTCTCCTGTAAAGTCTTTAATTTTCACTCTTGAATCTTTAACGGATGATTTATCACTCGTTTTTTGTTTTAAGTTGGAATTTAATTTTTTTTGCACCGTTAGATCAGATTAATTGTGCTCTTCAAAATGATATTCACTTTGATATATTTTTGGAACAAAAAAATTGAGCCATTTTTTATCAGTCTATACCATATGGTATTGACGGTTATTGACTGGTATTGAAATAAGAGCAAACCATAGTATGAACATACCAAGAATGTAGGATGGTTGAATACATGATAGTAGTAGTGTCATTTACGACTTTCAACATTGTGTACCACAAGATACCACATCGTACCAGGGTGGTATTGTGTGGTATTTTTTGGTCCTGTAGTTTGTTCACCCATAAATTTGTAGATCTAATATATCATGATTAACTCGTTCTTTCTGTGCAATTTTTTTCAAAAACGACTTAAAAAGAAGAAGATACTATATAGTATGCAGTTGGTAACTAGAGGCATGAAAAAAAATTTCTCAAAAAATATTGAAAATGGATCTCATTTTATAGAGCACAACGAATTCATTCCATATGTGCAAAAAAAATTTGAAATTCGAGTTAAAACGAAAAAGATATGAGACGATTAAGAAAACAAGTGGAAAAAATGTCTTTAATTCTCCAACTTTAGATCTAGATTTTCTGGACCCACTTAAAAGGAAGGGTCCAGATTTAGTTACTAATAGGTGCATAACCATGGGTTATGCACCGTATACGGAGCCGGGACGCCGGGATGGGGGTTTAGGGATTAACAATATACCGGGCGAGTTTGGGGCAGATATAATAATATCCATACCCGACTCATGCCCGAGAATTTGAAGTTGGGGATTCGCTCGAGCGCGACCCGAATCTTGTCAAGATGAGTTTTACCCGCATTGACCGGTTCGAGTTTGGGTGAATACCCGATCTGACGGGTTTTCTTGCCAACCCTACCGAATGATTCACACCTTATTTTCACAGGACAGAAAATTTTCCTTGTTTATACTATAATATATTCGTCATATTTCCTTATATTTCACACACTCACCAACCACTTCTAAATGCAAAAACTATTTTTTTTGAACTACTATTATTCATTGCAATGTTGTGTATATATATTGGGATGTGAATTACAAACTATTAATTAAATTGAAGTTGAAAAATGCATAAGTTTTCTCCACGTTATTGGTTGATGGAGTAATGAAAAATTTGATGCAAATACTATACAAATCCACAGGAGACAAAGTGAAAAGTGTTTAAATTTCTATAGTCTTACTAATGCGAGAAACTTATAATAAATGGTAGTCAAATTTCTAAACAAACATGCAAATCAACCAAAACCCCCCATTTCCACAACCAATGTTGCAATTTCAAGCCACGAACTTTCAATCACAACAATATCAACTGCAAGGTGGGCAAGGGTATTAACAACAACAACAACATCCCGACAAGATCTCCAAGCTCGAAGATCTTGTGGCCACCTTTGTAAGTTCGAGTTTTCAGAAGATTGAGAGGTTTATAGAAGTTGCTTAAGCAAGTTTTCCTCGGTTGAGGCAGGACTTAGAAGCCATCAAGTGAGTCTTCTAAACTTTGAGACCCAAATTGACAATCTCGTCGAAGTCCGCACCGAGATACCTCAATGAGCCCTACCTTCCCAAACCTTTGCAAATGGCCAAAGTCTTCGGAGGAGGTACTTGGAAGCTTGGCGAAGAGTTGTCGTCGATGGTAAAAACATTGCCAAATCTCCCCAAAACTTGGTCGAAGGGGCGCCTAAGGATGGGGAGCATGGGAATGTGGTTTGTTTGGAATTTGGGCACCCGTAAGTAGATCAGATCTTAAAAAAGACCATCGAAGACGATGTTTTGCGGCAAGATTTTTTGCTTTTCCGGGGACAAATGAACTTCACGTCAGAGGTTTTCTGCTTTTCTGGTGACGAATGAACTTCACGTTTGATGTGAAGTTCACGCCCTTTATATACACCCCGAGGGGAGAGATCATCGTTTCTATGTTATTTTCACAATCTTAGGTTGTGAACATAACACAAAGCGTGATCTCAGCTCAAAACGGTGAGTGTTGGGTCGACATCACAGTGGAGTTAATTATCACTGGCTTAGCCAGTGAAAGTTACAAAGAAACCAAGAAGTGTGAAAATGGACATAAACCTTAGTGCATCTCGCATGCAGTGTGATTTTCAAGGTCTTGAAGCCATGAAAATCACACTTAAACCGTGTCGTGCGCTAAAACCTTAGATTTTTGGCTCATACCGCTTGCCTCTCATGCGAGAACACTCATTTTGAGACATTAATGGAGCATCTTTTGCAAAAAAATTAGATTCCAAAATTGGGGTGAGTCTCACACACATGTCTAACCTCGGTAGCAAGCAGTACCCACACAACAAGATAAAATGAAGTAAACCACTCATGACCAATAACCTCCGCAGTGCCACACTGCTCATTATAATGCACACCATAACAACGTCAAACTTTTCAAAGCATAGTGAGTAGGATGGGGCAAAGTTATCGAATCATTGGCGAGTGAAAGGCGGACTGGAAATTTGACTAGTTTTGGGAGAGAGATAGAACTATCACAAGGAATAGACAAGCACGCACAAACACAAACTCACCAAAGGTGAGGTTATTACACAAGCAAACTATTTATAGTTCACACAAAAAGAAAATGAACTAAGTAGTTGAAAGTCAATGGGGAGGAAAACAAGAAGGAAGGGCAACATGCTGTTGAAGGTGGACCTTGCG
The DNA here is from genome assembly GCA_946122785.1 of Linum tenue. Lineage (NCBI taxonomy): Eukaryota > Viridiplantae > Streptophyta > Magnoliopsida > Malpighiales > Linaceae > Linum > Linum tenue. The sequence goes on from CAMGYJ010000002.1 coordinate 56,178,073, forward strand.
AAGGCCTATGACAGAGTCAGTTGGAGGTTCCTTGAAGAGACCATGGTGGCTGCCCATCTCCCTGCCAACTTCATCGTACTAGTTATGGCCTGTGTGACTACTACAAGTTATCAAGTGCTTTGGAATAGGGGCGAGACTGACTGTTTCACCCCTACCTAAGGACTAAGACATGAATGTCCCTTACCTCCCTACTTTTTCACTTTGTGTATTGAGAGATTTAGTCATAGTATTTTGCATGAGGTCAATGAAGGGAGGTGGTAGCCAATGAAGCTATCTCCTGGAGGCCCTCCCTTGTCCCATTTATTTTTTGCCGATGACTTAGTTCTCTTCGCAGAAGCTAACCCCCTGCATGCTGGTGTGGTCATGAACTACTTGAAGACTTTTTGTTGTGCCTCTGTGGAACTGGTCAGTAGGGAGAAGTCTAGGGTGTTCTCTCTAAAAATGTTAAGAAGCCTACTAGACAGGAAATTTGTGGTAGACTTGGAATACAAGAAACTCACGACCTTGGCAAGTACCTTGGGGTCCCTGTTTTGCATGGTAGGTTAACCAGGAATACCTACAAGTACATCCTGGATAGGATGGATCAGAAACTGACGACCTCGAAAGCCAAGACTCTCTCTTTGGCAGGAAGAGTCACCCTGGCAAGTGTTGTTTTGAATGTCATCCCCACCTATGGGATACAAACAACCTTCATTCCCCTGTCTGTGTGTGATCTGATTGATAGGAAGGTTAGGGGGTTTGTTTGGGGTTCACAGGAAGGAAAAAGAAAGGGCCACCTTGTGGGATGGGATACAATCTGTAAACCCAAAGCACAAGGAGGGTTGTGACTTAAATCTGGCCGCTGTCTCAACATGTCTTTCATGATAAAGTTGGCCTGACAGGTGTTTAATAAGGAAAATGAGCTATGGGTCAAGGTTTTGCAGGGGAAATATTTCAACCACAAAGATGGAGAGGTTGTCTCAGTGAAGAAATCAAACCACTCCAACCTCTAGAGAGCCATAGTGAAGGCGATGCCATTAATGAAGGAGGCCTCGTGCTGGAGCATACGAGATGGAAGGGACACAAGCTTCTGGAATCAGCCATGGCTTGACTGTGGAGTTCTGCTCAGTGACCATCTTCTGCAGGACATCAATGAGGAAGAGAGCAGCACGAATGTGGCAGAGTGGGTGACTGAGGAAGATGAGTGGAGGTGGGAAAGGTTAAAGGAACTCCTACCTGATGACATCCTTATGTTGATTGCAAGTAAAATCACCCCTAACCCGGAGCTAGAGGACAAGATGATTTGGGGGCTTGAAAAAGATGGGAGATTCCGCCTGAAATCAGCGTACAATCTAGTTGTGAACATTAACAGCGAGGGAGAGTCACCAAGATGGAAGGCGATCCGGCAATGGAGAGGCCCCAACAGAGTCAAGCACTTCCTCTGGCTGGCTAGACACAAGAGACTTTTTAGCAACAAGGAGAGAACAAAACGAAAGATCACCAGAGATGAAGAGGAATTGGTGGAACATATTTTGAGAAGCTGCACTAAGGCTAAGCTTATGTGGGGCAGATTCAAGGAGAAGATCATGGTGAAAGATCACAACATCCCTTTCCAGAACTGGCTTCTCTCAAACCTCAAGAACGAGAAGTCAGGGGTGGACTTTGGGATCATCTGCTGGATGCTGTAAAAATAAAGAAACGTGGAGGTCATGGAAGGAGTTCCCTTTTTTGAGCAAGGACTGCCGTGAAAAATTAAAGCTTGGCTTAACATTGTTGAGCAAGCCAGAATCCGAGAAAAGAAGACACGGTCAACGCCGTCCTCCCTCAAACGAAGTCAACAGGTTGGATGGATACCCCCGCCGGAAGGGTGGGTGCAAATCCAAACCGATGGATCAATCCTTTCCCCGGAAGAACATGTTGCTGCAGGAGGGCTCATTCGTGATTGTGAAGGCAGGTGCAAAGAAGCGTTCGTGTGCAAATTGGGTATCTGCTTAATCACTAGTGCGGAGCTGAAAGGCACTGTGGAAGGGTTGAAAATTGCATGGAACAAAGGCTACATGAGAGTCCATTTGAACATGGATTCCTCTACTGCAATTGCAATCATCAAGAACCGTGAGGACGATGAACATCGACATGGTCATATTGCTCATCAGTTTCACTACCTGCTTAACCTTGATTGGATTGTTGTTATTTCTCATGTTTTTAGGGAGGCTAATTTTGTTGCTAATTACTTAGCAGATAGGGGACACTTTGTTGATTTTGGCACACATCACTTCAATGTGTGTGACCCGGGTCTCGGGCAATGGTTGTACCATGACATCATGGGAGTGTCCTATGATCGTTTAATTAGTTATACGAATTAGACGCTTGGCGTCGTCTTTCTTCCAAGAAAAGAAGAAAGTTAAACATATGAAAAGAACAAAACCAAAGTGTAGAGTCAAGGGGGAGAAAATGGAGTGGTTGTACTGTTCCAACGTGACACTCAAGAATGGTGGTCATCATCATGGTGACGAGGCTCCTAGTGTGGAGGAGAAGGCTGCTAGTACGGGTCCTGGTAATAGAGACCCTGAGCATGGAGGAGCTCCTCCTTGATGCGGTGAGAATGATTCCATGCATCTCGTCTTAGTCGAGCCGAGCTAATAGATCCATGTAGTGTCCCTAAAAAGTTTTGACACGAGCCTCAAGATTTTTCGAGGAAGAGGGGCCAACACTGGATGATGATGTAGAAGCGTGGGTATGACTACATTGGTGTGGTGGTGGAGCTCTCTAGGATGGCTCGCCCTGCTCCTCCACTACTTGTTAGACAAGTACGAAAGGCGGAGGCCATCAATGTACTCAATCCCCCACTCAGTAAGGACCATCGTGCAAATGATGGTGTCGATGTCGTAGTACCGCGCCATACGGGTGATGACGAGGCATAGAGGCATGGTATAAAACCTGAAATGTCCTAGAATTAGATAGAAAGAGGTCACCACTAATGACCCGAGGTACAGAGGCTCCCAGGGTCAGCTCATGGTCTGGAGAGCCACGCTCCCTTAGAGGGTCACATGCCTGTAAGCTAGAGCGTTGTGCACTACGGTATGAGTCAGCAACATGCAGAGGATCCTACACTGGGTAATAAGAGAGTAGTCCTCGCATGGACCACTTGGAACCGCTGATCACGGTACTGCTCATGGAAGATCCTCTTGAACGCCCTCTAGGGGTTCTCCATTTGGGTTTACTCCAGCTTAGTCATCGTCATGATGCTCATGTGCAGTTGTAGATACTAAGCCAAGGTGTCCTAAATGATGTTGAGAATGCTAACTCCACAAGACTGCTCGTGTCTGAAGGTGGAGTAGAACTCAACACAGAGCTCTCGAAATATGTGCTCGTCGATTCTAAGAAGCTGCCGCCACTAAGGATGACCAATGGTTTTTGAGATAGCAACCTGGCAATGGAGATCCTCGAACATATCCAAATTAGGGAGCTAGTAGGGGGTCAATATCTCCAATCTGCCTCCAAATTTCCTTGGGAAATCTTGAGGGAAAATGTGAGAAACACATTTATTGGGAGTTTCTATTGTTATATTAGGTAGGATAATTATTATTATGATTAGTAGAGATTTAGTCCAATTAGGTTATTCGTTAGGGTTTTCCAGTATTTCCTATATATGTACTTTGGGTTTACGTCATAATCAATCAAGAAGAATATTAAGCAAAGTCTCCCAAACCCTAATCTCTCCTCTCAACTCCTAATTTCTATTCTCTCCTAATCCAAGGCCTCGGCCGATTCCCAATTCTATTCTTTCTCATCTAAATCCCTAATTCTTTCTCTCAAACCCTAAATCCCTAATTATCACGAGTGCCGAAGATCAGTATCGAAAATCCCTAGAAGCGAGGTTCTCACAATTGGTATCAGAGCCTGGTTGCAGGCACTCGTACCAGAACCATGTCGAGACTCGAAGAGCTCTCGGTCAGCGAACTCACAAAGATGTTGAAGTCGAAGCTGGAAGCGCTGTGGAAGAACGAGGTTGCCTCGTCCATGATGCTGTCCGGGAACAATGTGCGGGCAGCCCCATCCAAAGCCGCAGCCGCCGCATCGATGGAGCCGGCGAAGGAAGAAGCGGCAGATCCGCCTACTTGTCGCGGAAATAGCTCGACGCCGGGTGGCAAATTGAAGAAGAGGAAGCCAATGGAGGTCGAGCCACCATCGGAATTTGAGGCGGAGATGAGGATGCAGATGGCGGGGGACGAGTGCAATAAGGAAGCGGTGCTGGTTGCTGGTGACGAGGCTGCTTGCGAGATCGGGACAGAGAACAAGAGGAAGGTCGCCGGATCGGGCCTGCCTTCCTTTCGCCTGGGAATGCGCCACCGCCAAAGGATGCGAGGAAAGAAGCAGTGATCCCACCGCCAGACGGTGCTGCCACTTCTCCAAAGCAGGTGGATTCGAATGCGACAGGTAAGGAAGAAGAACCGGGAGTGAGTTCCGATGCGGCAAAGGATTTCCTAAATCCCGTCCTTCCACCGCCGAGGAAACCGCCAGAGGAACAATCATCATCGACCATGGCCCGCGACGCCAACGGACGAGAAGAAGCAGGACCGGGGACGCACAAACTGTTGGACCAGTCGAAATCACGAGTCCAGCCGCCGGCCCAGCCTTGACGGCATCCGACAAGAAGATGGAGACTAGCGCCAATGTCGATCGCCGACCCGAAGTGGAGGCGGAGCAAATTCGATGGGATTCTGCATTGGCGACACAGCCGATGTGATCTGCTGGAACTACAGTCAAGGCGCCGACGAAGAAGAAGGCGAGGGAGTCGCCACTGGTCAAGAAGAAGGAATCGTTAGAGTCGAAAACGACGGGGAAGAAGAAGATGGAAGTCGAAGCTTCGAGATCGCCTTCCTCATGCCAGGTCAGTCACTCGACGCCGGAGGACAAGGCGGGCAAGAGGGCGCTCGAACTCGAGCCACAGTCGGAGAAGAAGAAGAAACCGCCGGAGAACGAGGCGAAGCAGCTGCCGCCGAAGGAAAAGATGGCGGCGGGGCCGGAAGGGCCGTCGTGCCGTCAGCGGAATGGCGCACCACCGGAGAACGAGCGGAAGAAGACAAAGCCGGAGAAATTGGAGGCGATGGAGGCTCCGGACGTGAGGGTGGCGGCGACCCCTGTGGTGGCCGACGAGGAGGAGAAGCCGCCTACAAAGGAGGAGAAGGTGGAGGGCGGCGGGTTTCCTTCCCCTGCAACCCTAAACCGCCGAAGCTTGGGGCATGCTGGGTTCTCGTCGACCCGAAATGCTAGGTGCTTTGTTGGGCCGAGGAAGAGAGGTGGGCCCATTGGCCGGGGACGTGAGCTGGAGAATGAGAAGGAGAATTTTGTTGGGTTCGACTTAGACCAACCTGACCAGCATCTTGGGCCGAAAACCAATCAGCAGGACGGGCCTAAGGTGGAGTGCAGTTGGGCTTCTCTCTACCCAGTCTTTGGGACGCTCAAGGACAGCCTTACAAGGGCTCTTTTATACATAATTGGGCCAGATCATGCAGAACTTAAATCGAACATGGGATGTTATAAAAGGAAAGAAGACTTGGAGGGAGTTCTTGTGTTGACACACGGGCTTGCAAGGGAGTCAAACCCAAAAGAAGTTAAGAAGAAGAACACCTCATCCTTTCAAGTCATGGTAGGCCGATCCAGGAGTGGAGGAGGAGAAGAGTTATCTGATTCCTATTTCGTGGACTTCGAAAGAGATGACGAAGAACTGTTAAGCTATGGCAAACGTGATATGTGTCACGCGGGTGGACAAGAGACACAGAAAGTTGGAGTTGCACGAGAAGAGTTCCTTCGCGAACTGGAGCGCAATTGGAAACGAAGAAAACGGAAGGTCAAGGAGGTAGAAGTCAACTACAACCTTGAGGTGAAGGTTGTTTCCAAGGGGGATGGATTGTGAGAAACACATTTATTGGGAGTTTCTATTATTATATTAGGTAGGATAATTATTCTTATGATTAGTAGAGATTTAGTCCAATTAGGTTATTCGTTAGGGTTTTCCAGTATTTCCTATATATATGTACTTTGGGTTTACGTCATAATCAATCAAGAAAAATATTAAGCAAAGTCTCCCAAACCCTAATCTCTCCTCTCAACTCCTAATTTCTATTCTCTCCTAATCCAAGGCCTCGGCCGATTCCCAATTCTATTCTTTCTCATCTAAATCCCTAATTCTTTCTCTCAAACCCTAAATCCCTAATTATCACGAGTGCCGAAGATCAGTATCGAGAATCCCTAGAAGCGAGGTTCTCACAGAAAATGAAGGGGAGGCTTGTACTCAGCCACCGGAGGTGGCGTTTGTGAGGCCTTCATATGCACGTCTTCCTTTGTCTCCTTAGACTATTGTTCGATAACCGTTGTAGGGTTTCTTCTTCTTGAGGTACTTTCTTTGGTTCAACCTCTTGAGTCACCTTGCCACTTCAAAGAAAAATGGCATGCAACCCCGCCCTTGGATCTTTGGGGTTTTCTACGGTTTAGGAAGGTAGGGCTCCTTGAGGTCTCTAGGTGAGGACTTCGGCGAGATTATCGATTTGGGTTTCCAAGTTTTGAAGATTCACTTGATGGCTTCTAATTCCCTCCTCAATAGAGATTATAGTACCCCTATCGTCCTTGCTTCATATCCATCTTGTATGGCCTCGTTTGCCATGTCTACAATCAGAAACTGCTCTTCAACTTCAACTTCTTCTTGAACTTCGGTTGACCCTAATTCAACAATCGCTCCCTTGCTACCCTTAGCTCCCTCTCACGTGCAAGTAGTCGGAGAGTCCATATGTTGTTTTCTAGTGGCTCCAAGGGTTCTGGATTGCTCGGGGTCATACACTACCTCCACTCACTCCAAACAACACAAACAAGAGCCAACTAGCAAGGTCTAACATATAATGCAAGGAAAAAAACTAGATTAATAGTGGTTTATTTTTTTCTCAATAATAAACCGTTGTCCCCTGTAACTAGGGGTGGCTATTTGGACCGGGACCGGATGAAAAACAAGAAACCGGACCGTATAACCCGGACCGAGACCGGACCGGGACCGGATAGTAAACAATCCAATCCAATCTTTGGGCTTAGATTTGAGGTAAAAAACCGGATAAAGACCGGATAAGAGAGCTCAACACCCAAAACTTAAGGGTAATTTGCATAAACGGTCACAAACCTTTGCACTTAGTACAAAACTTAACCAACTCCTCACCCTTTTAGGCCTTAGGCCACTCAAATTCCCACAATCTCAATATAAAATCAAGACCAAATTGGGACCGGACCGGGTCAAGACCGGACCGGATCAAGACCGGACTGTATCCAATCCAATCTTCGGTCCTTATATTTTCAAAAAAACCGGACTGGACCGGATCAATTTGGGCCAATTTAACCGGACCGGACCGTATAACCACCCCTACCTGTAACGGCTCCAGAAAAGCTTGACTCGATCATAACTACACTATCAAAGGCCTAGTGGAACCTTCAATCGGTGTAGTGAAGAGCAAGTATTTCTCTAATGATCAAACCCGAGTGGTTTGTGTATCCTTACTCAGCAAATCACAAATCATCTAGCGATAGAAAATTTTTATTAATCTATTTTAACTAAACAAACAAGCAAAAAAACAAGTAGTTTGGATTCAAGGGAGAAAGCTTCACTCGGATGATTACCTCCTAGTCATGTGTTGAGTTGATGACATGATACTCTAGTGGTATTTTCAAATTATATATATCGCTAGGAGATCAAAGATAGTTAGGAGTCCCTATTCGAGTTGTCCTAACTCGCCTAATTTCTCTAATCGGAGAGGCGTAACAAACTACTGGATTAGGCAATTAGGGAAACCAAATCCACTTCCTCGGTCGATGAACCAAAACATCATAAAGAAACCAATCACCCTCTTTATTGGGCGCCTTACGGTGATTGAATAGTGATCCAAATTACCCTATGGAGATCTTCTCTTTCTTAGGTTAATTAGCCCCAAAATTGAGGAAATTGATCAAGGAATCTCAATTATCATGATAAATACTAATAAATATACAATCAAACATGCCAATCACAAAATAGAGTTAACAACCATCCATGTGAAAGGAAAATCTACCCCATGTATAGATAATGTACTACAACTAAAGAGAAACCTCATGGAAAGATGATTCTCCTTCTTCTTATTTGCTTGGAATGGTGTTGAAGATGAAATTTGGCCTCCTTTGGTCTTGGGTAGGCCAAATTCCCCTTAAGTCTTCCTTGGTTCGTTACTTTCACTCTCTAGAATGTATAAGAAGATCCAAATCTCTCTCTAATGTTCCTCCCTTTGAAATCTTCTCACTCTCATATTTACACTCGACAGGGCACATTTCACAGTTCGTCGTCACACCCGTGATGTGTGCAGTGAAACCGTGATCTCAGTTCAAAATGCATTGTTTCCCTTACACATTTCACGATTTAATTGTATTCTTCACGCCATGTGTCCGTGTTCCATGCAATGCCCATGAGACGTCCAAATGCTCCCAGAACGTTGTATACTTCAAAGTTTTGATGCAAGCTTCACGGTCTCCTGCTCGTGACAATCTGCTATGAACCATGACCCATACAATTTCTTGCACTTTGTCCTGTTTTTGCTCACTTTCATCCAACTCTCAATCATTTTGCCTTTCACTTGCTATAGCCTGAAACATCTAAAATTTTGGAAAACCTAGCATATAGTTCTTACACGTATTGCCTCCTCAATTTCGAGTTGGGCATAGAGAATCCAATTGAGACACTTGCTCTTGCCTAGATAAAGGTCTTGAAGCCTTAGGAGTTTGGTTGTGAAGCGTTGAGGAACAACATCTAGAAAGGCATGAGTAAGATGTTCCATAAAAACTTTAGTTCCTCATGTTCCCTTAAGAGATCTCCACGAGGTTGCCCCAAAGGTGGTGGGGTTTACTCCTCTTCTCCCTTGAACAATGGCGGGTGCTATGAGAGTTGGTGTTCTCCATGTTTATACAAGGTTTGTTAGTGTTTGGGCACAACATAGATAAAATGGACGCAAGTGACCTATAATCCAATTAATTTGTAGTATGATTAACATGCAACCCGATTGACCAGTAACACGAAGAAACAGATCCTAACCTGTCACCTCTACATCACATCCACAAGGAGAGAGTGGGTTATTTGTTTCCCGTTGGGCCACTTTGCATTTGTTCCTAGCAAGTAGGCAGCCCCAGCCATGCATGGACGTCGGCTGCGCGCAAGTTGCGGTAAAGAGCATTGGTACACTGAACATGTACGGTGTTCTGGAAATTGGATGCATCACTTATCTTATCTCTGGACCCGCCCACCACCAGCCTTACCACTTGCTGCTTTCTGTAGTTGTAGTTGTCGTTGTAGGGTAGGGTGGCCCCTTGAGGTTTAAATGCGCGATGGCATTTGCTGGGAGTTCCTTCGGATTTGAATTCTTGCATTGCAAGCAAGTGGGTTGATTGATTGAGAAGTTGATGGATGGAGGGGCTCGGACTCACTCGGACTCTTATTAAAATATGTCGTTATAAATATGATTGTACAAGTAACTGCACATAGATTAATTTGACCGGCTTTGTATGAATATTGAATAGTTTAATTGTGATAAGCAAGCTCTGTACTGTATGGTGTTTATTGGAATTGTTCAAAATTGATAAGTTTCGTTCGTCTACAAGAGATATTATGTCAATATTAGCTGCACCATAATGAAGCTTTCTAATTAAGTAATTAATTAATTAACTTGATGATCTACACAATCAACTAAACTCCAGCAAGCCCCACACTCTATATGTATCCTTAGAAGGGACCCATTTCCAGTTCCCGGGCGGCGGATGCTTTCTCCGAATCCGGCGCCGTTTTCTTCATCCTCCTCCGTCTCCGGGCAGTGCATGCAGCTGGCGGGTCGGACTTGCCAGCTTCTAGTGGGAAATTGAGGATCGCTTTCCTGCCCCTCATTTCAAAAGCGGCGAAGTCGTAGGCTTTGGCGGCATCCACGTCGCTGTCGAAAGTCCCTAGCCACACCCGGCTGCCTTTCTGGGTCGGGTCGCGGATTTCCGCCGCAAATTTGCCCCACGGCCTCTTCCTCACGCCTCTGAACTGCCTCCCCTTCTCTTCCGGCTCTGGCGACGACGACCCACTACAGGAACCCGAAACCGTAGGCTTCGGCGAGGACGTGTCAAGGTGTGATTCAGGGGAATTGGAGTCAGAGCACAAAGCAGGGGATTGCGATTCTTCTTCTGCTTCTTCGTGTTTTACGGGCACAGGAAGCAGCAGCTCCTGGGAGACGGAAGAGATTGGGGAGTTCAAATCAGTGATGAAGAGATCGGCGGAGGAGAAATGGTCTTCCAGTAGGTGCTGCCGAATGAGCTCTAGAGCTCTGTATTCCTCTGGCGTTGCCATTAATAAACTACCAAGGCAGAGAGAGAGACAAAGAGTGTAGAGTAATATCAGCTAAACCAGGTGCAGGCTGATGAGTAGTATCGTAGTTGACCCAATTTAAAGGAGAGGGATGCAGTGAAGTAACCCAATTTGAATCGTCCACAGTTGGGAGGGAAGGGAAGGAAGCACAGTCGAGCTCAGAGTGAGTGATTTCAGTGTGGGGGATGAATATTTATTTGAGTGTGTCCCAATTTTAGGGAGTTAATGTGGGAAGGGAGAGGGAGAGGGAGAGGGATCCGCAGTCTCAGTGTTGTGTTCTGTCAGCACACGGTTTCAACTCATCCAGCGCACAACTTGACATTGCGGTGGAATTGGACCTTGATATGCCCTTATCCATACTCCCACTGAATCAAAGGGAAGGGAAGTGTTCTAATACAACACACGATGATAGGGGCGGAAAACTGTCTGGTGCTCTATGATCAAACAACTCCATCGAAGCAAGCCAACTACCAAAATCCACCATACTTTGTAGGCTCACACGTCTGGAAGACTTCCCCTGGTTTCAAAACTGCATTAAACTAAAGTCCCCACCAATTAACCAGGGATCGCTGCTCACTTTTACTCTTGCTAATTCAGTATAAGTAGCCCTCCTTTCTAACTGTTTACCGTTTACCGATACCGGTTACTCTTGCTCACTTTTACTCTTGCTAATTCAGTATAAGTAAACCGTTTACCGAATTTACCGGTTTCGGTATACCGACGGTGGGCAAACTGTTTACCGTTTACCGATACCGGTTTGTAACCGGTTTACCGATTACCGAATTACCGGTAAACGGTTACAAACCGGTTTACCGAATTACCGCAAAGGAAGGCTTGACTCAAGCAAGCAAATCAGACAACCACCACCACAATAAGGAGATAAATATCAAGATTGAGCAATACGCTAACAGAGAACAATCTCGAGGAAATCAGCAAGAGAATTCCGCGCATCGCTCCACTTGAGATTCATTCAGTATCGAGATCGAACAAAAAGCAGGACAATAGTAACAATTCAACTACCCACTTATCCGAACAAAGAACAATCAAACAAAGGTGAAGAAGCTTCAAGCAAATACCCATTGTAGTTTAAACAACAACATCTGATATCCTAATCCAGGAAATTCAAATATTCAATTACATACATTTGGTTTTGGACTTGATTTTGTTGGCTGTTGTTGACTTGCTGTCTTCGCCCTCTTCCCCTTCTTTGAAGCTGCGTCGGCGCGAGGGAGAGTCAGCCAATCAGGGCAGGTGGCGACTGACGAGGGAAGGCCGGAAGGGAACTAGCTGGAGGAGGAATGGCGGTCGGCGGAGGGATTTGCGTCGGCGAGGGAGAGTTAGGGCAGGTGGCGGAGGATTTGCTGGAGGAGGAATGGCGGTCGGCGGAGGGATTTGCGTCGGCGAGGGAGAGTTAGGGCAGGTGGCGGAGGAATCGTGGAGGAGGAATGGCAGTCGGCGGATGAAGCTCTGCGTCGGCGGCTCTGCGGCGAAGGGGAAGGGACGAAGGTCGAAGCTCGGAGGGAGGGTGAAGGTCGAAGCTCGGAGGGAGGGTGAAGAAGGAGGCGGCGCGTTTTGGGCAGGGGCGCAGCGCAGGTAGGTTTCTCACTTGCCCAAAACGCAGCGTTCCACCCTGTTACCCATTCGGTATTTACTGATTTACCGACGGTAAATACCGACCCTGTGTCCGGTAAATTGGAACCTCGCTAGCGCAACCGGATACCGATACCGACGGTAATCGGTTTACCGTTTACCGACCGTTACCGGTTCGGTAAACCGGTAAACCGGTTACCGTATTACCGTTTGTCAGCCCTAATAAACAGTACCCTTTGGAATCATCCAAAAATGGCCCCTCAAATATTCCACCTGAATCGGTGTTCAATATACTTATTCATCCCTAAAGAATAGATTTTGGCTGAATCCGTGATCCGCAACTTTCAAAATCTAAGGTAAAGGGTCTTTCGAAAATATCGACTAAAAATTACGAAAATGCCCTCCAAAAAAATTCGACCAAATTTCCGCCCAAATCCGCGATTACTAGAATTTATCATTGGTGGAGAGTACCCAAGGGCCGAATCTGCGATCCGTCAGCTTCAAAATCCAAGGAAAATTGCCTTTCCAAAAAATCGCCCGAAATCGGTGATGGTACCCATTTGGAATCTGCCAAAAATGGCCCCTGAAATATTCCGCCCGAATCGGTGTTTAATAGACATATTCATCCCTAAATAATAGTCTCAGGCCGAATCAGTGATCAGCAGCCTTCAAAATCAAAGGAAAATGACCTTTCGAAAATATCGACTAAAAATTACGAAAATGCAATCCGAAAAAATTCGACCAAATTTTTGCCCAAATTCGCGATTACTAGACTTCATCATTGGTGGAGAGCACCTTAGGGCCGAATCTACAATCCGTCGCCTTCAAAATGCAAGGAAAATGACCTTTTCAAAAAATCGCCCAAAATCGGTAAAGTACCCCTTTGGAATCTGCCAAAAATGGCCCCGAAAATATTACACCCGAATCGGTGTTTAATAGACTTATTCATCCCTAAAGAACAGCATCAGGCTGAATCAGTGATCTGCAGCCTTCAAAATCTAAGGAAAACGACATTTCGAGAACATCGCCTAAAAATTACGAAAATGGCCTCCGGAAAAATTCGACAAAATTTCCGCCCAAATTTGAGATTACTAGACTTTATCATTGTTGGAGAGTACCCTAGGGCCGAATCTGCGATCCGTCGGCTTCAAAAACCAAGAAAAATAGTCTTTCCAAAAAATCGCCCGAAATCGGTGATGGTACGTACCCCTTTGGAATCTGCCAAAAAGAGCCCCGAAAATATTCCGCCTGAATCGGTGTTTAATAGACATATTCATCACTAAAGAATAGCTACAGGATGAATCCGCGATCTGCAGCCTTCAAATCTAAGAAAAACGGCCTTTCGAAAATATCGCCTAAAATTACGAAAATGCCCTTCGGATAAATTCGACCAAATTTCCACGCAAATCCGCGATTACTAGACTTAGTCATTGGTGGAGAGTACCCTAGGGCTGAATCTGCGATCCACCGCCTTCAAAATCCAAGCAAAATTGCCTTTCCAAAAAATCACCTGAAATCGGTGATGGTACCCCTTTGGAATTTGCCAAAAATGGCTCCGGTAATATTTCAACCGAATCGGGGTTTAATAGACTTATTCATCACTAAAAAATAGCTTCAGGCTTAATCTATGATATGCAGCCTTCAAAATCTAAGGAAAACGGCCTTTCGAAAATATCGCCTTAAAATTACGAAAATGCCCTCCGGAAAAATTCGAACAAATTTCTAACCCAATCCTCGATTAATAGACTTCATCATTGGTGGAGAGTACCCTAGGATCGAATCTGCGATCCGTCGCCTTCAAAATCCAAGAATATGCCCTTTCTAAAAAATCGCTCAAAATCGGTGATGTTACAACTTTAGAATCTTCCAAAAATGGCCCCGAAATATTCCCCCCCGAATCGGTATATAATATATTTATTAATCTCTAAAGAATAGCCTCAAGCTGAATCAGTGATCTGCAGCCTTCAAAATTTAAGGAAAAAGGTGTTTCGAAAATATTGCTTAAAAATTACGAAAATGCCCTCCAGAAAATTCGACCAAATTTCCACCCAAATCCGCGATTACTAAACTTCATCCTTGGTGTAGAGTACCCTAGGGCCAAATCTGCGATCCGTCGCTTTCAAAATCCAACCAAAATGGCATTTCCAAATAATCACCCGAAATAGGTGATGGTACCCCTTTGAAATCTGCCAAAAATGTCCCCGGAAATATTCCATCTGAGTCTGTGTTTAATTGACTTATTCATCACTAAATAATAGCCACAGGTTGAATCCGTGATCTTCAGCCTTCAAAATCTAAGAAAAATGGTCTATTTAAAATATTGACTAAAAATTACGAAAATGCGCGCTGGAAAAATTCGATCAAATTCTCGCCTAAATCCGCCATTACTAGACTTCATCATTGGTCGAGAGTACCCTAGGACCGAATCTGCGATCCGTCGCTTTCTAAATCCAAGGAAAATGGCATTTCCAAAAAATCACCCAAAATCGGTTTTGATACCCCTTTGGAATCTGCCATAAATGGCCCTCGAAATATTATGCCCGAATCGGTGTAATAGACTTATTCATCCCTAAATAATAGGCTCAGGCTGAATCCGTGATCAGCAACCTTCAAAATATAAGGAAAACAGCCTTTCGAAAATATCGCCTAAAAATTATGAAAATGCCCTCCCAAAAAATTCGACAAAATTTCTGACCAAATCCGCGATTACTAGACTTCATCATTGGTGGAGAGTACCCTAGGGCCAAATCTACGATCCATCGCCTTCAAAATTCAAGAAAAGTGGCATTTCCAAAAAATAGACCGAAATCTTTGATGACATTTGGAATCTGCCGAAAAGGGCCCCGGAAATATTCCCCCCGAATCGGTGTTTAATAGACTTATTCATCACTAAAGAATAGCCTCAGGATGAATCCGCGATCGGCATCCTTTAAAATCTAAAAAAAGGCCTTTCGAAAACATCGCCTAAGAATTACCAAAATTCCCTCCGTAAAATTCTGCCAAATTTCCGCTCAAAATAGCGATTACTAGACTTCATCGTTGGTGGAGAGTACCCTAGTGCCGAATCTACGATCTGTCGCCTTCAAAACAAAACGAAAATGGTCTTTCCAAAAAATCGTCTGAACTCGATGATAGTACCCCTTTGGAATCTGCCAAAAATGGCCTCGGAAATATTCTGCCTGAATCGATGTTTAATAGACATATTCATCCCTAAGGAATAGCCCCAGGCTCAATCCGTGATATGTAGCCTTCAAAATCTAAGGAAAATGATCTTTCGACAATATCGCCTAAAAATTACGAAAACGCCCTCAGGAAAAATTCGACCAAATTTTCGCCCAAATCCGCGTTTACTAGACTTCATCATTGGTGGAGAGTACCCTAGGGCCGAATCTGTGATCCGTCGCCTTCAAAATCCAAGAAAAATGGTCTTTCCAAAAAATCGCTTGAAATCGGTGATGGGTGGAATCTAACAAAACTGGCCCCGTAAATAATCTGCCCGAATCGTTGTTTGATAGACTTATTCATCTCTAAAGAATAGCTTTAGGTTGAATCCGTGATCTACAGCTTTCAAAATCTAAGGAAAACGACCTTTCGAAAATATCGCCAAAATATTACGAAAAGGCACTCTGGCAAAGATTCGACCAAATATCCGACCAAATCCGTGATTACTAGACTTCGTCGTTGGTAGAGAGTACCCTAGGGCTGAATCCGTGATCTGCAGCTTTCAAAATCTAAGGAAAACGGCCTTTTGAAAATATCGCCTAAAAATTACGAAAATGCACTCTGAAAAAATTCGACAAAATCCGCGTTTACTTGACTTCATAATTGGTGGAGAGTATCCTAGGGCCGAATCTGCGATCCGTCGCCTTCAAAATTCAAGGAAAATATCATTTCCAAAAAAATCGCCCGAAATCGGTGATGATATCCCTTTGAAATCTACCAAAAATTGCACTGGAAATATTCCACCCGAATCGGTGTTTAATAGATTAATTCATCTCTAATGAATAGGCTCAGGCTAAATCTGTGATCTGCAGGCTACAAAATCTAAAGAAAACGGCATTTCATAAATATTGCCTAAAAATTACGAAAATGCCCTCCGAAAAAATTCGATCAAATTTTCGTCCAAATCCGCCATTACTAGACTTCATCATTGGTTGAGAGTACCTTAGGGCCGAATTTGCGATCCTTCGCCTTCAAAATCCAAGGAAAATGGTCTTTCCAAAAAATCACCTGAAATCGGTGATGGTACTTTGGAATCTGCCAAAAATGGCCCCGGAAATATTCTGCCTGAATCGGTGTTTAATAGACTTATTCATTCATAAAGAATAGCCATAGCTGAATCCGTAATGTGCAGCCTTCAGAATCTAATGAAAACAGTCTATCGAAAATATCGACTAAAAATTACGAAAATGCACCCCGGAAAATTCGACAAATTTCCTAATAAATCCGCGATTAGTAGACTCCATCATTGGTGGAGAGTACCCTAGGGCCGAATTAGCGATCTGTCGCCTTCAAAATACAAGGAAGATGGCTTTTCAAAAAAATCGCCCGAAATCGTTGATGGTACCCGTTTGGAATCTGCCATAAATGGCCCCGAAAATATTTTATCCGAATCGGTGTTTGATAGACTTATTCATCATAAAAAATAGCCTTACGCTGAATCCGTGATCTACAACCTTCAAAATCTAATGAAAACGGCCTTTCAAAAATATCGCGTAAAATTTACGAAAATGCCCCCCGCAAAAATTCGACCAAATTTCCGCCCAAATTCGCGATTACTAGACTTCATCATTGGTGGAGGGTACCCTAGGTCCGAATTTGCGATCCGTCGCCTTTAAAATCCAAGGGAAATGGCCTTTCCAAAAAATCGCCCGAAATTGGTGATGGTACCCCTTTGGAATTTGCCATAAATGGCCCTGGAAATATTTCACCCAAATTGGTGTTTAATAGACTTATTCATCCCAAAAGAATAGCCTGGCACTTAATCCGTGATCTGCAGCCTTCAAAATCTAATGAAAATGGCATTTGAAATATATATAGCGTAAAAATTACGAAAATACCCTCCGGATAAATTTGACCAAATTTCCGCCCAAATCCGCAATTACTATACTTCATCATTGGTGGAGAGTACCCTAGGGGTCGAATCTGCGATCCGTCACCTTCAAATCCAAGGAAAGCTGCCTTTCCAAAACATCGCCCGAAATCAGTGATGTGGACATGTGGTACTACTTTGGAATCTACCAAAAATGGCCCCAAAAATATTTCGCCTGAATCGGTGTTTAATAGAGTTATTCATCTCCAAAGAATAGCCTTAAGCTGAATCAGTGATCTGCATCCTTCAAAATTTAAGGAAAACGGTCTTTCAAAAATATTGCCTAAAAATGACGAAAATGGTCTCCAGAAAAATTCTACCAAATTTCCGACCAAATCAGTATTACTAGCTTCATCATTGGTGGAGAGTACCCTAGGGCCACATCTGCGATCCGTCGTCTTTAAAATCCAAGGAGAATGGCCTTTCAAAAAAATCGCCTGAAATCGGTTATGATACCCCTTTGAAATATGCCAAAATTGCCCCGGAAATATTTCACCCGAATCAGTGTTTAATAGACTAATTCATCCCTACATAATAGGCTTGGGCTAAATCCGTGGTCTGCAGGCTACAAAATATAAAGAAAACGGCATTTCGTAAATATGCCTAAGAATTACGAAAATGCCATCCGGAAAAATTCGACCAAATTTCCGTCCAAATCCGCGATTACTAGACTTCATCATTGGTTGCGAGTACCTTAGGGCTGAATCTCTTATCAATCGCCTTTAAAATCCAAGGAAAATGGCTTTTTCAAAAAATCGCCCGAAATCGGTGATGGTACTCCTTTAGAATCTGCCAAACATGTCCCCGTAAATATTCCACGCAAAATCTAAAGAATAACATCAGGCTGAATCCGTGATCTGCAACCTTCAAAATCTAAGGAACGGCCTTTCGTAAATATTGCCTAAAAATTACGAAAATGCCATCCGAAAGAATTCTACCAAATTTCCGACCAAATCTGCGATTACTAAACTTCATCATTGGTGGAGAGTACCCTAGGGCCGAATCTGCGATCCGTCGCCTATAAAATCCAAGGAAAATGGCCTTTCCAAAAAATCGGCTGAAATCAGTGATGGTACCCCCTTTCGAATCCGCCAAAAATGGCCCGAAAATATTCCACCCGAATCGGTGTTTAATTAACTTATTCATCAATAAAGAATAGCCTCATGCTGAATATTGATCTACAGTCTAGAAAATCTAAGGAAAACGACTTTTTGAAAATATCATCTAAAATTACGAAAATGCCCTCCAGAAAAATTCGACCAAATTTCCGCCAAAACCCGCGATTATTAGACTTTATCATTAGTGGAGAGTACCCTAGGTTCGAATCTGCGATTCAACGCTTTCAAAATCCAAGGAAAATGGTCTTTCCAAAAAATCTCCCGAAATCGGTGATGGTGCCTCTTTGAAATCTGCCAAAAATGGCCCCGAAAATATTCCGCCCGAATCGGTGTTATTAAACTAATTCATCTCTATAGAATAGTCTCCGGGTGAATATGTGATCTGCTGCCTTCAAAATCTAAGGAAAACAGCCTTTCGAAAATATCTCCTAAAAATTACGAAAATGCCCTCCGGAAAAATTCGACCAAATTTATGCCCAAATCCGCGATTACTAGACTTCAAAATTGGTGGAGAGTACCCTAGGGCCAAATCTGCGATCCGTCGCCTTCAAAATCGAAGGAAAATGGCATTTCCAAAACATCGCCCGAAATCGGTGATGGTACGTACCCCTTTAGAATCTGCCAAAAATGGCCCCGGAAATATTCGCCCGAATCGGTGTTTAATAGACTTATTCATCCCTAAAGAATAGCCACAGGTTGAATCTGTGATCTGCAGCCTTCAAAATCTAAGGAAAACGGCCTTTCGAAAATATTACGAAAAAGCCCTCCTGAAAAATTCGACCTAATTTCCGCCCAAATCCGCGATTACTAAACTTCATCATTGGTGAAGAGTACCCTAGTGCCGAATTTGCGATCCGTCACCTTCAAGATCCAAGGAAAATGGTCTTTCCAAAAAATCGCCCGACATCGTTGATGGTACCCATTTGGAATCTGCCAAGAATTGCCCCGACAATATTCCGCCCGAATCGGTGTTCGATAGATCTATTCATCTCTAAAGAATAGCCTCAGTCTGAATCCGTGATCTACAACCTTCAAAATTTAAGAAAAACGATTTTTCAAAAAATATGAATAATATAATGACTTTTTTCATAGGTTGATATTAATGTGATGAAACTATTAACTCTAAACCCAATGACTTGATAAACCTCTACGTTGACAACCTTGCATAGCGTTTAACAAAAAAAAAAAAGACAACCTTGCATAGCATGATACCATAGCTGGTGTTTCGGTTGGGATTTGATTGATTCTAAATGTGGGGGCACACAATTTGCTCTCGATGGCAAGCCCACTTGTATGTATGTTGGCTTTTTCTTTCCATGAGGAGATTATCGTGGTTAACAACGATTAGCCACTAACCACATATAATCGTATGAAGTCGGTAAATGATAAATGGCAGCTAAGCAATCAAAATTTCTGTTGAGCCCATGTTGAGGAACTTTATACATGCCTAGGGGCCACTGATTGATATAGACAAAAGGGAATCAATTTGGCCAAATTAAACTATCAAGTCTACTTCTCAGCAAGGGGTCCCCTACTGCACTTTTTTTCTCATTGAATTATTGGTTGATTTGGATATTATATTTGTCAAACTTGTTATTTTAAGTTGATAAGCTCTTAAATACTATATATCATAATACATGTTAATTATTATGTTGTATTAGTACAAAATAATACGTTTGGATGGATTATAAGTACTAATATTGTTAATATAATATTTTCACTTTATATTTTTTATTTTACCTATTTTTACTTCTTAACCAATATGTATTTCATTTTGTTACCGGAAAAAGTATTTTTCTTTTCTTTGCAATTTCCGTTGGCAGACAGAGAGAGATCAGGTTGGTGTCAAATGTTTGGTCGATCTGTCACAAAGTGATTGATGATTTGTTGGCATAGCGTTGTGTGTGACGTACACTATATCTATATGCCGTGGCGGAGCTATGAGTTTTATCAAAATGCTAACTTAAATTGTGGTAATTGGAGGAGGGCCAAAACTTTAATGATTACTTTATTTTCTAAACTTATTACATAATTTTACATATATTTATCCCCTTTAGTTTCAATCTAGCTCCGCCAGCAACGCTTAGTCTACCATTATATATTATCTTGTCAAAACTTTACAAAAAGAGACCCAAAAGTCAGGCTTCTGAGTTCTGAGGTTGAAATTGTACCATCAGTCCATCACCCTTCATAAACAAAGAATTGATAAAGTTGAAATTTTACAACCTTGAAGCTAGAATCTTGTTTCCAGTTATATTTTTATGGACCACGTCTCTTAATATAGGAGACCATCACGATTTTAGTCAAACCATGCGGAACTCTACTCCAGAAAAGTCAGGGGGGAGACCCGAGACTGTGCACGTGCAGAATGCTGATGAGGATTGAGGGCACTGAATACAAGTCTACGTAATGAAGGATAAATGCTTAAATCGATAGTGATTTTGCCTTTCCTTTTACATTATGGATTCATATGCAAAATGGTTAAGCTAACTCCAATAGAGTATCTATAAATGAGAAAAGTTGTCTTCAATGGGTATTTAACTATAGGGAGAGGCTGCAAATATGGGGAAAATCGGCAAAAGAATCAAAAAAGGGTTCACACATGCATATGTCAGGCGTATACTATACGTAAGGTACTATTAGTGAGATATCTCTATTTTGATCATGAATTAAATCGAGTTTGGGGTATGATACTATATCCTAACCTTTAATGGATAAACCCTAGGCACCGATTTTCTAAACCCCAACCCAAAGTTTGATTTAATGAAAAACAAAAATTATCCGTTGAGATCGACCAGAGCTCATCTAAATACATATGACGGTTAGATCACCTGCTGGGGAATGGATCAGGTCAGTAACCTTATGGTGAGTAACCATGAGTAACCCGTCCACATCAGCATGACATCAGCATCCTCTCTCTCATGAAAAGCCTTTAATTTTTCCCTCTTTAATCTTTGACGGACGATTTCTGGCTCATTTTAAGTCGAAATTTAATTTTTTTTGCACAGTTAGATCAGATTAATTGTGCTCTTCAAAATGATATCCACTTTAATATATTTTTCGAACAAAAAAAATTGAGCCATTTTTTACCAGCCTATACCATATGGTATTGACTGGTATTGAAATAAAAGCATACCTATGTTTTGAAAAATGTACCATGGTGGTATGAACAAACCAATACTGTAGGATGGTTGAATACATGATAGTAGAAGTATATTAATTTTAATTCACGACTTTTAACATTGTATACTACACAATACCACCCCGTACCAGGGTGGTATTGTATGGTATTGTGTGGTATTTTTTGGTCCTGTAATTTGTTCACCCAGAAATTTGTAGATCCAATAGATCATGATGAACTCGTCCCTTCTGGGCAAACGTTTTCAAAAACGAATTAAAAACGAAGAAGATACCATACAATACCACCCCGTACCAGGTTGGTATTGTATGGTATTGTGTGGTATTTTTTTGTCCTGTAATTTGTTCACCCAGAAATGTGTAGATCCAGTAGATCATGATGAACTCATCCCTGCTGTGCAAACGTTTTCAAAAACGAATTAAAAACGAAGAAGATACCATATGGTATGCAGTTGGTACCGAGAGGCCAGAATTTTTTTTTCCTAAAAAAATATTGAAAATTGATCTCATTTTGTAGAGCACGGTGAACTCGTTCCATCTGTGCAAAAAAAATTAAAATCTGAGTTAAAACGAAAAAGATATGAGTCAATTAAGAAAGCTAGTGAAAATAAAAATAGCCTTTAATTCTCCATCCTTAGATCTGGATTTTCTAGATGAAGGGTCCAGATTTGGTTATTGATAGGTGCATAACCCATGGTTATGCACCCTATCTTGAGACCACCTGCTGTATAATATACGCCTGACGTACATCAGTAATTAAAAAAATAGAAAAGTGTTCAGCGATCAGGAAGGGAAGCGAACCACGCATGCCTTTTTTTAAATAAGATGTAAAAGTAATGATGAGTTTAATTATTGGTTAAATTTGGGGTTAAGGATAGAACTAATGGCTGTTTTAAGATGATAAAAGTAATGGTTGTTTTAATGGTGGGTTAATTGTGAAAATAATTGTTAATTGTGAAATTTGGTATTAATTTGATGTCTTCAAAATATTTAAAATTATATTTATTTAATAAAATGACTTAAATTGAATTCATTCAATTTCAAATTTATGTTTATCATCTTGAAATTGTGTGTAAACAAAAACTAGACCGATGTAAGAATGAAAAATATATTATTGAAATGTAAATGCGTTCTTGAATTACAAAACAAATTGACACCAACTACAACGTTAATTGAACTCCTTCAGCTTTATCATTTGCAAGTGTTGTTGTGTAAACCCAAATTAGCTCAATCATTTTTTTGCCAAAAAAAATTATCTCGGAATTTGAAAAAATTCTATCAAAAAATTTGTATTTAAAAATGATGACGAACTATATACAAATAAACATGAACAAATTATATTAAGATGATCATAAGTGCATTTTTAAGTAAAGAAAACTAGAAAAAAGGAAGATCCCCAAATTTAGAAATGGTATCATTAGAGCAAAAATAATGTAAATGAAGACAATCCCCAAATTGAGGGATGAATGTCTCCAAATTTGGGGACTAGCATTGAAGTTGAGGGACGGTACGTATTAGTAGCGATATACTATTATACTGTTAGTAGTAATCCTAGTGATTGTGTGGTCAATAACAATAAAAAAATGATTATGCGCGAAATTCATTTAGAATTTACTTGTATCCTTTAGGATTTGTTAGAGATTGGGGCTATGGTACTACATGAATTAATTAGTTATAGTTATTATATTAATTAAATTAATGTAACATTTAAAATTTTAAATTTGAGGATTAACAACTACTTTTATAATAAAATAAGGTAACATAGTATGATTAGTGCGTCATAGAATAAATCATTAGTTACAAAATAATCAATCACGACGTCATTGATGGTCAATACTAGTTAGTACTAAGTACTAACTAACTGTTATGAAACTAATGGAAAATACAAACAACTACAAGAGAAGATTAGAGAGGGAAATACACAAGAGAAGAGAGGGGAAGAGTTCTTCTTATTCATTCTCCACTTTTGATACAATAATATGCTCTATTTATAGGCACACTTTGGTAACCACTACATCCTTATATCAATGCATATGAATGAGAGATAATAATGTAGGAATAGGGGTTACATGTAACTCCTAAGTGAGCATCTAATGTGGTAATGGCAATGGTCATCCATATATCAATATTTACATAATACTCCCCCTTGGATGACCACTAGATTGCATTACGCTATCTCATACTGCCTCATTAAAAACCTTACCAGGAAAACCCATTGGGAAAAACCATGGTTAAGGGAAAAAGAGTGCAGTGCGTATATGCTCCCCCTCATGACCACATCACTTCAGATTATTGAGTTGGTGAACTCAAATTTCACGAACAACTTTTAGAAAGATTGTTGTCGGGAGTGAGTTGGTGAACAATCTTCTAGATTGTCAATTTGATGCATGATCTTTAGATTTTCTTCATACATGATCGTCAGGATCATTTCCTTTGAAAATAGTTCATAACCACAAGTCCTTTAGATATGGTGGATCACAAAGTGTAACGAAATACATTCAGGACTTGTCTATTATAGTTTGTTTTGTTTCTATATATAACAGTTATATCACCATATGTATGAGATAGTTCGTCTCCGATCAACCAATATGAGGATCAAATGGTATTATAGGATATGAATATATAGTTCACCAAATATCTCTTTGATAATACCATAATAGAACAATCGCACATATTGTTCCCGGAGGTAACTAAGTATTTTCCAACGTTCCAACGAGGGAAACATTGTATCTTGCTAATATTATCAACACCAAAATGATAGTTTATATGGTGCTTGGCTAGCAAGGTGCATTGGTGCTCTGATGCATCAACATATGGTACTTCAGGACCTAATGTTTTACTTCTTTCTTGATTTCATAATGGATCTTTGGTCACTTCTAGTGATCTTAGGATCCTAATGTTATTTGATGAACACAATTCGTTCATGCAAAATTACTTTCCCACTTTTTCAACATTACCTTCCTTGCCCATAAAAAGAATCTTAAATCCTTCAATTTAACTTATGTCTCTAAGCAATCAACATCTTTAGGAAGCTCTTCAGGAGCTCCAATAATACTCATATCATCAACATAATATGCGATCGTCACAAAAAAAACTTGACTAAAACAAATTGAAGCAAGCAATTCTTTCATATCAAGAAAGATATTAACAAAACACACATCATAGAAACATATGAACTAGACAAAGCACACTCATAAAAAACAACTCATACTTTAAAGTAAATCACAACTCATAAATCAAGAATTTAAAATCCTTGAAGCACATACATACAACACAACTATATATGCACAATGCAAATGCTCTAATGACTCTATCCGGATTTAACCTTTTAAGGTCCATTCACCCTACTGTTGTAGCTGTTCACTTAGACGAGTATTTCGCATTCGTCTATATTTTCTCAACCCATACAGGGAATATTCTTAGTCTATCGATATATGTTCTCGAGAACTTTACTTGTTTACTTCAGGTAAATTAATCCTTCTAGGAGTAATTAATCCTTCTGGGAGTTTCAAATATATATATAACATATTCAGGGAATTCAAACAAATAGGCTATCACAACAATTTTCAAACATTGATTTGCAAAAGTAGTTGCATCCACCACAGGGGAGTATAACTCCTCCTAAACAATGATAGGTCTCTTCGAGAAACCCATTGCAAAACATTATGTGATATATCTCAGAATTTCATACTTTCCAATAGCACAAAAATTTGTTTGTATCCCGCTATTTTTGCCCTTTTTTAGGGGTAAGGACTTCTGGTCCTTAAACTTTATGCTCCTTGAGCAAGTTTCATGATTTCTTTCTATATTGGCCAATAACATTATCATTCGCATGCATCAATAGAGTTTTACTCTTGATCCTCACTTGTACATATCATATTCAGTACTGAAGTACAACAAACAAATTTCATCGACAATGATATCATTACGGTCCCAGTATTGTAGTCTAATATGTTTTTGAGATCTCTTCACTTTCATAACTTTCAGAGACATGTGTTCTTCTGGAACTAAAATTATACTTAATTCTTGGTTACTCTTCTTGAGTTTTCATGTCCTCGAGTTGACCATTCTAATCACAACTCCTTTTTTTTCTCGAGGATGTTTATCGTTGGAACCGATTGGTCTATCACGCTTCATGCGCTCTTTTAGACACATTTTTTTATATTAGAGTATCCAACAAGGATATCAATTTTGGTTGGAGCATTCACAGCTAGTATATATGACTTGGACACTTTGTGTGGTCAGTAAAGATATTTGATAGTTGGTAATGATAATTCATCTTATGAACTTCAGGTTCATGTTTCTTAATTTGAGGATCAAAACTAGATAATGATAACTCATTCCAACTCATCTCTTTGTCTAGCTATTTTTTTTCTCTCCCCCTTAATGTTGAAAAGTAATCCATCAAAACAATAATTTCGCAAACAAATTTCCCATTCGGGATTCATACCCAACACAAATTCTCAATTTCCAACGAGAATCAACTTAAGATACTGTGGTGGAGCAATTGGGATGTATGCGGCACACTCTGATATTCTCATATGAGAAATGTTAGGTTTCTGACCAAACCATTTGTAAAAGGGGGGAACTTATGATAACTTGTTGGTTAGATGTGAACCAATACTATCACTTGCCAGCTAGCATGTCCTCGACAAGAGACCAGAAGGTTTGGTGTGTTCTCTTAAGCAAAGTGATGTTTGATTGGATAACCATCAAAATGTATTCATAGTGAGGCAATTAATCTCGCAAACATCGGGTTGCGATTAGATAAAATACATGTGATCATCCATTTGATGCAAGAACCCATAAAATTCACAAATGATCCACATGACTGATGTATTGTTCTGCATACACGTCCATAAAATCTCAAGAGATTTGCCAACTCTTATATGATCAATTGTTCTATTCTCCTTGAGAACAAACATGACATAATAACTCTTTTAGTTGAAGAGTTCTTTGACTTCTCATATGACGTTCTCATGAATTCTCAAAGAACTTTTTTTCGCATCAAGATCCAGGATGGTCTAACCGGACCAACCAATTATCAAGTTATCAAATCTTGTAAACTTCTGGTTTACACTTTTATGTGTACTGATTGTACTAATATACATGTAGTACATATTTGTGATGCAAATATTAGTTTCACTATTTTCTTGATAAGATATTCATTTTACGAATATCCTTTTAATTGGGTAATGCATCATCACTAGGTAGTTTGGTTCCTTCAAGCCACAAAATTAGCTCCTTTAAAGTTTTATCATATTTTGTACCATATTCCACCCTTCCGGGGACTTATGACTTGATGCACTCTTAGTAAACACAAATTCATAGTGAATATCATCACAAATTGTTATCACGAGTACATAATTTAGTTACTTCAAGTAACCAAACATAAGCTCTTCGAAAGCTTTTTCTTATTTATGTACTCTACCATATAGTTTATATGGAATTTTTCTAGTACTCATACTTTATAAAAACATAATAAAAGTAATAAATGAGAATATTTCAAACTTAAGATAAAATTGATGAATTTATCAAGTTAATTGTTCTAGATAAAGGTTATAAAAACATTATGCATGAAAAATAACGTCACAATAAAACATAAAAGAAATAAGAATCATAATACTACAATTATGAAAATTAAATAAGATTTATTTGGAACAATACCATCACTAACTAGATGATTTTAAATTTATATATGCGTTTCATTATACATTATAATGTACAACAGGTACATTAAGTTATCATGACTTTGATAATGCAATTATGGTGTCATCCTTATTTATAATTCTCATTTATCTTCTCTTTTCTCACTTCTGGTGAAAAGATCCATACAATACATTTACCATATATATAATTATGTTTATAGTTTCATTCACTTGGGGGAATAGATTATTTCATTCACTTCTGGGAATGAAAATGTCTCAAGTGCAATATCATTTTCATATTTAATGGAGAATATACCAACTTATAATACAAAAAAATATGTTCCATAATATTGATATTGCATCAGCATATTTGAATTTGCTCTTCCCTTTGATTCTTGATAGAATAAAGTCTTTTGCGAACAACGGGTAGGAGACAAACACACTTTTCCATTACAATGGTAACATACAGAACCAATATTCTTATTACCATGTCCTTTTCTTTCTTTGCCCTTGAATTCTTCAATTTCCACTTCTGGGGAATATATGGGCTCTTGGAACTTGCATTTTCTACATATCAATGTATGATGGATAAGAATAGGATAACACTGAGAACTGAGAAAGTAACTCATCACTTATATTACTTTTCTTGTTAATCCAAATAGATTGACGTGATAAAATATCAATGGATACGAGAAGTAGCACCCATCTTGATATATTGGAATGAGATAAGCTCAACACAAATAAGACAATAAGTTAAGAAAGGATCTAAGAATTACATACCTTGATCATATTGTGATCTTACTCCAATATCTTAGATTATGTCGAGAGTCTTTGAGCAATGATAATTTTGGCAGAGCTTCGTGCTGATAACGTGTTATGAAACTAATGGAAAATACAAACAACTACAAGAGAAGATTAGAGAGGGAAATACACAAGAGAAGAGAGGGGAAGAGTTCTTCTTATTCATTCTCCACTTTTGATACAATAATATGCTCTATTTATAGGCACACTTTGGTAACCACTACATCCTTATATCAATGCATATGAATGAGAGATAATAATGTAGGAATAGGGGTTACATGTAACTCCTAAGTGAGCATCTAATGTGGTAATGGCAATGGTCATCCATATATCAATATTTACATAATACTAACCACGTTGATTAATCATACGGTAATCTTCATGACCAGTTCGTTGTGATCCGAAGATCAATCTGTAAGGAATAGTAATATGCAGATGTTAGTGTTACGGAATTCCCCACCGGAATACCTATAATAACAACATGGTCATTGAGCCTTTCGAGGTCGCTGACGCTGAGTATCACTAGAAATAATACACCAACAGGAGGGAGTTCACGAAGAGATGAGCTCTTCAAGGTTTCCAAGCGTTCGGATATTTTTGCCGCCGATATGTTTGAACGTCTTCGTGTCATGCACATGAATACTGACTCGCCTATTTAAGGATAATTCTCCCTCCGGTTGTCAACGATTTTTTAATAGCATTTTGTACCCTCTACTCTATTTATAGGTGTCAAAATAGCACCTGATCCGAGTAACCCGCCTGATCAACCCGACCCGCAATCCGAATTGATTAAAAGTCAATGACCCGTAACCCGCCCGACCCGTAACCCGATTGACCCTCAACCCGTTCAACCCGCAACCCTGTTGACCCGTAACCCGATTAAACCCGAACCGATTGACCCTCAGTTTTTATGTTTCTTGACGTGGAAAATTTGGTCTTTCTCTCTCTAAATACTGACTTGATCGTTGGAGAGTGTTTGCGGGCCACGCCCCGGACCTTTTTTACAGTGAACGCAGCACCCACATATCAAGGAATGGCGGTATTCTCCAAGGTCTTCACAAACCCGCCTGGCACTTTCTAGGCGTAAACAATAACCCAATTATTTTGCCCCAGATTAATTAAATTAAGAACGAAACCCCTAAACTAATCTAGAGATCGTCGGTCTCCCCTACAGTTTTCGCTGGCGCTCGACTCAGCGGCAGAACATGCTACCGGCATCTCCTCGCCGGCGGCTGGAGTAGAGACGACCAGCTTCACGGATTCTCCCCAGTCGACTTCGGCATATGCTAGACACCATTTGAGGCCATCTCACCGTTGCGCTCTCCCCGCTCACCATCACCGGGATCTCCATTCCGAGATCGCCACGAGCAACGAGGTGGAAGGATCCGTCTCACCCGGTCGTTTCTGCTCCCGTCACCGGCGAGAAGAAGTCTGGAGCTGCCGCGGGATTAAACGGAGGGGAAGTCTCCATGGGAAGTTGTAGGAGTCGGGCAGTTTGAGGAAGACGAAACGATTTCGGTCGATTGAGGGGATTAGTTTAGAGATTTGTTTTAATATTTAATTGATTAGATATAGAAAATAATTAAAACAAAATTATCCGCAGATAAATGGCAATTTGGTCATTTTCTAACTTATTTAATGATCACCTAACATATAATTCGACGGAAGGATATATTCGTTACGGTTTAATATTAAAAAGGTATATTCGTACAAAAATCTAGTAGAGACGTTTGCTAATTTAGTATAGTAAAGAAGTACAAAATACTATTAATCATCCTACTTTTCTCTCCGCCGGAACAACAACTCAACAATCAGTCAACAAATTGTTAAATAAAAATTGGGAGTATTCTTTAAGCGTCCTATTATGTTCTGTTCTGGAACAACTTAGAAACATCTTCCAATTAAAAGCAATAATCTCAAATCAGAGTCTAAATTATATTAAAAAAAAATCCGCTCCACTTCAATCATAAAACTTCGACCTTTGTTCTCAAAAGTTATTTGGGATTGGCAGGCACTACAAAAGGGTTTATGCCAGTGGTTTTTAATTGTCTAAAGTAAGCGTAAGACCCCTGCTACACCTACACATGCACCGGTTAATTATTTGTGGTAGGTGAAATGAGAATTTTCAAACTATCACTTACTTATGTTTGAGTGTCAAATAATAATAATAATAATAATCAACGGAATTTGAACTTTAAATATATAAATAAACGAAAATCTTAAGTACCAAATAAATTGGTACATAGCATTGAAATTTAAATATATAAACAAAAAATAAGGTATAAACTGAATTTGTATCATAATGTTAAAAATGTATATATGCAAATTGAATTTGTATCATAAGGTTATTTAAGTTACATGTTCGATTTGTACCACTAAAAAGTTTATAATAAAGTATTTATGTACTAAGTGGATACCATAACATTAGATATGCAAGCTCAGTTTGTATCATAAGAAGAAGAAAAATTTCAAACCAAAACACAATTATGATGATGAACATAGGGACATAACTTTTAATATATTCGGTATGATATAAGAAAATGTACGAGTACAATTTGAATTTGTACCATAAGGTTACTTAAGTCACATGTGTCTGTACCACTAAAAAAAGCATACCAAAATATATAGAGATATAAACTGATCTTTTGTATGTACCATAATATTTTTTTTTCTTAAACGAAAGGATGATGCTCATAAACATAATAATATAGCTCCGAACATATATCGGTATTAAGATATAAGAAAAGAACGGTGAACTGAACTCATGAAATGAATCAAATAAAGGAACAAATACAATCTGAAACACACATCCCAATCGATCTCCTGGGCATTTGGTAGCACAGCCAAAGCAAAGATGGAAGTGGAACAACTAGCATCTCTTCCGGCAGGAGTTGCGCCCCGGAGGGTCTTCTATTTTTATTTATTTATTTATGTACACATATGAAGGTGGCAAACTATCCTACGTCATCCGACCGAAGCTCTGCCACGTGTTCGTTCCAGGCCGGCACCGGATGATCCGCGCTCACGTTTTTGCTAAATTCTTGGTTGGGGGAAAATTTTAATTTTTCCTCCATCGCATCACACCGCCATCAGGCGGGAAAACGTATAGGGCGATAACGGCGACAACGGCGGGACGCTAAATATCCCCTTGGCTTCCCCGTCCCAGAACTCCTTCCAGCTCGACGGCGTTAACGGCACCGGTTCCCCACCCTGCCCCACCGCCGCCGGCGAAGACTCGTTCTCCGCCTTCACCGCTTTTAAACTCCCCTCGCCACCATCCTGCAGCAGGACTTCCCCAATCCTCCTCTTCCTAATCCCGCCGCCGCAGCAGTCGCTCGATTCCGGCGGCGCCTGGAAAGAAGAGTCGTCGGAATTCCTGCCGGCCTCGAGGGGGAAATTGAGGATGGCCCTGCTGCCGCGGAGGCGGAAGGCGGCGCTGTCGTAGGCCTTGGCGGCCTCGACGGCGGTGTCGAACGTCCCCAGCCAGACCCTGGCCCCCTTCTTGGTGGGATCCCGAATCTCGGCGGCGTATTTCCCCCACGGCCTCCGCCGAACCCCTCTGTAGTGCTTTTCGTCGGAAGCAGAGGAATTGGCGAGATCCGAGTGAAGGTGGATCCGGGCCGGGTCGTGGGCCGGAGCTGGGCCTGGGATCTTGGGGATTGAGATGTTGGACATGGGCGGCTTCCTCTGGCTCAGAGTGCTGCTGCAGCTGGAAGAAGGAGAGTGAGACAGAGAAACAGAGGGAGCCTGCAGCTTGCTGCTGCTGTTATTGCTCAGCTGGGGGGTTTCTTGCTCTGTTTTGACAGTAGTAGTTGAATTCAAAGGGGTTAGGTGGTGTTGGAAGTGGGAGATGAAGGAATCCATGGAAGGGAAGTCGGTGAGGAGCTGTTGCCTGATGAAATCCAGAGTCCAAGCTTCTTGGTCTGCAGGGGACGCCATCTTGATTTGATTTGATTTGTTGTTTTCAACAGTGTTGAGAAAACTCTCAAGGGTTGGGAAGGTTTTTCTGAGTGGAAAAATTAAGGAGGGAGTGGAGTGTTGAAAGTTTATATAAAGAGAGGGTTGGAGATGGAATGGATGATGCTTCCAAGGCAGCTTCTGTTCTTCTGTTGTGGGAGGAAGGATCATTATTGCTTCCTTCGGTTACCAAGTTGGGGGGGTATTTTTGGGATTAAAAATGGGGAGAGGGGTTTGGACTTTCTGGCTGCGGGCTGGGTCCATGGTTATCCAATTTCAGCGATCTCAAGAAAGAAAGAAAGAAAGAAACCAGTACTGGTATTATTATTAAACAAAAGAAAGGCAGTGTCTGTGTCATCTCCTCTCCTATTCTGGGCCTTCCTTCCTGCCACCTTCCACCCACGGCCCACGCCCTTTTGTCTCTATTACCCTTCGCCATCACCAGAGATTATTGTCGACGTTACTATTTTAGCTATTAGCTTTAGCTAGCTATCGTTATTAAATTCAGGGCAGACTAGCAGAGCAGTACAAGAATTCATAATTAACTCTAAGCGATCGAATTAGTGGCCGGGTAGCTTCTACGATTAATTGCTAAGCTTCTGGGACCAGGATACCATCATTATCATCATCATGTCGTTCGTACGTACTAACTTCAACCACACCGGAAAAACACAAGTTGAGGTTAAAACAACTGGCGCACTTACAAAGTTGGATATTCATGTTATCCATTCACTAGGTGCCGTCCGTGGCAATCACTTTGCGTACGTGACTAAGCATATCAGCAGGTTTGGAGATGGAACTCACCATTTGCGGTCCATGTGACGTGAGACAAGGATCGGAGAAGCAGAGAGGTTTCGTCCTCCCGCGGCAATTTTTCTGAGTTTCGTTCGTTCGTTTTGTTTTTCCTTACGCATGCTTGCTTTTAACAACAGGTGGAAGACAAGGAGCTTATTTGTCATGATCCAAACTAGTTGGTTTATTATATGGTATCATGACTGATTTGTTCACGAGACCACGTGTTCAAGTTCTCACAACTTTTAATATTAACCATTGTCTTCAAGCACATGGTATGACGGGTATGGGCAAACTTCAAACTCATGAGTCGGCTTTCGTTTGAGGGGATGTGTGAGAAAATGGTTAAGTACCATACACCCAACAACTCGAATTATTGGAAGAAGGGTATATTGGATCTTATACCACTCTCTAACGTGATCATCTTATTAGATTCTGTGACCCTACAGACTTATGAAAACACCTCTAATTGCTCACGACCATGGGTCATTATCTGGAGATTAAGGAGTCGTTTGGTTTTTATGATAGTTAAATTGATGCATTGTAATCAATGCATGTATAATAATATACATGTATATAAGAAAATTGGTGTATTGTAGTTTACATCGTTTGGTTTTTGTAATAGTTATTGTAGTGTTTAAATAAATTATGGGGTCGTTTGGTTTTGGTGATATATTTAAATCAATGCATTGTACTCAATGTATCTGTTGATGTGACTTGAATCGGACTATCAGCCGCTACGACTGGTAACCCGGTCAGCGAGTGGGGTCCAGGGGCAACGCCCCCGGCCCACGGTGTATGGGCTCAATGTTATTTGGGTTCGGGTTCTGGGCCTGGTCTGTAACCGTTTCCTTTGTCAGATTGGATTAGGTTTAGATCCACATGGAGAAGTACTATAAATACTTCTCATACTCCTCTGTAATCTGTAATCTCCTCGATATAGTGAAATTGGCTCTCTCTCGCCCGTGGACGTAGCTAACACACATCGTGTTAGTGAACCACGTAAATAGTGTGTCGTGTTTTCGAGTCTCGCTTTCGTATTCTTGCTTTGTCGATTCCAGCGATTTCCCGATCCGTAGCAGCGCGTTTATAACAGTATCCATTGTAATATACATCCAATTAAAAAAAATGATGTAATGTAGTATATTGTTTGGTTTTGGTGATTGTTATTTTAGCATTCAAAAAGTTGTATTTTCTTTTTTGTATGAAATATAACTTTTACCCTTGTTTTATGGGTATAGACGAACAACAGTTTGTAGTAATTCTACCCCTCTTTAAGCAAGGGGAGATACACACATGTATTCTACTTGAGGATACAGACACTAATTGTAGATGTAAGAC
Organism: Linum tenue; assembly: GCA_946122785.1. NCBI lineage: Eukaryota > Viridiplantae > Streptophyta > Magnoliopsida > Malpighiales > Linaceae > Linum > Linum tenue. The sequence continues at coordinate 56,211,931 of CAMGYJ010000002.1, forward strand.
CGATGACGAGACAGAGGAGGCTAGACCGACGATGAAATTTTGAAGGGAGAGGTTGATAAATTGAGCGGGTGGTAGAGACATCCACGAAAAAAGTGGAGGGAACTGAGCATGGGTGTTCACGAAAAAAAAAATAGAGTGAATTAAAGAATAAAATCTCAAGGGTATTATGGGAATGGAGATAAATAACGAGGGATATAATTATATTGGCGCAAAAAAAGTATCAAACAATCCCCACTAAACTATCTCAACAATCTCAGGTTTTACTTGAGATATTAATATCACTCATTTTGAGTGATTTTTTCCATTACACAAAAAAAAAAAAAAAAACATGCATGCATTATTGTAGGAAAAGAAGCAGAAAACGATTCATTGTCGACAATGCACCCATTGTAACAATCTCCTCTAAACTATCACCAAACGCAAACGACCCCTATATCAATTTTTGAGTGAAATGTCACTTTACCCTTTGTTTTTAGTATAAAAAAGCAACACACATAAAAAGGTAGGGATATAGTTGGAAGAACAAAAAAACACAACAATCTTAATCAAACAAATGAGTGATGGTTTGTGTCACATCAAAAAAACAATGCATGTATTATTTGTGCAGAAAAAAAAAACGATGCATTATGGATATTGTACGCAGTGTAACTATACCCCGAACAAATTATCACCAAAATCAAACGAGCAAGTAATAGGGTACGGTCCCAAAAGCAGCCGTGGCCTGATCTAATAATTAAAGGTCTAGCTGACTCGCTCCAAGGGCTGGCCTGAACATCGCGCTCGCCTACTTCACAGTTCACACATGGGTGGAGATGATTCCTCGTCAAAAGAAAGACCAGGCCACGAATGCCAAACTGCGGTCTGCCAAATCATCATCGTAAGAAACCAAGCTCATGATCGCAACTGTTCTTTTTGTACTACTACTATCACCCATCTTGTTTTTGCTCATATATGTTCTTACCTGCTGCATAGTCAACAAGCTTACATATGGATAATTTAGGTATTTTATTAGTTTTCATGGAAATGTAGTTATGAAGGGAATTTTAATAATATACGAATACGAGTATTTGGAAGAACTATTTGTGATCACGTCTGCAAGCGTACTTGTGGGTACTCGTTCGGTGGGTTGTGTTTGAGTTTTTCCTTGACAATATTTAGTCGGTATATTATCGAATTTTTTGGTGTGCGTTATCTGTTGAGATGAGTTTGAATTTGGATAAAAAGTGAAACGATTCATCGAGATAGTTATCACCCCATAAGGCCATAATAACTATAAATAAGATGCAATGTGTCAAAGAGAATGGTTCACAAAATAATAACTCTTACTCACATTTCAGTTTTTTCTTTTTTCTCGGGCAGAGTAGTTATAGTTCTTCAAAATATCATCGAATATCCATACGAGTATGAATAACTTAATAAAAATTTCTTAAAAAAAATAAAGTACGCTCAATTTGTGAAGCATATAATGTGTTAGTAATAGTATATATGTTGTTGAACGTTAAAACTTTGCTTGACAATTTGTGAAGCATATAATGTGTTAGTAATAGTATATAATATGTTGTTGAAAAAGTAAAAAACATAATAATTCTACTAACTGAAACGCGAGCTCCACATTCCAATAACTACATTAAAAAACAAACATCTATTTTGTAATAATTATAAACATTTCGTTCCACTATTTTACAACTAACGTGAAGCACAATAGTCAATATGAATATACCTCTAAGGCAAGCAAGTCCATCCGTTTATTACAGCAAAAAGAAAATCATTTTTCACAAAATTAGAAGAAGGAAAAAACAAAGAAAAAAGAGACTATTCGTGACTTAGTTGAACTTGTTGACTTGGTGACGACAACATTTCAAAGTTTGTCACAACGAACGATTCCATTTCAGTCCATTCAAACACCGGTCCGTCCCTTCTTGGTTCCTTCTCTACAAAATTGCTATCAGCTTTCTCTCACACCCATAACCCACTGTTGTCAGCCTTGATTGAGTTTTGACTTTTCTTTTCCGTTTCTTCTTTCTCATTTATGGCCTTTCTTTTCTTTTATCTTTTCTGTTTTTAGATCATCTCCATTAGGGTGGTCAAACGGTGTGGTTACCGTGGTAACCATTTTAACCAGTAGTATTTGGCTAATTGGGTTTGATTAATTTCGATAATTGGTTTGGTTTGGTAAAAATATTTAGCTTGTTGGTTTAGGTGGTTTGATATGGTTTCAGCTTTCAGGCACTCCTAACCAATCAAACCAAACTAACGAGTTAAATAATTTGTCATATATCTAATGTATATCATATACACATACTTAATACTTTGTATAACCACTCAAGAGTCAAATGTAAGATAATTGTATTTGTTACATGTATTTACTTAAGGGTTAACTACAATTATGTGGATTTTTATGTGTTGTTCATTATTTAAATTGCAAATTGATGCACTAACTGAAAATTTTTTCTCACTTAATGATAATGTGGTGTTATATTGGTTATTTTGGTTAACCAATTAACCAAACCGAATAAACTTTAGTTTGGTTAATTTGATTGTTGTATTAGTTTCGACGGTTTGGTTATGATATTGTATTCCATGGTTAATATATTTTAGACTTATTTGGTTTGGTTATTACTATGGTAACCATTTGAACACCCCTAATCTCCATCTCCAATCTTTAGCAATGGCTAAAGTGAGGTGGAGTCTGTGTGGCATTTTTCAAGCAATGGCTAGAGATGTGGAGGTGCTTTCTAATTTAGCAAGATTGCTAAATTAGAAACTCTTCTAGCAATGCCACATAGGTAATTATTGTCCTTTTTATTTTTCTTACTTACTAACTTTTCAATTATAATGTGTTGAGGTAGATTAAAATAATAGATGGGACCCACATTAGAAATTGCTAGTATAATTTAGGGATGTAGATGATTGGAAATTAATAAGTGATGAATTGCTAAAATTGATGATGTGGTTGTAGGGACCACATTTAGAAATTGCTAATCAATTTCAGGAATGAAGATGATCTTACAAAGCACAAGAAGTCATATTTGTGGCCCACAGGGGACAGGTTACGGTGATTACTACAAAAGTAGTAATCACCGTGGTTACTAAGGGTAAATTGGGTATAGAAAAATAAACTATATTAATTAATTTTTTAATAAATTACATTTTAGGTAGTTACAAAAATCTATTAATTAAAATTCTCTCTTTCTCTCACTTCCGTAATCTCCAGCCAGATTTCCTTTCCATATTTTTCTCAATCTTTCTGCAAAAAAAAAAAAAAAAACGAAATCAGTACCAATCCATTAGACAAACACTACCACTTTGAAAAACATCAATACCATTGCAGAAATAAATCTATACCATTACACGAAAACTACCATTGCAGAAATAAATCTATACCATTACACGAAAATTACCAATATAAACAATCTATACCATAAACAATCAATATCATTGTAGAAATAAATCTATACCATTACACGAATACTACCAATATAAACAATCTATACCATAAACAATCAATACCAGTGCAGAAATAAATCTATACCATTACACGAAAACTACCAATATAAACAATCTATACCACTGCACATTGAAGAAGAGCAGACAGTGCCGACGACACGAAGAAGAGCAGGGTGAGTAGCACAGAGATCAGCGCCTTCGGCATCGGGATCGCCATGGATAGCAGCGAGGCGATGATTTCTGAGTAGATGAGGGGAAAGGGGAGAAGAGAGAGAGAGAGAGAGAGAGAGAGAGAGAGAGAGAGAGAGAGAGAGAGAGAGGGTACCGAGGGGGGCTGCTGCCGACGGTGGCCGAGGGTGGTCGGGGCTGCTGCCGGCGGTGCGACGAGAGTGGTACGTGGAGGCGGCTGCGACGGGTTTGGCTGGAGGGATGATAGAACTTGGGTTTAGGTAGATTCTATAGAATAATCAGGTGTGGTCACTTTTTAATTTCCAAAATTACCCTAAAAGAATCTTGACCGTAAGATTAAAAAAGAAGGGAAAATAATTAATCAAATGGTATATAAAGAGGTTGCCACCGTGATTACTAAAATATACGTAATCACCCTAACCCATTCCTCACCGGGACTGTGTTTGGGAAAGTAACATAGTGAACGTTTACATATACACTTATGTAGGTAATCATCTTGTTTAATTACGTATGTAGGTTTTTATTGGTTAATAATTAAAGTAACAAGATGATTACCATAATATAAAGTTTCAGTCTTTAATTGTAAAGGTCACAAGAAATATGTATTGTAATGAGTTATAACTAGTCAAGTATAATATCTCGTGATAATTTATGTCTATTGATCATGAGAAGCTCTATATGGCTAATACCATTTTTAGAGCACAAATCTTGTAAAAAATATTTAGGAAGATGTATATATTTTAAGATGGTACCTACCGTGACAAATAAAATCCTTTGACTGGCTATACATCTTTTAAGATGTTATTTACCTTGAAAAATCCGTTGATGTAACTGGATGCCAATCACTAGTAACATAGAATATAGCTTTACCCACCTTATGTATAACTTGTATTGATGGGTTTCTCGCGACTAAATAAAAATTATTAGTTAGAGACTTTCTTATGGCTTATTTACAACATCAGTAAGAAAGTTATAGGAAAGCCTTTACATGAGCATGTCCATCTTCATTCTTCAACCCATGAAACTGAATCGAAGTCTAAATTATTGATATTACTCCGATCTTAATCTCGAAGTTGTTGTTCAACGCTTAAGGATGTATTATCGGAGATTGCACATCTTCCACAATGGTCTTGTATAAGAACCCATAGTCCTTGCTTGAGCTCCCTATAAATTCCCAGGAGGTATTTACTTATGTGTTGTATCTCAGTTGTATAGCCCTTCTTCCGGTGCTTGCCTTCGCTTTGTTTTTCCAAATCCTGAAAGATTTATCTCAATCTCAATATCCATGGGTACAAGATTGGTAGTATCTCTCATGTGCATAAACTATGCTACACACAAAGAAACTCACTCAACCGTGAAGAACCTAGTGTAATGAAAACAACTACATTTTACAAAACGAATATCTACAATGCAAAAAAGAATAAATGACTGAAGTAACAAAAAATTTCCATTCACACTAGCTACATAATCTTACCGGCAAAGACGACAAAAACCTGGTATTCTCCATACGGCTACACATTCAATTAATAAAATAGGTGCTAAGTGCTGACTATCCTACTACCCTAACTAGGCCAGGTATAACCTAGCTAAACGATGTAGTACGATGGTGACCGAGTTCGTATTCTATCATCCCGGATTAAAGCATTACTCGAGAGCTTAGTCGTTATCTAGTCGATTCGTTAGGTTGTATTTGGGATTTATGATTCACGCTAACTGCTACACAACTATGCAGAAAAGAGAAACGGTATATCGGGTTTGGTTTCCTCCCCTAACACATTAGGTAATGCATTGTATCATATGAATACGACCATCTATGGCAAATTATGGTGCGAGAATTGTTAAAATGGAAAGTAGTGCAATTATCACGTCTCCAAGCTCCCCTCCTAACTATATCTACCAACTCAGTGATCATGTAATTGGTTTTCTTTGATAGGGATAGATCTTATCCTTTTAAAATGGGTTCAACCCATAAGCAATTCAAGTGACACAATTAGACATGACAATCAAGTCGGGTTGGGGCCTCGGATTACGGGTAGGGTCATGTTGGGTTGGCTGATTTAATCGTGGGAGGAATGATATGGCTATGACTAGTCCTCTTTCATTGTTGTTCTTATCTATGTTGACGATTTAATCGTGGGAGGAATGATATGGCTATGACTAACTAGCTAGAACATGTTCTACATAGCACTTTTAACATAAAAGATCTTGGCATCCTCAAATTCTTCTTGGGAGTTGAAGTTTCAAGAATTCCTAAAGGGATTCACATTTCACAAAGGAAGGATACTCTGAAAACCGTTTATGAGGCAGGTTTCTTGGAAAGAAAACTCATCACCACTCCTATGGACTAGAACTGATTCTAAGTGCATCAGATGGAACTGCACTTGTTGATCATGCTAAGTGTCAGAAGCTAGTTAGAAAAATTATCTACTTGACAACAACGCGACCTTATATAAGCTTTGCAACATAACAAGTAAGTAAATTTATGCATGCTCCAATAGAAAACCATCAAAAGGTTGTGTATAGAATACTTAGGTTTCTCAAGAAAACTCCTGCGACCGTTTTGTTTTTTCCTTATAGACTGAGCAACTTGTCCATATACAAGGAGATTAGTAATCGGCTATTGTGTATTACTTGGAGATTCACTCATTTCGTGGAAGTCCAATAAGAAATCAAGAATGTCTCGATCTTCATGTGAAGCTAAATATCGAGCATTAGCATGTACAACTTGTGCGGTTCAATGACTTTTCTATTTCCTTCAAGACTTTTAGGTTCATCATCCCAAACCAGCATCACTCTATTGTGATAGCCAATATGCAATCTACATTACAGAAAATGCAAGTTTCTACGAAATGAATTATGAAGTTGTTAGTTTTCGAACAAGTCATTAAATCGCAGTCAACCTTACCAAAGCATTGCCACCAGGACTATTTTCGTATATTCTCTCCAAACTAGGTGTGCAGAGCATGAGCTCACCAGCTTGTGGGAGGGGTAACAAAAGAAGTACTTTCTTTTGCTTCTAAGTATGGCTATGGAGACTTGAAACAAAGACCAGCACAAGGAAGAGCAGTTAGTGGAATGGCATCGTGAAGACAATGGATATGATATGTGGCATTTTCTTATTCGTGAAGTTGTAACCGTTTAGTGCATTTTTCTTTTCTTGCTTTATACGAGCTACCGCTACCGGAGACGACAGTAATCCAGCTGTTGTAAACTTACAGGGCCTCTTTATAGATTTTACACCAAAGGAGGAGAAGAACAACACACCTTTCTCACTTTGTGAAATTAAAGCACCATAACGGCAAAAATTAAAGCACCAATACTCTAAATCATTGTAAAATTTCTCTTAAATCATTTCTTAATACAGTCACCACTGCTACGTGGACTGTTACTTCTATATGTTTCCATCATTCCTTCGTAGAACAGTCGCAAAACGGCCACTTCTCTTTGTAACACCTTCTGCACATTCAGTTCACAGCCAAATAATTTTGTGAAGGATTACTATAGTATCAGGGTGTCAAAATCGTTGACTATATAGATCATAAACACAATTTAATCAAGCAAATATAACACTAAATGGATCCATCACTCCTCAAAATGGACTGAATCTAGCATAAACAAAGCTCTAGTAAGAAAGCATTAACATTCAAATAAATGTGACGGCAGACAAGTTCATTGTGCTTCAATCCTTTCCACTTGTCCAGGTCGATGATTCAACTACAACCAAGTTGAGAAAAGCCTAAACCAGACAGCAAAATTAGGTATCCTATAGTAAATCACATGGACCAAAACTCCACAACCAGAAACAAACTCCTCACCGAGCACCCAAAAAAAACGTGAAGCCGCAATAAGCCTAGTAAAAGAAACCAAGCACTTTGCCGCCAACATTCTTCCTCCTTGCCTCCTCGTGGTCCATAATTCCAGCAGAAGTTGTCAACACAATGAATCCAAACTGCAAAATCACATATGAACATGAATTATGAATATAGGTCGCCATACTTACAACAACAGCAACAACTAAGCTACTAGTAGTTTGACAATTCTTCAAGATCGTAAATAAACATTTGTTTTAACCACATTAGACGACTCATACAACCAGCAAGGAAAGCACTGCAAACTCTGGGTTTACTATCTACCACATTTCATTAAAAAGCAAGACATTGAACCCACCTGTCTAGATGGAAGCAACCTAGCAGTCCAACCTTCAATCTCCTTGACACCGACGTCAAATCTAGGACTGATGACACCACACTTGTTTAGCCTCCCATTCAACTCAACAACAATTTTACCAGCCCTGTGATCATCAACATATTCAAATTCACCAATGTATCCTGCATACAACAAATGAAGCCATTAAAGATTAAGTGATTAAGGCGGATCCAATATAAAGGATGAGAAAAGCCAGACCCATACCATGCTTTTGCATGACAATAAGAAACTTTATGATCACTTTTGAGGAAGGTCGGATCATGACCTGGCGCTTTCCACGCTTCTCTGCATTGTACATGCTCTTGAGAGCATCGTTCAAAACACTAACTCTCACCATTGGAGCTGGCAGAGAAATATCAAAAGCTAAGTGTTAAATACTATCCAGAAGGCTTAGACCCAAATTTGCACAGCAACAACACAGAGGGTAAAATATAGAAACCAAAACCAATTGGAAATTAACACTCGCCCACTACCCTCATCTACCATATCGAAGCAATAAACACACAGAAAGGTGAACTCTTTTTATAATTGAGCGATTGAAGATTCGAAATTGGTAGTAAGGTTAGAGAACAATCTATTGATCTGGCTTTGATTCAGTCATAAAGACAGCTATTCGTATAAGGAACAAGACAACCCCGACCTTCAAGAATACAAACATTAATGGGTGCTCATCATTTCCAACATCGGAGACCCAACGAGGCTAGCTAAAAAGAATTCAGAGTCTGCCTAGAACGGAAATCAAACAGAGCAAATGAAGAGAACATTGCATAAATGAAAAGCACAGAATCTGTATACAAGAGTACAAGGGCAGTCACAAGGATCAAATGGAGCAAAATCGAGCTCAGCGATTTTATAAATCTCGTTTCCAATTTGTACGCACCTCAACCGACGATGTAGAGAGATCCGGCGCCACCAACGAGTGAGCAAGGGAAAGTTAGGGTTTTGCGAGAGGATGGACGGGAAGAAGACCTTCAGGTTATATAGTACTGGATCCATGGATGTTATAGTAGTTCTGTTCGGGCCAGAATTAATGGGCTTTACCAATTTTATATACTGCTATTTTGTATTGCAGCCCGAGCCCAGGCCCATGAATCGCATCTTTTCTAGATAGAATGGAAAAAGGGTTCGGGTGGGGTCGATTTTCATTAGAGGTGGCAATTGAATCAGATTCGTTGATTGGATTGGTGGATCCATTGATAAATGGATTGGTGGATTCATTGATTGGATCAAATAGATATAGATTGGTGGATTGATCCATGAATCCAAATGACATCCAAGACTTGGACAAAAATGTAAAATTTGAAAAGTTTTGGTACTAAAATATCATAATGAAAATTTTAAGGTACCAAAATGTAATTTTCCAATGAGATTTTTCGTATACAAATATAAATTTTAGGTACCAAAATGTAAAATATAAAAAATATAGGTATCAAATCGTAATTGGCCATTTGGATCCATGGATTGATCCATAAATCCACCAATCCAATTGGATTTGGATCAAATAGATTGAATTTAAATGGATTGGATTAGGTGGATAATTTGGTGGATGGATTGGATTCATGGATTTGGATCCTAATTGTCACCTCTAATTTTCATATATATAATTGTTGAATAACGGTTTTAAAATAGTATTGATTTTCATGCTCAAAACTGTAGGGAGATGTAATATGTCATATAGAAAAAAAAAACTCTATGAAAATGTTTACGATGCGGCCACCGGTGGAAGGCCTCTCACCGTAGCCACCCGATTCCTCACCCGAAACATCCTCAATCCATCAGAATAAGAAACTAAAATCGTTTTCGGAAGAATTTTTCACTGGCTCTAGCCCATGAATCTAGAAACAGAGACTCTCGCTGCGGTGGAGCTATTTGTAGAGGGAGCCCCAACAATCACAGCGAAGCCTTCGTACAACGAATTAGTCTCCGGCATCAAACCACCCATGAATATCCACCACTCTACAAGACCTTATGCTTGACGAATGCGACACTGAGGATGTTAAAGATGACCCTGAATGCCCAACAATTTGTGTCAAACGATCAAAAGAGAGCAGGATCCGGAGTCGATGGGGCAACGCCCTGATTTGTAATATCTTGGGTAGATACTATCCCTTCCCAATCTCGATGAAGAAAATCGAAATAATGTGTCAAGGAAGGGGGGTTTTGGTGTTGCGGATCCGGGCGTTGGTTTTTCCTCAGTTCGTTTTGGCGTTGCTGAAGATTATGATCGTGCTCTATTTGGTGGTCTCTGGCTCGTCGACGACCATTACATTATAACCACTGAATGACGCCTTTATTTTGACCCAGACTATGATACTATCGACTACATGAAAGTTAGAGTCACACTAACAAGACTTTCGATGGGCTATTTCGATACAAAAATCCTAATGGACATTGGGAGTAAGATTGGAAGTGTAGTGAAGATCGACTATAACACTTTGAACTGTACCAGAGGAAACTACGCATGTATCTCTGTTGAGCTTGACCTCAAGAAGCGTTTCATATCCAATTACCGTCTCAAGCGCAGGGTTCAAAGAATTGCATACGAAGGCCTCCATGTCATTTGCTTCGAGTGTAGTTGCTATGGTCATCTGCAAGAAACATGTACCAGGAATGTAGCCAACGATAAAATGTAGGAAAAATTCCATGACCCAATCCAACCCAATATTCAATACAGACGGCAGTAAGCCCATCCAGCCTGAAGTTACTGAAGATTCCGGACGATGGATGTTGGCCAAGAAATCCCACCAACGACCAACTCGGACCAATAAAAGAGGACCATCCAAAAAAGGAAACTAGTCATCGTGGAGGAGCTAATCCCACTGCGACTGGAAACACGGCGACACGATCATGATGTTCGGCTCTTGAGACGAGATCCTCGGATTCGAGAGAAATGGAGGAGAATGGAACGAAAAGTATCTTCGGAGGAACAATGGGAAAGGAAAGAATTCCAGAAGAGGAAGGACCAATTGATGAGAGGATCAAAGCAAAAAGGGAACTGATGAGAGTAGAAAGGGAAGTAATATAGAGTATCAGCATGAAGAAAGGAGAAGTAAATCGGGAAAAGAAGGAGCAAAAGACTCGGAGACCGTTGCAAAACCAATCAGTTCGGCTAAGCAAATGGAGAAAACTGATGGATCGAAACGCGCTTAGACCCACCAACGCGAGACAAACCATGTAGGGCCACGAAATAGGATCAAGGAAAGTCTCCAACAGTAACTCTCCATCGACTACTAAGCCTAGTCTGGTCTTCCAACCTGAAACTCAAACTAGGAAGCTAACTTCCACACCCCACCAAACAAGATCCAAAAAGCCCAACTAAGTTCGGTGAAAGGCTGTTCCGTGGACCACAATCATCAAATCGGCTCAACCCCGATGAAAACCTCCTCCGGTAGTAACCTTCTGTCGAACCAGCCAATCGTAGCAGTCACCAGCAAGAGAAATCCAAACGTCCTGCTAGATCAAGGAAAGGTATCTTTCATTCTATTTTCTGTTAGTATTTTATTTTTATTTTCTTTCATTATTTTTTCTGTTCAATCATTTTGGTCGAACCCATCTTCAACTTGTGAGTTGTGACACAAAGCTAGTCTCGAGTTTACCTCTGCCATGGTGATTTAGTCAGACCAAAGAATTCTCAAGAATGTCCACATACTCCATCGACTTCTAAGGTGATGGAACTCTTTCAATTGTTTTTGTTAAATCCTATTATGATATTATCAATATTTATATATCAAAATTACTTGTCCTTAGTGATGCTACAAGATGGTATCTTACTAATGTATTGATTGTCACATGTTGTGTGGATTCTCAACTGATCATCATGGATCCATCTAGGAAGTCTTCCCTTCCCGGAGCCGGAGCCATTTACAGGGAATTTTTGTTTTCTCTCTTCCTGTCCCCGTGTCAGTTTCGTGTCTTTTCGCTCATTGGAGCTTTCTTAGAGCTGTCCACTAGTGGCATAACAAGCTCTTTTATCGGGAGTATGGTTGCATATGGGCTACCGTTCTTTATTATATGTATTTTGTATCTTGTCGTCCGACCATGCTCTGGGGGCTTATCTTGGATAAAAAAAGGAAATGGTCATCTGATTGAGACGTAAGGGGAAGATGGAGCAAAAGAAAGTTGGCTCGATTGCCCTGATTCTGGAGTAACTGATTTGCAAAAGGAAGGGAATGGTGTTGTGGATGCTAGACTCCCTAATTAAACTGCGACGTATGTCGCTGCCTGCCAGGGAGTTCTTTCTTTCCTATACTTATGTATTTTGGAATTGCCAAAGGGGCTAAACCAAGGTTGTCAAACCGGGTTAAGTCATTCGGCCGGTTTGACAAGGGGTTTGGGGTTTAATGGTTGGATCGGGGTTCAACCGGGTTAAGCCGGTTTTTACAAAATTTTGATAAAATTTATATATAAATAACATACATCATTACAAACCAAAAGGAGAAAAAAACAAAAGTCGCCATGAATATTCCACCTAAAACTCCGAACCACCCATGCCCAAATAAAGGAAGAAAAAAAACGCACTGAATTCAAACGATCACAGTCGGTCACTTAACAACATCATCGTTTCTTCAGACCCATGAAACAATTAGATGGGGAAATAACACCACCACCTACTGGGATCCAAGCAGCAAGAAGAATTGGATTATGTTCTGCAAACCGCCAAGATCACGCACGTTGATTGGCCACCAGCCTTCCGAATCTCGAAAATTTGAATCGTAGAACTACCGCAGTGGCGGGTTTTATAGTCAATTTCTTGATTAATTTTGAAAAAATTAATTTTGCCCTGTTTTGGGCGTGAGAGACGGGAAGTAGAAGAGCTAGGGTTTCCTTTCGGTTTCAGGGAGAAGGGGGAAAAGGGAGAAGGGGGATCCTGAGACACCGCGAATTCTGTTGCGCTGATGGCGAGCGGCGTCGGCGAAGGGGGCACTGGGTCTAGGCGGCCGACGGCGAGCGGCGTAGAGGAAGCGGGGACCTGGAGCGCTGGACGGGGCGTGACGAGAAGCGGCCAGCACCGGCGAGAAGTGGCGACTGGAGCGCCGGCTTCGCGTGACGAGAGGAGCGTCGACGGCGAGCGGCTGGTCTCGACGAGGGAGGCGGACAGGAGGTTTGGGAACGGCGAGGGAGGACTAGATGGCTGATAGGGTTGTCTCGGCGAGGGAGGACTAAGGAGTGAGGAGCCAAATTGCCAAAACGACGCCATCTTCCTCCAAACCGGTAGCCGGATCAGTCCGGTCAGACCCCGGTTTCCCCAGGTTTTGACCGGTTTTGACCGGCTACCGGCCAGCTCTAAATATGGCTGGATCTGGCCCTTTTAGTGTCCGGTTCCGGCCAGACCCGGTTCGACCGGCCGGTTCGACCCCGGTTTGACAACCATGGGCTAAACACTCAAAGTTCGTTTCCTCGTTTAAACACTATACTCATCTACACTCTCCGAACATCACTATCATTGTTGAACCACACATCAGTAGTGATAACACATTGGAATTGATTGGGTCGTTGGGATTTGATCATTTTGATCTTTCTGATGTTGTTGGTTTTTCAAGTGGAATTTGGATCTTATGGAACGAGAGCCAATTAAAGATTGATGTTCTGGATCGACATGAACAGTATCGTCACGTGAGATGTACGAAGCCGGATAATGAATCCATACTTCTCACAGCGGTGTATGTCAAGCCTAGAAAGTACGACAGACTCCCCCTTTGGGATGCAGCCCACCACCTCGACCAAGACACCAAAGAGCCATGAATTCTGGTGGGATTAAGTTTTAAGGAGAAAATTTTCCAGTAACTTTAAGGGGCTCAGTTAAAGGAATACCGACTAAGAAGGAAATGTTATCGGTTATAGGAAGATCAGTTAGATTAAGGGTTCTATGTAAGAGGAATTGAGGAACCGCCAATTAAGAGATGAGTGGTTTAATGAGGTAAATTCTACGCGTTACAAGTTTTAAGTTGTATGTTTTACGTGAAGTTGCATGCCAGTGTTTAAAGTTATGAATGTTTTAGTATGTATGTCTGAGACTACGTTTGTGTTTGATAATTCATGCCCTTCGTTTGAGGCATTTGTCTATGAGTTTTCAATAACTACCTGTTAGCAGCTAAATTTCCGTTTTACTATTAGAGTGGTTACGATCTTTACGATCAAGTATTAGTAGCACTTTACCATTATATTATTAAGGTAAAAAGGTTAATAGGTCATTCAATAACGTGATTCTCCCGTCCTAGTTGAAGTTCAAAGGAAGGGCACAAAATGCTCTTAAGGTTATGAGAATGAATCAATAAAACCTACACAAAGGATTAGAATAAGGATAGGGCTTAGTAGGCCCTCATACGTATGCGTTGGGCAGCTGTACTAGTTAGTGAGTGCATCCCTGAGTCGGTCTAAGATTTAAGTTTTTCAGAGTAGCGAGTAATAACAACTCCCACATTTTTTAATGTTAAACTTAAAAGGGTGGAAGCGATAACAACCCCCACAGTTTTAAGATGAACACTTATAGGAAAACCCACAAATGTTTTGAGTCGTTTAGTAACGGCGTAGACAGATCCCAACCCACTCACCAGGTCATAGAGAAGGACCGAGTGAGCATCCGGTTGTAGAGCAACCAGCTAGCTGGAGAGTCACCAACTACAGAGCAGACAACTAGAGGAGGACTCCAATACAAAGAATTTCAATTTCATGTAATAATTATTAGGACAATGTTTAATTTCAATATCATCATACATTAATGACTCATGTTCATGTCCAACCATTGTTTCCCTGAGTTACTTAACTATACCAATGTTTAATTTTGCAAAAATTCAAATACACAAAAATTTAATGGGAGTGTTAAAATTACTATCGTGAGCGACACAAATTAACTCCACTTTAAACAACCTCTTTTCGGTCAACTGATGGAGCACCTCAAAGATATAGACGTGAATGTAATATGATGCTGCAGGGCTTGGCTAGTCACAAGAGCTTCAAATGGTTCAGCTTCGTGTCCAAATCCCCTCTGTTAATTATTTTATTACACTGCTTTGGAACGGCATCATCTCTGGATTCAGACGAAAGGAGAACAAAAGGAAAAATAGAAAACGAGTAGGTGGTCGAGGCCCTGTAAAAGCAAAACGTGTCCAAAGACAACAAATTCTGACGGTTCATGCAACCCCTGCATGACAAGCTGCTCACCACGTGCCCCAACCTTCCGACACGTGTCCTCTCCACCTCACCACCCCACCGTCTCTGTTAAGTCTCCTCTTTGTATAAATCCACACCCCTCTCCCTCCACAAAACAACCTCCCATCTCTTCTTTCCCCTTTCCGCTAGTTCAAAATACCAGTAACAAACACTTTGTTCGACACACTACGCAAATCCATTTAGGTGATAAGCAAATAATGGACCAGTCGCAGCACCAGCAGCACGGCGGCACAATGCAGCACCAGCAGCAGCAACCCCGGTCTTACCAAGTGGTCAAGGCTGCCACTGCGGCCACTGCCGGAGGATCCATGCTCGTCCTTTCGGGGCTTATCCTTGCAGCCACCGTGATTATGCTGACCATAGCCACTCCTCTCCTCGTCATCTTCAGCCCCGTCCTCGTCCCTGCTCTCATCACCGTCGGTCTCCTCATCACGGGCTTCTTGGCCTCCGGTGGGTTCGGCATTGCAGCCATCACTGTTCTGTCCTGGATCTACAGGTAAGTGCATGTTAGCTTGTAATTAAGATTCGTGTAGTAAATATGACATAACTTGGTTTTTAACTTTTTGGGGGGTATGGAAGGTATGTGACGGGGAGGCACCCACCGGGAGCGGATTCCCTCGACCAAGCTAGGATGAAGCTAGCTGGGAAGGCAAGAGAAATGAAGGATAGGGCGACGGAGTTCGGGCAGCAGCATGTTACCGGTCAGCAGACCTCTTAGAAAATAAGGGGACTCGCAGCTACGCATGTTAGCTAGCAACAGTAAGTAATGGCGAGTCGTGGCCCGGCCGCGGATGAAGGATGTTGATGATGGAATATGAAGTGTGCGGGCTATGTGGAAGTTTGTCAGATTTTGAGGGTTCATATTTGGTTGCTTAAGCGTCTTTGTTTCTTTTGTATCTCCCCCTGGGTTTATATTCTCGTGTTGCGTGTCTTTTTTCCGTATGTTTCTCGAGTTTAAAAATAATAATGAGCAATTTTTGGTGGCTGCCTTGTAATGTAATTGAATGTGATCGATCAACTTGGTAACGATCTCTAGGGTCTTGCATGTTACGGGGACTAAAAGCGTGCCTGTAGATTTGGTTCCCAGAATTGCTTTACCAACAGTGTTTAGGTTGTGGCGCCTCTTTCAGTAGTTGAGCCACCGCCCCTCCCTGGTTAAAGGCAGGAAAGCCCAAAGCCTATGGAGATCTCGACCTAATCTTTTGACTGAACGGAAGGAACAGAAGTGAAGGCTCAAAGTTGTTTGACATCCGTAATTAAGTTCTTTGATGCTCAAGCCCTTGCAAAACCAATCCTATTTTGTGCAGCCAGATCCATTTACATATTAGAAGTTACAGAAACCAATTTTGGGAAACCAATCTTCTTCCATACAACAAACAGGTTAGAGTAAGCAATCGAAGATCCTGCTTATATGACTGTAAAGCAATGGAATGAGCGATCTCAGATGTCATTCTTGCATCATGAAAGGAATATCACGAACATATTAGAAATACGATTGGAAGGTAATTTACAAAACCAATTTTCTTGTGTGAAGGAAGGTCCCGAACATTTGTCACGGATGCATAGAAGAGGTAGGTTAGGTCGAGGATTCATGAAGAGTTCCCGTAAAGAGTACTAATAAAAAGTAGGTGGGATATAACTAGCTTCGAATAAAATAAAATAAAAATCTGAAGATTTTTTACAATGTTCAAAGGAATTTTACAAAGTTTTAAAGTATTAATTTTTAATTTGTTTATTAATTTTTAATTTTTCACTTTTATGGTACTAGTTTTGTGTTTGTCCATCGGATGGTAAATTTCATTTGTTTGTACTTTCTTTTAGTGTATCATAATTTGGAGAAAATTGTCAATCTATTCCATTTAAGTGATCTATCATTTGAGTCAATCAGTTTATCATTTTTGAAAATAAATCGATCTGATGACACGATGACACACTTAACTTCAAGTGATCGATCTCTTCCACTAAATGATTGACCACTTTACAAGAAAATGGTCTACCATTTTCACTAGTTGAGTCAACTGGTTTACTACTTTTGAAAATGGGTCGACCTGATAACACATTTACCTTCAAGTGGTCTACCACTTGATACAACCGGTCTACAGCTTCTAGCAATAATGAATCGACATATGACGCACTTAAACTCAACTTACACCCGCTACCACTTGATACAATCAGTCTACAGCTTCTAGCAATAATGAATCGACATATGACACACTTAAACTCAACTTACACCCCCTTGTTGGAGGAGGTAGACCTTTTCTGTTAAAACATGATATCAATTATGTAAAGTGGTTTATGTACGTACCTATTTTGGCGAACGATCTCCGCTTTCGGCGAACTCTAATAAGATAAGATTGTTGCTTTATACTTATATTAGGAAAATAATGGACGATAGGAAACCAACAATACAAAATTGTTTTGTAATAACGCAACATCCTATCACCTATGGACAACCAAATCCCTATGCATATTATAGGCCAAGACAAAAAGAACCAACACCCTCTTTTAACACTTATGGAATAAAAATCCACAAAATCAAGATGATGTGAGATATATGGATGGTGAAGATGACACAATTATATAACAATTATTCTCTACTTTTTGAGCATTTTCCTAACAACAAAGTTGATCCATCAAGAAAATTATAAGATGAAAACAAACAAATTTAGAATTTGAAGAAAAGATGAAAGTCTCTATAGAGTAAGTCAAATATAAGAAATAAATATGAAAAATATTTTTCAAATCTACGGGAGAATAATCACTCAAGAAACTTGTCATCTATACTTGTAGCCTTTGTACTAATTTTAAATCTCTTACTAGCAAGCATATTTATTATTATTGGACTCTAATTATTTATGATTATATTATTAGCAATGGTTCATTAGGTTAACCGGTTATTGAAAGTGGTAGATCGCTTGGTGAAAGAGGTAGCTACTTAATGGAAATGGTAGACCGTTTTGTTGTAAAGTGCTCAACCTTTTATTGGAAGAGTAAACCGTTTGTTAAACATAGAAAAATGGAAAATAGTACATCTGGCCGACCATTCCAGCAAAGAGGTCGATCATTTTGTCCAAATAGCCGACCGTCCAAGTCATGGTGACTTGCAAGTCACCATAGCAAAGTCCTTTCTTTTATTATATGCTATTACTATTCAATAGGTTAATCTATTTATTCGTATGATCTATTATCCAAGTTTTCTTTAATCGGAGGATCACTAGTTAGTGCGTGTTTGCCATGCTGAACAATAAAATCAAATAATAAGAGTTGCGCCTTCATCACTTGAATGGTTAATTGCATGGTTAGTCACTGAGATTACAAAAAACGTTCAAGTTTGGTCACTCGAAATATTTAAATCCATTAGTGGTACTTCAGATTACTCAAACCGTTCACGTTTGGTCACTCTCCAGTCCAACTTCGTTAACTTTGACTGATGTGGCAGTCAACTCTCAAAGTTGACCGTTAACTTAGTGACGTGGCAACTAAAAAATTATTAAAAATAAAAAATAAATTTTCATAATTTCCACCTCATTATTAGAAAGAAGAAGGCAGAAATGGAGCTGGGCGGCTTCAGAGATCCGCGACGTCGTATCGCCGCCAGGGATCCTCCGGCCTTGTGTGGGACGACAAGCTCATCGCCGAATTCAGCCGCCAGGCCGACGCTGAAAGGGCAGCGGCCGCCGCAGCCGGCGGCGGAGATCCGTCGTCCTCCCCCGATGCTATCACCGACACCACGAACCTCCGGGTCAAAACGTCGGAGCCGGCCAAGATGCGTCGCAGCCACTCCGCCGGCGGCCGCGCCTACCGGTCCGTGAAGGCCGCCTAATCCCAACGTCGATCCGCCTTCCCCCAAGGTCTCCACCTGCTGTGCGATCTTCGCTGAGTCCCAAGCCTCCCGCCGGCGGCCGCCGCCCGCGCAGCAGGCAGCAGCCGCCGCCGCGGAGGCAGATGAGAAAAGCTAGTAAGCACTCTTGATCGATTTCACTTTCCCCTGAATTTTAGACGTCCGAATTTTGCCGCTGTAAGGGGGGAGGGGAATTCAAAATCCGATCTGTTGAACCTACAAAGAATCCATCGAAAACCAAATTCCACATGGAAAGGATTGAAGCGGCGGTGGAGGTTGGGTGAGCAGGGTATTAGGTTTTTTATTTTTTAATTAATGTAATAATGAGGTGAAAAATATAAAAATTTATTTTTTTATTTTTAATAATTTTTTAGTTGTCACGTCACTAACTTAACGGTCAATTTTGAGAGTTGACTGCCACATCAGCCAAAGTTAACGGAGTTGGACGGAGAGTGACCAAACGTGAACGGTTTGAGTAAATTGAAGTACCACTAATGGATTTAAATATTTCGAATGATCAAACTTGAACGTTTTTTATAATTTTAGTGACCAATCATGCAATTAACCCTCACTTGAATGATCATATTCACGGTTATCTAATCTTTAATTGATCAAAAGTTTCATGCAAAACAACCTTCAATTTATAAATGAGATGTGTCAATTAGGGCTGTCACTCGGTTTTCCGGTTAGCGGCTAACCGGTCGGTTTCAACCGAACCGACCGGTTTTCGGCTAGCCGAAAAACCGATTTTGAAGAGGTCGGTCGGTTGTCGGTAGAGGAAAGCAGGGGTCCGGTTAGCCGAGTAACCGAAGCCGGTTAACCGCGACTAACCGGCCGACCGACCCACAACCGAAAATATAAAAAAGAGAAGTTTAACCCTCCACTCCAGCTTCTCTCTTTCTTCGACTCTTCTTCTCTCTTTCTTCCCTAACTCCTTCGACTCTTCTTCTCTCTTTCTTCCTACAAATCCTTCCACTCCACAGCAGATCCGACCCTCACCTCTCCTCCTCAGTTAACTCCTTCGACTCTTCTTCCTCTGCATGGAGGCCAGATCCTCGCGCCGAGCCAGTCGCCGAGCCAGTCGCCGCACCTCGCTCCGCGTCGCCGCGCCCGTCGTTGACCTCGCTCCCGTCGCCGCGCCAGTCGCCGAGCCAGTCGCCGCGCCCCGCGCCCGTCGCCGCGCCCCGCTCCCGTCGCTGCGCCCTGCCCCCGTCGCCGCGCCCCGCCCCCGTCGCCAACACCAGCAGAATCGAGAGAGAGAATCGAGGGAGGAGGCGAGAATAGGGAGAGAGAGAGAGAGTCTGGGAAGAAGAATCGAGGGAGTTGGTTGTTCGATTTTCCTTCTAGAGGAAGAAGAGAATAGAGAGAGAGTAGGGAGAGAGATGGTCTGGAAAGAGAATCGAGAAAACGTAGGGGAAAGAAGAATCGAGAAACAGAGGGTTAGGTTAGGAGTGTGTGGTGCAGATTTATTGTTAATTTTTTTTTTTTTTTTTTTAAAGGTAGTATCCGGTTGGCCGGCTAACCGAGCCAAAACCGGAAACCGGTCGGTCGGTTTGCGGCTAACCGAGGCTCACGGACGGTCGGTTGTCGGTAGCTCTGGTCGAGTCTCGGTTTGACCGATAACCGACAATTCGGTTTTCGGTTAAACCGAAACCGACCGAGTGACAGCCCTAGTGTCAATCAGTGTACACAACTGCTACTTGTAATTGTTCACAAATCATTAAAAAATATTCATACTAGTATGCATATGATTATCTTCTTCTATAATCTTCGATGCGCGAACCATTGTTTTTCCTTTGGCAAAAGTATAAAATTATGTTTAGTGGATATAGAATTGAGGTGGAGAGGAATTGTAGAAGTCAATATATATAGTTTCCAGCCAACGATACAAATTGGACTTTGCAATTATCCTTGATAACCATAATAAAAAAGATAAGACTTTGCTATGGTGACTTGCAAGTCACCATGATTTAAACAAAACGGTCGACCTCTTTACTGATATGGTCGATCTATTTGGACAAAAATGGTCGACCTCATTGTTGAAAATTGAAATGGTCGACCAAATGTACCATTTTCCATTTTGCTATGTTCAACAAATGATCGGCCTCTGGTTAAATGTGGAGACACAATTATTTCTCCTCTCTGGTTAAATGTGGTTGTGAATGAAGGAGGGACGAGATTCCCAAAACTAAGGTTGAGACTTGGGTATCGTTGGGAGAGTTGGGAGAGTGGTCGAATGGGCTGTTAACACGTATTGACAAGTCGGTTGGGTCCACGGTTTGTTCCGGTAAACCGCGGTCTAGACCAGACCAGACCAAGAGATCAAAACATAAAATAATATAGAACATGGACCAGACCAGACCAGACCATACTTAACGGTCTACGGTTCGCACCAAACTGTGCGGTATGGTTTGGACCACGGTTTTTCTAACAGTCTGGTCTATTTTCCCAGCCTATATAAATATACGGATTAGGGTTGACACAAAATAAAGCCGAACTAATCTTGGTTGAACATGAGCACGGTAAGCAGACAAGCAGTGCCCAGCCTCTAACTCCCACCCCACCCATCCACTGGCCATTTGGACGTGATAACACACATAATTACAAGACCCGCCCCCGGGAGTCCCTCTTTCCTAATTCCTACCATACCACCACGTGTGATGTGTACCCCCACAAACGGCATGCATGCGCATGCAGCAAAACGACGCCGTTCCCCCCCGCTTTCCCCTGCCTTTTTCCAGTGGAGTTACGTAGCTAGCGAGGCATAGAGCTGGCCAAGCAGAGAGCAGCACGGCGTCCCTCCCTTTCCTCCCGCGCCTTACAAATGTATGATGCAAAAACTGCAGTCCCCTCCCTCGCCGTTACCCCCGAACTAACCGCTCACTCTCTACAACTTGACTCGCCCCATGGTTTAGTGGGACATTATCCGGTGGCGTAACCAGAAATTTAAATGAGTGGGGGCTAAAAATTTAAACTCGAAAATTTTAATTTTAGTTGATGAGAGAGTATAAAACCTTAACCGCCACTATATTTTTCAAATTTATTACAAAATTTATATGTAATTTTATATGATGCTACGAGTTTATGAGTTATATAACCTCCCTTACCATCAACGTGGCTCGTACCAACTGTGTGACTGCTTTTTGCATGTATGTGTCACTATTAGCTAGCTCCACTCTATAAATGCAATCCCCTGCCTCTCCGCCACCAACAAAAACAGACCAATTCTTATACAAATAATTAGTTTTAATTAATAGCTATGGAGGAGCTGTTCGTAACAGTCTATACTCAGATTTCTACCCGTATTTCAGTAGTTACAATTTCCTCTCTCAATGCTTCCTTCTTCTCCTTCATGTAGTTTCACTCCACATTGTTTGAATTGGGGGGAAAGCCCCAATTTCATCATCTCAAAATTGATTGCTAAACATTTTTTTCCTAACCGTAAGTTGGTGTGGAGTTAACGTCATGCAGAGCAATACTACTGCAGTTCACCCCGCCGGTTTCATCCTGCTGACCCGCGACAAAATGCCGGGTCCACGCCCAGCCGACGACAGCCAGCACCGCCGCCTGCAGGCCCACATCGGCAGCAACAACCACCACCGCGGCAGCGGCAGCAGCAGCATCGAGGAGCAGATATTCGGGTCGGACGAGTTCCGGATGTACGGGTTCAAGATCAAGCGGTGCAACCGGACCCGGAGCCACGACTGGACGGACTGCCCCTACGCCCACAAGGGCGAGAAGGCCACGCGCCGGGACCCGCGCAAGGTCCCCTACTCCGCCGTCGCCTGCCCGTGGTTCCGCAACGGCGCCTGCCCCAACGGCGACCTCTGCGACTTCGCCCACGGCGTCTTCGAGTACTGGCTCCACCCGGCCCGCTACCGCACCCGACCCTGCAACTCCGGGCCCTTCTGCCAGCGCAAGGTCTGCTTCTTCGCCCACTCCCCGGACCAGGTCCGACCCGACAATCACAACCACCACAACAAGTACTCCTCCTCCTCCTTCGCCTCTTTCCACCACCGCCGCAAGCTCATCCGCCCGGGGGATACCGCCGCCGCGCCGCCCTTGCTGCTGCTGCTCGATGATTCTACTGCAGCTGCCAACAATAACGGTGTCGTCACTCGGCAGGGTTCTGGATCGGCGGCTGAGCTGGAGAACGGCGGTTGTTGCTACTTCCGCACGGCGGCGGCGGCGTCCCCGACGGGATCGGAGGAGGTTTTCTGGACGCCGATTAGGCTGGACGGTGGGAGTTACTTCGATGGTGTGTCCGAGTTTCTGAACAGCTTGCGGAAATTGAGCATTAGTGGTGAGGAAGAAGAAGAGGATCAGGATACTGATGATGATGATGGTGATCGGGTTTTTTCGGTTCACCGCCGGCAGATTGAGCCGGCGGCGGATGAATTGCCGCAGATTGACTGGGTTTCCGACTTGGTCAATTGACCCGTCTGCCTGCATGGTCTTTGCTTTGATTAATGTAATGTGTATTTTTTTTTTTATGTTTTTGCCCCCACCCTGCCGCGGCGAAGGCTGCCAAATTGTATCTAAGTTTCATAATGCTTGTGGGAGGTTTTTGTTTTTGTTTTAATATTCAATAAAGAAACAAATCGTGCGCTACTCGTACGGTAATATGTCGATTAATGTATCAACTTATCATTGTCAGTTTCAATTATCCCTCTTGTTTGATCTATTATTTAGGGCCGGAGCGGGTGTTTTGTTAGTGTTGTGGTATATGATCCACGATTGAACCTCTCCCAACAACTTGAGTTATTGGGATCAACTGATTCTTGACATAATATCAGAGCTTTCTGTGACCGAGAGGTCTTGTGTTCGATTCCCAGTGACCCCCATTTGTTAAGCACATGGTATTCTTGTCTTCAGACCTGTGCAAACTTCAAACCCTTGTGAGTGGCTTTCGTTTGAGGGGAGTGTTAGTGTTGTGGTATATGATCCATGATTGAACTTCTCCCAACAACTCGAGTTATTGGGATCAACTGGTTCTTGACATGTTCAATTCATCCTGACCTGTCTCATTCTCAATTCGTTTTGTCTAAAATATAAAAAATTATATATATAATTTTATTTATATTATTTTGGAATTTAATTTAATTATATTTTAATTGTAATGAAGTTATAGTAATAAGGTGATATGTATTTATAATTCTTGAATAATTTAACTCTATTTATCATGGCATAATTTATGTTTGAGTAAGATACTCAATTTAGACCCAACTTGTCATGAAACGAGTATGAATACCAAAATATCTGTCAGGAAACATGTATTTACAGGATTCCTGTTCTTGTTCCTTAGTTCTACTGGACTAAATACCGTGCTTTGGCTAACTATAGTGAGGTGCTTGGTTTGTGAGATACTTAAATATTAAATGCACACGACAATGATTTGTAAATAATTATGATGCATACATCTAATAATGGTGAATTTCGACGATGTTCATGATGTCCCCGCCAAATATCATTGGCACCGTAGAGTTTGCAGGAGGACAGAATAGTAAAATTGTGGTGTTATCTGGACGAACTTTCCAACCGTAAACATAGCATAGCCTAGCTTATTCACCCAAAACAAATACATTGCTCAGCTTACGACAAAAGAGGAAGAGGAAAAACCAAAAAACTTGCCAAGTGTCATCTTCAATAAGGACTTAGCAGCACGTACGTAGGCACCTCCGGTTCATGGCTACACCTTGCAGTTTCTGCTTGTTTTTTCCTCACATGATAACCGACAAACAAAATAATGAGATACTTTAATTGTATTCATTAAGTGATGATTGTTTTGCGTTTGTGGATCGAGGTTGGTTACACTTTACTTGTGCCATGACCCATAATGAGCATTCATAGGTTCTAGCTCGATATTGGTTTCAATTTCCGCGTCTAAGCCCCTTCAAAGTTTTGACGCGAAAAGAACTAAAGTTTGGGGTGAACAATTGGGCATCTTTTATTGGCACTCTCTTCATGAACACCTCACGTTTATACACGAGGGTATTTCGGGTAGGCCCTAATTAATGTGTCACTCTCCTTCATTCGGAGAGTCAGAGTGTCGCCATTACACCTTCATATGTCTTTCAATCGTGTTTGTCGCTTATGACATCATGATTTGAATGCCACTATATATGGATTTTCTTTTGGCATGTCGCCTAGCATTGTCGACTCTTGGCTCTTCTCGAGTTGGATTGCCTCAAGAGAGCCACTTAGGCGAGCCTCTTAGGTTTTGACGTACAGGAGTAGATGACGCACTTGCTTTCTCCGTTTTACATTTTTCGTTGCTCGTAGGAAAACCAAACATCACGGAAATAGTCCGATTGACATGCATTTCGGCAATATGGTAACTTATTTCTACCTTTTTCAATACTCTATGACTTCGACTGTGAATCGCTCTGCAATTTTAACCCCCAATCGTCAAATCTGTCCCCTAATTTTCACGGGTTGGCTCACGGCCGGGAGGACGGCGGGATGAGCCTCCCAAGTCAGTCACATGCTTATTCTGTGTATGGTAAAGGAATTTTGTGTGTGCATTTGCGCATAAATTTGAAAACTCCAAGTAATGCCACACCCCCAAAGCAAGATTGAAGTTTGTCAGACTTTGAATTGCTTGTTTCTACGTTAATACGAGGATCTAAGGGAGACTAGTGTAAGGGCTATGAATGATGTCCTTGTCATGAGACTTGGATCCATCTTTAAAAAAAACGTGTGGGTTGGTGCTTCGTACCATTACTTTCGAGTTCCCGAACTCTGCCTCAAAGGAAGGAGTCTTGTGCGCTTATAGCAAATGGGGTCGGTATGTAGCTTAGTACAATCAATATCTTACCACGTCAAGTCTACATAAATAGACGATGCACCACAAATAAGTATGGGGTAAAATTCGAGTATTATCCCGATAACCTATAATGTCCCAGACAATAGCGCCAAAAACTTGTCCCGACCTAACTACAATTCCAAATCAGAGGCCGATTGTAACCGATGACTGGGTGTAGTATATGATAAGCAAAATAATAAAATTATCGAATCAAGGGCCTCTCGATGTATGTTTACTTCGACTAAGATTTGTTATCTAGCGAAACAAAAATATTTATTAACAATAAGCTAACTACAATAACCTAACTACTACCCTAGCTAATTACAAGGTCAGGAGCTTAGTTAGGCATGAATCCTCCTAGCTCCTAAATTAGATAGATGTTGAGTACTATCCTAGATTGATTGACTCAATACTTATACCGCAGAGAATTCTATACTAAGTTGGATCTCTTATTCGAGTGTGTCCAACCCTGCTCAATTGCACTTCTCGTAGGGGCGTACCATACAACTGACCTAGGCAATTGAGGTGTTCACAACCAACTCCCACAAGTGGACAAACTGGAAGATGGCACTATGAATCCTATCACACTCAGTCAAAGACTCATAGTGATGAATTTGTAGTGCTCTATTCAACTTAGAGAGTATTCTCCCTCCTAAATAAAAAAACCCTAAATTGAAGGATGAGATCAAGTTCCATCAGTTGCATGATAAATACTCAAATCAATAGACAATAAGAGTTTACTATCATAGGGTTTATCACATACATCAATAATCAAACCAACATCTATAGGATTATATTCAACCTTCTATTGTTATTTGATCCTCCAAAATAGCTCTAAGAAGCATTGTAGGTCCTCTCTCTAGAATCACCCCTTGGATGTTTTTGGGTAAAATCCCAGTTCTCCTTCCCAAAAGCCCGATGCTGTCAATTTATACTCGTAGCAGTTCAAGGATCACAGTTTTGGTGTGTACTTCATGGTCGTAAGCAATACAAAATTTGATCTCAACTGAAAACTCAACATTTTGTGCATACTTCACAATTTTATTGTTATTTTCACGCCCCAAGGGCATGAAGTGTGACCATGCCCGAGAGATGCACTAAGGTTGCTTAAATATGTGTGTTTCGCGGTCTTGGGGTAATTTTCACGCCCCCAAACCATGAACATTGCACCCTAATGTCCCGAACCATGCAAAACCTTCACTTTTGGCTCATTTTGGCCCCCCTAATGTCCCGAAACTCATCTCTAAGCTTCCCACACATACTAAGACATGAAATGTGAGAAAAGAAGTACAACCTAGTAGAAAATGGATCGGTGAACAATGATTACCTCGTTCAAACAAACAAGATATTAATGGGTAAAACATGTACAAATACGCCCGAATCACTCTAAAATTATGGGCAAGAAATTATGTATAAAATCATTCCACAATCACGTAGGATTTGATGGACTACATTGGAGGCCGAACGAGTGAGATATGTCATTTTGAAGTCTACACTCCACTATTGAAATAGTGTATGTACCGAGACTCATTTGAGCACAACTTCTTCGTTTGAAATCAAGTGATGAGTAGTTTGCAACCTGATGATTATAACAAGCTACTATCGGTATGGTATGTCAAGGAAACGATAGAAAAGAATCGATTGAAGGCGTGATTAGATCACTCTCCTTAAAGCGTTATTTTCCCGACTACAAATTTCTGGTAGGCTCCAGCAAACCACCCCCAGGAGTAGGGCTGGCTATTTGGTCCCGGACTGTTTGGTTTTACCCGAAACCGGACCGTATAACCCGGACCCGGACCAAACTGGGACCGGATAGCAAACAATGAAATCTCATATTCGGGCTTAGGTTTGAGGTAAAAAACCGGATAAAAGACCCCCAACACCTAAAATCAAGATAAAATTGGGACTGGACCGGATCAAGACCGGATTGTATCCAATCCAATCTTTGGTCCTTATATTCCCGTCAAGACCGAACTGGGACCGGATCAATTTGGTCCAATTTAACCGAACCGGACCGTATAGCCACCCCTACCCAGGAGTCCCTTCAATTAAAATTCCGGAAGCAACAATCTTGCAGTCTTTTGTGTTTATGAAATAGAGAAGGAAAACGGGAAGAAGAAGTAATCTCTCATATTAAAAGAGTTATGACAGTCATCTATTTATACTTCTGAAAACTAAAAGTTACCTTCCGAAAAGACACATCATTTCATAAAAGGAATAACAATGAGAGAGAAAATTCTTAGAGAGAGAGCGCGAGAAAGGAGGAGCGATCTTTTCCTGGGTGGGGAGCGATCTTCTTGTCCTGATTTGTTTTGCAGGTCTTCTTCGAACGGGGGGCGGCAGCGCGGCGAGCGTCCAGGGAAACTTCTTCGGCATCTTCAGATCGGGCACAAGCAGGTATTCTTTGAGAGTTATCATACGACAAAAGAGGAGCTTGTGTGTGTGACGGTGGAGGGCGGCCAGAATCGACGACGTTTCATCTACCTCAACCTTGGTTTGGTTCGATGGTTGCGCGGCTTTCTCCAGGCAGCAGCGTCGCGCGGGTGGTCTTTCCCGGCCAAGTGTGGTTGCTCGGTGAACGGTAGAAGCATCTCCATTCAGAGGAACTCCAACCGTCACGGGTGTTGCGTGAAACTTTTGGAATCAAACTCGGAGAACAGATCCTTCTACATTTTGATCCCGCTGGTTGGGAGTGGCAAGGATTGGCTTGACCTTATCAAAACTCTCGACGACTTTGGCTCCCCTCCCATCCACAGGCCTGGGTTCGTGAAGGGGGGTTCAGATGCGCGAGTGGTTTCTGGTGTGTCCTTTGCAGAGGTTGTCAAGAATGGCCTACCTTTTCGTCGAGGGGCTTGCCAGGTAAAAAAATTGGAGCTTAAGAAGTACATCGAGGTTCAGGAAGAAGGGGTGGATCAGCGGCTCCGTTTTTTGGATCGGTGTATGCTCATTCACTTCTTTGATATACATAATCGTGGCATCCCTTCGGACCTGTTGGATGAGTTTAAACGCTGGGCGATAAAGGAGTGGAATCTTTCAGATAGTTTCAATTTCTCGCACCGGGCAGGGGATGTCTTGATGCTGGTATGTACTTCGTTGGATGATGTCGTGCGCCTTCAGAAGTTAGATACTGGAAGGTTTAAGGACTTTAACGTCATCCTCAGAAGTTGGAAGGAGGAAGATGGCGGAGATTTTTGCCCTCAAGGTGGTTTACGATGGCTGATGGTTTTCGGGGTCCCTGCTCATCTGAGGTGCGCCGAAGTGTTCCGTAAGATTGGAGATTTGTGCGGTGGGTTCATCGACGTTGATCTGGGCAATTGGGCTGCTCCATTTGCTTTGATCAAAGTTAAGATCGTGAAGTCAATCCCAGACTGCCTGCAGATTCTATTTGGCACAACCCTTTTCCAGGTTAGCATTCTCGCTCCGCCGTCGGCGGTTCCTGCGATGGCGAGTCTGAATCGGAGGGACCTCCTGCTAGGGAAGCCGAAAAGACAGGTTTCATCGACTCCAGCTGGTCTGCAATTTCCCACGTCGGGAGCCGCCAACAGTAGCATGCACGACGCTGGACCCCCCCTCGCGGTTGGGGTTGGGCCTGCCCGAAAGCCCGCTCCAACTAGACAAGGCTGGGCCTCTTCCCAGACCGGTCGTGTTGGGCCAGACTCCTCCCCCCCTTGAGCTCGTTCCTGTCCCTAGTCACCCTGCTCCAAACACTCCTTATCCGACCCCCAGCCAAATCTGCATTTCCCTTCCCTCTCGTCTCTCCCTGTCCCTTTGTCCCATACCTTCTCTTTCCCCATTTCCTTCCCCTTTCAAGTTCACCCTGTTATTGGATAACCTAAACCTCCCCTTATCCCAAACACCTTTCCCTCTTCTGGATCTCCCCCGTCAAATTCTCACCTCTTGCCCTCTTGCCCTGTCCGCCTCCGTTGCTGAGCCTCTTGTTTCTAGCCCACCCAGCCCCAACTCTCCAGACAACCTCCCATTTAACTTCTCAACCCCTCCTCTTTCCTCCCCTTTGATCCCGGAACCCAACCTTGATCCCAACCCTCTCGCAATCATCCCCTTTAACCCTTCCCTCTCTGCAAATTGGGAGGAGTGGAGGCACTCTCAAGATATTACTCTCTTGGTCGAGAGGTGCCGCTTCTTCAGCAGGATGTTCCGTCTGGAATTAAATTCCTCCGAGGGGAAAGCAGATGAATTCGTCGAGCAACTAGCTAGAGAGGTGACAGGTTCTAAAAAGAAGGGAGGCAGATCCAAATTGGAGATGGAGTTGCACAGATTGGGTTCTCCTTCTCCGATCCCTTCAGAGCCAAGAACCAGAACCAAGTCGAGCAGATCCGAGGGTTACTCTTGCGTTGGTAGAGTCGCGAAGCGTGGCAAATCTTCAGTGAGTGGGCATGCCAAGTCTACTATTAAGCGCTAATGAGTGCCTCTTCAATCCTCTCTTGGAACGTCAGAGGTCTCGGCTCCTGTGACAAGCGAGCTAAGATCAAGAGATTGATCAGAAGGTGGCATCCAAAAATCGTGGTTCTTATCGAAACTAAGTGGAATATCTGTAGCGACTACCTGATATGCTCCGTCAGCGGGAGTAGAAATTCTGATTGGGTTGCCAAGGACGCCGTTAACTCTTGCGGCGGGATTGCTGTTTTTTGGGATAAATGTGATTTTAAGCTGGTGGATAAGTGGGTCGGTAAGTTCTCACTTGCAGTCAGGTTGGAGTATGGCAACAATCGGGAGACTATTGCGATCCTCGGTGTGTATGGGCCGCAGGATAGGAATCTGAAGCTGGAGTTTCTGCAAGAACTTAACTGGGTCTGTGAGAATGCTAGGGAGCCTATCTGTTTCATTGGTGATTTTAATTTGGTGCGGACAGAGGATGACTATAGAGGTCTGCCCAGGGATAGAGACTTGATGGAGAAGTTTAACGCGATCATCAACTCTCAGGGGCTCATTGATTTACCGTTGAAAGGTGCCTTATTTACATGGAGTGGGGGAGGAAATAGTAGCTCCATGTCTCAGATTGACAGAGCCCTGGTCAATCAGTTTTTTGATGCTCGCTTTGGTCCCGATTCTGTTCTTGCACTTGATAGGGTTGAGTCAGACCACAATCCGCTACTTCTTCGATGGGGCAATGTTGAGCAGGTTAGGCGACCATGGAAATTTCTAAACATGTGGCTCCTTGATGAAGATTTTCATTCTCAACTAATTGGGTGGTGGAGTATTCCAGTCCAGGGGACAGGATTTTTGTTCAAGTTTGGACAGCGCTTGAGGAGCACAAAATTCATGATTAAAGGGTGGAACCTAGAGGTATTTGGCAGGGTGGAACTTAAGATTGCTGGGTTGCTCAGTAAGCTGAAGGACATTGAGAGGATGGAAGAGCAGGGTCCGATTCCGGAAGACTTACAGGTTCAGAAGTGTTTGTTGAAATGTGAGCTGGAGAAAACACTCATCATGGAGGAATTGGCCTGGAGACAAAAATCTCGTGAAACTTGGCTTAAATCAGGAGACAAGAACACTCCCTTTTTTCATTTTGTGGCGAAGTGTAACAAGCGGAGGAATAAAATTGAAAACATCTTGGTGAATGGAAGACCTACAGAAGGAAAATCAGAATTGCAGGAGGCCTTCATTTCATATTTTCAAGAGAGATTTAGCGAAGAGAACAGGTTGAGACCCTTCCCTCAAAATTATGGGGCTGGGCTGATTGGGATCGAAGATAACTACAATGTCTCACGTCCCTTCACTGAGATTGAGATCTGGAATGCAGTTTCATCGTGCGATTGCGACCGTGCTCCTGGGCCTGACGGGTTTACGCTAGCTTTCTTCAAGAAGTGTTGGAATGTCATCAAAGGAGATCTCCTTAAAGCGTTTGATGAATTTTATATCACAGGTTTGGTTCCCCATTCTGTTGCACACTCTTTCATCTGCCTAATTCCGAAAAGAGAGGCGGTTGAGGAGGCCAATGATTTTAGGCCAATCAGTCTCGTTGGAAGCATTAACAAGATTATTTCCAAGGTGTTAGTTGCTCGATTTCGACCGCTGATGAACAAAATCATTTATCACCATCAGTTTGCGGGTGTTAGAGGGAGACAGCTCCACGAAGCCAGCCTCATTGCTAACGAACTGGTGGATAGCAGACGAAAGAGTGGGAAAGCAGGATTAGTATTGAAATTGGACATTGAGAAGGCATTTGATACAGTGAATTGGGAATGTCTTTTAAGGATATTTGAGTCGGTTGGTTTCAATTCCAAGGTCCAAAGATGGGTTCGAGGGTTGGTTTCTGCCTCTAGATTGTCTGTTCTCGTTAACGGGGAGGCTGCTGGTTTCATCAAACCAGAGAAGGGCCTGAAGCAGGGCGATCCTTTGTCGCCTTTTTTCTTCAACTTGATTATGGATGTCTTGTCCCTGATGATTCATGAGATCAGTAGCGCTGGTTTTATCAAGGGTTTCTGTATGAACGAAGAAACTAGGAGAGGGGAGGTCACGCACTTACTTTATGCTGATGATGCCATTATTTTTTGCGACGCTTCTGAAGAGGAAGTTAGGAGTATCCTTGCAGCATTAATCTGCTTCCAAAGCGTCACTGGTCTTAAGGTGAATGTGACCAAAAGCTTTATATATCCGGTTGGGGACGTCGAGAACATCGAGAGGCTTGCTCAGATTCTAGGTTGTCAGTGGGCCTACCTCCCAACCATATATCTTGGTTTACCACTTGGAGATTCTCCGACGACCGCTAGAACTTGGAATCATGTGATCTCAAAATTGCAAGTGAAGCTGGAAGGGTGGAAAGCGAGGTTCCTGTCCCTCGGTGGGAGAATAGTCCTTTGTAATTCTGTCCTATCAAGCCAACCCATTTTCCGTTGCTCGCTTTTCTCAGCTCCAAAGAAGGTGATACAGACAATTGAAAGGATGCAGCGAGAGTTTATTTGGGAAGGGAACTGTGATCAGCGGAAATTGCATCATAGTATGTTTCTTGCCACACAAATCATATATAGAAATCGACACATGCATAAACAACGCCTGAGCCAATAGAATTCACTATTTCTCCTTAAGGAATTTAGTTCCCCTCTACGGTACCCAAGGTTATTGGAACTATTCCTCCCAGGATAGAACGGACGTACCTTTTCTGGCTGTACCGGTACTTGAAACACCAGAATCCGACGAACGCAACGATCGGAGAGAAGTCACACGACTCTGTTTTTCCTTTATGAGTTTGTAGAGAGGAAATGCAATGAAGAATGAAAAATTCTTTTATCTTTTGACCAGAAAAATTTCTTGGAAAAATAACTTGTGTAGAAAACAGAAGGGGGTAGGTGTTTATTTATAGACAATGAAGGGGTGCGAGTGAAGGGATGTGACCCTTCAAGTGGGTGGTTACACCCCAACCATTGCAATGGTTCAGTGAAGGGATGTGACCCTTCAAGTGGGTGGTTACACCCCAACCATTGCATCGGTTCGCCATAGTTGTTGAACCGGTTGGTTCATTCCAACCGCCACATCGATCCGGTCCGATTCGGTTCAACTTGGTTTAACCAATAACTCACCAACTATTGGCTTCTTCCCCTTTCATTCTCATTCACACCTTTCAAATCCCAACAATCCCCCACATGAAAGAGAATGCTAAGTTTTGAAAACTATGCAAAAAACTGTGTGACTCTCAACTAAGAATTAGTTGTATTAGGATAGGTGGGTTTCCCTTTGAACCTTCCCTAGTGAACATATATCGAGTATACTCACCAATCGGTAGATATGATATCTTTGAACCGTCGGTTTTTCTTGTATACTAAGACAACATATGTCACACAACCAACTCTTATCCGCTCGTTGGTTCTCATTGTTGTGTTCGTTTCAGCCATGAACACCGCCTGGTTTCATGAGTGCGTAGAGAATTGGCCTTCTTTTATTCTCCTTGAAGCGGCTCCACTTCACACTCACATAGGTGATTTCTAAACATGTATTCCGAAAATACACTATTTGATCACAACACTTGTCAAACTTAGAAACCATTAAAAACCTTTCATATTTAGGTTTACCCTTATATTTTGGACATTGTCTCATCATGAGAATGGACTTTGAATAAGTTGACAATGTCGGACCATCATTCACAACTTTGTTTTCTCCTTGAACCTAGAGGTTGGGTCTGCCAATCCTGCTTAGGTAGAGTTACCGCCATGATGATTTGTCCTAGGCCACGAGTCCATTCCCTTCGATGCTATCGTTAATTTCTAGGTAGGCCTAACGTTTGTTATCACTTGATCTAAGATGATCAATCCAAATAACTTTGCTAGAAATTAATCAATCCATAGTGTCACGTTTCCATTATCTTTGACGAGATTTATCACATAACACTCCTAGCCCTTGCAATAACACCTTTGTGCACAAGTGCGTTTTATTAACGCCAGTCTTTGCGGGCCAAACTACTCAACTTCACCGGTCTTAGAGTTTAACTTGAACGTTTTCCAAGATACTGCTCCTCGTTATCCATAAATGCCTATCCATTAATGGATTGCCTTTTTGGTTCATCCGGTGAGTTCCCTTTGGGTACAATACACCAAAGACTCGTCTCTTTCCAATTCACTACACATCTTGTGAGCTTGACTTGATTTTATTGTCTTGCAATAATCATAACACATGCCAACGGTATTGAAGTCTCTCCACTTCATTAACCTTAGAGTACTTAAGCTTCACAAGTATCTCTTCAAATGTAGTGACATTTATGACTTAGCTTAGAGTTTACGTTAAACTCCTAAGTATTCACATCACTTCACTTTGGAATCACCCAAGCGACATTGCACATCACTTCTCCCCACTTTATCCCCCACATTTCAACTATTTCGTCATAGTTGTTGAAACCAACTATTTCGTGAAGATGTTCAACACGCCTTGCTAAAGATGCTCGAAGGAACGGAGCGTTCAGGTAAACTGATCATGAGCTATTTGTGCATTTTCATGTTTGTATGTGTATAGACAATTTTCCTCTTGTAAATATTAGCACCATGCTATTCTGTGGATTGCGTATCTTTTGCTGGAAGTTAATCTTGCCAGTTTACTGGGCGGGGGAAAAGACTACATTGTTTGTAGCCCTCTAAAGCAAATAACAACCTTAACGAGGTGGTTAAAAAAACGAACCTTTTGTTTGTATTGTCTTCATCCTTCAGTTCTCTTTCTGCGCAACTTAAAGATGGTGTGTGAGTTTGACATTTGATTTGGAAGCTTTGAACATATGCCACTGGTATGTGCGCTTTGCTTTGGATTTTTCGGTTTCATGCTACACTCAATTCTTTTTCTTTAGCAAAAATGACCATTATGCTCTTAGTCAAAATGTGTCAAATCTTACTGTGATATTGATGAGGACTAAAAATGTAATCTTTCATTGCAAATGGTATCAAGTTTTGGCATGAAATGAGAAAGTTAACAAACGTTAACTAAGTTTCAAATTAACTTCACCCATAATTACCAAATTCCCAAAATAACAATTAAACCCTAACCAAACCCTACCTCTCGCGCGGCCTCACCTATACTATATATATTACACCTGAAACTAAGAAAAACCCCAATTGCAGCGTCCACCAACTACTCCTTTTCCCCCACCAAGCATATGCAGCCGCCGCCGCCGCCGCCGGGAGTAGTTAGGAAAGAAGAGAATACGAGGGTGAGAGCCCTCCTCCCTGCCGCAAGTCCCTGGCCATAGATGAAATAGAGGGAGGCAGGCCTTCGTGAAAGTGGTACCTCCTTCAACAAGACACGACAAAACCTACCTCCATTCACAGGCTCTGCGGGATGCAACGGCCGGTAACGGAATCAGCGATGCATGGCATTTGATTGAGGAGCTGGGACGGCGGTCAAACTAGAATGCAATTTGATTGAGGCGATGCGCCGGCGGAGCAAAGTCACACTAGTTGGGGGAAGCCTGTTTGGATGGGAAAAAAACTCAAGTAAAATCAAGGGAAGGCCCTGGCCGGCGCGGAAAGGAAGGAAGCGATCAATGGAGTGCGCCGCGATCGAGGAGGGTTGACGTGGAAGAGATTGGCGGAATTACCAATTTCCACCGCACACACCTTGTTGGGATTTACGTTAGAGACTACAAAGCCATTATGGAATTATTGAGGTTGGTCAATTAAGTGAGAAGTTTGTTGGTGGCAAATGTTAACGTGGCTAGAGATATTGAATGGGTTTATTTAGGTTTTTGCAAATGGAAAAGCACAATCCGCTAGCTCCACCATATGCCCAGGTATGAGTTCTCGAAATTCAAACTAATGGCTTGATCAATTTGGTGAGTGTTTGAGGGGTAAATTCTATGTTTTGCGTATTTTTAAGTATTTGTTTTACGAGTTTTAAGTATTTTTATAAATTGGTTGATATTGTTGTTTATGCTTATGGTTGATGGTTCGTGTTTTATTTGAGTTATGATTTGAAGTAAATGTTTATGAGTTTATTATTTACTTTGAAGCTTTATGTTTACGAGTTATTGTTGAAGTTTCATAAACAAGTTTCTTTTTAAGAAGTACTACATCTTCAAAGAAGGTGGAATCGTTTTAAGAGTTTTTAGTCAATAGCGTAAGTCCGTTGCCCATTTGAGATTTTGAGATAGAGCAGCAATTATGCTCTTGGGACTGAGACTTTTAGGATGAGCAACAGTTATGCTCTTGAGAATTGTGAGGATGAATCTTTCACGATAAGTTTAAGATGTAAGGGGGATGAATCGTTACGATTCCCCTACCTAAGTTTAAGTTTAAGGAAAGCCTGTATGGGATCTCATACGTATGAGTTGAGCAATCGGACTAGCTAGTGAGGGATCACGTGTCAGCCAAATATTTGAGTCGAGATTTTTTATCTTTAAGAAGGGAGAGTAGCTTTAGCACCCATACAGTTTTAAGAGTTAAAATTTTTAAGAGTGGAAGTACAAACAACTTTCACTAATTTAAGTAAGTGTTTAAGTAAAGTGTTCAAGTATTAGATATTTTAAATTTAAGGGGGAAAACTGACTCTAAATCACTCACCAGACCGTAGTAAGGGAATGAGCGAGCATCCGATTCGAGAGCAGCTAGTTTGAGGAGAGAAGCACGAGCGTCAGTGAAGATGTTGGAGAAATGGATCTCAAATAGCGACAACACGAACTTTGTAGGTATTTCAATTTATGATTATAAGTATAGATCGGAGAATAAAATTACGGGATTGTTTGGATTGATTATTTGAAAAACTTGTTATTTGGGGGCAATTACCACACAGATACCACATGATATAAAACTTATTATTTGGTCTCAAACTTGTTATTTGGCAAATACCTGCACCCTCCCAAGTATTTGGCAAACAACACTTTTTGTGTTATTTGGGTTATTTTTTCAAGTCTTTTCAGTTTTATTTTGGTTCACACTTTATCAAGTGCTTTTTGGTAAAAGTAGTACACGTCCTGATTAGAGTGTTACATTTCGGATCTTAGGAATATATTTTAAGTCTAGTATATTTAGATTAATAAAGATATTTAGGTAGTTACATATACATCTTTAATATATATTATTTATTTTAACTTGAGATTTTGGAAGTATACCTGAAGAGTTTTAATATCAATAGACAACTACTACAAACTCAAATTCGAAAAAAACTAGAATCCGAAAAAATTATGTTTCTCAAGGGTGATATCAATGCTTACAAGTTACAATGGCCTCTTCTTTCACTTTCAAATCCTCTTGACAACTTGAACGATCCCACCCCATCTCCATTCCTACTATTGTACGTAGATTATTATTTAGATCTCTCCATTCCTTATCGTTGTTGTTTTGCACCTTGAATAAGGTTGGTGGATGACATAGTGTGTTTGTTGTCTGCAAGTTGCGAAGGTTCTAATATAGATCAGTTTCTCACCTACTATCGTGCAAGCTGTAGATTGAAAGATGTTGACACGTGTGAAATCTTCTAATGGTAATGGGGATGTTGGTAATACTGTTGAGGTGAGTTAAAGCATGAATTAAGAGAGTGAAAGTTATTTATGGCAGGCGGTGGGTTTCGTCTAGTAGCATAATCTTAGATATGGTAATTAAATACTTTAAATGGATGGCAATATCGCCAACTTAGTGTAGGGGCATCTTAGAACCTCTAAAGAAGCCAAATAGACTTAGTCTTTATATTTTTATATGCTCTCTTCGCCACAAAACTAATGTGAAATTATATCCTTTTTGGCTTTATTCTATTTCATATATCCCTTTTTGGAAATCAACTGCTTTAATAGTTTCATCACTAGGTATTCCACCAATGGTTCAATGTTTTTTTGTTTTCTATTCCTACTCTTGAAATTATAATATTTCAAAAGGGATTTAATTATGTAAACTGTTAATTTGTAAGGAAAAATCTCAGGTATTGAGACTCTAATCCAAAGTAATCATGACCATATCAAGGTGTTTTTTCTATTGAACGAAGAGAATATGAACTGGAGAGGATCTAGATTGTTGAATCTTATGAAAACTAGTGTTGATCGGTATAGATAGTTGTGAGAAACCACCGACAATATGGAGAAGGACATCCGAGCGCTAGGAGAAACCCAACAAGAAGAGCTTATGTAGTTGAGAAAGGAGGTGCATCGCTTGAACGAGGAGATTAGAGTCTTAAAGGATGATGTGGTGCTGGCTGTGAAGAGCAAACTGTGTTAGTTTTTCCCATTTCCGAAGAAAGTTAAAATAGTTGATCTGAAAGGGGAAGACAATATTGGGGTGAGTTACTGTTACACTGTATATAGGTTTGTTTGGGTTCTTTACCGGTTGAGTTTAACTCCTTAATTATAAATATATCATTTGTGCAGGGAAAATCAAACTTGTACGTTGAACTGGATCTCGTTGCATGGCTGGAAAACTAAAGGTGTTCTTGTTTCAAGATAGCAACAAACCCAAGATGGAGCATAAGAAATTTAGAGTTGGGCCATTCAAAGTGGGTATTCGTGTCAGTGCCGAGGACAACATGTTACTGGACTATGTGTTTCGTACCTGTAACGAGGGAGGGTAATTATTTCATCACCCATTTCAATTTATTAACTAATGTTGTCTTCGTGACTCTAAGTTAACTTATTGTTTTGTTTATTAGTGAAGAAAAGATTGCTATGATAATTTGCACCTTTTTAACAAGAGAGGATATGTTGACACTGGCACCTAAATCTCTACTGAGCACTCTGGTAAGTAGTGCATGTTTGGACATTGATATACATTTACAAAGTAACCTACCAAAACTAGTATAATTAACCTGTTGAATTGCAGATTGTTGACATCATTGTCAAAAGGTTGACATAGATAAAACAAAAAGGGAATCTACCTTTCTGCCCGTTAAATTTGCAGTATGAAATTTATTTCGCTTGTGGCTTTAAGATTTGCATTTCACTGATAATCTTTTTGACTTAGGCGAAAGCTTCTGGAGATAGAAAGGACATACGAAACTTCATCAGAAAAGAAAACGTGAAAACTCTATACTGTTCTGACATTTGTGACTGCGAGGCAGTGTGTATTTTTTTCTTGTGAATTTGTATCTATATTATAGTTAATGTTGGGTTTCATGATGTGTAAAAATGTTCTTTTTCTGTTTTTCATATAGATATTCATTCACATATACATGGGTAACCATTTCTTGCTATGCGTGGTAAATCTGAAGAAGCAAGTGTACTGTATTTGGGACTCTTTATTCATGCATGAAGAAGACCGAAATTGAGCAAAAGTTGGTGGACATTGTAAGTAGAGTTTGTAGAGATCTCAATATGCTAATAGATAAAATCGCACTAAAATTCACTTATGAAATTACACTGAGCAGTCTTGGATATATTATTTGTTGATGGCGGCGTTGAGTGGTTCCTTGGTGTTAACTCATTCCTAAATTTTGAGTTCGACGAAACAAATGATGCTCCCCGGCAACCAATAAGTAAGTAGTACATCAATGTCTTCATTTTTAAACCATTTTTCAAATAAGGTGATTAATATAGCTACGTTCTTTGTACAATTGGGATTGTGGTATATTTGTGATCAATTTGATGAAATGTGGCCGCTTCTTGACCAAAAAAATTGCAAAGTGTATGGGGAAGCAGGTAAGTTGATTAAACTGACTCATTCTCCATTTATTGTGGTTTCAAATTTTAATTATCAATTAATTTGTAATTTCAAAGTTCAAAAGTGAGGAGGGCCGTTTGACGTTGGTGCCGGAACTTATCATTTGCACCCCGAATGAGAGGATAACCTTACTTGACAAAGCAAGAAAACTAGTCGTATGAAGAAGCTTTACTTGATGAAGTGAGGTGAATGAGATGTTTATCAATATTTTGTTCTATTTCAACAATTGGCCTCAATCTTTTTTTTAATCTTTCTTATGTTGCTTGGATAGTTAGTTCTTTGACGAGGGATTGGATCATTGGAATCTTGTTCATTTCTTATGTTGCTGGGATTATTAGTTCGTTGATGAGGATTGGAATCTTGCTCATTTCTTATGTTGCTGGGATTATTAGTTCTTTGATGAGGATTGGAATCTTGCTCATTTCATATGTTGTTAGGACTATTATTTCTATGATAATGAGGATTGTATTTATTTATTAGGTCTCCACAAGCCCCCTCCCCCTGAACTCTAACCCGTATGCAGGCTATATGTTTTGAAGCTATTTAGACTTGCTTTGCAAGTCCTCTGCCCCTAAAATTTTTGTTCTAGAGGGATTGAACCCACTACCTTAAGGTTATAGACTTTCCCATTCCATATTAGTCAATAAAGTCAGCATCTTAAACCACTAGGCTGGTCGCCTATTACTTGTACAAATGTCAATCTCTTTAGAAAAGAAGGGGGGGGGGGGGTTTGTGATGATCTTTTTTATACTAGGTAATCTATTATCCTTATGCATGAAGATAATCAATTCGGTCGTTGTGGTCGGACTCTATTATGGATTTCTGACCACATTCTCCATGGGGCCTTCTTATCTCTTCCTTCTCCGAGCTCGGGTTATAGAAGAAGGAGAAGAAGGAACCGAGAAGAAGGTATCAGCAACAACAGGTTTTATTACGGGACAGCTCATGATGTTTCTATCGATCTATTATGCGCCTCTGCATCTAGCATTGGGTAGACCTCATACAATAACTGTCCTAGCCCTACCATATATTTTATTGAATTTCTTTTGGAATAATCACAAACACTTTTTTGATTATGGATCCACTACCGGAAATTCAATTCGTAAGCTTAGTATTCAATGTGTATTCCTGAACAATTTCATTTTTCAATTATTCAACCATTTCCTTTTACCAAGTTCAATGTTAATCCGAAAACAATATTCAATATTTTGAACATTAATTATTAATTTAATTCCAAGTGTAATTAAAAAAGAGAAAAATCTTCTTTTTAGAAATTTAGAAAATAAAGAAAGTAGTAAATTACTAAAAAAATTAATACATAAAATAAGTACAATAAAAGATAAGAAGAAATGCGGCCCCCTCCTACATATTTTAGAACCTCTCATAGAAAGAAACTCGTAAAACCAACTCCATTGATAATTCCATCAATTACTCGTCTATCAAAAAAATGAGTAAATTTCGCAAATGTTCTTACCCCCTCACTTAATGATTTTTCATAAAAGGTATCTATGTAACCACGATTATAGGACCAATCATATATAACATGTAATATTTTATCCCTAAGAACTCTTTTAAGACCTTTTTTAGCAAACGAATTAAAGAAGTTCAAATTTTGAAATGATGAATAAACAGGCTTATATAAAGAAGACACTATAAATATTCCAAAATAAGCTATACTGACTGAAAAGGTTGCGTTTGTTAGAAATTCCGACCAATCGGAAGAATTTTGTTCATTTTTTTGAAAAAAGTTTAAAGACGGCATTAACAATTTGGATAATATATCCAAATTCATTCCTTCTTGATTGAATTCATTGAACGGGATTCCTATGCCTGCAATAAACAAAGTAGATAATCCCAATACAAGAATCGGAAATAACATAGTCTTATCTGATTCCTGGGGATAAAAAAAAGCCTTTAGTGTTAAAATGATTAGTAATAATAAAGGGCCATCCCCTTTTTCTTTCATTACTCTCAATTGGATATATATTTTTCCAAGAAAAGAAAACCCTTTCATTTTATTATTTATTCAGACTCAGAGGGGGAAATGCATTGGAGTACTGATCTATACCATGCACCTGAATTTACATATAGTAATGTACACCTCTTACCAAAAACAAGTCATTTATGGATATTATCGGGGTGTTCTCGTGGATTCAATATAGTTCCTTTTTCACTACATAAGGATCAAGATCAAATAGACGTTCATTCTCTTTCTGTCGAAATACAATCCATTTTGAGTCTTTCAGTAAATAATGAGCAAGTTAAAAGCAAATTCTTTAGTTCAAATCTTTCTGGTAAAAAAGAAAGTAGGATTCCAGATTATTCAGAACTAAATCGAGTCATATGTACGGATCATTGTCATCACATATATCCTGAGACTCTCTATGAG
Source organism: Linum tenue (assembly GCA_946122785.1). NCBI lineage: Eukaryota > Viridiplantae > Streptophyta > Magnoliopsida > Malpighiales > Linaceae > Linum > Linum tenue. The sequence goes on from CAMGYJ010000002.1 coordinate 56,254,050, forward strand.
AATTCTTATTTATTGGCAAAAAGGTGAACAAATCGATTCATCATCCCCTTCAAGTCGATTCAAGAAAAAGAGAAAGAACTAATGCCCCTTTTGGGTATCTCGATTCAAATACCGACAAATGGTATTTTCCGCGGAAATAGTATTTTTGCTTATTTCGACGATCCCCAATATCGAAGAAACAGTTCAGGAATTACTAAATATGGGGCTTTAGATGTACATTCAATCATAAACATAAAAAAAGAGGATTTGATTGAGTATCGAGGAATCAAAGATTTAAACCAAAATACCAAATGAAAATAGATCGCTTTTTTTTCATTCCCGAGGAAGTTTATATTTCCCCGAGTCCTCTCCCCTAATGGTACGGAACAATAGTATCATTGGAGTAGATACACAAATCACTTTAAATACAAGAAGCCGAGTAGGCGGATTGATTCGAGTGGAGAGAAAAAAAAAATTGAAGTGAAAATTTTTTCTGGAGATATTCATTTTCCGGGATTGACCGGTAAGATATCGCGCCACAGTGGTATCTTGATACCACCGGGAACAGTAACATTAAATTCTAAAAAATTGAAAAAAGTCAAAAGTTGGATTTATGTACAACGGATCACACATACCAAGAAAAGATATTTTGTTCTAGTTCGACCGGTAATTATATATGAAATAGCGGACGATATAAATTTAGAACCACTTTTCACCCAGGATGTATTGCAGGAAAAGGATAATCTGAAATTTCAAGTTGTCAATTACATTCTTTATGGAAATGATAATGGTAAACCGATTCGGGGAATTTTGGACACAAGTATTCAATTAGTTCGGACTTGTTTAGTGTTGAATTGGGACCAAAACAAAAAAGGTTCTTCTATCGAGGAAGCCCCCGCTTCTTTTGTTGAAGTAAGTATAAAAGGTATGGTTTGTAATTTCCTCAAAATCCGCTTATTGAAATCCCATATTTCATATATTAGCAAAAAAAGGAATGATCCCCGAGGTTCCGAATTTTTCTCTGATAATGGTTCAACTCACACCAATATTAATCCATTTTATTTCAATTATTCTAAGGCAAAGATTCAACCATCACTTAAACAAAATCAAGGAACTATTAGTACATTGTTGAATAGAAATAAAGAATCTCAATCTTTGATAATTTTGTCATCATCTAATTGTTTTCGAATGGATCTATTCAACGATGTAAAATCGAAAAATGCAATAAAAGAATCAATTAAAAGAGATCCTAGAATTCCAATTACGAATTCGTTGGGGCCTTTAGGAGCAGCCCCTCAAATTGTTAATTTTTTTTCATTTTACCATTTAATGACGCATAATCAGATCTCGATAAATAAATATTTGAATCTTGACAAGTTAAAACAGACTTTTCGCGTACTTAAATATTATTTAATGGGTGAAAACGGGAGAATCGGTAATCCTGATCCGTATTCGGGTGGTAAGAGTGCATTGAATCCATTTAATTTGGATTGGTATTTTCTCCATGAAAATTATAATCATAATTATTGTGCCGAAACAGTCACATTAATTAGCCTGGGGCAGTTTATTTGTGAAAATGTATGTATGGCCAAAGATGGACCATACCTCCAATCTGGTCAAGTTATAATTGTTTACGTTGATTCTGTCGTAATAAGATCTGCTAAACCTTATTTGGCCACTCCGGAAGCAACTGTTCATGGCCAGTACGGAAAAATCATTTACGAAGGGGATACATTAGTTACATTTATCATTTTCTATAGGTACAACCTTACGTAAACCAGTATAATTAACCTGTTGAATTGCAGATTGTTGACACCATTGTCAAAAGGTTGACATGGGAAGACATGGATAAAACAAAAAGGGAATGTGCCTTTCTGCCCGTTAAATTTGCAGTATGAAATTTATTTCGCTTGTGGCTTTAAGATTTGCATTTCACTGATAATCTTACTAACTTAGGCGAAAGCTTCTGGAGATAGAAAGGACATACGGAACTTCATAAGAAAAGAGAACGTGAAAACTCTATACTGTTCTGACATTTGTGACTGCGAGGCAGTGTGTATTTTTTTTCTTGTGAATTTGTATCTATATTATAGTTAATGTTGGGTTTCATGTTGTGTAAAAATGTTCTTTTTATGTTTTTCATATAGATATTCATTCACATATACATGGGTCACCATTTCTTGCTATGCGTGGTAAATCTGAAGAGGCAAGAGTACTGTATTTGGGACTCTTTATTCATGCATGAAGAAGACCGAAATTGAGCAAAAGTTGGTGGACATTGTAAGTAGAGTTTGTAGAGATCTCAATATGCTAATAGATAAAATCGCACTAAAATTCACTTATGAAATTAAAGTTAGCAGTCTTGGATATATTATTTGTTGATGGCGGCGGTGAGTGGTTCCTTGGTGTTAACTCATTCCTAAATTTTGAGTTCGACGAAACAAATGATGCTCCCCGACAACCAATAAGTAAGTAGTATATCAATGTCTTTATTTGTAAACCATTTTTTTCAAATAAGGTGATTAATATAGCTACGTTCTTTGTACAAGTGGGATTGTGGTATATTTGTGATCAATTTGATGAAATGTGGCCGCTTCTAGAGCAAAAAAATTGCAAAGTGTATGGGGAAGCAGGTAAGTTGATTAGATTGACTCATGCTCCATTTATTGTGGTTTCAAATCCAAAACTAAGTAAACATTGTAAACAACACACTCAAATCCAAAACTAAGTATCAAATAATTTAAGGGAGAAAACAACAAAATCATAAACTAGTCCAGTTGAACATCTATGTTGTCGCATCACTAGTTGACTGCCTTCTACATTGTTTGAGTATTTTCGAGATTTATACGCTATTTTGGATACATTCAAATATCGTTTCGGTTGCTTCTACGAGCTCATCTTGTTGAGGAAGATGGGTACAAAAGTTGATCCAACATCGTGTTTGAAACTTCGTAATGACAAAACATCTACGAGCTCGTCTTTTCCGTCAACAGGCGGGCCAAAGCTCTCCTTTTTTTGCCTCCAAGTATGAATTCATAATCCCTAAAATCAAGCTCTCAGGTTCTCTGGTTCCAATCTTTTGAGGAGATACAAAGATCGGCAGCAATGATGATGCAACAACCTGTTATGAAACCAATGTTGATCTCCATAGGAAGATAAAGTGGGGACCTGATTTCGCACAGGATGTTGCTGTGAAAAAGAGGAGGGTTTTAGCTTATCAGGTATGTGGAGGATTGATGCCATTGGCCAACTAGTACTGCGGTTACCAGTGACTGCTTTATTTATGTTCCTAGGGTTTTTGTTTGTTCTCTTCGCCTTATTGTTTTGAGCATTTCAATCTTAAGCTAGATTTAGTCGTTTCAAACTTTAATGGTCTAAGGAATTGGGGTTAAAAGGCCCTTGTCCCATTGTGTGTTGAAATTCCATGTAAGCTTCCCATTCCAGGTGCTATTAAGTGATCTGCAAATTTTGTACAGACTCGAGTGGATCAAATCTCACAACAGCAAAGACAGGGGAATCTCGATCTAGGTGAATATGAGGACTCAGAAGAGTCTGTTGGATGTGCAGATTTGGAGCCTTCCAAATCACTAGTTGAGGCTAAGGTGCAATTAACATGCGAATCTAAGCAAATAATTTGAACTTTATTTGCCAAACAAATAAAAACGAGTATCCTAAGGATCTGCACTTCAGCTACCAATCTCACCACAATATAAGAAAACTAGTAATTGTGCAGCAGGTTTTGCAGATTGATGCAACAAGATCTGAAGAAAATGTTCAAGAATATAACAACTAGTAGCTATGCAACCTTAACTGCAAAATGATGTAGCTAATTTTGTAGAAAGGTTATACAAAGAGAATGGAAGCTAATCAGTAATCACATCCTCAGCTTCTATCACCTTAGTTGGGACACTTCAATTTAAGCTAACCATTATGCCACGAATTTTCATTTCATAATCTCTGCCACAAAGCATATCACATAGGTCAAAATTGCTTCAGTAACAGTTGGTCGGAGATTGTGAAACCTGCAACAATAAATGAAAATTGGTATGTTATGGCATGAGAATTTGGAATGGTACATTGTGGAGCTAGAGTAAATTCAAAATGATCTCTTGTCATTTTCCGGAGAGTGCTAAACAAATGGATGATTTGTAATTAGTAAGCTAAAAAAAGTAGGCATACAAATATCTCTCGACTATAAAATAAATAAAAAATTGCAGTGCATACTTACTTCAAGTATAATCGTCGTCCTCCTCCTCCTCATCATCGTCCCCATGCTCGTCTTCATCCTTGTAATCATCCTCGTTGTCCTTATCGGCCTCATTATCAAGCTTGTCCTCTTCCTCAACCTTTGGTGTTCTCTTGTTTCTAACTTGCTCGCTCGAACGTTTAGCCGATTTTTTGGAGGATTTTTACAAGTGGAGGCATAATGACCAAAATCACCACAAATGCCAATTTGTCTTGATTTGACAATCTTCCCCTTATTGTTCTTAGTCAGTCGACCACCTTCAAAATATGTATGTACCGGATCTTTAATATGTCTATAACGTTCATATGCATCACCTTGATCATATCAAGGATCCTCTGAAGAAGCACCTTCACTAAGAGTACTCATTGCCTTCAATTTCGCACACAATGTAGAAATCTCTACACGAGCAACTTTGAATATACTTGGAGATTCTACACCTATTGATGACAATTGTAAGTTGTGGTACTGTAAAATACCATATCTCCATATGCGTTCTTCTTCCTTTGATGGAGTGTCATTTCTATGAAGATTTTCCAAAGTACCTTTCGGTTTTTTTGTCCACCTCGGCAAAACCAACTATGATGGCATACCGGTACTATGAAATTTCTACTGCACTCCATTTCTGATGTGGTTGGTTGATATGTAACTTCTACGACAACCTCAGAGTCTTCATACATTTTCATCTCATAGACACAGTGAGAAAATCTTTCAAAAGATATGTTGATAATGCATCCACCAGATGCTTCGAGTTGCTCCCGAAATGTAAAAATTGTCTCCCTTGAGTAAACACTAGCACCCCTTATTTTGCGATATTTCAAACCTGCGGTTTTTAGCTCAAGAGTCCCATAGTTGGCCTTGAAGTATGCTTTACCTCATTCTCTCAGAAATGTCGCAATGCACGATCAATATCATTAACAAACTCCAGGAGATTATGTTAGACATTAACATACTTAATGAATTAATTGACCCCTTCACAGAGAGATGTCGTCCGAACGTTAGCAAAAAACTTATCTCTCAGGTATGCAGTTGCCCACTCTCGTCTTTTCTCATAAGTGTTTCCGATCCATCTATTGTCTACAAGTGAAAGCTTGGTGGTGATTGAAGTCCACTTCTCTTCAAAATCCTCAATCCCACAATCAGCAAATATTCAATTCTTGAACACGAAAAGAAACTCTTTATCCTTCACATTGTCCTTTGCATTACCAAATAGATTCCATGAGCACAAATAGTGGATTGCATCAGGAACAATCTTACTAATAGCATTCACCATTTGCTTTATCTCCATCTGTGACAACTGTATTTGGCTTCTTAACCATCGTTTCCGCAAAGGCTTCTGAGATCCAATTATAAGATTCTTCATTTTCTTTGTTCAAGAGTGCACATGCAAATACACAGATGTTGTCGTGATGATTTACACCTGCAAAAAAAAAATGTAATGTCCAATTCATCACTGCACACCAATTTTAGTAACACTTTAATTTTATCAACATTTTTACATACATTGAACATAGATATGTAAATGTAATCCCACATTAGCATATCCACTAGCTGCATTGGTCACAAAATTCATGATTTGATAAGGTCTTAAACTGACAGATTTCAAACTGGTAACAAGTGATGCATCTGTTTTACTTAACAATAGTGTGATCCAAGGTGATGAACTTGATGGTAGGGAACTAAAAGATTGCAGTGCTCATTCTTGAAGCGATAAGCATGCCATCTCATGTCCTTCTATTTCAAAGACACAAGGAAATAAGCTTCACAATCAAACCCCATTATCGCCCTTGGTTTTATTTTTATGTCTGTAGTTTTCTTCTTTCTGAAACCTGTGCCAGAACAAACCCACTTGCGCGATACTATTTCTTTGCTTGTGTTTCGTTAAGTATTACTCTTTCTAATTCCAAATCCAATTGCTTAGGAAAATCTCTTATAGAAAGCTTCACCATCCTCCACACTATTGAAAGACATTCTGTAGACATCAGTAGCCTTCAACTTAGTCAAATTTTATCATTCTTCTTCCTCCACATTCTCAACATTAACAGACTGTTATGTTTCTCCTTCTTCCTCATTCTCAAGATTCACAGACTATGCTATTTCTTCTTCCTCTTCACGACTAACAGCTTGTTCAGTCTCCGTTCTTTCTTCCACCACAATAAGAGTCTCCTCTAAGTTTGACCCTATCCTAACCACGACCCTGTAAAAATAGAAATAACAATGATTGTAAAAATTAATTCATGAGTTAAGTTCGAAATAAAAAACAAATCACAATTATGGAGGACTAACTCGGCCTCTGTTGTCGGTGCATCCTTGGCCTTGCTGCTGGGATCAATTTCCCCCCTCTAACTTATCCTGCTAACGCGGAGCTAAATGCTTTGGTTTTCTTTTGCCGTAGCGGATTATTGTAATCTTGCATTCTCCTACCACGCAAGAAAAATCTAACGCGCTGGTGGCGTTATTTGCTTACCCTGTTTCCGGGATTTTTCTTACGTAGATTCAGGGTGTTGGATCGTCAAGAAGAAAATAGGTTGAACTGAATTGGAAGGCCAGGGAATGACTAAGTCCCAATTCTGCCGAGTGCTGTGAAGTCAGTCCCAATTATGATGAGAACTAGACGAAAATTGACTGACTAAAAAGGGACGTGAATATTAATGTCAGACGCAAGCAACTAATATATCTTGGATGAGAACTAGAGGAACACTTGTCAAGATGAATTGATTCTAAAACCTAGAATTGATTTTGAATATATGCTTAACTGTTGAGTTTTTCTTTTCCTTCAAGGGAATATAAGGTGAAGAATAGAAGAAGCCTACTTCCTCTCGGATTCTGACAGGGAAACAAAAGCAAAGTACCCATCGATTTTCATTAAGTTCACTTTTTATGATTTGCATATAAAATGATGCATTCAAACCATCTCTTCATACAAAAAAACAATAGTAGGGTGTTCCTGTTTCCGACGAGGCTACAACATGAAACCACTCCACCTCCGTCGAAGTTGCAGCCCAACTCTCCAACAGTTCGAAACCGCTTTTAGCCACACGACATGTTGCGTCGCATTTCATTTATATGAAGAAAAGGCTGAAATAATATGCTATTAAGATTAAGAGATTCGTTGGGCCTCATTTTAATTGTGGGCCTCCAAAAGTGATACTTGGGCATTTATCACATGCGGGATTAAGTCAAAAATGAGAGCCCTAAGCCCATAAACATAATCGCAAGGAGAAGAAGAGCCTTTCTCGATCAAACACAGCTTTCCCTTTCTTCAACCACCTAATTTTTATGTTCTTCAATCAACAACAGAGGGTTCCAACGATGTTTGGTGTGATTTGCTATAATCAGTAAAATTGACGACTGAGTATCCCCCCAGAGTCAATCAGTACTAGCAAAAATTAGTTTCCCCCTTCGATTTCCATTTATCAAGCCGAAGCCTTCCCCAACATTTTCACGAACAGGGCCGCACACATCTACCACGCAATGGCTCATTTATTTTATGTGTAATCCACATCCATATCATGCAGATTCGTTCTCCACGATCCACGTTCTTATCATTGCCGTATCATCCCTTGTCTTTCCACGTTGCCGGTGGCACCATCAGAGCTTCTGGCTCGTCGTCGACTCTAACATCAACCGGGATGGTTTTGCACGGTGGATGAGTCAGCGACTCTAAGAAATTAGTTCTTAGTTGTAGGAGTTGGAGTTGGCATTGCCTTCAACCTGAGATTGGGTCGTCGTCGGGTCAATGGGTCTTCGATTTTGGTGGGAGCGGCATAGGGGAAGAAGAAAAGCATAATTTGGGCCACTAAATTGAAAAACCCACCCCTTTTGTTGCTTTCCCACGACTTCCCCCCGCCAGCTCACCTATTGCCTGACCTGTTTATGGCGATACTCATTCCGGCAACTTCCCTGTTGGATTCGACAGAGTCTTCGTCACCGTTCCTCCTTACATGCTGTCAATTCCATGTTTCTCTCCCCCAAGATATGACGATTTCGTGAATCAATCGACGCAAGTGTGATATTGATGTATAGAGGGTTGGATGGATCGGGGACTTCGAGATGGAGGTTTTCCGATCATGGAATCGGCAGCCACACAATTCGGCGGCCGCACAATTCTTCAGATGGTAAGAAACTTAGAATTGAGGAAATGAAAAATAGTGACCTCTTGTTGTTTTATTAATTTCACGGAGGAATCAATATGTCGGACTGGGAAGGTTAACAGAGATTGGGAAGCTAGACGCTACCCACTGGGAAGAAGAATAAACTGATTGTCTCCGTCATCGCCGGCACCAATCCGCATCTCTGCCATCGCTGGCACCAATCCGCATCTCTGCCATCGCTGGCACCATCGCACCAGCTGCCTCACCAAGGCTATGGAAATCGTCGTTGGTGATTCTTCATCGAGATTCTTCATCATCGGTGGAATCGTCATTGAATTCACTGTTTGCTCATGATTGAGCTCGAGTTTGCGGAAAATTGTTTGCAAAATTGTGTGGATGGAATTAAAACATCGACTTAACCTTCTCCCCCAGCGACAATGTCCACCGTATCACTCCCAAATGACGTTGAAGCATCATTTATCGCTAAGGACAAGTAGATCAACTTATCTCAACACAAATGAAGACTAGATCTATGCTTCTCAATTTGAGAATAATCAGAGCTCTTTGTTTTCTGAGAAGGGAGTTTCATTGAAGGATTTTGATTGTAGACGGTTTTTCACTTCCATTTAGGATGTAGAATCACGATATAGACCTTGAATAGGAAGTTTGTGAATCGTTGCTCCGGTGGCGGGACGAAGGTCATGTTGACCGATTTTTGATGCCGATGCAGGGATATTGTATCTCATTTATTATTTTGAGAGAGAAAAATATTTTTTGTTTTTTGTTTTGAAGCAGCTTGTGTAGATGCACCAACAATGTATGGAGCCACTTTATGTTGTTTACCTCTGTGTTGTTAGACTAGCTTAGCTTAATTGTTTAGTAGAATGCACCCTACGAATTTCATAAAGCAGACCACTAAAGCATACAACACATAATTCATAAGCCTACTAGAAACTTTCTAATATAGCCCGCAAACACATTAAAACAAAATCACAAAAAACATACTAAAAACCTCCTAATGCAGACCACAAATCTCCTAAAACATACCAGAAACACCATAAATCATACCACAAATATTTCTAAAGCACACCAAAAACCTCCTAATGTATACCACAAACACGATAAAGCAAATCACAAAAAAAAAATACCAGAAACCTCCTAATGCATACCATAAATCCTCTAAAACAAACCAGAAACCTCACAAAGCATGCCACAAATATTTCATAAGCACATAAAAAACTTCTAATGCAAACCACAAACACAGTTAAACAAACCATAAAAAGCATACCAGAAACCTCCTAATGCAGACCACAAATCTATTAAAACATACAAGAAACTCCACAAAGCAAACCAGAAATAATTCGAAAGTACACAAAAAAAACATCTTAATGCAAACCACAAACACGATAAAACAAACCACAAAATGCAAACCCTAAATCTAAGAATGCAAACCACAATATCCGTTGGTCGTTTACCAAACTACAATGATTGTCGGTGACCAGATTCCAGCGCTTATAAGCATATTTCGGCCTCGATGACCAGATTCCGACGACGATAAGCATATTCCGACCCGATAATCCAATTATGGCGACGATGAGCATATTCCGGCGATGTTGAGCATATTCCGACGACAATGCGCATATTTTTGCCACTGTCGACCAGATTCTAACGACCGATGACCAAATTTCGGGGACTGGTGATCGGTTTTCGACGATCGGCGACCGGATTCTGGCGACCAGTGACTGGATTCCGACGAACAAAAAATTAGGACACAAAATAAAATTTTAATTTTAGAATTATTTTAATTTTCTATTTTTTTATTATTTAATATAATATTCATCATGACTATTATACTTTCGTTAATTTTTCACTAGGTCAACCTAGCTAATAAAAAGTAATCACAATCCTAGCTTTCTATTGGGTGGACACTAGTGTTGTCAACCTAACAACATAAGGGTGTTGTTTGTCACCCTATCTTTTCCCGAAACCAGGATAGTGGAGAAGACAAAATCGCGTGAAGGAAATCGAGAGGCGACAAGAGATGTTGAAACTCGTGACAGCAGGAGGAGACAGAATCACATGGAGGAATTCGGGAGACGACAAAATATGAAACGGAATCGCGGAGGAACAACGACGACTATAACAAAGATGGAAATTCGCGACAGAGGGAGGAGATGGAACTAAGGAGAAGAAATCGGAAAGAGGGGGGGGGAAGTTGAAACTGAAATGAAGTTGAGCAGTTGCACGCACGAGTTCATTTATTTTAGATGTCTTGACTCTTGGGTTGTCGCCAAGTTCTAGAAATTTTGAGGTTGTGCTGGATTTCAATGTGAAATTCGATCCATTCGTCGTTTAGTTTGGAATTCTCATATTTAAATATCAATTTAACCAAAAGTTTCAAGCGTGGTTTACATTGAGTTTTTTCAACTCCTCAAAAGCAAAAAATTTCAAAAATTGAACACCATCACTTGTACTCACAAAAGTAATTTAATTTACCTATTAATACTCTACATACACCTTTGAGTTAGTTTACGCAGATAATGAAGAGCCACAGAGTTCTAGAAGATGATCCCACAAAACCGGTTTCACTAATTTAGGAGAGCAGACGTGGCATCATCCAGCTGCCCCAGCCTGTACACACAGCTCGACCATCCAACCGCTCACAATCAACCCCCACGTAATTCCGAAAATCCCAGCCATTAAAACTGAAAACCCCAAAAGCACCAAACAGAGGGATGTTTCTTTTTCTTTTTTTCCTTTTTTCCGTTCCGTTTTGACTTTGACCTGGGGTAAAACGGGAAGTCGAAGCGAAGCTTGGCTGGCAAGGAATATCTCCGGGGAACTAATCAGGGCAAAATTCATGGGGGCAGGATACGTGTTGCTACAGTAAAGGAAAACCTCCCAACCCTTTCCCCTCTTTTTTTTTTTATAAGAAACAAACGCTCGTTCACGCAAAAATCAATAATAATTACCCCATAAATTAAGCAAGAACCAAAACCAAACCCCGCCCGCTGTGATCAATCAATTCAGTTGATCGAGTTGGGGTGTGGGAAAATCCCAGGAAAACCAAAAAGAAAAAGAAAAAAAAAACAATGGTGAAGGAAAGTGCGAGGAAGTGTTCGCACTGCGGCCACAATGGCCACAACTCCAGGACGTGCAACGCTGCCAAGCCACCTGCCGCCGGAATCAAGCTGTTCGGCGTCAACATCGTCGAGAAGTTGGCTGCACCGGAACATCAGCCGGCGTTGATGATGAAGAAAAGCGCCAGCATGGGGAATCTGGACTCATGGATCAACGGCTCCGTTGGCCAAAATGCGGTGGTGGAGGAGGCAGGGTATCTGTCCGACGGATACCTCAGTTCCAAGCGTGGCAAGGCGGCCGCTCACGAAAGGAAGAAAGGTACCTACCGACCACCTTCTTTTATTCTCCTTGTCCATCTGTTTTAGGAAATTACAAGGCAGGGGTTTTTTTTTTTTTTTGGTTTTGGTTTGGGCAGGGAAGCCATGGACGGAGGAAGAGCACAGGGTGTTTCTGGCGGGATTGAGAAAGCTTGGGAAAGGGGACTGGAGAGGGATCTCCAAGAAGTTTGTGACGACCAGAACTCCGACGCAGGTTGCGAGTCATGCACAGAAGTATTTCCTGAGACGGTCTTCGATCGACAAAAGGAAGAGGAGATCCAGCCTCTTCGACATGACCCTCGACGCTGTTTCTTCTTCCTCATCGATATCACCTTCTTCACCATCATCCGCGGTACGCCTCTTCTTCTTCATGATCCATAACATATGCATGTGTTTCCGGTTCACACCGGGTTTTGACAGAGGTATAAACGCAGGTTTTGGGGTCTCAGGATTTGGCTCCAGTAATCAAGACACCGAGAACGTACTCTATCCAACAGGCAAGTGTTCCGCAATCCGAGAACGAGAAGGTAACCGAAACCCTACTGCCATTGCCAACGCCACCTTCAACTCGGATTGCCAACAGCAACAACAACAACAGATTTCCACATCTGGGCATAGAGAGTTATCCCAAGTTTCAACCAGCCACAACCACCACTGCTCGCTTTTCCAGTTTCCATCCGGGTCCTTACATGGCAAGGATTTTGATTGAGTACCTGATTCAACACTGAAACATGATTCAACCCATTCTGCTGAGTTTGACATCTCTAATATGTATGCAGGACTTTCTGGCTTCCAAACCTGTTGTGCAGAACTTCATGTGCCACCCGAGTTTGGTTTACTATACCCCTCCAGTTTTTCCAGGTTGTTTGCCTGTCGTGGCTCACCCTTCAGGAATACCATGGCCAAGGTCGAGTTTTGCACACTCGCAGCAGGTTTCGTCAGCTTCGCCAAGTAAGAAGCAAGATCCCCTGAAGCTGGAGCTGAAAGTTGGAGAGTCATCTTCTGAGTCAGCCTCGTCACAAGGAGCAGCAGCAGCAGCAGATATCCCATCTCGTCCCCCTGGAGCAATTAGTGTACAATGAATGGGAAGGCACCTAAATTTTTTCATTCTTTTCTTAGTTTTTGACAGCAGTAGGAATAGAGTGGCATGTAGGAGTAAAGTATATATAGGTTAGTTTTTCCAATAACGTTTTTGCATTCAACGGAAACTTTAATAGTTCTGGCGTGATGCAATGAAATGTCTGATGAGATTGAGAAAGCTACCAAATGTTGAGCATGGAAGGCTTTTGACATAAAAGAACAATGCCATTACTGAATCTTTTGTACATGGCCTTCACAGTTAGACCCAAACAAAACGAAAAGGGAACATGAACAAGAACAAGGAACAAGACGCAGGACGACCAAACAGCAGACGTGTTTAGATGAACAGAAAAGAGATAATTTTGTGATGGACTAATATAGGGAATGGATTATGATCAAGGCTACTACTAGTAAGAAGCCAATCCTGCACATGCGGTGTTGTTGCCAGTCGCCAACCAAATGCGAACTAAGACGAACAGCAGCCAGACTTCTGGTCAACTGGCTGTCCACGTATCTGCACGATTGATGGCTTTCCAGCATTTGATGCTGGCTGACTTGCCATTCTGCACAGATGAAATTGAGTAGACAAATGTATGAGACAACGATATCTGCACATCGAGTGAACATTCTCCTAAGGCACCAAAGTATCAACTGCTCCTGAAGTTCAAATGTATGACTTGATGAGTGCAAACGAGAGATATCAGGGTGCCCATGCCCTTGTCTCTATGGTTAGCTTTTTTTTTTTTTTTTTATAATGGTCTCTATGGTTAGCTTTTAAGCAGCAACAAAGAATTAACTAGTTCTCTGAAAAATAATCTGTATGCTTCTTTGCCTTATCATTTAAGCTATAGTAAAGCAGTACACTAAAGGGACTCAATCAACACTCAAACAAGCTGTCAACAGTTGGTGACAACAACTACGAAGATTGAAAAAGATAGCACATGTAATAAGTACCAAAGAGATACCTCTTCTTAATGTCAGCAGACATTGCCATAAAAGCCTCCTCAACATTGGTTGAACTTTTCGCACTAGTCTCCATGAAAGGAATGCCAATTTCATCTGCAAATGCCTTTTGAAAGCGCAGGAAAAAAGTTTAAGGGCCATAGTTGCTGAAAAAAGGTCAAGGGTCATGGTTGCTGCCTTTCTCTCTCTAACACAATCAGGTTGCAGGTGAAATGAAGTATACCTTGGCAGTTTCATAAGACACAACTCTGTTAGCAGTGAGATCAGACTTGTTCCCAACCAAGAGCTTGTTTACATTTTCACTTGCATAGCGGTCAATTTCACTCAACCACTGCTTAACGTTATTGAAACTTTCCTCATCCGTCACATCATAAACTATCTGCCAAATACAACCGCAGACAGCTTTATGATATATATTACCCGGGACGAATGAGAGCACTCCACAACTCACAATACCAAACATGTCAAACTTACGATAATGCCATGTGCTCCCCTATAGTAGCTGCTAGTAATTGTCCTGAACCTTTCCTGGCCAGCAGTGTCCCACTGGGAAAATTTCAAGAACGGAAGAAGATAAATTGTATAAGGTTTAGATCACAGAAGTAAGAAACCATAAGAGAGGCAATGGCAAACCATGTACTTACAATTTGGAGCTTAATTGTTTTCTCATCTTGCTCCACAGTTCGGATTTTCTAAAAGTTCATCGGATGAAATAAGCATAAGTAATCAAAACCATATATAAATTTTCAAGAACTCAGAACTGCAAAGCATACTCACAAAGTCTACACCAATTGTGCTAATGTAACTTTCCAGATACGAATCATCCTGCAGCAGAAGCAGAGAAGGGTTAGTTTGTATGAAGCTGTAGCTTCAGCTCCAGATGGAAAACGAAGACAAGTCCAAACATCAACTGAGCTTCACCACTACTCAGCATTCTGCGACTAACCAGACACAACCACTACAATTAATGCAGATTCGTCTCCTAGATGACAAGGAGTTCAAAACCAAGCAGCAGTATCTATGCACAGTTGCCCAGCTCAGATGACAATTGGATGTGATCTCTAGACCTACAGGGCAAGAGATGCCATGACAGGGAAAGAGAGTAGAAACTGCTTACCGCAAATCTGAGAAGGAGACATGACTTGCCAACTCCAGAGTCCCCGATAAGCAAGAGCTTGAACAGATAGTCACTGCATCAGACAGAAACCCTAAACAAATGAAATACACACACTCTTTTGACGCCTGAGGTTCAAACCACACAAAAATGAAAATTCCCTGCAAAATTTGCTTATCCTTCCCCTGATCACAGGAAAAAAACAACCAAAAAAACCAGCGAATTCGTATGAAGCGCCATGCAATTGATCGTTTCCCTTAAAGGTTTACCCCCCTGAGAATAGAGGACTTACTACTCGGGATTCATTTCTGGAGTCGGCGACCAGATGGACAGGTCCGGCGGGCAACTGAAATGGAATTTTATGAGAGAGAGATTGAAACGCACAAAAAAAAAAAAAAAGGAGATCGATATTGATTCCAAGCTTATGAGGTGACACGATGAAGAGTGGAATTGAGGAGCTGGCAGCTACTGAGATGAGCGGCAGAGGGCAGGGCACCGACACCCCTTCTCGTGGCGTTTGCGGCAGAAAACAGAAGCTGTGAAATGTCTTTTTTGTTGTTGTTCTTGGCCGAGTTGGAAATCAACGTCCGCCGTCCATTAATTAATAAATAATAATAATCAAAACATAATTTTTTTAATAATAACCGGTTACAATGTGCTACTAGAGTAGAGGTGAAGGGGAAGTGTCGTTACTAAGAATCTAACACACGACTAGGGATGGCAATCAAACCCATGATCGAGGGTATCCGACCGTCCCCGACCCAGTCAACGTGGGGAATCCCCGCATTGACCGGGTATGGGTAAAACTCGCAAAAAGTTTGATGGGTATGGGGCGGGTATGGGTTTAGCCTCCCCCGACCCATATCCATACCCATACCCATACCCGCCCCACCAAAAACATTTCTTCACATATAAAATGTACATTAATTAAATTGTAATCTATCATTAATAGCAAGGGTAACTCATGAAAATAAATAGTAGAAATACAATTGAGTGACCACCCAAATCAAAACATAATTCATTTCCTCCAAATCATCCTTCATTTTTTGACAGATGTACCAAAGTCAGAGAATAATGATTTGGCTTATATTGTTACTCTGTCTTATGGATTATTGGATGTTTTAGAATAAGATGCTTAGAATAGTATTAAGAATGATTGTTTCTTTGTCGACTTTATGAAATAGTAGGTGCGTTTAGTATTATAATTGAAATTTTTGTATGTAAAATTTCAGCTATTATAATGTAGGATGTACGAGACGGGTATTACCCATGGGTACCCGAAACCCACGAGTATGGGGATGGGTTTGCAAATCCTTCCCCGCATGGGTATGGGGCGGGTATGGATTTGGATATTTGAAAGCGGGGATTGGGATGGTTTAGGCAAACC
The DNA here is from genome assembly GCA_946122785.1 of Linum tenue. Taxonomy (NCBI): domain Eukaryota; kingdom Viridiplantae; phylum Streptophyta; class Magnoliopsida; order Malpighiales; family Linaceae; genus Linum; species Linum tenue. The sequence goes on from CAMGYJ010000002.1 coordinate 56,270,308, forward strand.
CGCCCCATTGCCATCCCTACACACGACCTTTTAACGGGGAAGTGTGCCGACTCACCAGCTAACTAGCCCTCGTTCGCAACATAATTTGTAGTCATACTCTTACACAAAAAAAAAAAAAGAAGCTCCCATTGGAAATGCAGATTCGCTTTGACGGATATTTTCCGCTTTGATCCGTAGTGGGACGAATAAAATCCAACCCTTACTAGAACGGGACAAATCATGATCCGATCTGCTGATAGAACAAGGTGGATATGATTAATGTTGATGATCCATCTTATCCTGGCCCGCCTTTTGCATTGGGCTCTTTCATTAACTGATAAAAATAATCAGTTAGTCTGCCAAAATTCTCTTTTCAGAAAGATAAGAAATGGCTCCACGTGCTCTTATTTTTTATTTGAAAAAATGGGAATTCCAATAAAAAATAAGAGCATTATCAAAGTTTTTCAAAGAAGGGTTATCTTGACTCAGGTCCTAGATTCATGGAGATATAGAAGAGCATATAAGTTATCATGCTTGCATATCCACCATTTGAGTCTCCAACAATTATTCCAATAATTACATATCCGATTTGACCTATGGACGAATATGCAAGCATACGTTACATGCTTGTTTGAGTAATAGCAATGATATTTCCCACTATCATGCTCCCCAGACTTGATGGATAATATATCACTTCGAGAGTAGTAGCATGTTTATACCTTTCCTCTTAATATATTAACAAGTTGACAACATTTGAATAAGACAATTGATGAAGGAAATAACAAATGGGTCTTTAAAATGGATCATGAAGTTTTTCTACTTATGACTTTTGGGTTTTGAAGTCCATTAAGATTTTTTTAGAAACTTAGTGCCTTTCAAGTTTCTATTTTATGGGAGGATGGTTGAAGATGGGGCAGAGCGGATTATATATGTCCCATGCGGAGCAAAGTATGGGGCGGATATTTTTGTTCCCTCGTGGGGTGTTGGACAGAGCGGGTTACGAGTTTTGTGGCGCGATGGGGCAGGGCACGAATTTGGTACTATTCGCCTCAAACATGACTCGTTGCCATTCCTAGCTCCCACTAACGCATTAGTGGGTTGTTGTCCGTGGACCGGATAGTAGGGTGGAATCCTAACTAAACCAAATGGGAGATTGCAGTTTAGACCAAAGTATATGGTTTGGTCAGGATCGTGAGACAAGAATCATAGTCTGGTTTGGCTTGCGGTCTCCCCCCTTTAGAGCACGGCTTGACGTGGTTTGGACCGCAATTAGCCGTCACGGCTCTTGACCCACTACTTACTAATCCAAATTAAAATAACAGTAAACCTCTATTTCCATATTTGGAAAAACAACCCGATCCTAATAAATCCGAGTATAGCGAGGAAACAATTCGATCTTCCGATTATAGATTTCTGTACAAGCACAATAAATCTATTGATTCTTTATCCAACTAAAACCCAACAGACTACTTAAGTAATCCCTTCAGAGCATGGTCTGGTATGCACTTCAGAATGCTTAAGCTGATCTGGGAGCAGTCAACAGAAGGCTGAACAACCTGCCTAAAGACAAAGGGAAGACAAAGCTGGAAGCCTGCACAAAGGGGGAGTCATCTCGTCTGCAAACTAAAATAGAGGAGACAACCCTAGGGAATACTAGTGGGCACAATACGCGACCAACTTGCAGGGAAAAGTATTCAGATCAACATTATGGGGTGATGATGTTAGTTCATATTGTGAGTTGGAAGAGGAACCTGAAGAGGGACTGCATGATAGCTTCTCTGATGGGGAGATCTTAGAAAATGAGTCTGGCCCTGAATACGACTTCTAGAAGAAAGGTGCATCCTTTGAGTGAGGCAGAGAGTGTCTTTTTGAACGATTAAAATTGCACAGTTTGTTTCTTTCTTGTGAACTATTTGTTTGGCAGTAGAACTCTAGTGTCTATTTCTTCAGTTGGATTTTATGAGGACCTGATTTGCTAAGTTTCAAAGTTTGTTTGAATTCTACTTCTATCTGTTGGCTAGCGTGATCTATGATGGCTAACCCTTGTATCTGGTATTTTGTGTGATTAGCAACAAGTTCAGTCATTGCCAAACTGAGGACGAGAACGTTGGGGACAACGTGGCAATGACAATAGAAACCGCAGCAACTACCACGAGCTAGAGAAATCATTTACATCAGCACCCGTAGCAGCTAGCACCAACTGGAGAAAGATTACGGGAATCATCCTCAATGGCTCGCACCGAATATGGAAAGCTATAAAATCAAGGAGCAAGCAAGGAAAGTAAATAATTTGATTCAAACAGCTCTAAGGAGAAGACTTGTATATATGGAGAGCAGAAAACTAAAGTAGTAGTCAGACTTTTCTACGAACAAGAATCGAGAGCACAAAAGGGTTTGTGAGCGATTAAGGAGAGAAAATCGGACAAATTTTTGAGTGATTTCTAGAATTGATATTTGGGAATATCAAGTGTTATTAGCTGGATAGCTAGTGTGAGTGTGAGATTGGTAAGGTGAGATCTATTAACGGGGAGATCATCAATTGGTTTATGAGTGAGTTGTAAATCTGTGAACATTGTCGGAGGTACACTCCGATCATCTGACTGTGGAATAGTCAGTTTTGGGATCCTCATTCTCCAGACATTGGAAACCATGTAAAAAATCGTTTGTCATGTGCATTTTTTCTTAATCTGTTTTGCATTTTAGTTATGGAATTTTGTTCTTGGTTGTTCTTCTTTTGAGTATTGCAGGGCGCTCTTCAACCCGAAAGAAAAAGGAGCAATTGTTGGCTTGTTGGTAAAGCGCACAGTTTGTGCAGGTTAAGTAAGTTTGTTAGTTCATTCTTATTAGTAACTAGATATTTCTGGCACTTCGTTGTGCAAATTTTGTTATTACGCATATGTTTAGTTTGATTTGTTTGATTAGTAATGAGGGCTAGTTAAGGGGACTAGGAGGTTCTCAAACCAACACACCAAGGTTTGCAGGTTCAGTCTCTCAAGCTAGTTAAGGGGACTCATCCACTGAGGTAAGTTACAATGGTGATAGACCATATGGTAATCCTATTAGCCAAGCAAAGGCATTTGCAGCCTTCACTCCTGAAGAGATAGAATAGACTTAGGCCATAATTTCCTAGTGCTCTTCATCATGCACTGTTATGTTACCCTTATGTTCTTCTTTATGTCCATATTCATCAGTGGCTTCATCACTGCAGCTCCAAGTTGTTGTCATAACCTTCTCTCGATTCAGTTTCTTGTTTGGACAATCTACTCTGAGATGTCGTGGTCTTCCAAACCCGATACATGTGACAACAACTTTATCGACATTCAAATGGTTTTTGTGTCCATCAAATCCGTCTAAATTATTTTGGTCATGGTTACTTCTTCTCTTGCCAAATTGTTTGCCATCATAGTTCATTCTTTGTTTCCTCTTAAACTTTAAGTATTATAGTTGCTTACTTAGAAAAGCGATTTAACTGTCAACTTCTTCCTTATCATCATAATTTATATTGGGTTTTCAAGGCTAAGTCTTTCCTTTTCTTTTGTTTCTCTCCATCTTCAATTCTTAGAACGCTCTCATGAGAAGTGAGAGACCCTATTAGCTCATTAAGCTCAAATTTGGCAAGATCTTTTAATTCTTCAATAGCTGTGACTTTAGGCAAAGAATTTAACTTACTGACTAAGTTTGCATTGCTATATACCTATCCTAGCGTCATTAACCCACTAACGATCCTTGTGAAACAGTCATACATTTCATAGATGCTTTCATTTTTCAGCATTATGAACATTTCATATTCATTAACTAGCATCCTAATATGAGTATCATTAACTTCAGACGTACCTTCCTAGGTGATTTCCAATGTATCTCAAATTTCTTTCATTGATTTACACATAGCCACTTTCCCATATTATTTTCTGCCAACAGCACACTTTAGAATATGTTTTGCGTTGGCATTGATCTGAAGTTTCTTGAGATCATGTTATATCCAGATGTCAATCTCATTGCTTACTTTCTCTAGTCCTTTATGTATATTAATCCTGGTAAACATATCATATGCCTTCGCAAAATCCTCTATACAGCTCCTCCATAAGGCATAGTTATTTCCATTCAACTTGGGTGGACGAGTAGCTGAGTGCCCATCCATATGATTTGTAGGCGGTAGATGCTCACCATTCTGATTGATGAAGTTGAAGTGTACAGCGGTAAATTGAGCATTTCATATAGATCTACTCTGATGCCAATTGAATAACAACAGGAACAACAGAGGTGAGAGATAAATCGAAAGCACAAGCCTAGAAGGAACTATAACACTGAGTAGTGAATATGAAGCAGTTTGGTTGATTCAGGCCTAAATATACACTTTTTATCCCCATTTCCCTTTGATGTTTGTGGCAATTGAGCTCCAAAAAGGGTGGTTTTACGCTAGGTTTCTTGTGTTTCAATGTGTTTCAGAGTCTAACAGGTGAAACCAACCCCGGACTCGAAAGTTGGAAGAAAAGGAGCAAAGACTGAGCAAAGATGAGTTTTTAGTCGCAATTCACAGTCAAAACTTGGAGTTCACGGTCGCTACGACCGTGAAGTGGAACCATAAATCGTGAACCGCGAAGCGTCCAGAGGGTTTCCGAGGTTACTGATGCCGAGGCAGTTCACGGTCGCTAAAGACCGTGAACTGGGGTCATGGACCGTGAACCCCATAAGTGAAGCGGCACGTTTTGCTCGAAGTTCACGGTCGTTGCCTGATGTGTGAACTGGGAGCGATTTGAGTATAAATATAGAGCTGAAAGAAAGAAGAAGGGAGAGCCCAAAGTGAGAGAAACCTTCTTCTCTTGAAAACCTAGAGAGAGAAAGTCATGAACCAAGAAGGAGAAGAGGCTAGGGTTTACTCCAAGTCAAGAATTGGGAAGTTCCTTTTCAAGGTAGGATCTCTACAAGCAAAAAGGAGGATTTATGCATCATCCATGATAGTTTTTCCCCTTTCCTTTGTGTTCTTCCTTTTTCTAGCATGGAGTAGTCTCCTATTCACTTGGATATTGTAGAACCCTAACTTATACCATGTAGCTACTTGTATAGATTGAATGATTGTGTGTGGGCGATGTTTAATTTGAGATTTGAGGTATCTTTCATGGTGATTGTGCATTGTGTGTGCCTTGCAATCTATTGTGCTATTCTAACCTAGCTTAGAGGGAAATCCCCCTTTTCTAAAGAGACTCTAATTGAGTTGGGTTTCCTAGGTTTTTCATACCTCCTAACTAGGTTAATGTAGGGCAAATCTCTAAACTCAAATCGAGCATCTAGGTTAATTGTGCTTTGGCCGCACCAAACCCCGGTTTGAGGGAGAAGTTAAGGCAACCCTCAATTGCTTGGGCCAAGAGGGATACATTTGTAGCCTATAATGCTTTCCTTAGCCTAGCAATTGAGAGGTGGTTTCCAACCATTGTTGTCTCTCCTAGCGGCTCACAATCGCCTTATCACACACCGATTCATTCGATCTCACGGTTCATGGTAGTTGGTTAGAGGGAAGTAACACCCGAGTGAAGCTTCTCGTCAAGAGTTTTCCACCACTTTACTTTTCAAGTCTTGCTTTTGAGCAGTAGATTGTAGAGATTTTCGCAAATCAAACAATCCGCTAGATAATGTTTCAAACAATCAAAGTAGGGGTACATGGGCCGGCCCGAATCGATATTTAAACATACTTGCCCTATATTGCACTCATTTAAGGTTTATACTTGGACCTTAAATGGGATTTATTGTGATAGTCGAAGTGAGTCATTGGTCAATATTATTTTTGTCTTAAATGGGTTTCGAGAACATCAACCCACAGGGTGATCTGTCTAGTTAAGGCATGCTTACCTTCAAAATCATTCCCACTTCTCCAGACGTCCCTGTAATATCACCAAACAGAGAAATAGAGGAAAGTAGAGCAAGCACGATATTGGCAAATAGCATAGAGCCAGAGAGTGGACACAATTTTTTTTGTTAGCTGAGTTATGTCTATTGCTTAGACCTCGACTCAAAGGTGGCTATCCTTTTAGATATAGCTTTCCTAGCTAGGGTTTATCTTATTTCTTTTTTTTTTTTTTTTTTTGGTAGAAAGTTTATCTTATTTCTCAGTCTAACCACAAGTGAATTTTTTTTTTTTTTTTTTGGGTGGAATTCAAACCCTAGTACAGCCCACGAAACAGAAATCAAATGAATTTTCTTATACACAATCATATATATATATCTAAAGAAAGTGTCTCCGCACTACTATCACTCGAGCAATCCCAGAGAGAAGTAACCACTACTTCGCACAATCGCTAATCACAGAGTTCTAGTACCAATTTGATTTCGATCATAGTTTGTGATCCTCTTCTTCTTCTAAACTTTCACAAAACCTGCAGTGGCTAATGTGTTGGATCACCTGATTTGTTGGACCTTTCTTCTATTCTTGATCATTGTTTCTGCAAGATATATTTCACAATATTTGATTGCTCCAAACTCACCTTTTCTCGTTTGTCCTAGAAAGGAAAGATGAGCTGAATAGGTGGCGGGGCAAAGGATTTGTGAAGATGTAGATGAGTTCAGACTCGGGCTTGATTGTTTTGATGGTGGTCAGGAAGAGGTTGTTGTGGAAGATTTAACGGAGGGGATGATTTTTGCATGTCTGAATTTGTTTGGGGTGGAGTAGAACGGAGGAGATGATATCGGAACATAATAGTTTCTTTATTTTTTTTCTTCTCCCGTTTATATATTTTTTGGAAAAAATTATTGTATTCAATTTTTAGCGGTGGATGAATGAAATTGTTGACAAATGCACAATTTTCCGATTTTAGTGTCACACGAGGCCATTTTTTCACTTTAGCGATACGAACTCCCCAATTCTCATATATCAGTGGTAGGGATGGCAATTACCCATCCATGGGTAATTATACCCAAATCCAAGTAAACCCATTCATAATGGGTTGAGTATGGGTGAAATGCATATGGGTTTGGGGGTTTGTAGATGGGTTTGGGTAAGGTATATATATTGCTTTCATAATCTAAATGGGTATGGGTTGGATATGGATATCCATTTACTTGAGGGTGTTTTAACTACACATGCAAAAATTGGACTTATTTGTAAAACTTGAAAAGTTTAGGTACCAAATGTAAGACCTAAAAAATTTAGGCACCAAAACGTAATTTTCCATCGATATTTTGAGGACTTATATGCAAAAATTTAAATTTAGGTACTAAATATGCATATCTATTAAGTTTTAGGTACCAAACTGTAATTTGCATTTGGGCATGGGTACAAACCCAAATCTATTTGTTGAAACCGGACCGGATTGACCCGGTTTTTTATAACCGTTTTGGCAAATACCACAACCGGAGACGGGATTGGATTGTATCCGGTTTCAACCGTAACCGGATTGGGTTCGATCCGGTTTTAAACCGAAAACTGGGCTGGCATCTAACCTCTCCCAGAACGTTGTCGTTTGAATAAAAATTGAGGAAGAAAAATAAAAATCAATAAAAATAAAAATGAAAAGAGGGATCTAAGATATCTCCTTCCTCCACTTCTCGACAACTCCCTAGTCCCTACCTTTCTCAATCTCTCTCTATTCTGGAAATCAAAATTTTCTCTACTCCCATTCTTTCTCGATCTTTCCTCTGCCTTTTCTCCTCCCTGGAGAGCTCTTTGCCTTCTTCATCGCCGTCGTGCGCAGGGAAGCTGAAGAGCTTCGTCGTCGTCGCGCGCAGGGAATCCGAAGAGCTTCGTCGCCGTCGCGCGCAGGGAAGCCGAAGAGCTCCCTGCCTCCATCATCGCCGTCGTCGTCGTGCGCGGGTCTTGCATGTTTCTATATAGGAGAAATCCAGAGGAAGGCAGGTCAGGTCATGCATGTCTCGATCCGGGCGAGAAACAGAGCGATGGCGCTTTCAAATCGGCTGGTGAGACTGAGAAGAGAGAGGCAGAGCTGCGGTTGCTCCAAATCGATCGTCTTGGTGTCGCCGCCGCCGCCGCCATGGAATCGGATGAGAGGCAAGTAGAGAGGGTGAGTGAGATAGAGTGGATTTGGGAGATGGGAGGGTGGTTTTTGGCTTTGCCGTTGGAAGAGATTTGGAGAGAAGGGAAGAGATCGAAGAAAGGCGGCTGCGCCTTTGAGTGTGAGCTCGAGGGAGACGAATGTAGGGTGTGTGGAGTCGGGCTTTAGGGGTTTGGGAGGGTTGGTGGGCCTGTAGATGGCTCCGGCCTAATTAAATTGTAGAGAGAGGTGGGCTTGCTGGGGAGATGGGGTGGGCTCAAGTTGGGCTATCCGGTTTTTTCCGATTTTAACCGGATCGGACCGGGCTGTGACTAGGGGTGGCTATACGGTCCGGTCCGGTTAATTGGCCCAAATTGATCCGGTCAGTCCGGTTTTTTTTGAAAATATAAGGACCGAAGATTGGATTGGATACAGTCCGGTCTTGAATCCGGTCCGGTCTTGACCCGGTCCGGTCCCAATTCGGTCTTGATTTTATATTGAGATTGTGGGAATTTGAGTGGCCTAAGGCCTAAAAGGGTGAGGAGTTGGTTAAGTTTTGTACTAAGTGCAAAGGTTTGTGACCGTTTATGCAAATTACCCTTAAGTTTTGGAAGGTTGAGCTCTCTTATCCGGTCTTTATCCGGTTTTTTACCTCAAATCTAAGCCCAAAGATTGGATTGGATTGTTTACTATCCGGTCCCGGTCCGGTCTCGGTCCGGGTTATACGGTCCGGTTTCCGGTTTTTTCATCTGGTCCCGGCCAAATAGCCAGCCCTAGCTGTGACCACTGCAACCGCAAACTGGATTGGGTTACTTGGAATCCGGTTTCCGGTTACAACCGGGACGGTTTAAACTGGTCGGTTTCCGGTTTGGCCGAAAAACCGAGACCGGATTCCCAGCCCTAGGTATGGGTACAAACCCATCAACCTCTACCCATATCCATCTATTTGAATTTCATACCCAACCCAATTGGGTTGGATAGTAAAAAAACCCATGGGTATAGGCAAAATTGTCTATCCCGAATTAGTGGTATTCAAAGCATTTCATTTTAGAATTGAGTGTAGACGACGGGTAACAAAAGAAAAATACATATACAAATGACTACAAAAAAATTTGTTTGTAATGAAATTGGTACAAGGGATAAAAAAGACCGCGTGATCAGTACCTGCTAGGGAAAAAAAAGAGAGATTTTTTTTTATACTACTCGTAATTTTTTATAAGAAACAATTATATTAACTTATGATTATACATATGTAAATATAATAATTATTGTATATAGTTCATGAAATTCTGTACTAGTTTGTCGATGTGAAATTTACTTCTGTATAGTTCTAAGTTCTAACGCTTACAGACAACATCCAAAAACTATTAGAGTTACTACAAATGCAATCCAATCCAATCGAATCGAGTCTAGTGTGTATAAATTATAACTCCCCCAGCCTTTTTATTCCGTTATAGTTTTCTTCATTTGTCTTCCTGAGAAATTCCCCTTCTCTCTCTCTCTCTCTCTCCACCCCAGAAGCTCGAAAGAAGAAGAAATCGCAATAAAAACGAGAAAATGCACAGATCGGCAAGCTGGACGCGGGGCCCGCCGGATGACTACTTCATGCACTCGACGCCGATGGCGGCCTCGTCGGGCCTCCGAGTCTCTTCTTCGGCTGCCGACGACAACGAGCTCCCCATGTACAATCCCACCGTCGAGATGGCCAAGAAGGAGAAGTCCCGCCGTTTCGCCGAAAACGCGGTTCACGTCATCCCCTTCCTCCTAATCATCTGCGGATTCATCTTGTGGTTCTTCTGCAATCCCCGTAATATATCTTCGTATTACATTAGATCTGTAACGTAACATTTTGTTATTAATTAATTTAATTAATCCCTTTTTTTCCAATCAAAATTAATTTAAATCAATGTGCAGATGGGATGAAAGGAGATTCCATAGCGACGAGGATCGAAGGATTGACCATCGAAGGGGATAGCGACCACGATAGCGACGGGACCCAGACGGGATTCTTACCCATTGAAGCCGACTCGAAGAGAGCTATTCGCGGCCGCAGGAAACTTGACGAGATTCTCATTTGGAGACGGAACTGATCATTAATTAATCATTCATCAATATAATTAATTGATTGGTTAATTACTTAATCGGAGTGGTCGATCGAGATCAGCAGAGAATACTCGCGTCATCACCTGGAGAATGTATTTGTTTATTTATTTTTTTTTCCCCTTGTTCATTATTTTATGTATTTCTTCAATATTCCCACGTGATATATACAAGTATTCATACACAGATTAACCCTTTCAGAATGTGTTTTCTTTCAATTAGCGGGCGAGTTGTGTGCATGTTGCTTCCTTGATCAGCTAATCGCTCTGCAATTAATTAATTTCTGTTGAATGTTATATATATATATATATATATATATATATATATAGTTTCTACATCCAAAACAGTACTCAGAATACCAACCCAAATTTGGTCATCTCTTATTTAGTTTTCTATATATATATATTCCAATCTGAAATGTGCTTTCTTAACTATTTTATGGCGAACGTAAAAAGCTTAGTTACTCTTTTCTTACATTAGTTGCAACCGATGCGGTTCCAAGAATTTGCCATAAAAAAAAAAAACCACAGAAAATTAAGGAAATGAAACTCATCTGCGGTGGATGAGGGCTAAAAGAAAATGAAAGCGGATACCCTCAATAATCAATTTTATAAACAATTAATTTTGACCTAATCACAGTGTGACACATGGGCTGGCAAAAGCCACCGCCAACAACCCAGTTTGCTACTAAGTTTCGCCCTTATGAAATTGGTAAATATATTATGTTTGAAATACATGGTTCTTTTATCATGATTTTAGATGAGATAAGTCATTACTTTTTAAATTTCGACATAATTTTAAGGGCAATATATTAAAAAATTTGTGAATTCTTTGTATTTAATTAAGATTCTCTCATAAAATTTGATTACCAGTATGCTTGAAAAAAACATTCGTCCTCCTAATTGAGAATTCTGGCTCCGTCCCTGTATTACATATGTATCAGAATCACATTGCCCTCAACTCTGAACTCCCATTACAAGCTCAAACAACCGTTGAAAATAATTCATATATTTACAAATTGCAATTTTTTTATCATTAAACAACGCATTGTCTAATAAATGACACATTTCATGCACAGAAACCATCTCCATGCATTTTATTATTATTTTTGTAACATATATAGCACGTAGATCCCTGGAAAAGGCCATCCTTACAAAGAAGAAAAATAACACACTAGTAATACTTATCCTGTTGCAAAGAACACGAGGAAAAAATATATATCACCCATGACTGACCCACAATGCAACGGAAAATACAAATAATAGCTAGCACATTAATTCTTAGTTCGTCACAATACTACTTCTTTCACATTACTACAGTTGCACAAGAATAAGCATCATTACCAATATTACCACGATCACTTCTCGATCCTCAACGTATCAATAAAGCTCTTGTACCCTTGTGTACCAATGTCATTCTTCGACAACGAATCCAGAAAGTCTCTGAAGCTGCTCTCTCTGTACCTCTCTTTCCCTTCATCACCACCAACAAGCTCCTTAGCAACTCCCATTTTTTCATCCATCCCAAGGCTATGCAAGCTAGCGATCGATATCCTCGTCTTCCTCGAGTTAAGGGCAGCCCTGTGCACCACGCTCTTGTACGTTCCATTGCTGAGGACCTCGACGTGATCCCCAATGTGGACCTGGAGGGCGCCCCGAGTATCTGGTGCGGTCTTCCAGGTCCCATCCCTGGGGTCGAGGATCTCGAGGCCCGGGGTGCTCTGGAGCACCACGGTGATGCAAGAGTAGTCAGAATGAGGCGGGAGGCCTAGGGCAAGCTCCGGGCTAGGGCATGGCGGGTAGCAGTTCACCGCCATCGTTTGCATTCCCCCGTCCAGCCTATGTGCCAGCTGGCACGACGTCGGATCGAGCCCGAGGCTTTCGGTTATCGATTCCGCTATCTCTAGGGCTACTCTTTTCACCTCTTTGCTGTACTCGCCAACTCTTTCCCTGGTAGCCACGTGTACATAATAATAATACAATTAATAATGTTTACGTTAATTAGGATCTTATTTGCGACTTGAAGAAAGAGTGATTTCGGTTTCATTTATAAAAAATTAAAATCAAATAAAAAATCAAATGTAGCAATGACATCACGGCAGAGATCGAGCTCTCTCTAAGGGGAACGCACTGACCGATCAGATGACGGCGTGCCAATTGCATGCATTTATGTAAAAAATGACAAATTCTGCATATAGACAATGTTCTATTCTATAGCTGGGCAAAGAACAAAGTATTTGGAATTTGGAGACTAGTAATTGCAATTTCCATGTGAGTTTGTTAAAAAAAAAGGAAGGAAATCAATCAAGTTAATTATAGAAGGCAACCAGAATTTGTTTTCCAATTTTCGAGGAAGTTCTGGTCAATATATATATAGGGTTAACTTCTTGGTCTCTGACGTCTTTTTTTTTTAATTTATTTAATGAATTTCGTCGCGCTATAGCTAGGGCTAGCTATTTGGTCCGGACTGTTTGGTTTTACCCGAAACGGAACTGTATAACCCGGATCGGGTCCTGGCTGGGACCGAATAACAAACAATCCAATCTCATATTCGGACTTAGATTTGAGGTAAAAACTCGGATAAAGACCGGATAAGGGACCCCCAACACCTAAAATCAAGATCAAATTGGGATCGGACCGGGTCAAGACCGGACTGTATCCAATCCAACTTTGATCCTTATATTCCCGAAAAGACCGGACTGGGACCGGATCAATTTGGTCCAATTTAACCGGACCGGACCGTATAGCCACCCTTAGCTATAGCCACTCCTGGATATAACCTAGCTTCGTCACTGAGTGAAAGGGGTAGATGCATGTGTAGGTTACGTACCTGTAGTGAGGTGGGTTTTGGGGCCAGGAATGAATCCAGTGGGCGAGAGGGTTGGCGTAGTGCTTGAGGAAAACCCTCCAGAACTGGACTTTGTCCTCCCCGTCTTTGATGCTGCTGCCGTACCTCACCGGCTTGAAAACATCGTTGGACATGAACTTGGCCTTCTCCCCCGCCGGCAGCTTGAAGAAGTCCGCCGCCGCCTCCAGCGCCGCCTCCATCACCGCCTTGCTGATCCCATGATTCACAACCTGCAGGGCAAAACCGGAAATTCGAACGAGAGGAACTACAAAATTTACGCATAGAGAATTTGAACTGGTGAGGGGGCTAACGTCTTCTCAACTACTATATTTTGAAAATTTATTAGGGTGCGTTTGGATACAATGATTTGGATTTGGTATTTGTGATTTGGATTTCCAAATACCAAATCATGTGTTTGGATATTAATTACATTTGGTATTTGGATTTGTGTCAAATTCATGGGGTGATTTCCAAATACACGTCTAGTGTATTTTTTGTCAACTTCAAATACATTTCAACAACTAGTGATTTGAAATACCTCATAACAAAAAATTGGACCTATTTGTAAAATATGAAAAGTTTAGGTACTATAGTGTGAGGAAAAACATATAAAGGTACCAAAATGTAATTTTACCATCAAAATTTCAGGACCTTTTTGTAAAATTTTAAAATTTTAGGTACTAAATTGTAAGAAAAAATAAATTTGGGTACCAAACTGTAATTTACCAAAATTTGTAGTAAGTGACTAGAAATTTAAAAATTCAAATTGAAAATCGTAAAATACAAAATACAAACAAATTACAAATGAGTATCCAAACAATGAATTTGAATTACATGTATTTCAAATGCTAATATTTCAAATACATTCATTTCAAATGCTAGTATTTCAAATACCTTACATTTAAAATACACTTATCCAAACGCACCCTTACAAAATTTTGCATGTAATTTACAAGATTATGAGAGTTGAGGGGGCTTATAATTGCTCCTGCCACTAAGGTAGCTCCTGTATGCAGTGGCGGCGGAGGGAAGTGTTAAGGAGAGGGGTCCTAGCTAGGACCCCACTTGGCCAAAAAAATTGGTAACAAAACCCTTTAGATACATAGAGTTTTGTACAATTATTCAAGTTCAGGACGCTTGAGCACTTCTATTATGCTATATAGCATTGGTGCTTTAATGTACAACTTAAAATTGTACCTTAACATTAAATGTATAAGTTTAGGTTGTACCATAAAGCAATTTGTATCATTATGTTATGGTACAACTTTACAACTTGAAGTTGTACCATCACATAAAGGTACAAGCTCAAGTTGTAGCATAAAAGAATTTTTCCCAAAAGTATAGGTACAATCTGAAGTTGTACCATAACGTAAATGTACAATTTTAAGTTGTACCATAAAAGCAAAAAACCAATAGCACCAATACTATATAGCATTGTAAAATTTCTCGTATTAGTATTAATGAATTTTGAAGGACCCCAATGAACACAAAGTCTCGCTAATTAATATATCGCAAAACATTTGTGCATGCAAAATATCTTGTGCATACGTGATATGTTGGTTTCAAACGTTTGAATTCCACTTTAGGACAGAACATAATGAAAATGTCCGTATTAGAAAAATGTAGAAAGTATAGTTGATGCTTACTTGGAAGAAACCTAGTTGGCGAGAGGCGTTGCCAATTTGCCTGACCACATTGGCCCTCTGGGAAGCATCCTGCAGCCTCAACCCGCCCATGTCAATCACGGGGATATCAGCCGTCCGATCATCGGCCGACGGCCGGCGGTCAGAAGATGATGGCAGGACGTAACAGTCAGGCACATAAGGCAGGGCTTGCTCCTGGGCAGTGTTCCCCATGGAGAAGGAGCTGCTGTCTGATTCTTTCCTAGCCATTTCCCTTTCAGATGGGGGGAAAATGTGAAGTGTTTGATATTAATTGTGAGGCGTGGGTAGAAGAAGCTGGTTATTATATAGGTTTGTTGGAGGGAAACGTAGCGGTGGAAGGAAGGATATTCAATTAATTAATTAATGTGACTTGGATTTGGATTGATCATGAATGCAGACAAGTGGAAAGTCCAGAAGCTAAAACGGTGCAAACTAGAATTTCCAGTTTTGGGGCAGCAATTTAAAAATCTGCAACTGGGAAATTAAACAGGGGGACAAAAACAGACTACCGGGAACTAATTCAGGGTCCACACATCAGCAGCGAGCATAAGAAAACAAAGAAGCACTTTTTCGCAGTGGGCAGATCCTCGGAATCAAGTTGGGGTTGGATCGCATGCATTGATTACAGCCGTTACTGTGTTCCTCTCCGGTCAGGACTCTGTGTCCCCTTTCGTCCAATGCTCTTTCTGCATTCATGATGGCTGCCAAGCCATTTTGGAGGAAAGATGAATCTGTTCATACTGTGCGTATTTGGGCTTCTTTTTTTCCTTTTGTCTCCTTTGTGGGTTTCGTCTCTCTTTGTTACCGCGGGCGCAGGGGAGCTGAATTCCACCTTTATTGCATTTATTGGCCCAGTTACTATGTTGTGCGCAGTTGACTCGATATCATATGGTATCATGTTACCTCGTTCTTATTATCATTGAGGTTTGTTTATTTATAGAACTCAATGCTTCTGGTTGGATTTTTTTCTCCAAATACCCAAAAATATCTAAGTTTGGAGTGATTCGAATTCAATGGACTCGAACCACTACTGGAATCGAGTTAGAGGGCCTCGATCGACTTTCTAAGGTAGTGGATCGAGTCTATTGAACTCGAATCACTGCGTTGAAATTTTCAATAGCCTTAACTTTGTGTTCGGTTATCTGATCGTAGTGGGAAAAAAATTATTCCACATATCTCTTTGAGTACTACAACTTTTTTCATAGAAATATTTTCAGAATTTATCTGAAAATGTGAAAAGTAAGCTAACCTTATTCTCAAAACCCCTTATATTCAAAAAGATTTCCTATTTTAAAAATTTCTTCCTGGTAAAAGTTGTAGTATTCAAAAACTTATGCAAAATATAAAATAATTCACTACAATCGGGTTATGGAGCACAAAGTTATGATCGTTTAAAGTTTGACAAATTCGAAAAAATTGTCATTTGCTAATCCAAACAACCAATTTTTCAATTTTTTCCAAACTTTAGACGATCATAACTTTGTGCTCCGTAATCCGATATTCGCATAGTTTGTTTTGATTTTGCATAAATTTTTTAGTCCTACAACTTTTACTACGATGAAATTTTCAAAATAGGAAATCTTTTTGGATATAAAGGGTTTTGAGAATAAGGTTAGCTTAATTTTCACATTTCCACATACATTCTGAAAATATTTCTATGAAAAAAGTTGTAGTACTCGAAAAGTTATGCGGAATCAAAAACAATTCGCTACGATCGGATAACCGAGCACAAAGTTAAGGTTATTGGAAATTTCAACGCAGTGGTTCGAGTTCAATGGACTCGATCCACTACCTCAGAAAGTCGATCGAGGCTCTCTAACTCGATTCCACTAGTGGTTTGAGTCCATTGAACTCGAACCGATCCAAACTTGGGTATTTTGAGAAATTTTTTTATAAGTCTTGTATTTTAGAATTTTTTTTTAATTGTTACCGGGGAAAACACCCCTTCTAGTTTGAGCCTTTCCAAAAAAAGATGATCGGATTCAAAATAATTAAGGGTTATATATTTTTAAGCTACACTTTTTTTCGGAGTAGTCCATGGGGCTCAAGATAGGGTGCATAACTCATGGTTATGCACCATCAATAACCAAATCTGGACCCTTCATTTAGAAAATTCAGATCTAAGGATGGAGAATTAAAGGTCATTTTTATTTTCACTAGCTTTCTTAATTGACTCATATTTTTTTTGTTTTAACTCGGATTTTATTTTTTTTTGCACAGATGGAACGAGTTCATCGTGCTCTACAAAATGAGATCAATTTTCAATATTTTTTTAGGGAAAAAAAATTTTGGCCTCTCGGTACCAACTGCATACCATATGGTATCTTCTTCGTTTTTCATTCGTTTTTGAAAACGTTTGCACAGCAGGGACGAGTTCATCATGATCTATTGGATCTACAAATTTCTGGGTGAACAAATTACAAGACCAAAAAAATACCACCAAATACCATACAATACCACCCTGGTACGGGGTGGTATTTTATGGTATCTTATGGTATACAATGTTAAAAGTCGTAAATGACAATTAATATACTTCTACTATCATGTATTCAATCATCCTACAGTCTTGGTTTGTTCATACCACCATGGTACGCTTTTCAAACCATAAGTATGCTCTTATTTCAATACCATATGGTATAGACTGGTAAAAAATGACTCAATTTTTTTTGTTCGAAAAATATATCAAAGTGGATATCATTTTGAAGAGCACAATTAATCTGATCTAACTGTGCAAAAAAAAATTAAATTTCAACTTAAAACGAGTGAGAAATCGTCCGTCAAAGATTAAGGAGGGGAAAATTAAAGACTTTCCAAGAGAAAGAGGATGCTGATGTCATGCTGATATGGGCGGGTTACTCATTGTTACTCACCATAAGGTTATTGACCTGATCCGTTCCCAGTCCATGGGCGAAGGAAAAACATATAAAGACATGGATAGAGAAAGTAGAGAGATGATAGTTTATGTATATATTGGTTGAATCATTTATGAGAGAACTCCTATGGACATACTTTTTTGGATAGGTATATGTGTGTGAAGCACCGCTCAAGTCATTAATGATTTAATTTGATCGGGGTGTTAGTTTGATATAAATTAGATACCATCTTATCTTATCTTATCTTATCTTATCTTATGGTTGTTCAAAAACAACTTCTTGCCACATAAGCACTTGGAGAATTCACAAGTTGCCAAGGTGGATAATTTTCTTACAAGCAAAAAAGTTAGTTAATGAGTTATTTGTGGAGTTATCTCTCTCTTCTTTTAATGGTGTTTTCTTTTATTCAATAATTCTTTTATTTTGGTATTATATCTATGTTTGTAGAAGAAGGCTAATGTTTGTAGAGTGATATACTAATATATCACATTTGTTTAAACAAAAAATATCTTATTAAATTTTATAAGCAAAATTTCTACTAATTTTAAACAAATACACACATAAACAATAATATTTTCATCAATTAAACAAAATATAATGATGGAAATAAAGAAAATAATTGTTAGAAAATCAATCAACTTTCATAAACGAACTATATTATTTTATATTTTTTGGCTATTAAACACTCTGTTTCGAGCTTTTATACGAAGCTCCGGTCCCTTTGGAAGGAGGCGACAGCTATCTCGCCCACTCCTACTTGTACCTACGGTCGCTGCATATGCGGCGTCTCTCTCAAGATCCGCGAGCAGCAGGAAAGCTCGCGTTTGTTTGATTTCCTCATGGGGCTTGATGACGCCTTCTCAGCTGTCCATACACAGGTGTTAGCAATGAAGCCAAAACCGTCTCTAGCCGAAGCTTTTAACATCACGTTGACCGAAGAGCAGCAGAAGTTGATTACCCAGAACCGTCGTCCCGTGGTCGAGGCCGCTACTTTTGAAGCTCGCAATGAGGGCGATCGGGGCGCACAGCGGGGGGGGGGGGGGGGGGCAAGGAGAAGCCGCGCTACAGATACTGCCAAAAGCTAGGCCACCTATGCGAGAGCTGCTACTCCTTGCATGGTTTTCCTCCCCGCGACGACCGTGAGTCTCGTGATGGTCGTGACGGGCGTGAGTCGCGCGAAAGAGCTGGCGATTCGCAGTGGCAGAACAAACCTCGTCCTGCTGGAAAGAGGGCCCCTCGTGATCGTGATCGTGACCGACCTCCTCATGCTACACAGGTAGAGCACGACAAGGATGATGCCAGCCCGGTTGCTGGCTTCACGTTGGCCAGCTCGAGCAACTCAAGCTCTTCTTTGGCACCAACACTAAGGGTGCTGATGATCCTAGTGCATACCTCGCAGGTACGTTTTCTTCCGGAACTGAATGGTTGCTTGATTCCGGGTGTAACAAACATATTATTATGGATGATGCTACTCTAACAAGCAAGATGCTTCATGAACATGGTCCGCCGGTAAGGATTCCCAATTGCGCTAGTATACCGGTGGTCATGTGAGGAGTGTAGAATTACAACCGGGTTTAGTGCTTAATCGCATCCTTCATGTCCCAGAATTTAAATGCAATCTGATTTCGGTAAACCGTTTTGCCCATGAAAATCATGTTCCTTTAATCTTTCTCGATGATTTTTTCGTCATTCAGGACTTACTCTCCAAGAAGCTGATTGAGAAGGGTGAGTTGCGTGATGGTCTATATTATTTGCGTATGTTTGGAGTTGGACAAGCTCAGGCTTGTGCGGCACGGAAGCATAGCAGGGTTTCTGACGAAGTATGGCATGCTCGGCTGGGGCATCCATCTCTGGCAAAAATGCAGCAATTGCGGGATTTTCTTGATCTTTCCTCATTATCTGATAAACATTGTGATTCATGTTTTAGAGCTAAACAGTCTAGACAGACATTTCCTTCTAGCACTATTAATACTCAGCAGTGTTTTGATTTGATTCACGTTGACATATGGGGCGGTTACAAAACAGCTTCCCTCAATGGAGCTCATTATTTCCTTACTATTGTTGACGATTATAGTCGTGGTGTTTGGGTTTGCCTGCTTTGTTTTAAGTCCGAAGCAGGTCGTTACTTGCTTTTGTTTGACCAGATGATTCGGCGGCAGTATGGTCGGCGACTCAAACGTATCCAAGCTGACAACGGGCCTGAGTTTAATACCCTCGCACTCCAGGCCTACTATGAGAGTGAAGGTATTGTGCTACAAACTTCGTGCACGGACACCCCCGAGCAGAACGGTGTAGTCGAGCGGAAACATCGCCATATTCTGGACACTGCTCGAGCGCTTCGTTTCCAGGCTGGCCTCCCTGCTCGTTTCTGGGGAGAATGCATTCTCACAGCTGTCTACTTAATCAACCGACTCCCGACCACCGCAACTGGTCGTACTCCGTTCGAGATATTATTTGGAAAACCAACCCCATACACACATCTCCGCGTTTTTGGATGATTGGCCTATGCCAAAGATACTCATGCTTCATTGGACAAGTTTGGGGAACGTGGTCGTGCTTGCGTTTTTCTTGGGCATGCCTCCACGCAGAAGGGCTACCGGCTTTATTGGGGATGAGTTTCCTTTCCACACTACTACTTCTCGGCATCTTCACAAGGTCCCTCGACCCGTTTTCCTTGAACCTGGACATGATTCTGATGAGGAAACGCTTGCTGACCTGGGCCCCTCTGACATCAGCCCGCCGGCACACCCTGATGGGCCAGTCAGCCCAACACATTTCGGCTACCCCAGCACCGAGTCTTTGGCTGCCAGCGATGGGCCTTCGGCCCCTCCTCTGTCCGAGCACGCCATTTCAGCACCTGATGGGCCGCCCTCTGGCCCAGCTGAGCCGCAGCCTCTTCGTGGCAGCGACCGGGCCCGCTCTCGGCCCAAGAACTTGGGTCTCTATGATACCCAATTCGCTCTGCTGACTGATCAACCCACACAGGGAAGTACCTCGACCCAAGTTACATATCCTCTCTCTGATTTTATTACTTATGACAAGTTTCAGTCCACTTATCAATATTTTCTTGCTGCAGTGACCACTCACGATGAACCTCGCTCCTTCAAGGAGGCTTGGGCTGATCCCCGATGGCGTGCGGCCATGACTGCCGAAATCCAGGCTCTCTAGCGCAACGGTACTTGGAGTCTTGTCACCCTTCCCCCTGGGAAACACACTATTGCAGCCAAGTGGGTTTTTAAAATCAAGTATCGTCCGGATGGCACTATTGAGCGCTACAAGGCGCGTCTGCTTGCAAAGGGATATACTCAGATCGAAGGTATTGACTTTCATGACACTTTCGCGCCCATTGCCAAGCTTGTCACTGTTGTTCGTTGTGTCTCCTTGATGTTGCCATTAGCAAGGGTTGGTACCTTCATCAACTCAACGTCAACAACGCTTTTCCTCCATGGTGAAATTGAGGAAGAAGTCTACATGAAGCTGCCTGCCTCCTGGTTGTTTGCAGCACCTGGCGACGCACGTGTTTGTCGTTTTCACAAGTCTCTTTATATGGCCTCCGACAAGCGTCTCACAACTGGTATCACAAATTCACCACTGCTCTCTATGCTCTCGGTTTCCGATCCTCTCCTGTCGATCACTCTCTGTTTATTTTTTGGCGGGGGAGCACCTTTGTTGTGGCTCTCATTTACATGGACGATGTCATCCTCACTGGTAATGACTTGGCTTTCATCACTAAAGTCAAGAAGTCGCTGGATGATCAATTTAGCATCAAGGATTTGGGTGATCTTCGCTACTTCCTGGGTATGGAGTTAGCTCGCACTCGTGACAGTGTGGTCCTCTGTCAGCGCAAGTACACCCTGGATATTCTTGAGGATGCGGGTGTCGAGGGTGCTCGCCCAAGTGCGTTCCCTGTTGAGAAAAACCATCATTTGACCCGAGCTGTTAGTGATGTCGAGTTACTCCTTGATCCGTCTTCGTATCGGCGTCTTATTGGTCGCCTGCTCTATTTGACCGTCACTCTGCCCGACATCTCTTATGGGGTCAACCTTCTCAGCCAGTTTGTTAACGCTCCTAGTCAATCTCATATAGACGTTGTTGTTCGTATTTTGTGGTATCTCAAGTCGTCTCCTGGTCAAGGTATTTTCTTCCCGCGTACCAGTGATCTTGCTCTTACCGCTTATTGTGAGGCTGATTGGGGTGGTTGTGAAAGCACCCGCCACTCTACGACAGGTTATTTCATCACTTTAGGAGGCGCTCCCATTTCCTGGAACGCCAAGAAATAGCATGTTGTGGCTCGTTCCTCTGCTGAGGCTGAATACCGTGCCATGGCCAGCACGGTGAGTGAGGTACTTTGGCTCCGCTGACTTCTTGATGAACTTGCTGTTCCTCAACCATGCCCCACTTCACGAGGAGTCCACCGCTCGGCCCAAGTCAAGCGTTGCAGCCCACACGCCATTCTCCTCTTACTGCATGTCATACGTAGTAGAGAAGGATAATGATCCTCATGTAACCCTAGGTGCTTTGGAGAAGGGTATATATATGAGTTTTAAGCGGCTGTTGTCGTGTGTGGAACTAAGCAATAACAACAGTAGCTTGAGTGATTCCAGCTCTCCTGTGGATTAGTCCCGACTCGTCGGGATACCACGTTAAATCGTTGTCTTATTCTATTCTTTATGTTCCTCGTTTGTTATATTTCTCACTATTTTGTTGGCTTCTTTGATTCGATGCGTTCTTCCATCTATGCAAGCTAGTATTTTTCATTTTTTTGAGCTACGGATCCCTTCAATGATTGTCTTCAGCAGCTCAGGTTTGGTTTCTCATATTTGTTTGCTTTTAGGGTTGTGTGAGTGGTTGTTGGATGGATTCAAGCAATATAGAAAATTTACAGCTAAGTTCGACGACAAGAACTTCCCCTGTGGGAATTTCAGTTTCGTAATTTATTGAAAGGAAACGCTTTTACATCTTTTTGAAATATCCTTTAGCCCTTTTGTCTTTCAACAAGCATAGCATATGCTCTTTTCGATTTGCTTGATTTTCTAAACCATTTTCTCTTTTTCTTTTGCTCATGTATCTAGTGCTTTACTAGAGCATTAGACCTTATTAGTTGAGCAAGAGTAATTTTGTATCTCTGAATTCGACAAAGTACTTCTTTTTTAACTCTTTTTTCTCAATTCGATTGGAGGGTCAATGGAATCAAGGGGTGTCAGAAGATGTACTTGTACTACTAGAGAGGAACCAGCATCTAGCGGGACAAAAAAAAAATTAACTGGTAGCTCTTCCAAAATCCTTGTTGTGCAATGAATAGATGCCTCAAGTGTTGGGCTTACCCCACACTTTCTTTCATAGCATGGAAAACACAAATGATACTTTCATGTCTAGATTTGGCAGGTTTTGCATTTGATAGAAGGTGTAGTTCACTCAGTGCGAAAAACTTTTGAAAAAGTGGAGACTCAATGGATAATAAGAAATTTATAACGAATCAAATATCATGACATTTAAAACATACTAAACTAATCATAGTGTGTCATTGACAATCATATCCTTCATAGTCACTACACTATCCTCCCTAGATCAAGTGAAATTCATAAATTCATTTATTCAAAGTACGATGAGTATTGAACATGTTTGTAGTGAATGACTAAACAAGTCGATAGATGGATAAAAATTCTTCAGCATTTTGTAAGTTTTCATATTAATCATAACAATTATATATTGAATAAAACTTAAAAAACAAATGACTAAACATATAGCATGTAATAAACACATTAAATAAAACATTGCAACCTCATTTCCACCCCACTTTAGACAAGACACTGCTCTCAATGAACTAAAAAATAGGTGAACAATGAAAAGGGACTTGAGAGTCGAGATAGGACCCATCGTGTTCTCCCTCGACTTCGTCGTACTAGAGATGCAAACTTATAGAGATTACTCTATTATCTTTGGGAGAACTTTATTTGCCACTTCTCGGGCATTAATCGATATTCCTAAACATCAACTTACGATGAGAAATCAATAATGTGGTGCATATCATACACATGACTTTCCCGGAAGCCAAGAAAGAAATATTTGATTCCCACTCGAGTCCCACCCATGGTAGGCTGGAGTTGTGGCTCCTCGAAAACCCTTATGTCGGCTATGAGAAAGGATTCAGTTTGACGTTCAAATTGATATTAAAAAGGAGTTAGAATTCTACTCTCGTAAATTCAACGAGGGAAACTCGCTATCGCCTAACAGCAAAAGATATTCCAAGGAGATGGTGTGTACCTTGCATGTTAAAGTGTATGAACCACCTATGGTTCATGACACTAACTATGGTGCCTCCCTCGAATTACCTCCCGATAATTAGGGAGAAGATTGTCCAATCGAGCCTCATTGGTCTGAAAACTAGAAAGTCCATGCCTCATCTAGCTCAAAGGCATTAAAGAAAGGACGAGGCGTGGGAGGAAATCCATGGATTGTCTAACTTAAAGACAATAAATAAAATACTACCGAGAGATAGCTCATATTTGTTAGGCGTAGCTTCGGGTACCCGTTACCGTGGGTACCCGACCGCTCTCAACCTAGTCAACGCGAGGAATCCCCGCATTGACCGGGTATGGGACGGGTATGGGTAAAACTCACTAAACATTTAATTGATATGGGGCGAGTATGATTTTAGCTAAATGTTAACTTCTCGTTGCAATTTTGTTATTAATATTGATTTGGCAACATGATAATGACTTGAAAGAGACACGTGGAGGTAAATATTCTAAAATTTTAGTATTTAACAAAGAAAAAAATTACAAAATTATTAAAGATAACAATTTTACTTTCTATCGTAAGTGGGCTATCAATTCACAACACATGTATTTGTTATTTGGTTTTGATGGGCTAACTACAAGTGGTCAATACATGGAGCCCATGACTACTTAAAGCCAATATGAGTCCAATGATTGGAAACCCCCTACATATCCACCTTCGGTTTTATGGGAGCCCATGGGAAAACTTGTATATAAAAGTGCTAAAGGTTGTGACTCCCAACACTCTTAGATCAAAACACTCTCTTTTTCTCCCCATCAAGAAGATCAGAGGTTTCTCGTGAGTGTAACTAAGGCGGCTTTGTTGAGGAAGATCATAAAACCTCATGATCGTGCTTTATGAGTATCATCCCGTTCCAGATCGATGTTCATATTCCGCATCAAGACCTTGGCAATCAATCTACTTGAATCCAAGTATTCCAATAACCTTTGATAATCTGACAAGATGTATTTCGAGGAATTGCATATGTTATGCTTAATTCTCTCAATAATCGAAGAAAATTATTATTGGTAGGAGATGCACGAAGAGTACTTTGCTCGGATGGAATCTAAACCAGCGCCAGAAAATCTCTGTTTGTCGTTGTCCCATGCCCAATATAAGGGCTTTCTTCCAAGCTTGTTAACCCTCGGGTCAACCCTAAAGTTAAACTGGAGCTCTGTCCTTATAAAACAACTAGCGCCACTCTCTCGCGATTCGACCCACTACAAGGTTTTCGGGTTGGAGTTCACAAGTCGTCTTTTTTCTCTTTGTTTGTGAATTGCGCCTCTTTTCTAGTTTTCTCATTCGCCTAACCATGTCTTTAGAATTCTAAATTGAACATTTGAATATTAATGTTATATGATTGTGTTTGAATTTTTACTACATGTTGGATCCAAATACGAACTATTATTTTAGTGTAATGTTATATGTCATTACCAATATGTTAATTGAGATTTGATATTATATATATAAACATGAAAACTATAATAACTTTTTTCATATATACAGTCTAAACCGGTCAAAACGATCGAACCGTTAACCCTCAAAGTTCAGGTCCTTAAGGCCTCTTTTTTAAGAAGAACTTAAATCCTTGTGATTGGCTAACTCAAATTTAGGTAGTTAGTAGGGAGTTATTAGTTAAATAGTTGTTAGGGGTATTAAGGAGACTACAATTAAATTAAACAGGTTGTCTCTTTTTTTCAAAAACCCTAACCCGCCCACGTCTCTCTTTATTTTCGTCTGCTCATTATTCCTCCCGCAAGCAGGCAGGCGAAACGTCAAGTCACAAGTTCCTCCGGCCGTCGTCCCTAGTTCTCCGTCCCGAGAGTTCTCCGGCCGTCGTCCCTAGTTCTCCGTCTGTCGTCCCTTCTCCGTCCGGTTGTCGCCTGAGGTCTCCGTCCGGTTGTCGCCTGAGGTCTCCGTCCGGTTGTCTTCCCTTCTCCGTCCGGTTGTCGCCTGAGGTCGACGTTGCAGCTAAAGGGGAGTCCATGAAGATGGTCCGTTTTTTGGCCGCTGTTGCTTGCCGTTTCTGATTCTTCCGTCGCCGCCGCTTGCCATCATGCCATGTCGCTTTCTGGTCGATGTCTTCGTCAATCAAGGTCATCAAAGAAGCTTATCATCATCATCACTGAAGGACAGTCCAGAGAGTTTGGTCGTCTGTGTTTTGGATCCCTTGAGGAAGATGGACACGTTCTTAGTTACCAATATGTTTTATTACGATTATTAACGTTTTTGTTACCCGTTCATAATCTTTTATTGTTAAGTTAGTAACGTTTTATATGTCTGTTTGTAATGTTTTTGTTATCACTATTAACATTTTATTGTTAAATTAGTAACATTTTTGTTATCAATATTGACGTTTTAGGTACCGATTCGTAACTTCAATTGTTAATGGGTTGATGGTGGATTTGTGTGGGATGTAAACGTACATTGAAATACTAATGGTTTTTAGAATAATTGTTAACGATTTAACTTATCGTTATCAATGTTTATACAACGTGGCAGATGTTTTCAACGTTTATGCAAAAGGTATACAAAATCATTAATATTGACAAGTAATAAAAATTATTAATAATTTTTGGACAATTGTCAACAATGTGCTCAAACATTATCAACTTTTATGCGAGGTATTTTTAAAAGTTTATTCGATGTATTATTAATGAAATACAACGTAAATAATATAACTTTAAAAATTATCAATAATAAAAGTATTAACATTTTTCGGAGAATTGTTACAATGCAACATAACGTTATCAACTATTTATGCAGATAATGCACACTATACAATCATTATTATTAACGTTTCTTGCAAGGTATCAGTAATGATATGCACAAATATTGCTAGCATTTCATAAATAAAATTGTGAACTTACTTAAAAATAATAATTACTAACTTAGAACCACAATATATACGCTTAAGAAAAAAGTGGATTGTATTGATAATGCTAGTAAAATTCTTGATTCTAAACTCGGAACTAAATATTTAAAGTAGACTTATGCTATTCATAAAGTGAACAAAACTATTAATAATACATAACATAAACATTAATATTTTTATGCATTGTCGTTAATAATGTTTAAGCGTTCCTTTTTTTGCACTCTCGTACTAGTGCATGCCAATTATTATTAACAATAATAGCACCTCAGCAATCATAAAAATGTTAACAAACACAGGTAATAGAATTATCAACCTTTTATCAAACAATTGTCAACAAAATTGTCATGTGCTATTACGCTAGTGTACAACAACATATATCAATAACTTTTTGAACTGTTATTAATTTTCTTAACCCAAATTATTAACATTTTCTACCTATGCACAACACATCCGGTTAACAGAATCGTCGAAGGTGGAGACGTGGTTGGGATGCAATTTAGGGATTTTGGAAGCAACAATGCGGCCGGAAATAGGAAGCGTATACGTGGGGTGGAGTTTATTAGCGAGTTCCCCCTATTGGTTCCTCTCTCCTTCAAACTTCCGACCGGCGGCTACGTTCACGGCGAGATGGCGAACGAAGTGGTGCCGGTCCGCGACGGACTGACGATGAGGACGACGATGTCGCCTTCGGTCACGGGATAGAAGATACCAAGACGACGGACTGCGTTGGGATGGTAGATGGCGGCGCCGACTTCGGCTGGACGAGTCCCTCATACTACCGCTGCTGCTTATCGCTTTTGGCGGACGGGAGGTTGAAAAGTTTAGGGTTTTTTTTCTTGTTTTCTTGTTTTTAGTAACTATTAATTTTCTTCATAATACCAAGTTTACCCTTAATAATTATCTAACTAATAACCTGCCAATCATTACTTATCACTTTCTCTCCTTCTCCTATTGGCTGGAAGGGGTTTAAGATCTTCCTTAAAAAAGAGGCCTTAAGAACCTGATCTAACCCGCTTGTTCGATTGTGCAAACGGGTTAAATCGGATTGATAACCTTGTTGTCTTCTATAATTTTAATTCTAAATTCTGAATATTTAATTTTGTTGGACCCGTAAATATGACACGGCTCAACTCGAACAATAGCCGTAATCCACAAGCGCAGATGGGCCAAAGCCCACAAAGACCCAATGAAAGCCCAATGAAGGATGACAAGGCTTAACCTATAAATATACCTTTAGGTCTTCCAAGGAAGGGATCTCTTCTTCTCCTCTTCTCACTTTGACATATGACTTCTCTCTCTACACTATCTCTCTCTACCCATGCTTTCCATGTCGGAGCTTTCTTGTTTCTTGGCTGAAACAATTGGCGCGCCAGATAGGGGGATCCAAGAAAACTGAGTGCGTCAAGACTGAACATATTCTATTAGGTGCTTGTTCGGTCTCCCCAAGTACTTGGGTCATTCGGCAGTGAAGATGAGTAGATCTGGAAAAAAAGGGAAGGCAGAGGGCGAAGAACCCAGTTTGCGGCGGCGGTCTTTTGAGGGGAATGATGTTGGCCTTGTTAGATTTGCACAAAGGAGAGGCTTCATCAAACCCACGCGAAAGAGGAAAGGCAGAGGGCGAGGAGCACAGTTTGTGGCGGCGCTAGTCGGTGAGAACGCCGACGCAGCTTCTCTTCGGGTGAAAGAAGGAGACAGATGGTCGTCTGTGTAAAGAAAAGGTAAACTCCCGTCTATGATTGTTGGTGGGTCATTTTGTGAGGAAACTGGTCGGGAAAGTTCATATTTGGCCCAATCCACCATTAATTCTTCCTTCTAAACACAGATCGAAAAATCAAAATTTTCCTTTAATTTGGGTTCGTTGAATTGAGGGGGTCTTTTCTGTTCATCCTCATCATCCATGTCCCCAACCACTTTCGTCTCGTCTTTCTCGAAAAGGCTTGGAGAAGCCTGAAACTTTTCTATTCCATCTGCTTCAGAAAAAAAAAGGAATATATAAGGAATATATATGTGTTATATATATTGATAAGATTTGCAGAAGAAACTTGAAAAGAAAGAAGAAGTGGCGAGTTCCGTTCTTCCCTTGCAAAGATTTGCCTGGTTATTCATCCCCTACGGGTTTTTCCAGAAGGAGAGTTAAAAATATCTCAAATTCAGGCAATTATCACTGATCGGAGACAGATTGCGGCGCCGGAACTCTGATGAGAAGGGATAAAAACCCTAGAGCGGCCACCCATCAATTGTGAGGAGGGAAGGCGCCTACCGCTAGCGGGAAGTGTGAGCAAGCGCATGGGCGCATGGACTTTGTGGGCCTGAGCCCAGCCATCCTAGCTATGCGCTCCTTGTCCAACCAAAAAAAAAAAAAAGAGAGCATGCGCCTACATCTGCAAGATTCGAACCAGGCGCCTTCATGAAGAAAGTTAGGCTCCAACACCATTAAGCTACATTATGAAGCTTGTTCTAATGTCCCAGACAAGGGAATATACTAAGTTTGTGATGTATGATGGAACGCTCCTATTTATCAAGTCATGGCCGAGGGGCCTAGATATCAAATTTATACACAATGCAACAACGCCTAGCAAGAATCAGACTCCCGACCCAGTGTTTGAAAAAGAAAAGTCGAAGTCGAATTTGTCAGACACGTGGATTGAATCTTGCATCCAGTCAACTTCAAGTCAAGCACTTTCACCAACAACAACAAGCAAAGCGAGATACGTGCCTGTTGTTGGTACCACAACTATATATTGCAGGAAATGCTCCTGTTGTAAAAGAGGTGCGCAACGCCTCAACGGACATTCGAACATGCGCCTCTAATTTTTTAGTAGAGCTTTGTCACCTCCCACCACATTATATTTTTGTTACAAGAGAGGAAACAACTGCAAGTCATTGAAGGAGCAAGACCCTTTACATCCCACCAAGAAACAAGTTAAGTACCCGCTTCTCTTAAGTTATTGCTTTATGTTCCTGAGTGCTATGTCATGATTTGAACTACTTCATTATTAGAAATTCTATGACAACATGCTATGCTCGCCTACATGCCGCTTATATCTTTCGTGATGCATATTGCTTTTACGTTGCCATCAAAATACTAGAAACATCGGCTTGATATTTGAGATACTCTCCACACTCAAATATAGTGTTTCATGGTTGGTAATACTCTCCGCGCCCAAATATAGCGCCCTCGATGGAAATACTCTTCGCGCCCAAATATAGCGCCCTCGATGGAAATACTCTTCGCGCCCAAATATAGCGCCCTCGATGGAAATACTCTCCGCGCCCAAATATAGCGCCCTCGATGAAAATACTCTCCGCGCCCAAATATAGCGCCCTCGATGGAAATACTCTTCGCGGCCAAATATAGTGCCTATGATTGGAAATAATAGTTGCTCCAAGATCTAGTGCCTAAAGTGTATAGTTCATCATAGAAATCGTAGTGCATGTTATGTCTGCCAGTTCTATAAATGAGACATCAATCATTTATGGAAGCATGCAACTAGGGCGCTTAATATATGAGAGCAATGTGATCTTTTGGGTAGTTCGTGAGTAGCTGGAATGAGGCGCATGGCTTGTATTATTCCACCTTTCATCTTATAGTTTTTGGGAGATAAGTGGCATAAGAAAATGGGGTCTGAAGCAATACGAATTTGGAAGGAAAAAAGAAAAACAACATGCTTAGGTCTCTTTTGCTTTGCTTTCAAAGGAGTAGGCGCCCATTTAAGCTTAGACAAGAAGATGGTACTCCAAGCTCCGCCCATCACACATTGAATGCTTGCAAAGACTCAAACTAGGCGCATTAAAAAAATAATGTCTTGACTACCAGGCTACCAGTCTAAATGGCGATCATGTGGTCAATTAAGGACCACTTGTCTTGTTCACATACAAAAACACAAGTGCTGGAATTGAAATCCATCTGAGTACCCTGTGGAGATAAGCATGCATTGCCGATAGAATGCACTGCAATTTTATAACTTATGAGGGAACACATCCTTATTCAGCATGGGTTATCTTGGCGACATACACATACGAGGAAGCATATCAAGAGATAAGTTAAGTATTTCCTATCATTATTCGAGTTATCTTCGTAACCAATGCATGAGTCAAATTCTAGTACACTACTTCGTATTTGCATGATTATTTTCGTTATTTAGTTAAGGTGACATTGGTGAACAAAATACCAACGGATCTTATGTCAAATTTGGTAAGTCGGGAACTTTAATTAGTCGTCCAGTGCACCACTAGACGCCTAACTGGGGGACAATTGGGGATAACATGCGCATGCATATTCAGGATTATTATAAGGCAAACAAATCTTTAATTAGGTGTCTAAAACGCCATAACCATGTTAGATGTCAGAACTGCAATAGTTAATCCTTAATCATGTTATGAGTCACATTATGTTACGTAGTTCTTTTTCTACATGGTTCTTGCTCCAAATTATTAAGCTATTATGATCATGGGGGCATGGATAAGTTAGCCGGGGGACAAGAAGTGCATACACGTCATACGCCAGAAGCAAAACACAAAGGATGCGAAAACATAAAGGATTTTAGTTAGGCATCCAATATACTATTGGATACCTAACTGGGGGACAATTGTTGGACCCGTAAATATGACACGGCTCAACTCGAACAATAGCCGTAATCCACAAGCGCAGATGGGCCAAAGCCCACAAAGACCCAATGAAAGCCCAATGAAGGATGACAAGGCTTAACCTATAAATATACCTTTAGGTCTTCCAAGGAAGGGATCTCTTCTTCTCCTCTTCTCACTTTGACATATGACTTCTCTCTCTACACTATCTCTCTCTACCCATGCTTTCCATGTCGGAGCTTTCTTGTTTCTTGGCTGAAACAAATTTGATTACGTGGCATGTTTTGATTGGGATGGTGCATAGGTTAGGTAGTGCACCGGGTGCTTCCAATAAATTTCTCTAGTTCCTTCCGGCCAACGTATCTTCTCAATCCCCCGCAAATTAACTTTTAACCGGACACGTCACTCACACTGCCAAAAGGACGAAATATGCTCCACAAAGTAGCAGCCGTCTCCACCACCGCCACCTCGCCGATCCTTGTACTCCCCGCCTCCGCCACCGCCTCTTCTTCCTCCGCTCTTTCCAACCCATTCCTCGCTTTCCCCAAAAGACTCAAACTTTTCACTAAAAACCCCTTCTCCATCCCTCAATCTTCCAGACCCATCTCTTATTCCCAGCCCACCATGAACATCCTCAACAAACTCGGTTTCGGCTTCCGGTCGCCCGACCCTTCCACCATGGACCCGACGATTCCCCAGAGCCCAGACGATGATGTTCCTGCCCCTGGCCAGCAGTTCGCCCAATTCGGAGCTGGGTGCTTCTGGGGAGTCGAATTGGCGTTTCAGAGGGTTTCCGGCGTTACCAAGACCGAGGTCGGGTACTCTCAGGGTTTCCTCCACAATCCCACATACGAGGACATCTGTACCGGTACTACCAACCATTCTGAGGTGGTTAGGGTTCAGTTTGATCCGAAAGAGTGTAGCTACGATGCTCTGCTCGATGTGTTCTGGGCTAGACACGACCCGACTACCATGAATCGACAGGTTTGTTTGTATCTTTTTTGTTTATCGGTTGTAGTTGAATCGGGGTTAAATTTTCTTGTATAGTTCTTCAGATGGTTAGCAGGTCTTGAGGCTCGTTAGAATATCTCTGGTTGCAGAACTGGGTCACGTCTGTTTTTGTGGTTGTTGGATGTGATCTACATCTATTTTAGGGGAAGCTTGTGAGTCCTTGAAGAGATAGCTGGATATCTAGTTTTGGTATGGTAGAGAATGAATTCTGTAAGCTGAAATCCCCGCTGGCTGATGCAAAGGAATCAGTTAGATTGGATTGCTATAGCTCCAATTTTTCGTATTTTAAGCGCTTGGCTCAGTGTTGATAGATAAACTCGGTAGCTCCTTGTAACCGCTTAGGAATGGACACAACTTGATATCGGTCTCGTGAAAATTAGCAGCTTCTGGTTGTTCAGAATGCCTCTCCGGCTATGCTCTCAATGTTGGTTCCTCTTGTATCACTGGACATAGGATCATAGAAGTTGTAGGGCTGGTGATATCAGGCCATTCTGTTCAAGTACGGCGAAAAAGCGTTACACTTCTTGTTTCAATGCCCTTCCATATCACCATCCAGTTTTCTCCTCTAAAACTGTAATGGTACTGTTATTCACTAATTATCTGAACTTGTCGCTGAATCTGATATGTGTTGGTGGTCGATGCTGGCAGGGAAATGATGTGGGAACACAGTACAGATCCGGGATATACTACTACACACCAGAGCAGGAGAAAGCTGCAAAGGAGTCGATGGAACGACATCAGAAACTCTTCAACAGGAAGATAGTCACGGAGATTTTGCCAGCCAAGAAGTTTTACCGAGCTGAAGAATACCACCAGCAGTACCTTGCTAAAGGAGGGCGTTTTGGTTTCAAGCAGTCCACTGAAAAGGGCTGCAACGATCCAATCAAATGCTATGGTTAAAGGCAGACAATTGCCAATGACAGGCGGCTGGACTTGAGGTTGAATTATCTTCTTCATGCCTTAGAGTTGTTCATATTTGAATATATGATTAAGCTTGTCTATAATGGAGTCATGATATTGTATATGACCGCTCGAGAAGCGCAGCACATAAAACCATTTTAGCTATGGTGCAAATTGTGAGTACTGTGTACTGGTTCTGTCAAGGCGACAATCAGTTTTATATGCAGGAAAATAAGCAATGTAATTTGTGAGCCAGTATACTTGCCTCATACTACATTGCTTCTGCCGCTTCTTGTTTGTATAGTATGATTTTTATTGCAGGAGAAGCACAGGCCATGTCACGGCATAAATACCTATTTTGAATTAATTATTTAGTATCCAGAACGTATTTTAATTGTGGACATAATTACACGTTATTCATTCTTTATGGAAAAGACAATATTATGAGTTTTCTGCTTCTATAAATAGAGAACTATCAACCTTTTTTATACACCAATTTGCAGAGCATAAATACAAGAGAGTAGGGGTGATAATCGGTGACCGGTTAGTCGGCCAACCGAAAAACCGAACCGAAAGATCGGTTTATTGGTTAACCGAAAATCGAAAAATAAGATCTCGGTGTCGGTGTCGGTTGACCCATTTGGAGTTATTCGCTAACCGGCGGTTATCGGTTGCTAACCGACGATTATCGGTTGCTAACCGATCTAACCGACCAACCATCCCTTTGATCTCTCGCTGCCCCCAACTCCTTCATCCTCCCGATCCCCACCTTCCTCTACCTCTCCGCCCAGCTCCTTCCTTCCGATCCAGGCATCAAATCTTCCTCTAACTCAAAGCCAACATCTTTCCTTCCTCTAAATCGTCCTCGCCTCCCCTTCTCCACCAAAATCCCACACAAACCCTAAATCCTTTCCATCTCAATTCTCCCAAATTCTGACCTCGCCACCCCTTATCTTTGCTCCGACGGCGGCACTTGCGAGACTGCAAAATTGCTTGCGAAACCCTCGTAGACGACGCCAATAAATCCATCTCGTAGTCGTCGACGCCGCCCCGTCTACCTTGCCGTCTCTAATCGGAATCGCAGGCTCGCCTTAGTCCTTCACATCGAAATCTGCCATGGCCTTCTTCCTCTACCTCTTTGACTTCCAGTGACATGCATGAGCATGGCAAGGAGCGCCCACACCAGACACCACCACTGAAGCGCCGCCATTCACATCCCCACTCCGCCGCGCATCAGTCCAATCACACAAATCGCCGTTGTCCACATCCTCACCTTGCCCGTCGCTCCGACTCCCCAATTTCCAGGCCTTCTCGGCTAACCGCCCATCCCACCGAAACCGTCGGCTGCGGTTATCGGCTAACCAATAGTGCAGTCGGTGTCGGTGACGGTGACGGTTGGGGATTTCACCTCCTTCTCGGCGTCGGCTAACCGACTTTGCGGTTCGGTTAAAACCGAAACCGCACCACTAACAGCCCTACAAGAGAGAGTGAGATTCAGAGAACTTCGGTTTTTGCACGAATCTGTCGAGCAACGAGAGTGGTTGTGTTATCCTGGAGGCGACCGACTAATAGTCTGTTGTGCACATAACGAGGTAGTGTCGCAAACGCCTTAAAGATGACGAACTAGTACACGACTCAGTCAGATCAATAACCTTAATTTTATGTTCATTTTTTATCGTTTCAGTTTGGTCATTGGTTTGTGGATGATAAGTTGTGGAATAGTAGATGTCTGTCTATTGGAGACTGAAGACCCAGTCCAAAATCGCTCATGAAGGTGGAAATCTCGATAACAAACAATGGTGGAAGGCATCCCATGATATTTGAAAACTTCATCGAAGAACACTTGGGCAACTTCCGCAACGGTGTAGGGATGCTTCAAGCAAAAACAAAATGCAGATTTAGTAAACCGGTCCACTACCATCAAGAGTAGAGTCCATCCGCAGCGAGGCCTCGATATAACTCAGTCGATATGCGACGGTCCTTGATAACAAAATGAGAGGGAAAAATTCAACGGATATAGGATTAGTGCCAGTGAGAGAGCTAATAGAAAGCAGGCTGTATGGAGCAATTGGGACGCGGAGAATATTTTTCAAAGTAAGAGACATATGAGATAAGTAAGCACGAGATGAACCAGAGTGAGTAATGGGAAGAGAGTTGTTGTTGCCAAACATGACCTGATCATCGCCATTGTATTCGGAGTGATGGCCTAAATTGTCCAAATCTAATGTTAGATGATGATTGGTATCCAAATCAAGGAGCCATTGCTGTGGATTAAAAGGTTGGGCTGGACTGGAAGCCATATGGGCATGAGGACCAGAGAGAGGGCGAGACGGGCCAAAGGAAGAGGAATGATGGGAGCTGGGGGCGGCAGGAGGGGTTGGGCCACTGGAGAAGATTGGGACTGGGCAATTAGAGCGAATATGATCACGCCCACCGCAATTATGACAGACCACATGTTGATTTTTTGGCCACCCAAGCACTCCAGATTTTGGACTAGTTAACCTCCTAGAAGGAAAAGAAGAAAGAAGATTAGAGGAGTCGCCTTGTCGGGAAGCGGGGCGACCACGCCCACGATCGCCACGGCCCTGAATTCCCCCGGCGGTCGAGAAGAAGGTCGACGGCGCCGACGAATCCAGACGCGATGAATACTTCTACAGCTATGACTCTTCGCTCAGCAACAAGGAATGAAAATCTTCAAAGGTAACGGGCTCCATCTTGGCTTCAATATTGCGGGTGAACGGTCGATACTACTCTCCTAGTCCATCAAGGATCCAGCTCACGAGATCGTCAGTAGAGACAAGCGCCCCTAGCACGGCCAATTGATCTGCAGCAGTCTTTGCCCTATGAAGATAAGAATGAATGGAATATGTACCTCGATTGAGGTTCGGAAGAGATTTGGTGAGTTGTCGGAGTTGTGCCATCAACATGCCCCATGAGACAATGACACCCGTGAATAGGAAGAAGCTGAGCTTGCCAGAGAAGGTAATTGTTCAAAGTGAGCTTTATTGGGAGTTGCAGATTAGTAGGAAGAGCAAGGGCCGGTGCAGAAGAAAACAGAGGCCAGCCGTGGTGGACAATTGAGGAGATTCGGTTGACATTATGTAGCATGAAAAAGGAATAAGAGAGGGGAAAAAAAAGGGAGATGACTCGGTAGAGTATAAGATAGCTCTGATACCATAAAAGCTTCAACAATCACTAAGTTTGTATTATTGTATAATGGTATTTTTAATACATATGGCAGCGGTATATAAAGAACAGAACCAACAGAACAGAGAATGTGCAGGGCCACTAACAGCAAGCCAAACGATAGCACAAACAAGAGAGAGAGAGAGAGAACGTGAGCATAGAGTACTCCGCCCTCTCTCCTATTTCTTGGGCATCGAGGTCCATCAGTCCAACTTCCCCATTGTTCTCGGCCAGAGAAAGTTAATACAGGAGCTTCTTGGCCGGGCAAAAATGATGACTACTAATGCCATATCTACTTTATCTACCATTGACATTATCCAGCAAAGTGCCCTCGCCACTTCGCCCATGTTCGCTAATCCAACTCTCTACCGAAGTCTGGTTGGGCGTTTCCAATACCTTAGTTTCACCAGGCTTTATATATCCTTCTCTGTCAATCACGTCTCTCAATTTCAACATTCACCCACGGATAATCATTGTGCTGCGCTTAAGCACAATTTGCGCTATCTCAAGGGCACAGCTGATCGAGGTTTGGATATTTCTCGCTCTCATTCTCTCCATATACTCGAATATATGAGTGTAGCATAAGCTCGTGCAACATGCTCTGTAGTCTCTGGGGTAGCATCTATCGACAGCGTACCTAATTTATCCCTAAGCCAATTCATCCTAACCACCTCACTGCAATAATTAGTATGAGCTCATCCTAACAATCTCACACACGTTCATTTGATATGTCTAGTATAACGTAATCACCGTGGATCAATTAACCAATCAATGCCACTTCCGATACATAGGCTTTTGGTATAGATTTTAGAGATAGATCTTGATCATATAATAAGGAAGATTAATTTATGTTCAATATTTCAAATCTTTTATTGAGTCCTTATTTGTTTGCATATATAATTCCTTTGAGCTCTTGAAAGCTTTGAGAGGTACAAAGGAATTTCTAAACTGCTTTGTTTGGATGGAAACAATAACAAACAAACAATTCTAAACAAGGACAATAAAGTCAATGATATCTCATACTCACAAGCAGTTTAGATGAAAACAATAACATTCCAAATTCTTGATTTTATAAAATTCTGATTTTAACCAAAACCCTTATTTTTAAATCCATGAAGCAAACAACCCCTAAAACTTTTATGCTAAATCCAAGTTTCCATTAGTTCCCAAACAATCTATATACGTGAAAAATATGAATTGATAGTCAGATTCATACTTAATCTATTCCTTTAGAGATAGGGTAAATAGTGAATTTTTATGAATATAAAAATTAACATGTGTACATTGAGTTGCTGACCAAACCACCCTAAACATGCCATCGGCCGACTCTACCCACCACACCTGACTTCTTTCCAATGTTGTCCAAACCTGACCGAACATCGATCCGAATTAGTGAGAGGTTCAATGTTTATCGGTCGTAATTAACCGATATTACAAACCGGTCATAAAACGGGCAACATACAAAGCGTGCTGATATCTTGGAGTCGATGGAGATTGAAAAGGCTTTTTATAGGGAACATCAATTAAAAGGAAAGCAGAGACATATTCCCCAAATACATTAATTGAAAGGGTTTTCTAGGGAACATTAATTAAAAATTGAAATGCCAAAGAAAGAAGTGGGTGGGTGGTTATTGAACTTAAATTATTTAAACAGTGGAACAAAATGGAGCCTATTGCGGGAAACCGAACAAACTCTCGTAGAAGCAAACACATTGATTTGGGCGGGGATTTATTGTTTTTTATATTTAATCGGGAAAGTAAAAATTTTAGAATGTTGGAGTTTCAAACCGTCTCATCAGTTTCGCCGGATTTGGGCGTAACCCGCTCGATCAGTTTTCTTGCCGTTTTGAGCCTTCCGGGACCAGAATGTTGGCCGGCTTTAATAACACTGCTTCTCCCACTCCTAGAAAAAGGGAACCCAGCTCAAGGGAAACTAACCAAGCAAATACGAAATTCAATGGAAATAAACAATTGCAGCAATGACCATGAAAACTGTTGAGAAACGGGGCAGCAACCACAAGCAAGAATAGAATGCACAAGACACGATTTTTACGTGGAAAACCCAAATCGGGAAAAACCACGGGACATTTGTCCAAACCACTCCACTAGACTTTGGTGGGATCACAAGTCCTCTCTAGACTATCTAGAGGATTACAAACATCTCAAGAACACCCTTCTTGGATCAACAATCAACCACAATAGCTCTCACCAACATGGTGGATAACTAGAACAAGAACAAGACAAAGAGAGGTTTAGAGATACCAAAAAACAGATTCATACACCTTCTGTCCAGCAGCTATTCCCGACGAACTAGAGCTCAGAATGACTATCCCTCCTATCAGAATGATGCTCAGACAATTGTGAACCCACTGTCCAAATTTCAAGACGATCCAACGGTTAAATCTTCCAGAACACTCACTTGAACAGGCTGCCCTGCTAAAGAAACGAAAAACTGCAGCTCTTTCTCTTTCCTCTCTTTTTCCTTATATCTTCTCTTTTCTTATTCTCTCTCTAGAAAATGAAAGGCTGGCTCCTCTTTCCACTTTTGACTAGACAATAACTCTCTATTTTGAAAATAGAGGATCTTCTAGAAACCAACCAAAACTCAAACTCAAACAGGTTAATCCAACCACCATATGAGTTGGACCAACCCAATAAATCTCCCCCTCCAGCTCATATGGGGGTAGCACCAAACCTGTTTCATCTCGATAGAAGATATGTTTTCCACTTGGTAGAGACTTAGTCATCATGTCCGAACCATTGTCATCTGTATGCACTTTGTTGAGCTCTAACAACTTCTCTTCCAAAACATCACGAATCCAGTGATATCGAACATCTAAGTGCTTCGACCTTGAGTGGAAAGTGGGATTCTTGCAAAGATGGATTGCACTTTGACTATCATAATAGAGCACATACCTCTCTTGCTTGATGCCCAACTCTTGAAGAAACTTCTTCAACCATAGCATCTCTTTGCAAGCTTCTGTCACGGCTATGCACTCAGCTTCTGTTGTTGATAATGCAACACATTTTTGCAGTTTAGATTGCCATGAAACTGCAGCACCTGCAAAAGTCATCATGTATCCAAAAGTCGACTTTCTAGAGTCCACATCACCTGCCATGTTAGCATCGGTATATCCATCAAGTATGGTCTTGCCATTACCAAAGCATACACACACTCTAGAAGTACCTCTCAAGTAGCGAAGAATCCACTTCACTACTCTCCAATGTTCTTTCCCTGGATTGGAAAGAAACCGACTGACAATCCCAACGGCATGAGCAATATCCGGTCTTGTGCAACCATGGCACATTCTTCATTGCTTCTTTCTCTTCATCACTTGTAGGACAATGCTTCACACTCAACTTGAAATGTCCTCCAAGTGGAGTACTAACCGTCTTAGCCTTACTCATGTTGAACCGCTCAAGAACTCTTTCAATATACCTTCCTTGGGACAACCAAAATTTTCCATTCCTTCGATCCCTAGAGATTCTCATCCCTAGAATTTGGTTTGCCGGTCCTAAGTCCTTCATGGCAAAGGATTTACTCTACTCTTTTTTCAATCTATCAACCCCTCCAAAATTCCGACCCACGATCAACATGTCATCCACGTAAAGCAAGAGAATGATGAAATCATTTTGAGCAAAGTATTTCACAAACACACAATGATCAGAGCTAGTTCTTGCATATCTGTGGTTGACCATGAATGAGTCAAATTTCTTGTACCATTACCTTGGTGCTTGCTTCAACCCATATAAGCTCTTTCTCAATCTGCATACAAGATCTTCTTTGCCTTTAACCTCGAACCCTTCTGGTTGATCCATGTAGATATCTTCCTCTAAGTCACCATGACGAAACGTCGTCTTCACATCGAGTTGTTCAACTTCCATGTCCAAACTTGCAGCCAACCCAAGCACAACTCGGATAGAGGACATCTTCACCACGGGAGAGAAAATTTCTTCAAAGTCAACACTTTTCTTTTGGTTGAAACCCTTCACAACTAGTTGTGCCTTAAACCGAGGCTTTGAACTAGTTTCCTCCGTCTTTAACTTGTAGACCCACTTTTTCTTAAGTGATCTTTTTCCTTTGGGTAGTTTCACCAAATCATAGGTGTGATTCTCTTGCAAAAGACTTCATCTCTTCTTGCATTGCTTTGTTCCACTCATCCTTGTCTTCATGATACATGGCTTCTTGATAATATTCGGGTTCTCCCCCGTCAGTCAACAATAGGTACTCATGAGGGGAGTACCAAGTGGAAGCTTTGCGATCTCTTGTTGACTTTCTTGGTTCTGATAGAGGTTGTTCTTCTTCAACTTGTTCTTCTTGCTCCAATTGCTCTTCTCCTTGCACTTCTTGATCTAGTGCACCTTGGGGCTCATCAAGCACTACTTCCTCAACATTTTCATGCATTTGGGATGGAGATATAGGCTCCAAATTAACCGGACCAGCTGCTGTATTTTTTTTCTTTTCGCCCCTTTAGACGTCTTCACTTGTCTCATCTTCAAGAAAAATCACATCCCGGCTCTGAATAATTTTCCTTGCAATTGGATCTCATAATCTGTATCCAAACTCTTCACGCACATAGCCCATGAATATACATGGCTTTGCTTTGTCATCAAGCTTTGCTCTCTCATCTTTTGGAACATGAACATAGGCTTAGCAACCGAACACTCGCAAGTGTTCATATGAGACTTCCTTTCCCGTCCATACTCATTGAGGCACATCGCCCTCCAAAGGGACCGATGGTGAGAGGTTGATTAGATCAACGGCTGTCCGCATATGCTTGGCATGTGAGAGCATACACTTGATTCTCTCAAAAATTGTTCTATTCATCCTCTCGGCGACACCGTTTTGTTGTGGAGTCTTGGGTACACTTTTCTGCAGTTTAATTCCGTGCAATCTACAGCCGCTTTCGAATGGACATCTATACTCACACAACCATGGTTACCGTTTGTGTAGGAAGAGAAAAAATCAACTTGTGATGTCACAAGAAAAGAGGCACCTGAGTCAACAACCCATGTACTCTCTTGACAAGCAAGGTTAACAAAACCGGCATCACAAACAATGACCACATCATAGTATCATCTTTTTCTCGATTTTCCACACCTTTTCCTCTAGCTTGTTCTCGTTTCAAGATTCTGCACTCTCTCTTCATGTGTCCGGGCTGGTTGCAATAATAACATGTGATTACTCCTCTTGGTCTTGATAATGTTTTTGATCTCCCTTGGCTATTACTTAGATTCTGAGAGTTTTTGAAGTTGAAATTTCGATTTCTACTTCTTCTACGACTTTCAAAATTATCCACTACCAAAGCATGTGACTCCGATGTAATCTCCAACTCTTTTCTCCTTGCCTCTTTCATTCAACATGCTATCCTTGACAATTTCCATCGTCAACTTGTCATTAGATGCTGAGTTGCTAAGTGAGACCACCAAAGTCTCCCAACTATCCGCTGGCAAAGAACTGAGTAACAATGCTTGCACTTCATCAAGTGCTAACTTCATAGTAGTTAGCTGCTTCACAAGCCCTTGAAAGTCGAGACACTGTGCACATCCTTGTACTTCAAGTTCACAATTCTTCGAATGAGTGAGGCTTTGTTTTGAGTCGATTGCCTCTCATACATGGACTCCAATTTCTGCCACAATTCATCTGCTCTTGTATCGTTTGCAACATGGTGAAATATACTTTGGTCAATCCATTGTCGAATGATTGCCACTGCCTTTCTATGCAAGACCTCTCATTGCTTCTCGGTCTTGTCTTCCGAATGCTCGTTGCCATTTTCAATTGGTTCATAGAGATCCTTGCAAAGTAAAATATCCTCCATTCTCGGCTTTAGAGTAGTTGGATGATGTCAACTTAATCATTACTCAAGTTGAGTCATCCATTCTTGCCATTCACCATACACATCCCCCAAACAACCTAATGCTCTTATACCACTATTGAGAAACTGGGCAACAACCACAAGTAAGAATAGAATGCACAAGACACAATTTTACATGGAAAATCAAAATCGAAAAAAACCATAGAACCTTTGTTCAAACCACAACTCCACTAGACTTTGGTGGGATTACAAGTCCTCTTTAAACTAGCTAGAGGTTGAGAAATACCTCAAAAACATCCTTCTTGGATCAACAATCAACCACAATAGTACTCGCCAACATGTTGGATAACTAGAACAAGAGCAAAACAAAGAGAGGTTTAGAGATACTAAATAACATATTCGGACATCTCCCGTCCAACAGCTATTCTCGGCGATCAAAATGATGATCCCCGGTCAAAATGATGCTCAAACAATTGCAAACCCACTATCCAAATTTCAGGATGATCCAACGGTTAAATCTTCCAAAACACTGGCTTGAACAGGCTGCCCTGCTGCAGAAACAAAAAACTAAAGCTCTTTCTCTCTTCTTTCTTTTTCCTTATCTTTTATCCTTTCTAATTCTCTCTCTGAAAAATAAAAGGCTGGATCCTCTTTTCACTTTTAACCAACAATAACTCTCTATTTTGAAAATAGAAGATCTAAAAAGCAACCAAAACTCATACTCAAATCAGTTAATCCAACCAATTGGACCAATCCAACAAAAACTAGCTCCAAGATCTCTCCCTTCTTTTGCTCCAATACTACATCCTCTATATTTGGAGATCTCCATTTTTTAAGTTTTCCATTTACTTTTTTTTTTTTTTGACAAAAGATAATCTTAATATAATTTATTCATGTACTTAAAAACTCATACTTTTTTTGACAAAACTCATACTTTTTTTTTAAGTTTTCCATTTACTTAAAAATGTACTTATCGAACTTAATATAATTTATTCATGTTAATTTTTGTATAGTTCGTCATCATTTTTAAATACAAATTTTCCGGTAGAAAATTTTTTAATTTTGAGACAAATTTTTGTTGACAAAAAATGATTGACCTAATTTGGGCTTACATACAACACTTGAAAATTATTGATCTAATTAAACCCCTAACTAATCCCCTAGTTAAACCCCAATTAACCCTTAAAATCTTAAAAAAAAAAAGAAACACCACTAGGCGGGCTTTGGGGAGTCTCTATATTTGGGGGAACCACCATTTCCACCCCCAAATTTGGGGATCCTTTTGAAGATCTCCCCCAAATATAGAGACTCTTCCAATTATAAGGCTGAGTCCAATGGGCACCCCATTTATGGGGGAATCTGCAAAAATGAAGGATAAGATGGTCCAATAGGGAAGTT
This sequence comes from Linum tenue, assembly GCA_946122785.1. Lineage (NCBI taxonomy): Eukaryota > Viridiplantae > Streptophyta > Magnoliopsida > Malpighiales > Linaceae > Linum > Linum tenue. The sequence goes on from CAMGYJ010000002.1 coordinate 56,313,802, forward strand.
TGGGGGGCCAAAAATGGAGGAGCTTGCAAATGAAACCCCAAATTTAGGGATGGAAATGGGGATCCCCAAATATAGAGACTCACCAAAGTCCGCCACGTGGCTTTTCTTTTTAAGATTTTAGGAGTTAATTGGGGGTTTAATTAGGAGATTAGTTAGGGATTTAATCAGATCAATCATTTTCAAGTGTTGTGTGTAAACCCAAATCAGGTACATAATTTTTTGCCAAAAAAATTCGGACTCGAAATTTAACAAAATTCTATCAAAAAATTTGTATTAAAAAATATGACGAACTATACAAAAATTAACATGAACAAGATACGATAAGTACATTTTTAAGTAAATTGAAAAACTAGAAAAATGAAAACCCCCAAATATGGAGATTGAAGCATTGGAGCAAAAGAAGGAAAAATGGGGATCAATCCCCAAATTTGGGGTTTTGCATTGGACTCGGCCTAAAGGCTCTATTGGAGCCAACTTTCCCTCAAATATAAAGGATCCCCCATTTATAGAGGCTCAATTGGAGTTATACCAACTCCAATGCAAGCCCTAAAATTTGGAGATCTTCATCCCTAAATTTTGGGTTCATCCTCATTTTCCCTTCTTTTACTACATTGCTACATTCTCTATATTTGGAGATCTCCATTTTTTAAGTTTTCCATTTACTTAAAAATGTACTTATCGAAGCCTTAATATAATTTGTTCATGTTAATTTTTGTATAATTCGTCATCATTTTTAAATACAAATTTTCCCGTAGAAATTTGTTAAATTTTGAGATCAAATTTTTGTTGACAAAAAATAATTGACCTAATTTGAGCTTACATACAACATTTGAAAACTATGGATCTAATTAAATCCCTAACTAATACCCTAATTAAACCCCAATTAGCTCTTAAAATCTTAAAAAAAAATCACCACATGGCTGGCTTTGCGGAATCTCTATATTTGGAAGAACCTCCATTTCCACCCCAAATTTGAGGATCCATTGGAGCCAACTTTTCCCCAAATATAGACTCCCCTATTTAGGCTGAGTCCAATGGGCACCCCATTTATGGAGGAATCTGCAAAAAATGCAGGAGGAGAAGGTCTAATGGGGAGATTGGCCCAAAAATGCACGATCCTGCATATGGAACGCCAAATTTGGAGGTGGAAATGGGAGATCCCCAAATATAGAGGCCCGCCACATGGTTTTTCTTTTTCTTTTTAAGATTTTAGGGGTTAATTGACAGTTTATTTAGAGAATTAGTTAGAGATTTAATTATATCAATCATTTTCAAGTGTTGTGTGAAAATCCAAATTAGGTACATAATTTTTTGTAAAAAAAACAGACTGGAAATTTAACAAAATTCTATCGAAAAATTTGTATTAAAAATGATGACAAACTATAAAAAATTTACATGAAAAAATTATATTAAGGATACGATAAGTACATGTTTAAGTAAATGGACAAACTGAAAATATTAAGAACCCCAAATATAGATTTGTTGCATTGGAATAAAAGAAGAGAAAATGGGGTTCAAGGCCCCCAAATTTGGGGGCCTTAATTTGGGGTTCAAGGCCCCCAAATTTGGGGTTTTGCATTGAACTTAGCCTTATAGAGGCTCCATTGGAGTTAGCTTTAGCCTAATATCTGTACAAAAAGACTATGTATCCCACAAGATTGTCCCCGACTGGGAAGTACTTGACGATATTCCTCGCGCAATTTCAACAGTGTTACAACCAAACCGGTTTCAATCCTCCCCTTATCAAAAAATTAATCGGATATCAAGATTGCTAACCTATTACCACCTAACGGGTTAGCCAGTTAACCAGCAAACAAACCAGTTCAGTTGTCAGCAGCACCACAACAATTTCGATACTCCATTAATCGGTTGGCTAGTTACCACCCAAATACCAGCCCTAACTCTGACCTGTAAGCATACAAGCTCCCTTGCCATCGATCTGCTTAAAATACATAGGTGTACTTTGAAAACAGATTTGTCAAATGCACAAAAGATGCAAATGCAGAATGAAGTAGAGAACAAAGATACACCATAGCATGGAATAGAAGAAAAATGGCAAAATACACTTGTATAGCCATAAGTTTCACGTTTTTGACAAATATAGCCAGAACTATTCGAAAACCCAAAATAGCCAGGAAATTGGAGGGTAGTGTGACAAATCTAGCCATTTCCGTTATAAACTTTAACGGTGTTAGTGACGCCGTCAATTTTGTTAGTGATTTGCTGATTAGGACGCCAAATCAGCGTACACGTCATCGACAAATCAGCATAAAGTGACATGTAGATTATATATGATAATATATAATAAAAATAAAAAAATAATATGAATAAAAAATACATTTAATATTTAATCATAAAAGAAACCAAAAAACCCTAACCCTTCCCCTTCCCCTTCACCTTCACCGCCACCATCCCCTTCTCCTTCCTCCCACCTCTGTTCCTTCCTCCCATCCATGGCCGCCGCCGCGGTCACCGTAACTACGAATCTCCCGCGTCACCACCATAAACACTACCCAAAAATTTCCTTCCCCTTCCTCACAAATTCCAATCTCACCTTCGCCCTCTCTGGAACCGCTTCCCTTGTGGCCATGCCCATCTCAACAATACCTCCCCACCTTCCAGATCCTTCTCCCTTCGAATCGCACCTCATCCGCATCAAGAGGACCGAGAGGGCGTCTTCTTTTCCAATCGCACTTCATCGAGATCCTCTCGCCACCGGAGCGGCGACAATCCCTGCAATTTCGGCTCAGTTCCAGATCGGGTTCTTCGTCCTGGTTTGATGAAATCCGTTTCGTTTCTCACCACCGACCAGCCCTCTGTAGATGAACTGATTGGGCGAATCTCGAGGAAACAATATTAGCTGCAAGAAGGAGCAGTGGGGATGGAGGATTTGGAGTGGTAGGTCGAGGGAAAAGAAACAAGCAGGTTGCTGCTCTTTGCCTCTGGATATCGAAGTGCTGCCCGCCGCCGATTGGAGGCTTCTTGTCGTCGTTTGGAAGTGCCCGGTCGCCGATTGAAGGCGTTTCTTCGCCGATTGAAATTTTCTCGCTGGTGGCGTTCCTCACCACGTCGCCGATTGAAAGGTTCTCGCTGGTGGCGGTGGAGAATCTCTCGACTCCTTGTTGTAGTTGTTGGTTGGTGTTTTTGAATACATAGGGAGGGTAGGGGTTCTTGGGTCTGGGCGCGGAGGCGGCGTCGAGTTTGGGTTTCAATCGCCGGGGAAGAGTTTGATGAATCTGTTCCCGGGAACTCGGACTTGGGTCTGGGCGCGGAGGCGGCGTCGAGTTTGGGTTTCAATAGCCGCCTTCTTTGTCTGTCGGCGGTGTGGATTGAGTTTGTGGGGGGAAGCGATGATCTGGAATTGAGAAGAGAGGGGAGGTGTTGTTCGTAGCGGAAGAGGAAAGAAGAGAGAGGGAGAGAGGAAGGTGAGAACAGGGGAGGATCTTGGTTGAATTGGGGAAGATGTACAGTTGGAGGAAGATGGGAGAAAGATGGGCGGTGGGTATAAGGTTGGAATTTTTTTTTTTTGTTTTTAAACTAAATTATTAGATAAATAATGATTTTTTTATTTTAATTTTTTTTAATCCACATCGGCTTGGTGGGGATCATAAATCGCCAACTCAGCATATTCCGTCAGTACAGTCAGATTGTTAAGTAACACCGTTAAAGAGATGGACGGAATTGGCTATTTTTGGTTTTCGAATAATTTTGGCTATATTTGTCACAAACGTGAAAGTTATGGCTATACAAGTGTATTTTGCCAAGAAAAATTTCTAAAAAACAATCAGAAAGCTGATGCAACAAATGAGAGATCGCTCAGTTCAGCGGGGTTGTCGCCATACAAACTTACTCTCTATAATAGAGAGAGCCTGTAATCCGGTCTGTTGAGCTTGAATTTTATGGAGTCATCACCGCAATCTCATTCTTATCAACAACAATAATAACACAAAATCAATACCATTTTCCATCTAAAATCATAAAGACCAAACTTTTTCCTGAAAATGGCAAGACTGCAATCGATCAATCATCAGAACGGAAAAGTTGTTCTCATCCACGGCCGTCGTGGAAACGGTCGTGTAGGAAGGTGTCCTAAGATAATTTTCCTACTTTCATCACCTGACCAACCATTCCACCATCTAAAACAGGGAGAGTGAGAGTATAAGACACTAGTAAGTACTAAAGCAAAACAAAGCTGCAGATTCAGGAAGCAAATATCTTAACATCACTTGACAATTGAATTGCCAATCAGATCAAGTGTTGGATTGTGATATATGTTTGCTTCATCCCCATCTCTAAGCAACACATTTTTGCAATAGAACAACAACAAAAAAACGTACGTGGAACGAAGAAACAATCAGTGGGAGCGAGCATAGTAATAGCTCCGATTCCGCCAGTACGTCTCTTCCCACAAATTTCTCGAAACAATTTGAGAACCAATTACCCAACTGCAAAAAACAGTAAAAACTAACGTTTTAAAAAGGAAACTATAATCGATTTTGAAAAACAAACACTACGAATTTGCATCAATTCGAAGTTTCTCAGATATCAGAAATGGGGAGCCATCGAGAATACTCAGTGATGGCGGTAATATTATAGGTTCGATTCTGCCAGCTGATTTCCTCAATTGATAATCAGAAGAGGGAGCTAAGGATCCTCATCGTAATCTCGACAAAGCAACCCCAATTCCAAAACAAAAACAAAAACAAAAAACAATTACAAACTAATCGACTGAAATAAAGTAAGAGAAAGAAGGACCACAATCAGTTAAGTGAGAATGTCACCAAAGCTACCGCCATGGAGAGTAACATTGAGAAGCATCTGGCTCGCGGACGCTATAAGGGAAATTGCAAAAGAGGATATTAGGATTCAAGCGGCTGAACTGAAGTACTGAAGTGAAAAGTGGAGCAAAGGCACTTGATTTTTATAGCGCATTAGCTAGGGTTTTCGTCCAACGGGGTTCGCTCTAACATTGGGCTCAAACAGAATACTCAGCCAAGCCTGTGGCCGCGGATATTGGGCTTTCTCGGCTCTAACGCTGCTCGATTCTCTTTTTTTTAACACTAAAGCAAATGATTTTCAGATTTTTTTTTATTAGCTAAACTTATTGAGTGCTATTAATTGGGTTAATTGCACCATGTGCCATTTAAGTTTACTATTTATTGCACGTTAACCACTTATGTATTTTTTGTTGCAAATAAATCATTTACGTTAACTTTTTGTTGCACCATTACCATTTCCGACCACCGAAATAACGGTAGGTGTCGGTAGGGCTGGAAGTTTGGTACCGGTATTTGGGATATACCGAATACCGTACCGAATTTGTCTATATTTGGCAGGGTTCAAGAAGGCGCGCCTAGGCGCACGCCTAGGCTCAATTAGGCGCTAGGCGGTGGAGGATCGCCTTGACTTGGCCATAGGCGTTGTAAAAGGCGCTAGTAGCGCTTAGTAGGTAGGAATAGCGCTTAGTTTGCGCCTAGTGGAGAGATGGCGTGCCTGGGCGTTCCTGGGTGAGCTTAGGCGGTTAAACCCAATACTCTTCGTTTTGTCCTAGAAAATCAGAAAATTGCCTCTTGTCCTAGGAAATCAGAAACACGGGAAGGGGATGACCATGCTATGTATGTATTCGTAGATGAGGATGAGGAATCATATTGTGCACCCTCGAGTACTGTTACAGATGCAATGGCGGGTGAACAGAGTGAGCTTCGCAGGAGTGCACGAGTGAGAGAGCTCCATGATGAAGAATTAGAGCCTGAAGAGGAGGAGGATGGTGAGGATATTGCTTTTGAGGATGATGAAGATGAAGTGGTGGCTGGACGGACCTACTTGGATGATGAAGAATGAACATTTTCCTATGAACTTATTGACTATTGTTGGGTATTTCGATATTTTATATATGAACTTGTGATTCTAGGAAGTGGTCACTATTTGCTTGTTATTTGTTATGTTAAGTGTTTACTGTTAAGAACTAGGCATTGCTAATTTTATATGCACTTGGATTATATGAATTATTCCAGAAAACAGGAAATATTTGAGAACTTTTTCCGTTTATGCTATGAACGCCTAGGCGCGCCTAGGCTACGCCTAATCAGGCAAGGCGCAAGTCAGGAGCCGAGCGCCTGCCTTACGCCTAGCGCCTTTTAGAACCTTGATATTTGGTATTCCCGAATACACGTATTATTTCTTGGGATTGGGATTGGGATTGAATTTCAATTGTTATTCGGTATTAGGGATTACGGGATTGGGATCGGGATATACCGAAATACCGATCAATACCGAAATATTAGCTAGTTTGTATTTTATCCTCTCAACTAGACTCTCTCATTTACTACTACATGACCCTCAACCACCAAAAATGTCATTTAATTATATACAGATCATTCGATCACTATTAATAGTCGTCGCCCAACCTCCAATTCGTCAAATTAAAGATTATCAATGACAAGAACTTGAGATGTCTCCTCTCCTCCATTCTCCTTAATAATATCATAATTCAAAACTCTTTGCTTAGTCTTTTTCCCCTAAATTAAACAATAAAATCTAATTTATATATTTAATTATTAATTGTAAAGATAATTAATTTCGTATTCGATAATACCGATTGGGATACCGAAGTACCGATTGGGATACCGAAATATTTAGGGATTGGAATTGGGATACCGAAATAATTTAGGGATTGGGATTGGGATTGACTTTAGAGTGTAATTCGGTATTCGGGATTTCGGTATTTGGTATTGGGATACCGATACCGTACCGATTTCCACCCCTAGGTGTCGGAATGTAATTTCTCATGCCACGAGTGTTGTGAAACCTAGCTAGCTCATTATATCAAAGTCGAAAAAAGGGGAAAAGTGCCTCTGCTAAACCTAGAATGGGAAATCTTCTTCACAAGTGTACGAAAGGAGTAGGGTGTGGTGCTTATTACAGGATTTCAGAAGCCATGTCAAACTCCATAGTAGCTGCAAGCCTGCAACAACCACTCTATATTTGCGAACAGGGAATGATGACCACCGCTTATGACCTGGATAACACAGTGAAACCAATTGTCAATTTCGGGTCTTCATTCGACGGTTTTGTTTTAGCAGCAGCAACGACGTTCGGGTCGGGGCATGTCGACCCGGAGAAAGCTGCGGATCTCGGGCTGGTGACAATGCTTCGAGGCCGGATCACCTAAATAACCTCGGCAGTCTGAACTACCACTCGACTCAGATACTTGCGGTGTTGCCAGGGAAGAGTTTTGCGTATAAATCAGAAGTGGCAAATGAATTGATCCGTGGATTGGTGGATCCATGGATCAAATGGATTGGATCCAATGGATTGGTGGATTCATGGATTGGATCAAGTAGATTGGCGGATTATCCATGAATCCAAATGACAACTTCAACCAAATACCAATATGTAAAATGTGAAAAGTTTAGGTACTAAAATGTCATAATGAAAATTTTTAAGTACCAAAACGTAATTTTCCAACGATATTTTTTCATATAAAAAAATAAATTTTGGATACCAAAATGTAAAATATAAAAAGTATATGTATCAAACCGTAATTTGCCATTTGGATCCATGGATCAATCCATGAATCCACCAATCCAATTGTATTTTAATCAAATGGCTTGGATTTAAATGGAGTGGATTAGGTGAATATTTTTAATGGGTTGGTGGATTGGATTGAGAATTGCCACCTCTAGTATATTATATCAAATTTTATCTAACATGCATATGAATAATAATAACATTACACCAAAATAATATGTCGTACTTGGATCTAACGTATAGTGGAAATTTACACACACTTACATAACTATATAAGATCAATATTCAAATGTCCAACTTAGAATTCCAAAATTATGTTTAGACAAAGAGGAAAACGAAAAAATAGGTGCATTTTGCAAACCAAATGGAAAAAGACACTGTGTAACCTTCAATCCGACAACATTACAGCGGATCGATCCGACGGTTGTGTGCGGTCTGTTTTTCTCAATGGGCAAGGGTCAACCCGTTGGTTGAGATTTTAACATGGATTCATGACACGCTAAAACACAACACCTAACAGTGGCCAAGTGTAACCAATGAAAGGGACTGCAGTATAGTGGCACAAGTAATAAATATCGAATCCACGGGTCTCTAGAGTTACTATTACTCAGCTTCAGTTCATTATCTAGCAAACTAGATTAAGGATTGATTAACTAAACTACTCTACTAACTACTCTACTAATTACAAGTTGGGAACTCACTTAGGTATGATTCCCCCTAGCTCCTCAATTAGGTCCAAGTTGCATTTACCTTTGGTTGATCTACTGTTGATTAAACTGCGGAAGATCCTATATTAGCTTGGAATCTCTTAAGCTGACCAAGCCCTCTCAGTCCAACTACCCGGCAGACGACTAGTCTTCACCAGGATAGAAAGCTGAGGCTATGAAAACAGAACTCCACTACTGGAATGAATTCCAGTACAAAGCAGTAAACTGGCTAACTCTCGTATAACCAACCTCCTACTATCGAATGAAGAGGCTCTAACAACCTAATCAGATTCTATCTATCTCAGGTTGCAGCAGAAATTGAGAAAAGCTGATCAGACTCCAATCAATTCAATAAACATGCATCATTCGGTTAAAATCAAACAGTAATATCATCCCAAGTCATTACAATCAAATCCCTAACACAAGGAACTAGGGTTCTTCATACCCAAGTGAGAGAAAGGTTCTACTCCATAGAGAGAGAAAGGAAAACGGAAATCAGAGTAGTCATACTCATAAAGATGAGGAAAATCTGCTCTGGGATGTCAATCTTCACTCCTAGGGACGCAATCTGGGCTTCAATGATGAGAAATCCACTCCAAAATAGCTCCTAGGGTTTGTTCTTCGCTCTTTCTCTCTCTAAAACTCTGTTTTTGCCCAGAAAATCGAATTCCTCTTCCTTGGCTCGAATCTGCCTCCAAAAACCCGACTCTGGGCAAATTACGGGCAGAATTACGGCCGTAATCACGTCCTGCCCGTAATTCGCACCAAAACGCACGTTTCACTTAAGCTGCAGGAGGAGGAGATACGCCCGTAATTTACAAATTACCGCCAGTAATTTGAGAATTACGATCGTAATTACGGCCGTAATTTAGCAGGGGCTGCCCGTAATTCTGTCTGTGCTTCGCCATTTAACCTCCAAATGACCCGAAACTTACGCCTATGCACCTCTTTACTTGCTAGGACCTGAAATACGACAAAACAACACAACCTAGCGTAAAATAGGCCTAGGAACAATCAATTCGAGCCAAAATGGACAGGAAACCAGAGTGAAAACATGTGCAAATACGATGCTATCAAATTCCCCCACACTTAACCGTTTGCTTGTCCCCAAGCAAACCTAACTCAAACCAATGCAGCTCTCCAGACCTCTATAGCAACAAACAACCCCGATCGTCGGTAGAGGATTTCCTAGACATATAGCAGCTTACGAGGTCAACTGGTCTTCTAAGACGTCCCCTATCTCTCTCAACGCGAGTACTAGACTCAAGCCAGTATCATGAGAAGAAGTAGAAGTAAGACAGTCAGTTCATGGACAAAGGGACTCACAACACTCACAACCAAGGACTCGTTGTACCGGGGTGCTCTTTCACTTCATTTCACCGTTGGGACCCCCTTTTTGCACTTTCATTCACATTTTCCTTGTTTTTTTTTTCACTTAGCAGGGGTTCCAACTGCAGTCTTTTGCACGGTCGACCCTTATTAGTCGAGCAAGAGCAATTTCTGTACACCTGGCACTCGCCAGGGTACTTCTTTTAACTCCTTTTCCTCAACTCGTGTGGAGGGTCAATGAAATTAAGGGGGTTCGGAAGCTCTATCCGTGCCCTTAAAAACACATCCTCAAGTAGGCAAACCGTTCAACGGGTGAAAATTTTACTTGTACTAGAGACAGCTTAGCTTCACCTTGTAGGAGTACCCCACTAAGGATCACTAAAATCTCTTCCAAAACCCGATTTTGTGCAATGAACGGTGCCACACACGTTGGGCTTACCCCATGTTTAAGACTTCAATGATTTCGACATGGAGGACCAACTGCTTTTCATTTCTCACATGAGCACCCTGTTCAATACACGAGTCCATAACACAATTCAAACAGAGTCCACATTACCACATGAATTCAACTGTCTTAGCTCCACTAATTCACAAAATCAACTGACACAGCAGAGAGCTAGATCGGAAAAATCTTATACTTCAACATCCTCCATAGTGCTACACTACCTCCCTAGGTTGCACATTACGATAGAGACTGTCAATTCAAAGCATACTGAGCAGGCAATTTGCATGGGAACACGTACTTGGAGCCCTCAAATCGAAATTTGGACAGTGGACTAGGCTCCAAGCACACAAACAACCAAACATTCACACGCATACATAATCGAACACCCCCCCACACTTAAGCACGACATTGTCCTCAATGGAGGAAAGATAAGGAGGGTAGAACGAAGTTACCAGATCAAGGGTGAATGACGGTGGACGAGGTAGGCAGTGCATTCCAGGATGAGAGAGTAGTCGGAGCACAAACACCACACAAAATCTCACAAAGGTTGAGTTATTGACTCTAAAATCAAATAACAAAACTGACTCAACCGAGGAGAAAAAGAGAAAGAAATGCAAACCGACTGGTTGGGTTGCCTCCCAACAAGCGCTTCTTTCACGTCGTGAGCCGGACAATGGCTCCTATGTTTCGGTCCATGCTAGAACCTCCTTGAAGTTGAGGTTCTCATCTATGAGCTGGAGTCTCAAGTCACAAGCAGGTGGTGTGGCAGGTGATGAAGGCTCGTGCACTTGATGCAGATGAAGTCTCCACCCTCGAGACCTCTTCTTCTCTTCTCTCGTCTCATTGTCCCAAACTAGATAAGACAACATCGATTGGCCACCATCGCGTCCACCAAGAGGGACCGATGTCAATGTGGCCTTGGTCTGGCAAAGAGACACTGCAAATGGGTCCTTGCCAAGCAGCTCCTCGAAGTTTGGTGGAGATATCACATGTAACTAGGGCTGTCAATTTGGTTTGGTTTGGTTAACCAAACCATTAAGTATGAAAAACCAAAAACCAAAAACCAAATCAGCAAAAACCAAAACCAAAAACATTAAGGTCCTTATTGGTTATTGGTAACCAATAACCAATAAGGACCTTAATGGTTTTGGTTTTGGTTTTGGATAACCAAAAAACCAACATGTACTCATACACTCATATTTATTTCTATTTCCCTTCTTTTTATTGAATAAAAGTCATAATAATGGTAAATGATAAAATGACCATTATAAATTATTAGTTGGCATGCATATCTAAAGAAACAATAAAAAAAATTCATGATAAATAATTTTATTATTATTATTTGTACATTCTTATAAAAAATAGTATATATATGGTTCACAATGAATCAAGGAAACATGTTATTGTTTTTCTATTTTAAATGGATGCCATGGATTGAACACAAACCCTTTTGAGAGTCTCTTTCAGGTCTGTGTCTTTGATACGAGTTAGGAAGGAAGGAAGTTAGTCTTAGCCATGGTTTTGGGGCTCGTATTTATGTCCCCTGTTGGTTGCTTATATATAAGTTGTCACCTAATAACATTATACTACAAATGGTCTTACCAACATTTTATCCTTCCAGTAATACATTTAAGACTAATAACATCCACAATGTCAACTTTGGGTAACAATATTAAAAATCAACATCACTCCACCTTATCGGACTCTATATCCACACAAGTCTCATCATTCCCATCAGAATCCTCATCAAAATAAACTTCTTCGACTTGTGACCCAGTAGGACTCGAGATCGGAACATGAGCAGAATGTGAGCTTCCACTAGGTTCTGCAGGTGCACTTGCACTTCGAGTTTGAAAAGCTGCAAATACTAGATAACATAAACAATAACTTGTTAGAATATGATTTCATTACAATAACAAATATAAGAATAAACATAAGTTCTTACCATTCTGAAATACAACTTCATCACACTCATCTTCTCCATCAGCCACCAACTCAGAGTTAGAAGATCTTATCCAATCTTCACAGCAAATCAAAGCCTCCACAACTTCAGGGGATAAGGAGGTCCTAAACGAATCTAAAACTCGACCTCCTGTACTGAATGCCGACTCAGAAGCAACCGTGGAAATAGGAACAGCGAGAATATCCCTAGCCATCTCAGAAATAATAGGATATTTCATCCCACTTCGCGACCACCATCCCAAGATGTCAAACTTATACTCATCCTCTTCAGAACCCACCATTGCTCGTGTAACCTCCTCATCATCCTCCTCCTCCTCAAGGTACCTATCAAACTCAGATTTGGAACTTTTTCTAGTTCCTTTCCGAATGGCATCTCTTTTCTTTTTCCTGAAATCATCCCCAAAACTTTCCTTTCTTCTTCCCATCCCCACTTCCACTAGGTTCTTGCTCACCTTCTTGAATCACAATAGGAGAACTACTATGAAGTCCGATCCTATGCTTGTAATGGTCAAACAGAGCACGCATTTCATCTTTCACCTCATCGGCCAAAGCTTTCCCCCTACTTTCACCATATACCTTCTTCAAAGCTTCTTCAAGATATTCCATTTTGCGCCTTGGATCTAATATGACTGCCATATAGCACAACCGATTGATCTTGGAATTCTCCCACTCTTCTTCAAACCAATACTTGGCAAGTTTGGACTTGATTCTCTCAGCCATGCAACCCACCTCAAAATCAATACTATCAACCCACTCAGAAATCGTAGTATACATTTCACATATTTCATCAAATAAGAGGTGTAAAGTTACATATGAAGTCCCAGAAACTCGAACAGTCACATCATAGAAGAGCTTCAAGTAACTAATCAATCGTCCGACACTTGACCAATCATCAGAAGTTGGGATACCAAGGCTTTGATTTCCATATTTTTTTCATTGAGATGTTTCTTGAAATTCTTCTCATTTCTGGCTAATGTCTGAAATGCTTTCTCAAATGGCTTTGCAGATTCCAACATCAGATACGTTGAGTTCCACCTTGTAGCTACATCCAACGAAACAAATTTCTTCGACACTATCTTTTCAAACTCAATGCAATCTTTGAATTTTCTGCTCCTAGTTGGTGTAGATTTAACCCACTTCACAGACTCTCACACTCGCTCAACAGATATACAAGTTTCTTTAAGCCCATCCTTCACAGCTAAATTAATAATGTGAGCCACACACCTCATCTGCAGATACTTTCCATCCACAATATCTGATCCCCACTCTTTCAACTGTTGCCTCATATGGATAGCAACCACATCATTAACACTAGCATTATCCATTGTGATACAAAAGACCTTCCTAATGCCCCAGTCCAACAAACAACTAGCCAACTGTTTTCCAATTTCATTTCCAGAATGTTTTGTTATCTGAACAAAGTTGATAATTTTCTTATACAGCTTCCAATCCCTACCGATGAAATGTGCAGTAACACACATGTAGTTGAGATTGGACAAAGACGTCCAACAATCAGTTGTGAGAGATACCATCCCCAAACATTTAGCTTTGAAATAATCCTTTAACATATCTCTGTTTTCAAAAAACACCTTGATGCAATCTTCTCTAACAGTTTGTCGGCTAGGCAGCACAAACATAGGACAAACACGGGACATAAAGCGTTTGAACCCTTCATGTTCAACGTATCTAAATGGCAATTCATCTAGAATTATCATCTCCGCTAAAGCTCTCCTAGCATCAGTCTGATTAAATTGCCAAGAACCAAGAGTGTGTACCTGGCCTTCAAAAGATGACGGAAGCTCGACTACAAGATCACCCCTTGCTATCTTTGCCAAACAATTATCCTTGTGGGTCCGTAGAGTAGATGTCCCGTTAGCTACAAGAGCACTATTGCAGTAGTTGCATCGAGCTTTTTTCACTCCACCCATCTCCAAGTGTGTGAAATGTCTCCAAACATCATATCTGTCTTTCCTTTTTTCGATGTTGTCCCCCCACCTTCTGTTTGAGCATTGGGTACTGTGGTGGTACCGGAAGATGGTGCAAAAGTGGAGGAAGACGTTGCAGGAGGTCTAGGCGGAATACTGGTGCTTTTGGAGTGCCCACTTCTAGGACGAGCACCACTAGATGAAACATTTTGTGATAATGGTATCTCACTGTTCCTGCCAATATCAAAAGTGAATTTGTATCAAAATCAAGTACATAATCACTTGGCCTAACATCACACCCTGAAACAAGCAAATCTATCTCAACACCAATTATGACCAGAATGACAATCATTAAGACCAGTATCATCACAAATATATCTCAATTTGAATTGCACTTATCAACATAAGCAAAACTTGCTCATAAGCACAGCACAGCTATTAGTTACTACAATGGTCGACATAACAATCACGAGTCATCATTGCTGTAACCAAGAACTACACAACATTCATTCTTCCAACAAAAACAGAAGAATCACAAAATCTGGCAGTGCAAACTTGGATCATTGCTAATTTCCACTGAGCTCAAAGCACACATTTCAACAACAATATACTACTCAATTCTCCATGAATCAAAATCAGTTGACGGGAAGGAATCAAATCCACCAGTAACCTACCACCAAGTTTCTTCAAGATCCGGGACAACCATGGGAGACATGAGGATACCACAAAATGCGAGAAAGATAACGCAATGAGCCATAAACTTGGATAAGCAGAACAAGCGGCAGCTTCCCATACGCATATTGAACAAGAAACATTCCATAAAACTGTTGTAAACAAAACTGTATCCAACTGAAATATCAAATCCAAAACATCAATCAAGCTCTCTCTACTGATAACATGTTTTTTCAAATCTCACAAAAACAGTGTCTTGTCAAATGTTCCCAATCATCGAATACTCATGAGGCAGAGAACGCCCAAGAGAGAATGCCAGTGAGAGAGAGAGAGAGATACATTACATTTGTAAAATGAACATACAAAACCAGAACAACTTCAAAGCAAGAACGACTTCTCGGTGATCCAGAAAGCAACCAGGAAATATAAACAGAGTCACCACCCAGAAAAAGTCAGGGGAGATTGAATGAAAGCCACAAACAGAGTCACCAGAAAATATGGCAGAAACGAAACCCAAATCCAAAAATCAACACATATACCATGCTTTAGCCAATAACCAAGCCCCAGAAACGAAACCCAAATCCAAAAATCAACAAATCGAATAGGGGAAGATAGATGCAAGCAAGCTATGTGAGGGACTCACTGAGATTCCATTGAACAGAGGCGGCAAGTTTAGAACAGAGTATGGAGTAGGAGAAGGAAAATGTCGCCGACAACCCAGTTCTCTCCAATCGACACCGACGACCCAGAATATGCTCAAGCTAGACAATGCCCACCCATGGAGTTATTCGCCGACCCAGTTCCTCGAGCTAAGAATCAACGGCCACAAAGCAGCAACTCAGGTTTCCGCCTATGCCAAAGATAGCCGGCTTCAGAGCAACGAGAAGAAGAGAGGTGCCTCGAAAGGGTTCTAGGGATTCAGAGCAACGAAAAGACTCTGAAGAGAGGTGCCTCGTGCGCAGGCGAGAGCATTTCGTTCGAAAGGGGTTTAGGGATTTCGAAGGGTTCTAGGGAAAGAGTTGCGCGAGCGTTTCGTTGAAAGGGGTCGTTTCGTTGATATTGGTTTCTTATTGGTTTTTCAGTTTTAACCAAACCAAAACCATTAAGTTGCTTATTGGTTTAAAACCAAAAAACTGAAACCATTAGCTTTTCAATTGGTTTGGTTATGGTTAAAACCAAAAAACCAAAACCAAATGGACAGCCCTACATGTAACTCATGGCCGGTGCAGGCCACTTCCGCCTCAACTCCGTCCTCAGCCTGGACGCCAATTGCTTCTTCAACCCCCCTTTCTTCTTCATGTGGTATCACCCATGGGAAATGATCAAGAACTCCTTCTGCTTCACTTTCGTCATCCTCCACAACTTCTTTCTACACCCTATCTTGCTCTTCTTCTTCTAGCACGGATTGGAGAGCAAGTTGCCAAGCAGTTTCTTTCATGAGATCTTCTTTCATCTCCTCACTCATTCCCACCTCTTCAAAGCTCGGTGTGGGATGTGGGAAGGGGTGGTCGGATACGACAGGACATTCTTGATCATGATCATCACGGGAGCTCTCCGTGACAACTTCAGTGTGCTCCACAATGTCCTTGTAGCCTTCTTCTTCCTCCTCCTCTTCTAGTATGGTAACATAAGGGTGATCTGGAGCAGGTTGTGCACAAGATCGCTCAAGATCATCGACGCTCTTCTTAAGGCTCAGGAAGATCTCCTCTGTTTCACGATAGGCCTGGACACAATGATCCATCCTGGAGCATGATCTCTCACAGTCTCGAGCAAGCTGCTCCATGAGAAGCCTCAATTCATAGTTTGGATCTGGCTGTGGAGTGTAGCATGGCTCTGCAGAATGGCCCGTGAAGGCCACCATGGGTAACTCCAGCTCCAATGGCCCCTCTGGTTGTGGGAGAAATTCTTCTCGATAAGGAGGTTGTTCTTGATATGCCCAGGGGTCTGATTGTTCTCCGTAGAAAGGGGGTTGGTACTGGAACCCGACTCCATAATCTTCTCCTCCTTGGTTACCCCAGGGAGTCTCGGGGTAATACCACTCGGATGGTGGTGGATACCCCCAATGATTGGAGAAGCCATGAGGGTCCATGATTCAGATCTGCACCAACAAAAACAAAAAACACCCAAGTGAAAAGCAAGGGTGGAAAACAAAAGAAAACGCTAAAGTAACAAACTTCTTCCTTTCCTAATAATCTAGAAAGTTCCCCGGCAACGGCGCCAAAAACTTGACACGCTAAAACACAACACCTAACAGTGGCCAAGTGTAACCAATGAAAGGGACTGCAGTATAGTGGCACAAGTAATAAATATCGAATCCACGGGTCTCTAGAGTTACTATTACTCAGCTTCAGTTCATTATCTAGCAAACTAGATTAAGGATTGATTAACTAAACTACTCTACTAACTACTCTACTAATTACAAGTTGGGAACTCACTTAGGTATGATTCCCCCTAGCTCCTCAATTAGGTCCAAGTTGCATTTACCTTTGGTTGATCTACTGTTGATTAAACTGCGGAAGATCCTATATTAGCTTGGAATCTCTTAAGCTGACCAAGCCCTCTCAGTCCAACTACCCGGCAGACGACTAGTCTTCACCAGGATAGAAAGCTGAGGCTATGAACACAGAACTCCACTACTGGAATGAATTCCAGTACAAAGCAGTAAACTGGCTAACTCTCGTATAGCCAACCTCCTACTATCGAATGAAGAGGCTCTAACAACCTAATCAGATTCTATCTATCTCAGGTTGCAGCAGAAATTGAGAAAAGCTGATCAGACTCCAATCAATTCAATAAACATGCATCATTCGATTAAAATCAAACAGTAATATCATCCCAAGTCATTACAATCAAATCCCTAACACAAGGAACTAGAGTTCTTCATACCCAAGTGAGAGAAATATTCTACTCCATAGAGAGAGAAAGGAAAACGGAAATCAGAGTAGTCATACTCATAAAGATGAGGAAAATCTGCTCTGGGATGTCAATCTTCACTCCTAGGGACGCAATCTGGGCTTCAATGATGAGAAATCCACTCCAAAATAGCTCCTAGGGTTTGTTCTTCGCTCTTTCTCTCTCTAAAACTCTGTTTTTGCCCAGAAAATCGAATTCCTCTTCCTTGGCTCGAATCTGCCTCCAAAAACCCGACTCTGGGCGAATTACGGCCGTAATCACGTCCTGCCCGTAATTCGCACCAAAACGCACGTTTCACTTAAGCTGCAGGAGGAGGAGATACGCCCGTAATTTACAAATTACCGCCAGTAATTTGAGAATTACGGTCGTAATTACGGCCGTAATTTAGCAGGGGCTGCCCGTAATTCTGTCTGTGCTTCGCCATTTAACCTCCAAATGACCCGAAACTTGCGCCTATGCACCTCTTTACTTGCTAGGACCTGAAATACGACAAAACAACACAACCTAGCGTAAAACAGGCCTAGGAACAATCAATTCGAGCCAAAATGGACAGGAAACCAGAGTGAAAACACGTGCAAATACGATGCTATCAATTCATTAAACAACAAGATAATTAAGCAACCTCTTTAGCAATCAGACTTTCCACCTCAACTAACCCCATGCGACCATCTTCAATTGGAAGATCTGAAATTCCAAAATTTGGAGTTAGATTTTACATTTTAGCATCTCCAAAAATAATTTTGCTCCAATGGAGATAATTTGTTCATTATTTTTATATAGGTAGAAGAACATTTTGATTCTTTGCTCTACCAACTAATCTCGATGACCCGAGATATTTTGAGTGCTTGCCAACTTCTTTAATACCAGTTCCCTTGCATATATCCTTCTTGTCAACTGCAAAACCCTAAAGAGAGGAACTAGAGAGAGAAGTTGTTGCCTTAGAGAGAGGGAGAAGAACGAAAGAAGGAGGAGCTCAAGGAGGAGTTAACCTGCACATAGGATCTCTATTTATGTTTTCTTACTTTCTTTCCATGGGTCTCCTCCCCTCACCCTTTCATGGGGTAATGGCCTAAGGTACATGGGTTTTTATCCCTCAAACCCTAACTATAGGGTATTATGCGTAATTGAATGTGTGTAGTTAATTTATGGTTAATTTAAGTTTATCTAGAGTTTCTAATGCTTCTTTATGAGCTTGGGATGGATGGATGAATGTATGTCATGTTTTTAGCTTAAGTTACCAAATGGATGATTGCATGTATACAATGTTATTAGCCTATGTCAATTTAGTTTATAACTAATTATATGTGAATGACTTTCTTTAGTTTAGTTAATTGATCTTGAGTTCTAGTTGGTGGACAAGGTGACCAACCCTTGCTAACTAGGAGCTCACCTAGGTAATGCTTGGTACTCGAGTGCGTGACCATTGACTTTTGTCCTTTTGTGCAGACAAGTGAAACCCGTTGAGAGGAAATAAACTATTATCCCTAGTCATTGAAGTCGATTGTGGTGGCAATGGGCCAACGAATGTGGCTAGAAGGGGAATCAATGGCTTGTTCATTGCATTGGTTCCCATATTAGTGATCTATGCACCTCAATTACCTTGAATTGCTATGATTTTTGATTTCATATGTTTATCCGATGCTAAGGCAAGGGTGGTTTCCCTTAGTGTCATTCTTTCCATTCTTGTTGTAACATTCCAACCCGTCCGGGTACTACTTTCCATTATCTGATCTCCAGTCACTACTCATAATAATAAATAAAATAAATAAAAGTCGACTATGTTGTCTGCTCGAATCCGATCCCTGGCACCTTCAGTGACGCTCGTATTGTGCTCTTCTAGCTGGTTACTCCTTAGCTGCTCGCTCTACGACTGGTTGCTCTCTCAATCCTCCTCTATGACCTGGGTGGGTGGGTTGTGACCAGTCTACTCCATTACTTAAACTCGAAGAACCTAAGTTTATTTCCTTAAGTGTTCATCTCAAAATTTGTGGATGTTGTTATACTTCCTCTCTTTAACTTAAACCCTCCTTGAAAGTGTGGAAGTTGTTATTACTGCCGCCTATAAACTTTCACTCTTAAAAACATGAGAGTTGGTGTTAATCGCCACCCTCAAATTGTTAAACCTTTGACCGACTCTGGTATCCCCACATTCACTAGTCCAGCCGCCCAACTCATACGTATGAGAGCCAACTTAGACCTAACCTTTAACCTCTGCAGGAGTCTATTCATCCCCACAATCCTTTAACCTTGAGAGCATTATGTGCTATTGCTTTAAACTTTCACTAGGGCAGTGGATTGGCGTTAGTGAACTACTTCGACTTAGTTGCACCACTACTCACCTTCCTTACTTAAACATGACTACCCTCACAATGGGGTGCCCCTCAACATGCGTTATGTCTACCGCGGAATGTATCACCATCTAACAACACACCTAAACCTAGACAATACCGTCTGGCTCCACGCCTGACCCGCTACCGCGGAACGTATCAACATTCGGTAGGGATCCCTCGAGATAGTGGCTTGCTAAGCGAGTTTGACTTTACTTTACGTATTTAGCGATGAAATATCTCTTAGGATCTTTAGAGATCAAACAAACTTCGATAATAAAACATAATCGTAAAGCCTCAAATAAATATTAAAACTCATAAACATATACTTCAAACCATAGCTCAAATATAGCATGTGGCAACAAATACCACATACTCAAATACTGTACATACTTCATGCATAAAATTTTCTTAAACACGTAAGGCATAAAAATTACCACGTTAAACACTCACCTCTCAAGTGCTGAATCTTTATTACCTTTCACGTGGAATCCCATAATTCGTTCGCTTCCTTAATCCTATATACCGAAAGGATTCTCCCCTTAGTCGATATTCTCAAACTTAGTCCTTTTAACGTACTGGGAAACTTTCATTCCTTTTTGCTTAGTCCCAAAGTCCTTAAAAAGACCCTTAATCTCTTTCAAAGTAATTTTGGGCAAATACAATATATTAGCCATAACTATCAAGCAGCGGGGAATTATAGCCACAACTTATTAGCCAAATACAAATTATTAGCCAATCGTTCAGTTTTCGTTAACACTTCTGTTAGTAATGATGAATAAACTTTTACGATGGTGAGCTGGCTCACACGTGGCAGTCATCATATCATATTTTTTACGATGCTGATATGGCCTTCTACGTTAAAAATTTGAAAACAGTAACGGGCTGTTAGCCAAATCTTGACCCACAACAATAGTTATGGCTAATAATTTGTATTTCGATAATTGTGGCTATAATTCCCCGCTACTTAATAGTTATGGATAATATATTGTATTTACCCAATAATTTTCTCAATACTCGAATTTTTACAAACAAATTTCAAGACTTAAAAATATTTCAATTTAATTCGATAATCCTTTGAAATAAACTTCATAAATCCTCATAAATTTCCAAAAAATTTATTTTCCTCTTAAGACTCCAAATTTCGATTTTAAATAACTTAAAATATTTATCAAAATTATTAACCATAAAGTATACCTTATTAAAACCCTTTTATTCTATTAATTTTAACATTAAATAAATTTTAAATCTATGCTACGAACGTTTAAATTTCCAATTCACTATTTTCTAACTTCCATCCATAACTCTAGTTTCACACAAAATATCCAATTTAATAAAAATTCTCCGTACAGTAATTTTATTAATAAAAAAGATTATTAAATCTCCAAATTAATTATAGATAACCATATTACTTCTTAGTTAAGAGCAAAATTACCAAATCCGGCATAATCCTCAAATATTATTTTAATTAATTAAAACCGTCATTCTATTGGTTTTTAAAAATATAATTACAACTCCAAAAATTTCCAATACCCAAAACATTTTACGAATGTTCTCTAATTTATAAAATCATCAGATCATGCAAAAACCCACTGTACATAATCGAAAATAAATATATCTATTATACAATATGACTTTCGGGCCAAATTGTCAACTTTAAAAATATTGGGGACTTGCAGTTCCTACTGGAATCATAGAAGATTGATCTGAATATTTTCTTGCAGTTTATAACAAAATTATCAACAGGTGCTTATACTTTTCAAATTGACGAAATTGGTATCTGAACTATCCGATTTACGTTCCAAACTTCCATGATCCGATTCTCCCTCATCCGATGCCGAAACTCAATTTCATCGAGACGGGACGCTCCTGGGATTGCCCTCTTCACAACAGCACCCACCTTTTGAAGTGTGATTGAAGTTGATTCTTCTGGTTTTTCCAGCGAGTATGTGGGGATGATGGCGACAGTGGGTGCGGCCAGCTGCTACTGTTGGTTTACCATCGGCCGCTATTGCTACTCCTCGCTGCTGTCGCTGCTCGGTTGTGAGGGGAAGGGATGGGGGCTACGCCGATAGGTGTTGTGTTCATCCCGTCGCCGTTGTTGTTGTGGAGAGGGATGTGGTTGGTGGCGACAGGACGGAAGGGATGGTCGGGTCGGTTCCGCTAGGAAGAGGTCGATGGGTTCCTTCTCCTTTTTCGTCTATACTTTTGTTAGGGGATTATTAGGGCGAGAGAGAGTGGTGGGGTGAGTATGTTGTTGGGCACAACGGAAATACAATGAGATTTTAGGATCTAGAATATTAGAAAAAATTGTTTCACTCTAATATTTATACATAACCATCTCATAACTTTGGCAATTGTTGCCTTTTACATTAGAATTGATGCTATTTATTGTTCTGCTTCTATCCTCATAAACTCAGCTCCATATTCTCCCACATGTATTAGGCAATTTTATTGCCTTAACCCTTTGAGGAGCTACAAGTTTTCCTCACTAGCTCTCTCCCTTCCAAGCCTAACCGCTTATGCCTATTTATAATACTCACATAACCAACTTACATAGCATAATAACATTATTTTTTGGATGGTGGATTTATTGTGTGGCTGCATTTTATTTCCATTAGTTTAGTTTAATTATTTTTGGTAGTTGGGTAGTTGGCGGATGATAGAGACGAGGATGAACTGAATTTTATGATTGTTTAATTCCAATGGTAGTTGGATGGTGGAGATTTTCTCCAATTCTTTGCACGTGGGTCTCATCTAGAGTTGTTTGGAGCTTTGGGGAGAATTGTGAATTATTGACTTTCAACACCCCTCTTAATCCGCAATTCGTAGTTGTGTCTTGGACTTCTCGAACTCCTCATGAGTGACTGACTTTGTCATATTGTCTGCTGGTTGATCATCTTTGAATCATAAGAGTGAAATCTTATTATTCTCTTCACCTTGAGTAATGTTTGCTGCTACGTCTTCTTGCTCAACTTCTTGCTTCTTCTAGAATAAAAAATCCCTTGGGATTCATGCACCTTCTGCATTTGAACCTGCGAAATTTTGTTGCATGTTTCATCTTTTGACATATAATGCAGTATGGGGTTGTATTGCTTCACCTTTGCTTCTGACATTTAGCCTTGAGCAATGAAGATTATATCTATTTGTTCATTCCAGTGCTTGTAGAGTTCACCCTCTAAGATTGGAATCTGACTGGGAGTATTACAAGCATTGTGTTCGCCTGGACTACTGCCATGATTTTTAGAGAATTTTTTGTGTGGGATATATAAGGCTGGTCTAAGAGGATAGGAAAATGAACCAGGCTCTGATACCAAATTTATTGGGCAAAGCGGAAATATGGTAAGATTTTAGGATCGAGAATATCAGAGGACATTGTTTCACTCTAATATTTATACAGAACAATCTCATAACTTCGGCAATTGTTGTCTTCTACATTAAAGTTGCTACCCTTTATTGTTCTGCTTAACCCTCACAAACTCGACCCCCATATTCTCGCACATGGATTGGGCAAGTTTATTGCCTTAACCCTCTGAAGAGCAGTGGCGGAGGGAGGTGGAGAGGAGTGGGATCCTAGGACCCCACTTGACAAAATTTGTGGCAACAAAACCTTTAAATACAATGAGTTTAGTATGATTTTTCAAGTTTAGGACCCCATACTCTTGTCGATGTTAGCTTACCTAAGGACCCCATACACATATTTAAGCGTTATTGAATTTTTAAGGGCCCCCAATGTACTAAAAGTCTGGCTACGCCACTGCTGAGGAGCTACAAGCTTTGCTCACTAGCTCTCTGCATTCCAAGCCTAACCAAAGAGACCTATTTATAGTACTCACATAACCAACTTACATAGCATAATATAATGATTTTTTGGGTGCTAGGTTTATTGTGTGACTACATTTTATCTCCATTAGTTTAGCTCAATTATGATTGGTAGTTGGGGTATGATAGTGATGATGATGATGAACTGATTTTTATGATTGTTTAATTCCAATAGTAGTTGGCTGGTGGAAAATTTCTCCAATTTTTTGCACACAGGTCTCATCAAGAGTTGTTTGGAGCTTTGCAAAGAATTGTGGATTATTAACTTTCACATATGTAATGGGTGGGGAGGTGGATTAATTCCTATGTTTCCTTTTTTAATATAATAATAATATTATTATTATTATAATCTGCGGTTGCGACCCTGAATCCAAATGTCGGGGTGTTTCACTTGTCTCTTTCGTTAGCAATTCCTCAGTATCAAAAGCAAAAAAATTGTCGATTAAATAATAGCAGGATTTAATAGGAGTAGGCTAGGCCGCTAGGTATCGACGATCTCTAGGGAATACGAGCGTGCCGCTATACTACAAGCATGGATTTAGCGCACTTGCCTATGTTAGAATTAGTAGTTAGTGAGTATCGTTATTTAAGGCTTAATCTCGCAAAGAGTCAACAGGTTTTGCGGACTCCTCTCAACGTATTAGGTTTCATTTCGTGCCTCATAGGTATAACATGTCTGCCCATGTCGCGACAAAGCAAGTCATTGTAGTGTTAGTTAGGACACTTGTCGACCAATTCATTTTTCTTCTTTTCATTTTGTAGCCTGGCGTACAAAGATCTTGTATATTTTTCGTGTCCATGTTGCTTCTCTTCGATGATAACTACAGCAACAAAAAAGAGAGGAAGATATGAACCTATAAGGCTATAACCTTGTGCGCATTATGCAATATGTGTTACCAACATGAACGACAAATCAGTATTCTATTTTACGCTAAATCTTATATAGATCAAATTATAAAATACTCCGCAAAGCTCCCACATAATTTTGTACTTATATTGGAGGCATGTGTTGTCGTTAGGGGTGTAGAAACATAACTGCAGTCCGACTCACTCGTGCCACCCAACCCAATCCAACATAAAATTCTCATTTTTAGGACGAAAATGGGTGCATGGGTGTGGTTTTATAGATTTGCACCCAGTGTTTCTCAGGTTGGTCATGAATTGTGGTCATGTAACCCGAGCATACCCATACTTATAGAATAATGTTGTTTCCTATATGCTATACTAGTAATCGTGCCCGGCGCGTTGGCAGGTATAGTTTTTTTTTCTTTGAAAGGAAGATGGAGTTTTGTGAAATATCAATAGAATATAAGAAACTAAATTAGTTGTGTCGTACATTTTTTTTCAACTACAACAACACCAAGTTTATCATGGCAGAAGTAAAATGTGTGTATATAAAATTAAAGAAGTTGAAAATTGAGAACGAATTGAATAAACCAACTTTATGCTATGAATGTGCACCTCGAAACTCCAACTGATCACCTTGGGGGAATTATAAGCATTAAGCAAAAAGCAAAGCATAAACAATTTACAAATCTACTCACTAACATTTTCATACATGAAAAGCAAACTACTAAATATTGACCTTATATATATAAGTTTGCTTAAATTGGTCTAGAAAAATTGATAAGAACTCGACTGATGTCCACCCTTACTAAAGTTGGTGTCTAACTCCTTAACACGCATTTCATTTTTATTAGGCAATCACCATAAGAACTCAAAGTCAGCCATCTTCCAATACCAACTTATCACTAAACATTGTGATAGTTTGAGAGAGCTTTTTCGAGCTTTTTAATGCAAAATTGCTCCTTTCGTCAGTCCTCTTTTGTTACAAAGGGATCCCTTGGAATAATTTGAGTCCAGTGAATTTCCTTATAATCGTTAGTACATTATGCTTCTTTGCTTCCCTCCAAACCTATTTAGTTTTATCGTTCTGTAATGCAAAATTGCTCCTTTCGTCAGTCCTCTTATGTTACAAAGGGATCCCTTGGAATAATGCAGTCCAATAAAGTTCCTTATAATCGTTAGTACATTATGCTTCTTTGCTTCCCTCCAAAACTATTCAGTTTTATCGTTCCGTAATTTGTTATCATCCCCATCAATTTCCAAGTTCATTTACCTACCCATACTTTGGACCAAATAACTCAGCCGCAAGGAATCATGGAGTAAGGAGCAATGGTGTGGAAGATGGAGTAGTGAGAGCAGCTTTGGAAGGAAGTTTCACAAATATCTATCAAGTAATGCAGACAAATTAAATTCATGAAAGCAACAACTTCCTTTCAAGTAGCCAAGTGCACTTAGGAATAGGGAGGCAACTAAATTCATGAACGACAAATTAAGGAACTAAGAAGAGAAGGAAAATGAATGGGTAACATGACCAAGTAGCCAAGTGCACTTATGTAGCAGTAGGAGGAGGGACACGTGTCATCCTAATTTCATGCAACAAATAGCTAAATAGCACCTCAAACCCCTGATTTCCCTTGTCTTTCTTGCAGCCATCTTATTTTTTGCTATCCAGCTAGCAGTCCAAAAACCTCACATGTCCGCTTTTGCATTAGATACCCAGAGGAAGATTAAGCTTAATGGAGCAGAGGGTTCGCGACAAAGTCTTGGAATCAGCGATTCCCTTATTGGTGACGGCCGACAGAGGGTTTGCGATGGGGAGACCCATACATGGCTAGCCGCCCCTCAATCATCGGCAATCCTTCTCCAAAGTGGTGCTGGAAGTAAATCGAGGTCGTCGGGTTTTGATTTACTTAATCTCCGACTATCTTTTAGAAGGAAAAAAGCTAGATGCGTAGTCTAACTTGGCCTACCGCCAATCGGGCTTCAAAAGGAAAGAAGGGAATGACGGAGGGAAAAACGGAGTGTAGGGACAACAATTTTTAATTTTCGGCCGGTATTAACTACTAAATATGTAACGACTCACCACCAGCTATTAATTTCCGAAAGTTGAATCTGTGACTGGGAAAAGAAGTGGCGGCGTAGGGAGTTGTTGATTTGGCGGCGGCAAACTTGTGCAGAGATTTCGGGGGATTGAAGAAGAAGAAGATGTAAGCAGCGGTGAAGGGATTTGTTAATTCGGCGGTGGAGGACTTGTACAGAGATTTCGGGGGATTGAAGAAGAAGATATAAGCAGCGGCGGAGGGATTTGTTGATTCGGCGGCGGCGACCTTGTACAGAGATTTTCGAGGGATTGAAGAAGAAGATACATCGACAGCGGGCGTTGTGGAGAGGATACGCGACAGCCTGATTTGTGGTGTGTAAACTGATCGCAGAGAGCGAGAAGGGGAAGGGTTGAGTAATTTACAAGATTGTCCTCCCGAACAATGAGGGTTGTGCAGGAAGAGCTGATGTGGCAAACTCTTTTTATTTACGTTCGCTTATAGTAATTTGTAGATAAGTTGATTTGATTACGTGAATGCTTTGTTTTTCTATCTTTTCACTTTATTTAGTTGGGGCCTATTTTCCAACGACAACTTTTAATTTATGAATTTTTCACATAGGGTTTTATATTATTTTTTGGCTTTTCTATGACTACTTTTTCGGTTTGATTTTCCTCCACCTGCTTACGCTTGTGGGGTTGTTTGGATTAGGGTTTTAATAACAAGGGATTTGTGGTCAAATCTCTCCTTTAAAAAACCAGGTTATTTAGTTGTAGGATTTAGAAGAAATATCTCGTTTGATTATGGAACAAGGATTTTAATTAAGTTGAAGTACAATTTTCCCCCTTTTCTTCCTTTCTTATTCGGGTTAATACCATATTTGGTCACTGAGATTATTAAATCGTGACATGTTTAGTCACTAGAAAAAATTAATATCAACTTTGGTCACTCAAATTACTAAAACAGGTCACATTTAGTCACTCTCCGTTAGTCTCCGTCCAAATCCGTTAACAAGTGCTAATGTGGCTAACGGGAGCGCCTAATCAGCGCCATTTTGACCCGAAAATGGCCAAACCCGACCCGCCATGTCACTAAACCCGCCATGTCATACACCCAACCCAACCCATTAACTCAACCGGACCCAGAACCAAACCCGACCCATTTAACAAAACAAAATTGGAAAATCAATTGGGTTAGTGACCATTTTCAGGCCCGAAACCCTTCTCCTTCCTCGCGAAGAATTTCACAACACACCTGATTTGCTCCTTTTTTCTCTTCTTTCGCCCTAGGTTTACTTCTCTCGCTCTCCCTCTCTCAAATTTCTCCTCTCCCGCTCTGATCTAACAACCGTCCAGGAAGCGGATTGACAGTTCCACCGCCGCACGCAGCTGAAGAAGGGTACCGAGGGAGAGTAGAAGAAAAACTGATCGCTCCCGAAGCCCCTCTCAACTACGTCGGCGTAGCCTGAAAGTCCGCTGCTTTCCGGGTCATGAAACAAATGGTACTTCTGCTGCTTCCATAGCCTCCGGCTCTACCCATCCGTGATTTGTCTTTTTTGTACTGAATTAGGGCTAGGGTTTGGTTGTTATTGTTCTTGACGAATTGTTCGGTAGGGATGGGAAGAAGAAGAGGGGCTCGGTATAGATAAGAAGGGGATCAAAGGACATGATAGGGTCAAGAACAAGCAGGATACTGCTGTTGGTAATGAAATGTTTTGTTTGGCTTTTCGATTTCAGTTCCTGCTTTTGTTTTGTTTGTTTGCCTGTCTGGTTTGGTAGAAGATTAGAATGGAAAATGTAGCTCTTTCTCTGGTTGCTATTTTGCTTGGGAGATAGAATGAAAAAAGAATTGTAATGAAAAGGGTAATCACTTTCCTCTAGATTCTACCATTTTCGATCGAACACATCAGAGCTTCGCGAGGAAGGAGAAGGGTTTCGGGTCTGAAAATGGCCACTAACCCAATTGATTTTTCAGCTTTGTGTTGTTAAATGGGTCAGGTTTGGTTCTACGTCTGGTTTGTTTAATGGGTTGGGTTGGGTGTATGACGTGGCGGGTTTAGTGACGTGGCGGGTCGGGTTTGGCCATTTTTGGGCCAAAACGAATTAGCCACGTCAACACTTTTTAACAGAGTTGGACGGAGACTAACGGAGAGTGACTAAATATGACATGTTTTAGTAATTTGAGTGACCAAAGTTGATATTAATTTTTTCTAGTGACTAAACATGTCACGATTTAGTAATCCTAGTGACCAAATATGGTATTAACCCTTTCTTACTCCGCTCCTCCTACATTGCTGGCACTGCATAACCTTCCCTAAACACAGAAAACACGAGGTTCCCTTCACTCATCTTCACCCACCACCACAAATCTCAAGCCCAAACCCACAATTGAGATCCAAATCACCACTGATCGAAGACATTGCATGTCTAGGAAGAGAGCTGGGTTCGTCGACGAGGTTTGGGAGGAATAGTGTGGTCAACGGTTTCGATTCCAAATCGACGAATAAGAACCCAAAATCCTACAACCCTAATCAACGAACGAGAACCCTCCTCCGTGGATCTCTTATTTCCATAAGAAAAAAAAAGACAGATCTGAAATAGTTTTTCCGGGCATCCTCATGAACAACTGGGGATTGGTTAGAGAAAGAAAGAAGAAGAAGTCTGAACATAGGTAAAGAATCAATTGAAACTGATATGAAAAGAGGAATACCCGGAATGGAGGAGGGTAGGCTTTGGAGAAATGCAATAAAAAATGAGAGATTGTGAAATAGCTGGTCCCCATCATCTATTTTAAAATCCTGCATACGAGAGATTGTTTTAAAATCCCTCACAATGTCTTCCTTCTTTTACATTTCATCTATGCTTTATTCGTTTTTTTTTTTCTTTTTGTACTAGACTAAGACTTCCAACCAAACTTACATTTTCGCCCGAATCAAACCAAACTGCTAGGATTTTGATTCTTGGGTGGGTTTGGATCTTATGTTATCAAAACTGTGTATATGAATCATATGAATAAAATGGACCCAAGTACACTCCTAATTGTAGCGCGACCAGCACATGCTAATGGCCGGCGTGCTGGAAAGTAACCACAAACAGTCGGCGTCATATGCGGTCGACCCACTGTCAGAAAGTTGGTGAATGGTGATTAATTTAGTAGATCTTTGGCCTTTGGTGTCGTCGCAGCATTTCGCCTTCCCCTTTCTTCACTTGGTTGCGACTTCCTTACTTAGCTCTCTCACTCCTTACTCCGAACCCAACTTCCTCTTTTACTTCGCTCCTCGGCCAATCCTCTTAATCAACAAAAGCTCTAGACTTTGTCTTCAACCCTCCCTTTTTTGCCGGCCAAAGATGGTTTCTTTGGCCCGGGCTCTGGCGGTTTCCTACCCCGCCGGCTGCCCCTGCACTAATACTCACGCTCCTCGCCGGTGGAGCTCCGCCCGGTTAATTACTCTGAAGGATCCTAATTCGAGATTGAAATGGCGATCCAAGGCGGCGGACTCCGATAATACTCCTCCTCCTCCTCTTCCTTCCACTTCCGCCGCTCCCGTTGATGCCGCCGACTCTGCTGCTGCTGGGTACTTTTTTCCCCTTGTAAATTCCCGTTTGCTGTCTTGAACTGTGGTCCGGCGATCGGTTTGAGTCAGATTTTGAACAGGAGAGTTGTGCTTACCACTGTTGACTGCCTGCTTACCTGATTGACGGATTGATAATTTGGGGGTGCAGATTTTGCATAATAGAAGGGCCGGAAACGGTACAGGACTTCGACAAGATGGAATTGCAAGAGATTCAGGACAATATTCGGAGCCGCAGGAACAAAATCTTCCTGCATATGGAGGAGGTAAGCTTTAGAAAGAAACTCCTTTGAAATATCAAAGCTCTAGAATTGTTGATCAGATCAAATTGGGGGAAAAGTTGTGATTTTCAATTGGCGTTGGTTGGGACTTGGGGTGGGATAAAAAGGTTCGACGGCTGAGGATACAGCAGAGGATAAAGAGCGCCGAAGTTGGAATCTCCGATCAAGAACCAGAGAGTGACCTCCCTGATTTCCCTTCCTTCATCCCCTTCTTGCCTCCTCTGGTAATCAAACCTCTTTACCCTCCCTTTTCTCTCTTCTCCCGTTATTGAATTAAGGGTAAGAAAGATGACTAACTGTGGTTTGCTTGTGCTATGGCGATGACGACAGACTGCAGCGAACCTTAAGGTGTATTATGGCACTTGCTTTTCGCTCATCTCTGGGATCATCATCTTTGGTGGCCTATTAGCCCCAACTGTAAGACAGTTATCTCTACTATCTCATCAGATCCCAACTATTATATTGTATATCCTTAAGCTTGTTGGAGTGATAGATGATCCATTATTTGTTCCCTTTTTTCAAACTTGTTCAGCTGGAGCTGAAGTTGGGATTAGGAGGCACCACATATGCCGATTTCATCACTAGTATGCATCTCCCCATGCAGTTGAGGTATATGATCCAGTGTTGCAAATATATCTTCTTTTCACTTTGTTGAGTGCTAATAGTATCATGTACCTTTGAGAATTGTTGCAGTCAGGTGGATCCGATAGTGGCATCGTTCTCCGGTGGAGCAGTTGGAGTGATCTCGGCATTGATGGTGGTTGAAGTAAACAATGTGAAGCAGCAGGAGCACAAGAGATGCAAATATTGTATTGGTACTGGTATGTGTTATTATCTCACCATTCTACAGACATTCCTTTCTGCTCCTTGGCCATGAAAACTTGTATGTGTGCTCAAGCTTGAAGGTAGCCTGATGATTGGATTGAATCTACTAGGGTATCTTGCTTGTGCTCGATGTTCAAACACTGGAACCCTCGTCCTAATTGAACCGGTTTCAACGACAGTCGGTAGTGGAGGAGACAAACCACTGTCAGCACCCAAAACAGAAAGGTGCCCTAATTGCTCTGGGTCGGGAAAAGTAATGTGCCCTACGTGCCTCTGCACTGGTATGGCTATGGCGAGCGAGCACGACCCACGAATCGACCCATTTGATTAAAAATGTGAGCTTTGCATGGAAAGGAAACAATCTTTTTGTATGCAACCCAGTAATGTAATGTAAGGCCTTTCGGTTGCGCCTGCACTAAGATATTCTTCTCGTGCCACGCAACGATGTTGTATATTCATATGGCCATCTGGTCGAATAGCCAAGCTGAATCAGGTAATGATCTTGTAAAGATGTGACTAATAAAGTGGTTTCCTTTTTCCTTTTTGTTCGTCGACTGATATGGGTGGATGCCTCAACTATTCTGGAAGTGTGAGTAATGGCGCTTAATTCCATGAGATGCCCTTTGATGAAATCATACTATCTGCAGTTTACTCGACTGGAAAGAAACAACATGGCTATGCTGACAAGGGTTGTAAGTACAGTTCTGATCATCCATGTAATCTTAGCAGTTGAGTCGATGATTTTGTTTACACAGACACCACCACATGAATTCAACGACTAAAATCAGGTGGTCACGGACTCATGGTAATCACGGTCTTCTAGGAGAGAACATTGTCGGACTACCGAGCTGTGCAAAATAGATAAACAGCAGACAGAAGCGGCGGGGTCGACTACTACTGCCTTTCTAGTCCAGCATAAAGAAGAAGTCACAATGATTTATATTGTTCAATCGAACGACAGGCATGAAGCAGATGTGCAATCTGGAAATCCAGGGGAATTGTAAAATGTTCACCTGTTCAGGTGCTGGAGCAGATGTACTCCTGGAGTTCTCGAGCGTTCATCAATCACAAATCCCACCTGTAAACCGTAGAGGTATTTATTTGAACAGACTTCCAGGTTACTGCACTACTACTGACAATAGACAACAAAATGGTTATACCTTTGTCAAGCAACCTCGGAGGAGTTTGAAAGGAATGCGAATCTACAAAACGCCTTACTTTTACTTTTTCAAAGTCAATATGCAGGTAGCTACAAAGTCTTGACAATTATTATTATGGATGAACACAATGGCTTAGTTAGATTTTGGATGGACTGTAGTCCTTAAAAATTTCGAATTGATTGGGATCCTTATATGAGATGGTGTCGGCGAAAGTATGGGGTCCTATATTTAAAAAATCATACTAAAACACATATATTTAAAAAATCAAACTTGACATTTTTTAGTAATCTCAATGACTAATTATGACAATTACCCTTTCTCCTTATGACACATTACTCTCATTTATGTGTATTCATGTTAGAGTTGTAGGAATTATGTATTTGTGCTTATAAATAGAGCACACAAATGTACTAAGACACATGAATAAGAAAACTCTCCTCCCTTTTTTTTTTGTCTTTCCCCTCTAATCTTTTCTTGTAGTTGTTTATATTTTCCTTAGTTTCTTAACACGTTATTAGCATGAAGTCTGTTAAAATCATGGTTGCTCATTGTTTCTTTACATAATCTAATATATTGGAGTAAGATCACAATATGATCAAGGTATGCAAATCTTCATCTTCTTTCATATGTTATTATCTTATCGTGTTGAGATTATCTCATTCCAGTATATTAAGATGTATGCTACTCTTTTCTCGTAGTAGACCATCCATTGATATTTTATCACGTACATCTATTTGGATTAAAATTTTGAGTTGTGTGATTTTATTTATATTATTTTGTGTTTTTACAATACATATATTGATTCCTTAAAATTAAATTTGTGTTTTGACATTATTGAAGATTAAAATTTGCTCATGTAGTACCAATAATAAGACATGTAATATAAGTGATGAGTTAATTTCTCAGTTTTCCGTGTTATCCTATTCTTATCAATCCTACATATCAATAGAAAATGCAAGTTCCAAGAGCCCTTATATTTCCCAGAAGTGGAAATTGAAGAATCGAAAGGCAAAGAAAGAAGTGGACATGTAACAAGAATAATGGTTATGTATGTTACCATTGTAATGGAAAAATGCGCTTGTCTCGTACCCGTTGTACGCAAAAGAGTTTATTCTACCAAGAATGGAAGGGAAAAGCTAATTCATATACGCTCTTGCAATATCAATATTATGGAAAATCTTTTTTGTATTATAAAAAAGGAAAATTGTTCTTGTAGTAGCAAAATCATTATGGGTTGACTTATCGATTGCTACATTGGACATATAGAGAAATGAAAGTCTAAAGATCTCATTTTCCAACAAAGTGGAAAAATAAAAATAAATTAGTCAAATGAAAGAAGTGGATATGGTAACAAAAATGTCGAAATATGAGTTACCATTGTGGTGGGAAAAATAATTGATCTTGTACCCGATGTATGAAAAGAAGTTTTATTGGGATAGGGTGGAATTGATAGTGCCTGCTTCTT
This sequence comes from Linum tenue, assembly GCA_946122785.1. NCBI lineage: Eukaryota > Viridiplantae > Streptophyta > Magnoliopsida > Malpighiales > Linaceae > Linum > Linum tenue. The sequence goes on from CAMGYJ010000002.1 coordinate 56,347,621, forward strand.
GTTTTGGGATAGGGTGGAATTGATAGGGTGGAATTGATAGTGCAATCTCAAATCAAAGATGAGATAAGACTCTACCAATATAAAGGCTAGAATCTTGACAACAATCTCAAAGAACAATTCACAAGCCTAAAGCTCAAGGAACCAAGATTTAAGTCCTTTATATAGTCCAAGGCAATAAAATAACCAAAACCATGAAAAGAACCAAAATCCTAAACCAAAAAGGAAGTTTGAACTCGCTTAGCCCGAAACCCGGTCTCAAATCCTCGATCGGGGATTTAAACCCACCTGATTGTGCGCCCTTCTGCCTTCATTCCTAGGTCCTTGCTGCTTCCCCGGTACCTTCTTCCATTCCCGATTGGGGACGAGTGACATCAGTCCCTCATTGTTGTAAAAGCTTTGCCCTCAAAGCTTGTGTTTTTTTACAAAAGACAACATCAACAGAATTTTCAAATGGAATCCTCCTTAGTGCAATCAATATGTGCCTTCGAGCAGTAAGATTGTTTCCCGTTCCGTCCTCCGACTTCCCGCTACTTGCATGTCCTTTACCCTTGCCCAATTCAGCTCCACCTGTCGTTGATATGCTCGGACTTTAGCTGGTGACAACGGATTCAATAGAAACTTCCGATCTCCTTTCATGAACCGATATCTATTGTGTCTTCCATCATGAATAACCCCTCGGTCATATTGTTATGGATGATCCAATAAGAGATGAGCAGCATTGGAGCAACATCACACCCAATTTCATATGCATAATCATCGATAAGAAAACAAACCTTGGTCTTCTAGTTGACTTTGATAGCTCCATAGTCGTTCAACCAAAATAAAAAAATGGACGGCCATTAGATGTGACAATTCTAAATCCAATCCACCAATCCATTTAAAATACCCAACTAATCTAAATCCAATTGGATTGGTGGATTCATGAATTATTGGCAAATTACAGTTCAGTATCTATAAATTTTATTTTTTACACTCTGGTACCTAAAATTTTATTTTTATACATAAATTATCATTGAAGAATTACATTTTGGTACCTAAAAATTTTCATTATGACATGGTAGTACCTGAACTTTTCACATTTTACATATTGATCCAAGATTGAGGATGTCATTTGGATTCATGAATAATCCACCAATCCATTTGATTCAATTCATAAATCGACCAATCCATTTGATCCATGAATCTACCAATCCATAAATCAATCCATTTACCACATCTAACTAACGTATTGAGAGATTTGTCACGGTGACAACAACAAAAAAATATAGGGTTATAGGTATAATATTCATGATTGGCGATTTTTTCAAAGGAATTTTAACAGACGGACATGTTTGATAATTTTTTCAAAGTACAAGGGCATGTTTGATATAAAAAAAATAATAAAGTGACATGTTTGATAAAGCATCATAGTAGAGAGACATCAACAGTATAATTTATAGCTGAAAAGTAAAACGGCCACCCCCATTCAAATTTTCCTGTCCATAGAGTGATTTTAGGAAGCTGATGTGGCAGGGTGTTGAGCGGGAAAAAAATAGAACTCTCCGCCAGATTGCAGAACTAAGAATCGTCCACTACCCACCTTTTTCTCCTGGTTTCCCACGTTATCATTTAGTTATCATTTATTTTTCATTTAATTTTTGTTTGGCTGAAATACCACCTTTTCTACTGGGTTATCCTTTCGCCTACCCGCAGGACAGGAGGAGAATCAGTTTCCATCGGAAAATTCTGGTAAGAGGCGTCACGGTTTCGTGTTCAGCGGAGGAAGGCGCTGACGGCCGGCTGTTGCTGAGTTCATGGGAAGACGACCAGACGTTTTGGTGGTCAGTGGCGGAAAGCAGTGACGGCCCGCTTCTGCTGCGACCGAGGAGATCGCGTTTGGGAGTGCAGCGAACGATCTCCGTGGCGAAGAGGTTGTCGACGATCGAGGCTTTCCCTTCCGGCGAGAAGCACAACTACTGCCGCCGCCACCACCGTCTCCCCCGCCGCCACGAACCCTGCTTCTTCTTTCTTCTCTGCTTCAGCCTCTAGAAGGTCGCTACAAATCGCTCCAACTGCTCGCATCTGTTGAGGAGCCATCGCCGCTGGGCTCGACGCAGCTGCTGCGGCCACCGCCGCCATCAGTGAAGCGCTCATCATCCCCTTCTTATCCCACCCGCTGTCGTTGCTTCCGTTTCCTTCCGCCGAGCACTTCACCACTCTCCCTCTCTTCGCCATCGACGACAGCCCTGCATATCACCCAATCGATTCAATTTCTTGGTTCCCCCAAGCTGAATTGATAAAAGCCAAAGGTAATTGTGAATTTCAGGGGAGGGGGCGTCAAGAGTACTCACCGAGAACTGGGGCGGAGGAAACCCCTAGAGAGGGATTGCGACGGAGAGATGCATGGATGAAGGAAGAAGCTGTGGTTGTGGCGGAGATGGACGCCATTTTTCACACTCTGACCCTGGGAAGGAAGGAAGGGATTAGGACGGTAGCTGGTTCTGTGAGAAACTACTGGAAGTAGTGAGCTTTGCAGAGGTGATATAATTTGCACAGCTTAATACTGACCATAAAATTTGCCCCCATCACAAAGTTCCATGCTAAGTTACTCTCCTTATTGGATCTTTTAGTTGTGTATAATTCTTGGTTTCGTGATATGGTATTGGAGATATGAGCAGGTGAGGTTTGGAACGGACCAGAGCATTAGCAGCAGTTGGTTGTGAGATGGTATGTGTAAAATGGAATCATGGTAATTACTTGGCTCTACTCATATAGGTAGGCTATATTTGAACCTCAAGGGAAGAATTCTCTTGCCACTCTTAAGCTTTTTGTTTAGGTTTCCAAAGTCAAAGTGTGTCTGCTTTATGTCAACATAATCAAGCTTAATTGAAAGCAATACTTCCCACTTTGTTCACTCAATTTTTCTGTGTTTCACGGCTTTCTTATCTAACTATTTTGTTTCTAAATTGCCTCTATTTTGGATATAACTTGCAGTTTAGGCTATGTAATCGACAACTAATGATTTAATCCATGACCTTCGGAAGAACGGTTTGAGTTTACATCTTCCCACTTTGTTCACTCAATTTGTTGAGTTCTTATGCTAATGTACGGTCTCTTTTTTCTTTTTTTCCTTTAGTAGTTTGGTCCAAGAAATCATGTGATCATTAATTTTTTCTTTAAGATCACTAGGTTCATCGATTTAGTTTGCCAATCAAGCATTTAACCTTCGCTTAGTTCCTAATTGAGAGCGTAAGATCATTTGTATAATAATAGTACATGCCTCCGATACTGTGTTAAGATGGAACTGAAATGAGTTGGATGTAATGTCTTTGTTTGGTCCACTTTTATTCAGTGTTCAAGAAGACGCGATTAATCTCTCGCCTAGGCGCGATTAATAGCTGGGCAGGAGGGAATCGCCCAGTCTAGCTCTGGGCGATTGATCTAGGCACCACCTGGGCACTCGGAGACGCGTTTTCACTTTGGTGGGCGACGCCTAGAACAACTAATAAAGGGGAAATTGTAGCCTTTTTGTGAAAATCCCAAACCCTATTCTATTTCCCCTTTCCACCCGCTCTGTAGCCTCTCCAAGAACCTGCCCAATCCTCCTGGAAGATTGATCAATCTGCACTCGCATTTGCCGGATTTGGTAGGCTAACTGGGTTGCCGGCGCCAATAGTCTCTCGAAGGCCCAGAGGTTTCTATTTTTCCATAGTTGCCAACAGAAAGTAGCGAAGAGGGATGCGTCTATCGGTCTATGGTATTAATAGTCATCTTTATCACTATGCTTTTCATTTTATTTGTTGCTTCTAATTATAATGATCAACAGATAAGTCAATAAAATATGTGATCGCGTTGACCTACGAATCAATTTGGAATTGTGCAAGTTGTTGAAAGTAAACACTATTTCAAGAGACATTGTTTTATGCAGGTATAACAGCTCCATTCTCTACTAGCAAAAGCAAAGTCGATCATTTGCCTGGAGGGAGGGAAACATCTTTGGGAATCTTCTTGAAATTCCCCGACTTTTATTGTTGATCATCTGACCTTCCAAAAATAGCGATGAGCATAATTTAATTGTCCATTTTTTTGCAAAAGGATAATAAATTACCAACTAATTCACTAATAATTCTTGAGCTTTACGGATGGTATTCTTTTTAATTAATTTTCTTTATTATATTTATTTATTGTTGTAAATTTTCACTTCATAATGTTAGTATACGTGTAACTATAAACATAATTGTTGAAAGCGTACTAATATTTGTGGATACTCGAAACCTAATATGCTATGAAATAGGTGGCAAACACAAGGACTATCGTAAATTTAGCATATGTTATACTATCGAGCTAAAAGCCGAGCACAAAGCTAAGAACAAATTTATGGGCACACAAATTTTTGACAAAAAAGTTTTTATTTGTTGGTGGTACATATTTGTTATAAATTTTTAGAATCTTTCAAATGGCATAGTAGACAAATCTATAAGTGTTGACTTCTAGATATCAAAGGCAACACCAAAATCAATTATAAAAAATCCATATTGATTTCCTAAAATCATGAATCTTTTTCAGAAACTTAATTTTCACAACAAATGATTGTATGTTTGAACTATAGAGTGCCTTATTTAATTAAAATTTTGAAGAAATAATTGGAATATTTCAGATATGTCCATTATAATACAATTGTACTATCCGTATACATTAATGTTAGCTATTAACAACCACAACTGCTTTTGGAGATATATATTATTTAAAAGTGAATTATTAGTTAATAATTTTGTATTTTCTCAATTAGTACCTAATGGTTGTCGACCATAAAATTTGAATCCTTTATTTGATAGATTTTTATCCCTCCAAATTACTAATAGGGAAAATCACTTGGATTTTATAATTAATACTTCAATGCTTAATTATTTTATTTTCATGGATATAATAGAAAAATAAGTGAATAATATCAAATTTTATGAAGAAATATTTTTTAAGTAATTTATTCTAACAATAGGAAGTGATTTTTTTCTTAAATGTAAAAAATATATAGACAACAGTAAGCGATAGCATGATCAATACAAATACTTATAAACTAACTAATGTTACAATCAATAATTCGCACAAATATTAGTTTCAACCGACTAATAAACTATTTAGAAGATCCCAAATTGTTTGAAAATATGAAAAAATAAATTAATATAAAATTATAATAAATAAAACTAAATTTATCCGACCAACGGATCGGGTAAAAAAGCTAGTATTATACCTATAACCCAAAATATAATAGGAGTGAGGCTAACCCATTCCATAAATAGCGGTTGGCCCCATCAGCAAATGGGCTTCTTTGTCTCAATAACAATTTCTCGCTGCCGGCCCATATCTCAGGTGTTTTGGGCTTCAAAAGACGAAATGTCTCCGGCGACGATTGGAGACGACTTCAATCGATGGAGGCTCTCATCGCGTCCTACGGAGACGATTCGTCGGATTCCGACTCCGAAGTTCCTCTCTCGGCAAGAACCGATGCGGTCCCAGCGTCAAAACAATCGACGGCCACAAAGCTGCCGCCTCCTCCTGTCTCGCTTCTGACGCCTCCCAACTCCATTGGTACCGTCAAAAGGCTTCAAATTTTAATTTACTACTCCCTATTCATTTCTGCTCACCAGGTGTTCGACCTTTTGCCAATGAAGGATCGACGGATTTCTTCCAACCCAGTCAGCCGAGTCGACTGAGAAGCTTTCCCCACGTGGAAGGAAACTATGCTGTGCACGTCTACATCCCAGTTCATATTCCTCCTGCATCAAAGAAAGAAGTTGCGCTGTTTCTCAAGCAACTTTCGCCTCTTGTACCGGACCTCCACGTCGTGGACGCCGATGTTCCTTTGCACATTCTTTGCCAGGACGAGCAGAAGCTCGAGCAGTTTGCGGTGGGAAGTGAGTTTCATGTTAGCCTGGGAAGGACGGTGCCCATTCGTGTTCATCAGATTGATTCCGTGGTCTCGATGCTTCGCCAGAAGCTTCAGTCTCCCAGACGGTGAGATGTTTTTGCTTCTTGCCTTCATCCATAACAAGCATATGAAAAAGACTCAAACTTTTTGACAAGTGAATGCATTGGAAGCAGGTACTGGATCGACTTCAACAAGTGGGAGGTTTTTGTAAATGATGATCAAACACGCACCTTTCTTTCAATTGAAGTGGTTACAGGGGGTTTAGCTGAGGTATCTTCTTGCCTTGCTCCATGGACCTCCTTCCCAATTCCCATATTGTCACATTAGCTAATGTGCTTCTGTTTCCTATTCAGATCAAGAAACAAATTCATTCTGTTGATGAAGTGTACAGGTTACACAATCTTCCCCAGTTTTATGAGGTTTGAGTTCACGACCTTGGCAGAATGCAAGCAATGCCCTAATACGTCGATCCTCTTTTTGAGTTTCACCATACGATGTTGAATTTTGTTGGCTACAGGATCCACGGCCACACATATCTTTGGCATGGGCATTGGGAGACATCAGTGGTTCCTTAAAGAGAGCAGTGGATGAAGAAGCGAGGAGGCCAGTTCTGAAGCGGGTATTCACTTGTAAATTTAGTGGCATTGAGTGCAAGATTGGTAACAAGGCATACAAAATTTGTAAACTCAGTGATGATTAAAGTCGGTGTTCGATGTTAGACTTCAGGGGACTCTATGTGTCATTCTCTGTACAAGCTGTTCAATACGATACATAACTGTTCTTGCCCAATGAACAGCAAACCCCATGAGTATGGGGAGTATTGATATTGATGGGACAACAATCTTCTTAAGTTCATCCGGTGCGATGGTGATGATTGACGTGTTATATGCAACATACATTGCCGTCATGCATATCTGCAGCTCGAGTTGTAAAGGAAATCTCTTTGTCAGGACATTGATCATCAGTAGAGCGGTGGAGAATCCAATCGTGTTGAACACCGCGACCATGGAGTACGCAACTGGATTTCCTGAAGCCAGAACGGACTCCCCTGCATTATGTGGTTTTGTATAGTCTGCGGTGGTGTTTTTCCCTGCTGCGTGCGTGTCTTGCCAGACGCCACCAGGAGGGTTGATGCCGATCTGGAATGTCGCAGTGGCAACCAGAACTGCAATGACCAAGAGCGCACTTCTGGCTTCGCTCGGAGAGTCTCTTCCCTTCTTGAATTTGAAGTACTCTATCAGCTCTTTTGCTTCTGCAGTTCGCCGACGTGGCACTGGTAGTGTCGAGTTGGAAATGGTTACGGTTGTATGATCAGCTGAGTGTTGGGATGTGGGAATCTCTCTGGCGCTGGCTCGTAGTGCTCCAGCGGCTTGAAGGATGTCAATAATTTCTCTGTCGCCTGCCTCACTTGGGAACATGAGCATCAAATCTAGCGCCGTGAGACCTGCGTGGTTCATGGCATTTGCGTCTAGAGTGCCTGCAATTCTGTTTCCCAGGAGCAATTCAATCACCTGGACCGAAGCGAACCTTTTAGCCCCTTCGAAATTCATCGGTCTCACTTGTAACTTGACAAACACGAAACCCAAAGAAACATTGTAAAACACTTACTGGTCTCTGTTTCTTCCATGCCGCAAGATGAAGAACCGTGTTCCCCTGTTCATCCTTGAAATTCAACGCCTCTCTTTTATTCTTCTCCGCCATCCAATCCGTCAAAACCTTAACTGCTCCAAACTGGCTGTTCCTCACCGCCAGGTGGAGAGCAGTCTCTCGCCGGGCAGTCACATCGTCGACACAACCGGGACAGGTCGCCAGCATCTCGCCGATAACCTCCACCCTGCCTTTCATGGCCGCGCAGTGAAGAGCCGTCAATCCGTCTCTTCCTTCTTCCACCCGACACAAATCCCTGTTGACCTTCACCAACTCCCTCACGATCTCGAGCTGCCCGCTCACCGCCGCGAAGTGCAAGGCGGTGAGGCCGTCTTGGTTCACTTCGCCGGCGAACTCTGGCTTCAGCTTCAGCATCTCTCTCGTGAAGTCAACGTGCCCGGCGATTGTGGCGACGTGAAAGGGATTTTGCTGCGGGGAACATGCTGCTGTTGAGTGGAGAAGAAAGGGGTTTGATCGGAGGAGTTGGTGCAGTGCGTCGACGTTTCCTGCCTGACACGCTTCGATCAACGCCCTCTCCATTGCGCCTGACACACCTTCGATCAACGCAGGCTCGTAATGAAGGAGTAAAAGAGTTGAATGTGTATAAATGTCCTGTTGGCTTGCTTGACCAGAATTGGTCATGGGTCACAACACAATTATCAAAACCCAAAAAATGTCAAAAGTAAACGAAAAAGAGACAAGTGTAACTGTGTTCCCGTTCTACTTTCAACTGCCACAATCTCATTGTTAACAATGAAGAGGTTATACGTATAATAAGTCACTCTATTATTTTTTTACATCAAACATGCACTTATATTTGGAAAAATTATCAAACATATAGTAAAGAGACATATTTGATAAAATTGCACAGAAGAGGGACATATTATACTTCTAACCCTAAAAAGGGAGAATAATGAGTTCATAAAAGCTCTTTTGATAACTCTTCAAATTTCAACCCCATAGAGAAATATTTACATACAAAAACCGTAACACAATCCAACCTGAAGAGCGTCTTGCCCAAAATTAATATAGTTTTTAGTAATATGAAAAGGTTAACCACGATTAAATCGTAATTTTGACTTTTTCAATACAACCTCGACACGGTTTATCCTTATCCTGCCTGCCCATTATTGCGGTAGTGTCTTTTCCAGTTTTATTGTCAGGATTGGAGAATAACTTTTAGCCGGGGGAAAAGGGTTAAAACAGTATCTGGATGAAAGTGAAATGGGTGGTTGAAGCAGAAATCCTAATCTGCCTCCATTACAAAATGGGGTTTTTAACTCGTTGAATTGTAGAAAGAATGAACCGATTGCCGCCAGAGACTTTCTGGTGGTTGAAAAAACACCAGATTGCAGCTGGCTTCAGAGCCCTGGAATAGACTCAAGATTGTATTTATGAGAGGCTTCAACTTCTTTGCCGTCCTGGGACTTCGACTTCTTGGTTGAATCAATAGCCTGCAAATATGTGTACGATGATGATGTACGGGGATGAGGTGAAGGGCTTGGACTGCTGATTCTGCTAGCAAGGAAGCGCCGGATTAAACCCCTTAGGAAGGGAGCCATTGTGTCTGGCTCGTATTCTAAGTAATACATAATTCCTCCCATGCAAGCGCAAAACAGTGCTACCTGCATTCATTACAAACCCAGTATGTTTTGATCAGCTATAGCAAATTCTGTATTACCAAGATAATCACTTCCATGGGTGAATGAATGTGCAGCTAACAGACCATAAGAAAAATGCAGCAAACTCCTCTCAATGGTTAGCCTCCTTCGTCTCATCTATCTCTCGATTGTAAGGTGAAAGATGACATGTAAGAGAGACCAGTGTTCATGTTCAAACAATTTGATTCAAGTAAACTATTTTTTCTAACTGGATGAAAACAAAACACAGGCGAGTTATATCACAATTACCTCAGCATTCTTTAGCTTAGGAAGTAGGTGGCGGTTAACTAAGATGTACCACAATGAGTCTCCAGAACGAGGAAGGACATACAGTGCAAGTTCTGCACGTCTAGACTTTTTCTCAAATAGTACAGAGAGTGCCGATAGTCCACCCGCCACCCAGTACAACAACTTGTGGTCTCTGACGGCAACTTTTCGATGCAGGCATATCACACTCTAGCACCATCCAACACAAACTAATGAGATCATATTCACCATATAGGGGGGGGGGGGGGGGGACAAAATAAGGAGTTTTGACACATGCCCACCTGAAAAATTCCAACAAAAGCAGACAAGAAGGTTGTCGACCGAACAGCATCCCTCAGAGCAAGCCAACATGTCCGTGCAGGCGCATCCATGAACTTCAAAGGGTGTCAATGGCATCAGCAAACAAATAAGAAACACTTGTTCACTGATCTTACAAAAAACAATGAGCATGTTTGTGTAAGCTAACAAATAATTAACTTACAAATATGTTGACTAAGGAATTGAGAAGCCAACACACATTCCTATCTAACTTTTCAAAACAACTATTAACCCTAAACCTCACAGATTATTCAAAAGTAAGCCAACCAACTAATAGATCTTCATATCCAACTTCTTCCCTGTGAGATAACCATCCACTCTTTCATATATACGAATGATCCCAACAATCACTAATTTATTGGGTAATGTTTATTTTTTATCCAAATCTTTTTCAGATTCATTTATATTATTCAAACCTATTAAAATGCTATTAATTAGCCAAATCTTTCATAATGCATCTAAATATTAGCACATTTTACTTTATCGTTAATAATTTTGTAACTCTTTTCTTAGTTAAAAGACTAAAATTTTTAAATGCTGACCTTCATGTGTCTCTTCCAAGTCGGTATCATGTTGCCAAGTCAATATTACTAACAAAATTGATAACTGAAAGTTAAAATTTTGCTAATTTTTAGTATTTCGATAGGTTTGGCTAATAAAAAAGAATTCAAAAAAAGTTTGGCTATTAAATAGACATTACCCTAATTTCTTTATCATCAAAGAAATTAGGGCAAATACAATATATTAGCCATAACTATTAAGCAGCGGGGAATTATAGCCACAACTATCGAAATACAAATTATTAGCCAATCGTTAACTTTTCGTTAACACTTCTGTTAGTAATGATGACTAAGCTTTTACGATGGTGAGCTGGCTCCCACGTGGCAGTCATCATATCATATTTTTTACGAAGATGACATGACCTTCTACGTTAAAAATTTGAAAACAGTAACGGGCTGTTAGCCAAATTTTGACCCACAACAATAGTTATGGCTAATAATTTGTATTTCGATAGTTGTGGCTATAATTCCCCGCTACTTAATAGTTATGGATAATATATTGTATTTACCCAAGAAATTATATATCATGTCATAAATTGCTCTTCTATCGATACAAAACATCTCCTATCTTACAAACTCAACTTTATCTAAAACCCAAAAAAAAAAGCATTTTTTCTTCACTGCTACTAAAACTTATAAAAAAGTCAAGTTGAAACAAATACACCCATAAAAGAGAAGGCAAGAGTTAATGGAGTCAAATACTGTACCTTCTGCAAGTGCAGCACAACATAGGGTACAAAAGTCAGTGAGAAGTAGAGGGGAAATGTTTTCCTGAATGTAGCTGATGCTGCATTACCCTGTTGAATTAAACATGAATCTGTACCCGGATGAATAATAGAGCAAGGGATGATGGCAGGGGCTTCTCCCAACTTCAGAGGGTTCAGCTTTCCCTTTGTAGATAAATAAGCAGATAGTGCAGCGATGTCCACCGGACCACCTCTACAAGTTTCTCTTACAGCCTTGTAGACTGGCTGTGCAACTGGCCCTGTCTTCTGAATGAAATCGTGATATGCTTTTGGCAGACTATCAGGATGCATTACAAAGGAATACATAACCTACAACAAGGAAATGAGAAAGACCATATGAGAAACGGAAAGATCAGATGTGAGGATAGACCGGAAAAAAGTTCAGTACCATTTCTAAAGTAACCCACCACATTAGAAGTGATGACACAAAATTTGATCAGCGTTTGTTAACAAGCTAGAAGCATGATTCTTAATCTGAACATTAGTACTTCAAAGGGATGTTATATTCAACTGTTGCCACACACCTGCGCACACGCCAAGGAAAAGAGCAATGTGTCTCCGTGTCTCCAATGGCTACCCCAAAGGTGAAACTTGTTCTTGGATTTAGCAGAATTATAAGCACACTGATTGCATGAAAGCGAACGATTAGCAGCAACTTGAAAAGAAAAGATCAAAACCTAAGTGTAGTAGAAACGACTTCAAGTACAGGGGATATGCATGTACCTGAGCTAATCGAGCCAAAAGATAAAGAGCAAGCGTACGCCTACTGTTGGGATCATCCAATGCTAAAACCGACAACCCCGCAGCAGAACCTGCTAAAATTCTGCTCCAATCATCCCCTTAAACAATGTCACAAAATAAGGAATAGGGCCCCGTCCCCGCCCCAAGAGTTGCAGGAAACAGAAGAAAGAGAGACCAGTACTTACGCGTTCCAAGGGGTCTCCTTCTTTCTGCACTTCCTCAACAAGCACCTAAGTGCATGATAAGAGCCCGTGAATCCACCAAAGAGCAGACCTACACGACATGCCTCTTCTCTGACGATCAGATCCTTCTCTGAAACTAATTGCTGCCCATCCAGAAACATATGCTCATTCAGAGTTCACACACTACCGCCCCGCAATACAATAATTGTATACAATCATGGAGAAATTCCCAGTGCATCAGAAATGAACTGATAACAGTACCCAGTGTCAATCCCAACCACCGTCACAAATTCCACATAGAAAGAAATACTAGAAACCTTCAATTGCATACCAAATTCCGGCATAATTTATGGGATAATGAGTGGATCAGTGGGCAATTAGAGTCGGGGAGCGAATAAACGAAACGAGAGGATGAAAGAAAACCTTTAGATCGAGCAAGGACGAGTACGATTGTCCCTTAGCGAGCTTGAAAGCGCGAAGCAAGATGCCGATTCCGACACGGACGCCGTAGGAGAGGAGAAAGCTCTGGCAGAGATTACCGATGGCGTGAGCGACGCAGGATTCATCTGGTGGGTGATCACAAGGAGGGTAATTGGCAAGCCCACGTGCGGCTTTCCGCTGACGGCGCTGCAACTCCTGGATGGCCTCCCGGAGCCGCTCCTCCGCCTCGCGAAGGCGGCGCTCGGCGTTGGAGTTATCGTTGGCTGAGGAGACGGGAGGCGGGGAAGGAGGCGAAGTGGGGGAATCGGGTGGAGAAGGCATCTGGAGCGAGCTGGCTACAGGGATGGTCTTTACTCGTTGGACTTGTTTATTGGCAGTGCACGATGATGACGAAGAAGAAGAAATGGCGAAGAACAATTACAATGCTACCGCATGGTGAATTGGTAATGAGAGACGGCTGGTAGGTTGAAGGTGGGGATGGTGAAGAGGACGAGAATGGAAATGGCGATTACGCAGACGGGAATTGAAACAGCGGAAATGGGAAGTGGAAAGTTGAGAAGGAAGGAAACATATACATTTGCAGGGGTCCGGGTTGTAAAACCGGTTTGTAGTTTTTTTTTTTTTGACAAGAGGACATTGCATTTCATTAGCTTTGAGAAGCAAATTGTTACAGCAGAGGGGAAACAACATCGAGAATCTGTACCCATTGTGAGGGTAGAGTTCTATTGGCACAAGATCTAGCAACCCAATCTGCTTTACAATTGTTCCTACGCCTAATATGCTTGATCCGAATCAGAGGATTAGCCCCCAAAATCTGTTTGATGGAGCCAATCCATGCTGCTGCCTTCCAGGGCCATGAGCCTGAGCAATCTTGAATGGCATTCACCAGGGGGAGACAATCGGAATTGACTAGGCAAGGAGTGGAAAGGCTGGCCGCCAGTCGCGCGCCCTCCAGAAGCGCCTTAGCTTCAGCTTCAAGCGGTGAAAAGCAATGCATGATCTCAGCTCTACCGTCACAGACTTGACCGTGGCTGTTCGAGACAACCACGCCATATGCCGCCTCCTGTGACTCACTGAAGAAGGAGCCGTCACAGTGTAACTCAATATCATGAGTACTTGGCGGTGGTGAAGAAAGATTCGGTATATGGGTTAGCTGAGGAGCAGGGGGAGTAGGGGTCCGTTTTCTAGGGCAGGAGATCCAACGGAGGTGAGCCACATTTGCCTTTGCACATGTGGAAGGGGGCCAAGGGCTTGTATTCTTGAACACTCGTTCATTTCTTGCCTTCCAAATCTGCCAAAGGAGGAAGATGATTCTTTGGATCGATAAAACAGAGTACCTGGGTTTTAGGGCAAACAACCATTCCATGACAGGAGTGTTAGGAGTAGGCCAGGGCAGAGATGGCCATTCCTTTTGCCATCCTTCAACTGCGTGAGGGCAGGTGAACAGCACGTGATGAATTGTCTCCGACGGGTCCGCACAAATCGGACATGACCTGGAAGGGGAGCAACTTCGCCGGAAGAGGTTTTCCCTTGATGCCAGAGCCCCCTTTGCAACTCTCCAAACAAAAAATTTCAGTTTTGGAGGGATTGATAAGCTCCACAGCCACTTCCACATTCCTTTTTCCGCCTCCGAGACCTCTTGCCTAATTCCTTGAGTAGATCTGCTACGGTTATGAAAGTGGTAATAGGCTGACTTTACACTGAACTTGCCCTGTTCAGTAAACCGCCAAGCCCAGAAATCATCCAGCGTCTCCGGTCCGATGGGAACAGCTGCCACTTGTTTTAAGTCCTGGGGGCTGAGAAAATTGGCAAGCACATCGAATTTCCATTCTCTAGAGACGTCATCAATCCAATTATCCGCTGTAGTCTGGTCTGGCCATTCAAAATCAAGGAGGGGGCCTGCTCTGTCTCTTCTCCAGGGGTCCTGGAAAACCTTTGTATTTCTGCCATTACCAATCACACGGATAATTCCTTGTCCCATCCAGACCTTTGCTTCACACAGACTAGACCAGATCCATGAGGCTTTACCTCCTTTCTTAGCATTCAGGAAGTCTGTTTTTGGGAAGTAGATGCTCTTAAGGACCCGAACCCACAAAGCTTCTTTGTTAGTCAGCATCCTCCAGGCTTGTTTTGCCAGCAGAGCCAAGTTGAAAATGTGAAAAGGTCTGAAACCCAGTCCCCCTTCCTCTTTCGGGGCATAAAGAACATGTCCAGCCTTCCAATGGATAGTCTTCTTGCTCATCGACCCTCCCCAGAAGAAACTTTTCAGCATCGAGTCCATTTTCTTTGTTGTAGCTTTAGGGAGAAGGAAAAGGCACATAATATAGGAAGGAATAGCTTGAAACACAGCTTTCAGCAGGACCTCCTTACCACCTGGGGAGAGAAGCAGGCTTTTCCATGCCTCCCCTTTCTTCTCCATTCTTTGAATAAGAAAGTTGAAAGTCTCTTTCTTTGATCTTCCCCATTGAGTAGGAACTCCGAGATAAGTGGAATGACTAGTATTTGAATTGAAACCCGAGCTCTGGATAATGGTTCCCTGTTCGTCCGTGGAAACATTGGAGCTAAAGAAAATTGATGATTTTTCCTTGTTGACTTCCTGTCCCGTCACTGCCCCATAATTGTTGATAATATCCAAGATAATCCCTGCCTCTTCCGGAGAAGCTTCACCAAAAATAACCGTGTCATCTGCAAAAAGGCAATGTGAGAGAGTAGGACAATGTCGGTTCAATTTGATACCCTTGATATCTTTTTTGTAGACTGCTTTCTCAATAAGGAAGGAGAGGGCATTTGAGAGGAGGATGAAGAGCAGGGGGGAGAGGGGGTCACCCTGTCGAATCCCTCGAGAAGGTCTGAACTCAGCCGAGGGCTCTCCATTGAACAGTAATTTGAAACTGACAGTAGAGATACAAGACTGAATCCATCCACACCACAACTCATTAAATCCATAAGCTCGGAGGAGGTTGATTAACAGATCCCATTCAACCAGATCATAGGCTTTTCTCATATCCAACTTTAGCATCATCTGTTTTTTGTTACCAGTTTTGAGTTTCTTGAGGTAGTTGAGCACTTCATGGACAATAATGATGTTGTCCTGAATTTTTCTTCCCCCTGTGAAAGCTGCTTGTAATTCATTCACCAAACCTGGCAACCACGGTTGCAGTCTGTTAGTCATGATTTTTGTGATAACCTTGTATCGAAAGTTGCAACAACTGATTGGTCGGAATTGACCCATGCTTTCTGGAGCATCGACTTTGGGGATGATAGTAATGAAAGTCTCGTTCCATTTATCCGGCAAAACACCTGTCAGGAAGAAAGAGGTGACTTCGTGGCAGAACTTGTCACTCAAGATGTGCCAGTATTTCCTGAAAAACATCCCTGGGAAACCATCTGGTCCCGGGGCCTTGTTAGCTCCCAACTGAAAAATTGCTTTTCGAATCTCCTCTCTCTCGACTGGCGCACATAACATTCTGTTCGCCTCCTCAGTAACCAGACAGGGGAAGCCTTCCAGAATGCTAGGATCAAGCATACCATTCCTGCTAGTGAAAAGACAGCAGTAGAACTCCTTTGCGTGGTTACTCAAATCAGTAGCATTCGTGATCCAAGTATCATCTTCCAATTTAAGTTTCATAATGCGATTTCGGTTCTTCCTTGATATTGTGCTCGCGTGGAAGAAGCCTGAGTTCTGATCTCCCTCCTGAAGCCACGAGACCCTCGATCTCTGGGCCCAAAAGCTTTCCTCCAATGCCCAGTGTTTCTCTAATTCAAGATGGAGCTCCCTCTCTTCATTAACCACATCTGTAAAACGATTAGTCCCTTGTAGCACCTGTAATCTTTTCCTTATCTCCTTTTCTCTCTTAAGCTTAATCTTTCTTTCATTACTGGCCCAAGCTTCCAGTTCCTCCTGGCAGTCAGCGAGAATATCTTGGACCAGGCCCCCTCTATCACAACTTCTCTGTATTATCTGGGAGCATTCCTCACTCTCACGCCATCTCTTATCAAATCTGAATGGGACCAGTGGACCACGTCCTCTTGGATGGAGGTCAATTCTAATTGGACAGTGGTCTGATTCCACGAAGTCCTCGTGAAAAACAGTGGCCGCCTCAAACTCTGTTCTCCATGCCACTAAGCACAAGGCTCTGTCGAGCCTTTCCCTGATGAGATTCTGACCTTGCTGTTTGTTGCTCCAAGTGTAAATTTGCCCCGAGAAACCTAGGTCCATTAAAGCATTCCTTGCAATAAAATACTTGAAAGGGTTGACGTTCTCATTCCTAAGGGGACAGCGTCCCTGTTTTTCACAAGGGGAGAGGGCTACATTCAAATCACCAACAACAAGCCAACTTTCATCCTGATTCGCTCTAAGGTTCGTAAGTCGATCCCACAGAGCGTTCCTCTCTACCGCCGTGGTAGGGGCATGGATGAAAGTGCAAAAAAACTTGACTCCGTTCCTACTGATGCTAGTGTCCATAAAGGACTTACAGGAATCCAACACAACTACATCAACATCCTCCTTCCACCAAAGCGCTAACCCACTACCTTCCGTTCCAGGGCTAACATAATCAGAATGGGCAAACTTCATTTGTCTTTTCTTCTCCTCCATAAAGGAGTCTTCTTTCCTGGTTTCCATTAAAAACAGCACGGACGGGCCGAATTGGCGACAGAGTCTGCCGCAGTAGCTCCTTGTAAGGGGCTGGCCGAACCCCCTACAATTCCAACTCAGGATCCTCATTCTTGAGGAGGCGGCCTATGGCTTGCCGCCGCTGCCGTCGGAGTGACTGACTCCCCTTCGCCCGACTGGCACCCTTCCGCCGTGATATCGGCCAGACTCTTCTTTCTGATGCCATACTTCCTTCTCTGGTAAATGCGACGATTTTCCCCTGGTACAAAAGACAGAGATTCAAAAGACAAGTTAGTGGGAATAGCCTGTTGCTCAGTTGGGGTGGGCTGGGTGGTGCGATCTTCGGGCTTCCGTTTCTTCTCGGGCCTGGTCACAGCTTCCTCACTATTTGGCATAAGAGCCGTTGGAACTGGGCTTTGGAATTGGGCCTGATTGTTGGTCACCTGACTCAGTTGATCCATTGCTGATGGGCTAGGCGAGGCCTCCGTAGGAATGAAAGACGGGCTCGCCAGAGAAAGCGACTAGCCCATCTCGAAGAGGCCCGCCATCTTGTCATGATCCCTATCTCTTCCCCCAAGATCCAGACTCCTCTGCATCGCTCTGGTCGTCGCCTCCATGTCCAGCTCCAGAACAGCAGATTGCAGGGTGTTTGTCGGGTTGACTCCATCTCCTCTGTAAACCCAGTCAGTTGATCTCCCAGTGCTTGGCAGGATGGCGTAGCCCGGTGGGTAAGGGAAAGGGCCCTGTATAGGTAGGCCTGTGAGAGTGACTTGAGAAGATTCCCCTCGGGAACCGCGAATCTGCTGTCTGCCTGTGCTCTGACTTGTCAGCCTCTTAGTCCTTGCCATCTTCTCCCTGAAAGATGCCGGCGGGGTGTTGGCCGGAGAGTCATGCCCGGCTCGCAGTGCATCATTGTACACCTCTGACGGATCGGTACTGAGCCCTCTCCTACGGTGGTCCTCCCTAGCCATGCAATTGTGGATGAGATGGCCGAGTCTCCCGCAGAAATAACACAAATCCATTATTCTCTCATATTTGAAACTGACCCATACTGCGCTGTCCCCCACTGGATATTCGAAGCCGATCGGGATGGGTTCGTCAATGCTCACCTCCACCTTCGCTCTGACGAACTTCAACCAACCTCTGAAGTCGAAGTTCGATCGATCAATACAGTGTAACTGGGGGAAGATAAAAGCTGCGACTGCCTGGACTGCTTCCTCGTCCTTCAGGGATTGTGGGAGATCATGCATTTGAACCCAAGTTGTGACTGTGGTGATGTCAGCTGCCTCGGCCTTTTGCTCTCCATCCCATTTCTTTAGGGCAACCAAGGTGCTGCTTAGGTTCCAAGGCCTTACTTCATACACCGCGTCCCTCTGATTTGCTGACTGGAAAGAGTAGACGAACAGGTTTTCCTCTTCCTTAGTGACTTGAACCTCCCCATAAGCCCTCCATTTGTTGGTGGCAGCATTCCTGGCTTTTGGAAGGTTGATACTAGCATCAGTTATCCATTTCCCCAGTAACATTGACATACCACTACCTCTCGCACCCACAATGGTCGGTCTCACATTTAGGATCAGGTGGCTTTTCTCTCCTCTCAGACTTTGTGATAGATTTTCCATCTTTCCTCTGTCTCTGTGGTTGGTACTATTTCCAGAAAGAGGTTGGGAAGGAGTTTTTGCTATTTCAGGTTGGCTGAGCACTGCTTCTGTTTTTGGGATGTTTGGTGAGGAGATTGGCTTCTCCGGTGCGCTCCTTAAATAGCCAGATTGGGTACCTGGGGCGAACTGGAGTGTTGCCTGATAAATAGTTAATGCTCCCTGCATTGGTTGCTTGTTCACCTGTCCCTCTCTGCCTCTCTTCCCCACCGTTACTCCCTGTAAACTCCATTTATGGTTATAGCTATCCGCCGAGCTATTTCCCCCCACGGCAAGTGTTCGAAGCTTCCACTCCTTGTATGTGTATCGAGACCTGTGACTGAGCCCAGCGCAATAAATACCCACTCTCTGTTCTTTTGCTTGCTCCAGTGCCATGACTGCTCCGGCTTCAGTTCTAATCATTACTGGAGAGTATTCTCTCGTTCCCCCTGTCTCAGGTGCTCTGCTGCCATAAATTCTTTTTGTTGTCCTCCTCCATATAGGAGAAGTCTGTTGGTAGCCATAAATATTTGCTTCTGCTTTTTGCCTTCCTTGGATACCCAAATCTTCTCTGCCATTCCCATATTTACTCCTCTGGCCTTTGATTGACCTCCGTTCAGGTGGTTTTGGCGGCGGATTGGTTGATCCACTGATTTGCCCTTCTGTGCAGATCTTCCTTTCATTGGTCCTTGATAAAGACTGGGTGAGCCCCTCTTCAATGCTCTGCTTCTTCTCCGCCCCTCCCCTGCTAGTCTCTGACTTTTTCTTAATTGACACACTAGGGAAAAACGGTTGACAAGAGAAATTGATTGCTCCATAGACGGCAGCTGTAGAGGCTCTGGTTTGATGAGCTTGAAGGATTGGATCAGGAAGAAGGTGTGTAGATCCAGATAGTCGAGGGGGAGAGAAAGAGGAAAGAGAAGAGAGAGGGAAAGACATTTTTTTTTGGTTTGTAGTTTTTATGTTGCGCCGGTTTGACAAGTGGAATGGTATAATCGGTGTATGTCAGTTCATATCAATCTAACAAAATATGTATAAATATGAAATTATTGACATCCAATGTATTTAATCATATATAAAATATATTTATAGATAATTTACATACAATCCAACAAATAACATCAACATTTACCTTTTAATTCATAAAATTAATCTTTTGTATTAGTTAAATTTCCTAAATCGACGTCATTTTGCTTAAAATTCGTAAGTAGATCATTTCAGGTCATACCGGTGATGTCATGTCGGTTTCATGAGCGGGACAACAGGTTCAACCAACCGGCATGCCACCGACATGACAACCATGACTGGGTTTTTCTTTGTTTTTGTTCTCTCGACCGACCTCTCCTCTGGCATGGGCCTCAGACCTAGGAAGGCGAAGGCAAACTGTAATATTTTACTGTATTTTAATTTCTTTTAAAATTACTACATTTTATTTTAAGGTTAATGCCACATTTGGTCACTGGGTTTATTAAAATGTGTCATGTTTAGTCACTAGATAAAATTGATATCAATTCTGGTCACTCAAATTACTGAAACATATCATATTTAGTCACTCTATGTTACTCTCCGTCCAACTCTGTCAATATCTTGTGCATGCAGAAGGAGAGATCGATCCCTTGCATGTCGATAATCTTCCATGAAATAGTCTTCTTATGCATGGCTATTAGGGAAGCGTTTATGATACCGGGTAACTTTTCACCTTTTGCTAAGTAGGCATATTCTAAGTGCTCCGGCAACGAATTTAATTATAAGTCATGAGGTTCTTTGTAGGATGTTTTAAGGGGTGGTACTAGAGGAACCTGTGTGCATTCTTCTTCCTTTGGTTCCAATACCCTTATTCACTCAAAATAGGGGTGGTACTAGAGGAACCTGTGTGCACTCTTTCGAAGCAATGATTTCCCGACCTCTTCTTGGGCATTAAGCTCTCTCAAAATAAGACATACCTAGAGGGGGGGGGGGGTCTTCCAAGAAGCATGCTGTCACGGACGAGAGTGTCTCGGTAGTCTTTTTACGGTTCAAGTCATCATCCTGGATGTGGGCTTGATCCATTTTGAATGTGACACGCGTGGAGACACTCGAAGGTTGAATTTCCCCCGTGCATATTGACCATTTCTTGAGTAGTAGCCAGGAATGGGAGGCCCGAGATTATGCTGGCGAGAGGATTTATCTTCCAATTGTATCGTCATTTGTGGCAAGGTGAAGCTCAACGGATGCCTGAGTTTTTTGGGAATCCGCCGATGGTTAAGCACAACAAAGCATTCCTCTCCCAGTTGTATTGATGCTATATCATCAAGTATCTTGTTTTTGGAAGTAATTTCCTTCTTGTAGGATGTTTTGATGATGTCGCTCAACATCGTCAGTTTTCTGGGTTACCGCTTGCAAGACAGAGTCCATTGACCGCTTGA
Organism: Linum tenue; assembly: GCA_946122785.1. Classification (NCBI taxonomy): domain Eukaryota; kingdom Viridiplantae; phylum Streptophyta; class Magnoliopsida; order Malpighiales; family Linaceae; genus Linum; species Linum tenue. The sequence continues at coordinate 56,368,743 of CAMGYJ010000002.1, forward strand.
TATCGGTTAGGTCGCTCTCAATGCCTATAAGCCTAACATCGGCAACCCTGGCATGAAACTGGAGCGCGAGTGTTTCATGCGCGGTCCTTTCTACCTCAGTCTTGTTGGTACGCTTAGACTGACCGGTTAAAGCATAACAATCTTATGTTTGTGCAACATTTCACGATCTCAACAATTGGAGTTCATGTATTGCAGAGTTTAGTTGCGACTGAAGCTCAACTGTTGAGGCGTGGGCGTTCTGCAATTAAGTAGCACACAGTGGAAGTGGTGCTTCCTTATCTGTGGAGGAAAATGCTCCTTCCATTTTTTTACGTTTTTCGCAGCTTGGGCGTATAGGGTCAACGGCTTAACGCTGTAGTGCTGGTGCATGACGACACACCACCTTTCACCTCCTGTCCAATGTGAAGGGTTGTGCTCTCATTGAGTCTCAATGGAAGCATTGTGCTTGTTGTTCTGGGTTGTATTCATGATGAGGGCACGATCTAAGCAATGCATCAAAGCGAGTCCATGCATCATATAGGTCTTCACTCTCTTCCTGCGGGAAGTTCGTGATCTGTACTGGATCTCGTTAGCCCTCCACTCGGGGAAGAGTCGCATTCCCATTATGCTTATACTTATCTCTGAGGGGGCTATTATTATTGTGATTTTCGTGAAACTAGTAAGATGGGCAATTGGATCCTCATCTACCGAACCCCTCAAGGTGTAGTGATCCTTCACAAGCGTGATCATACTACTATTCATGTCAATATTGCTCTTGGCAGTTGCGGACCCAGGATTGTCGGAGAGGTGTGTCGCCGATAAAATTCAATAATAATTAAATTAAATTAAAAAATTAAGTAGAAATTAAAAGAAATTAATTCATAAAGTCCACAATGTCATATTTACAACGAACCGCGACGACTTTTCATCTGTTGAAATGTCGCTAAAATACATTCATCACTTATGCTGTTAAGCAAATCTTTTTCAATATACACACCTAAACAATCATTCATAAATTGGTCACTCAACCGATTTCGAAGATCGTTCTTGATTATCTTCATAGCTGAAAATACTCTTTCGCAGCTTGCAGTTGCAACAGGTAAAATCAACACCAACTTCACCAGCAAGTAAACTAAAGGATAAAGAGTGTCAGCCTTGGCTATTGGCCATTTGGCCTGTGGTTTTTTTTCTTCTCTTTTAATTATAGGCCCAGACCCAACACACATCACACATATATTGTATGGGCTGAGAGTCTGTTTTTTTTTTAATAGGAAGTGATAGGATTATGATTTATTTATTTTAAACAAAATTAAAATGGATTATGATTAATATTGATAATATATTCTTCGACTATAATGAAGGTGTGTCGGCTATAATTATTGAAGGTGTGTCGGCTATTCCGAAAAAAAAAATTTTGTACCAAAAATATATAGGTTCTTCGCAAAATTCTCGAGCGAGGGTGTGTCGGACGACACACCCTTACTAGCCTTAGGTCCGCCACTAGCTCTTGGGTACTGTAGGCTGAGTGATGATGGGCCGGTTTTCAGCCGCCCTTGGCCGAAAATAGGCGGCCAAGGTCCGAATCACCCCCATTTCGCTAGAGTTTTGCTCAACCGTTTTGGACAATGGGTATGGAGAGGTTCTAGAAGCATATCACTTCCCAAAAATTGCGCCCTGTCCGCCAAAATCAGAAGAAACGATGCTCGAGCCGCTAATTTTTGGTTGCCTCAAAACACTCAGAAACTGGCTCGACTTGACAAGAAAATAAAAACAGAGATAGAAGAAGAAAATAGAACGCGTGCCTGGCCCCTTTGTCGTAGTTTTGCTGAAAGTCCTAAACAACAGCGCCAAAATTTGATCTATTATAGAGCATAGCCAAATTTACCTGACCCTAAGCCATGATCTTATTTCTTTGGAGTCTCTTGCATAACCCTTACTTCATAAGCAAGGCACAGTTCAATTGAAGAAGAGAGCGGTTTAGAAGGTTTAGGTGCCTCTGGTTTGGTAGACATAAGAATTCAAAAAAAGTAAATTCACCATTATAAAAAAAGTACACTGTGTAGAAAAGTAAATCTAAGAGCTACAGAATGAGTGAGAGATCAGAGAAGGAAGGCGTTGCATAAGCAATCTGCCCTAGGTATTCGATTTCTTGTGTCGTTAAATCCAATGTTGTCAGAACCGAACCAGAGTACGACCCGATAATGTGAACGACTCGCACTTTAATGGTCTAACCGATATTGGACAGTTAAAAAACCATTAGAGAATTGGTACCTTATAAATAACAATATCATAAGTAAAAGACACATAATGTAATAATTTACCAATTTAATGACTTGAATAAAATTTATCAGGAACTAGTTAGTAATATTACATTAAGTTATCAACTAAAATACCCTAACCCTAGCTGCATAACCCCACCCCACCCCACCCTAAGCTGCCGCGCCGCTCACCTTTTTCCTCTCCCCCTCTCTCAAACCGAAAAAGTTAAAATGCTAACAAATGATTTTGTTAGTAGATACTAACAGGGCCAAGATGATGGCCATGTGGCACATATGTGATCCAAGGGAGGAGAAAGCTAGTTTGTGGTCAGCTGACTTAAGTGAGTTTTTTTTTGGGCCAACCCGTGAGAATGAGCCAACTGATAGACCGTTATTTACACATGTTTTTACCCCTGCTCTTACTCCGTTTGAGGTATTGATTCTCGTGTTTTAGGCCGATTTCACGCTAGGTTGTGCTTGTTTATGATATTTCAGGTCCTAGTACGTGAATGGAGGCTTGGGAGCAAGTTTGAGGTCGATTGGACAAGGATCGGACGCATGGCGAGGTTCTGAGGAAGTCGCACGGGCACATCCACAACCCGCACGGCCGTGCAAGTGACCAGTTTGGCCGTGCGGGATTGTGCGTGGGCACGCACGGGATTGTGCATGGGCACGCACGGGATTGTGCGTGGCCACGCACGGCCGTGCAACATGTAATTCTGGCCGTGCGGGATTGTGCGTGGGCACGCACGGGCACAAGTGAAATCCGCACGGCCGTGCAAGTAACCAGTTTGGCCGTGCGGGATTGTGCGTGGGCACGCACGGGATTGTGCGTGGCCACGCACGGCCGTGCACCTGGCCGTGCAAGATGTACGAAGGCAGACTAAATGAAACGGCGCGTTCCAGGGTGCACGGCCAGAATGGTGATGTGCACGGCCGTGCACCTGGCCGTGCAACTCGGGGGAAACTCGGTTTTAAAGCCTAATCCGAGCCAGAAGTGGGAGAATCGTGTTTTCAGAGCAAAAACAGAGCCCTAGAGAGAGAAAGTGCGAAGAACACATCCTAGAAGCTGTCCTAGAGCTGGATTTCATCGAATCGAGCCTGGAGATCGTCATAGGAGTGGAAATCATCGTCCCGGAGCAGATTATCCTCATCGTTATGAGTATGACTAATCCGATTCTTGTTTTCTCTTCTCTCTCTATGGAGTAGAACCCTTCTCTCACTTGGGTATGAAGAACCCTAGTTCCTTGTGTTAGGGATTTGATTGTAATGACTTGGGATGATATTACTGTTTGATTTTAATCGAATGACGCATGTTAATGAATTGATTTGAGTCTGATCAGCTTGTCTCAATTTCTGCTTCAACCTGAGATAGATAGAATCTGATTAGGTTGTTAGAGCCTCTTCATTCGATAGTAGGAGATTGGCTATACGAGAGTTAGCCAGTTTACTGCTTTGTACTGGTGTTCTTCGCGCCAGTAGTGGAGTTCTGTGTTCATAGCCTCAGCTTTTTATCCCGGTGAAGATTAGTCGTCTGCCGGGTAGTTAGACTGAGAGGGTTTGGTCAGCTTAAGAGATTCCAAGCTACTGTCGGATCTTCCGCAGTCTAATCAACAGTAAATCAACCCAGGGAATTGCAATTGAACCTAACTAAGGGGCTAGGGGGACTCATTCCCGAGTGACTCTTACCTGCCTTAGAAAACCGAACAGTTTACTGCTTTCTTACTGCTTTTGCTTTTAAACAACAATCACTCGAATTAGTTTGCTAGATAATAGAGAATCACGGAGTAAGCAGTAGATCTAGACCCCAGGTTGATAATTAAACTTGCCTATACTGCAGTCCCTTTCATTGGTTACACTTGGCCATTGTTAGGTGTTGTGTTTTAGCGTGTCAAGTTTTTGGCGCCGTTGCCGGGGATCACATTAGGTTATTGGGGAAACGTGATAATTTGTTACTCTAGCTTTTTCTTTATTGCATTTTTCTTTTCCACCTGTGTGCCTTCACGGGTTGTTTCTGCTGACTGTGTGCAGGTAGTGCATGACCCGTAGCCAGTCGGGAGATCTACTACCACTTGACCAGGAGCTTGATCGAACCTGCAGGAACTCCAAGCGGGTTCTAAAGGCGCGACTGGCTGCGGAGAAGGCGCTGTCACAGCTACAGATCGGAGAAGAAGAAGAAGGAGAGATGGGTGATCCGCAGAACAACAATGTGATCCCCGGGGAGCAGACCATGGGATCCTACTGGACCGCTAGGGCTGCGGACATGAGGTCCCCCATTCAACACCCTCAGGTCCCAGCCAACAACTTTGAGGTGAGCACCTCCGTGATCACCATGCTGCGCGGTTCAGTAGTGTTCCGTGGTAAGGAGGGAGAGTGCCCTCGATCACATCTCAGGCGATTCCACGAGCTCATTGATGGAATCAAGATCAATGGGGTACCAGCAGATGCCATCCAGCTGAGGTACTTCCCATTCACTCTGGAGGGGCAAGCCAAGGAGTGGCTAGACACTCGACCTCCGGGCTCCATCACCACGTTCGCCAACCTGGCGGACAAGTTCCTCACCCGCTACCATCCTCCATCCAAGACAGCTGACCTGCAGAAGCAAATTACACATTTTGCTCAGGATGAGGATGAGACCATCAGGGATGCATGGGAGAGGTACAACAGCCTTTTCCTCAGGTGTCCCAATCATGGTTTCAACGATGCGTTCAAGGTGGGCACCTTCTATCACGCCCTCTTCCCGGAGGACAAGCAGCTGATTGATTCGGTTTGTGGCGGGAACATGCTGACCAAAACCCCGCCACAGCTGAATCAACTCTTTGAAGAGATGGCGGAGAATGGTTATGATTGGGGCACTGCCAGGAGATCGAGGAGAGCACCAGGCCGGGGTGTGCATGCTGTGGGCACCCAGTCATCTGATTTAGTGCAGGTAGTATCGAAGCTGGTCTCAGCTATCGATCGTTCCGGGATGATTCCAGGGACCGGACAGCAGCAGGCGATGCTCTGCCAGTGGTGCGAGAGCACCCATCATATGGTGGAAGACTGCCAGGCGATGAAGGAATCGACCACACCCCAGGAGCAGGTGAACTTCATCAACAATGTCAGGCACAATGACCCCTACAGCAACACGTACAATGAGGGGTGGCGCCAGCATCCTAACTTCTCCTGGGCTGGGCCAAATTCCAGACCACCAGCTCCACAGGGACCACCGGGCTTCCAGAGGCCACCATATCAGCCCAAACAGGGGCAATTCCAGCAGCCAGGTGCAGCCCCTGCTGCCCCAGTGCAGAATGATCAGATGGCTGAACTGCGGGACTTGGTGGGTTCTCTCGCCAGTGTTAGTGCTCATAAATTCAACACCTTTGAGCAGTTCATGGAGAAGGCCTCGGGTCAACTCCTGGCTCTGGAAGCTGGTCAGAGGAATACACAGGCTGTTTTGCAGGATATCCAGACCCAGCTGGGGAGCGTGGCCCAGGCAGTGGCTCAAAGGGCTCCTGGTACTCTACCAGCGCAGACCATTCCTCACCCGCCGACCCGAATGAGCGCTGCAATGCCATCATGACCAGGAGTGGCAAGATGACTGTTGATCCCCCTGCTCGGGAACCGGAGAGAGAAAGCCCTGTTGCAGCATCTCCAGCGGTTGAACAGGAAGTAGAGAAGGAGGTTGAGGTGCCTGCACCTAAACCGCAACCAGTAGTGAAGGAGTATGTCCCTAAACTCCCTTTCCCTACTCGGTTGCACAAAGACAGGATGGAGGCAGAGTTCGAGAACTTCATGGCCATGCTTAGGAAGCTGAATGTCCAAGTGCCCTTCCTGGAGGCACTAGCGCAAATGCCGAGGTATGCGAAGTTTCTGAAAGAGCTTCTCTCAAAGAAGCAGAAGCTGAGTGAGCTGGCCACTGTGGAGCTCAGCGAGGAGTGCTCGGCTATTCTGCAGAACAAGCTTCCGCAGAAGAAAAAGGACCCAGGTAGTTTTACTATCCATGCTCTATTGATAAATTGCATGTAGAGAAGTCCTTGGCGGATTTAGGTGCTAGTATCAATGTTATGCCGTATAAATTGTTCATGAAACTAGGCCTAGGTGAACCCCATCCTACTAGGATGACTCTTCAATTAGCTGACAGATCTGTAGTGCATCCTAGGGGTATAGTGGAAGACCTTCTGGTTAAGGTTGGCAAATTCACATATCCTGTGGATTTTGTTATCCTGGACATCAGTGAGGACACAGAAGTGCCTCTTATACTGGGAAGGCCTTTCCTGGCCACCGCCAAGGCTCTCATAGATGTACATGATGGGACCTTAGTTTTGAGAGATGGCGAGGAGCGAATAACGTTTTCTGTTGCTGATACTATACCTGCTTCACTACCTCTGCATGCTGTATCTCACCAGGAGCACGAGTCTGTCGTGTATCCTTCTGTGCTGCCTATTTTGCAGGAACCGCCTCCCACACCTTCGCCGCCACTCCGGACCACCCCGTCATCCAAAGAACAGATCAAGGAGGAGTGGCGGCCGAAACTGCAGGCAGCTAAGCCTGCTCGAAAGAAAGCCGGAGACCACTATGAGCTGGTCCCACCTTGGCCATCCGAGTATTCACTCGCTTGCATCCTACCGGATGGCCAAGTCGAGCTGGCAAATGCTGGTGGCCACATTCGTCGCGTGCATGGCCACCATTTGAAGCTGTACCTCAAGAGCGATGTGGATCCGCTTTTGAAGGCACCTGATCCTACACTTCCCTGAGCATCCATACTGGCGTCCAGCTAAAAGACGGTAAAGAAGCGCTTGTGGGGAGCCAACCCCACCGAGGTTTGCATTTTCTTACTCTTTTTCCTTTGATTTTGTGTGTTTTTGAGTCTTGAGACGTTGATCCAGAGTTACGTGTCGTTTTTGAGTGAAAACAGGTTGATTTCGGGACCCCAGCAAGTCGCACGGCCAGAACCTTGACTTGCACGGCCGTGCGGGTACCCCCCTGGCCGTGCGAGCTCTCGGCCACGAGCGCACGGCCAAAATTGCACAATGCACGGCCGTGCGCTCAGCCTGGCTTGGCCGTGCGCCTTGCACGGGCACTGCATGGCCTTGCACGGCCGTGCGCTATGCCTGGCCTGGCCGTGCGTGCTCTCGGTAGTTAGTGCACGGCCAACAGCGCCAGGTGCACGGCCGTGCGCCTCGGCTCGGCCAGGCCGTGTCGGCCTGCACGGGCAAAAGGCACCTGTGCACGGCCGTGCGTGCCTGCCCATGCGGCCCCAGCTGACGGTGATAATGGAGCTGCTGGCGCTGCTGATGATGATGCGTTCATGACCGACATCGATCTCGACGATCTTGGCGACGAGTAGGCTGTACTCGTTGCCCGTCTCAGTGTGTTTGATTTTCTTTTTAGACTTTTGTGTGTTTGGTCCATGTGTGCGGAGCTTAAACTTGGTGTCGTTTGTTTTGTTTTTGGTTGTTCCTTTGTGGTTTGATGTAGCCGTCTGGGCTAACACTTATCCCTAACGCCAGTGTGCTAGTGTTTCTGATGTTCGATTTGTGCAGCATTGTCCACTCCCCCGTTCGTTTCTCGCTGACTGGTCCACTTCCAGTCCCCCAGCAGTGTTCTTACACGGTAACATCGTTCCCCTTATCTTTCCCTCTACTCCATTGAGGGCAATGTCATGCTTAAGTGTGGGGGGATGCTTTGTATCGGTTGGAATATTTATGATGGTGCTTGGAGCCAGTCCGCTGTCCGAATCTTACGATTTGAGGGCTCCAAGTACTGTTGTTTGATCATATTGGCACTGTGTTTTGATGGATGAATTGATTGGTTTTCGGATTAATGCATGACAACTTGTTTGCGACTAGGACAACCTATGATGAGGACTGAGATGTGCAGTAGAATGATGTAGGGGTTCAGTTTTTCAACTGTTTGCTTGCCAACTGTGACTTGATCTGACTTGATCTGATTACTTGTTCTTGACAGTCGTTTATGCATCTAGTTCAGGGTATCAGAATGTGAGATAGAGCATATAGGTATCCATGTGAGATTTGAGCCTGCTCGTTTCTTTCTTGTGCGATAGATCCCTCTTCCATGATGTGTAGCATTCACGTTGTCACTAGCTAAGATGATTGGGCATAGGATTAGCCCACGCCCAAAACTGACTGTCCTGATGTGTCATATCCCCTAGTCAGCCCCTTTGAGCCGTGTGTTATCCTTTCTTTTGGTCTATAATGGAAAAAATCACCCTTGTTGCATCTTTTAGAAGGTTCCACAGAGTGGTTTTTATATATTCTCTGTTGTTTCTGCTAGAGTCTATGTGAGTGTTGGAGGTAGTGCTTAAAAGTTGGGCAGGTGTTTGAAATGTATGCAGAAGTGGTGGCTCTCTTAAGAAATGAAAAGAAAAATGAAACAAAGAACAAAATTGAAAGCAAAAGAGAGCTACTACTAAAAATCTGAATAATGCCCAGTAAGTAGTGTTTCTTAGCAGTCTGGCTTGGAAATGCTGATGTTTATGCCTCTTTCGCTCTTGTGCTCTTAAGATATTGAGTAATGCAGAATAGCAGAAAGAAAATACCGGGTTGTTTGACTGTGATTGTGTGTTTGGGAAATGTGGAACCTTTTGCTATGAATACTTCCACCACCTAAAAGGCCTTTTCCCCATGTCCAAGACCCTAGCCAGTCATTTGAACCTGTGTCTAAGACCTCCTGATTAGTTAGTGGTGACACCCCATATGTGAACTCTAGCATTTAGAGGCTGCCATCATGGTGAAGAGATGATAGGGATTGAGAGAAATAGCATGCGCATCTTTCGCATCAAATTGTCCTGACCCCACTGGTCGAGAGTGAGTGATTCATTTTCATTTTCTATATGCTCTTGTACCCCGCTGAGGACCTAGATTGCTCGGTCTCTATTCTGATGTCTTGAGTTGGATGCATGAGTTGACTGTTTTGAGTAAGTGGTTGAATCAAGTCTAGGTTGGCCAGTGAACAGACGGGAGACTCTTCCTTTACTCGATTTGCTGCACTCGAATGTCCTTTGTGGTGGTTGTCCAGGTTGTTATTGAGGTTGTGCATGTATTGATGTTTGAAAACCAGTGCGATTCACGTGTTTTGTGCCTTTATGACTTGTCCCCAATGTTGGTTGATTGAAATATGTAAGCTTACCTAGTGTCTGACTTGGTTTGCTTGGGGACAAGCAAACGGTTAAGTGTGGGGGGAGTTTGATAGACCGTCATTTACACATGTTTTTACCCTCATACTTACAACGTTTGAGGTGTTGATTCTCGTGTTTTAGGCCGATTTCACGCTAGGTTGTGCTTGTTTGTGATATTTCAGGTCCTAGTACGTGAATGAAGGCTTAGGAGCGAGTCTGGGGTTGATTGGACGACGAACGGACGAATGGCGAGCCTTTTGGAGAGCTGCACGGGCAGACCAGGGAGGCTGCACGGCCGTGCAATATGCAACTCTGGCCGTGCGCCTTATGCCGAGGAGCTACACGGGCACCCCTGAAGATCTGCACGGCCGTGCACCTGGCCGTGCAGGATGGTTAAAGGCCGATTAAGTGAAACGGTGCGTTTCAGGGTGCACGGCCAGAATGGTGATGTGCACGGCCGTGCACCTGGCCGTGCAACTCGGGAAAGCCGGTTTTAAAGCCTAATCCGAGCCAAAAGTGGGGGAATCGTGTTTCCAGAGCAAAAACAGAGCCCTAGAGAGAGAAAGTGCGAAGAACACATCCTAGAAGCTGTCTTAGAGCTGGATTTCATCGAATCGAGCTTGGGGATCGTCATAGGAGTGAAAATCATCGTCCCGGAGCAGATTATCCTCATCGTTATGAGTATGACTAATTCGATTCTTGTTTTCTCTTCTCTCTCTATGGAGTAGAACCCTTCTCTCACTTGGGTATGAAGAACCCTAGTTCCTTGTGTTAGGGATTTGATTGTAATGACTTGGGATGATATTATTGTTTGATTTTAATCAAATGACGCATGTTTCGTGAATTGATTTGAGTCTGATCAACTTGTCTCAATTTCTGCTGCAACCTGAGATAGATAGAATCTGATTAGGTTGTTAGAGCCTCTTCATTCGATAGTAGGAGATTGGCTATACGAGAGTTAGCCAGTTTACTGCTTTGTACTGGTGTTCTTGACGCCAGTAGTGGAGTTCTGTGTTCATAGCCTCAGCTTTCTATCCCGGTGAAGACTAGTCGTCTGCCGGGTAGTTAGACTGAGAGGGCTTGGTCAGCTTAAGAGATTCCAAGCTACTGTCGGATCTTCCGCAGTCTAATCAACAGTAAATCAACCCAGGGAATTGCAATTGAACCTAACTAAGGGGCTAGGGGGACTCAATCCCCGAGTGACTCTTACCTGCTTTAGAAACCCGAACAATTTACTGCTTACTTGTTGCTTTTACTTTTCACAACAATCACTCGACTTAGTTTGCTAGATAATAGAGAATCACGGAGTAAGTAGTAGATCTAGACCCCGGGTTGATAATTAAACTTGCCTATACTGCATTCCCTTTCATTGGTTACACTTGGCCATTGTTAGGTGTTGTGTTTTAGCGTGTCAATGGCCTTCTCTCAGAGGTTGCAATTAAAAAGGTGAAATGTTCGACCTGTCCTTCCAGAAATCACTCTCGAAAATTCAAAACCCATCAATTTGGAGTTCTGAATGTGTATCCCTATATTTTAGAGATTTGTCATCTCAGTTTTGAATTTTAGGGGTTTTGTTTTGGGGAAGTGTGTCGAATTACAAGTTTTTATTCAACTATGGCCACACTAGGAGTGGTAGAGGACTCGCTTACTATCATCAACAAACCGACGATATGGGTGATAGAACTCAAAATTTCTTCCCAATGGAGTTTTAAGTTGTAAAATACATACCCGGACAAGTTCATTATGAGACATCAACAAAGTTAGATGAACCGTTTTTTTTTTTTTTTTTTTGTGGGGATCATTAAAAGTATATATTGATTAAAGTTTTAGATTCTATATTGGGTATTGATTGATAGTAAGAGTTGTTGAAATTTATTAGTTTTGGCCTAGGATGTTTTCAACCTCCCTCAGTTTCCACACTCTTGGTTTGCATTTTGATTGAACTAGAAAGAGGGAACATGTAGCTTAGATAAGGAGTCTTAATAAGCATAAAACAGAGATTAGCAGAGACACATAGACATACATAAAGGGATAGCTCACAACAGTGAAACGGCGGAATACATATGGGATATGACCAGATCCAAAATAAGAAGAAAACAGCACGGGTCGACTATTCTAGCTAAATAGTTCCACACAAAGCAAGCACTCTGGCAAACGTTGTGTGAAATGGAACCGATTAGGCATTTTAACGGCATCAAAGTCGATCGCCAACTCATCACCGCATTAGTTGACAGATGGATAAAGGAGACCCATTGTTTCAACTTTAGAGAAGGAGAGACCACCATCACGCTAAAGGATGTCGCCATCCTAACCCATATGCTCGTGTCTATCTCATAGGCATGATCGGAGGAGTGTTCTTCTCCAAAAAATCAAGCAATCTCCTTAGCTGTGGATGGCTTAGGATCATCCTTGGTAGTTGGGAGGAGATGGGGGAGTATAGCTGGGCATCCGCTTGCCTAGCTAATATCTACCACAATTTGTGCAATGCGTCTCTAAAAGCTGTGAGGAAGGTCGGCGGCGCAATGTTCATCGTCCAACTTTGGGTTTGGGAGCATATGCCATGGATTGCACCGGTCCAACGTCCTGACAGGGATTGGCCAATCGATCATCCCCTAAGAGGTGAAGCTTATGGTACAAGGTAAACTTCTCATAACCCATCATGTTTTTCATAACACATTTTCCCTTGTGTTTTAGCTTATTGTAGTTTCATTATTGTCTTATTAATAAGGTGGCTCGGAGAAACAAACCGCATCTCCAAGGTGCGGTTTTGCTAGGTCAGGCCAAAACCACACCTCGGCCACACGGTTTCTGTAGGTCAGACCTGAAACCGCATGGCCAATATGCAGTTTTGGTCCAGGATAATAAACCGCACCTTAGAGGTGCGGTCTATATATAAAACGCACCTGGAGGGTGCGGTTTATATATAAAACGCACCTGGAGGGTGCGGTTTATATATAAAACGCACCTCTAAGGTGCGGTCCATAAAAAAGGGTGCTATTTTTGTAAATATTTTCGGCTGGGTGCTATTTTTGTAATTTTTTTTAAAATGTGCTATTTCTGAAAAAATCCCTAAAATGAATGTGTTATAGTCCGTTGAATTTTCGTATGCAATTAGAAAATGGCCTAGGAATCTGTGTCAGTCCGCTCCAAATCCAGACAGTTGGGCAACAAATCTAGGTAGCCCCTCTTATTTTCCTCCTTTCCCTTTTATGATGTGGACTATTTGATCTTCCATTCTCAAATTATAACCATTGGATTAGGTTTTGTAGTACTACAAATATTTAAAATTTTGTATCATAACATCTAAGAAATAAATAGTTAACATGAGCTGCAATGAAGGGTCAATATCATCCAAAACAGAATGAGTTGAGGAATTAACATGAGGATGATTTTTTTCCTCTTTTTTAGATGGATATCACTTGCTTTCATGAAAGTAAACTTGAAAGTACATACCGGGGCAAGTTCATTATGCGACATCAACAAAGTTAGATGAACCTTTTTTTTTCGGTGGGGATCATTAAAACTATATTGATTAAAGTTTGAGATTCCATAATAGGTATTGATTGATAGTAAGAGTTGTTAAAATTTATTAGTTTTGGCCTAGGATGTTTTCAACCTCCCTCAGTTTCCACACTCTTGGGTGGCATTTTAGTTGAACTGTAAAGAGGGAACAGGTAGCTTAGATAAGGAGCCTTAATAAGAGCATAAAACAGAGATTAGCAGAGGCACACAATCAAGCGAGACACATTCATAATAAAAGCGGATAGCTCACAACAGTGAAATGGCGGAATACCTATGGGATATAAACCAGATCCAAAATAAGAAGAAGAAAAACAGCATGGGTCGATTATTCTAGCTAAATAGTTCCACACAACGCAAGCAGGCAAACGTTGTGTGAGATGGAGCTTCGCACATAGCTCTGCAGTAAAACCCTGAGCATGAACAAGGAAAAACAAATTGAGTTTAGATTCGGAGAAATCGATTTTAGATCTGATCCCCAGATTCAGATCACCTTGATTATTAAGAGAAATCAGCCGGGGCGGTCAGTCGCTGTCGCTGCTGCTGCTGCTGTCGTGTCCCCCGTCGTGGTCCTTCTTGTCCTTCTTCTTGTCCTTGTTCTTCTTCTTCTTCTTCTCGCCGTCGTGGGTGCCGGCGGTTTCCTTGTGGTCGCCGCCGCCGCCGGGGAGCTTGTCCTTGATCTTGTCGATGATGCCTTCCTTGTGCTCGCCCTGCTGCTTGTGGGCGTCGCCGGAGTGCTGCTTCTCGTCTTTTGTGTCCTTGTGCTGTTCTGCTCCACCGCCCATGTGGAGCTTCTCCCCGATCTTCTGGATGATTCCCGCCATTCTTTGATCTCTCTCTGCTCTTTCTTCCTCGGTTTAGTTTTAGTTGTAAGTGGAAAATATGAATGAAGAACAGAGTGCTGTTGGGTTCGCTCTTTATAGCCAACCAAATGTGAAGAAGAAAGAAGAAAGGCTATACTAGTCTATACGCATAATGAACACGTACGTCTCGAGACGGGTCTCTCTCTTTCTTTATCATATCTCTGTGGATAATTAAATGGCATCAGATCTGGAAAGTTTATCCATTTCTCAATTATTATTATTATTATTATTATTTTCTACTCTCTATTATATTTATAAAAAAATTTAGTAAATTGAAAAATACCGGTGGTCGACATGCATGCCACTTGTGTGCAATTACTTTTAAAGAAGTCGGTGGGTCATGCATGCCTCCGTATTAACTTGTTCTATATGCTACAGATATAAATGCTCCTAGTCTTAGGACCTGGCTAAGGTCATTTGGAATTGGATTAAACTCCAAGTACTATTTATTTGGAGTAGTCAATCAAATAAATTGGGATCATCGATCAATCAACAAGGAGGGCTGATTTAAGATTAAAGGGAAAAAAGGTGGACTTGTTACCAACTCACAAGTTTGATGCTATGGTCGATCAAGTGATCAAAAAAAAAAAAAAAAAAAAAAGATGCTATGGTCGATCACATGGAAACGCAACCGATGTCAGATACAGAAAAAAGGATTAGGTGTGTCGCTGTATATGATTTAAATATATAAATAAAAAATTACTAACTGGGTAATTCATATATGAAAAAGTGAATTGATGCAAACGTTGTCAAACCAATTTATACCATCATGTCGGTTTGACAAATGGTATGGTTTGACTGATGGTAAAATCGGTTTATATCAATTTATGTTGATTTTAGCTAAATTTCATGATACAAATAAATCAACAAAATATAACTTTCTAGTGAACCTATGAGTTTGTAGAATCCATGACCCACATCCTTTTCATCAAACAACTCCTAAGAGCTCGTTTGGATAATAGGAGTCTAAACCTCTAGATTCCAAACAATCAAATGTTCTGATTTTATGGATTGTTGAGGAAAAAAAAATTTAGTTGTCAGGTAAATGGCATTGTTAACATTAAATAAAAATTATATTTAATGAAATTTTTACATAAACCAAAATAATATGGGTGGTTCGAAAAATATTGATAATTTATTGATAAAGGTATTTAGTGGTATAAATGAAAAAATATCTAAAAAGAGAAAAATATATATCGCAATAACGATATGTGATTAACTCAAACAGCACAAAAAGAAGACAATAGCAGATCAGAGATTCGCCATGTTTTTGCCTTTTCTTTATGGGCCTTTTTTTTTCGTTGAAGGCCTTTTTCCCTTTACTTTATTGATAACTATATGGCACCAGATTTTTAGATAGGACACGCGGACGATCAGCATTCGCCCAGCCCACTTGCCGACATTCAAGGGGTGGGGATATCTTCTAGGTGTGTGGGCAAGGTTGTCAACCCGCGGGTTGACCCACTGGTCGACCCAATTTGACCCTGACCCGGTGAGAAAAACGGGCCGCACGCACCCGCCGGGCTGACCGCTATAAGGTGCCGGGTTGGAGGCCTAATTGTGTCGTTTTTTTCTTTAGTTTGTGAAATGCGCCTATTTTCCAATTTTTCTTTTCGCCTAACTCAATCTTTGGAATACTAAGTTGAACATTTGAATATTTATGTTATATAAGTGTGTGTGAATTTTCACTATATGTTGGATCTACGTACGATATGTTATTTTGGTGTAATATTATATGTTATAACTCATATGTTAGATAAGATTTGATATAATTTATGAGGATAAGTACAATATAATGACTCTTTCTATATTTCCGGGCCAAACCGGGCTAAAACGGTTGACCCATTAACCCTTGACCCACTAGCTCGACCGGGTCCGGGTCAACCCGCGGGTTGACAACCTTGTGTGTGGGGCTGTTTATCTTCTGCCACTTGTCATTACTTTATTCCCATCTTCCTTTAAAGTTTAAACCCTTTCTTTTTCTGTACACTGTATCAGTTTCATTCTTTTTATTCTTTATTTCTTATATTCTTTCTTTATCTTGAAGTTGTCAAATTGGTTGTTTAGTAAGTGATATGTTAAGGAAGTTGTTAAATATCATATATGGATTTTTTAATAATTGAGTTATTGAGATTAGTTGGTTTATGACATGACATGACATGGTATTAAAGCTGATTTATTATTGAGCTGACGTGTTCAAGTCCTCGCGACCCGAAATATTAACTGCTTGTCTTTAAGCACATGGTATGGCGGGCCAGTGCAAATTTCAAGCCCGTGAGTAGGGGTGGAAAACGGGACGGGATTGGGTACCCGTCCCGTTTGAAACGGGTACCCAATCCCATTTGAAGATCATAGTTCATCCCATATCCCAAACCCGTACGGGTAACGGGTACCCGTTAATTCATACGGGACGGATAATGGGTACCCAAACTACCCATTTATACCCGTTCAACATGAGAACAATTACCAAAATTTCACTTAGAAACAAAAACAATGCAAGGTTTTTGTGTTCAAGCAGCACTATGAAACGAATATAATAGATAGCTAAAGAAGCAAAAGCCATGAATCCTCTTAAAGTGATAACGAATATAATAGATAGCTAAAGAAGCAAAAGCCATGAATCCTCTTAAAGAGATGTATTGAGATAAGTGGATCGACAATGCAACTTATGCTTTTTGTTTTTATATTTTTATTTTGATAATAGCAAATTATTATTCGGTCAAAGTTTTCATTACAATTTCCCCAGCCTAAGTAGTGACAGATCAGTAACTAATTCTACAAGGACCACATGGACAACACACCATCAATAACAATAACTAATACTCCTAAAGATAGCACAATGCATAAGTGGCTCCAGATAAGTTTGGGAGGAACAACATGAAAGCAACCATACTTATGTTTTACAATTCAAGAAAAGTAAGCTATACGTTCAATGTCGTAGAAACCCACGAATTTCAAACAAAACTAGCATAAAGCTCAAATGAGGTTATAAAGTTTTGAGCTTTTTACTTCGTCAAATTTAACTTATAGCCATTCATTGGAAGTTTCAGATTTGGGCTAGGTTAAAGTGTAGATTGGGTATAACGGGTACCCATATTATCCAAACGGGTATTAACGGGATACCCGCGGGTACCCAATGTTGATATTTACAATCCCAAATCCCATCCCGCAATAAATAAAACGGGTATTTGGGTACCCGTAACCCTCAAAAAACGGGACGGGTACGGGTATACCCAAATACCCGTTTCCCGTTGTCCACCCCTACCCGTGAGCCGACTTTCGTTTGAGAGGGTGTGTAAGGAAGTGATTAAGTACCATACATGGGTCCTCTCCCAACAACTCGAGTTATTGAGACCAGTGGGTTTATGCAGGGGCGGAGCTAGGATCCAGTGGTCGGGGAGGCCGGACTTTATTGTATAATATTCGTAAAAAAAATTAAGAAAATATTTACATTGTGAGTCATAAGCTTCAAAATTTAATTATCTAGACTCCAAAATTTAATTATCTAAATTAGAAAAATATTATAAGCTCCAAAATTTCATTATCTAGTTTGAACTTTGAAATTAAAAAGTATTTAAATAAGTACAAAAGTTAAGTGATCAATCTAAATTTTAAACAAAAATTCAACTAAAGTAGGAAAACTTAAAAACAATGTTGCTGTCAGGAATTGAACCATGGTACTGGGTATTCACAAATACCAAGCAGCTGCATTCCATTAGACTAGACCCAAACATTGTTGTTCATTATTGCACGTTATTGTTATTTTACAATAGTTAACTTCTTCAGAATTTTCAAAATTTCCGATATTTTTACACGCGATCTCCAAAATTTTCGGGGGGGCCGGGGCCCCCCCGAGGCACAAGGTAGCTCCGCCCCTGGGGTTTATGACAATATGATCCAATCAGAAAACAATTTGTTTATGGTGGCTACTTCGGTGCACTCACTTTTTTGTTAGTTCTAACAAAACAAGGAAGTGAGAACCATTCATAATTATGCATTTATATATTCTATCTTGAGACAATATACCATTATATTAATATTATATTAAAATAAAATATTATATTATAAATAAAATAACAAATTATCATATTTAAATGCAATATTTAACGTCAACATCCAAATATTTATACTTTGAATCCAATAAATAACATAGCATCTAAATGTTCATAATTGAATTCAACAAATTTCTTTCTTTTCATTAGTTAATTCTATGAAAACGGTGTCATCGACCGTTCGGATCAATTCATTTTTTCTCAATTTTGATTTTTTTTACCTGGTTTAACTACCGTTTCATACCGGTGATCTTCCATCTCATTTTGTAAAATTTTGATTGAATCCGGTTACATACCAGTGATTTAACCAACCTGCTTGATTCCCTCTCTGTCGAGTGTCGACCTTGCCAAAGAAGAAAAAAAATATCTTCCAACAGTCAACACTGGGCGGTGGCCCGGTTATTCGGCCCGCACACGACGGATTCATAGTCAAAATGTGATTTAAGTCTGGAACTGTTCAACCCTTTCCCAAGACAATTTTTAATCATGTAATTACCGACCCAAAATATTAATTAATAAGAATTAACGTCCTTCCCCAGGTTTCAACAGTCGATCCATGTGGGGAGATTTTGAAGGTTTTGATCCATCATCATCAACCAGAAATCATGATGAGATAAAATGGAGAGGAAACACTTAAAAGTAGCCTTTTGGAAATTGAGAAGTAGCATATGGATGTTACTTGTTAGCATTAAGCGGCATTATTTCATTTCTCTTAACTGTGACCTGCGTTTTGACGCCAAAACAGGATTTTTCTAGTATCAGCTTCATTCCAACCATAATCTGAGTCACACAAAAACATATAGAAGAAATCAGAAATGAAATCTAGACTATCGATATCATTAATTGATAGAGATGACCTAGCTAAAGATAGGGCTGGCAGACGGTTTTCCGGTTAGCGGCTAACCGGACGGTTTCAACCGAACCGTCCGGTTTTTGGCTATCCGAAAAACCGATCCCAATGGCGTCGGTCGGTCGTCGGTAGCGAAGGGAGAAGGCTCGGCTAGCCGACCAACAGAGGTTGAAAATCGGCGGTTAGCCGACTAACCGAGCCTTTACCCAGCCTAACCTAAACGACCCGGCCCCCTTCTCAAAACGACCCCCCCAAACCCTAGACGATTCAGTATTCACCACTCACCCGTGACCCGACCCTCTTCTCTTCCGTCATCCTCTATCTCTTCTCTTCTCTTTCACCTCTTAAAATGAAAACCCAGAAGAAGAAGAAGAAAGAAGAAAAAAAGATGACCACCGCCGCCCTCCTTCTCCCTCACGACCACCGCTGCCTCACGACCGCCGCCTCCACCATCGTCGACGTCGCCGCGCCTCCTCCACCCTCGCCGCCCCGCCGCTCGACCTCCGCCTCCACTCGCAGGCAGCAGCAGCTCGACCTCCGCCAACCACCATTGCACCGGCCACCCTCGCGAGTCGCGACATGCAGCGGCGCAGCGCAGCAGTCTCGCCATCTCCCTCCGCCGTGAGTCGTCTCCCGCCGCTTCTCCGGGATGGAGGCCAAACTTTGGTGGGTGTGTTTGGTGGAGGAAGGAAGGAGAGAGAAGAAAGTGGTCTGGTGGAAAAGGAAGGAGAGAGGAGAAGATAAGGATTGAAATGAGTGGTTCAAATTTTTTGTTCTTTTAATTTTAATTTTTTTTTTGTATAAAAGGTAATTTTCTGGTTGGCCGGCTAACCGTCACCTCTCTCACGGTCGGTGGTCGGCAGGTATATGGTGTGGCTTGGTTTAACCGATAACCGGGTTTTCGGTTAAACCGAAATCGACCGATTGCCACCCTTAGCTAAAGATATAGTAATCCAATCCACTTTAGCATTTTGATTATGGGGGACTTCTCTGACTTTGATATGTGGGTTCTCCCAGCATAAAATCCATCATGTCAATCCATGCTGCAAATCTCCATGTCTGCCAAGAAGGGTCCTCCGATTAGGGATGGACAGAAGCTAAAAATCCAGTTTGAACCACACAATTTGGTTCATGCTCTTACACTAATTTAAGACCTTCTAATAGAGCTTTTGCTTCAATTTCAATGGGAGAAGAGCAAAGTATTGGATCAATCTGCTCATCACATACTTGTCATAGTTGTTAATGGCCACAACATAATAAGTCGTCGGCTGTGAGCCCCTTAAGAATTACCCATCACAGTGAATCGCCAAACAATGATTACTTGGCGAAATGATAGATTGTGAACGGTTACGTACCCTGGACTAAGTACTAAGAGTCAGGGGAGAGAGGTGATAGAGATAGATTAGGAATAATCTTATATTTCATTGTTCTTCTAGTATAGTTCTTAGTATTCCCGTGTCCTTCTAGTATTGTGGTTCTCTTACTTATTGTCCAAGTTTGTAATCTATATAAACCCCTTTGTAGTTTCATAATAATACAAGTTACTCTTCCTAAAACTCCTATAAGAAGGACCTCTTTAAAGGAGGGGGCAGAGATGGGAATGGGATACTTCTTGGGTACAAATTTCGATCAATAAAGTGCCTGCTAGTTTCCCCACACAAGTGGTTAGAAGCCAAGGTTTTTGATTTTTGAAGACACTCTCATTTCTAATCTTCCAAATATTCCAACAAAGAAAATTACATGAGTGATACTCTGGGGTTGGAGGAGATCCTTTAACAAATAAAACCGGTCCAAGAATGAAGGAAGTGGAAAGGGAGGGGAAGGGAGAGATATGAAAAGAACATTTCAAGTGCAAATTGCACCGGGGGATGCAAAGAGACAATGGAAGAGTGACTCCTAACTAGCTTTGGTCTCTTAATGGTATATTGTTCATGAAAATCACACTAGAGTATCACGTCATTGACTCAGCATGGGACTAGGGTGATAATCATCCGAGTGAAACTTTCTACACTAAATTCAACCTTGTTTTACTTGCATGTTTGTTAGTTAATCAGCTTAAAACAACATTTATTACTGCTAGATAATTTATAGTTTGCTTAGGTAAGGATACATATAGCGCCCGGGTTTTATAATACGAAAGTTACTTTCTCTATACTACCTCGATTGAAGGTTCCACTTGACTTTGATTGAGAGTGTAGTTAGAACCGAGTCACCTGGGGTGACATGTCCATAGATGATCTCACATTTCCATGTTCTTTATTCTTGGTTCATCTAATCTGTGAACTTTTTGTTTTCCTATGGACCAATATCGATTTTGGAAATGTGAAGGAATGTATCCAATGTTCTGTGTCAATCCAGATATCTTCCCCTGACCAAATAACTCTGTTAGAACGGATTGAGAAATCGACTATGCAAGAAAGTAAAGAACACATAGATTGACATGGTTCACTAACATGATATGTGCCAATCTCTAGAACTTTCATTGAGTCACAAAGGCTAGCCCATAACTAAGATGCCATGCTCCCCTTTTTGGCAGAAAGAAGAATTCCTCTGATGAAATAAAAATCTTCAACTAAGCGACACCACATGTTCTCATGTAATTAATAATTTTCCAAGTCAATTTAGCGAATAGAGCTAGTTTGAACTCACTGAAGCATTAGAAAGCCCATACACATTTTATAGAGCATAAGATTTCTCTTATACACCAATGCAAGCTACTTTTTCTGCATGGATCCTGACTAAAAGAAATTATTGAGAAGTTATTATGTCTTCTTCGTAGGAGATACTAGCAAGAGAAAGAAGCACAACAGATTTAGAAGAATCTCCTTTCCTCCGTGCGATAGGATGAGGCTCTTCCAAGATTCCCTCATCTTTTTACTTTCCTTGATTGAGGATGTACAAGATTTTTTCTTTCATTTACACCACTTTGTTGGCACACCCAAATATTTTGAATGAAAGTAGGAGGAAGCAAATCCAATACGAGTGATTACCACTTCATTCTCCTCCTACGGAACATTGGCACTAAAGAAATCAAGAATTTATTGATATTAACTTAATGACTTGTGATAGCTCCATCCTCATTAATGATCCCTAAGATTCTCTCCGCTTCATGCTAAATAAAGAGCTCTACATAAACTGACTACATCATCCACGAATAAACAATGAGCAAGGACATAACATCTTAGTTTGAGCTTACCCTTGATATGTTCCTCTTCTACCAATTTCTAAATAAGATAGGATATGACAATGGACATAATAATGAAGAGAAAAGGGGAGAGAGAGTCCCCTATCGAATACCAAGAGATGGCAATAAAGACTCTATGGCCCCTCCATCGAAGAGAATTGAAAACTTCACCATCGTACATATACAAGCCAGGGCCCATTTTCACCATCGATAATCAAATCCATACTTCTGCAAAAGATTTTCCAAACAATACCAATTCACCAAGTCATATTCCTTTCTCATATCTAGCTTGACCATCAAGTCCCTCCTCTCATGCTTATATTTTTAAATGGTGGAGAGTTTCATGAACTATAATAATTATTTCTTGGATCATACAACCCTTCATGAATGCAGTTTGAAGTTCTAAGACAAGAGAAGGAGACCACTATTTAATCCGATTTGCCAAGGTTTGGGATATGATTTTATATCTGAAGTTACAGCAACTGATGGAGCAAAATTGGCTGATAAACTCAGGATGGTCATTTTGTGTCGCCATTAAAATGTTTGTATAAGGTATGTTTTCAGTTTGGAAGAAATCCTTAATCTCTCTACAAAGGGCATCACCCACTATTCCCCATAAGTGTTATAGAAACGACCCAAAAATCAATTTGGACCATTTGTTATCTCCTAGGATGAACACTACTTTCCTAATTTCTTAGCATAGCACACATGTCTTCATCATCCTCCCTATAAATTTTCCTAGGGAAGCCTTGCAGAAGGTGTGAGGTGGGTACATAGTCCCTCGCCTTTAATAACTCCTTGTAAAACTCAATCGCTTGATTCTTCAATCTAACTTTGTCTTTGATCCAATTACCAGCCTCATCTTTAAGATGGGTTATTCTATTCTATTCTTATGCCTCGGATAGTACTAGATTAAAAGAAAGAAGTATTTTGGTTACTTTCTTTCATTCCATTTCACTTTTGACCATTGGCACCAAAATGTTTCTTCCGTGAGCCATAACTTGTATAATTCCTCATACAATGTTTTCTTCTTCTTCTTCTTCTTCTATGTTGGGATATGCTCTATGATAGTGTTGAAGAATTTCCAGATGATCACGGATTTCCTTAATTTTTTATGAACTCATTTTATGTAAGTCATTCCACCAAGTTCTAAGATACCTCCCACATTGGTCTTTTTGGGTTAGGAAGAGCCTCCCGGATCCCAAGATATTGATACAACACCCCCACCCCCACATACTCTTCCTCTAAAGCCATCTCTCCTCCACTCTAAAAGTATTTCTTCTACTACTAATAGTCTTAAAATAAAGATCGAAACTGATCGTGAAATGATCTGAATCCGCCATTTTGTTGGTTCAAGTAAAAGTCCCACTTTAAAACCCAACTCGATGAGAGTGTTGTGGAATAAGAATCTCTTGGGCAGTTCCACATTCTAGTACTTACTAGGGAATCTATTGAGTGGTATCAATGCTTGATTGTTATATCATCGATGCTATAAACTATATTTATGGTTCGTAGAAGCCCACAATTAACTATATGATATCCTAACTTCATTATTCTTCATTAATTAGGTAATGACATGAACCGAAAGCACGCATTAGCTAGTTAAATCTATTTCACAAGCAGCTCATGTACGAATAGAGAGTGGCCTTAGAGGAAGGGATAGGGTGATGCAATAGATGAACCAATGGTGCATGATATATATGATCCTTCGTTTGCTTGATCATCTTCGAGTTCACAATCTAGTACAATAACATATCCTTACTTTCATGCATCTATAACTTGAAAACCCTAAACAACTTTATTCTTCTTGCTTGCTGGTTCAATTTGTGTACGACATGTCGGTTGTTGTAAGTAGTTAGAAGACCTCGAGGAATACAACCCAAGGCACATTTAGGATTATCAGTTGTGTTTTCTAACATCAAATTCATGGAACTATTCCCGGGTATTTCTAATCATATATAAAAGCATCTAACTATCTTATGTCTAATATTGAGTCTTTTTGGTTCTATAGGATTTCGTATGAGTTCAGTAGCTACTAGAAGAAATGTAAAAAACCTAAAGATCATGGAAGAGATACTTTGATAAGGAGGAGTATCGAGTTTACCCATATTGGAGAGGAAGGAAGGAGCATCTAGCTCAGGAGAAGAAGATCCCTCAAGACCCAACAATTTCGAGCAACCATTGGAAGAGGAGGACAACATAGATGAAGACAACTACGATTCGAAGGAAGAAGGAGCATCTTCAACATCAACAATGGTCGGAGAAGAAGGACAAATACAAAGGGTCGTTCCACCAACTCTTTATGAATACTCAAGGCCAAGAGCATCCAACATCACCTCAAACATTATTGTGCCACCAATGACCATAGTGATTAGAACTCAACTCATCCAGATAGTGCAACAAGCAGGGAAGTTTGGAGGCAGGAATGATATTGATCTGATACAACACTGAAGACATTTTTAGATATCTTTGATTCCATACCAAGAGATGATGCTAGCAAAGATGGGATTCGACTACAAATTTTTCCATTCACACATGGAGGAGGAGCAAAGAAGTGCTCGACAACCTTCCACCAGGAACCTTCACCATGTAGGAGACCCTTTCACGCGCATTTATTGAGGATTACTTTCCACCATGGAAGATAGAAGAGCTTAAAGATGAGATTACTCAATTTCAACAAAGGAAGGAGAAACTTTCTATGATGTTTGGAGGAGATTCTAGAAGTATACAAAGTGCCCACATAATGGATTCACATCAGACCAGATTGCATAGTAATTCGCCAAAAGCCTTGATCAAGACACCAAGATGATGGTAAACCAGCCGACCGATGGAGATTTCACAACAATGGTGGGAGTGCAATGCCAGTAGCATTTTGCCACACGAGCAAGAAATTCAAAGAACTGGTCCAAGCATCCATCGATGACTAAACCATTGAAAGCTTTCTAAGGAAAGAAGGATGATGTTGCCACCCTCTATGCATACGTGAAATAGCTTACTGAACAACTAAGAAAAAATTTAATGGAGCCAAAGAATGGACCGGTGGCATCCTTGTTCGTTTATGAAGCATGTGGAGAAGAAGGTCACAAAGGATCCAAATGCTATAGCCATGAAGGGCAAAGACTTGTTGATGCCAATTATATAAATTAAGGCTGTCAATTGAGAACTCAACAAGGTAGTTATGCTCCTTATCAAAGATTCAACCAACCTCGCTTACCATATGGTCAATGGCCTGCTCCAGGAGGGAAGAAGCTCGATTATTACCACAACATCACCTCTACCAATGCACCCTATGTTCATGCAATACAATGGCAAAAGAAACCAAGTCCAGCTGTATTTGGAAATCAACCTCAATACAAGGGGACAAGGAGAAGGTGTCTCCAATCCGCAACCATTATATTCGAGAAGCTATAGGTAACAATGATAGGATTCCAAATGAGCTACAAGAATATAGAAAGACAACTTGCACTCCTTATCAATGGTCAACCCCAAAAGCCTCAAATCAATCTCCCACGCATCACAGAAAACAATCCAAAGAAGGAGGAAGTTAAGGTCATCTCGACTAGGATGGAAGCATCCAAGATTTTCCCATGTATGAAAAAGGAATAAGAGAAGAAGAAACTAACTATCCATCACTCTTCAGAAATCTTAAGAAGCTTTTGGAGGAGTAGAAATGGTAGTGCTAGGTAGACTAAGCAATCATTTGAATCGATAAATAACGAAATGGAGGAAATCAAGCATCAACACATATGAAATAAAACAGTTGTATTAAAGCCAAATATCAAGCTTTACATGATGAGAACCCCTAGGTTTCACATACCTACGCAACTAAAGAAACTAGCCAACCATGGGGAAGGGTTTCTAGGCGATATCGGTCGAGATGAAGTCCCCAGAACAACACTGGAATCGGTGCCCACAATAGAGAAAATAGAGTCAGGGTCGCCGTGTATGGCGCTTATTCCTCCCATGAGGTTGGTTTCTCTCTAAGTCAGGTGAGTCGCTCTATTTACAAAGTAACGACCCTTCATTGACCTCTCATCTTCTCCTCTCGAGTTCTACCTCCAGAGCTATATGTATAGATCTTCGATTAGGTTTTTAAAAGTGCTTCCTGAAATGCACAAAGCGCTACCAAATAAGCATCAAACCCGCAAAAGCAATCCTAGGGTTGCTAAAACACACTTGAAGCAATTGATAACACAATTCAAGGTATTATGACGATAATAATATGAAATGAATACGCTTTGAATCATAATACAGGGGTCTATAATAGCTCATTTTATGTGTCATCAGGTTGAGGAAATGAAGTAAGGGATGAAACTTTGGAATGTTATAGGCATGAAGGGTGTGGCGGTTGGACCCAACAGAGGGCCGCATGTGTTGGTTAACCTGATTTTTGTCGGTTTCCTTCATTTTTACATTAGTTCACTTACTTGGTTAGTACGAAAGTTAATTTTGTACAAGCATTCTTTATGAAATCTGTTCCTTTCCAGGAGTTCTTTCAAAAATTTCTTACAAAATATATCACCTATCCAAAGGAGAAAAACTCGTTATAAGCATCATCTAATAGTACATTCAAAATTTTTACACCAAAATGGAGAAGAAAAGCTAGAATATGGGATATCTCCTTGGTAGCACTTTTGTTTAACGTCATTAAGTTTGACGCTAGATATGGGTTGCCTCACATTAAGTATTGTTTCTTTTATGCCTTTGAGCTAGGCATAGTCGTGTTCCTTTTAGTTAGATGACCATTCAAGATAAGATATACATTCATCACCCCATTCACTTGTGTTTTACCTTATCGGACTAACTGGATGTGGACTGAATCCATTTTGAAGATGAAAACGTATGAAGTCTTGATAATCCTTCGATATTTCGCACTCCAGCTCCTTGATTCTTTCTAGGACTGCCTTGGGCATTGTATTAGCTATGCTAACTGTCTTCATGTATACATCAAATAAAGCAATGACCATTATCTTTTTTATGCTCGTGTACTAGGATCATTTCTTCATAACCCCAAAGGGTTGCTTTGCTAACTTCATATATTTCCTCGATCTTATCTTCTTCCTCCAAGAGAATTTCTAGTTTCTCTTTTGGGTTCTCCATAGAGATAAGTTTCTCTAGCATTGGCATAGCTGTCTTTGCTCCTCCTAGAGCTCCTATCAAATCTAGAAAGGGAGATGAGTAGTAATCATCCTTCAAAGTGTCGATCCTCTTCTGTTTCTGCTTCTCTTCTCATTTCTTGCTTTGGTGGTTCTTGGATGCTCCTACTATCATTGGGATAGCGTTGACCTCTTCCTTTGTATTATTTTGCATTGCTGGAAAGATTCCCTTGAGGATTTTATAGTCTAGCATCAATCATGATTGCAAATTGACATTCAATGTTCAGAAAGCTTTCTTGCATACCATGAATAATTGCTTCTAACTTCCCAAACTGTCCCAAACCGATTAGGTTGGTGGGTTAAAGAACCTCTTTCGTGCTCCTTATATTGCGGTTGGCTCCCACATTCGGGTGGAAGCCAAGTAGCATTTGTGGAGGTGATTTTTGGATAATCGTCTAGCTCTCCTTATTATATTGTGTGCTATTTTAGCACTCAAGATCCCTATTTTAGGTTTTTGGCTTTTTTAAAAGACTATTAGAGAGCATTTGGGGCTAGATTTTTAGCATTCTATTTCTAGCCCTGTATTGGAGACGGCTAGCCATTTTTTTCACCAAAAAAAAGACTACAAAAAGTAGAATGAAAAATATTTGTTTGACGCACTCACTCAATGAGCATTGAGTGCACAAGATTAACATCATACCCGCTGCCTCTATATAGTCTGAACGAAACAATTGACTGTCCTGTAAGGAAAAAATCGTGAAGCTCAAGTCTCCAACCAATGCTAGATGTCAATGAAGTGAATTAGATAGAACAAAACATTCTGCACGAATGAACTCGGAAGTAGAAACTAGTTAGGAGACAGATGAGAACCATTACTGTATTAGTTTCACAACTTACATAAAAATGTGAAGCTTTATATTAACATGATTCTCCACCAGCTTCAACCCAGCTAAATTCACCAATCCATCCCCACCACCAACCTTGTTATTTCATAACTGGAAGGGGTACAATTACAAAGGTCAGACCTTTGTCGATGATCCATTTTGTCATTTAGCTTCGACATCATCGAATCACCCCATGCAAATTGGCACCATCAAGCCTCGCACCTTCCAGATGCTGCGTTAAAACACACACAACCAAGAGTTGGTTCTTTTCTGAAACAACATCAACTGACTACAGAATCATGGTCCACTAGCTACCCTTACCGTGTTCTGAAAGTTGACTTGTCGCAAATAAGCACGTTGCAGGTTTGCACCCTTTAAATTAGCGTTGATCAGTTTTGCACCCTGACATAGAGAATCTTGGAAAATCAAGAACCAAATCTTAACAATATTCTTGAATCAGAAGGAGAATGCAAAAGCAGAAAAACAATTACCTTCAGATTGGCTCCTTCTAGGTTTGCCCCCTCCAAGTTGGCATTGGTAAAGTCAGCAGTCTAATATCAATATCCAAATAGGTCATGCATAAAACTCTAACCCACATTGACAGTCGATAAAACAATCAAGGAGAAAGAAACCAGAAAGGGACTTTGGTAATATCTAAGAATACTAGCAGAATCTGATCTATTACAAATTCAGATGGCAGAAGCGACGGCTTTTAAAAGTTATCCAGGCAGCCGATAGAAACTGTGAACAGATATGCCAAATTACCAAATACCAACCAAAGGATGACATTCAAAAAAAACTTGATAAAAGATAAGTGGCCCTTGTCTATATTAAAGGGGAAAGGATAATAAACCTGTAAGTGAGCTGTGCGTAGATCTGCCCCACAGAAACTGCAATCTATTAAACAAGCATCTGCAAGTAGCTCAAAATGGAATTCGAGCTGAGAATAGTCAGTTCAAATAAAGCAAACCCATTGACAAAGTTATCGGCCTACACAAAAGATGTGAGGCGTGCACAGCCTAAAAGATGGCACCAGGGTTTCCCATTGTTGGACCAATTTTCAAGACAAAACCTTACTCCAAGACCATATGAGAATCTAAAAATGAAAACACTAACAAACCATATCCTGAACTGCTGAAAGGCCGGTAAGATGGAAAAAGCTACCTTGTAGATTTGCACTCTGAAGATTAGCCCCGGCTAATACAGCGCCACGTAGATTTGCACCAGTAAATTCACATCTTCCTAGGCATTATACAAATATCACGATGTCTATTTGGGACAAGAGTCTAAATAAAAGGAATCCAATCAAGAGTAACTGACTTACTCCCGCAAAGTAGCATTATGAAATATGGAACCCTCAGCATCCACATCCTATCATGCAAAATATGTAAGGTTTAGTTGATTCATTAGGCATGCACAATGTTAATGTACTTAAAGTAAGGAATCAGCTGAATATAGACCTTGAATTTAGCACACTGAAGATTAGCACGTGAAAAGAAGACATTCTTGAGACAAGCAAAGCTGAAGTCAACGAACGATAGATCCTGCAAGCCATAAACCTTAACAATCATTATATTATCCTAACTGGCAAAGTCTCATTTGCCAATAAGAGAAAAACTAAAGTAACTGAGCAGAAGTCTGCAGTATTTGTTCCATTGACAACAATTCCAAAAGAAAACTCTCAACATATGAAGCATTCTCTTTTCAATTCGTTGATGTTTCTGGCTTTTTATGAAGGTAGCAGCAATAGAAGATCAACGAAATCTTGAAGTTTCATAGGCATCTGAAGTCATTGTCAATAATTCATGAACAAAATTGTTCCGAATGCAAGAAGACAGCATTACAAAGGAAAAAGTAAATAAATTTATGATTTTCATGAGATATACACAAAACTGATTATGAGTTACAAAAAAGGACCAATCACATCCAACTAGAAGAAAATAATAAGAATGTACAGATTGTAGAAACGATATCTGTGAGTACTACGGAAATTTTACCAATTTGGAGAGGTCTAGGCCAGAAAGATTAAGCCCTCTAAACCGGACCCTCTCAGACTGTATACACTTGATGATATCTGTTCGTGTCAATTCAGTATCTAGATCATCAGCTTCCTTCTTCTTATTCAGAGCAGAATTGATTCCATCTATAAGCCCCTGAATTAGAAAGATGGCACATCAAATAGTTTCTGGAATGAGGTAATCAAAACAATGATGGTAACAAGATACTAGAATAATGAAGAAGCAAGAACATACAGGAGTAGAAAAGGAAGCAAGAAGAATATGGACATACAAGTAGCTGATAGTATTCAGCCTCTCGCATAAGCTCCGAATATTCCGCATCTGATAGAGTGGGGACTACTCCATCCCTCAGCCAATTCAGAACATGCCTAAAATGCTTCCCATCCCTGTCAACAAAGATCTGTCCCTGTGGAATGCAACACCATCGACTAGTCAATTCAAAGGAACTTATAAAAATATAACGATTCTTTTACTTCTGTGTTTGCAGATTCTTTCCATCAAAGCAAGTTCCACATTCTTTTATATATGAAACGTGGGTACACTTTATTGCCCTATTTTTTCATCTTTTATATATGAAACGTGGGTACACTTTATTGCCCTATTTTTTCAGCTACTGTTTCAATTCCTGTCGTCTTGTGGCATTGATGAAAGAGCTCCGCCCAAAAATTTCCCCGTTCTCCCTCATCCAGCAGTGCCTTCTATCCTCCACCAGCTGCCCATGCCTTCCCTTCGCAACCGTACCCCCAAAATCCGCAGCTGCATCCCTTCACGCCGCTACCCAAAATCTGCAGAGGTATGCGTTTCCTCTGTCGTTATCAACTATTCGGGTCTTCTTTCGTTGCTCACACACGCCACCTCATGAAACCTCTTCAAAGATGCATGCTCAGACACGCCAACGCCAATGAATCAATCTGTCACCTTACTCTGCTGTATTAGGGGCTACCATCGCCTTAAGGACAATTTATTTCCTAGGGTTCCAACCCCAGTTCAGCTCCACCTCTCACTCTACCCCCCTCTACAAATCCAGCTCTCCCAGTTGTGTCGCCTTCATATATGGACCAACAGTGGTGGACACAATCGCCTATGATGGTGAGCTCTTATTTCTGTATTCTTTGTCATATTTTGAATTTCACCTTCTGATTTTGGACTCTCGCTGCAGAGCACGCAGGTAGCAATGAAGATGCTGATGATATGGTTTCGTCGAGTTCGTATTCGAGCCCTAGCCAAGTATGGGTTTTGAGATTTCTAAATTTTGATTGTTCTTCTCCCAGCTGTAATTTACTGCCCTGTTGCTATCACAGTGCAACACCTACGAATCGACAAGGCTGTGACTCTAGGAACGACTACCGTGGAGAGCAGCCTGCCCTCTGCTTTGGACCCTAACCTTGGACGCTCTAGATCTCATCAAAGGTGGTGATAATTGCTTCCCTGCTGCTAAGGCTATGGCTATGGATTGAATTTGTAAACTGGATACTGACTGTTTTTTGTTTGTGTTCTTATCTTAGTCATAGTCTTGAGGAAACATCGGAGGAATTCATGAGGTGGTGGAAAGATGGGCAATGTAGATTCCTCAAAGTGTGTGCTTGCTGCCTGTATTTGATGATCGTGAAAACAACCGAGTATGTTGTGAATGAGCTTTTTCCTTTGGCTTTCAGGTTCAATTTTTTAGTGGCTTCAATTTGTTGTTGGTTCTGGTGGCTGTTGTGCTTCATTATTGAGATAAAAAATCTCCAGCATGAACTCCATGAAAAGTTCATCTTCCGATACCATGGTCATTACTCTCTAGAGATAAAAACTCTAGCAATACTTGAATCTCTTTCTGTACTTTCAATTTTGGGGGAAATTACTTACAAGCTAAGCCATTTATGAACTATATTCTTCAGTGGAGAAACAGTAACATATCTTTGTTTCATTGTGCTAATGATTAATATCAGACACTTTCGCTATGAGCTATGAGCCTGTAGCTTCTCATGGTTACCAGAGTATGAGATCAGTTTCATGCTAGCCATTGTTCTGATTCAATTTTTGGTGTTTCTTGAGCTTGAATTCACCATCTTGGTCTCTGCAGTTTCAGTTTGCAGTTAGGAATTAAGAGTTTCGTCCAACAAGTTACGGTGGCAAGAACAAATGTCAAGGTGACAAATGACAATAGTTGTACCTCCCTTTTTTTTAGGCTTGGTTGCGCAAGTTTTGTTGTTGTTAGATGTAGAAGAATAGGTTCCCAAGATCATATGTTTGGTCATCAATGTACATCCCACTAGGAATAGCATGAGTGTCTTCAATTATGTTTTAGGTGTTCCATTAGCCCTTAAAGTTTTGGGTCATTCTCTGTATGGAAAAAAGCAAATGAGTATTTGAATCCATGCTTCCCAAGATAGAACCCATTCCCGATGAAAGAATTCAAGACTCTCTGAATATCAGTTTTGATGGGCTGAATGATTAAGCGAAGGATATATTTTAAGTTTCAATTTACATGTTTGATGTCTCTCCCTTCCCACAACCTCTCTCCCTTTCAATCAACTCCATGTTCTGTTTGGATTATTATTTAGTTCATAGAACTTCAATTGACTAATGTGTTTTTGTTTTTCAGCAATAGCATTCCAAATCGAGAGAGTACTAAAGCTCTTGGTTCATTCGAGGTTCTTCACCAACGCCAGTAAGCTCGGGTAGCAAGCTTTGGGTCTGCATTTCCCTCTCCGAATCAAGCTTTGGTTTGGATTCAAGAAGATAGTCAGAGGTGAAGGAGAATTGAGGAAATCCGGGAGGGAATCGAACCTCTTGATTCTTTTGTAACGAATCAATTGGGTGAATTGAAGGTGAAATGGTGCTGTAATGTGGGTTCTGTTTCTGTCACAATGTTTGTACCCCTTCTAAATTCCCATCCATCATCTTTGCATGCTTTCTGTATTCTTCATCCGCTCACAAAATTCACCCCAAAATCTGAATTAGCATTCCAGTGATAGCTATTCAGTTATGAATATATTATTTTTAAAGATGTCAAATACGATTAAATGTTCCTACGGCGTAGCCGTGGGTATTGATTCTAGTACACATTGACAAAAAGGATTGCATGTAAGACCCTTCGTTCACTTCTTCATCATACAGAACTAATCATAAAGCGATCATCACTTCTAACTACCATCATGAGGCTGGTGAAAGTAGAAACCCATACCGAATCAGAATCCTGACACAGAGTATGTCGACCACTGAACATTGCTGCAAGCATCGACTGCGGCTCTCGATTCGTCAGAGTGTCAACGGTAGTGGAAAAT
The DNA here is from genome assembly GCA_946122785.1 of Linum tenue. NCBI lineage: Eukaryota > Viridiplantae > Streptophyta > Magnoliopsida > Malpighiales > Linaceae > Linum > Linum tenue. The sequence continues at coordinate 56,401,838 of CAMGYJ010000002.1, forward strand.
TTCTTCCCTCCTACAGGTAAAAGTTAAAACACAAAAAAAAAAACCGAATTAGGCCATTCAGAGAGTACATACAACAGATAGTAAAAAGACTATCAACTCACAACTATCCCCCACAGATTAAGCAGCCGAGCGAGTAACCAACTCAGTCAACTAGCATTTCAAAAATACGGCACAATAAATTGATCAAACAACCAGAATAATTATGTAAAAAGGACAAAATTCTGGCTATCCAAACAGAGAAAGGTTCTCGATCGCCATTGGACACGATAACAAGGTAAATTAAAAATTACATAGTGAATTAGGGTTTAAGTTCTTCGAAATCAGACTGTCATGCTGAGGCGGAGAAGGGAATAAATTGAGAGAGAGCTAACCGATGTTGAGACGGACGATCGAAGAACTGGGATCTTTCGTCATTGTTGGTACGGAACTCTGACAGTGAAGCCGTCAGCAGGCGGTCTTCCGGTGAGGTTTTCAGATAGAAGCCCGATTCCAAGCGTAGAGCGAAGTGAAGCTAAGTTGCTGGGAAGTGCGAATTGCGATCGTCAGCTGCGAGACGCGCCAAAGAAGAACCGATGCCTCACAACAAGTGAAGTCACAATAAACTGGAAATTGGATTTCACAAAAAAACAAAATAAAAAACTGGAAATTGGGCCAATTTATATAAATGGTCCCTTAACTTTGGGCTTACAAATTGATCAATCATGGAAATTTCATTTTTTTTATTAATGATCAGTCATGGAAATTTCATGTTAGCATAATTTTTACTAAAGATTGGAACAACATTTAGGGCTAACATCGTCGAAAATACCAATCTTTAGCGAGTGTGCCACTTATATTACATAACTTCAACAATCACATTAATATTTCAAATTATTGGGGTCTCGGTCATTTCTGTTCCACGAATTTATGTTAACCGTTAGAACTAATGGTTGACCTGGTCAACCTTAGTCTGACCATTGATTAAGTGGCGCTTATATGTCGTCCATGTATGCAACACGTTGATGCCATGTAGGAAAATAGTATTAAAATTTAAATTAATTAATTTATAATTAAATAATTAATATTTTATAGAAAATAATTTTGGTTTATTTTGGAGTGTCTGTCGTCGACCCACGAACTGGAGTTTCCGTCATGAACTGTGCAACTCGACTGTCTGCTGGTCCCACCTCTCGAGCTTCCAAATCATTGAGACAGAGAACTCTGTCGTCGTCGTTGATATCCTCAGGATCTTCTTCACTAGCAGGGGAACCGTCAGAGAGTTCCCCCAACGCAGCGGCTCTGCCTTTCGAATCATCACAGAGCTTGTCCAGAATTCCTAACCCCTTCTCGCTCGCGCTCTACTCTTTCGAGGAGGAAATTATCATCTCCAAGTGGAACAAGACAGAGTCGGCTTCGATTAGGGATGATCAGAAGCGGCCGACGAATTTCGAGGTTGGGATCTAGAGGAGCTGGAAGATTAGGATTAGGGAGAGCTTGGTTACGACGGGGGAGATCGGTGATCTCAGGAATCCAAAGAGAATACGGTGTTAATCTTTTATTTCCAATATCAATTCTGCATATCTTTCTCGATTTGAGGAAGATGAAAACACTAGCAATCCATTGAGTGTGATGAGTGAATTATGCTTCGCGGCGATTCTGTTAGTGTTTTGGTATATGATCCACGATTGAACCTCTCTCAACAACTCGAATTATTGGGATCAACTGGTTCATGACATGGTATCAAAGCCTTATGTGACCGAGAGGTCTTGTGTTCGATTCCCGGTGACCCCCATTTGTTAAGCACATGGTATTCTTGTCTTCACACTGCAAACTTCAAGCCCTTCTGAGTGGCTTTTGTTTGAGGGAGCGTGTTAGTGTGGACAAAGCGAGGCGGTCGCAAGCTGCTGCTACTTCTCCTCCTCCACCGCAGCTAGTCATCGTATACATCCAGCTCATCAAGCATAGCAGCTCCTCCAGAACTACTGTGCGCCTCTCCACGGAATCCCTCACGAATATGTCGAGCGAAGCGGTGAGCACAATGGTAGTGCCATTGGAGGTGATGCAAAATCCTATATTTTTTGTTAACCTCTAACGAAAAACTTGACGGTTGGTATACAAATGACATATCAAAAGTTCCGTAATATAAGTGACACTCTCCCTAAAGATTAGTATTTTTAGTGATATTGGGCTTAACGTTTATATTAAGTTAATCTTTCCTTCTTTATTTTCTTTACGTCGAAGTTGTGGTTGATATAGACTTTCTTGAGTTGGATCCTATAGTTGAATAAAAGTGATCTCTAGAGACAAATTTCTCTTGTGACAAAAACCTTCAAAAAGGTCTTTCGACTGATGGTAGAGAAGACACCCTCGATGCTCAAGTTATTGGTTGATAGGGCAAAAGCGTATAGCTTCAATTCCTATCTTGTAGTAAACCGGAAAGTCCGGGTATCGTCTCTCAGGGACTGGTACAACCTTAAGATTTACCGATTTAATAGAGCAAACTATAGGTGAAAATGGTTTAATGCGATTATTAACTACTAGCAAAATCAACTAAACAAGCAAATTAAAGTGTCGGGTTTAAATCAATGGGAGAAAGCTCTGGGAGAAACACCGGGACTCACTACCTATCCTATCCAGATTAATTCACACATTCCAATCAATTTAATTCATATCTCCACAGCCAGGATATCACTACTGTGCTAGCTATCCCTGTCGGGAATTACTACGTACTAAATAATCAATTCAAATCCTACTGTCGTAGCTCAATGAATTAACTATATAGTCTGAAGATCGATATCCTATTTAAGACCGCATAGCACCTTATTTAATCCACTGTCGCTTCGATAAGTTGCTATGTCACATGAAATATGTTCAGTTATTAGGGCTTCGCTGTCGCTAATAACCTAATTAACTACGATTCATTGTATTGGTGGCCAGTCAACACAAAGCATTAAGCAATTCCATGCAATAGAGATTGGAAGAAAAGAATCATAAATCAATCCATCAAATCAAGAACTAGCTACATCCTATGGTGTTTCCCCCAAAAATCGAGGTTTAGTTCATAACGAAATCAAAAGATATAACCATGTTCTTAATCATCATGAAACTAGTAAACTAGTAACGAGAAGAAGAGAAAATACTGATACGTTCCAATCGATGCTCGCAAGTCGCGAAGCCTCAACTTCGCTTCGATGCTGCCTTTCTTTTCTCCCGTCTCGCTAACAAGCTGCTGCCCTGCTGCCTTTCTTTTTCCCAAAAGAATTCCTCCGCCTCTGGTTTTTTTTTTTTTCTCCTCCAGCCGCCTTTCTTTTCTTTAATTCTCCCCCCAAAAATTCCACCGCCCGAGAAAATTCCTCCAGCCCGTAAATTTCTTTTCCTGGCCCAAGAATTTGTCCGTCCCCAGCCTTGTCCAATTCAATTCCCTTCCTGATCCAAGTCCCAAGCCTCCAAAATAATCACCAGCCCACAATTAATCCCCATCCAGCTGGGCTTTAAGCCCACTTCATGCTTCCTAGCCCAAGTGAGTATTTCACCAGTGATTCGAGCCCGATTGATTGCTTGTGCACTCACTTCTTTTTCGTGTTTTCTCCACCTGTAACATATCAAACTCATGGCACTAGGCAGTAATGGTTTTTCAACCATTCTCGGGTTAGCGAGCCCTAAAATAACACCAATCGGCTTAAACATATCATGGATAATCACATAAAGTCCAACAATTCAATATGTTAAAGCCGATTATCATTGGTTTAGATGACAGAAATATGACCTTGAATACAAAGATGAGAAAATGGAGTTTTAAATCAACGCCTTCGTTAATCATAACTGGAGTTAGGGGCTGAGCTTTTTCCCACTTACCTTTACTTGGAGATTTGATGACGTTTAGATATGATTTTTCCAAAACGCGTCCTCTTTTTATCCCACCAACACATGAACATCCAAAAGACGATGTTCTGCATCTAACCCTAATAATATGGAAAGCTTATGAATGTTTGATTCGGGTTAGATTATACACTTTTAAACCCTCGTTACTTTTGTCATTTTGCTTGGATTCCTCGATCCTATGAGCTATTTTACGCTAGGTGAGTTCGTTTAGTGTCATATTTCATACCTAAGCAGGTGATCTTGGCACCGAGAACGAAAATCACGATTTTGGAGGAATTATGGGCAAAGACGCAAGATCACGATTTTGCAGGAATTATCACGTGCACACACTGTGAAGATGACATCCACACCGTGAAGTTCGCAAGGTGCTAAGGAGATCTCTATAGCTCACAGGCAGTGTCAGGATCACGGCCATAGGCCATGATTTTAACAAGTGTCCCGCTAAGATCGTAAGTGATGCGGTGCGTTTTGCGCTGAGATGACGGTTACCCTATCGACTTCACGGGCGTAATCTGGGATCGTGATTTCCGCACTCGAGGACTATAAAAGGGAGAGTTAGTTGAATTCGAAACCATTGAGCTTCTCTTTGTTCCTACATATTCCCAACTGGCAGACCTATTCACCAAACCTCTCTCTTCTTAGCGGTTCTCCTCGCTTGTTTCCGAGATCGGCATGTTGCCTTTACAGAGATTCGCTTCATCTTCCTAAACATCATTACGACAATGGAAATGCCTGGTATCTTAGGTTCTCTCCTATAAATCTTCCTCTACCTTCTCCCTTGCCATTCACCCATTTGCGTTTCCCCAATTTTCAAAATGTCACTACATTTCCTCAAACAACCGCAAATCCATTATCCTCACCTACTCCAATTCTCTTCTGCCTAGTCCAGACTCCAGAGGATTATCACCATTTTCAAATGTACTTTGAGCATCGTTCCCTTCCCGTTGTTTCTCATTTGAACCTGAACTGTTTGCACTGTTTGGCATTCATTTCTCCTATCTTCTGGAAGGGCTTGGTTGGGATTTTCTGGTTCATTGTCGACAATCCCCTGCTGCCCTAGCATTGTTCAAATGTTTTATGCCAATTTGGACCATGATTTCGACGTTAATTTCTTTACCACCATTGTTTATGGCCACAAGCTCACCATCACCGTTGACGTCATGGGTTCCACCCTTGTGTTTTCCACTGAAGGGTTTCATATTGCATCCCCTCGAGAACTCTGAGACTACATATTTAATGCTGCTACCATGATACTGTCATGAACCAGTTGCTCCCAATAACTCGAGTTGTTGGGAAAAAGTTATATTAGATCTTATACCACTCTCTAACACGCCCCCTCAAACGAAAGCCAACTCATGGGCTTGAAGTTTGCACAGGCTCACCATCCATTGTGCTTTAATCAACTGTTAATATTGGGGTCGTGGAGATTCGAACACACGACCACTTGGCCAAACCAGCTCTGATACCATGTCATCAACCAGTTGCTCCCAATAACTCGAGTTGTTGGGAGAAGGTTATATTAGATCTTATACCACTCTCTAACAGATACGAGCACAGAAACTACTCTAGGTTAGACTACTAATTACAGGTTGGGAACTCACTTAAGCATGATTTTTCCTAGCCACTAGCCAGATTAATGGTTGATAATCTCTAACCTATTTCACTTTCATTCACAATCTTTTACTGGTTTATGCTTCATCGAACAAAAGACCCACATTACATATTTATAGCTAAAGACTAGAAAACTCTAATAGACTATCCTAATATGACTCAAAAACTACTAACAATATCTAATAATATCCTAAAAATTGTAATTATGATAAATCCCAAAAGTAGGTTTCTATCAACTTTTTACTTTTTACTTTTTAGCAACATCCATCTTACCTTCACAAAGTGCCTGGAGCAGTTGATTAATTTCAACAGGGGCAGGGGAAAACCCTTTGCCAACCATCTCTGCCAGCACATCACATGCTTCAGACAGTTTTCCCTCCCCATCTCCCCCTTCCTCAACGTCCCCATGACTATTAGTAGTGTTCAAATGGTTATCATGGTTATAACCAAACTAAATAAGGCTAAATTTCATTAACCATTGAATACAATATCATAATCAAACCGTCCAAACTAATACAACAACCAAATTAACCAAAATAAAGTTTAATCGGTTTGGTTAATTGGTTAACCAGATTAACCAATATAAAATCACATTATCATTGACGATGAAACTTTCCGGTTAATGCAACAATTCGCTATTTATATAATGAATAAAACATAACAATCAACACGTAGTTATAGTTGACCCTTAACAAAAATACATGCAACTAAGATAATTATCTTACGATTAGTATAGAAGTATTCACCTAACAAAAATTTATGACAATGGTATGGGTTAATGAATTGTTGTGTTTGTGTAAATTGACTTAGTCTCTTAGCAATTATCATAGGCTCGAAATGACCTTCCTTTCATGTTTTCATCCATCATAATGTATGAAATTTATCTAAATTAGGCGTCCATATGTTGTGGTCTACATTTTACATATACAAATATACACTATATGAGCAATATTGAGCTTTATATTTTATGAGTCTAAAAAGGATGAACATTAACTCTTGAGTGGTTATGCAAAGTATTAAGTATGTGTATATAATATATGTTAGATATATGACTAATTACTTAAATGGTTAATTTGGTTTGACTGGTTAGGAGTGTCTGAAACCAAACCAAGGTTGTCAAACCGGTTTATACCGTTGTGCCGATTTGGCAAATGGAATGGTACGACCGGTGGTATAACCAGTTTGTGCCGGTTCATGCCGGTTTAAAAAATGTGAAAACAATTAATATCTCATGCATTTAATCATATATAAAACATATTTGTGGACAATTTAGTTACAATCCAACAAATATCATCAACTTTTAACTATTACATTCATAAAATGAATAATAAATTAATTTTTTTTATTCATTAAACTCATTAAAATGATGTCATTTTACTTAGAATGCGTAAGTCGATCAAACCGTTCATACCGGTGGTGTCATGCTGGTTTCATGACCGGTACAGGTTGAACCAGGTTCAACTGGGTGGCATGCCACAGGCATGACAACCATGAACCAAACCAAACCACCTAAACCAAACAAGCTAAAAACTTTAACCAAACCAAACCAATTATCCAAATTAGCCAAACCAAATTATCCAAATAGTACCGATTAAAACGGTTACCATGGTAACCAAACTGTTTGAACACCCCTACCCATGACGACTTCGTTCCTCTAGGTCAATCCAAAAATTGCCTATTTTCCTTCTTACTCCAACCTTTCCACAATTTGTTTCTTTCCCAAATTATTTCACATGACAGACAACATTCTGAACAGAAATGCATAATAAAGAGAATGATAATCTCCTACCAATCTTTGGATTTTGCTCCTTCACACAACAAAACATACCGCAGCATAGATAGCACACCCCAGAAGTTGAAGAAATGACTGGAAAAGAAGAAAAAAAAAAAAGAACCATTCTTCCTGACACATAAAGGTAAACACATTTGTCTTTTCTTACCGCTAAAGAACTGAAACTGGAATCGACACTAAAATCGGAAACCAAAAACCAAAACCAAAACCAAAACCTAACTTTCTGTATATTGATGATAGTCTGACCAAGCACACTCCCACAAACGTCAATCGACATGAAAACCCTCACACCCTCCACAAAACTACACTAACACAGTTACCAACCCTCTAGATCCCAGAACAAAAAACGCAGGAAAGACCAAAACTTTTAGCAGGCGCTTGCAACCCCGTTTGCAGCAACTTTGTTCTCGGATGATTCAACAACAGTTTCGCCATCCTTTGATGCCATTTCACCGGTTGCTCCATTTTGTTCAGGAACCCCAGGTTCCCCGTTTGTCTTCAACTCGATTTCTCCTACTTTAATCGGGCCTTTGGCCAAAGTACCACTTGCAGGCTTTTGCAAGCCATCTTTCACATTCGTTGCACTTTCCAAGACCTGGTTTTGAAAAGCAAGAAAACAGACAGTTCAGAACAAGTTATTACTTGTGCAAACAGCAATCAGAGCGAGATGAGTATCACAAGAAGCTATGTTTGTTACCTGCTTCTGCAACTTCTGTTTGGCCCTCTTCTCCTGCATTATCCTTTCACGGGTTGCATAGAATCCAAAATCGTTCAGAATGGAAGTCTTGGATTTACAGGACTTGAAGATTTTGAGAACCTCAATGCCCTTCTCAAGGACAACCTACACCATACAGCAGTTAAGTGATAAGATTAGTGAGAACCAATAGGATAAAAGGAAAAGCACGCAAAGAAATGGGGAAAAAACCAGAAGAAGATGCTTCTACCTCTTGAGTATCCCTACTATTTGTTACAGGCTTGTTCTCATTATTCTCAAGTGTAATGTGCCTCAAGGTACTATTTGGCACATCCTTGATGATATGCCACTTGACAGGGAAGCAACCAACCCACTTGTCCTGTTGCCAATACTCCACAGTTTTCTCAAAGTCAACCGGGCCAACCATTTCGGCCAAACCAACAAATTGACCACTTGTATTCACCTGCATGCAACAGATTTTTTGTTGAGAAGAGGAACTCACAGGAAGAGACCAGCTTGATTAACTGAATATCTGGAAGGCACTAACCGAAAACAATAAGAATACAGGGCAGTGGCTGCCCTTCGCACTGGCCTCTTTGTAAGCTGCATCAAGTTTCTTATTACCATTCAGAGTGCTAGTCCAAACACCATATTTGATGCTCTTATGGACATCATCTTCACTGTATGATTTAATTACAAAGAACTTAGCATCCGTGTACTCTTCTGGGAAATCCTCCCTGTTATACTGTTCCTTGTCTAAAATTTCACTCGGATTCTCCTCCTTGTTGTTCCCTGTCGTAGGATTGGTCTGCCCCTCTGGAGCAGTGTCAACACCAAAGTCCTTTTGATTCCTAAAACTCTTGGCCCTGGGGCCTTTGTTCAGCTCGCCTGAACCATCCATATTTTCATTGCCGTAGGCACGGCCTTTTGACTTGTACCTGTCAGCAGCCATCCAACCACGCCCATTGCTCATATTGTTATAACCAAATGCATATCCAGTGCCCCGGTTTCCATAATTTTCGTACATTCTGTTGTTTGGATACATCATATAACTAGAGCCTTGCCCAAAACCTGGTACTGGCCTTGTTGAATGTGAATTCTGTAACAACATCAAACAAAAATCATTACAATCTTGGTAGCTGAAGCAGTAGAAGTGGTGGACTTCATTGCAAAACAAGAAAGGATCCCGTGTATGCACATACCATTGAAGAGGAAAAACTGCCTCCAGAAATATGTCCAGATTGACTCCCAGTGAACATAGAGGGATCAACCCAAGGGAATGTTTGTTGAAATGCCTCATAGGAAAATCTTGGATCCTGATAACTTGAAGTCGGGTATGTTGTCCCTAAATTTCCCCTTTTGAAGGAACCATTGGAGTTTGAATACGAATTCTGATTACTTGGTCTGGAAGTAGTAGACTTCAATCCGTTATTTTTATTCAGACTGCCCATATTCCCAGAGTTTGTCCCAGCAACTGGCAGAGGTACTTTGTCGGTCACAGCTGCAGTTGAGACCTCCCCAGGTGAGGGGCTAACCTGGCCAAGTGCACCATTTGAACTAGGAAGCTGATAAAAAGGACTAGGATACTGGTATTGCTGGGTCTCATACAACTGGCTATCATGGGTTGGACCAGCAGAAGCATTTGATGAAGAATATGTTCCATAGGGATAACCTTGGGGATAAAAAGGCGTATCACTATCTCCTAACCCAGCCTGCCAATACACAAGTGGTCAATGCTCTACGACATAAAGCAGGGAAAAAAAGAGCACATTGGAAGGACAAGTGGACCTTATTACATACAGGATGGTGTTTAATTCAGTGATATTAACAAATCTAAGTATGAATAAGAAATCTGAGAAAAGTAGTAGAACTGACATTAGATATCTCAACCCCATCCGGATTTACATATCTACTGTAGTCGTTCCAATCATAACCTGAAGAAGGATGAAGATTTTGCAGCAGAGTTACCGACCAAGAAAAACACATATTGCTCATCAATTTGAAACTAACTTAAGAATTTCAGGTTCATGCCTACTTTAAAAAGGATCCCGGACAGCAAAGTCCTTGATGCGGAGCTTACCTCCGTAATAGTACGCAGATGATGGGTATCCATTAGGATAATAGAACGCATTCGGGTCTACAAGAGGGGTTGTGGAGCGAGTTAATGCCATGGCTTGATTATTAGCCAAGTCATTAGGTCCATATTGACTAGTTGACAGCTATACCAACCAATTTATCATATGATCAGGAAAACCAAACGAAATGGGTACAAAGAACTGAAGCTGGTAAAATTGACTAATCCCAAGCTTGTTACTTACCTTCTTTGCAGGATCCAAAACATCAGTTGTCTTGGCCTGAGGGTCTAGTGACAGGTTTTCCAACAAACCTGCAGTTTCTGTGGGAGTAGGAGTATAAGGATACAACAATATACACAGCCCACAAACTTTAACCTCAAACAATACACATGAATTGATCACATAACCCAAAGAAAATCTGTAATTAACAAATGAACCAATCAAAAATATTGATATGAAAGACAGCTTCTCTTGACATAAGTTGGGCTATCACGAAACTGATATCATCTGCAACCGTAGCACTACTCACAAGTCACAACAAAGGCTCAGAATCAAATTCAAACTAACCACCATGACTATATACAAGTAAATCATATTCATCCATAAGAAATTCAACAAGAAGATGCAGAAAGAGAAAACCAGAGCCCACCCACATAATCAAATCTAAAACCCCTGCAAAACCCAATAACACCACCCGAGGCCACTGGCCAGGAACAGAACCATTCACAGGAAAGAAACCAATATAACCAAATCTTGAGTACTGCTTCAGCAGATTAACAAACTGGAATGGACGAATTTCAGATGCAACACGAACACAAACATAGAGAAGTATTCAGATTTACGGGGGCGGCGACGGCAACCAAGAAAGCTGAAAAATCAGACCCAAAAAAAAAAACGAAAGGCTAAAAAATACCCAGTTCAGGGAATTCCGAAAGGATACGATCAGCAGAAGAAACGCCCGCCATGACCGATACAGATTGAACGAAGAGAGAGAGAGTGAAAGAAAGGAGGGAAAAGGAGATAAACCCTAGAAATAAGGAGGGAAAAAAGAAGAAGGGTATAGGGTTTTAGAGGCGAGGCGGCAGAAGAAGAAACTGGTGGAGAGGTAGAGAGAGATAGACTAGCCGCCACAAAACTGAAAAGGGTTATAGAGAGGGCGAAGGGTGAGAGAGAGAGAGAGAGAGGAGAGGTTTAAGAGACACAAAAATACTCCTTGCTCACAAAACCCTCCACGGATCCACTTCCGTTACCGGAGGATATCTTTTCTCCATTTCTATTCTTTTCCCCCCTTTTATTTTTTATTTTTATTTCACACTGAAAATGCTAATATACTACTTCTACTTTTATGATTAGCTTAACTGCCCCTGAAGCTTATCAGCCGTTAGATCTTCCCTCATCAGTCTATTACAGATCTGACGGCGTAACGACTTCAGCGGCTGCGTTCACCTACCCTCCCCAAATTCTTCTCTTGCTTTTCTTCTTCTCCAACGACAACTCCACAGAAATGCTACTCCACCAACCGCAACTCCATCATCGACCATGGCTTCCACGGCCAATGCCATCTCCCTCTCTCTCTCCACTGCCGCCACCTCTTCTTCTTCTTCTTCAACCCGCCGGGACAATTGCTCTTTCTCGCCGGATTCTGCCTGTCTCAGCTTCCGAAAGCCTAACGGTGGCGTGTCTCTGCGTTTGAGACCGGCGGCGGGAGCTTCTTTGGCGACTCGCCGTACGAGCTGCATAATTCGCGCTACTGCTGCTCCGGTTATGGATCAATCTCCGGTCAGTGACTCTGGTTCCGCTGGAGCGCCTACAGTTGTGGAAGTCGAGTTGGGGAACCGGAGTTACCCGATTTACATCGGATCAGGCCTCCTGAACCAACCCGACCTTCTTCAAAGGTGTGAAATTGCATTTCATTTCGTTTCCCCCTGTCGGCTTTTTGTTTTTTGATTTATCACTCGTTCGGTTTGTTTTCTATCTGCTTGCCGATTATCGATTTGTCTGGATTATCAAGCCTGAGAAATATAATGGAGCATCGGTTTCTAGGATTTGGTTGATGAACGAATGAGCTTTGTTTGAAATTGTAGGCATGTCCATGGGAAGAGGGTCCTTGTGGTGACTAACGAGACAGTAGCTCCCCTCTACCTGGATAGAGTGGTTGAAGCATTGACACAAGGCAACCCTAATGTGACAGTAGAGAGTGTGATTTTGCCTGATGGTGAGAAGCACAAGAACATGGTACGTTCCACCAAGTGGATTTCAATGCGTAGGTTGAGGTGATGCTATAGTTATAGAGGTTATTTAGCTGAATATGGCTTGTTTTCTGCTGACAGGATGTTCTCATGAAAGTATTCGACAAGGCCATCGAGTCACGGCTGGATAGGAAGTCTACATTTGTTGCTTTGGGAGGAGGAGTCATTGGCGACATGTGTGGATACGCTGCTGCGTCGTACTTGCGAGGAGTTAATTTCATCCAGATCCCCACAACTCTTATGTCACAGGTTTCTCTCTTGTGTTAAACCGTTTTGTGTCATGGGTGTTTCTTCTGTGGGGTTTGCCCTGAATGTTTTTGCCTTTTTTTCAGGTGGATTCTTCTGTCGGAGGCAAAACTGGCATAAACCACCCGCTTGGGAAGAACATGATTGGTGCGTTTTACCAGCCTCAGTCTGTTCTGATAGACACTGACACGCTCAACACATTGCCAGATAGGGAACTTGCATCAGGGATCAGTGAGGTTGTGAAGTATGGGTTGATTCGTGATGCCGAATTTTTTGAGTGGCAAGAGAAGAATATGGCTGCACTATTGGCAAGGTAGTCTCCATCACTTTCCAAAATATATTTAGTTAGGATCCAAGAGACTTAACGCCTTATTATAGAAGGGTGTCCTTGTGTTTGAGCTTAGTTTAGCTATGATCAGTTTCTACAGCCTAGACCCCAATATGATCAACAATTTGCATTATACTCAAGTGTTTGGTTCATAATCTGATTCGCGAGTTGGTCTGCCAACCCCATTTGCCACTGTAGAGATCCAAGTGCTTTAGCTTATGCCATCAAGCGATCATGTGAAAACAAGGCCAAGATCGTGTCCTTGGATGAAAGAGAAAGTGGACTGCGCGCTACTTTGAACTTAGGTCACACTTTCGGTCATGTGAGTGCTTGAATATCTTGACTGATTAAGTCTCTGCTTGTTTGATGCATCCTCTGGAACCCCACCTTACTAGTTTAGTCTCTGCTTGTCTGATGCATGTTTCAGGCAATAGAAACCGGATTCGGATATGGGCAGTGGTTCCATGGAGAAGCTGTGGCAGCTGGCATGGTTATGGCTGCTGACATGTCTTACCGACTTGGTTGGATTGATGATTCGCTCGTGAAGCGGGTTCGGAATATTCTAGAGCTGGCTAGGCTTCCTGTTGCTCCACCGGAGAGCATTACTATGGAAATGTTCCGATCCATCATGGCGGTAGTTATCATCACCCCTTTGCTTTAGTAACCAAATTCTTCGATCCTCCTCCCCCCTGACATATTCATGTTTCTCACCACATGCAGGTTGATAAGAAAGTTGCTGATGGGGTGCTAAGGCTTATCCTCCTGAAAGGTCCTCTAGGAAACTGTGTGTTCACAGCGGATTATGACAGGAAAGCTCTCGATGATACACTCCATGCGTTTTGCAAGTCATGAACAAAAATGCTGTTTTTATCTTATTTGAGCATATGATTCCCTTGGTGATTTTGTGTGTACTCCATCAAATGACTCCTACTTGTACCTGATCAATACCGCTGTATTATATTTCTGAGACCTTGAATTTGTTACTTGGTTGATTTAGCGGATCACGAGAGTGATGATCCAAAGGCTCTTACTTTATGAGCACTGTTATTCAACCACACTACAAAAGCTAATGAGTGCAATAGAGGCTTAGAGTAACTCTGCGCCAACAAAACCAGAACTCTTAGCAGCGGGAAGAGAAGTGCCTTTTGGGGCAATGGGTACACCTGGAACTCTCTACTAACGAATTTCCCAACACACCACGAAGGTTCATTTGATGCTACTGATGTGGAACATTTGTTGCATGTCTGGTCATTAAACACCTTGGAATGAATAGGGTGACGGGTGCCTTTGAATTCTATTTAAAAGTTGAGCACACAAAGAACAGTACTGAACAGAGAAAATAAAAGAAAACTTGAGCATTCTTATCATTGTCCTTGTTAGAAACAAGCTTCCTCTTTCCTCTTCATCCAAAGTCTTTCAGCGCAGACCTGAGAGCAAATATGTTTCTCAATGCTACAAGAAAACAAAAATAAAGTCCTAGCCATCTGTTTGATCACTGTTTTTGTGCTGCAGACACAGCTAATTAGAATTCATTATCAGAAGTCCAGAAATTCAATCACCCCTTGATCCCTAGACTCTAAACCCCTAAAAGCTACCAAAAATTAGCAGTCATTTGCAGTTGTAGCTTTGGTCTCGGGCGAGACAATCGACTTCACGTTCACACCAGCCACTTCAACTACTCCATTCGATCCATCCATTTCCAGATGCTTCACAGCAGCTTCATGAGGGGTCACATTATCGCCGGACTTGCCTTCAGAAACCTATGTTCACGAAAAAATGAAGTTATTGACGCAAGCTCTGCTCGTGGGACAACCAAAGACGGGATCCTGCATTGAAGAACGCAATCAAGAGAAGGCGTAAGCTCAATTTCTTACCTGCCTTTGAGTCCTCTGTCTGGCCCTTCTCTCTTGCATTACCCTCTCACGGGCTGCATAAAACCCAAAATCATCCAAGATGGATGTCTTGACCACACAACTCTTGAAAATTTTTAGAATCTGAACACCCTTCTCAGTGTCGACCTGCAATGAAAAAATGTAATTAATAAAGGACATGCAATGGAAAAACAGTTGAATATTTGAGTTACCAAGAAAATTTTCAGCACCACGCACCTCCTGAGTGTCCCGACTGTTTGTCACAGGTTTGTTTTCATTGTTTTCAAGTGTGATGTGTCTCAAAGAACTGTTTGGTATGTCCTTAACAATATGCCACTTTACCGGGAAGCATCCCTTCCATTTCTCTTGCTGCCAATGCTCCACAGTTTGGTCAAAATCAACACGACCAACCATCTCTGCCAAGCCAACAAATTGTCCGCTAGTGTTTACCTAAAAGAAACATTCAAAAGGCCATTACTAGGGAAGGAAGCGAAAACACCGCAACCTTCCGCATCAACCAAGTGATCGATCCATTTGTATAAATAGAAAACAAAACCAGGTGACGGTCTCAGAATACTCACAGAGAACAACAAAAACACAGGACAACCGCCAGAATTAGCTTGGGCTTCCTGGTAGGCTGCATCCAGCTTCTTATTACCATTAAGTGTGCTCGTCCAAACACCATACTTGATACTTTTATGTACATCATCTTCACTATATGATTTGATGACGAAGAATTTGGCTTCTGCGTATTCCTCCTTGAAATCTTCCCTGTTATACTGTTCAAACTTCTCCTCTTTGTTAGTCTCTGTTGATGGAACGCTTTGCCCTTCTACAGCAGATTCTGCACCAGCACCAATCTCCTTGTTGTTCTTAAAACTCTTGGCCCTAGGTCCCCTGTTCAGCTCACTTAACCCATCTATATTCTCATTGCCATAGCCACGACTCTTCGATTTGTACTTGTTATCGACAACCATCCACCCATGCCCATTTGTCCAAGAGTTATAGCCAAAGGAACCAAAACCACCAGCAGCTCCATTTCCATAGGGAGTATACATTCCATTAGGTGGGTACATCATGTATCCAGCACCTTTGCCAAAGGCAGAAGTAGGTCTTGTTGACTGTGAATTCTGAAATTACCATCAGACTAACATAAATATACTGTGTTTGTATAAAATCTAAGTACAAAGTCTACAAAAGGGCAACACTAAATGTCATTATTTTTCATTTTCCAAGATATTATGCACAATTAAATAGGAGAACAAAACTATAACATTAAAAAAACAGAAGGGATGCCAAGTTAGACACATTCTTGCAGCAGTATTTCCTATAAGTTTTATCATCATCGGACTAACCAATTATAGGTGAACCAAGCCATGACTGTAAAGGAAACGTTTTTTACATGGATACTGAAAAGACCATAAGAAAAACAGTTACAGCAAGGATACACATACCAGTCCCGAAGAGAAACCACCACTTCCATGTTTTGATGACCCATTAGAAAGCATAGGAGCATCCAACCAGGGGAATGATTGAAATCCACCATAACCAGGCCACAGATCCTGATAACTTGATGGAGGATAAGATGTTCGGCCACCTCCATTTTTATAAGGAACACCTGTTTTCGAAAACGAATTTTGGGTACTTGGTTTGAAAGGTTTTCCATTATTTTTACTCAGACCTCCAGCATTACCCCCAGTTGCAGTTCCAACACCTAAAGGTATATTGTCGCCCGTGGCTTGAGCTTGAATCTCCTTTGGAAGAGAACCAACATGGCTGGACGAGTGAAGGATATTATCTGAAGCAGGGTACTGCTGCGTCCCCTGCAGATGGCTATCCGGTGCTGGCATATATGATCCAAAAGGTGGATAACCATAACCTTGGGAGAACATAGCAGCATCATTGTCATGAAACATACCCTGCCAATAAGGAAATTATTGATCACAAACTGCCAACTTTCAGTAACGCTTCTAAACAATCATAGTAACAGGAGGTTATAACTTGATAAAGAGCAGACATAGAACTAACCTGTTGCATCTCAACTCCATCAGGAGTTACAGATCTACTATAGTCGCTCCATTCGTTGCCATGCCCATCATAACCTGAACAAGGAAGAACAATTAACATAAGTAACCAAGTCAAACCTGTACGTTTCAGTGACTTTCGAAGGAACAGTGATTCCTCTTGGTTCTAGCATACCTCCATAATAGTAAGGATTGGGGAAATAATAAGGACTTGGGTTGGCATGAAAAGGGCTTGCTGAGCGAGGCAATTGCTTAGCTGGATTACTAGTCAAGTCACTTGCTCCATAACCATCAGTAGACTGTACCAATTGATTTACCAACTGATCAATAACACAAGACTGAAAAGAACAGTGAACTAAATCAAAACAGATATGCTCACATACCTTCTTTACATGATCTGAAATATCAGTTATCTTGGTCTGAGATTCCAATGACAGGTTCTCAAGTAAATCTGCAGCTTCTGTAGCCAGACGAGTAAAGGAATACAACCAACAAAGAAACTAAGAACTCAAACAAAATAGTTCAAATATCATCCATTTCCAAAGACACCCCTGTTGACAAATGAAGCTAACCCTTAAAAGTCGTATTGAACAGCAGAACCAGACTTGAGCAGTGGCCCTTAACTCCCAACATTTTAACCCACATCCAAGAACAAAACAAAGAATAGACAATGCTCGCACTGCCTATCAACTCTCATTTGGGACAATATCAGCAAGCTATTTCATTCCCACTAACTGCAACTATCAGTTCTAAGCCTCCTCATCAGGTTAAATAAAATGAAGAAAGCAACCAGTTCGGCACATCGAAACCCTCAAATCCACCCCTTACGAAACCATTTGGGTAGAAGATAAATTCACATAAAGCAATTGCATTCTTGCAAATGGGTAGAAGGAAAACGATCGATTGAAGACATGGGATGCTAAACTCTAATAGAAGTCTAAGCATCGGGAGAAAAAGGATACGACCGGCGGATGAAGCAACAACGGCCATGGTTGCAGAGTGAGAAGAGAAGTTGGTACTGAAGACTGAAGAGGAAGGAAGCGTCGGGACTCGGGGAGGAGAGAAGCTGCGAAAAACCCTAGAATTTATAAAGAGTAGGGTTTTAAGTTTTCCTTTTTATTTTATAATAATATATATGTTTTCCTTTTTATTTGACTTTCCATGATTTCTCTTCTGTATTTCTCACCTTCAGCTGTGACTTGTTTGTTTTAATATAGCAACTTATTTTCTAACTTAACTTCTAACCGGTTTGTTGGCCGAAATATTCATATTTGATTATCTATATTTTATTTAACATTTAAGTCTATTAACCCGTTTAATTTTATTGATGATCATTCGATCGAGATGATACATATAAAAAAATATATAGGTCGAACATTCAAAAAAATATCGTCATCATTTATTAATATAAAATATAAAAATGTATCATTGATCTCATTTTCATAATGATTAGGTTAGAAAAATAGACGAGACCGTTTGAAAAACCATGATTCAGACCGGACCACACAGTTTGGTCCGGACCGTAGACCGTTAAGTATGGTCTGTATTATATGATGTTTTGATTTCTTGGTCTGGTCTGGCCTAGACCGCGGTTTACCGGACCAAACCGTGGACCTTGCCGACTTCTCAATACGTGTTAGCAGCTCACTCGACCACTCTCACAACTCCCAGAAGGATACTCAAGTCTCAATCTTAATTTTGAGAATCTCGTCCCCCTCCTTCATGCACAACCACATTTCACCAAAGAGTAGAGATGATCGTGTCTCTATATGACATTATGTAAATGTTTATGCCGTTATGGTACAAGTTGGGATGCTTTGACTTTGTATCTTTATTATTTACTTAGATTTATGGTGTCAAAATTATTCATGCATATTGGAATATATGTTTGAAGGAGAGAAAAAAATTGGCTATTGGTTCACTTTTTTGTGTGTGGTTGACTAATCAAATTGTTAATTTTTGGTTAAGTATGATCTATTTGGACCAGACTGTACCGGACCAGCCCGCATATGCGTGGTCTGGTCTGGATCGTATAATCTGTGGTTTGGTCTGTGGTCTATACTCCAATCTCTTGGTATAGATCATAACCCGTATATATGGTTTAGTCTGAACCAAACTGCACTGTTTCCCAGCCCTAATAATGATAATTAAGCCCCCATTAAAATGTAATTGGTTGGTTGGTTGTCAAGAAAGATAGAGTATAAAAGCTAATTGAAATTCCCACACGACCCATCGATAGTTTGAAACTAAATCTTAAACCTCAAAATCCTACTTAAGGGATTCAATGCTCTTCTTTTAGGGGGTAGTATGCCACTAATCAAAAAGAATTTAGAGTTGTTGATTCATGTCAACTATATACTAACAACTCAGCTAAAAGGGGACCATTAAAACTTGAGAGCAAACGACAAAATTAGGTTTGCCTCCAATATACTAATAGACTCGATCAAAGACTTAACACAACACAAAATACACTTTCATAGTCACAACTTTAGGGCAGGTATCAAGTAGTCGATATTCGACTCTAAACTTGCCGATTGTATTAAGGCAAAATACACTTGCATAGAAACAACTGTCGACTTTGTGACAATAACAGCCAATTTCTGAGAAATACACAAAATCTTCATATTACGAATGCTAGTTTGACAAATATAAGCCATTTTTGTTTCAAACTTTAACACCATTAGAAAATTCTTTAGTTACATTAACAAGACGGTGACGAGGATGTCACCTCGGCGCACACGACAAAGACAACTAGATTCGAGCCAAATTGTACACCTTTATACCCATTTATCTTTGTCATTTGACTTGTGTTGCATCGTCCTTGAAGCCTCAGAATGACGGGTCTGATCGGCAGCGGATAGTGGATATCCAATAACTGCCTATCTAAGTTTCGGGTGGGTAACATATGAAGAAACGTATACCATATCTCTAACCATACCCATACCCATACCCATAGATATCAGGCGGGTATCCACGTGTAAATTAAATACCTAATTATAAAACTCTAAAATTTTTATACAGCTCCAACAACATGATAATAAAGCACTATAGTAGACCTTGAAAAGAAACTACAAAGACAAAAAAAGTACTTTGCTACAATTCTTCTTTAATGAGGTTCTCGTCAATTCAAACTTATCGACGCCATTAAATGAGGAAAAAATCCAAAACTATCACTGTTTTAAAAAAAATTTACAAAAATACCACCCTCACCAAATAATTTCCAAAAATACCATCGTTTATATAAAAACGCGCCTCTGATGAGCGGTTTTCAATGAAACCGCAGCCTAGAGGCGCGGTTTCATCACAAAACGCTTCACCAAGGAGCGGTTTGACCTTGCATGGCTATCAAACCGCGTGTCCACGTGGCGGTTCATTAAACCGCTGGATGCGAGAGCGATCTAACAGCCAAAACGTGTGCCAGCTCGGCAATCCGCGTCGGCCAAGTAAACCGCGTTCCCGAGGCGCGGTTTGACTGTTCGGGAAAAGAAAAACGTGTCGCCGATGCACGTTTTGACTGTTCGGGAAAAGCAAACCGCGTCCCCGAGGCGCGGTTGACTGTTCGGGAGAATAAAACCGCGTCTCCGAGGCGCGGTTTTTGTTGGAGAAAATTGACGAAATGGCCCTCGGGGACGCGGTTTGTAGCCTATATAAACCCCCTCCCCCCTTCACTTTTCTGCACACCAACCTCATTCCCCCCTCTCTCCCTCTAACTTCTCCCTATCCACTCCCCTCCCCACCCAAAAACCTTAGAAACGTTTTTTTGTTGGTTGCGGCCTAAGTCCGATCTGCCTCCAAAAAACTTTTCTTCGGTTTTCACTAAAAAACCGTCGAACCTCTGTCCGGATTCCGAGATAATGGCCGATTTCGCTCAAGAAGAGGGCCTTTTTTATGATTATCAAACGGTACGTACTCATTTTTCCCAATTGTTGTTGTTTTTTTTTTTTTGACGAAACGATCACTTGCATTAACAAGAAAACCAAGTTACGTATGACCTAGCTCCAAGTGGAGCCAAGCATGAAAATCAAACACATTACAACCCGTAGGAAACAAAGACAGGGCTTTCTGAGCCACCAGATGGGCTACCCAATTGTTCTCCCTACCCACAAACATGATCCGGAACCCTGGCACAGCCGATAGGAGATGACGAATTTCCTCAAATAGTGCCCCCCTAGAAGCATCAGCAATACCCCCAGCGTTGACCTTATCAATAACCCCTTTCGCATCTCCCTCCAGCAAGACCGTCTCCAATCCCCAGCGTCGGCACCACCTGATGGCATCCCGAAGCGTAGATAGCTCCGCCAACATTGGACTCTGGAGACCGGTATATGTCACCCCCCGCACTGCCAACACCATACCTGCCGCATCCCGCAGAACCATTCCACCAGCTGCATGGGACCCCGCACGGACTGCACCATCAAAGGAACAGATAACACCGAACGAAGCCCTCTGGTCAGCCGGTACACCCACATTCTGCGCCAGAACCTGTGAGGCACCACCCCTTCCATCTCCTTGCGGAACCTGTAACCACTCATTCACCTGAAAAAGGAACTCCTGTAGAAGAATAGATGGAAGGGTCTGAATCCCTTCAAATGCTACCGAGTTCCGACCCTTCCAAATTCTCCACAAACAGCAAACCAACCGCACAACACGGGAAGGCAAAGCATCGCGATCCAGGAATCGCCGGAAAAAATATTAAAACTCCCAGTGGGCAGAGTATCCAACTCAGCAGCCAGCCCCGCCGCTTCCCACAACCCGCGCGCCACCGGGCAGTGCAAGAAGAGATGTTCAGTCGACTCCTCATTCGCCCAACAAACCGGGCATCGAGCAAGAACTAACACCTTCTTCTCCTGCAAAGCCTCCATAGTTGGCAAAATTCTTTGTAGGATTTCCCACACAAAGAACTTGAGCTTAGGCTGGATTGGTAACCCCCACACTCTTATCCATAATCCCCGATCCATCGTGCTACAATCCGTCTTTCCAACCCATGTTTTTCGGGATAGCCTCTCTGCCAATCGATACCCGGACTTAACCGTGTAACTCCCAGAGGGATCCTCCCTCCAAACAAGCCTATCCGGCATGGGTTCTCTTGGAAGAGGGATCTGCAGGATAGCCCCGACCGTTTCCGGAGTAAAAACGTCATCAAGACAATGCCGGCACCACTCCCCGGTATCCGGATCCACCAAATCCGCCACCATCTCATTACCCTCCACTGGAGCATCTTCCCGTAATATAGGGGGCGAAGGATGCAATGCCGGAATCCACCCCTCAGACATTATCGGAATACCGTCCCCGGATCCCACCTGCCAGGCCATTCCCTGCCGAAGTAACTGACACCCAAAGAGCACGCCCTGCCATCCCCAAGAAGGTCGAGATCGCGTCGAGGTCATGAATATTGTCCCCTGCGGAAAATACTTGGCTTTATAAATCTGAGCCAGCAAAGAATCCGGATCCGAGTGAATGCGCCAAGCCACTTTCGCCAACAGGGCTTGATTGAACAGCTCAAAACGTCGGAAACCCAACCCACCCGCATGCTTACTCTGACAAAGCTTCTTCCATGATATCCAGTGGCTTTTAGGACGTCCCTCAACAAACCCCCACCAAAACCGTGCCATATGCCTGTCCAATCTCCTACACGACGTAGCGGGGATCCTGAAATACGCCATCGCATGTACCGGCAAAGCAGTCGCTACCGATTTCAGTAGGGTCTCCTTTGCCGCCATCGATAGATGCTTCTGTTTCCACCCCTGAATCCTCTGCAGAAGCTTTTCCTCTAAGAATCGGAAGGTTTCTGCCTTCGACCGAGCAACTAGGGATGGAAGCCCCAAGTATTTATCTTGGGTCCCGATCGCCCCTACCCTCAAAATCCCTGCCATTTCAGCTTTCTCCTCTGGTAGGACATTAGCACTAAAGCAGACAGCGGATTTAGAAAGATTCACCTTCTGTCCACTTAGCGTTTCATACTCTGTCAACACATCGAGGAGGGCATTGCATCTTTGAGACGACGCTCTAATAAACAAGTAAGAGTCATCTGCAAAAAACAGATGAGATACCCGCGGAGCCCGCGGGCTCACACGAATACCTTCAATTTTTCGCCTCTCACTAGCCTGGCGCAGCAAAGCTGCAAAACCTTCCGTACACAGGACAAAGAGTAATGGGGACAAAGGGTCACCCTGCCTCAATCCCCTAGAGGAGCGGAAAAACCCCGAAGGTCTCCCATTCATCATGACCGAGAAGCTAGCAGAAGAGACACATTCTCTAATCCAACTAATCCACAATGGGCTAAAACCCAACTTCTTTAAGATCGCCAGTAAGAATGGCCACTCTACTCTATCATAGGCCTTTTCCATATCAACCTTCAGAGCCAAGTAGCCCTTCTTACCTTTCTTCTTAATTTTCAAATAGTGCATAATCTCATGGCCAATAAGAACATTATCGACTATTTGCCGCTCCCGGATGAAAGCATTCTGACCAGGTGAAACAATATCTGGTAAAAAGCTCGCCATCCTTTCAGCCATAATTTTCGATATGATCTTATAGACCACTTGACAAAGACTAATCGGTCGCAGCTGGCGCATATTTTCCACCGTATCCACTTTTGGGATCAACGTGAGCCATGTGTGATTGAAACTTCGTAAGATACTCCCACTCACAAAGAATGATTGTACAGCTGCAATCACAGAGGGCCCAACAATGTCCCAGAAGCTCTTAAAAAATTTACCAGTAAACCCATCCGATCCTGGAGCCTGCGTAGAGCCTATAGAAAAGACCGTACGCCGGATCTCCTCTGGAGTCACTTCTGCCGTAAGGCTAGTGTTCATCACATCTGTGACTTTCTGATCAATGGGCAAGGCATTTACCTTTTTCCAAATATCAGTCTCCTCAGACCCCGTCGTGAATAGCTGAGAGTAAAACCCCACAGCTAGGTTGGCCTTGGCCTCCTCTTCCACCACCCATTCACCATCCTCATTCTGTAGTCTCTCTACAAAATTCCGGCGTCTCCGCGCTCTTGTGACAGTGTGAAAATAAGAGGAATTTTGATCCCCCACCTTCAACCATCGAACCCTGGATTTTTGACACCAGTATTTTTCCTCTTCAGCCCATTTTATCGTTAGGTCCCGCTCCAAGCTATTGACCCGGTCCCAATCGATCGGGTACTCTTCCTTTAGCGCTCCAATTTCGGTCCCCAAAGTCCGAATTTGCCTCGCAGAATTCGAGGTACCCGTTCGGCTCCAACTATGTAATCAGTGTCTCAATCTCTTCAAACGAGTCCACAATTGGTACATCGGAGACCCCTGTATCTGCTCCCCCCAAACCTCTTCTACCATAGGCTTCACTTCAGGGTTCTCCGCCCATCGAGCGTCAAAGCGAAAGAGAGACCTCACCACCCTCGTGTGGGTCTTGTCCGACACAATTAGGGCCCTGTGGTCCGACCCAAGGTCCGTCCCATGATTCACCATCGTCTCCGGGAAATTCTCCGCCCAACGATCCGAGGCAAATGCTCTATCCAACCGCTCCTGGATACATGCATTCCCCATTCTTCTATTAGACCAAGTGAAAGGATTCCCACGGAATCCCAAATCTTGAAGCCCTAACCCGTCAACGAAAAACGGAACACATGCGAATGAGCCGGGACCCATGGAACTCCCCCCATTTTTTCTTCAGAAGCGAGGATGCCATTAAAATCCCCTACCATCAAATATGGTTCTTGCAATCCCGCACAGTATCTGCGTAATTCATCAAACTGGATACCACGCTCTTGCTCACGACAACTAATATAGACAAACACAATCACCACTTTTATTCCATTAATTTCCAAACCAACCGAAATAAAGAAAGAAGAACTCGACAACACTGAGGCACCGCTCTCAGGGGACCACGCTACTGCTAACCCTCCTGAAGAATCAACAGCATCCACTAAATGAAAAACAGAAAACCCAAGACCAAGCAATCTACGAGACACCACCCTACGACGCGAACGCGTTTCCGAAAAGAAAACAACATCAGGATTATTGACACGAATGACTCCTAAAATGGACTGGAATGTGATGGACGGCCCAATCCCACGCACATTCCAGGCTAACAGCCTCATTTATCCCCCTGGGGCCACTTCCGGCTGGCTTCCTCCACCGTGTCATTTTTGTCTTCCATCTCCTCCCCACTTGAGTCCTCCAAGCACAACTTCTTCACCGGTGTCGGATCTTCTGCAAGATCCGTGACCATTACTGCAGCTCTCTTTTTTTCTTCTGCTTCATCCGGGTCCGGCGCCACCATCCGAAAGGCCACCTGTTTCATACTTGCAGCATCCCCCTGTGCTTCATCCGCCTTCTCGCCCAACTGGTTCGGCAAAGGCGCCTGTTCGCCATCAAGCGGCTGCTGGACCCCCTTCCTTGCGTCCATCTTCTGCTCCATCTCCCCCCCTTCAATCACACTCTTTCCTTTACCCTTCCCTACTGCCTGCTCATTCCCACCCAATTGAACCACTTTCTCACCCTTCTTCGGCTCCCCCTTGCTTCCTAAGGGGTATTTTGATTTTTATTGTTTCTTTTGCCCCTCCAGTCCAACTCTTTTTCCCATCCACCTTCGCCTCTCTCCCCTGCCCTCCTTCTTTCCTGGACACATCTGCTTTCCCCCCATCTTTCTTCTGCAAAGAAGAACTCCCAGCTCCATCTTTACTCCCTGTCTTCCCACTCGGCATCCCACCTCCAGCTCCCTGCTTCCCTCCCGTCCCTTTACCAGCACCGCCAAACTCTCCCTGCCTTTCCCCTATCACATTCTTCTCAAAATTAGGTTTGCCCTCCTTATTCTTGTCCCGAGAGCCACCCTTATCCTGGCTCCGACTTCCACTAGCCCCGCCTCTCTTCACCTCCGGCCCTGAATTCAGCCCGCTAGTAGCTCCCAGCTTATCTCCTTTCGCCTTCTTTTCCTTATTTCCATTGCCGCCCTCAGCCGGTAGAGCCAGGACTACGCTCCTCGTACCTTCACCCTTCTCTTGAGCCGCCATATCCAACTGAGCTTCCTCCCCATTTCATTTCTTCCCTTGGGTGATGGGGTTTACCCACACCGTTTTCTGCAGTGGAGCTCCATGTATTGGCACCAGCCTTTCATTCAATCTATGGCCAGATTCTTTAGTCGTGAGGCCTGGCCCAAAATATTCCTCCCCTGTAGGAGGTGGAAATTCACAATGTTGCCCAGTATGGCCGAATCTGCCGCAATGATAATAGTAGAGAGGAAGGTGTTCATACACCAGTGTGAACCAGAACTTCCCCACACTCGGATTGCTCGCAAACAGTTGGGACCGGAGTGGTTCCAACACATTCAGCTTCACCCTTGTTTTAACAAAGTGCCACGGGACTCCTCGAATGCCAAACAGCCCTGCATCCAGTACTGTGCCAAGCTTCGCCTCCGCCATTCGCCTTCCAAACGCAATGGTTCGACAATGTGAGGGAATTCCCCACATTTGAACCCAGAAAGGAGCCATTGACAGTGACTCTACCACTTCAGGGGTGACTAGTTCCCATGCTTGTAGCTGTAGGATTTGTTCCTTCACCTGCCAGGGAGTGCGCTGCAAGACCTAGTCTTTGTCCCGCTCATCATCAAACAAAAACTGGAGAAGACCCAGTTCCGCTTCAATGACCGTCACGTTACCAGAGCAGCCCCATTCTCCCTGGACAATCTTCTGAATGGTCTTCAAGCTCGGCGGGTTCTCCATGAACAGTCGCCCAATTAGGCTAAGCTTAGCCCTCCTCATGCTGTCTTCCACATCATCCAATTCGAATTCGACAATCTGATCCACGTCCATTGGCTCTCCCGACATGATTTCGATGCGCTCAACCCCCTGAAAATGAAGAGTAAAAATGCGGAACAGGGAGATGAAACACAGAGTACCAATGTGTGGGGCAAGCCAAAGGCAATATAGCCCCAGAATAACCATCTGAATCATGGTGTTATTACCTCGTTCACTCGGTATGCCCAGCTCCTCTAGTATAAGCTTCCCTTTCTCAGTATTTTGTAGGCTCTCAGTTGCAGGGTCGAGACGCCGATCTGTGGTAATATATACCCATTTCGGAGCCAATCTCATCACCGTATCCACAACTGACTCCTGATTTGCGATTATCCCCTTTTTCTTTTTCGCGATTTCATCCCAACGTCGGATTTGGGTATACTGCCATAATTTTCCGTTTTTTTCCGAAAATTCCCAATCTTGAACGAAAAGGTCTCCTTCTGGGTCTTCGACCTCTACACAAACTCCTTCTTCCCTTCCCCATTTTCCGATTATCTCTGCTTGGATTGCTTCTTTTCCTTGAATCGACCGTCGATTAGGTGCCGTATTCCTCCTGATCTCTGCCCTAGAGATTCCAGCGAGGATAAGAGATGAGAGGCGCAATAGAAAACGATAGGGTTTTTCGAGGAGAGAGGACAGAGCGTTTTGCTCCATTTTTTTTAATGAATTTTGGTTTCACCCTTCATTTTCAACTTTTCACACTTTCCCAATTGTTGTTGTTGTTATAATGATTTATTTAATTTATATACTAATGATTTGTGTTATTGTTGTGCTATCGTAGGTTGGGCCAGATGTTGATATTTTCAATCAACGATATTATGTTGAGCAAGGACCGATTGATCCGACAGTTTTATAAGATCAAGCAAATCATCGTTCAAGAGACGTTTGGAACGACCACAAGGTACATATTATTTATCATCACTTGTAATTTGTATTTTGTTAAAGTAATTTATTTGTTTGTACAATAATTTACTTAATTATTAATCGTATTGATTATTTTCAATAATTTAAATCAATACAATACAACACTTATTTAGACTCTTTATAAAGAAATGCATGTCTAAGGAAATAGAGACTTAAGCGATCATCATGATCCCCCCATGACGTGGGGAAATCGGGTTCTAAGCGATCCTCGAATCCCCCCTTTTTCTGTCAAAAAGACTGTGTTTCTAAGGAGATGTATACCTCTCCTAAGAGTCTTACGAGTGTACTTGTATTGCTTTAAATTATTGAAAATAATCAATACGATTAACAAAATAATATATTTGGATATTATTTTAGTTATGTTAATATTAATGTTTATTAGATAATGTATATTTCTATAAAATCGCTTGATTTAATTAATATTGCATCTTAGAAAATTATTTTAGTTATGTTAATATTAATGTTTATTAGATAATGTATATTTCTATAAAATCGCTTGATTGAATTAATATTGCATCTTAGAAAATTATTTTAGTTATGTGAAAATTAATGTTTATTAGATAATGTATATTTCTCTACAACAACCTTGATTTATATATAAATTGTATCTTATAATATATTTATATATGTATAAATCATCAACTTATAGTGAAATTTAAATTCTTCTCTAGGATGCATACCATATAGTCCGCTATAGGGGCACAACGAATGTGCTTGAATGGAACGACGTCATCTTGCCCTTTCTAAAAAGGGTAAGATTGGATTCGATTAGGCATTTCAATGGAATTAAGATCGACCGCCAACTCATCACGGCGATGGTAGAGAGATGGCGAAAGGAGACACACTGCTTCAATTTTCGTGAAGGCGAGTGCACCATCACACTTAAGGACATCGCCATCCTAACCGATCTCCCCATTGATGGTGATGTTGTTTGTGTGGACTCTACGGCACCACCTAAAGTTGTTGCCAATATGAGTGGTTGGCAACATTTTATATGGACGGTCACCGGGTTGTGTCCGCCAGAAAAGGGAGATCACGATGCGGATGGTAATCCACCATTGTCCAAGGGTCAAGTATCCATCATGTGGTTGACAGCGGAGATCGGGCGTAAGCACAACCCTGAGTTCGGAGGCATTCCCCTCACGGAGGAAAGTTCGGAGCGCGATAAAGACATTTATGCACGTATCTACATCCTCGGCATGATCGGAGGAGTTTTCTTCCCCAAGAAATCCAACAACCTAATCAGCAATTCATGGTTGAAGATCATACTTGGTAGTTGGGATGATATGGTAAACTTGAGATGGGCATCTGCTTGCCTAGCCCAGCTCTACCGATCCCTATGTAATGCTAGTGCGAGAGCGGTGAAGGAGATTGATGGGGCAATATTCATCGTCCAATTTTGGGCTTGGGAGCATTTGCCATGGATTGCGCCGAAGGTAGACCCCGACAAGGAATGGGTACCCGACCATCCCCTACGACATGAAGCTTATGGTTGTAGGTAAATATCTTCTATCCCACTCATAGTTCTCACATTTTTTTTACTAATTTAGTTTTTTGTAACGAAATTTTTTGAAGGTACTAACATTGTGTACTTTTCCATATTAATAGGTGGCTTGGTGAAACAACATGCGACAACCTAGGAGCGCATAATCTGGAGGAGTATCGTAGGAGGCTTGATCACCTATGGGAAGCAGAGGTGAGCATCATAATACGCTATTAAAACCCTACTTTTTTTTAACTTATATTATTATGTTGATTAATGGTTTTATTATTTAAACCTTCGTAGCTTAAGTTCGATCCGTATCCAGAACGGATTGTTGCGCATCACGTCCACAAGTTCCCGTTACATCCCGGTCAATGGTGCACCCGAGTTCCACTAATCTGCCACCACATAGTGGAGTGGCACTTGCCGGATCGATGTCTACGACAATTTGGACGTGAGCAATGCATACCATTGGATGTCCCGGAGAGTCAGAAGGGGTACCACGGGAAAGATGGTCGACAAGGACCTACTAATTGGCCGGAGGAGTATCAGCCGTTGATCCGGTTGTGGAATGTTAGGCAAGATCAGGATATTGTGACGGCATCTCATGTGGGGCGGATGGGCTACCATGACCCATACCTGGAAACCTACCGAAGACAATCTGTTCGTTACATGACCCCCAAAGAAGCGGCGGACGGAGCTTTGGTAAGAAACTAATTTTTTATTTGTTTAGTCATGCGGTGCATTATTTTTTAAATGGCTAACTTTGTTATTTTGTTCGATTTAGGTTGATGGCATCGAGCGAATCCACGACCTCGCGCGGACCGCAGATCATTCGGCGGCGGGTCGAGAGGTGGGGATGATTCGAAGGATAGCGAACAATCTCCTTGGCTGTATGCGAGCGCGCGGACGTGCCCATATCCAGTTCCCCCAGTGAGACCGCCGCCGGTGACGCTTGATGTTGACCCGGTGCCTCCGCCGGTCCATAGAAGGCAAAACAAAGCTATGAGGGATGGACCTCACGTGCCGGAGATCAAACCGATTGAGGCGTGGAAGGCGCCTACTCCTTTGGAGGTGTGCAGCGGTGAAGGGGGGAGTACTCAGTACGATCCCACGCCCGGAAGCCAGTATGATCCGCGGTCAAGTTTCCAGTACAATCTCCGGCCCAGTTTCCAGTATGAACAACGGCCAAGTACATTTCATGACGGCACATCTTCAGCTACTTGGGCCGAGGGTTCATACTCAAGTCCCCACCAAGACTTCTCACCTTTGCAGCGACCACAACAACAATGGCAATCCACTCCACACCAAGACTTCTCACCTTGGAGACCACCACAACAACAATGGCAACAACAATGGCAATCCACTCCCCACCGTATGAGCATGGATAGCCCTCGACCGCACACGGAGGGGCCACCTATCACGGAACCGAGGCGGCATAGCACGGAGGATCGCCCTTCTACGGCGAATAGGAATCTGCCACCCGTTCCACCATCATCTACACCCGGTGGACCAGTCGCCCATCGCACAAGGAAGCAGAGGGCAAACCGTCGAAACAATGCATGAGTGTTTTTATTTCAAGTTATGGTTTTGTTTAAATTAAGTTGAACAATGGTGTTTTTATTTCAAGTTGACCTTTTGTTTAAATTAAGTTGAACAATAGTGTTTTTATTTCAAGTTATGTTTTGTTTAAATTAAGTTGAACAATGGTGTTTTTAGGTGAAGTTATGGTACAAGTTAACTTAAGTTGAACAATGTAGTGTGTTTGTGTTCGTGATGTGTTTTATTCAAAAAGATGGAAAAATTGCACCAAAGTATGAAAATTGTGCAAATCTCCAATGTCATTTAAGCACACAACATACAAGTAGAGTAACCATTGAAATTAATACACAAAGATGGAACACACGCATGGAATCAATCTAAGCGCCATTATCCGGGTTCACCACATCGGGCCCTGCATTTTGAGGACCAATTGGTCCGGGACATTTTCGTTTATCATTACCCGGTACTTTGCATATGGAACACCGCCTTGGCCCTCGCGGTGGTCTTCCACTTTGATCCATTTCATTTGGAATCCTTTTTCTCCGCGGGCGCCCTGTTTCCCGCCTAAGACCGATTGGTGGAATGATGACCATACCCTCATAAACTGGCCAGTAAGCTTCATCCGGCAATGCACGGAAACTAGTACGATAACTGCTCTTTTGTGAGTCAATGTTGAAGAACGGACTAACGAAATGACGAGGGTCTTTGCTCCTGTGCTTTATTGCAGCCATTGCATGAGAACATGGTATCCCTCTACCCTGATACTTCTGACAAGAGCACTCCCCCTTTTTAGTCCTAAAGTTTACGGTGACTTCATGGCGATGACCACCACGTCTCCCATCCTCCCAGTGCCCAGTCTCGACCGAATACTCGCCAGCATGTCGTTTCATCACAGTGACTGTGTGACGAGAGCTCTTCCGATTATCTTTTTCCATTATTTTCAATACATAATCGGAGTGTACCTTACCCTGTGCCTCCCTCTTCTCACACCAGTGGAGACGTTTGACGAACCATCTGTTTGTTTTCCAGAATGTCATCTCAACAATTGCAGAGATGGGGAGTGCACGACATTCCCTGTAGACGTTGTTGATACTCTCGCTTGAGTTTGTTGTGGCAATACCCCATCTGTGACCTCCGTCCTTATGAAAAGTCCACATTTCAAGGTCATGTTGATCAAGCCACTGCGCACCTTCAGGGCATATTTGACGGATATTCTGCATCTTCTCTTTAAATTTCTTCTCTTGGTACGCGACAGCTGATGAATATAAAAAAAACGTAAGATAAGCAAGATCGACCTTATTGCCAATACAAGTACACTCGTAAGACTCTTAGGAGAGGTATACATCTCCTTAGAAACACAGTCTTTTTGACAGAAAAAGGGGGGATCCGAGGATCGCTTAGAACCCGATTTTCCCAGGTCATGGGGGGATCATGATGATCGCTTAAGTCCCCATTTCCTTAGACATGCATTTCTTTATAAAGAGTCTAAATAAGTGTTGTATTGTATTGTAACCATACACTCAATACTTTTATACAGTTTTAAAAATTTACAGATAGACAATTAATTAGAACGCTTACCAATCCACCATAGACTGTCAGCAAGCTTCTTTCGCTTGAAATGATGGTTCCAGTTGCTCTTGAAATGCCGGATGCACCATCTCTGTGACCAGTTCCAGGCTGGATCCAAGCCTAAAATAGCAGCCCGTATACCGGCGTGGCGATCTGAGATGATAGTCAGGTTCGTCCGCCTGGTGACATGGAGCTGAATTTGTCTGAAGAACCATCCATATCTATCAGTATTCTCTCCCTCCACAATGACAAAGGCTAATGGATATACTAATCTATTTGCATCTACTCCGCTGGCAATCAGTAGAGTACCCTTGTACTTGCCGGTAAGGAATGTTCCATCAACTTGAATCACAGGAACACAGTATGGAAACCATCAATACATGGCTTGAAGGCCCAGAAAAGACGCTTGAATTGGCGATTGTTACCAGCCACCGACGATTGAATTTCTTCATCTTGGTAGCGAGGCGAGAAAATGGTTCCAGGGTTAGACACCTCCAACGCCAAAATCA
Organism: Linum tenue; assembly: GCA_946122785.1. Lineage (NCBI taxonomy): Eukaryota > Viridiplantae > Streptophyta > Magnoliopsida > Malpighiales > Linaceae > Linum > Linum tenue. The sequence continues at coordinate 56,434,397 of CAMGYJ010000002.1, forward strand.
GTTTGGGAAGGAATGCATATGATTCTTCCCAGTTACCAAACACGGCAGCCATTGCTTTCTGTTTCCCATGCCACGCTTTCTTGTAGTTAATGATATAACCATAACGACTAGAAATGTGGGCGATGATGGTTTTCACCTTCAGGTCGGGCTGCTCCTCAATTAGATGTTTGATAGCCGCGGCAACCACCCTTGATTTCAACTGTCGATGGCCTTGGGATGTTATTGATGACACACATGTGTGTGTGTTCACCGCACGGGATATGACCCAATGACCGACTCTCTTGCTCTTGATGGCCCGGACCCTAGCTGTGCATCCCTCATTGTGGTTTTTGCATCAAACCATCAGCCTCTTTGTGTCGGAATGGGTTGTCTGCCATTCAAAACTCCGAGTCATTGCTTCAGTGGAAATAGCGTGTCGAACCTCATTCTTCGTTGCAAATTGTTGGCCCTTCGTAAAGCCAGTTAGTGGACCCCATACTGGCACATCTGGCGGGTCCATGTCGGCATCAACATACCAATCTTCACTTTGAATGTGATTATAGTATGGAATAGGTACACGGTCGTGAGGTACCTCATCACCATCTGCGTCTGAATCTGAATCTGGACCGGAATCATCAGCTCCTTCCAGCGGATCGGAGCTGTCTGCACTAACTTCGCCTTCCTCTTCTTCAACCTCAGGGTCACTAACTGGACTTGGATTGACCTCTTCTTCCATCTGATTATCAGCATGAAAGGCACCTTGACCTTCACCAGCTCCGTAATGGTAGTTGTGGTAACTAACACCGCTTTGATAGAAGTTGTACTCGGGTGGGTACTGGTAGCATGCTTGTTGGTTGTAATCCGCCTGTTGAGCTTCTTCTTCATATGAAGGGAAGGATTGATGACTTCCTCCAGTTCCATGATGATACTCCTGACTCCAACTCGAGTCTTGGAAATCCTGGTGGGGATGATCTTCGTATAATACACTCCCACCGTGGATACCAGATGTTTGGCCATCTCCAGAATGACCTACACTGCCTTCGACGGCCTCGGTGTAAACGAACATCTCCGCATGCTTAATTGTATTGGTGGTAAAAAATTGGACCATGGCATCAACGTCCTCCTGAGTGGTAAGGAGGAATTCCTCATACCACAGCGACCCGTCATGTCTGTTTGGATATCGATACACAATTCGATCAACTCTTCTAGTGCCATCCATGCAGGTAATCTGAGTGCACATTTGATGGAGCTCTTCAAGCATCGGTCTCGTACGGACCTTCATTTTATGAAAATTGCCACCGACGTAACTTACACCCTTTTCGGTCTCTTCCGTGTAACCATTCCACCGCAACCCAAGCGTGAACCTTTGGAATGCCATCTGCAATGAAAAGTAACACAAGTTACTAACATAACAACACAAAGAAAAATGAAAAGTAATTCAAATTACTAACATAAAATCACAAATGACAATGAAAAGTAACACAAGTTACTAACATAACATCACAAAGGACAATGAAAACTAATTCAAATTACTAACATAAAATCACAAATGACAATGAAAAGTAATTAAGTTACTAACATAACATCACAAAGGACAATCAAAAGTAATTAAGTTACTAACATAAAATCACAAAGACAATGAAAAGTAATTACGAAACAAACTTACGAATTAACGTTAATCGCAAAAACTAAATAATTTAAAGGTGCAAAGCTGAAATTTGAGGAAGGAAGTGTGAAGAATTGAGTTCTCCGAAACAGCCTTTTATAGGCAAATTTTGCAGCAAAACCGCTTGCGGGGGGAGCGGTTTTATGTCTGCCATGCTGCCCTACCCCTGCATGCCGACATGTCGGACATGTCGGGTGTCGGGTGACCAGGCACAAACCGCGCCTCGGGGGAGCGGTTTGTGTCCTGACATTGTAAACCGCCCCTTTATCAGGCGGTTTGTAATGCCGACATTTAAACGCTCCCTCTTAAAGCGTTTTGTGGTAGGGTTAGCCTATAACCGCGCGTCCCAGAAGTGGTTTGCTCTGGAAAATAAAAACGCTCGTCCAAGGAGCGGTTATAAGGGAAAACGCAGCCTAGAGGCGCGGTTTCATTGAAAACCGCTCATCAGAGGCGCGGTTTTATATAAACGATGGTATTTTTGGAAATTATTTGGTGAGGGTGGTATTTTTGTAAATTTTTTTTTAAAACAGTGGTAGTTTTGGATTTTTTCCATTAAATGACTGAAACTCTTCTCTTACATCTCTACATCTCTTCATATGCAGTTGCTTTTACTATACTAAAGAGATGAGAATCGCTACTAGCAGAATGAAATAATTGAGAGAATATTTATCACTTTTCCATCAACGGAAAAAGCTTTGGCTTTGAGAAGAAGAATTCATTTAATGGCTAGTGCGAGTTTGATTCAGTGGCTCTAAGAAGACTAAGAGTCAAGAGGATTGGGGATAGAAATTCAAAATCGTGGGGTTGTGGAATGATGGGACAAGGTTGAAAGCGAGAACAAGATTCGAGAAGTGAGAAGTCGATGGGCCAAGGGGGTATCTGGGTATTGGGGTACTGGACGGGTTCGGGGCGGATATTAGAATATTCATACCATTCCCAATAACTACACATTCAGGGTTTATCCAAACGCACCCAAAATCTGGTCAATGTGGGTTTTACCCGCGTAGATCGGTTTGAATTCGGATGGATACCCGATGTAGTGGGGTTTTCTGTCAACCCTATAATGAAGCCATATTATGCTAGGTTTTTGTATGTTTGGGTATGTTTCAGGTCCTCGCAGGTGAAATTGATCAAAGGAACGAACGTCGGACAAAAGTGAGCCAAAATTAGAACAAATGGTGAAAACTGTCAAAGCTCACGATTCATAGCATTTCTTCACGACCAGGGCGTGATGTCTGCAGCCAAACTGTGAACTTCATCGAGGACCCAGGAGGAATAAGGTGGGTCGCGAGCAATTGCAAACCTCACGGTATCAAACCGCGAGGATTTCACCCAGATCGCGACCTCTGTTATTGTAATAGCGCACATCCAGTCGACCCCACAGTTTCGTTGCGAAGTTCACGGTAGTGACAGGCAATTGTGAACTTTGCACTGTCGGCTATGTAAAGGATCAGAAATCAAATTTTAAGAGGAGTTGATTTTTTATAGAGAAATTGGAGTTCTTCTTGCATTCTAGAGAGTGTGTGACGAATCTATAGAGGTTGGAATAGATTTGGAGCTTCCCACCATCATCGAAGGCTTGATTTCACCTCCAATAGTGCTAAGAGTAGCCAAGGAGCAAGATCTTCTTCTCATGATGATTGTCTTCTCCATTTTGGTTGTTTTTCTCACGCTAGCTATGGAGTAGTCCTCCAATTCACTTGGGTGTTGTAGAATCCTAGTTATTATATTGTAATTGATTTTTTGTGAACCATATGACCGGATTTGCATCTTGATGATATATTGAGTTGAGTATTATTCATGGAAATTGATGGTTCTTGATCACTTCCCTCAATTTTGGGCTAATTGACCTAGGTGAGAGAATATCTCCTTAGGGTTGATTTAGAGCATTGCCAATTTAACACTTGGGGGGCTACGAACGAGTCTGATTAGATCCTTTTTGTCATATTAGGTTTTACCCAATTGTAGGAGTAGTTTTGGTTGCCTTAATTAGCTAGGTTGGTTGTAGGTACGCCTCTTAGGGTAGTGTAATTGAGCGGAATAGGATATAGCTCCCCATGGTATATGCTAGTATGAATTGTTCTAGGGTGTCACAATGTCAATTTGACATAGACTATGGGGAGACACCCGGGCGAAGTATTCCTCATTGAATTCAATCTCATTTACTTTCGTTCTTGTTTAACTTTAGCAGTCTAAACAACAATCGGATTGCTAAATAATGTGTAGTTCATTGAAGTAAAGATAGATCAGCCGCTCGGGTTGATATTCGAAATATTTGCTCTATACTATACCCGGTTAGAGGTTGCACTTGGCCTTTGATCGGGATAGTTGTAGTTAGGCTCGAGTCAAAATTTTCTGGCACCATTGTTGGAGAGCACAACTTATTATTCGGGAAAAGTGAACTATTGTTAATCTATCTTTTACTTTCTTGAAATTTTGAGTTGGAACTTGTCTTTGCTCTCCACGTTCGTGTTGTTTGAAGTGATTGCAGGTGGTATATGACCTGGAACAACCCGGATCACTTGGCACCACTAGATGACAACATCAGTTGGACTCTCCATCGTCTTGCATGTGAGAGGGAGTTAAGGGAAGCAAGAGAGAGACTAGTAATTCCGGCCCAACCAGAAGAAGAGGAGTCCGAGCAAGAAGAGGAAGTTTAAGAGGAGGAGTTTGCAGTTGACAACATGGCCAAGAATGCCGCACAACAAGGTGAGGAGGCGAGGACCATGGGTACTACATGTCCCCAAAGTTAGAGGATATTCAATTGAGCATTTAACATCCACCCCTAGAGACAAACAACTTTGAGATCAAGATCAATCTTATCTTGATGATCCAAAGCAACATTCAATTCCATGGCCTCGACAATGAGTCACAAAGATAACACATCAACTGTTTCTATGAGTTGACCGATGGAATCAAGATGAATGGCGTGCCTCAAGAAGTCCTTAGATTGAGACTCTTTCCCTACTCTCTAAGTGGTAAGGCTTGAAGTTGGCTCAACAACCGACACTCTATATCCATTGTATCGAAGGAAGGCATGAGAGCATTACACCGAGCTCTTTCTTGAATAAGGTCCAAAACGTAGCGCAAATTGGATGATGTCGTGCTCCAAAAACCTCCAAATTTGGCTGGGAAACTCTTGGAACCTTCTAGAAGCTTCCCACCGACTTCCAGCGCAATCCAAGTTTGGGAAGTAATCCTTCAAGCCAAATACTTTCTTATGTGTAGACAGCTTTCTCCCTCCTGTAACTAGTATAAATCGGGGCTTAGACTCTAGATTTTACACTACTTTTACTCACAATCTAGTAGAACACTTATTGTTCAATAATAATAGTATTAATAAGATAAACAAAATATGAGTTATTAGTGATTTGTCATATGAACTTGTATGTTGGGCTTGACCCGTTTCTAAAGCCCAAGTGGTTATTGATATGGGGTTTAGCCTTTTACCAATTGCCTTCTACCTTTGAATAGAAAATCCGTGTACCAATTAAGAAGCAATCACAAGGTAGTAAAAACCAAGGAGAGGAATATGTACAACTGATTTTTTGTTAATCGAGTTCAGCCTATTGCTTATGTCTTGGCTCAAAAGTGGCTCCCTCTTTGAGACATCGTGTCTAGGTTTTTATCTTATTCTGATCTAACCTCAAAATGAGTCCCTTTGGGTGGAACTCAAACCCTTGACAAGAATGGAGCAATATACCTCTATATCTCTTCCTCATAATCACTCACGCTAAAGAGAGAATCTACACAACCTCACAAACACTCAAGCAACACAGATAGTAGACACCTATCACCTCTCACACCTATTGCTAATTACAGAGTGTTTGATCTTGCTTTTTGTAGGATTTCTCTGCCACATTCTGTGAGTCTTAGCTTCCTCCTATTTATACTTACTCTTGGTGCAACGATCTTCCTTTGATCTTCATTTGATTTGGGAGATCCTGTGATCACATATTTACAACTATAATAAGTAGTAGAGATTATTGACATTTTGCTATGGTTATTACCTTTTCATCATGCGAGTGCATAAAAGGAAAGCCTCTTTTCCCCAACAACTCTACCCGAGTGAGCTCCAGTTATCAACCATAAAAGAGGTGAATTTCAGCCAAAGCTTCATGGATATTTCTTCATCATCGATGGTGGTGTCATCGATCTTCTTTATGGCCAACTAAGCCATTCATTGTTTATGGATGTAAATTCTTTGATGCTTCATGCATCTACTTTCTTTGATTTAATAAGTCACTTTAGTCATTAGATGTCTTTATCATTGGATGAGTATATCATTGGATGCTTTAGTCATGTGATGCTTATACCATTGGATGCTTTAGATGTTTGATGCCTTTATCATTCAATGCGTATATAATTTGTTATGATCTACTATAGTATTGCTTATCATCATAGGTTGTGCAGGAAACTACTCCTATATGATATGCCATCACCTCGTGTATGTATGTTTAGTTGGACTCTACTATGCCTACACATATGGGATCAATGCTTGATACCTTAGATTATCAATGTTATAGACCATTACTATGGTTCATTGAGGCCCTAAATAGTAAATGTGATATCCATACTTCCTAGTTTGATTGATTAGTCTAATGGTATGAAGCGAAAACACATATTAGCTAGTTGTAGTTCATTTCTCATGTGGCGAAAGCTCGGTTAGGAATGTTTTAGTAGAAGGGATAGGGTTACATGATATAAGATGCATCCATAGATGATATTAATGAGTCAGTATGCATGATCATCTAGATGAAACTACCTAAACAATATAGTTTATTACTTATTTTCTTATTGCTTTTATCATCTTGTTTCTTGCTTTGTTTAGATAGTAGAATTTCGACCATCAATAAGGAACCTTAACTCATCATATTTACTTTTATTTGCTCCATCATTTGAATATAAGGTTTTAGTTTCAAAGTAATTGTCACCAAAAGAGTCATGGATTGCAACCCTAGACATAACTAGGACTTTATTACTTCGATTGCAATCTACTACATATTGCACATCATGATGCAGGGCTCTTAAATCTACTGGGAAATGTTTCGCCGGATCAATCCCAAACCCCTAAATTTACAACCCCCAATCCGGCTTGCCTCTGAATCTACAAATTCGCAACAAAAGGAGGAGGAAGAGGAAGGTAGGTGGTGGCAGAAATGATCGTTATTCCCTCTTGATTGCAAAAGAGATATGCGTCAATGGAGGGCGATAAGATTCCCATCCCTTACCGCTATGCGGGGTGCTACGAGCCTCCAAGGCAAAGCGCTCTAAGAATCATCGACCCGTTCCTCCTCTTTCGAGTTTGCCAACAACGATAGTGTAGAGGAATAATAAGATAGGGAAGGCCACTGGCATGGATTAGTGGCACATCAATCTTCTCCGGCGATTTTAATGCGATGACGTGTTTGAGATTCATCACAATCTGATCCCTACTTTCATAATTAGAACCATCGACTATAATTTTTGTGAAGGTGGTTATGGATATGGGAGGAACGTATCCCCCTCCGGATTGTAGGGAGGAAGAGAAGGTGAGTGTTTGAGGAGAGGTAGAAACATTTGAGGAAAGGGAGAGGAGGGTTGTCACTGACAGAGGAGAATGAGAAGGAGGTCGGGGGGTTTGAAATTTATGGATATTTTTAATTTAAATATGATGTGGCGGCCACATGACATGACATGTAGGAGTTGATATAGGAGCTGAGGAGGCATCCACATCAACATCTACTTACTGTTACTATTAGGGTTTCCAACGGTAATTTTTAAAATGAAATGGCTAGATATGTTAAAATAGCATCTAAAATCTGGACGTTTAGTGTATTTCTCAGAAAGTGGCTATTATTATCACATAGTCTATAGTTGTGGCTATATAAGTGTATTTTACCTTAATACAAAGGGCAAGTTTGGACATTGTCCTTGTTGGCTGAGACTTCTCGTTGTCGTACCATTGCAACCGATGATGCTCATCGACATTTCTTCTCATTTCTTTCGGATTAAACATATTTCCTTAATCCTCAACAAAAGACTTCCATTATTGGAAATCTTATCTTACGAAGTGTTTTTAGTTTTCCAACATAAAATTATCCCTATCGATGCCTCGAATTAATGTGAATGCATTTTGATGTTGTTTGGTTTGGTGATTGAAGTTGTATGTTGTTTCGAATTACACTTATCCAGGACTTTTACAAAGATCATGGGCTGAGGGAAGGAATTCAAGGTCGTGGACTTTTTCTCTGTCCCATGATCTTTTGTACGCAGACAATGAGATCACAGGCTATTTTCATTGTTCATGGCTGTGAACTTATGGATCCGTATGTGAACTCTCATTCGGACGTACAAGATATGATGAAAGCATCTCCCTAGATGCACCATCTCCTACAAAATATAAGCTCTTACTTGAGCATACTATACATAAGTTTGAATGTAGTTGTGCAGCCTCATTGAACTAATGAGTCTAGCCTCCTGTTTATATGGTCGGTTAGACCTCGGTCAAAACTCTCCTAAACTGACTAGGACAAGGTTTCTTTTACTTTGGGTTGAAGTCATTGGCCTAAAGATCTTGCTTTGTACCTCGAAAACCATAAAAAAAACATACAAAGAAGGCATTACAGAGTTAGAAAAAAATATATCCTAGGTCTATTAAAGGCTCACTGATCAAATAGTTACGATTTAAAGGTGAAATACAAGGAAAAAAATGCATTGATAGAAAAAAAATGTACCAAGAATGGGAATGATAAACACTATACATAAATTGTCATAAACTTCTGTTATAGAACCTTCTGAATGTGCTTTATTACGAACATATAACTTAAGGGTGCACAAGAATCATTCCACTATGTACATCCACCTCGTTTAAACGAGAACAATACTTAAAATAAAAATTAATGATTCACATACAAGAGCGGCAATTGTACCATATAAGCGATATTATATCTTTAAAATCCTCTAATTAGCAACCACTAGAACTTGATGAAGCTTGTAATCTCATTCACTCATTTTTTGGTACGAAACCAAGTAGCTGTATCTGTATTTAGCAAAACAAAACTAACATAATTATAAAGTAGATAATAATTCGAGTATGAGAAGGAAAATAATAAAAATAACAAGAAATCTACTATCTCTAAAATAACAAGGAGAAAATTGATTCCTCAATTACACATTCGAATAATAAAGAAAAAAATAAAAAAAGGGAAAAAGGATTAAAGGGATCACTTCAACTCCAAATATTGAAAAGGAAAAAATAATATCACTATTAATTCCAACGCGGTAAAGAAATAAATTGAAATTCTCTCTTTTTTATAACATTAGTTCAAAACCCCTAACCCTTATACAAAGTATGAGATCCTATTTTGGGGACAAATAACATCTATATTAGGGCTGGGAAAATAGACCAGACCGTTAGAAAAACCGTGGTCCAAACCGTACCGCACACCATTGTCTAGACCGTAGACCGTTAAGTATGGTCTGGTCTGGTCCATGGTCTGTATTATTATATGTTTTGATCTCTTGGTCTGGTATGGTCTAGACCGCGGTTTACCGGACCAAACCGTGGACCCAACCAACTTGTCAATACGTGTTAACAGCCCAATCGACCACTCTCCCAACTCCCACAACGACATCCAGGTCTCAACCTTAGTTTTGTGAATCTCGTCCCTCCTTCATTCACAACCACATTTAACCAGAGAGTAGAGATAATCGTGTCTCCGTATGACATTATGTTAATGTTTATGACGTTATAGTACGTGCAAGTTTGGATGCTTTTACTTTGTATCTTTGTTATGTACTAAGATTTAGGGTATTAAAATTATTCATGCATTTTAGGATGAATGTTTTAAGGCAAATAACAATTATTTTTCTTGGTTATTGGTTCAATTTTTTGTGTGGTTGACTAAACAAATTATTCATTTTTCGTTGAGTGTGGTCTATCTGGACCAGACCAGACCAAACTAGACCGCACAGGCATGGTCTGGACCAGACCGTATCGTCTGTGGTCTAGTCTGTGGTCTATACTTCAGCCTCTCGGTCTAGACCATAGACCGTATATATGGTCTGGTCTAGACTAGACCACACTGTTTCCCCGCCCTAATCTATATCAATCCGCCACTTAAAAAAAGATGCACCACAGTTAAATATTCCGCCGAACTTATTTTTTTGGGACAACTAAATTAAGTAAAATATTAATAAGACTGCATCACTTATCCTATAGGAGACAATTAAATTTGTTTGTCCCTAATAACACTTAAGAATATGTATTGTGAGACAATCGTTCCCTATGGTGGTCCCCAAATATCCTCTTTTTTGTAGTGGGTATTCGTTCTCTAGCTCCTCTCTGTCCTCTTCGTTCGGGCTTTGCCAACCTCTGTCCATGTGTTTCCTCGACTAGGTCCTCCTCTTGCATCCCATGGAATTATATGGTCCAGCTGGGAGTTGCACACCCACCAGTAGAAAAGGTTGGACGAAAATATGATAAATATATTGGCCCACTATGTTTGCAGGTGAATATGATGGCTCACGTTTTCAGAGATCAAGTTGTGCAATTCTCGTCGGAGGAGGTGCAGTCGACGAAGTATCGCAGCTCCCATTCGTTGCTCGCTCGACTGTTCACTGATAACAGGGTTACGACGACAGAGCTTAGAGAAGTGGTGACCATGCCTTGGCAGATTAGGGGGAGACTCAAAGTTGTGATGGCTTAATATGGGTTGTTTGAATTCGTATTGCCTAGTGAAGAGTCCAAGACCTGGGTGCTGAAACGAACGCCTTGGGTGATCAAAGATAAAATTCTCCACCTGAGACCATGGACACCCAACATGTGAGGAGAACTTTTGATGATCTCAGCATAGTTCTATTACATGTCCAACTGTGGGATGTGAAAGATGATTGTTGTACCCCAACAATTTGGACAAAAAGTGGCAAATGCCACTATTGGGCAAGTGACTCGCTCCTACTGTCACTCTAGAAAATGGCCAAGTGCAACCACTGCCTAAAGCGTAGTATAGCGGGTTTGGGTTTTATTGTCAACCCGGGTCCTAGATGTGATGACTACTCGGTGAATTCTTGTTATTTAGCGGTGAACTTTTAGTGCAACTCAAGCAAACAAAACACAAAGCAAGTAAACGGTTTGTTGTCAAGTCAAGAGAGGTCACCCGGATATGGTTTCCCCTAGACTGCAGTTAAGTCGGATTGCAATTTACCAAGTTCAGTTTTCATGAAAGTTATACTGCGGAAGGTTCTTAATTAGCCTGAAGTCTCGACTAAAGGTCTCCAGACCCTCTCAATCTGAGTCTCTAGCAGGCGACTAACCTCCACCGGAGTAAACAGATTGAGGCCCTAATGAACCAAACCTCCACTACCGAATTGACTTCGGTACAGAATAGCGAATTGGCTCCTCGACTAAAGTCACCAATTCGCCACCTTCGATTAAGGATACTCTATCAACCTAGGCAGATATTCTCATTCTAGGTCAAAGCAGAAACAACAGGAATTTGATCAGGATTCAAGTCATTCAATCATTCAAACCTCAATCGAATATAATCAATTCACAAACTCTGTACTTGGGTTCATACAATCAGACCTAGCATACAAATCTAGGGTTCTCCATACCCAGATGAATGGGGAAACTACTCCATAGAGAAAGAAGCAAAAGCAGATTCAGACGCGGAAATCATCCTGTGAAGTTGGATTCCTGCTCCTGGACGTTTAATCGCACTTCTCCAAGCTCAAACCGAGCTCCAATGGTGTTGAAGATCGATCTATGGCGCTTGAGAACTCTGGTTCGTCACTTCCTCTCTCTAGGAATCGATTTCTCTCTCAAAAACTCGGAACCCCTTGAAAATTGGCCTTCTTCCTCTTTTATCAGCTGCCCTCGCGATACCCGGTCGAAATACCCGGTCGTGTATTTCTTGGTTCGACCGGGTATTTCTGAAACGCGCCGTTCCACTTCGGGGAAAATCCCCGGTCCAACATCAAAATCCCCGACCGGGGATTTAAGGCCATCGCCCGGGCCCCCTTCTGTTTCTCACGGGTGCCCGAAGGGAGAAATACCCGGTCGAGGCCAGAATATACCCGGTCGGGTATTTCTTCCTTTGACCGGGTATTTTGGTCCAGCAGCATCCTTTGTCCCATCTTCGCTCCTTTCGACCCGGAACTCGTTCCTTCGCCTCGATTCCAACGCCAGGACCTGAAATATGACATAAACACACAACCTAGCGTGAAATCGGCTTAAAACACGAGATTCCTCATCACAAACGGCTTCAGAATAGGGGTGAAAACATGTATAATTATCAGTCTATCAAACTCCCCCACACTTAACCGTTTGCTTGTCCCCAAGCAAACCTAACTCAAACCAATGCAACTCTCCAGACCTCTATAGCAACAAACAACCTCGATCGTAGGTAGCGGACTTCCTAGATCATTTAGCAGCTTACGAGGTCAACCAACGCACAAGTCATCTCATAGCCTCTTCGGCGAGAACGCTAGTCTCGAATCGGCATCATGGCAAATAGTGAACAGAGGACAAATGAATCGTGGATGAAGAGACTCTCAAAAACAAAAGATCATGGACTCACATTTTTCAAGGTGCTCGATTTTCTTTTTGGAGATGGTTGGAACCCCCTTTCTTTCTTCTTTTTGCTTGTTTTTCGGTTTTTCTCTTTTTTTTTTCAAGGGTTCCAACCTGTTTTTTTGCAGAAAACGAGGCCTCCCACCTAGCAAAGGTTTTGCGGGAGCCCGGCTCTTACCGGCCATGCCAGGAGCAGGTGTCTCGAGCCTCGTGCGGGGGAAAGACATGTAAGGGGGCTGGAGGTACTAGGTGGAAATTGGGAACGGATTCCCGTCTCCCCTTACACACTTTCGCCCTATTCGCACGGGAGACGTCATTTTAAAGCACATTTCGAGCACCTGTTACATTCAGAACATGATACAAGAGTCCATGACAGGCAGAGAGTCCACAAATCCACACAATTCAAGGGTCCTAAGATCACTAATTCACTCAATCAACCAACACACTATGAAGACGAAATGAGACGTCTTAAATGCATCAACATCCTCCATAGCGCTACACTACCTCCCTAGGTTGCAAATCACTACAGCGACTGTCAATTCAAAGCATACTGAGCAGGTAATTGCAAGGAACACGTACTTGGAGCCCTCAAATTTAAAAATTTGGACAGTGGACTAGGCTCCAAGCACACAAACAAATCTAATGCAGTCAAAAGATAAACACCCCCCCACACTTAAGATCGACATTGTCCTTAATGGAGAAGAGGGAAGGAAAGGGGAACGATGTTACCGGTATGCACAGACTGCAGAAGACTGGAAATGGACCAGTCGGGAACACAACACAGCTCAAGGGACTAAAAGAGCTCAACCAGAATATGTTAGGTCCGATGTCAGCCCAATAAGACATCATCCAGAACAAAGGAAACAAACCAAAACAAAACCAAATTGCAATCCGACTCGAAACATAAGAAAGAAAGTCAAACCGTGGTGGGGTTGCCTCCCCACAAGCGCTTCTTTACCGTCTTTTAGCTGGACGCCCATAGTGGATACTCAGGGAGGTGCAGGAACAGGTGCCTCCAAGAGAGGATCCACATCGCTCTTGAGGTACAGCTTCAGGTGGTGACCGTGCACCCGACGGGTGCAGCCACCCGCATCGGTCAGCTCGACCTGGCCATCCGGCAAGATGCAGGCGAGTGAGTACTCGGATGGCCAGGGTGGTCGTGGTGCAGGGGGTGGGACCAGCTCATAGTGGTCTCCACTCTTCTTCCGTGCAGGCTTAGCAACCTGCTGCTTCGGCCGCCACTCCTCCTTGAGCTTTTTGTTCGGAGGCGAGACTGGATGGAGTGGCGACGAAGGAATGATAGGCGGGTCCTGCAAAATGAGAGGTGCAGAAGGATACACGACAGGCTCGTGTATCTGGTCAGAAATAGCATGCACAGGGGTGACAGCAATCAGAGCACAGTGATCAAACTCAGTCACAGAAAAAGTAGCCTGTTCATTCCCAGCATGCAAGATCAGTTTACCATCATGCACATCAATCAATGCCTTGGCGGTGGCAAGAAATGGTCTACCCAGAATCAAAGGCACATCCACATCATCATTTATGTCCAGGATAACAAAATCAACAGGGTATGTGAATGCACCAACATTAACAAGCAGATCCTCTATGATACCCCTAGGATGCACAACGGAACGATCAGCTAGCTGAATGCTCATCCTAGTAGGGCTAAGTTCACCTAGGTCTAGCTTTTTGAACAATTTATATGGCATGACATTAATGCTAGCGCCTAGGTCCGCCAAGGACTTTCCTACATGCATGCTGCCAATAGTAAGAGGGATAGTGAAACTCCCTGGGTCCTTGCGCTTTTCGGGCAGCTTGTTCTGCAGGATAGCAGAACACTCCTCGCTCAGCAGCACTGTCGAGAGATCCCCAAGTTTCTTCTTGTTGGTGCAGAGATCTTTCATGAACTTTGCGTACTTGGGCATCTTCGACAGTGCCTCCACAAATGGTACGCTGATGTTGAGCTGCTTCAACATTGCCATAAAATTGGCAAACTCAGTCTCCAGCTTGTCTTTGTGAAGGCGAGTGGGAAAGGGAAGCTGGGGTACATGCTCCTTCACCACTGGTTGTGGCTTGGGAGCAGGGGCTTCCTTCTCCACCCGCACTTCTGCATCACCGGCTGGAAGTGCTGAAGCAGGTAGTGGTTCCTCCTGCCTGGTCGGGGCAGGATCAGCTGATGTAGGCCTGCTGCTCCTGGTGAAAACGGCACCCAACTGCTCGTGCGGGTCCCGTGGATTGGGGACCGTGGTGGCAGGTAGAGTCCCCGGGGCCCGAGTAGTAATCTGGCGAGCTATGGCACCAACCTGGTTCTGTAAATCTTGCAGAATGGCACCCTGGTTCCTTTGTCCTGCCTCCAGAGAGGCTATGCTCTGGTCCACCCTCGTGAAATTCGCCTGGCTGGTGGTCATGAATGCCGCCAAAATGTTCTTCAGCTCGGTCATCTGATTATCGGGAGCTGGCGCTGCTGCTGGCTCGGCATACTGACGCTGGGGCTGTTGGAATGGCTGCCCCTGTCTAGCCTGGAAAGGCTGCCTCTGCTGAAAACCACCTGCTGGTGCTGGGAAACCAGGTGGTTTATTGGTGTTGTTGCTCCAGGCGAAGTTGGGGTGCTGGCGCCACCCCTCATTGTATGTGTTACTGTATGGATCGAGGCGCCGAGCATTGGCGATGAAGGCCAACTGTTCTTGGGGAATAGAGGACTCCCGCATAGCCTGGCAGTCCTCCACCAGATGGTTCGGACTCTCACACCACTGACACTGAGCAGCTGGAGGCGTAGCTGTCCCTCGGCCCGGAAGAAGACTGTGGGGCTGCTTCAATGTCTGCACCAACTCAGCTACCTGCTGCTCTAACCCGGACCTGGCCTCCATAGCATGCACACCCCGGTCCCGGGAGTTCCTGCCTCTGTTGTTCTGCCCCCAGGAGTGGTCTCGGGCAGCCAAGGTACTGATCATCTGGTTCAGCTCGGGTGGAGTCTTAGTAAGGATATCCCCTCCTGGGCATAGAGACTCAATCACCCTCTGGCTGTCTGGAGTGAGGGCGCTGTAGAAGTTCCCTACTGTGAAAGCATCGCTGAAGCCATGATGGGGACACTGCCAGAAGTATCCCATGTACCACTCCCATGCATCACGAAGGGACTCATCTGGCTCTTGGCGGAAGTGAGTGATCTCCCGCTGAATCTCAGTAGTCTTCGATGCCGGATAATATCTGTGCACGAACTTATCCGCCAGGTCGTCCCAAGAAGTGATGGATAGTGGGGGCTGGGTCTCCAACCACCTCTTAGCATTCCCCGCCAGAGAATGGGGGAAGAGGTGAAGGCGGATTGCGTCATCCGGAACACCATTCAGCTTGAACCCGTTCGTCAGCTGTAGAAAACGGGAGAGGTGTGCCCGGGCTTTCTCATCCTTCAAGCCATGGAACTGGATAGAAGATGTGATGAGTTGAATCCAGCATGGCTTGATCTCGAAGTTGTTTGCAGGAATGGGTGGATAGAGGATGACCGGGCGGATGTCAGCAATCCGTGGAGTATAGTAGTACTCCAAGGTGGGACCCGGTGGTGGTGGATGATGATGGCCAGCTCCCTGGGGGTTTGGGTCGTTCCCCAGGATCTGGTTCTGAGGAGGCGGGTTCTGATCGCCTTCCATCTCGTGCTCGTCCTCGGAGTCGCTGGTCAATTGGCCGTCTCGGCGCTCCACCGTAGCCAGTCTAGCTCGCTGTTGTCTCCGAAGTTGTTTGCAGGTGCGCTCAATCTCAGGATTCAACGGCAGTAAACCTCTCGACTGGCTACGGGTCATGCACTAGCTGCACACAATCAAGCAATGCAAACCCGTGAAGGCACAAGTGGGAAAAAACAAAAACTCAATGCAAAAATGAAAATGCTAAAGTAACAGAAATCACTTTTCTTCAACAACCTAGCCGTCCCCGGCAACGGCGCCAAAAACTTGACTCGCTCCTACTGTCACTCTAGAAAATGGCCAAGTGCAACCACTGCCTAAAGCGTAGTATAGCGTGTTTGGGTTTTATTGTCAACCCGGGTCCTAGATGTGATGACTACTCGGTGAATTCTTGTTATTTAGCGGTGAACTTTTAGTGCAACTCAAGCAAACAAAACACAAAGCAAGTAAACGGTTTGTTGTCAAGTCAAGAGAGGTCACCCGGATATGGTTTCCCCTAGACTGCAGTTAAGTCGGATTGCAATTTACCAAGTTCAGTTTTCATGAAAGTTATACTGCGGAAGGTTCTTAATTAGCCTGAAGTCTCGACTAAAGGTCTCCAGACCCTCTCAATCTGAGTCTCTAGCGGGCGACTAACCTCCACCGGAGTAAACAGATTGAGGCCCTAATGAACCAAACCTCCACTACCGAATTGACTTCGGTACAGAATAGCGAATTGGCTCCTCGACTAAAGTCACCAATTCGCCACCTTCGATTAAGGATACTCTATCAACCTAGGCAGATATTCTCATTCTAGGTCAAAGCAGAAACAACAGGAATTTGATCAGGATTCAAGTCATTCAATCATTCAAACCTCAATCGAATATAATCAATTCACAAACTCTATACTTGGGTTCATACAATCAGACCTAGCATACAAATCTAGGGTTCTCCATACCCAGATGAATGGGGAAACTACTCCATAGAGAAAGAAGCAAAAGCAGATTCAGACGCGGAAATCATACTGTGAAGTTGGATTCCTGCTCCTGGACGTTTAATCGCACTTCTCCAAGCTCAAACCGAGCTCCAATGGTGTTGAAGATCGATCTATGGCGCTTGAGAACTCTGGTTCGTCACTTCCTCTCTCTAGGAATCGATTTCTCTCTCAAAAACTCGGAACCCCTTGAAAATTGGCCTTCTTCCTCTTTTATCAGCTGCCCTCGCGATACCCGGTCGAAATACCCGGTCGGGTATTTCTTGGTTCGACCAGGTATTTCTGAAACGCGCCGTTCCACTTCGGGGAAAATCCCCGGTCCAACATCAAAATCCCCGACCGGGGATTTAAGGCCATCGCCCGGGCCCCCTTCTGTTTCTCACGGGTGCCCGAAGGGAGAAATACCCGGTCGAGGCCAGAATATACCCGGTCGGGTATTTCTTCCTTTGACCGGGTATTTTGGTCCAGCAGCATCCTTTGTCCCATCTTCGCTCCTTTCGACCCGGAACTCGTTCCTTCGCCTCGATTCCAACGCCAGGACCTGAAATATGACATAAACACACAACCTAGCGTGAAATCGGCTTAAAACACGAGATTCCTCATCACAAACGGCTTCAGAATAGGGGTGAAAACATGTATAATTATCAGTCTATCAGCAAGTCTGGAAGCTCACGTTTTTGCCTGCTCGGATCAGGATTGGTTCTTTGTGAAAGTCAAGAATTTAATTGACTTCACAAAGCCTTTGCAATTCCAGGTGATGGCTGCTAGCGATGAGACGAGATGCTTGTTGGTCATCTTGAAATACGAGTATCTCCCAAGTTTCTATTTTCATTGTGGAAGGGTGGGACATTCACTCCGTGATGGTACGTTTGATCCACCAACAAGAAAAGAAAATTTTGGCCATCACTTGTCTACTAAGAAATTAGGGACTAAGATTTATGATGCGGAGGAGGAAACCCCTTTTCGTGGGGCAGTGAAATCGGTGTAGGTGAATAAGGACTTCAGGAAGCAGCATGAAATTAAAGGAAGCGCTGGTAATCATTCTGAAAAGGAGGCGGGAACAATGGCAGCTACCCAGGAACTGCCTCGTCTAAATCATCGCTCGCTACCTAGGGAACTCCCTTTGTCTACCATTCTACCTGGGTAAGCTGCTGAGCAGAGAAGACGTAGACCGCATGGATTCTCTATTGAAACCGACCCCATAGAATAACCAGGGTGTCGATCTTCGTGATGCTGACAGGACCCATTTGCGCAGCAAAAAGGTGGTTGGGAAGATGAAGGAGCGGCAGTCCAAGGTTGATGGGAAGTTGATGGGGAGGCAGCCACGAAGGGAGCACCAGACTGGGAAATGGGGGGAATTTACAGTCGGCGAATCCTGGGGGTAGCGAGGGCAAGCACAAGATGTTTCAAGTAGCCTCAAATATTAACCATACATAAGCAAGGCAGCATAAGCTTATTCTCGAGGATTCTAAGGAGGAGCTCCCCTCGACGAATGCTCTCATGCACGCCATGCACCATAGTGATGATATTCATCGCGAGAAGAGAAGTGAGTGGCGTACCTTCAAGGTTTCTACCATTCCCCGCGTGAATGGTCGGGGTGGGATAATTCGTGGCGATAAGAAGAAGGCTGAGGTATTTCTCTGTTTACTGGCTACTTAGTCCCGAAAATGCCAATCCAAAAGAAGGGTTTCCCAAGCTAGGAAGCCGTGCAGGGGTGGATCTGAGTGCACACAAGACTTGATGGAGGAGGACGAGATCGTGGCTGCTGATTTAGATTAAGATGGCTAGGAGGAAGCCCTCGATTATGGCTCAAAGGGATTGCTCTCCTCTCCGTTGCAAGAGACGGTCTTGCCATCTCAGCCATGGCGCGATGTCCTCTACAGGAACCAGGAGCCGGCGGATTCAGAAACTACCCTTTCTCAGGGCGAGGAACTTTGTTTTGAACTCAAGAGGCGTGCTCTTGGAGCTTACCCGAACCCTATTCGCGGAGCCAATCATGGGCGAGTGCGACTTGAGTCTGGAATGGTGATTAATGATGGAGGAGGGAGTATACCTCGTAAATGGCTAGACCACAATGTTGCTGCGCATCCGGGGGTGCTAAAAGAAACTGAAGGTGGAATGATTCTTAAGCTAAATGAGTATGGGTCTAACCTTGTGCACCCAGGGATTGGGGGACATAAGCGCCAACTCCAAGAGGTGTAAGGGGAAATTGGTGACACCCCTACGCCTAAGAAGCAGTTTGTGGAAGAGAAAGATGACAATGAAAAGGTGGAGAAAGTTAGCCTTGAATGGTCCCAGTAAGATAAATGAGACTACTGGCCTAGAATATGCCAGGAATTGGACCATCTCTCACATTCCAAACTGTTGTAGGGTTAGTTCATTCAAATAAACTGAACCTTGTTTTCTTTTCAGAAACAAGATCGTGTCGGAGAGTAGTTTCCCGTAGAATGTGGGGGCTTAGGTGTTTATTCATCTCATTATTTTTTTGAAGATGTGATTAATGGATCTGGTGGTCTAGTGGTAGCTTGGTCCCTCGGGGTTGATACTTTGGTGTTTTATCATTCCAATTCTCCATTTGTATTCAAATTAATGAAATGGATTATTCTTACATTGTGGTTTGTGTTTATCTTAGTTGTAATGAGTTAATAAGAGCCAGTCAATTAGCTCAACTTCATATCATTTTTTAAGAAATCCTTCTACCCTATGTGGTAATAGGTGACTTCAATGCTACGCTGCATGATAATGAAAAGATGGCGGTAATCCTTGGAATGTTGCCCAGTCAATAGACCTCCGCAATTTTTTCATGACCTTGGACTCCATGATCCTGGATACCAAGGCAATCAATTCACTTGGACGAATAAATGAATGAGCTTTGCTTGTATCCGCGAGCGGCTAGATAGGTCACTATGTTCCCAGGATTGGATTGATCGTTATCCAGGCACCCTAGTCAAACACTTCACGGATCAGGGGCTGATCATCGAGCTCTGCTCCTATCAGATAAAACCTATGTCCGGAAAAGTCGACCCCTCTTTAGATTTGATGCTCGATGGGCAGATAATCCGGAGGTCAAGACTTTGGTGACTTATGTTTGGTAGGAGGAAATCTAGGGTACTCTTATGTACCAGCTTTGGGAAAGACTAAAGAAACTTCGCCATTTTCTCTATGATTGGAGTAGGGAGGGTACGACTAATTCTTTTCGAAATATCAAGACCCTCCAGTCTAAAATAGATCGGATCAAACTAGTTCACCCAATTAATTACGATGAGGTGAGGGTTTTGGAGGCTAAATTGAGTCGCCAATGGGAGGCGTAAGAGATTTAGTGGCAACGAAAACCAAGGGTTCGTTGGCTTAAGAAGGGCGATAAGAATACATCGTACTTCCATATGGTAACGAGGGCTCGAAGGAAACAAAATTTTGTGCCTGAAATATAGAATGACATTAGGGAATGGATCACCGAGGAAAGAGGGAAGGCTGACATTGGCTTAGATTTTTATCTAACTCTTTTCTTATCGGAGAATCAAGTGTTGAACATGGAAGCCAGGGTTGAAGATTTACCGATTTCCCGTAGGGTAACGACATGAATGAACATTAGTATCACGACTAATGTCCTTCCGAATGAAATTCGTAAACGGTATTCGTTATGGGATCGAAGCAGGCACCGGGATCTGATGGGTTCACTGGGAAATTTTTCAAGTCCTTTCTGGATATTGTGGGGGACTCTGTGACTGAAGCAGTCAGTTCTTTCTTTAGTACGAGTAGGATTCTCCGCAGTTTTAATCACACACTTGGTTGACACTGATCTCTAAAGTGGATAATGTAGAGGACATGAGGCAAATCAGGCCGATAAACTTATACCAATTTGTGTATAAGATTATAACCAAAATCATGTCTGAAAGAATAGCCCATTTCTTACCACATATCATTTTGGAGGGACAAAATGCTTTCATCTGTGAACGATAAATTGTGGAGAATGTCCTGCTAGGACATGAGTTAATGCACTATTTGAAAATCAAAACCCGCGGTAAGAAAGGGTACATGGCTCTTAATAGGACTGGAAGTTTGGTACCGGTATTTGGGATATATCGAATACTATACCAAATTTGTCTATATTTGGTATTACCGAATACACGTATTATTTCTTGGGATTGGGATTGGGATTGAATTTCAATTGATATTCGGTATTAGGGATTACGGGATTGGGATCGATATATACTGACAAACAACACTAGTATTAGTCGTCTCTCAACCTCCAATTTGTCAAATTAAAGATTATCAGTGACAAGAACTTGAGATGTCACCTCTCCTTCATTCTCTTTATCCAAATCCTAGCTCTAAGCAAACTCAAGATTCTTTGCTTAGTCTCTTTGCCCGAAATTAAACAATGAAATCTAATTTATATATTTTATTATTAATTGAAATGATAATTAATTTCGTATTCGATAATACTGATTGGGATATCGAAGTACCGATCGGGACACCGAAATATTTAGGGATTGGGATTGATTTTAGGGTGTAATTCGGTATTCGGGATTTCGGTATTGGGATACCGAAAACGTACCGATTTCCACCCATAGCTCTTAAGGTTGACATGGAAAAGGCCTATGATAGAGTCAAATGGTCATTTCTCCTCGCAGTGTTGTACAAACTAGGCTTCACTCTACCTGGAGAGGCTGGATCCAGGAATGCCTCAGCTCAACTTTGTTTTTCGGTCCTTATGAATGGCACACAGCCGGGCTTCTTCACACCCTCAAAAGGTCTCCGAAAGGGGGACCCGTTGTCTCCGCTCCTGTTTGTGATTTGCACGGAGGGTTTTGCGTCGCTCCTTCGGAAAGACATTATGAAGGGAAGCTAGCAAGGGTTAAAGTTGGCCCTAGAGTTCCACGGATTTCACATATGTTTTTTTTTGCAGATGACTCTTATTTATTCCTCAGAGGATCTCTACAGGAATGTGAGAATTTTATTTAGGTGTTAAGTTAGTATGAGGAACTTAGTGGCCAAAGGGTTAACCTGGCTAAGTCGATAGTATGCTTTAGCAAATATATTTCTTTGTCGGATCAAGAGTTTCTTGCACAGATTCTAGGAGTCTGGCCTGTGGGAGTCCAAGATAAGTATCTAGGGTTACCACACTGATAGCCCAATCTAAAATGGTTATGCTCTGATTTTTGGAGGAAAAGCTGTTGGCTCAGCTTGAGGGGTGGAAGCAAAGGAATTGTCTTGGGCAGCAAAGGAGAGATTGATTAAATCAGTGGCTTTGGCTATGCAATTACATGTCATGTCCTATTTCAAGCTTTCTCTTTCTCTATGTCGGCTCTTAGATAGACACGTGACCATATTCTGGTGGGGTGTTGAGGAGGATCAGTCCCGGATACGGTGGATGTCCTTGGAAAATATGTGCGAGAGTAAGCACGATGGGGGAATGAGGTTTCGTCGATTCGAACATTTTAATCAGCCGCTCTTAGCCAAAATTGGATGGAGAATACTTAACAAACCCCATTCGCTCCTAGTCCAGGTTTACAAAGGGAAATATTTTCCAACAGGAACTTTTCTCAATGCTACTACGCGGTCTCGTCCGACTTGGGGATGGCAGAATATCCTTTATGGTCGAGAATTATTAGTTAAGGGGTTACGATGACAGATTGGTAATGGGCGGATGACTTCTCTGCTTCGTTCCAATTGGATTCCTCGTTTACACCCACATACCTCTATGCATAATCCTTAGATGCTACCAGAGGGTGGTGATCCGAAGGTAGCAGAGGTGATTTGACACGGGGAGGGGCGTGGTGTGATAAAAAAAACTTAGCCAGTGGTTTGACCCGACACCTTATTGTGCTATCAAAGCCATTCCTCTTCCTCGGCAGGATGTTGAGGAGAGGTTGAACTAGCATGACACATGTGACGGGATTTTCACTGTCAAATTGGCTTATCATTTTGCAGTCTTATTAGATAAGCATGATAGTTGGTGGAGATCCACGACTAGTTGGATCAAAAGGTCTAGATGGATCCGCTTGTGCGAAGCCAATATACCACCCAAATTAAAAGTGTTTTTATGGCAAATATTCCACCAGATCCTTCCAACGACGAAATCCCTAATTGAGAAGGAAGTTCAGGTGCATCCCCAATGCCCGGTTTGTTGGGCAGAATCGGAAACAATGGAACATTTGTTTCTTGAGTGCCTAGTAGCTAGGGCTTTATGGGATCATTTGAGGCCCGAATATCTTCGCCAATGTTTGCCTCGTCACACTTTTCCGCTTTTTCTTAACAAATTGATGTTACTAGTACATCAACCTCATCTGTTTATGGCGATTGTTGCGGTCATTTGGAGGATCTGGTGGTCACGAAATTGGGTTTTCTTTGAGGGCAAACAATTTGGGATCCTAGCTTCAATGCGAAAATTTCACCAACAATATCACGAGTGGATAGGTTTGCTAGTAGATCGTGTGCTTATCTTCCATCCTACAACCGACGCCTTTAAGGGGTGGGCACCCTGATTCAGTTATCTGTAAGTGGGATAGGGCCACTAAGTGTGAGTCACACTAGGCAGGCAGAATGATTATACAAAACCAAGATGGGAGGGTCCTCTTGGCTAAAGGGGTGCATTTTGCTTATATTGATGATCCCATGGTTGTTGAGCTACTCGTCTTCCGGGAGGCTATTCTCTGGTGTTTGGCGAACGGGTTTTCGGAGATAAGATTCGAAAGAGATGCCAAGGTGATCATTGATAAAATAAATAAGGCAGATAATCGAGATAATCATATAGGGGTCATCCTCGAGGAGGTCATGCGATATTTCACTATTCACCCATGGCTTAATGTACAATTTGTAGGTCGGCGTAGTAATAGGGTAACCCATTGGTGGCTAGAAAGACTATTTCATTGTACTCGACTACGTATCATTTCTTCAATTTTATGGTCTGGTTAAATTCTAGGATGTACTGATCTTTTGTTCCAATCAATATATATGATTACCTTTTGTAAAAAAAACTATTATTATTACTAGCTTATAACCCGGCCCGTTGGCCGGAATGTTCATATTTGATTATTTATATTTTTATGTTACGTTTAAATCTATCAATCTTTTAATTTTATTGAAAATTCTTCGATCGAAATGATACATAATTATAAAATATATAGGGCGAACATTCGGAGAAATATCACAATCATTTAAGAGTATGAAATATAAAAATGTATGATTGATCCCATTTTCATAGTGATAATTAAGCTCCCGTTAAAATGTTATTGGTTAGTTGATTGTCAAAAAAGACAGAGTATAAAAGCTCATTGAAATTCCTACACGACCCATAGGTAGTTTGATACTAAATCTTTTAAACCTCACAGTCCTAAATAAAGGGTTCAATGCTTTTCTTTTAGGAAAAATATGTCACTTATCAAAAAGAAATGGAGAGTTGTTGATTCAAGTCAACTATATACTAATAACTCAGCTAAGAGGGGGACCATCGAAACTTGAGAGCAAACGACAAAATTAGGGTTACCTCCAATATACTAATAGACTGATCAAACTAATAAGGCATAAAATTAGATACTCTTTATCTATCATTTCCAGTAGGTTGAATAAAGAATCGACATACTTTAGCAAATTAATCAATGATTCCTCGTTTAAGATAGCTATAGGTTGTGATAGTTGCAAAAACCATAAACCTAATGTTGGGGTACTACCCATCAGCCAGTGTTCTGGGCCTCCAGGCAACAGAATTGGGGGGCAAGGCCCACGAATGGGTTGGTGAAGCATCTCAAGGCCCAAGTGAGATGAGGGGGGCATGAGGACAAAACACTAAAAGCCAAGGGAGGCCAGGCTGTCAGGTGGTCCACCGCCGACAGGCGTCTGCCAACGCGTCAGAAGCCTAACAAGGCGGTTGAGATATCTGACAAGGAGGGTACAAGGCATTAAATGGGGACAGTGACGTGGAGGAGATCAACCTCGAGCTCGGTGAGTATAAATAGGGGCAGTTGGTAGCACTTACGCTGGCGGTCTTGGTGTGCATGGTACCCCCCTTCAGCGCCCTCTTCTTCTTCTTCTTCTTCGGGCCCGTTGGAGGCGCGTGGGATTGAGTGGCAGCTGGTTCGGGTGCCTCTTACCGAACCGGAGGGGGCGTCCCTGCCGCCATAGCAGCAAGCCGAATTTTCATCAGCTTGGCGATGCTGGAGTAGACCGACCCTGCAAATTGTCAAAATCGTTAGCACAATCACAACGAAAGATACAAACAGAAAACCTAGGCGCCTACAAACCATCGTTATAATACGCCGCCAGAATCGACGGGCGGTTTTCTGCAATACGAAAATCCACGCGCTCCGAGCAAATCAGTTGGGCGCCATCCTTCTCTGCCCGAGATAGCACAACCGGAGAGTTGAAGTCCTCGATGTGTCCCAGTTCCCACTGCCTTAGGAAGGCGCCTCCACTCTCGTAGAAGGAGTCCTGATAGGCCTTCATGAAGAAGAAGCCATTAAACCAACTACGGTTCAACTTGGGACACTGAGACACGAAGTGATAGGGGCGCTTCTTCCGTTTTTTTGGAGAGATATGCAGTTGTCAAGAGGCGCCATCTTAAAAAAGTATCTGAACAAGTTGAAGGTGGGCTCCACGTTATGCTGCCGGCACCTCAACTTGAACAGGATGACGACCGTAATGACCGAGGGAGACAGGAGCCCCAGCGGGTAGCCGCAAGTCGTCAAAATCCCCTCCATGATGTGGTCAAGGGGAAACCGCAGCCCGAAGCGGAAATATTCTTGGTACACCCCGATCCACTTCGGCCCACAGACGCCTACCCACAGACGCCTACTCGTGAAATAGCTGAAGGAGGCGCATACCACCAATCACGCGGGAGTTGGAGGCTGGTCACCAGTTCATGGACGCGAGCCAGGGTGACAGTGGACGTATGCTATGGGCAGGCCACATCAAAGGGCAACTGGGACGTCTCCGTCGGAAGATGGTCGGGGGGGGGGGGGGGAAGGAGTTCTCCCATGTCGTGATCTTGTAGGACCCGTCCGCGGGCATGAAGCCTGGAGTCGTGGCGCCTGAAGGACCAGCAGATGTAGAAGCAGGCGCCCTCTCTAAACCAACAAATGACCCAGGCGCAATGTGGACGCGGAGTAAATGACGCCCTACCCTAGATTACTAGAATAAACTAAATAAAAACAACTAGCGATAGAAGATTCCTTACCGCTTTGAGTCGGACGCCTAGCTTCACCACCCGCGCCCGAGGCGCCTGCGCCCGAAGCGCCTGCACCAGTTGCAACAGCGCCGGAAGCGCCTTGTCTGGAAGTTTTGTTTTGTTGTGGCGACGACATTCTCGACTGACGCGACAAAAGAGTGTGACGATTGCAAAGTCTGACAGGAGAGAGGGCAGAGCTGAATCTAGAGAGAAGTCAGAGCGAAGTCTTAGAGAGAAGTCACTTTGTAGAAAGTGACAAGAACTGAAGGGGGAGGGGGTATTTAAAGGAGGGGAGAACCCCAACCGGATCTCGTGCCGCGTGCCACGTGTCAACATCACGGGCGGTCTTTTCAACTTCCCCCCACATTTTCCCTTTTTTGAAAATTCTGAAATTCGAATTTCGAATTTTCTGAATCCGAAATTCGAAATTCGAAATTTCCCACTTTCCAAGTATGGAAAACGTGGGGCCCACATCAAACCCCACCCGCGAGGGGAGCGCAAGGGGATAGGAGCATCCCCCCACAGATAGCTCCATGAAAAGGCACACACAAACCATCATCAAAATCGGGGAGCCTACTAGTGGAGAGTAAAGGCGCCCACAAACCGCAAAGAAAAAAACGTACATAGCGGAGGGCGCCACCAAGGGAGGGCACCTGTAAACAAAGAGGACACTAGGCCACGACATAAGAGTCAGTTAGGCGCTCGAAGGTGAAGCCACGAGCACCTAACTGGGGGGGGGGGCAATTGTTGGGGGTACTACCCATCAGCCAGTGTTCTGGCCCTCCAGGCAACAGAATTGGGGGGCAAGGCCCACGAATGGGTTGGTGAAGCATCTCAAGGCCCAAGTGAGATGAGGGGCGCATGAGGACAAAACACTAAAAGCCAAGGGAGGCCAGGCTGTCAGGTGGTCCACCGCCGACAGGCGCCTACCAACGCGTCAGAAGCCTGACAAGGCGGTTGAGATATCTGACAAGGAGGGTACAAGGCATTAAATGGGGACAGTGACGTGGAGGAGATCAACCTCGAGCTCGGTGAGTATAAATAGGGGCAGTTGGTAGCACTTACACAGGTTGGACTCTCTCACTAGAATTCCTACTTTGGGACTTTTCCCTCTCTAAGGAACTAACTTGGGCGTCGGAGGATTAACGGGCCTAGGCGCCCTCCTCTTCGTGCGTGTGTGTAGGCAGGTGCCAATTGAAGGGAAGGTTCAGGAGTATCGACGGGTATTGTGGCTCAAACACCTAAATATCCAATACCCACAACCATCCGTTGTGCAACCTAATTTTATCTACTCTATTTTCAATCTCAAGAGACATATGTTTCAATAAAAAATTCAATTTATAATCCTCATTTTGCAACTCCATTTATTTAACTCTATTCTATTCGCCATGTATTGATACATAGTTGAAATCGTCTACTTGCCCAGGTTAAATCCCCAACAATAAAATCGTAGTGCCAAGAGATACCAGAAGATTGATTTTCAAAGGCAGTGTTGTACTGGGAGGTGAAAGTAGCGCAAAGTAGCACGATGTAGGAAATTTCAGAGAAAGTTAGAAAGAGATAAGAACAAAGATAAAAAAACACAAAATTTATATTTAAATTGAAGAATACATACGATAGACTTAGTGGTTTGCTAATCATGATGGGAAAGTCCTTAGATTTTCAAAGTTTAACTTCGTGTATGTTTTGTATTAAAAAAGATACAACAAATTTGTTAAGTGTAATTGGTTGTGATTGTTGTCTTTGTTTGAAGAGACCCGAATTCAAATCATGATATTGATATTTTTTATATGAAATAAATAACTAATTATAAAGACCAAATTGTCCTTCTTACTTTCACTCTCGTTGCAGAAAATTTGAAATGGAGAAAAGTACACAAAACTCTACCATATATTATTGGAGGATTTACATATTGGCATTAATCACATGTATCATACATGACATACAAAATGAATATATCAAATACGAGTCTAAGATTTTAGTAAGCAAGCTAGCTCGAACTCGCCTCGTTAATAAACAAGCCGAGCTCGAGTTCAACTCGTTTATTAACGAGTCAAGCTCAAGTTGGAATAAAACTCGACTTGAGTCCACTTATTTACAGCCTTTACCAGTGGCAGATTCAGGTGGATCGCCCTCAGACCATGGCTCAACCCTCCTCTAGATCCATAGCTAGTATAGCCCTTTTAAATTTTCGATTGTAGATATTCATTTCAATCCTCATAGGTATCATTTCAGTCCTCATAGGGTTACGATCCAATCATCTACACTTCCTTTCAAATGTGTTACAATGCTCTAGCTAAACAGTGAACACTCTATCTATCCGCTGTATTTATCTTTGTCTCTTGCTCGGCACACTCCTCTACAAATTATAGAATATTTATTTTTTAATTTTGTTTTGTTTTTTACTTTTTGCAAATAAACGGGCCATTTCTCATGCATCTCAATTCTCAATTACTCTCCACTTTCTATAATTGTTTATTTCAAGAGCTTCACTAAACCTAAATCAAATAACATTTCTTCCTCCTCCCTTCGAACCTAACACTCTGATTCTAAACCATATTCAGAAGTTGTAATCATCTCCTCCCACACAGCACTACACTGCTCCATTGCCCTTGCTAGAAAAGGAAAGCTTGGCTGCTTTTGTCTCTGCAAACTGCTTCATCTAATAAGACCTATACAAGCTTGCACCATGCAGCAGAAGGCGAAAGGCAGTTACCGGCTTTCAACATCCATTTTCCATGCACGCTTAAGTAATTATTCATTTTCTCTCACGATTTCTGCGGCAAACTTTATCCAGAGAGATTAACATTAACCTCCCTTAGAACTTTTGCTGCATCCTCGGGGAAAACAGGATTGATATGACAGCCGCTTCCAATCTCGAAACCCGCTACTCCACCAAGATGAGGTACTATCTGCAGAAACCAGTGACTGTAAGGTAACCGCGATTCTTCTACTCGAAGGGGAGACGTCTGGATCATGAAATTGAATGGTGGGTTATTCAACTGGGTAGACATCTTTTTAAGCATAAGCCTCAACAATCCCGCAAGATCAACTGCCTGCAGCAAATTTTGCAAACCTTTAATCCGGAGTGCGAAATAGTGGAGAAATAGCAATCAGCAGCCAAAGATTGATGACCATTCATTTATTACCTGGTCAGAATCTAGTTCATGGAAATGAGAGGAATGATCCTTTGGAACGATCCATATCTCAAAAGCGAATGTAGCAGCAAAGGGGACAATTGAGATGAAATGGGTTGATTCGTCGATTATGAGCTCCTTAGCTCGAACTTCACACAGGCTGCACTTCCCTGTCTTCTCAAAATACTCCTTTGTACCATCAAGCCTCGTAGAGACAGCAGGAGGAACGACAGGTAGAGCCAGAATCTGACTGTGTGAATGACTTAAAGATGCACCAGCAGAAGCTCCATGATTCTTGAATACCTTAAAAACACACAAAATAAAAACCAAGACAAAGATAATTTGAGAACATAACTGCATTGCAAACTCATTGAAAAACCAAAGAAGCCCTATGATGCATTGACACCAACGAATCATAATCACATGTTGCTCGACGCATTATGCTACAATAGTCTCTCCATATACATACGTGTTTCTCTGAATCATGATCTTCCAGTTACACAAGAGATTAGGATAGAGTCGTAATTGGCTTTAACAATATGCATTGCCCTCAAATACTTCCTACTTTCAAGCTGTCTCACAATCCTAATGTCAAAAAGAAAGAATGGCACAAAACCAGTCTTTCGATGCTCAATCTGATATCTCAGGAGACCGAAATGGTTCCCTGTCTTCTGATAGGGGAAAAACCATGTAGGGAGTTCAAAATTCAAATGCATCTTCCAAACCTCGGCATTAATAAGAAAGTCAGAACATTTCTCCTATGAAACTCCATCGGTTCCTCTAGAATTCAATTACGCAGGCATTATTAAAGAGTACAGAAGCAGCAGAATTCATGGTAGAAAATTGGCAGGCAATCAAACCTGGATATACTTGATGGAATCAAAGGTAGCAATCTGTTCAATCCTCTTCTTGTAGGCAAGCAAAACCTGGCCAATCTCTCCCGCTCCCAAATCGCTCAGCTGCACGGAGTGAACCGGAGCCTCTATCACCACATCATGGAACCCTAGTCCCTTCAAGCTCCGCCCACCAGCGGTGTGATCCTGATGCCGTTGCTGATCCTCGGATGGGTACTCGCCGGTGCGGCTCAGTGCGGGAAAGAGGTTTTCGATCACCCTAATCTTCCAGTTCGGGTTTCCCAGGTCAGGAGGGAACCGGAAGATCTCCGGCGCGCACTGGCTTTCGTTGCCGATGCAAAATGGGCACGAGTTGCCGCTGGAGGAGTTTGGATCTGGGTTCTCTGGGGATTTGGATTTGAAATCGGAAGGCCGCTTGGCTCTTGCGGGCGAGAATATGACCCATCGGTTTGAAACCGGGTCGTGTCTCAGCTCTGGGCTCCGACCTGTTGGTGTCGCCATGGCTCTTCTCTTCCTTCGTCCAGCAACGGAGGTCTCGCCTTTTCAGGAGGCAGGAGGATTCGTATCTACTCGTTGACGCTTCCATCCTCAAAACGGGTCATGGATGGTTAGTGATGCAGGACTTAGGACTTCGTGGCAACACGGGATATGTTAATGGTAGGGATGGCAACTTTGCCCATACCCATGGGTTTCTTACTATCCAACCCAATTGGGTTGGGTATGTAACCCAAATAGATGGATATGGGTAGAGTTTGATGGGTTTGTAACCATACCCATTTACTTTGGGTTGAGTTGGGTTTATATCAAATGGATTTGGGTTTGTACCCATGCCCAAATACAAATTACAGTTTGGTACCCAAACTTAATAGATATGCATATTTAGTACCTAAATTTAATTTTTTTTGCATATAAGTCCTCAAAATATCGATGGAAAATTACGTTTTGGTACCTAAACTTTTCAAGTTTTACAAATAGGTCCAATTTTTGCATGTGTAGTTAAAACCCCCTCAAGTAAATGGATATCCATATCCAACCCATACCCATTTAGATTATGGAAGCAATATTCATACCTTACCCAAACACATCTATAAATCCCCAAATCCATATGCACTTCACCCATACCCAACCCATTATCAATGGGTCTACGTGGGTTTGGGTATAATTACCCATGGGTGGGTAATTTGCCATCCCTAGTTAATGGTGTCCTACTCTACAAGGTTGTCAAATCGGTTTATACCGTTGTGCCGATTTAACAGGTGATATGGTTGGAGCGGTGGTATAACCAATTTGTATCGGTTCATGTATTTTAACAAATTATGTAAAAGTTATTAACATTAAATAAATTTAAGCACATATAAAATATACTTGAAGACTTAAAATTTATATTCATCATATTGAAATAAAAATGCAACATCTTACACAAAACAAGTATTCATCTTAAACGTCTACACCAAAACTTTTATACTTGAATCCAACAAATAACATCAACATTTAACTTTTAAAGTTGTGAAATAAATTACGAATTATTTTATATTAATTAAATTCACTAAAATGACGTCATTTAGTTTATAGGTCGGAAGGCTATACTAGTGGTATTCATATCGACTTCATGAATGGTACGGGTTGAACCAGATTCAACTAGACGACATTCTACCTTGTGACAACCATTCCACTCTGTACTAGTGGCGTGATAACCAAGAGCAAATGAGTATGAAAACAAATATTTATTAATTATCTTCTTACTAAACTATATTTCGAAAGTTATAAATACATATCAATTGCAATTTTCTCTCATCCAAGCCTCCCCTCTCATTCCTGCAGATCCTCTGTTATCTCTCTGCTTAAGGAAGATTGGATCAAATATTGAAGAACTCCGGAGGACCAAATAAGATATAAAGATAAGTTTAAAGAGTTTTTGTGAGAAAGAAGTTATCCAATGATGGGGAAGTCATCTAGAAGTTGCTACATTATATCAAAACAAACCCATAGGAGGAAGAATCATCACAATCTGAAGAAGGAATTAGCGGCGGCTCAAGCAAAAGGTCTAACCGCCACTCCATCAAGTTGCAGCCAAATCGTCAGGAACATAAGTCCACGGACTAGGAAGCCCAACCCATGAAGAAATAGAGTGGCGGGTCCAACCGCTGTCCTACCGCCGCCTTTCCCTTGCCTTGTTGACGAAGTTTCCTTAGTCTACTAGGTTTAAGAGACTCTTTCCTAGTCGGTTTAGGTTGTTTTAGGCCGGATTCTCCCCTATAAATATAGGGCATGATCCCATTAGAAGAGTAATGCTGGAAAAAAACACTCAAATTCTCCGTAACACTCTTCCCGAGTGCCTAGACTAGTTAAAGTAGGGGGTCTGCAGCTAAGGAGATCTTGTCATCTTCAATGGTGATACCTGCCTTCTCCTTTATATATATAGTCGAAATTGATTGTATTAGGATGTGATTTGGTTTATTGTTATGTAAATGAATGCTATGATTTCATCTAATGTTTGTGTTTATCTATGAGATTATGCCTATTATTATGTATGGATGCTTCTTGTATCCGATGCTTATGATGGTCATTGATGTTTCTATTGTATGAATGCTCTTGTATCATCGATGTTTATGATTCTATTGTATGTTGCTATATGCATTGTACTTAGTATTACCTAGACTGTAAAATTTTTACCATATAGGGATACCCCTTTGAAGCTACATTAGCATGGGAGGCTTGAACAACCATATATACTCTGAGTAGTATCTATGCTTGATTTTTAGATCATCGATGTTATAGACTATAGTTATGGTTCGTAGAAGCCCACAATTAACTGTATGATATTCTAACTTCCTTGTTCTTCATTGATTAGATAATGACATGAAGCAAAAGCACGCATTAACTAGTTAAATCTCTATAGCAAGAGGCGCACACACAGGTAGTGAGTGACATTAAAGGAAGAGATAGGGTGTTACAGTAGATCAACCATCGATGCATGATATGAATGAGCCTTAATTTTCATGATAGTCTTCGAGTTCACTACCTCTTGGAGTAACCTATTTATTTTTATGCATCTATAAATAATAAATCCCTAAACAACTTTACTCTTCTTGTTTTCTTGCTTATTTCGTGTATGTCATGATGGTTGGTGTGAGTAATCGTGCATTAGAACATCTTGAGGGATACAACAATAGGGCATCCTAGAATTTATGACTTGTCTGCACATCATACCGTCCAATTATCATGTAGGTTAGAGGATTAAAAACCATAACTAGGTCAGTGTTGGAGGGGTAGCGGGTCCTCAGCAGCAACAAATGGCGTTGTCTTCTTCGGTGAGCGACGATGGAGAGAAGAAGAGAGATATGCTGAGGAAGTATACGCTGGATGGGACAGTTGGTGGTGGTAACATAGCTTTATTACCAATGCCTATCTCTGCTTTGACCCCAACTACGTCAACTGTAGCTGGATAAAAGGTTGTGTTTATGTCGGCAAAATACCCATAATGATTAATGTTAGCATGGTGATAACTCTTGTATTGTTAGCACCTTATTTGATTTGTTAGTAATGGTAATGGTTGGACGGGTAACTCAATACTTATCACGTCATATATGAACTATTTGGAGTGGACAATGGGTAGGTTGTGTGTGTTTCGGTCTCAAACTAACCCACCCACTTACTAATAAGTTGATACAATTGTGACACATAATCCACCCACACTCTTCTTTGGGTTGGATTGGGTGGGTGGCGAATGAATGCGATTGTATTGTGGGTTAATCCGCAAATGCAATTCTCCAACTAGCAATTAGACAAGTTGACTAACATTTATAATAAATTCTTAGCAATCCACCCATCACACACCCGAGTAAGTGCGGGTACCGATCCACAGTCTACCCACAACAATCACATATATATATACTGTGATTTAGGTTATTTATGGGTGGATCAATATAAAAAATCCACTCATGTGCCCACCCCTAATATTCAGGGCAAGTCGATCAACTTTAATATGTTATTTGAAAAATAATAACACAAAATTTTAATTATTTCACAAGATAACAAAAAGGAAAACACTTTGCAATGAAAATGGGAGATAATAGATTGAATATTTTCTTATCATTATTCGAAAACTTTATTAATATGTAGTTGTGTTACATCGTCCAGATTACATCGATTCAATGTATTTCTACATATGGCCATAATATTAGCCACAACATTTTATTCCCGAGTGATATGCTTCCACTTTCCATTCCATGTCTCATGTAAGAGCCTTCTTATACTTCGACACAAAACTCTGAACTAGGTGCTTATAGATTCCGAAAAAAGGTTACAAAATCAGTTTACAAGGCGGAGAATTAAGCAGTTGGAATCAAATGCAGTAAAAAGGGTAAAATCCTAAAGCGTAGAATCAAAGTGTAAAAGCGTAAGTTTTTTATGCATACTATAAAATAGCTAAAATTGTGTGAAAAGTACGACATATACTATGTAAAATATGAGTGCAGAATTTAGATAAGTTAAGAAATACCTACAATTCATGTCTAAAGTAGAGCAACTCATAACATCTTAACAATAAGTTCATAAACATAGATATTAACAATAAGCTACTATCCCCTCTATGCTAATGAATTGGGGAAGGGACTAGCTGGTGAATTAGATTACTCTTTTGAAGCTAAGAATGCATCCAAGTATCTGGTATGTATCTTTTAATCTCAAATGTAACATCTTGATGGTGATTTTCCTTTAAAATATACTTTTTACAATTAATTTCATGAATATAATACCAATTTAGTGAACTAGAAACGTAAAAGCATAAGCTTTTAAGCATTAAACCACAATTTAGTCCGATTTTATACACTAAAGATTTTATATGAAAACAAAAGCGTTTTAGTTAACTAAAAGCGTAAAATCATAAACTTTTAAGTTTTAAAACGCGATTTTAGCTACATTGGTTGGAATCATTTTGCCAATTGCACCATCATCTATGCCGCCATAGCTTCCACTGTCCCAGGTTGCCAATTTCACGACACCTTCTTTGATACAACAAACAATAACTTTCCCTATAATTCGGCAACAACAACATGACCCTAGATAACGAGGATGGCGGGCATCAAGAGGGAGATTGTTTTTACAAAAGTTAATCAAATATTTATTCAAAGAATAGATAGTTACATCTTGGAATTCAGCCAGGTCTGGGCTACCCTATTACTACGCCAACCTACAATCGAACACTAAACCCAAAATGGATGGCAAAGTAATGCACGATTTCTTCAAGCCCCCATCTTGTTATCGCTGGTATCAGCGCGATTGATCTTATCAATGATCAATTTGGCATCTACTTCGAACCTCATTTCTCTGAAGACGAGGTTCAGACACCATACAATAGCCTCCCGGAGCACTAGCAATTCTACCACCATAGGGTCACTAATCAACGAAAATGGAATCCCATTAGCCATAAAGATATCCCTAGCTGGGTTCATAATAACCATCCCGCCTGCTGAATAAGACCCACTCCTAGTAGCCCCATCCCACATAAAAACAACCATATTAGCCCCCCCCCAGGACCCAATTATTGTATCAAAGGGATAGAAGCCTGAGGCGCTCGATCCACCGGCAAACTTACCCAATCCTCATATTGCTGATTAAACTGGCGCATCAAGGCAGGGATCCCAAACTGTTTACCCTCAAAGACAACCTAATTACGAGACCGCCAAATCCTCAGAGGATGGCAGCAATCTCCATGAACAGTGAAGGTTGATGTATTCAAGACATCAACTTCTTAAGAAAGAGCGGGAAGGTATGATGAGGCAACCCTCCCCAAGATACTCCAAACCCGAAAAGTCCCAAAGGGCGCGCCACCGAACAATAGAGAAACAAGTGTTCCATTGTTTCAGAATCAGCCCAACAAACCGGGCATCTGGGAAGCACATGAACTTCCTTTTCGATGAGGGCTTCAGTAGTTGGCAGGATTCGGTTGAAGATTTGCCCGACAAACACTTTCGATTTGGGCGGAATATTAGCCTCTCATAAACGAATCCAACTGGTCTTATCCATCCAATTTGCCATATTAACCCCATCTGCCATCCCCACGATGGGCGAGAGCGAGCTGTAGCACTAAGGAAAGTCTCAGTCGAAAAATATGTTCCTTTGTGAACCTGGCTAAAAGAGTCTAGGGTTCATGAAGGATACACTATCCAATTTTGGCCAATAGGGCCTGATTAAAATGTTCAAATCGGTGAAATCTCATACCCCCATCATGTTTACTCCTGTACATATTACGCCAGGAAATCCACTGAATCCTCGAATGACTATCTTCAACACCCCACCAGAACCGGGCAACATCTTTGTCCAAGAGACGACATAGAGATAGAGGTAACTTGAAACAGGGCATAACATGCAACGACAATGCTAAATCAATTGATTTAATCAAAGTTTTGTTCGCTGCCCAAGATAATGTCCTCTGCTTCCAACCTTGCGCTCTAGTAATTTCTCCTCCAAATATCGGAAAGTAGCCATTTTAGACCGGACAATCAACGTAGGTAAGCCCAGATACTTATCATGGACCCCTACCGCCCTGACTCCCAGAATCTCAACCAAGAATTCTTGATTCGGCATAGCAATATTTTTACTGAAGCAAACTGTCGATTTAGCCAAGTTCATCCAACAAGAGGGAGATTAGCTACGCCATGATTGGCTGAAACCATATAGGCGTTTGGTGTGACATAGAGACGTTTGGTGTGATAGAAATAATGTTTGTATTTTTAGAGTACATTATTTTATTTTACCCACATACAATACATGTATTATTTGTTTGTTATGATAAAAAATAATTAAAAATAAATAACGGTACAATCTCAATTTTTTAGTTGAGAATGTGTTATTTCTCTTTTTTATAATATACAAGATTGTTACTTCTCCTTTTGTTCTTCCAAATTTATCCTTTAAAAGTATTAATACATTTTTTTTATAACAAAGTATTTATACATTAAGAACAAGACACAATTAACATTTCCTTTAAAAAGTGAGTTTCCTATTATTGATAAAACAATCTCAAATATATCGTAATTGACTTTTTTTTGTTGTTGACAATTATCGTAATTGACTTCAATTCGCTGGAAGCCGTGAAGTTTGAGGAAGTGTCAAATAAATAGGTCACCCGATTTCAGCGGGCTCTTTTCTTCTCGTTTCGTTTTCCCCAACCAGACAAAATTACCCTTTTGCCCCACTTTGCTCCTCCGTTTCAAAATAAAGACCCCGTGCTTCCGTACGGCTCTCTCCTACCTCACTGATTGGCGAAACGAAACTCTTCCGTCCTCCCCGACGCTTTTTCCCTATCATCTGCAACCGTTTTCTTCCGCCGATGGCCGCCGCCGCCGATTCTCCGGCCACCGATCACAATTCAGCAATGAGGTAACTAACATCGTAATCGTACTCTCTTCCTTCTTATTGTACTGAGAGCTTCACTTCAAGCCTTCGTTTCGTCTGTTGGATTGGTTTTGTCACACTGTTCTGACTGTTGATCGCGGAGCAAAAAATACCCGCAGCAGCCGGAATCCGGAAGTTCTGTGGGCGCAGCGCTCCGATAAAGTGTACTTGACAGTAGCCTTGCCGGACGCTAAGGACATATCGGTGAAATGCGACCCCAAGGGTTTGTTCAGCTTCTCCGCTCGCGGGAAACAGGGTGAAAACTTCGAGCTCAATCTCCAGCTCTTCGCTCCCATTCTCCCCGAGGTTAGAAATTTCCCGCTTCCTTGCCCCTGCTTTTCTTTTCTTTTCTGTAGCAGTAATTAGTGAATCTCTGCTCTTATTGTTTCTCTCGTCCGGGCTCTTACTGTTTGTTTTCGTATGGAATTTCGTCGTCTATTGTATGGAATTTTGCTCTGGAAGAGAAAAATCAGAGCTCGTAGAGTGTGTTCATGCCTTAATAGAAGCCGATATTTGCAGGGATAAAGCTTGTTGAATCATGTGCCTTTTTGTGCTGAATTTGAATAGGGTAAATATAATGTGATGTGTCGATTTCCATGCAAGCATGTTAACGGTTTGATCGATGGGGGTGGTTGCAGAAATGCAAAACTAATGTGGGGTTAAGGAACACAATCTGCTCGATTCAGAAAGAGGAGAAAGGGTGGTGGAAAAGATTGTTGAAGTCGGAAGAGAAGCCGGCACCTTACATTAAAGTTGATTGGAACAAGTGGGTGGATGAAGATGATGAGGAATCAACTCGTAAGTCATTCATCAATGGCTGCTTTACCTTTTCTTTTAGCTAGCTTGCTAGCTCTTTCTCAGTGTTGTCCCATTCTGGTTTCTTGATCCATGATCAGAACAAGGTAGCTAGACCCTGATCCCATTCGTTAGCTTTGGTCCACTGTCCTTAAACTTAGTGGGTGTTTGCTCATAATATGTTGAATACTTTGTACGGTTAATTGGTCAGCTAGGCATTTTGGTTCGAGACATACTGGAAAGTGTCTTGGGCATGAGCATTTCTTTCAAGCGGATTCTCAGAATCTTAACACGAATATTTGTCCGATGTTGAATGTGTTCGTTATCCAGGGGGCTAGTTCTAACAGTTTTTCTATGCTTCATTTTGCAGTTGACGAATTTTCGGACGAAGATGACACTGTTGCGGTAATCTAATGTTGTTTGACAAAACCAATCACTTGTTCAAGTTTCGTAATGAGTAGCCGCATGACATCGGGTCCCCTTTCTTTTGCAGGATGATGAGGATGCTGAAAGCAATGACGACGAAGGAATGCTTTGTAAGTTGGAAAAAAGTCAATACTTTTCCTGAATCACTGTAGTTAGTGCGTTTTCCACTTTTTCCAGCACACGATCATGCCAACACTGTAGATATCTGTATGGTTACTTGGTGGGCAAAACACTTGGCACTGAACGTACACCATGATTGATGAATCTGAAACTTTTTTCTCTTCTTTTTGCAGACCTTCCTGATCTGGAGAAGGCTAGAGGAAAGTGAGCTGATTCTTATGGATGGTGCTGCCAAGGTTGGTTTATGTGAATAGAGCCATTAGCTGCCTGCAACTCCAATGTCCTCCCTCTTTGTCTGAATTTAGCTAGGAGTATATGCTGTTGAGAAGCTTAGCTTAGCTTAGCTTAGCGCTCCTCTGGTTTTGACTACCAATAGTACTAATTAGTAATCGCTGTAACTTCGCCTGAGCTCTTGTTTCTTGTTTGAATCTAATCGTAGTATATGTCAAATGTTAGCAGAAGGCTCTAGCCTTTCCTTTTCACTTTTAACTCCTTAAGTAGTCCAAAAGTCTGATAAACTAGTACGTTGGGGTTTCAGTTTCTACCTTTCTGTGAGCAAGTAGTTGGTCATTTTCAATCACTTTGACCGTCGCTTGAAACAGTAAGAACAGCGGTTCGCTAGCTTGGTCTAGTATTTAGTTGAGTTTAAGTAGGGGTGTCATGTGTGCTACGGTTTAGTCTGGAGCGGACCAAATTTAGGAGAACCCCTATTCTATAGTGAAAGATTGTACCAACAATGCATTTGGTCTGCATTGATTCGATTCATTTTTCTTCAGTGGTTTATTGTATCAGAGCCTCGACTAAAGGATTGCAGTCGGCGAAGATTGCCGTTGCTGATGGGCAATATTTGCACGCCGGCCAACTGACCTGTACAGCAAGAAGAGAAGATCTCCGTGTATTCCAGTTCTTAATGATGGACGAGTGTTTTAACAATTTACACATTTCAAACTCGTCCATCAACAAACAAAAGTACAAACCACCTGGACAGCTTGTAAATACATACGGTAATCGAAAGCGAAAAACCAATAACTGCCTAGTTCTCCTTCTTCTCCGAGGGTGGAGAAGCCGGCGGAGGTTCGTCGACTACACGGACACCGACGACTGGGATCGAATCCCACCATTCTTTAAGCCTCCTGTTCCCTTGATCATTCTCCATGTACTTCCCTAGCTTCGACGTCACGATCCCATAGTACACAACTCCACCCATCAGGATGTACTTCAGCGGAATCACTGCCAGGATCAATGCCAATGAACCCATCACCATCATTGCCCTGTCCGAATGCTGCATCGTAGAAAAGACGGTGAACAACCTCGAAAAACGAATGATACCCGATGTGCATAGACTAGTTTCGCCGTACCTTTGGGGCTTTCGCACTCATCAAGGACCAGATTTTCAGTATGGCTATGTTTGCTGCTTGCATAATCTCGTGCACAGTTCTTAACCCAAACTGAGCTGCCACGATACTCTCTGTCGTGCTCTTCTGTTCCCCGCCAGTGTGGACCACTATCTCATCATCGCTGTCGGCTCTCCCTCGTCTCGCCTGGAGTATCCTCCATGTGATTCGTAGCAAGAAAGCAGCCACAGCTTTGCCGACCCACTCCCTATTGTTCATCCAGCCCATTCCATGTTCTCCCAGTCATTTCAATGGACTCAACAAACCAGCAAGTTCAGAATAATGGGGAAAAAGGGAAAGAGACTTACTTGTAGATGATAGCTATAGTTGTGATGAATACAATTAGAGTTGTTGATGGCCGTTCCCATGAAACGATCTCTACAAACCATGGGAGAAGGTCTCTCACCGGCTTAGTCAACTCCTGCAACATTTTAGAATGAAATCATACCATCACTTGCTTAAGGGGGACAGCTTTTATAAGAGTTGGTTGTATGTTTAGACTACATGAGATTTACCCACCATGAGAACTTGAGCGCTTTCACCGATCCCTTCTTCTTTCAACCCTTCTGTTGTGGCCTTCGCGATATCAACCGCCTTAGCTTCCTCCCTCACCTGATGGACCGCGCTATCCAGAGATGAACGTATTATCTCATCTTCTTCTCCACCAACACGCCCGCTTTCCTTCTTCTCCAGCTTCACCTCTCCACTCGACGCGAGCAATTGAGACACATTTATGTTCCTCAGAATCGAGCTAGCGCTGCAGGGGTGTCCACTGTTGACCGTCTCTATACTTGCAGCCAGCTGGTCCAGCACGTAGTCGCCCTTTGGTAGTTCGTCATACAGTGCGAAGATGAGGAACTTTGTTGGGTCCGGCGGAGAGATTCGGAGCAGCTCTCTAGCTGCGTGCAGCCTCACTATCCCGAGAACGGTTCTTGAGTGGATTTCCCACGCTTGTATCTCGCACTTCACATTGTACCTCGACAGGAACTGGTGCATTAGTATGATCTCCTTGACTAGGGCCAGCCAGTGATCGCGCCTTGTCGAGCTCGTCATCTCCGGGAACTCCAGCACAATGCCTTCCGATCTGCAGACCGAAATTCCATTCAACGATGTTTCTATGAACCTCAAGAATTTGGTGAAGGAGAATTTGTGGTCTTACAATTCAGGGGACTCGTAGATGATGGCCCTGTCGAAAACTGGAGCACCCCATGGGCCCGTGGCGGTGGCTTTGATGCTGTGTTTGGCATCGCTCGAGAGGTCAATTTTGATGGCATCCTCGTACGTGACCACCCCAGATGCCTCGAAGTAGAGAGCGTAGTTGGTGAGTGTGAGCCTACCTAAGAGGAAAACATTGTCAGAATTAGAACCAAAAGGGGGAACAACATTGTTAGAATCACACCAAAAAGACGCTATCGCGAGGATTCAAATCGAGATGGTAGTGAGGACAACATACTACGTGGCTACCTTGGAAGGTAACATTGTCGACGTTACACGACGAAGATGCTATGAAGGACTCAGAAAGACACGGAGAGAACATAATCAACTGGTCTGAGTTAAGGATGCCTATGAGGAAATTATTTGTCAACACTTCAAGAAAAAACTTGTATAAATGATTCAAACGAGATGGTAGACGACAGCATAATAAGGCCGCGTAAGAGCAAACATTGTCATCATTCTACCAAGAAGGCGCCTACCAAGGATACAAAAATTGGATAGAAGAGAGCATATTTGACAAGTATGACAGCTATACCTAAGAGGTTGAGCCAGCATCACTGTAACACCGAAAAGGAGATATTGAGGATTCAGAACGAAACAGAGGGAAAGAGTAGTAAGAGCTATTTTTTTTACCAGGCCAACTTGTGCCACCAATGTGTCGGACCACACGCTGGGAACTAGCGGTGCCATCTACGTGCAATATGAACTCGTCATCAGCGAGTTCCACGCCTTTCGGCTTAACTTGCTTCTGCAGATTCTTTATGGATCTGAAGCAAAAGAACCAGTAGCCATGATCAACATCCTAAATATGTAAAAAAACAACAGATTGCACACCTATCTACTAGAGGCAGGTTTAGATGACAAAAGCTTAACTGGTCAATTTCTTTCAAGAACTTGTCGTAGGCAGGGTAGAAAAGGCGATGGGCAGTGGCCGCCGTGAGGCTCTCAAATGTAAACCTCCCGTTCACAAAATCCACAACCAATGGCACCAATGTTCCCATCCAGACAACCGCGTCTTCACCCACACTCGGCTCATCGTCAACCTTTTTCCCAAAATCACCACAGAAATGAAACTCAAGACCCATTTCAATCACCCTTTTGAGTCACTTGAGCAAATTACTTACAAGGAGTGGCATAATGTCACTGTAGAAAAGTGGGATTTCATCCGTCTCTCCAGTAACTTTAGTGGGTATCTTCTTCCTATCTTCCAAACTCTTTCCCGCATTCTCCTATTAAGAAAACTCCAATAACATAAGAAAAAAAGAAAAAAAAAAAAACAGAGCAAATTGATCAAATGGGTTTGGAACCTGAGGAGGAGTCTCCCATTTCTAAGTTTGTTACCTCATTGGATTGCTCCTGCTGGGAAGTGGGAGTCTCCCATGCGAGCATCATGTCGAAGGTGAAGCGCGAGAACGATCCATCGACGATCTTCTCCTCGATGTATTGGCAATCTTGGCGCAATGCCTTTGAGCAGCAGAATTCCACCAACTTCTTCGAATACTCCCCTGTTTCTTCCTTCCACGCTTCCGCTTCAAATTCCGCCACCAATATCTCCACATTAGTCCCCACCGTTCTGTTACAAATACAGGGGAAGGAAACCATTGATCATAGCATTCCGAGGAAAATCCATTGGTGGCCATAGAAAAGGTTATTGTGCTCGAATTGGCCGTTCGCGTATAATCTCAGAATGGAAGAAAGTAGGAAGCTGACGCGAAATTAGATTAGATATCAAATTATTCAGCGACTATATATAATTGTTTTCTAACTTGATCAAAGAGCATTCGATTAATCGAACACAATGAGAGTAAGGAAACGAGATTGGGTTAGCAAGGGGAATATGGGATTGATTACTTGGCGCAACGGTGCACAACGACGTTGGCGGTGGAGGAGAGGTGTTTCATTTGGCCACACTTTTTCTTCTTCTTCCTCCTCCTTCGTTGAATCTCTTTCGAATATTGTTATATGAAATTAAGGTTTTGTTTTCCTTTCTTTTGGCTATCTTGATCGGTATAGAGAGAGAATGGAAGAAGAAGAGGAAGGAGGGGAGTTAAGGATTGCATGGAGAACGGTGTGGAGGGATGACGTATCTATCGACAAACGCTGCCACGTGGGGATGTTCATGCAGACACATGGTACCACCTCCCTCAAGTTCGCAACTTGGTTTGGGTATCACATCATCACTAAGCCGTCACATCTATTTTTTTAGGGTGGGATACGATCACATCTCCTTGGGGTTGTGAGATTCATAATCAAGAACAATTTAGATATGACAAAAAAATATTAATTATTTTTTTATTAGTTACCTATTAAGAATTAAAACCCAAATTAAGTACATATATTTTTTATATATAAAAACCTACATTAAATACATTTATATTTCTCTCTTCCTTTTCTAGCCACCACTCCGCTTTGACCGGCAAACTTATTCTCCAGTCAAATCCTTCCGACAGGCTTTCTCCAGCAAAATCTCTTCGGCAGACTCCCTTCGAAAACCAGCAAAAATGTAACAGTGCGTTAAAAAATGTACATTAGTATAGTGGTAGTGATTTTTGAGTGGTACGCTACCAGTACAACGCTACCACTTACCACTACCATCTGGCAGTTGATACGATGAAAATCACTACCACTACCACTCGACTACACACATAACAAACCAAAGCTGGAATAAAAAAAATCATAA
The DNA here is from genome assembly GCA_946122785.1 of Linum tenue. Classification (NCBI taxonomy): domain Eukaryota; kingdom Viridiplantae; phylum Streptophyta; class Magnoliopsida; order Malpighiales; family Linaceae; genus Linum; species Linum tenue. The sequence goes on from CAMGYJ010000002.1 coordinate 56,478,426, forward strand.
ATCTAAAAAACCAGGGGATGAGGAAAGGGAGAGGCGATGACCTTGCGACGGTAGCAGGGAGAGGGTGGTTGTGGCAAGCGGCGGTAGCGGCGGGCAATGGAAGCGTCATCGGAGCACAAAGGCAGGAGAAAGTAGGGAAGCGACAGGAGGATGACAACATCAACTTGGGAGGAGGACGCCGCAGGTCGGATGTCATAGCGTGGAGATCGCCGAGGGGAGAGAGGAGGCGGCGACAGTGGGATGGTGGTGGTGGCCTTTGTGCATTTAGGCAAGGGGTATGAAGAAAGGTAGAGAGGAAGATGAAATTCGTTTTCAGAATGAAATAACTCATGACAAGAAAAGATGAAACCCTTTTAAAAGCAAAGAGGAACTGATTATTCAAAGGCAGAATAACAGAGTTACAAACTTCCAGAACAGAGAGCGAAAACAGTCACAAGCTATTTCTAGCTATGACAACTTGATAAACTCTTATAAACCCTAGCTACGACCAACTCTTAGTTTAACAGAGAATCAACAATTGTACTACCTAAGCACCCGCTTCTTGCAATCACAAAAGTAAGTAACAGAGAGTACAATCGAGGGTTTAAATAGCCACAACATTCTCCAAGCATCTTCTTCTCCAGCGAGTTGAATGCATAGTTCGAGTTCCCATGTCTTATTGAATCCTTCAGTAGCCGTTGAACTTGAACTGAAAGTGGCGGTCTTTTCTGCTTCATAAAAAACGTCGTTAGTTGCAGCACATGAAACTTTAGTGAGGAAGTGAAGAATGTCGCCGTGTTGATTAAGGAGAGAAGCGAAGGACGTCGATGTTTTGCTTCGATCAACAATCTGCCCCTGCGTTCGAGCTTCCACACCTTGTTGACCAGGACCTGCCACATCAAAGAAGATACCAATGCAAAGCCAACAAGCACAAAACAACCAACAAACCATACTAAGGCGTATCAGTTTTAACTAACACAATCTTTGAAAAAACACAATCTTAACAAAAATACTCCCCCTGGGAGCAACCATCCAAGTCACAAACATTTTATCTCCTTCAAGGAGAAATTAGTTTCACATCTGACGAAATGAATAGTTTTCTTTCAATTGTCAGATATTCAAATAGAAAACTTTAAACACCAGAAACATGATAGCAGGCACGTCTTCGGGCATTTGGGGTCACGTCTTCATTCGGAGCTGCTTCAACGGAGTCTTCTGTCTAAGGAGAGTTGGGGTTTCTGACATTGAAGACCAGGGAGTCAAGAGCCCTGTCGAGAGGTCCATTTGGAGAGATTTTTCTCGGACGACGGTCAACAACCATGCCATCTCCCCCTTGTGGAAGTTTGAAAGGGATCCCAAGAGCCAAAGACAGAATGAGGCAAAATCTCAGTACAGAGATGGAGGAGGCAAAAAGTAGAGAGATTAACACCCAGATTGGCAAACAGCTGAGCGATGAAGTCTCCAAACGGAAGATCTCATTGGAAGTGTTCATTTGAGGTAGATATCATGAGATAAAAAATAATGTGGGAGTAGTTGAGGCGCTTTTTGGAAATGGCTTTGGAATTTTCCCAGAGATCGAGTTCAGTGACAACTCCAAGTTGATCAGATATGGGAAGGAGGACTCTAGTGAGAAAGTAGTGGAAAACACGAAGATGTGGGGGGAGACAAGACACCTTGACATGAGAGTAGTAATGGACATCTGCACCTGAGAGTTTGGAATAGGTGGTATGATGCGGCCCCAACAGCAGCGGAAGAAGGGATGGCGCAGGGGGAATACCCGACCAAGGAAGCCAAATACCCGACCGGGTATTATGGGGTTCCGACCGAGTATTTTTGTAGCGACCTGTCTCTTTTGGGCAGAAGGCTCCTCGACCGGGTATTTTTAGGGTTGACCCGGTATTTTGCCTCGGTGACGGGAATTTGTGTGTTTAAGCTGTTTTTTGTTATGTTTAATTGTCCAGGCCAATATAAAGGTTGAAACTCGGGTTTTAGGTTAGTTTTTAGCAGAATATTGATTTTTTAACTTGGTTTCTATATTGATTGAGCCTTCTCCTGGTTTGTGATGAGATTGCACTTTCAATTCCATCTTATCCCAAACAAACAAAAACCCCTAAACAATCTTTCTATTGTTCGTTCTTGGGGCTGCGTACTTTGATAGCTACGGTCTACGGGTACAGGTTCCATGCTCGTATCAGGTGGTATTAGAGCCCCAGTTCAACACAGTGGCAGGATCAAAAGCGAGAGGACCTGTTGCTTGTCGAACGAGGTCCAAATATCCGATTGCGGAACGTAGAGAAGAGCAGGAATCTCTCTCTAAAGAAGAAACCATAATCGAAGAACCAGTCATGGGAGAGCAGAGTCAGTACCTTGCAGAAGCTATGAAGCTGCTTGTCACGCAGATGGGAGCCTTGCTTCAGGCCCAGCAGGACGCTACAAAAGGTCAGCTGGTTGAGACGAATAAGAGACTGGATACCCTAATCACCAGGTTAGAGACGCAACCAATTGGTAATCCACTACTACCAGAGAATCCAGAAGTTGTCGCAGCTCAAACTAGAGCCGGGAACCGAGAGGGTCGAAGAGCAGAGCGAGTGTACCAAGCTTTTCCTGAGACCCCAGATTGGCAGATGCAGAGGTGCCAATACATGGAGCAACGTCGTCAAGTAATCCCGTAGAACATACCTCTATTTAATGACTATGAGAATGATTATTATGAGTATGGAGGAAGACCAACAGAAGCAGGAGGTTATGGCGTTGAACCGATTCGAGGGATTAAGCTCTCAATCCCCTCGTTTCAAGGCACTAATAGTGCATCAGCTTACCTCGACTGGGAGAGGAAGATGATTATGTTTTTCCTGTGCAATCCTTACCCAGAGCATCAAAAAGTTGTTGCACCCACCTATGAGTTTACAGATTATGCAGCAGTTTGGTGGGAAAAGATTCAGCAACGACGAAGAAGGAATCTGCAGCCTGAAGTTTCTACTTGGGCAGAAACCTGAGGCCTGATGCGTGATTGGTTTGTTCCGCCTTTCTATAAGAGTGATCTCCATGATGACTTATAGGGAATTCGACAAGGAACTCACTCTGTTGATGAGTACTTCAAGGAGCTGGAATTGCTCATGATGAGAGCAGAGGTGAGGGAAGACAAGAAAGCAACGATTGCTCGCTTTCTACATGGGCTCAACAGAGAAATCAACAATGAAGTAGAGCTTCGTCAGTTTGTGGAGTTGGAGGAAGCGGTGCATTTGGCAATGAAGGTGGAGAGGTAGCTGAAGGTGAGCTCGGAAAGAAGGTACCCACCTTCACCCAAACCTGTTACGGAAAATAGTCCTGAGGCTGTCACGAATCATCCTAAGCAAGAAGTTGACAAGCGAACTGCCAGGAATACAACACCAGTCATTCAAGCCAGGAATGAAGGCTCGTCTGGAAGCATCCAATGCTCAAGTGCTTGGGACGAGGTCACAAAGCCAACCAATGCCCCAACAAAAGGCTCTTATCTTGCAAGATGGAGAGTACTTTTCTGAGGAGGAGTATGAGGAGAAGTCCATGGAGAATGGATTCAGTTCTGATGTTGATTCTGAATATGATGATGTGGATGAGCACATCAAGGTTGAGAAACCTCCAACAGGTAAACTTCTTGGGGTGAACCGCCGAGCTTTATCTATTGAAGCTTAAACAGAGACAGAGCAGAGGGATAATATCTTTCACTCTCGTTGCCTGGTCGACGGGAAGGTGTTGTCTGTAGTCATCGATGGTGGTATCTGAACCAATGTGATTAGTCTGGATGAAGTCAAGAAGCTGGGGTTGAGCACCATCAAGCATCCTCAACCATACACTCTGCATTGGCTGAACGACTATGGGAACATCAAAGTCAACAAGAAGGCCAAGTTTTGTTTTCATATCGATGATTATGTAGATGAGAGTTGGTGTGATGTTGCTCCAATGCAGGCTGCTCATCTCTTATTGGGTCATCCGTGGCAATATGATCGAGGACCTATTCATGATGGAAGGCACAACAGCTACCAGTTCAAGAGAGGTGACCGGAAGTTCCTGCTAAATCCATTCTCACCAGCTGAAGTCCGGGAAGTTCAAGTTGTTCGAAGTCGGAGGACGAAACTGGAGCGCATCTGATGCTGCGAAGGAACATGTTGACTACATTGAGGAGAAGTTCATTTGGAAATATTGTTGATGTGATCTCTTGCAGGAAAACACCATATTTGAGGACAAAGCTTCTCCAACGGGGAGGGACTGATGCGGCCCCAGCAGCGGAAGAAGGGATGGCGCAGGGGGAATACTCGGTCAAGGAAGCCAAATACCCGACCGGGTATTTTGGCAGCGACCTGTCTCTTTTGGGCAGAAGCCCCCCGGACATGGGGATAAATACCCGGCCGGGTATTTTGGCAGCGACCTGTCTCTTTTGGCCAGAAGCCCCCCGGATGTGGGGATAAATACCCGACCAGGTATTTTTAGGGCTGACCGGGTATTTTGTCTAGGTGACGGGAATTTGTGTGTTTAAACTGTTTTTGTTATTTTTAATTGTCCAAACCTATATAAAGGCTGAAACTCGGTTTTGAGTTTGAGGCTTGAACTTTTCTCTATATCAATAAAGTTTTCCCCTTGATTGTGGTCGAGATTCTACCTTTCTATATTGATTGAGCCTTCTCCCGGTTTGTGTTGAGATTGCACTTTCAATTCTATCCTATCCCAAACAAACAAATCACCCTAAATAGTCTTTCTATTGTTCGTTCTTGGAGCTGCGTACTTTGATAACTACAGGTACATGTTGTAGAAGTAGTTTAGTTAATCAAACCTTAATCTGATTAGCTAGATAACAAGCCGAAGCTGAGTAATAGTAAATTTAGAGACCTCATGGATTCGATATTTATTACTTGCACCACTATACTGCAGACCATTTCATTGGTTACACTTGGCCACTGTTAGAAGTTGTGTAGTAGCGTGTCAATAACTCAACTTCCTAGCCCTCCAGAATTTAATTTTCTAACTTATTTTATCCACTAGTCTTGCATATCAGCAAAGGAAAGCTTCGGTGAAATCAATGGTAAACCTAGAACATGAAGAGATCCTTCATGAAAACCAGACAAAGTCGGTGTATTCTACTTAAATCCCACTAATTTTTGCCCAAATACACTTTGCAAGTCCGGTGATTACATTTTAGCCTTGACAATTTATAAAACTTTGTGAGTTTTCCCTCTATATTAGTGATTGTTTGAGTTGATCCCTCCGTAATTTCGAGGAGATCCTCAGGGAAGGTGAAGTGTGTTAGAGACACTTTCTTGCATTACGATTTACGAGTGATAGGGAATCAATCCACCAATGGCAACATCATTCAGGGCTCGTTTGCTTGTTGGATTCGAAAATGAAGATTTTGAGTTATAAAAACCTTTGGATTTATGATGGACTTATTGCATCATGGATTTGGAAGATTACATTGTTTGTTTAGTTGATTTTTTATCATGGATTTGTGATGGATTTGTCTCACATTTTTTCCTTCTATTCTCAAATCCCAAATGAAATGTGGGATTTACAAATCCGTGGGGTCCACGGATTTGGATATGAAAAAGGGGTCCAAATCTGTGGACCCCACGGATTTGTGTCCCTCAACAAACAAAGGATTTGTGTCAACTCCATGATGCTTGGGATTTGGGTTCCAAATCCATCACTCAAATCCCACAAGCAAACGACCCCTCAGTAACATAGAAAATCCTTCCTTGGCAATAGTACATAGATAAGTTCACAAGGGGTCATCTAGTCTAACTCCCTTTTTGTGCCCAAAATAGCAACATAGTCCACCATTCACACATATACAACATTTTGCAGTTTTGACACATAGTGTAATCCATTTAACAAACTGGACAGGAAATCCCATAATATCCATCATAAAAAAAAAAACAAGTACTCCCAATTAATAGAGCCAGAAGCTTTCATCAAAGTCCATCGTAATTGCACATCGTGAAGAAAGTTGCTTCCTATGGTAACCACTTACTAATTCCTGCGCCATTAATATGTTATCCACAATTCTTCTACCTTCTTTAAAGGTGGATCCACTTATTACGGTAGGAAGGACCTTCTTTAATCTACTTGCAAGCACCTTAGCAATAATCTTGTACAACAAGAGATAGGTCTAAAATCCTTTAATGCACAACAACACAAGCATAGAGAATCTTATGCAATAATGAGACAACAATAGATTTCACATTATTTGGCAATCGTTTCGAGTGAAAAAAATCAAGCACAACTGTAGTAATATCAGCCCCATTGATAGCCAAGTCTTCCTATAAAACACCGCTGAAAATTCGTCGAGACCTGGTGCTTTGTTTCAATCCATATACAAAACAACTATGAGAACTTTAGTTGTCATGACAGGAAGACACAACAACTCTTTCTCTGCATCAACTAACTTCTTCTTGATGAGATTTTCAAGCTTTTCTCTACTGGGTTTCACTACAGGGTCTACCTGACCGAATAAGTTTTTGTAAAATTGCACCACTTCCTCTGCTACATGTCCATGATCACTATCCATGAGTTCCTCATCACCATCTGTCACCAACTTCCTTATGGTTTTCTTGATAAGGATATATGATTAATTCTTTAATTATTGTAATCTGTTTGGTTAGTTCCTAAGGTTTAGCTCCACTACTCCTATTTCTCTGCTACGTGTTGCTTGGCTCACGTTTATTCTGTTGTAACTTTGGGTATTAAACCCACAATTTGATTCAATGCAAAACACATCATTGAGCATTTACATGGTATCAGAGCTGCGCTCCGATCTCCTTAACCCTACAACCTCCTCCTAAAAATCGTCTTTCTTCTTCCTTTTCTTCCTTCTTCCCTGCCGATCACCATGACTCAAAACTCCGGTGAATCTGTTATCAATCTTGATAATCCCAACACAATTATCACTCTCAATCCCGCCGCTCAGCTGCCCAACAAACTCAATGGCGAGAATTTTCCCACCTGGCGTGCCCAGCTCGTCACTCTTCTCAGGGGCCTGGACCTTCTCAAATTTCTTGACGGCTCCCATCCTCCGCCGGCCTCCGATGCTCCAGCCGCTGATCGCACTCACTGGTTTCGTCAGGACCAGCTCCTTCTTCACTCTATCCTGGCGTCTGTTACTCCCGGCGTTGCGCCTTATGTTACTGCTGCTGAATCCTCTCGCGCAGCCTGGCTGATTTTAGAACGGATGTTTGCTAGTCAGTCCCGCCAACGGGTTATGAATCTTAAGGAAAAGCTTGCCCGTGAAACTCAGGGCTCCCGTCCCGTTGCTGTTTATCTCCAGGCCATGCGTTCAACCGCGGCTGAATTGGCTCTCGTTCAAGCCCCGGTATCGGCTGAAGACCTCATCCTCCATGTTCTGCGCGGTCTCCGTGAGGAATATGGACCTCTCTCTGCTGCTATTCGTGCCCGAGATACGCCCATTGCTCTCGAGGATTTGCACGATCGCTTGGTCGACTTCGAGGCTGACCTTGCGTCCCATCGACACTCTTCCATGATAGCTCCCACGACCGCCTTCACTTCTTCTCGTGGTCGCTCTTCCCCGCAGGCGCGCGGTCGCGGCAGTCCGCGGCGCTCTCAACAGGCCCATGCCTATTATGATTCACCTCCACGTGGTGCCTCTCACTATCGTGGCTCCTCCAGCCCTCCGGTGCCCTCCTCTGCGCCGTCGCTTCTCGGCCGGCCACAATTGCTGTGCCAATTTTGTGATAAAGTAGGCCACTCGGCCAAGGATTGTTTCAAAATTAGAGGCCGCCCCTCTGTCCATCACACCACCACTACTGGCACTTCTTCCTCAGGCTGGCTTCTTGATTCCGCGGCTACAAATCATGTTACCCCGGATCTTGGCGCTCTTTCTCTCTACACAGACTACAACGGTCCCGATGAGGTCCTCGTAGGTGATGGGACAGGTCTGAAAGTCACTCATGTTGGCTGTTCTTCTCTCTCTACTCCTTCCTCCCGTTTACAGCTTCATGATGTTCTTTGTGTTCCGGCCATTAAACGTCGGCTGCTCTCTGTTGCCCAGTTATGTAAAACTAACCCGGTTTCGGTGGAATTTTTCTCTGATTGCTTTGTTGTGAAGGATCTAGCCACGGGGGCGCCTCTTCTTCGCGGCCAGAATAGGGACGACGTGTATGAGCTGCCAGTGGATTCCTCACCCGTTTGCCTTGCCCTGTCCACCATCAAGACTACTGCCTCCACCTGGCATCATCGCCTTGGTCACCCAAATTCCAAGTTACTGTCACGTTTGCTTCGCACTCAATCTCTTCCTACCTCTCGCATTAGTCCATCTCTTTCGTGTGAGTCCTGTTCACTGCATAAGAGTCATAAATTACCTTTTGATGTTTCCAGTTTGACTAGTGCCCGTCCATTTGATTTGCTGTTCATGGATGTTTGGGGTCCCTCCCCTGTTCTTTCTGATGATTCTTTCCAATATTACCTCGTCATTGTCGATCACTTTACCCGTTACACGTGGTTGTATCCATTATGCCGCAAGTCTGATGTGTATCATGTTTTTACGACCTACACCACTATGATCACAAATTATTTCCAAACATCTATTCGTCGTGTCTTTAGCGATGGTGGCGGCGAATTCCAAAAGCTCTGCGCCTTCTTTCAACAAAATGGCATTACCCATCTGTTAACTCCTCCACACACCCCCCAACACAACGGTCTCGCCGAACGTAAACATCGTCATGTGGTGGAGACTGGTCTCTCCCTGGTCTTCCCTTGCCTGATGCTCCCTCTGTCTCCTCGTCGGATTGGGTTACTTTAGCTACTCCCCCCATTACCCAGTACAGCCTTCCCCAATCGCCAGCTTCACTTCCCAATTCTTCTCCGCCCTTGTCCACTGATGGCTCTCCTCGTCTTCCCTCGGCCGCCGCTCCTCCTCACTCTCCCTTGGCTTCGTTCTCACATCAGGCCATTCCACCGCCGGCCCCAATGAAGGTAATTCCCTCCCGGTCTCATCCCATGGCCACTCGCAGCCAGCGCGGCATCTTTAAGCCGAAGAAACTCTTCACGGCACAGGTATCGTATGTTGATATTGAGCCCTCTTCTGTTAAACGAGCTCTATCTGATCCTCGCTGGGCTGCTGCTATGCTTGATGAGTTTCATGCTCTCCTTCGCAATAATTCGTGGACATTGGTCCCGCGGCCTGTTGATCATAATATTGTGGGCTGTCGATGGGTTTTTCGCATCAAACGGAATCCCGATGGTTCCGTCGATCGCTTTAAGGCCCGGCTTGTGGCCAAGGGCTTCACGCAGCGCCCTGGCCTTGATTATCATGAGACATATAGTCCGGTGTTGAAACCGGTCACCATCCGCCTGGTTTTCTCTATTGCCTTGACTCACCGTTGGCCTATCTTTCAATTTGACGTAAATAATGCGTTTCTTCAGGGATCTTTACAGGAAACTATCTATATGACTCAGCCCCCCGGTTTCCGCGATCCTGCTCGGCCTGATCATGTCTGCCGTCTCTCTCGGCCCATCTATGGCCTCCGGCAGGCTCCTCGGTCCTGGTATATGGAGCTGTGCTCCTTTCTCCATCACGAAGGCTTCACCAAGACGACCTCCGATGCCTCCTTGTTCGTTTATTGTCATGGTGACTCCCTTCTCTATTTCCTCGTATATGTTGATGACCTTCTCCTCACGGGGAACGACGAGGCTCTTCTTTCCCAGTTCCAGGATCGCCTCTCTGCCAGATTCTCTCTCAAACGTCTTGGGCAGGTTAATTATTTCCTGGGGATTCAGGTTCTCTCCACTTCCACGGGTATCCAGCTCTCACAGCACAAGTTTATCATTGATCTTCTCGACCGGTTCGGCATGGCGGATTCCCAGCCCGCACCGACGCCTCTCAGCTCCACTGCCGCCCTTACTCTCCACGATGGTTCACCACCGGCTGATCCCACTATGTTCCGGCAGGCCCTTGGTTCTCTTCAATATCTCCTGTGCACTCGCCCCGATATTGCCTACGCCGTCAACAAGCTTTCTCAGTTCATGCACGCTCCTACTCAGCTCCATTGGCAGTCTGTGAAGCGTCTGTTTCGTTATCTTAAGGGCACTGCCTCCTATGGTCTTCGGCTTACTCCTACTACGAGTTCATCCCTAGTTGCCTTTGCTGATTCGGATTGGGCGGGTGATCCGGACGATCGCACCTCCACTATGGGCTACCTTCTCTATTATGGTGGTAATCTCGTTTCCTGGAAGTCCAAAAAGCAACGGTCTGTTGCTCGTTCGAGTACCGAAGCTGAGTATCGTGCTATTGCCCATGCCACAGCCGAACTTCTATGGGTTCAAAATCTGTTGAAAGAGCTTCACCAGCCATCCTCGCAACCCCCGACTCTCTACTGTGATAATCTTGGTGCTGTTAACTTCTCGGCCAATCCGGTTTTCCATTCCCGAATGAAGCATTTGGCACTTGATTTTCACTTTGTTCGTGAGCTTGTACAAGCTGCCGCTTTACATGTTCGTCATATTCCAACGGCTCATCAGCTTGCTGACGCTTTAACCAAGCCGCTGCCCATTGCTCGTTCTCATCTTCTTCGGTCCAAGATCGGAGTCGTTCCCGGCTCCGTCTTGCGGGGGCGTGATAAGGATATATGATTAATTCTTTAATTATTGTAATCTGTTTGGTTAGTTCCTAAGGTTTAGCTCCACTACTCCTATTTCTCTGCTACGTGTTGCTTGGCTCACGTTTATTCTGTTGTAACTTTGGGTATTAAACCCACAATTTGATTCAATGCAAAACACATCATTGAGCATTTACATTTCTTAGGTGTTCTAATTTTTATAGCTTGGTAAAAAAACTTGTGCTTCTGTCCCCAAGGTAAGCCAACCTATCCTTGATTTTTGCTTGTGCATGCTCTCTTCTGCTTTCCTTAACTCATCCATCCTTTTCTCCAGAACTGAGACCTTACCAAAGCTCTGCTCATAAAGAAGATCCAATGCTCAAATTAATCTGGCTAGCAATCAACTAACTCTCTACCTCTTTTACTTGCAAACGTAAGTCATCATATCTATCTAAATCTAAAAAATATATTAAGCGTTTTCTCTAACTGTCACTCAGGGATTCAAATTCCCCGTCCACCCATATTGCCACGTCATCACTTGCTTTCCTCCAATTAAAACCCGCCTAATTTACTACACAGAGAGTTAAAAAAAAAGAATCATTCTCCCTTCCCGTCTAATTCAAAAATATAAAAAAGGGAAACCCTTCTTCCTTTCCCCTTAAACCGTTCCACCTAGCCTATTTTTTCTCATTCTATTTATTTTACCTGATTAATTTTATCGCACCCCAATTTCCTTCATTATATATGGCCATATGGATCTTTAAATTATTAAAAACATATACATTTTTTTTCCCTTAAACTGTTCCATGTCCCCTATTTTCCTCATTTTTTTATTTACCTTTTTTTTTTTCCTGTCACCCCATTTACTTCCATATATACAGGTTTCTGATTCTTATCAAAAACAAAAACAAGAAACTAACCTATATTCTATTTATCCATTTATCTACAAAATACAGAATGTTTTTTTTTTTGAATATTTGCATAGCACTTTTAAATTATCTTATGTATATGAATATATATATATATATATATATATATATATATATATATTTTTTGGTAGTATGTATATGAATATATTGATAATAGAATACAAAACAGAACACATAAAAATGAAAAAAATTTACCTGCCCAACGGGCAGGGTCAAAGCTAGTACCTCTTTATTGAATTTCTTAAGAGGTTTTTTCGCCTCAACCAACTTTGCTTTAACTATCATTATAGAAGCCTCATTTACCTGCGTCGCCCATGCCTTCTGAATTAAGAGAAGAAAGTTAGGATTCTTAGACCAAAAATCAAAGTATTTGAAGTGATCATGAATTTTTTTTAGTTTAAAAATGATATAAATAAAAAAAAATTATGGAAGTTTTTTTAAAAAGGTAAGGATAATCTTAGATTTTCAAAACAGATTTTCCTAGAAACTAAAATATGAGTTTCTATTTTATGTTGGAAAAACACTTTTTAGCTTTTTCAAAAGTCAATTAGATAGCAGAATTTAGCCCGCTTCAATTTTTGAAGCAGAGGAGGTTTTTTTCTCTCGTTTAGCGAGAGTCTCGGAGCGGCGGAGTTAGGGTTTTCCTAGGTTTTCCGAGAAGAAGACGGCGATTGATTACTACTTGAATAAGGATCTCTATTTCTGAGAGGAATAGAGGAACCTGGGAAAGAGGATTATTAACTACGGAGTACTTGTGTCATACAACTATATAAAGGGAAGTCAAGGAAGCTTTTGCAGATACAGAATTGCGAGGAAAGCAAACCCTAAAGTTCTCAAACTTCTTTTGAAACTTTGGCATACTGCGTGAGTCTCAAGCGAAACAATGGAAGAGTTGCAACCTGCTGGAAACGGAAGGGAAGACCTCAATATGGAACCTGAAGAACTACGAAGCACTGCTGAAAGTCTAGAAATAGATCTGGACAAGATCAACCTAGAAGATGAGGATGATACACCGTTGGATGTGGAGGATGGTGATGTTGATGTCCTCCGAATGGAAGCTGTAAGACAACTGGGCCTGATTGGTCGTCTGTTAGCTGAGAAACAACCAAACATCAGATCTTTGAAAATAGCCTTGGCTAAGGCTTGGAATCTAAAGAAGGGATTCCAGATTACTGACCTGGGAGACATGCTCTTTGCGTTCCAATTTTTGGATCAAGATGACAGAAACAAGGTATGCTTTGGTGGCCCCTGGCATTACGAAAACAATATTATGGTCTTTATATCAAGCTTGCTTATCAAGAAACCAACACCTGAAGCACTACACATGATTGATATTTGGATCCAAATCAAAGAATTTCCTGCTGAGTTGAGAACTAAGAACATGGCAGAAAAGATTGCAAATAGATTTGGATCGTTAGTATGGTTTGATGACAGTTCTGGCACAATGTGGGACACTCACATTCTGATGAGGGTAAGCATATCCATCAACAATCCTCTAAAGAAGAAAATAAAGCTGAATCTAGGAGGAAAGCTGGTGGAGTACCTGGTCAAGTACGAGAAACTTCCAATGTTCTGTTACTCCTGTGGGAGGATAGGACATCCAAAACTGAGATGCCCTAGACCATCAGGCTTGGTACCTGATCCTTTTGGGATGGAACTTCGAACGAGTCCACCTGGACCTCGAAACTGGCTATCACACTCTGCAAAAAAAGAAGATGCTGAGTTATGGGCATCCCTGAGAAGAAAGTTTGACATGGAAAGTGTTAGCTCCAATTCTTGTGGTGAAAGAGCACCATCTGAAGAGATGGCAGAACCTGAAACTAATACAAGGGCTACACAGACAAGATCAAAAGAGAAGGAACCAGTAAACAGAAGGGAAGGAGAATTGAACAGAGAGGGAACACAGGGGAATACGAATTCTCCCCTGTTTCTACAAGAGAACCTGGGGACACCACTAACCCCACAAGCAAATGACCAGCAGGCACCTGATATTGAAGGGAAGGTGGAAAAGCAAGGAGTGGAGGGAACAATTCAGGACCCCAAAGCAGTAAGAATTGGTCAGCATGGAGCAGTACAACAGTTTGTGTTAGGTGCAAACAACACCTGGCCACAAAAGAGAAGTATGAACAGGGTATGGAGAAGGCAGGAACAGACTGTGCCAAGGTTCCAAGTTAAAACACAAATCACACCACAGAAAAGGACTGCACAGAGATGGAAGTAAGAGAGGGTGATGCATCAATAAAGAGCAAAAAAGCAAAAGTTCTCACTTTTGAGAAGGAAGAGGGGAGACAGAACAATGAGGAACAACTAATGACCATGGATGGCGGAATGGCGGACCCTGCAAAAGAGCAGGGCCGCCCAGCCCAATGAGCATATTAAGCTACAACTGTCGTGGGCTGGGGAAAACCACGACAGTTGCACGAGTAGCTGAGCTACTAAAAGAGCAAGACCCCAGCATTGTGTTTCTGATGGAAACCAAGAAGAAAGAGCACGAATGGGAGGCGACAATTGAAAAATTAGGATGGACAAAAGGACAAGGAGTAGGATCAAGAAACCGAGCAGGTGGATTGATAATGATGTGGAAGGAAGAGTTGCAAGTCGAAGTCAAGGCAGCAACCCAGAATCACATTGATATCTGGATAACAGAGGGAACTGAGGGAAAGAAATGGAGATTGACAGGGATCTACGGCTGGCCAGAACAAGAGAACAAACCTAAGACTTGGGAAATGATCAAGCGGCTTCATGGTCAAGCTAACTTACCATGGATATTATGCGGAGATTTCAATCAGGTGTTAAGTTATGAAGAAAAGAACGGGAGAAATCCTCCTGATATCCAAAATATGAAAGACTTTCAAGCAACACTGGATGAATGTCACTTGGAGGACCTAGGGTATCATGGAAACATGTTTACTTGGGACAATGGTAAAATTGATGAGGATTTTCTTGAGCAACGGCTTGATCGAGCTGTTGCTAATTCAGAGTGGAAAACTGAGTTTCCAGAGGCTAGAGTCTATCACCTGGATAGATGGATGTCATACCACATTCCTATAAAAATTGAGATGAATCTACAGGAGGAACAAGTGAAATGGGGATGGCATTTTAGGTTTGAAGCCTTCTGGCAACAGCATGAAGAATGTGCCTCTATCATAGAGGCTGAATGGCAGAAGAACCCAGATTTGCCACTTGAAGAAAGAATCAAAAACTGTGAGAAAGCTCTCCTGGAGTGGGGAAGAGGAACCTTTGGGAATCTAAAGGCCAGGAGAAAGAGAATTGAGAGGGCTTTGATGAGAATCTCCAAAATGAAAAAAACCAAAGCTGTACTCATCCAACGTAGAGCACTAGAGAAAGAATTAAATGAAGTGTTGGATTTAGAAGAAATCAGATGGAAGCAGAGATCAAGATCAGATTGGCTGAAGGAGGGGGACAAGAACACTGGATTTTTCCATCAGAAGGCCTCCAACAGGAGGCGTAGAAATACTATCAAAGAACTACAGGGAGATGATGGATGTATTTTCAGGGGACAGGAAGAACTCATGGGCTGCTTCACTAATCATTTTCAGAAATTATTCACAGCAGAGCCAACTCCTAGTCTCTATGAGGTGCTGAATGTGGTAGAACCTAAAGTTACAGACCACATGAATCAAGAATTGCTGAAGCCATTTTCTAGAGAGGAGATTTTCGAGGCATTGTCTAGAATGGCACCCACCAAAGCCCCTAGCTCTGATGGAATGCCAGCCCTCTTCTTTCAGAAGAATTGGGCGACTGTTGGGGATGCTGTGTGCTTAGAACTACAAAGAATCCTACTGACAGGGGGGGTTCCTCACTCCCTGAACCACACTCTGCTAGCAATGATTCCTAAGACAAAGAAACCAATCTCTCCCAAGGAGTTTCGACCAATTGCCCAATGCAGAGTGCTCTACAAGATACTATCAAAAGTGATAGCCAACAGGCTAAAACTAGTGCTTGATGAGGTCATCACTGACACTCAGAGTGCATTCGTGCCAGGGAGAAACATTACAGATAACATAATGATTGGTTTCGAGTGCTTCCACGCTATGAAGAACAGAAAAAAGGGGAAAGAAAGGATTTGTAGCTGCAAAACTCGACATAGCTAAAGCTTATGATCGAGTAGAGTGGAGCTTTCTTGAAGGAATAATGCTGAAGTTGGGTTTTCATGCAGATTGGGTTCGAATGGTGATGAACTGTGTTACTACTGTGAGTTATGCAGTGTTGGTTAATGGACATCAGACTCAGGTTTTCAAGCCAACTAGGGGGCTCAGGCAGGGGGATCCTATATCCCCCTACCTTTTCCTATTATGCGCAGAAGGGTTATCAGCCCTGATAAAGAAAGCTGAGGAAGAAGAAAGAATTCGAGGGATTAAAGTGAGCAGCAATGGCCCAATGATCACTCATTTATTCTTCGCGGATGACAGTATATTCTTTTTTTAGAATAAAAAAGAACAGGGAGAAGCATTGAGGGACTTACTACGCACCTATGAACTAGCCTCAGGTCAACAGGTAAGCCTAGTCAAGTCCGAGATCTCTTTTAGTACCAATGTCATTGAAGAGGACAGAAGAATAATGGGAGAGATCCTGGGGATGAAAAGGGTAATGCATCATGACAAATACCTAGGACTTCCTACAGTGATTGGCAGAGCCAAGAAAGCTGTATTTTCACAGCTAATTGATCGTGTTAGAGATAAAATTAAGATGTGGAAAGGGAAGTTGTTATCAATGGCAGCCAAAGAGGTGCTAATCAAGGCAGTGGCACAAGCACAAACCTTATACGCCATGTCAGTTTTCAAAGTCCCTCAAAGTGTCATACAAGAAATCCAAAGAATGATTGCAAGCTTTTGGTGGGGAAAGGAAAAGGGAGGAAAGAAGAATACACTGGATGAGTTGGGAGAAATTATGTCGCCCTAAGTTTGAGGGTGGGATGGGATTCAGAGACTTACAAGGGTTTAACATAGCCTTACTGGGAAAACAGGTCTGGAACCTTCTAAAGAAACCTGAGTCACTTGTGGCAAGGGTCCTAAAAGCTCGATACTACCCTCACTGTGGTGTTCTAGAGGCAACAGTGGGATCAAATCCCAGTTACATTTGGAGAAGCCTAATGCAAGCTCAATCCCTAGTGAGAGAAGGGACAAGGTGGAGGGTGGGAAGTGGAGAAGATATTCGCATCTGGTGGGATCGTTGGATTCCAGAGTCACCAAATTACAAAATTCAATCTCAGGCAACGGGGCTAGGAATAACAGAAAGGGTATCAAGTCTGATTGATTGGGAGACTAGGTCATGGAAAAGCAACCTTTTGCAAAACAATTTCCAACCAAATGACAGGTCTCGAATCGAACAGATACCCATACCCCCTCAACCTAGACCTGATGTACAGATTTGGGGAAAGGAAAAGACTGGTAAATACACAGTCAGGTCAGGCTACAAGGAATGGAGAAAGGCTCATAGTGCAGGTCAAGTTGAAGCCTATGTACCAGTAGATTGGAAGCATCTATGGATGCTGGAATTGCCGCCGAAGGTTCGCATTTTTGTATGGAGATGGGGGAGTAACATCCTCCCAACAGGAGCAAACCTAAGCAGAAGAATCAAGGATGCATTCGATGAATGCCCTTTCTGTGGCTTATTGGAAACGCAAGAGCATATCAGAAGAGAATGCGATTGGGCAGGAAGGGTATGGAGACCTAGCAATTTGGCAAAAATTTCCAGATGGGAGAGGGAAAGAACTGTGAAACTTGGTTGTGTGATTTACTCGAGGCAACAAGCAGAGAAGAACTAACCAAAGTCCTAATCGCACTTTGGTTCCTATGGAAGGAACGAAACACCCATTTCTTCAATAACCCTAAATTAGAGGAGTGGGAGATAGTGGGTAGAGCTCTGAATTACCTTGAAGAATATGCAGAGAACCAAGGAAGGAACAACATCGGAATTCAAGCACCGCGAGATCGAACCAGGGCAAAGTGGGAGCCTCCACCGGTGGGGATCCTAAAGCTGAACACCGACGCGGCGATTCTGGGAGAAGAAGGAACAGGTTATGGCATGGTACTGAGAGATTGGAATGGAAATTTTATCTTGGGGGCGACTCACCGGACCAAGGTGCGATGGCCAGTAGAATTGGCGGAGGCGAAGGCAATGTTATGGGGATTGCAGCTGGCAAGAACCCACCAAACCCAATCGATGCTGCTGGAATCGGATTGTCAAACCCTAATCCAGAAATTGAATCGCAGGGAAACGACTGATATGGAGGTGGCGATGATTTGCGATGAAATTCGAGATTTGGCTGGGGCGAATGATGTGGCTGGATGGAGATTTGGGAGAAGAGAAGGAAATGAAGGTGCTCATGTGATGGCACGATTGAGAGGAAGAGCAGAAGAGACTGAAGTGTGGATAGATAGGCCCCCTATCTGTCTGGTCACTATACTTTCAAAAGAAAGCAATGTAGTCACTGAAGTTTGATTTTGAATACAGATGAATTGTCAAAAAAAAACAAAAATTTTGAAGCAAAAAAATATATCTAAAAATCGGACCAAACACAGTATCAATACATGTCTTACCCAACGAAATACAGTGTAGCATAAAAAGATGAGTTTTGGAGAACCATTTAAGTTGACCAAGATTTTTGAACACTTTGCCTCAACTTTTTTTATATGAGAAAGCTACTAAAAGATGCAGAATATCATATAGGGGATTGCTATTCGTCGCCCTAAGAAATGCTATTCATCGCCCTAACTCTTAATCAATTTACCCTAATATCCCTAGTTTATTTTTTGTTTCACAAACACAAACCTTCGGGAAATACACACAACCCACACCAAAACACCCTTTACTCGTCATCTCTTTATTGAATTTGATGACAAAAGAGATGCTGATCGAGGATGCTATTCATGAGCTAGATGGTAAAATTATTGTTTACTGAAGTGGCTGTTTTCACTTTTTGCTTCATGTGGTTGTATTTGGATGTTTCTGGTTCTCTGCTGGGTCTTAACATATTAATTATATCATGTAAAATGTTACCAGGTCATTTTGCACGCGAATGCCGCTCACGTGGTGGTTCAGGAAGAAGACGAACTCAGTTCGAGATACAGAAGGAGTCCCGTTTATGGCCTAAGGTTATGTTTGGAATATATTTCTGCATCTTCTCGTAACTTATGTCGACCTATATCAGTTGTTAGTTTGACTTGGGCTGCTCTATGGCAGGAGGTACAGTCCTCGTGGTGGAAGATCTCCCATACGTCGGAAACAAAGCATCAATGATTGTGGGAGTGGCAATAGCGGCAACCGGAATTCTGTTGGTGGGTGGTTGCACAACCAGCAACAGCGACGGATGAGGGTGGGAGATCGGGTTGAGATGGGATGAATGTGGCGGTGGCGGTGAGCAGAATTCGCCGGAAGCTGCTACGGCAGTGGGGTCGGCCGCAGAATTTTTTCTCCCAGGCGGTGGGGTTTGCGGTGGGTAGGGACGAGCGATTGTTGGTTTAGTATTTACTATTTAGGTTAGAAATGAAGGTTAGGGATAAATGTGTAAATTTAATGTGATTTAGGGCGATAAAATTTAAATGTTAGGGCGACGAATAGCGATTCAGATCATATAAGGAGTACAAAATTTGTGTTTGATCTCCAAATAATCTTGTTACTACATCAAGCCATCAAAATTATTGTTTTTAGTTTTTACTACTATCCGCTCCAAATTTGCTTGTTCCTATTCCTGCTCTCTCGTTATAAAAAATGACAAATGAAAACCCTACATACACACGGTTAGAAGTTTGGTGCCGGTATTTGCAATATATTGAATATCGTATCAGATTTTTTGATATTTGATAATACCGAATATACACATTATTTGAGATTGAGATTTAGATTGAATTCCAAATGTTATTTTGTATTAGAGATTAGGAGATTGGGATCGATATATACTGAAATACCGATCAATACCAAAATATAAGATAGTGTGTATTTGATCCTTTCAACTAGACTCTCTCCCTCACTACTACCAAACGCTCAACCGCCAAGATGGTCACTTAATTATGCATAGCTATTCTCTCATTATTTGACAACTCATAACGAGCTCATTTTGTTATTTGTAATAAGGGTGACCATACGATTGCAGTTTTGGGGTTAAACCGCTAAACACACCGAAATCGCGCGGTTTGTGGTTAACCGCAAACAGAATAAGAAGACTTTTTTTGCGGTCATGGTTAGTGATGTTGGTTGTTTTGCAATTAGCAGTTTAACCACAACCGCAACCAAATAAGAACTAGTCGCGCGGTTTGTGGTTAACCGGCCACAAACCGAATAAGAACTTTGGAGGTCCTTCTAGTTCCGCCCTACATGTTGTCGCATGAAATCCAATCTTCAAAATACAAAGGCTCCCCATGAAGCACCATCGGCACAAGACACATACCGACGCCCATAGTATGCCAACACCTTTAGTCCTGCACCTTATTGCGATGAAGTGGTTTGCACTGCGGTGAACTGCGGTTAACAGTTAACCACACTTTATGGTTAGCGCTTAACCGCTAACCGTTTACGGTGTTGCCGCAGTTGACATAAATGGCTCCATTTCGCTTGAGGTTAACCACAAATTTTGGAGCGGTTAACAACAATTGCACTGATTGCCAGCCCTAATTTGTAGAATGTTAATAGGTTGCTTAGTAGTCCCCTGTTCAGTTTGTTAATGTGATTCTTAAGCAACACATTTTTCTAGTTTGTCATTATTGTACTTGAGTTTATTTTCCGTTTATTTTGCACGAGTGGCATTATTATTATTTTTTATATGTTGAGAATGGTTTGTGAAACTGCTCGCAGAGGAGAAGAATTTGTGTTTGTATATTTGATTTGTAATTTTGAAGGGAACTATTATGTTTTTGGTAATGGATACTTATATGCACCCTTGAACACACGGGCAAGATTGGGGGTGAAAATCGGTACGCTATCGGTATCACAATATCATATACCGAAATCCCAAATATCAAATAGTACTCAAACTCAATCTCAATCCCAATACCAAAATCAATTTAGTATCACAATCTCAATCCCTAAAAAAATTTGGTCGGTATATACCAAATATCAAATTAATTTCCTTCAAAATTACAAATCAAATATACAAACGCAAATACTAGCTCTACAAATAATCTAATATATAAAAATAAACAATGGTGTGGTGCCAAGTACAAAAACAAATAATAAAAAATCTCAAGTTATTACACTAGAAAAATGTGATGTCTAAAAAACACTTTTACAAACTAAAGCAAAAAATTCCCTTAAAAAAGTTAAAGCAACAAACTTAAACATGAGACTTATAAGCAACCCATAAACATAATACAAAGGCTTAATTGCAAGTTTGGTCACTCGAATTGCTACAAAATTTCACGTTTGCCACTCAAATTAATTTATTCCATTTATAGTCACTCGAATTAGTTGAACAGTTCAAGTTCAGTCACTCTCCGTTAACCTCCGTTAACTTTGACTGACGTGGCGGTCAACTCTGACAGTTGACCGTTAAATATGTGACGTGGCAAATAAAAAATAATTAAAAAATAAAAATTAAATTTTTAGAAATTACACATCATTATCACAAAAAATTATAATTATAAAAAATAAAAAGAAGAAATTATCACAAATTTCTCCAACGCTTCAGGAGGTGCCGAGAAAAGCGGTGGTGAAGGAGGTGAGGAGAAACGGATCAGGAGGCGCATTCCAGCCATTCCAAAAGGAGAAAAATAGTAGCAGCGGCGGCGGTGGCGGCTTTGTTGGGAAGAGCAACGGTGTTGGTGGTGGTGGTAATCATGACAATACCATCACCGTCGCTACTGCTGCTGCGACTACTCCATCCTCGGTCCAGAGTTCCAGCGCGGCCGCGGCGGGGTCCAGCGGCGACGCTCCCAGCGTCAGCCATACGAATAGCAATAAACAGCAACAGCAAAATCCTAGCCGAATCGTAGAAACCATCAATGGTTCTCAAGCAGTGGCAAATTAAAAAAAAAATGCCAATCCCAGAAGAAAGCAGCAAACTCACCTTACGAGCCAACTTCCTGTAGGCACTCTTGATCTCCTGCAATGAGGCCTTCCTGCCGACGTTCAAGGTCGAGTAGTGGTCTCTCCCAGCGGCCCTGACCGTCCCACATCGCCGCCGCCGTTGTCCGTTGGCGCTGCCCTTATCAGAACCGAAAGAACTACTTTTCCTGCCGAAGGAGTCTGCCGGGAAGGAGAATTTAACGCTGTGGGAAGGGGCGGAGAACCCGAAACCCAAAGACCCATGCCCAATTGGAGTTGGAGCTCCGGGAAGTAGAGAGCGCCTGGAGACGAGGCCGGGACTGGGGAGATAGCAATGTGTTTGAATAGTGGGCATAGTGATGGCAGGAGACGAGGAGAAATTGTCAATTGGACATTTTGAGGAAGCGGAAATCACGACGGCGGGGCGCGGTGGATGAATGGCGGGACGGCGATTGAGGGTTCTAGGAGGGGAAATTTGTGATAATTTCTTCTTTTTATTTTTTATAATTATAATTTTTTGTGATAATGATATTTATTTTTTAAAAATTTAATTTTTATTTTTTAATTATTTTTTATTTGCCACGTCACACATTTAACGGTCAACTGTCAGAGTTGACCGCCACGTCAGTCAAAGTTAACGGAGGTTAACGGAGAGTGACCGAACTTGAACTGTTCAACTAATTCGAGTGACTATAAATGGAATAAATTAATTTGAGTGGCAAACGTGAAATTTTGTAGCAATTCGAGTGACCAAACTTGCAATTAAGCCTAATACAAATAACAAAATGAACTTGGTATGAGTTATCAAATAGTAGGAAATGAGCTATTATAATTAAATGATTGTTTTGGTGGTTGAGGGTCTTGTAGTAGTGTGTGAAGGAGTCTAGTTGAGAGTGATAATACACACTAGCTTATATTTCGGTATTAATCGATATATTTTGAAATATACTGATCTCAATTTTGCAATCCCTATAACTCTTGAAATTCAATCTCAACATCAATTTGGTTCAAATCCCAATAAATAATACGTGTATCTGATAATATCAAATATTAATAAATTTGGTACGATAATCATTATATTTTTAATACCGGTACCGAATTTACAGAGACTTTTATCTAGCATGCTGAGGCCCAGCACAAGCACATAAGACCAAGATTGTCAACCCTCGGGTTGACCCGGAACCGGTCGAGCTAGTGGGTCAAGGGTTAATGGGTCACCCGTTTTAGCTCGGTTCAGCCTGAAAATATGGAAATAGTCATTATATTGTACATATCCTGATAAATTATATCAAATTTCATCTAACATATGAGTTATAACATATAATATTACACCAAAACAACATGTACTTATATCCAACATATAGTGAAAATTCACACACACTTATGTATCATCAATATTCAAATGTTCAACTTAGGATTCCAAAAATGGAGTTAGGCGAAAAGAAAATTGGAAAATAGGCGCATTTCGCAAACCAAAGAAAAAAATGACACAATTTGACTTCGAACCCGATACCTTGTAGCGGTCGACCCTTCAGTTGCGTGCGACCCGTTTTTCTCACCTGACCATGATGAAAGTGGGTCGACCCGACCCGCGGGTTGACAACAAGACCAAACTACGCCGTAAGCTAGCGATAGCCGCAAAAGAAAAAACATAGGTAAAAGAAGAATTCGAGGAGAGGGGAAAAAAAAGGTTCTAGGGCAATCTTTGTTACATACTGAGTTGGCGCTTCGCTTTTGCTCGTAACACTCACTGTTAGAAGCAAGGAAACGCAGCTCGGTACAACTCACTCTGTCTTGAAACAGATCCCTCCAAAAGGTACCATCCGAGAGCAACAGATTCGCTGTTTCTAGGGTTTTACGGTTCCCCGGCGAAGAAGTATTGCGAGAGAAAATGGGGTTCTCAATGCAGCCTTACGGCATACAATCAATGCTCAAAGAAGGGCACAAGCATCTCTCCGGTCTCGACGAAGCCGTCATCAAGAACATCGACGCCTGCAAGCAGCTCTCCACCATCACCCGCACCTCTCTCGGCCCTAACGGTATATTTTTATCGGATTCACACCCATTTCTTTTTTTTAGGTTTTGTAAGGGTTTCCCGATTCGGATCTCTTGAATTTGTTGGTCGGTATTTTGCCTTCCCTAGGTATGAATAAGATGGTTATCAACCATTTGGACAAGCTGTTTGTCACTAACGATGCGGCCACCATCGTGAACGAGCTTGAAGTTCAGCATCCTGCTGCCAAGATTTTGGTCCTTGCTGGGAAAGCTCAGCAGGAGGAAATTGGGGATGGAGCTAACTTGACCATCTCTTTCGCTGGCGAGCTACTTCAGAATGCTGAAGAACTCATCCGGATGGGCCTGCATCCCAGTGAGATCATTAGCGGTTACACCAAGGCCATTGTCAAGGTAACAAATCTATGATACAGCACGTTGTCAATTGTGTGTGGCGAGACTGAGTGCGTGAACCTTTAGTAGTTTTGCGCTTTCTGTTTATTAAAATTGTCTCCTTTCTTGTCTCCCAGGCGATTGAAGTATTGGATGAATTGGTAGAGCAAGGGTCGGAAACTATGGATGTGAGGAGCAAAGAGCAAGTTGTTTTCAGGATGAGGGCTGCTGTTGCTAGCAAGCAATTTGGGCAAGAAGATGTTTTGTGCAGTCTTATTGCTGATGTATGCATACTGCTTCGAACCTGCTTTGTTGATCATTGCGTTTCCTGTGAAATTTGTTTATCTTGACTTGGTTCCATCGGTTGCTTGAACCATAGGCGTGCATACAAGTTTGCCCCAAGAACCCAGTAAGCTTCAATGTGGACAGTGTCCGTGTTGCAAAGCTTGTGGGAGGAGGCTTGAACAATAGTTCCATAGTTCGTGGATTGGTCTTGAAAGGTGATGCTGTCGGTACGATCAAGAGAATAGAGAAGGCTAAGGTGAAGATGTTTGCTTTCATTGATTCCATTTTTCAATACTGACTTCTTACATTGTTATTTTTTCTGTATTAGAAAGAAGTTCTATTTTAATACATTTACTGCATTTTAAGGCGGAGGTGATCTCTTCCTGAATGAATATAATATTATTCTCATTTCTTTGGCCTTTGCATGTGTAGGTTGCTGTATTTGTTGGTGGTGTTGATACAGCTGGAACTGAAACCAAAGGAACTGTCCTAATTAACACGGCTGAACAGGTATATCTATATTTGTTCTCATTCCAGTAGAGTTATTGTTGTTAATACCTTGTGTCTGTGTTGTGTTTTCATCCTGCATCTTGTGAAACTTATGCCGTTTTGTTGTATGTCTATTTTTTTTTCTGCTATGCAGCTACAAAATTATGCAAAGACTGAGGAAGCTAAAGTTGAGGAGCTTATTAAGGCAGTTGCTGATTCTGGTGCTAAAGTTATTGTCAGTGGTGGTGCAGTTGGAGAGATGGCCCTACATTTCTGTGAACGATACAAGTATGCTTTGTATAACTAAGATCTTGCTAAGTTTATCATCCTAGATCTGTTTATATTACATATCGATTTGCATGTCCTCTCAGCTGAACAGTGTGAGTTGAAATTGCAATTGTGATACTGGTTGCTTGGTAAATTCTTTTGACTGATCCCATCAACGTTTTCACCCCCTGTGATTCTTTTATTTGTAGACTTATGGTCTTAAAGATCAGCTCGAAGTTTGAATTGAGACGATTTTGTCGCACAACTGGCTCTATTGCAATGGTATGATTGTTACCATTTTGTTTCCAGTTCAACTTTTCTTTGTCGCAGCTAATTTGCCCCTTATTCTACCTGTTTTATGCAACAGTTGAAGCTTAGCGCACCAAACCCAGATGACTTGGGACACGTAGATTCGGTTTCAGTTGAGGAAATTGGTGGTTCAAGGGTATGTCCAAATACGATTTTTTAATCATATAGTTGTTTCACTCCAGCTAGTCCTCATTGACTTGGTTTGTCACTGTGATCTACTGTGCAGGTCACTATTGTGAGAAATGAAGAAGGTGGAAACTCAATAAGCACTGTGGTTTTGCGAGGCAGCACAGAAAGTATACTGGATGACCTTGAAAGGGCTGTTGACGATGGAGTGAACACCTACAAGGTGCGTAAGCTCAACATTTCTTTTGGTTTGCTTGCAAATCTTCGTTAGACCTGGATTTGCTCGTGATGCTTCTGGCAGCGTAAAGGGACATAATCACTAGTCCTAATTGTTGTTGTGAAATGGTTTATTCCCTCTCTTTTTTTCCCTTTCTGCAATTCTTGAAGTGCTACCGCCCCTTTGCTGCTTAAACCACATCTTCATCTTTGGTATCAGGCAATGTGCAGAGACAGCCGAACAGTACCCGGAGCTGCAGCTACTGAGATCGAGTTGGCTAAACGAGTGAAGGAATTCTCATTTAAAGAAACAGGGTGCATTTCTTGCTTTTAACTGTAATTATGTTATTATTTCGTAGAACCGTAACTCTGTTTTGTTTGTTCTATCGAAAGCTTCTTTTTTTTTTTTTTTTTTGTGTGGTAATTCTCAGAATCTGTTGCTGTTTGTGAAATAATCTTTGCAGTTTGGATCAGTATGCGATTGCGAAATTCGCTGAAAGCTTTGAGATGGTTCCAAAGACACTTGCTGAGAATGCCGGTCTGGACGCAATGCAGATAATTTCTTCTCTCTATGCCGGACATGCATCTGGAAATGCTAAAATTGGCATAGACTTAGAGAATGGTGTTTGCAAGGATGTGACAGAGACCAAAGTTTGGGACCTCCATGTGACTAAGTATGCTTCCGTTATATCAACGTTGACTGTTTGAATTGATTGTTAATCCTGGGTCCTTACCTTTCATCTATTTTTTCCCCCTTGTGTGTAGGTTTTTTGCTCTCAAATATGCTGCCGATGCTGCCTGCACTGTGTTGCGAGTAGATCAGGTATGCTGTGTTTTTCTGTTTCTAAGTATTACCTTGGTCTCAGTTGGTTGTTTATTCGATGTCAAAGTTATCAGAGACATTCGATCATTGAAATGGTTGCATTGCTATTCTTCTTTCGGCAGATCATAATGGCGAAACCAGCAGGTGGACCGAGGAGAGACCAACAGCCAGCCAATGATGAAGACTAGTTCTTATGCATCTCTTACGAATTCCATCAGTTTTGTCTTCTGTTTGTATCTTATTATCCAGCAGAATATCGATCCACTAGGGGTAGGAGTTATCTCTCTTGTTTTGATTTAGTTTTCAGCTGCCCAAACGAATCAAACTTACCCCTTAAGAACAGTTTTGCTTGCCATTAAGTAGATTGAGGTTTGTTGAACTGTTGGCCTGGAAATTCTACAGCTCTCGCGTTGATTTTCTGGAATCATGTCCCTTGGAATTCATGGTATGTAACTGTGGTGCAGCAGTTTACCTCGGCCAATCTTTCCCAAATTGCGAAATATAATCCAAAATATATAGTTAATTAGACATCGTGACATGTTTTTTAACCAGGAAGGTAATGAGAAACATGGATTTGGTAAAGATATTTACCCAAAATTATGAATGGTCCATAAGAAAAGAAGATAAAAATTAAGTTGAGTGCAAATATAGGGCCAAAGGGTCGCAAACAAAGACAAAAACAAGCTGTTTTGTCTGCGAGTTGGCCAGGATGAGCTTTCTCCAATCTCCACCCAGCTAGCTCGCAGGGACTGTGTGGAAGCAGTTCAAGCTCTGGTTTCCTTCTTCTTTCCCTCCTTCCCTTCAATGGCTTCTCTTCTATCTTTCTCACTTCCCAAACTAGGTATAGTGAGAGCCACTTCACTCTCTCCCACAACTTCCATCCCCACCACCACTTCAGACACCGGTGGAAGCAGCAGTGGAACACTTGAAGAGAAGTTTGGCAGAAAGGGAATCAAGTTCACAGATTCGGTTGCAGAACTCACTGTCAGAAATGGCAGCTCATTGAAGCTCCACATTCCTGATGCTCACGTCACTTCATACTTACCCAAAGTCCACTGGAAGGATGATGGCTTCGAAGAAGTTCTCTACACAATCCCACCAAGTGGGGATGGAAAGCAATCCAAAGGTGGAATTGGTTTGGTTCTCCATGATGTCTCTCCTCAACCTTCCTCTCCTACTGGCCTGAAGCAAGTGAAACCCTCGCAGTCCAAACCTTCCCTTCTCACAACTTCTGAATGGTCAGTCAAGGCTGTGGATTCTGATGCCATTGATGCCCTCCAGGTAGGGAAAGCCTGAAACCTCGAAACGTCTTCATATGGGTTTCTTTCCTTGTTTTGATTGGTTCCGTGAAGTTATGATCTTTCTGGGGTTTCTTCTGTGTGTTTAAGGTTGCATTGGGTTCGAAAAGTGGGAGCCTTGAGATGACATATGTGGTGACTCTCTATCCAGTGAGTGTGGCCACAGCAGTAATTGTAAAGAACACTGGGAGGAAACCTGTGACCTTAACAGGTGCTATATTGAGTCACATGAGATTCAAGCGTCGAGGTAAGGCGGCAATTCAAGGGCTGAGATCGTGTTCATATTGTACTCATCCTCCATTGTCGTCGCCCTTCGAGATCATCACACCTGGTGAAGCCATGAAGCCCGACTCCCCTGGACTGTTTGATTTCTTCTATGAACCCGAGGAGAAACCCGGGTCATGGAAAGTTCAGGATATCCCTTTTACAATGCTGAACCATAGGATCAGTAGAGTCTATGCTGCTCCACCTGAGGAGAGATTGAAGCCTTTCTACAACACTCCACCATCCAAATATGAGACACTTGATCAGGTAAGAAAGATGAACCCTTTTGTTTGTTTGGTTAGATTATGTGACTTTGAATTGTGATCCTTAAGGTTGTGTGTGTGGTTTCTATTTTCAGGGAAGGGAGATATTCTTCAGGATGATTAGGATGGGATTCGAGGACATCTACGTGTCAAGTCCAGGCACATTCTCAGAGAGGTATGGTGGTGATGAGAAGCATCATTTCATCTGCACTGGGCCTGCCACAATGCTGGTGCCTGCTGTTGTGAAGCCTGGTGAAGAGTGGAGAGGAGCACAAGTCATAGAGCATGACAATTTGTAGTCCCACTTTAAAGCAAAAGCTACCTTGATATGATTTTTGGAGTAAATATTCAATGTTTTGTCCATTATATACTATCAATGTATCACTCATACTAATGGTAAGTAAGTGTTCGAAGAACTATGTTAGAAAAGCAGTTATTGGGATGAACCGATGTGTGACACGATAATGGAGTACGTACAATAAGATCAGAAGTTTATCAGCACCCATAGAGCTGAGCTTAATGCTGCTGAAGTGAAGAGGATAAGGCTTACAAAACTGGTTGGCTGACAGCTTATAAGGCTGCAAAATGGTCTCATCTCATGATTCCTCATTCCCTAACATGAATAATTGGAAAAAATTGCATAATATTTTCACAGGCAAAAAAGAAGGAAATATCCTGATTCCCCTATCTTCAAGTTAACTCCAAGGAGATAAGTTAAAGGGACCCCTTCATTCCCAATTCTCTCTTCTCATGGCTTTCACTTCACTCCTCTCTCTCAACCCCACCAATCCTATCTCCTCCGCGTTCAGAAACTTCTCTTCATCTTACCCTGCTTCTCATTCTCCTTCTCATCTTCTTTCCTCGACCTTCAACAGAAGGGAACTCCAACCTTCAACAGTGGCTTCACAATCAACCAGCCAGTTTCAACCAATCAATGTGGACTACTTGGAGCAGGAATTCAGTGGCCATGGAGTCAGTTTCCAAACCCTTGAGGAAACCTGCTGTGTGGGCAAGATGAGGTTGAAGAATGGCAGCACTGCAACTTTCTTGCTCCCAAGTGGCTTGATCACTTCATATAAGGCTAAGATGTGGCATGGCGGGACCATGGAGCTGCTCCAGACATCTGTGGGCTCTTCTTCTTCTACATCGAGAGGAGAAGAAGATGGTGTTCTGATTCAAGGGGGAGTTTCTTTGGCTTTCAACTTTAACAGCCATGGCTGTGAGACTTCATGGTCTCCGAGGACTTGGGCTATTAGTGATGTTAGAGGGGATTCTGGTGACTCCATTGAGGTTAGCCTCTCAACTTCTGAAATCATTTTGATGGCATGGATTGGTTACTATTTGGTCTTTTCACCCCCCCAAAAGTTCTGAATTTGGGCAGAACCCTTTTAACCATCAAGTAATATTGACAGGATAAAAAGATAATATGGATGAAAAACATTGAAATCTAAGAATCACACAATATTGAAATAAGGATATCTTCAAATTATCATATAGTTTGGCTATGAAAACAGACTAGGGTTTTTAGAGAAGTTAAAATCCATGGAGCAATTTGCACTCTAAAAAATGTGTTTTTTTCTTGGGAACACAGGTTGAACTAGTGAGCACTGGTGGAGCAGTGGAGCAGATGGTTGAAATCAGATACACAATAACCATGAGTGAAGACATGTTGAGCTCTGAGCTCAGTGTCTCAAACTTAAACCCTTCATCCCCCATCATGATGAAAGGCTCCATTCTGAGCCACCTGACAGTGAGCACACCAGAAGCAACATCTGCCTGTGGATTAGAAGGTTCCAACTTCTTCCCCAGGCCAATGTTCATGTCGGATTTCGCCATCGTTCCACCACCTCCTCCATCTCAACTTGGCCAAAAAAGTGGAAATCTTTGGGGCAGAAGAGGAAGGAATCAGAATGTAGTGGCAAGAGAAGAGGAAGAAGGAATGGAAGGTGAAGAAAGTGACAGCCACAAGAAACTTACTGAACAAATGTGCAGGGTTTACACCAATGCACCAAGGAACTTCACCCTCATTGACAGGGTAACCCTGAAGCTGAAACTTTGGTTTTTCGCTTTCACAGATTGAATCCTGGTTGATGAGTGCTTGGTAAGAAATCTTTCTATGTTTTTGGGTGCTTGTTGCAGGGGAGAAGGAACTCAGTGGTGATTGGCAGGGAAGGGTTCAATGAGATGTATATGTACAGTCCAGGGTCAAGCCATGAGAGCTATGGGATGTATTCTTACATATGTGTGGGACAATCTGCCATGCTCAACCCTCTGGCTCTTGCTCCTGGACAAGTTTGGAGAGGCTGTCAGCATTTACATAACCCTAATCTTTGAAAAATAATCAAACAACTATTCCAAAGATCTAATGATCATTTTGGGTGTGGCATATCTTCAACCTCTATGAGGCAACTCGGATTTCAAATGGGTTCGGGCAAGGGGCGGAGCCAACGTTCAATTGGGTGAGTTCCATAACCTATTGAATCTCTGCTAGAATCCAAAACATGAGTAGTTGCAATTTGCAAACTGTCTCAGACAGGGGCGGACCCAGGAGGGTTTAGGGTGTACCGGACACCCCTAAATTTTGGGAAAACGATTATCCAACCCCCGGTGGTAATTTATGTATGAACAAAAAACTATAATTGATAGTGAAGAACACCCTTTTAATTTGAAAAAATGATTATCCTACTGTCATTTGTGTATAGGAATAAAAGTGGTAGGTTAGATAATTCAAATCTAAAACACTATTATTATTAATAAACTTAATTTCCATTGAGCTAAACTCATTTGTTGTTCGATTTTGAACAATGTGTAATAGTAAAATGACATTCCATATCTCTAATTATTTTAAAAACCTAACAATTAAACTAATTTCAAACTACCCTTAATTTGTATTGATTTTATGATTGTACGGCAAGTGTTGAAAGAGTCTTTCAGCTTTGGGTTACATCAAGAACAAGTTTACAACTCGAATATGCGATAAGTTCGTGAATGATTGTCTAGTAGTGTATATAGAGACAATTTTTTTAACACTATAGACACCAAGTGTATTCTACAATTATTTTCGAATATGAAAACACATCATGAACTTTTTTAACCTGTACAAGGTGTTTTCATATTTACAATTTTATTTTTATTAATTATTTTTTTATTTAATTTATTTTTTAAAAGAGGACACCCCTATAAAAAATTTCTGGGTCCGCCATTGGTCTCAGACGAATCGAATCCAACATAACTAAACCAGATAGCGGACTTCAAATGTTTACCTAAAACCTACAAGGAATATTTTGATTCATATTTACCTTTTGTATAATATAAACAAAACTTAGCTACCATAAGATACAACCTATCTCTAAATTGTTTATTCCAAATTCTCAATACTTAATTCATTGTCGACTTCCCCTAAATCAAATCAAAATATGAAAGAGCCCTCACCCACCCATTTAAGAGCATACTAGATCCACGTTAAGTAAAATCCGGGCTATGCCCTCGTTCGAACTAGATGGAAGATATTTTTCAACGGCACCAGCGTGTTTCAAGTGTTCAGATTCTTAGAGTGAAGGGGTCTGGATCGTTGGTAGGTATGGCAATTTTGACATAACCTACTTTACCCAATCTTTTTGGTCTGGTTTGGGACGGGCGGACATGGATACCTCTCATTAACCCAACCTGCCCTGACTAGTGATGGTAATAAATCGGGCTGGGACAAGTATCTCAATACACATGCCTGCCCCACGCTACTACGGTTTGGGACACTAAACCCACGCGGGGAAAAACAGAACGGCTAAATTACATGTTTGGTCACTCACATTACATAAATCTTTCACGTTTGCCACCCGAATTACTTTTCTTTCTTATTCGCCACTAACTTTACGAATCATTTCACCGTTAGTCACCGACTGTTAGACTCCGTTAACTCCTTCAGTTTTTTTATGATGTGGCAAACGGAACTGCTGACTGGACCGTTAAATTAATGACATGTCAATTTAAACAAAACATAAAAAAATAAAAAATTATCAAACTAACGAAACGATGTCGCTCTCGTAGAGCTGTCACAAGTGTGAAGTGTCTCTCCCGTTCGGGTCGGGTCTCAACGCTTCTCACAGCCCGATTAGGACCCGACTCCCTGCTCTGCTGAACCATCATCCTAGCCAGCCCACCGCCGCCAGATGCGGGGTGATACCTCTACGTCAGGGACCAATCAGATTGCAAAAAACGGGAAAGAGAAAAATTGGAGCAAAATGGTTCTTTATTTTTTGTTAGTTTTGAAGACCACTGCATCAAGAACGTTCATTGCCATGTGGGAATCGAGATATGTATGGTCTTTCATTGGATTTAAACTTTCCTCCTCTTCTTGAACCGTCGCCGCAGCTGACATCATTGCAAGAAATGGAATTGAAAGAGAGGGTAAGAGAAGACCCCGAAAAATGGACAAATTCCTTTTTTTAGGAACACATACAAGATTCGTCACACCAAAAAGATGGAAGAGAGTTTGAGGTTAAGATTGAATTAGAAAAGGAAATCGATTTTTTGTTCATCATCGCCGTAGTTATCTTCCCTACCGGAGAAGATCCCCTACTCCCCGCCTTCAGCTGCTTCATCGTGACTTCCTCGTCGTTGCATTCGACATCGTGATCTGTTCCGGCTTTGGATTCGATGGCGAATCGACAAAGGATTAACGGGGGAGTAAGCGTTGGTTGCGGTTGGTTGTGGCGGCGGCGGTGGCCCGTGGGCGGGCTTGGGATAAGGGGTTTCGGAGGGGAAGGGGAAGGTGGGCCACTCCTCTGCTTGATTTTGTCTTTTATTTTTTTTTTAAAAAATTGACATGTCATTAAGTTAACGGTCCAGTAAGTAGTTCTATTTGCCACATCATAAAAAAATTGGCGGAATCTGACAGAGACTAACGGCTAGTGACTAACGATGAAATGATTCGTAAAGTTAGTGGCGAATAAGAAATAAAAGTAATTCGAGTGGCAAAAGTGAAAGACTTATGTAATTTGAGTGATTAAACATGTAATTTAGCCAAAACAGAACCTTGAAAATAGAATGGTGCGGCAAGAAACAAAGGAATCTTCACCTGTTAGAGCATCTCCATCAATGCAATTGCAAAAGAAATTGTATGTGTTTTTATTGTCAACTCAAAATTTTTGCAATCCACATCACATACATTTCATTCACCTACATCAATGCAATTATCTTGCAATTGCAAATGTAATTAAATGATACTTAAATTATAGAAAATTAAGTAAAAGAGAAAAGAAAATAACAAAAAATAAAAAATCCCCATTTTTTAGACTTTTTTTACTTGCATATGCAATTGTATTTGTTGCAAGCTTGCAAATATGCAATTGGTGGCCACATCAATGCAATTGGTTTTGCAATTGCAAACGCCTATACCATGTCATTTTGCAATTGAGAATGCAATACCAATGTGGATGCTCTTACGCATAATAAACAATATCCAACTAGAAAAGGCTGGAAAATGGTTTAAACCGAAGGACATATCGTTAGAGCATCTCCATCAATGCAATTGCAAAAGAAATTGCATTTGTATTTTTTATTTTTAACTTAATTTTTTTGCAATCCACATCACATTCATTTCATTCACCTACATCAATGCAATTAACTTGCAATTGCAAATGTAATTAAATATTATATTTAAATTATATAAAATTAAGTAAAAGAGAAAAGAAAATAATATAAAATAAAAAATCCCCATTTTTTAAGGCTTTTTTGACTTGCATATGGAATTGCATTTGTTGCAAGTTTGCAAATATGCAATTGGTAACCACATCAATGCAATTAGTTTTGCAATTGCAAACAGCTATGTCATGTCATTTTGCAATTGAGAATGCAATACCAATGTAGATGCTCTTACACAACTGAGACTACAACAACATCGACAACCAGAAGCAAAAACTGAGTACTGGGATTGACACAAATTAACACCTAGGTTGTCGGAAGAAAATGGCCTTGTTCAGAACCATCAAACAACATCGCCAACGATGCCAAACCTGAGAACACAGCAAAACCAAAAGCAACAAGCCATCCACAACTGTTCTTCTTGTTCTGGTATCCGTTCTCAAAGTAATCACTTTCCATGTTAGTTTTCTTCTCTGTAACCACCAGGTCTGCAACTTGATCTGCATCTACAGGAGGGACATCCTCTGTTGAAGACACCGATTCATCGACATCCTGATACATCTCCTCGCCACCAGCATACGACTCTCCATTCTCATCAGATGCATAACCATTGTTATGGCGAGGAAACCCATTTTGGTTGAGCTTTGAAGTTGCAACGACATCCTGATACATTCCCTCACCACCAGCGTGCGACTCTCCATTCTCAGCAGACGCATAACCATTGTGGCGGAGAAAACCATTTTGGTTGAGCTTTGAAGTTGGCCTGTTTTCATATTGGCATGAACAGTGACTCTTGAAACTCCTGCTTTGTCTTGAGTAGGATTCTGAATCAACATCTTGGAGGGAGCGTATGAGCTTCCTTGGGCTCGTGAACATGTTGATGTTGTCAACATTCAGGTGAGAACGTGACATCTGAATGATATTGACGAACATTAATGTGGATTAGAACTCGAAAGCAATCAAACAGTCATATCAAAAAGTTCCGAACATATTTAGCTGTTGAAGTTCAGTCACAAAGGAATTAGTCGTAATTCTAAAAAACTATTTTAGTAATTTGAGGCATTAGCAAGTGTAAAACACTAAAACACATGAAGAAACTGTGAAGTTATGTGCACAACAAATTACCTGGGGGCTTGGAGTGCAGCTCCTGGCAACTGCATTTTGTGGAGTCTTTGGCATGAAGCCTGAAAACTCCCCTTCATGATGATCTCCATTCTCAGTCGAGCTATGTCGTCTAGCATGACCAAAAGAGGAATTCTTGATGGTATTACCTCCATGAGCAAGTTCTGTAAACAAACCATCTTTCAGAGACACATCAACTCCTCCATTTTCATGACTCCATAATTTACGAGTCACACTCTTCTGGTCAAACTCATTCCCATCACAGTCATTCTCCACAGCACGAGAAATGGGAGTTCTGGATAGAGGCGAATCAATCATTGATTCATAATCCATAAACGAGGCAAGCGTCTGAGATTCCGGGGTACTAGAAAAATTCCCCATTCTTCTCTGATCTCTCCTGCTAAAGCTATCAGACCCTGTGACAGAACCAGAACCAGAACTCTTGTCCAACTTCAACCCTTCATCCGAAATCTTCTTAGCAGTCTGCAAAGCTTCAAAAGCAGCTCCTTTCACATAAGCCATCTGATCAAATTGACACTTCTCCATCTCCTCCATGATCAATCCAAGGGTCGAGACTATGCTTCTAGAATCCAAACACTTCATCATGAAATTCACCATCTGAATTGCTGAGAGCCTCTTCTGTGAATTACTACCACAATCCTGAGAACCATCAATATTCAGGATTCTTAATCCTGATTGAATCAACAATCTAGCATAAGCTTCGACTATCAAAGCATTACGCTTCGACAAAGACATAACCAATGCCATATGAGAATTCGACTGAATCGACTTCTCCTCAAGAGCAACAGCAACATTCTGGCAAACTTTGTTCACCATCTCATCAGAGGCGAATCTCCAGTTGTCGCAGTCCACAAGCGTCTTCAAGCAAAGTGCAGCCCCTGAACTGAGACACTCCTGAGTGGCCAAAAGAGCTTCAACAAGTGGCTTGCAGAGTGAATGGATTATGCGCCTCTTTTCGTCCTCAGGGGTTCCTGGTTCAATTCCATATCGAGCGATTGCAGGGACCACTTTCGAGCAGGCTTGTTGGAGAGGGAAAGACACTCCACTTGCTGAAAGTGTGTTGATGACTGTGGTCATGATTGTGTCTATGAGAGGGACAATTTTGGGTCCATGGACACGGGCAAGGACTTCATACAGGGAGATGGTGTATTCTCCAGATAAGGAACCAGTTTCTTTGGTCTCCGAAACTTGGGCGAGAAACAGCGGGATTGCCCTTGAATCCATCTCTTTGACGTAGGATTTCAACGCCTTCATTGCTGATTTCCTACTATCAGCATCTTTGTCAAGATTTGCTAACTCTCTCTTTAATATTGGACTCAGATTTCTACCACCCATTGCCGGACCTGGATCCCAAAAGAAACATAATCAACAAACCTGCCATAAAGCGGTTTGAAATCAACTACAAGCTTCAAACATCGACAAAAGCGTACCAAGGAAACAACAGAAACCCCACAATTGATAAAACCCAAATTGGACCAAGAAAGTTAAGTGGCCAAACTCACCATTCTCAACCCAAAAAAAGTACACCCAAGAACACAATGGAAGAAGTGGGTATCTCAGATTTGTCCTTTACAACAATAAATTACAGGACACGAGAAAAAAGAGAATGAATTTATGAAAACCCACCTTCTCAATAACCTTTTTCCAGGTTTAACTCCGTCTATAGGTTCTACTATCTCCCTCTTCTCGTTGACTCAGGCCCGTTCTCCACCGGCTAAAGCCCGGCAACCGATTCCGACAGACGAAAGTGAGAAAAAGATTGGAACTTGGCGGAAATTTTGAAACAGGAGAAGTTTTCCTTGATCGTAGGAGTACAGAATCTGCAGAGAACAGTGAAGTGATTGGGTTTTAGGGTTTGAATTTTTTGGAGTGCATCGGTTATGTATTAAAAGCGCGGTATTTTGGGGCTCGGTGTCGTTATGAATGAATGCGATCGGGATTTCCTTTTTATTCTTTCTTTATTTGCTTTCATTACTTTTTGTTTTGCATCCGGCAGCGTGCATGACAGACCGTCCTTCGCTGAATTCAAATCTTTTCGATAATTACCCCGCTGCCCTCTCTTCAACGCTTTGACGATCGTACCCTTGAGGGTTTCCTTCTTATTTTTTACTGCAAGGAGATTATTACATTTATAAACAAAATGGCTTCATTAAGGTTGTCAAACCGGTTTATGCCAGTGTGCCGGTTTAGCAAGTGAAATGGTTCAACCGGTGGTACATACCGGTTTGTGCCGGTCAATATTACAAATAAAATTATAAATACTCATATTTAAACATGACATTTAACGTCAATACCTAAACATTTATATTTGAATCCAACAAATAACATCAATATTTAACTTTTATACTCATAAAATAAATAATAAACTAATTTTTATCAATTAAATTCTCTAAAATAAGGTCATTTTACTTAGAGATTTGTATATCGCTCATGCCGGTCATACCGGTGGTGTCGCGCCGGTTTTATGACCGGTTACGGTTGAACCCGGTACAACCGGTGGCACGCCGGCCGGCGTGACAACCATGACTTCATTTGCTTGTTGGAGTTCGGGGAAAATACTTCTGGTACCAGTTAAGTTTGAGAATTGGGCCAGAC
The DNA here is from genome assembly GCA_946122785.1 of Linum tenue. NCBI lineage: Eukaryota > Viridiplantae > Streptophyta > Magnoliopsida > Malpighiales > Linaceae > Linum > Linum tenue. The sequence continues at coordinate 56,516,019 of CAMGYJ010000002.1, forward strand.
ATACCACTTAATTTTGAATAGGGTGTCGGTTATCATTAAAGTCACCAAAATGTACATCCGTCTAGTTTTCCATCCAACCCAACATTTTCATTACTTTTTGGTACCCAAAACTTTTAAAAATATCCAAAACTATATTTCGACAAGTTTTTATCTAATATAGAAATTTAAAAACCTTCTAAACATAACATTACTAAAATGACTAATCAAAATTTTCAATAAAATAGATGTGTTAGTAAAAATAATAAACAAATATCAAGAAGAATAATAAATATATAGAATATAATAATAAATCATTAAAATCAATATTAGAAGATCTATTTAAATCACTAATCCGATAAGAAGTACCATTAAAAATAGTTAAAATAGAATCTAATCGATCATCAATACATCAAGACCAAAGAATGATAAATGGAACATAGTTAGAAAGAAATAAACATATTACAGTAATTGAAGAAAATTTAGAACGAAGTAACCAAGAAAATTATACAACATCCAGATGATGTATGAGAATTAAATATAGCATCCTCATATTATTTATATCGATATAGAATTCATATGATATATTTGCTTAAGCAAATTATTCGATTATTATAACACATAATTGTAATTTAAAGTACTTATAATGATAATTGATTCTACATTTCCTATTCAAAAATTGGTTTGGTATCAAAATCTTTAAAAAAAATCAATTATTAGAAAACATAATGATAATTAAAAATACTTATAATAATAATTGATTTTAAATTTTCTATTTAAAAATTAATTTGGTATCAAGTTTTCAAAAGAGGATACCAATTAAATAATAAAAATTGATGTTTTTCATAAGTCAAAATGATTTTTTACAATAAGAAAAGTAAAAGGACTAATTAAGAAATTTAGAAAACAAAATATTCCAAGAATATTCTGTTAACTTTAACGGAATGCACTAAACATTAAACTTAAGTGGTACCGGGTGCACAAATAATAGAGTTCAGTGGTACCCGCGCCCTATTCAAACTTAAGTGGTATGTCTGCCCCAATTCTGAAACTTAAGTGGTATCCGAGGTATTTTACCATTGAAGTTCAAAATTAGGATTTTGGTTAGAACTTGAGTTTCTAAAATCTTTTGATTGGTTAGAGATTTCGTTGTATAATAGATTTGAAAGATTACATTGTTTCCTAGTTAATTTGATTCTGAATTGTTGTATTATAGATTTATATCTTTAAAATGTATATTAGTTATTGCCCTTCTTCTTATTAGTTTTATAACTTTATTTGTGTTTCTAGTTTTATACTTTGTGGTCATATTGCTAATTTGTGCTTCGAGATTGACTTCTTATACCATGCTCATAAAATTATTAGTCACAGGACTTTAAAATGTGTAGTTAATAACAATATATAGTTATAATCTTACAATTTATGGCTAAAATTTGTTTGTTAGAATCATTGTTGACACAACAAATGCGATTCATAGCTACAGCTAAAATTTGTTTGTTAGACTCATGATTTAACATAACTAGAAATGTGTGCGGCTGAAAGGTATTACTTGGGGTAAATGACACATTTGGTCACTGAGATTACTAAATCGTGTCATGTTTAGTCACTAGAAAAACTTAATATCAATTTTGGTCACTCGAATTACTGAAACATATCACATTTAGTCACTCTCCCGTTAGCCTCTGTCCACCTCCGGTCACTCGAATTACTGAAACATGTCACATTTAATCACGCGAATTACTGAAACAAGTCACATTTAGTCACTCTCCCGTTAGTTTCCGTCCAACTCCATTAAAATCCCAAGTTATCATGTGAGATTATAAATCTATGAGACCCATGGATTTTGAGAAAAAAAACTTCAAATCCATGGGCCCTACATATTTATCTAAAAAAAATTTGGCCAAGCAATCAAAGGATTGTGATCAAATCCTTGATGGTTAGGATTGTGATTCAGACTAGGAGCTTGCTCAAGCAGAAAAAAGTCGATTACTGGATATTGTATCTTTCTTGGAGTTCACTCATCACTTGGAAAGCCAAAAAGCAAGCAATTGTCTCTAAGTTTTTAAGAATGTAGCTTTGTTTCAATTGTCGTGTGAACTTCAATGGATTACACATTTACCGAAGTACTTGGATGCTGAATATGAGGGTCCAGCTACCATCCAACGTGAAAACAAATATGTAGTAAACATGGCAGAAAGTTTGGTTTTTCACGAGAGAATAAAACATATTTAGATAGACTGTCATGTTATAAGAGAAAGAGTAAATACATATTGATAGATTTGAATTATGTGTATACCGATTGCAATCTAGCCGACATATCTACAAATGGATTGAGCACACAATGCTTCAAATTGGTTATATTCAAGCGAGAGTGTACAACATATACTTACCAGCTTGTGAGAGTTTTTGAACATAATGGGCAAATCAGTGAAGGACGAAAAGAAGGAAAATAGCTCTAGTTGAAGCAGAATGAACAATGAGCAACCAAATCCAACCCCATTCAACCGATCCAATACACAAGCGGAAACACACCATTTTTTTAGTTATTAATAATATATAAAAATTATTTTAATTTATTTAGTTGTAAATCAGTAGTAAAATGACACTTGTCCTTTGTTCTTTGGACAAGGTCGTTAGAGGTCGTTTGTCCTATATCTTTGTGTATATAAATCGCAGCTCTGCTGCTAGTGAAATGAGTAATATATTTCACCGAATTTTGTCCTTTTCCCTCAATCATTCTCACCAGTATTGGGGTAAAGGTAGCTTAAGAGCTCTGTTTTCAGAACCGGATCGGATGTTGAACCAGAAAAGTTAGTGGTTTAGGATTTAATGGTTAACCGTAACAAAATCGTTAGTTAATTGTGGTAGAACCGTTCACGATATATAACATACAAGACTTGTGTATTATATTAATTTAAGAATAAAGTTATCATTTACTATAAACAATTTTATTTTCATATTATCACCCAAATATCTAATAAATATTCAAACCATTTCACAAAAGAAATCATAATTTTTTCAATTCAAATTAATTACGATGCCAACCGGTAGTGGCCCACGGAAAGTCGACAACAAAGTTAGAAAATGAGAAGAGGAAGTAGTTATAAAATTAATAATGACGGTTTGACTGCCCTAGTTTATGTTAAAGTATTTTCTAAAAAACATTGTGGTTAAAATAGTGGACCAGTTAAACTGTGGTAGTTCATCTGATTTTATGTTGAACCGTGAAAAACCGTTTGATCCACCAATAACTCTCCAAGCAATGAACCAGACCGTTCTCGTAACTGTTTTGGCGATTCTACTAGCCCAGTGATTCGGTTTGATTCTTATAACAAGCCTTAAGAGTCAATATTGGTTGGTTAACAATAACATTACACATAGATGCTGTGAAGGGATTAGAGCCATGAAATGACTTTTGAAGCTCGATCTTGGCTATCCCATATGATATGTATGAGCGTGTTAACTCACCATGGTAATATGGTATAACATCTCCATTCTTGGCTTTGACCTCGCATGAAAAAAAAAATGTAAAGCCGCTGCTATTTGAGGATTTTAGGGGTTGATTGGCTTATTAAATCTTTTAATTGATGTGTTATTGTCAAGACATGTATTGATGAATTTAATATATTATAAATTATAATCTTTGATATATGTGGTTGTGTTTTCAATAATTAAAAGTAAAAGTTAAATTTTAATGGGAATGTCATACGCCTTCTTTTCAATGCAAAAAGTATATTTTAAAGGATAGAATTGAAACAAAAAAGAAATAACAATCTCAATTGAACAATCACAAAAACCATAGCTAAAAGTTAAGATTGTACAACCATTCATTTTGAATGATTGTTTCTGTCGCATCAATCAAACAATATATGCATTAAGTCCGTGTGAAAATAAAAATAAGCATTGCATTCCGAGAAAAAAATACAACTATTGCAACAATCTCACTAAAACAATCGAAAAACCCAATTATCCTTTAATCTCTACAATAACATCCAAGGGTAGTTTATTTGGGAGACGCAAAATCGCCTCTTTTGGCGAACGTGAATGTCTCGTGATTATGGAGAACATCCGACTTAATCCAATGCTCTCAATATCAAAACGGGTGCTGTTGTTACCGTTGGACGAAGACATTGATGTAGTACAATGATATTTCAGTGTTAGAGTCGTGGAGTGTGTTGTTGTAGTTCTTTTGCAAGGAACAAAATGCTCATATTTTCATTGACAAAAAACTAAAGAAAGGTGAGATAATGCCGAGAGTCATTTTTGGGGAGGGGTTACATAGCTCACTAGGAAATACAGAGGGCAATGCCCAGGGAGAAGGAGAACCCAAGCAATGGCGGTCGCCGTCGGTGGAAATATGGTTCCTCACGTTATGTCACGTGCTGAGTCTCGTCGGGATGAGGCGGTTGTTTGTTTAGTTTTATCAACCTCCACTTTTCTTAATTGATCAACTATTACTGGTCGAACAACAAAAATATAAAACAGATAATCTTGGATAAAAAAAAATTATTATTATTGGTCGGGTGGGCATTCGGTCGGTTCGGTTTCGACCGAACCGAAATTATGAATACCGGGTCCCCGAATTTTCTCAAATCTCAACCCGAATTCGAATAGAATTATAATTCGGTCCGGTCGGTTTAAACCGAATTATAATTCGGTTCGGTTTTTCACACAAAACCGAATTTGTAAAACTACTTGTATTTTCTCACTTTTAAATTATTTTTCACCCCTAATATAATATAAACAATAAATATCAATTATATGCATCATCAATGATAAAACCAAACTTTTCAACACATAAGTCTTAAAACATTTCATATTATGTAAATATTGATATATGGATGACCATTGCCATTACCACATTAGATGCTCACTTGAGAGTTACATGTAACCCCTATTCCTACATTATTATCTCTCATTCATATGCATTGATATAAGGATGTAGTGGTTACCAAAGTGTGCCTATAAATAGAGCATATTATTGTATCAAAAGTGAAGAAGGAATAAGAAAGCTCAATTCCCCCTATCTTCTTTGTGTCTTTCCCTCTCTAATCTTCTCTTGTAGTTGTTTATATTACATTAGTTTCATAACACGTTATCAGCATGAAGCTCTGCCAAAATTATCATTGCTCAAAGACTCTTGACATAATCTAAGATATTGGAGTAAGATCACAATATGATCAAGGTATGTAATTCTTAGATCCTTTCTTATCTTATTGTCTTATTTGTGTTGAGATTATCTCATTCCAATATATCAAGATGGGTGCTACTTCTCGTATCCATTGATATTTTATCACGTCGATCTATTTGGATTAACAAGAAAAGTAATATAAGTGATGAGTTAATTTCTCAGTTCTCAGTGTTATCTTATTCTTATCCATCATACATTGATATGTGGAAAATGCAAGTTCCAAGAGCCCATATATTCCCCAGAAGTGGAAATTGAAGAATCCAATGGCAAAGAAAGAAGTGGACATGGTAACAAGAAGATTGGTTTTGTATGTTACCATTGTAATGGAAAATTGCATTTGTCTCGTACCCGTTGTACGCAAAAGACCTTATTCTACCAAGAATCAAAGGGAAAAGCTAATTCATATACGCTCCTGCAATATCAATATTATGGAACATATTTTTTGTATTATAAGTTGATATATTCTGCATTAAAGATGAAAATGATATCACTTGAGAAATTTTCATTTCCAGAAGTGAATGAAATAATCTATTCTCCGAAGTGAATGGAGCTATAAACATAATTATATATATGTTAAATGTATTGTTTGGATCTTTTCACCAGAAGTGAGAAAAGAGGAGTAAAAGGATAACTATAAATAAGGATGACACCACAATTGCATTATCAAAGTCATGATAACATACTGTACCTGTTGTACATTATAATGTAGAGCTCACCTAGTATGCTTTAAAGCATAGATGCTTTAATATGTTAATAACCATTGGATCTTGTTCAATAATATCAGCCATTGGATCTGATTAAATTTGTTAATATTTTATTTACTTTTCCTACTGGTAACTGGCTGCGTCGGTTTGGCTGGACGCTGGAGAAGAGCAGCGGGAAAGTTGTGTGTTGGTTTCATACAGGGCAATGATGATAACGGGGATCGATGATCGGCGATACTGGACCCATATTCCCTCCGACGAGTCCAGGTAACTCCGACGACTTCTTGAATAATCGGTTGAGCATGGCCTTGTCTTTCTCCTTTTCGGGCACAAGCCGGCGGCGGGAACTGATGCAGAACAGGGGATGTGTTCGCCGGCCTCTTGCCAGTGAGCTCTGGGCAAATGACAAAGGCAAACCCCTACTTCTGAGACCAATTTTTGCGTACTCTAAGGATCTTCCGTTTTGCTTTTTTTTTCTTTTTTAAAATGCCTTCTTAATTACAATGATAACACCCCTAAACCTTCGGAAATTGGAGTAAATTTGGAGTATAAGTCTTAATGATTTTGGTTTTTTACTCTTCGTGCAGTGGTAAATATCCATCCACTAATTTGAATGAGCTATTCCCTTAAATCGGTATCATTCTAAATATTAGAATCTTTCTGGCCATAATCAAGATAATAATGTCATCTCCTCTAATTAGGCGTAGGGTTATTCCATTATTACACCCGCAAACAGAGTCTCCTTTGTTTTTCTCGCAATCATACCATAATAGTGTAGACAACATTTCTATTTATTGCCAAGCAGTAAAGTGGTATAACCCAAACTTATACTTATATGCTATAGTACAACTTTAAATTGTACCTACACTTTCCAACAAATCCCTCTATGGTACAACCTAAACTTGTACCTATATGCTATGGAACAAGTTTAAGTTGTCCCTACACTTTCGAACAGATCCTTTTACGGTAGAACCAAACTTCAAACTTGTACCTATACGTTATGATACAACTTTAAGTTTTACCTACACTTTTTAACAAATACCTCTATGGTACAACTCAAAATCGTACCTATACTTGTGGTACAACCTTATGTTGTACCTACACTTTCTAAAAATCCTTCTATAGTACAACCCAAACTTGTACCTATACTAGTGGTACAACGTTAAGTTGTACCTATACTTGTGGTACAACCTTATGTTGTACCTACACTTTCTAAAAATCCTTCTATGGTACATCCCAAACTTGTACCTATACTAGTGGTACAACGTTAAATTGTACCTACACTTTTTAACAAATACCTCTATGGTACAACTCAAAATCGTACCTATACTTGTGGTACAACCTTATGTTGTACCTACACTTTCTAAAAATCCTTCTATGGTACAACCCAAACTTGTACCTATACTAGTGGTACAACGTTAAGTTGTACCTACACTTTTTAACAAATCCCTTTATGGTACAACTCAAAATTGTACCTATACTTGTGGTACAACCTTATGTTGTACCTACACTTTCTAAAAATCCTTCTATGGTACAACCCAAACTTGTACCTATACTAGTGGTACAACGTTAAGTTGTACCTACACTTTTTAACAAATCCCTCTATGGTACAACTCAAAATTGTACCTATACTTGTAGTACAAAACTTATGTTGTACCTACACTTTCTAAAAGTTCTTCTATGGTACAACCCTAACTTGTACCTATACTAATAGTACAACCTGAAGTTGTACCTACACTTTGTCAAAATCCTTCTATGGGTACAATCCAAACTTGTACCTATACCATGGTACAACTTTATGTTGTACCTACACTTTCTCACCAATCCCTCTATGGTACAACTAAAAATTGTACCTATACATATGGTACAACTTTGTGTTGTACCTACACTTTATCACAAATCTCTCTATGGTACAACTCAAAATTGTACCTACACGCTATGTACAATTTTTAGTTGTACCTACACTTTGTGAAACAAATTCTTCAATGGTACAACTGAAACTTGTACCTATACGATATGGTACAACTGTAATTTGTACCTACACTTATATACATTGATTCATTATTTACAAGATTGCCATTAATGATGTGGGACCAGTCATTTAGTGGGTTTACGTCCCCAACAGGTCACTTTTATTTTTTGTTTTTTTATAGCATGGGTGCTATAGAGCACACTAGAAGGGCTCTATAATGTATAATGAAACGCATATATAAATTTAAAATCATCTAGTTAGTGATGGTATTGTTCCAAATAAATCTTATTTAATTTTCACAATTGTAGTATTATGACTCTTATTTCTTTTATGTTTTATTGTGACGTTATTTTTCATGCATAATTTAATTTGATAACCTTTATCTAGAATAATTAACTTGATAAATTCATCAATTTAGTCTTAAGTTTGAAATATTCTCATTTATTATGTTTTTATAAAGTATGAGTACTAGAAAAATTCCATATAAACTATATGGTAGAGTACATAAATAAGAAAAAGCTTCCGAAGAGCTTATGTTTGGTTACTTGAAGTAACTAAATTATGTACTCGTGATAACAATTTGTGATGATATTCACTATGAATTTGTGTTTACTAAGAATGCATCAAATCATAAGTCCCCGGAAGGGTGGAATACGGTACAAAATATGATAAAGCTTTAAAGGGAGCTAATTTTGTGGCCTGAAGGGACCAAACTACCTAGTGATGATGCATTACCCAATTAAAAGGATATTCGTAAAATGAATATCTTATCAAGAAAATAGTGAAACTAATATTTGCATCACAAATATTAGTACAATTAGTACACATAAAAGTGTAAACCAGAAGTTTACAAGATTTGATAACTTGATAATTGGTTGGTCCGGTTATACCATCCCAGATCTTGATGTGAAAAAAGTTCTTTGAGAATTCATGAGAACATCATATGAGAAGTCAAAGAACTCTTCAAATAAAAGAGTTATTGTGGCATGTTTGTTCTCAAGGAGAATAGAACAATTGATCATCCCTTGTATAAGAGTTGACAAATCTTTTGAGATTTTATGGACGTGTATGCAGAACAATACATCAGTCATGTGGATCATTTGTGAATTTTATGGGTTGCTGCATCAAATGGATGATCACTTTTATTTTATCTAATCGCAACCCGATGTTTGCGAGATTGATTGCCGCACTATGGATACATTTTGATGGTTATCCAATCAAACATCACTTTTCTTAAGAGAACAAACTGAGCCTTCTGGTCTCTTGTCGAGGACATGCTAGCTAGCAAGTGATAGTATTGGTTCACATCTAACCAACAAGTTATCATAAGTTCCCCCCTTTTACAAATGATATTGGTCAAAAACCTAACATTTCTCATATGAGAATATCAGGGTGTGCCGCATACATCCCAATTGCTCCACCACAGTATTTTAAGTTGATTCTCGTTGGAAATTGAGAATTTGTGTTGGGTATGAATCCCAAATGGGAAATTTGTTTGCGAAATTATTGTTTTGATGAATCACTTTTCCAACATTAAGGGGGAGAAAAAAAACAGCTAGACAAAGAGATGAGTTGGAATGAGTTATCATTATCTAGTTTTGATCCTCAAAGTAAGAAACATGAACCTGAAGTTCATAAGATGAACTATCATTACCAACTATCAAATGCCTTTACTGGCCATACGAAGTGACCAAGTCACATATACTAGCTGTGAATGCTCCAACTAAATTTGATATCCTTGTTGGATACTCTAATATAAAAAAAATGTGTATGAAAGAGCGCATGAAGCGTGATAGACCAATCGGTTCCAATGATAAACATCCTCGAGAAAGAAAAGGAGCTGTAATTAGAATGGTCAACTCGAGGACATGAAAACTCAAGAAGAGTAACCAAGAATTAAGTATAATTGTAGTTCCAGAAGAACACATGTCTCTGAAAGTTGTGAAAGGGAAGAGATCTCAAAAACATATTAGACTACAATACTGGAACCGAAATGAAGTCATTGTCGACGAAATTTGTTTGTTGTACTTCAGTACTGAATACGATATATACAAGTGAGGATCAAGAGTAAAAATCTATTGATGCATGCAAATGATGATGTTATTGGCCAATATAGAAAGAAATCATGAAACTTGCTCAAGGAGCATAAAGTTGAAGGACCAGAAGTCCTTGCACCTAAAAAGGGGCAAAAATAGCGGGATACAAACAAATTTTTGTGCTATTGGAAAGTATGAAATTGTGAGATATATCACATAATGTTTTGCAATGGGTTTCTCGAAGAGACCTATCATTGTTTAAGAGGAGTTATACTCCCCTGTGGTGGATGCAACTACATTTTCAAATCAATGTTTGAAAATTGTTGTTATAGCCTATTTGTTTGAATTCCCTGAAGATGTTATATACATTTGAAAGTCCCAGAAGGATTAATTACTCCTAGAAGGATTAATTTACCTGAAGTAAACAAGTAAAGTTCTCGAGAACATATATCGATAGACTAAGAAAACCCCTTGTGTGGGTTGAGACAGTATAGACGAATGTGAAATACTCGGCTAAGTGAGCACCTACAACAGTAGGGTGAATGGACGTTAAAAGGTTAAATCCGGATAGAGTCATTAGAGCATTTGCATTGTGCATATATAGTTGTGTTGTCTGTATGTGCTTCAAGGATTTTAAATTCTTGATTTATAAGTTGTGATTTACTTTAAAGTATGAGTTGTGTTTTATGAGTGTGCTTTGTCTAGTTCATATGTTTCTATGATGTGTGTTTTGTTAATATCTTTCATGATATGAAAGAATTGTTTGCTTCAATTTGTTTTAGTCAAGGTTTTTTTTTTGTGACGATCTCATATTATGTTGATGATATGAGTATTATTGGAGCTCCTGAAGAGCTTCCTAAAGATGTTGATTGCTTAGAGACATAAGTTAAATTGAAGGATTTAAGATCCTTTTTATGGGCAAGGAAGGTAATGTTGAAAAAGTGGGAAAGTAATTTTGCATGAACGAATTGTGTTCATCAAATAACATTAGGATCCTAAGATCACTAGAAGTCACTAAAGATCCATTATGAAATCAAGAAAGAAGTGAAACATTAGGTCCTGAAGTACCATATGTTGATGCATCAGAGCACCAATGCACCTTTCTAGCCAAGCACCATATAAACTATCATTTTGGTGTTGATAATATTAGCAAGATACAATGTTTCCCTCGTTGGAACATTGGAAAATACTTAGTTACCTCCGGGAACAATATGTGCGATTGTTCTATTATGGTATTATCAAAGAGATATTTGGTGAATTATATATTCATATCCTATAATACCATTTGATCCTCATATTGGTTGATCGGAGACGAGCTATCTCGTACATATGGTGATATAACTGTTATATATAGAAACAAAACAAACTATAATAGACAAGTCCTGAATGTATTTCGTTACACTTTGTGATCCACCATATCTAAAGGACTTGTGGTTATGAACTTTTTCCAAAGGAAATGATCCTGACGATCATGTATGAAGAAAATTTAAAGATCATGCATCAAATTGACAATCTAGAAGATTGTTCACTAACTCACTCCCGACAACAATCTTTCTAAAAGTTGTTCGTGAAATTTGAGTTCAACGACTCAATAATCTGAAGTGATGTGGTCATGAGGGGGAGCATATACGCACTGCACTCTTTTTCCCTTAACCATGGTTTTTCCCAATGGGTTTTCCTGGTAAGGTTTTTAACGAGGCAGTATGAGATAGCGTAATGCAATCTAGTGGTCATCCAAGGGGGAGTATTATGTAAATATTGATATATGGATGACCATTGCCATTACCACATTAGATGCTCACTTGGGAGTTACATGTAACCCCTATTCCTACATTATTATCTCTCATTCATATGCATTGATATAAGGATGTAGTGGTTACCAAAGTGTGCCTATAAATAGAGCATATTATTGTATCAAAAGTGAAGAAGGAATAAGAAAGCTCAATTCCCCCTATCTTCTTTGTGTCTTTCCCTCTCTAATCTTCTCTTGTAGTTGTTTATATTACATTAGTTTCATAACATTTCAAATATTTAAGTCTAAAAACAACTACAAACATAAAAATCCATCATTTGGAGCTTGCAATTATAGTATTTCGGGTTTTCGGTCGGAAATTCGGTTCAGTTGAAAAAACCCTGATTTTCGAACTATCCATATTTTTCTTCTGAATTCCGAACCGAATAACATTAATTCGGTTTCGATTCGGTTTAATTCAGTTCGGTTCGGGTTTACCGAACCGTTTGCCCACCCCTACTGGACAATGGAACATGATTTTCATAGAATTTCACAAGGTTCACATTAAAAAGAAAAAATAGCCAAGGGTAGTTTTGACACTCGGAAACGATACAACTTTCCGTCGCCCAAGTCACATGCTTCCTGACACAAAATTGGCAACAATTATTTCCCGCTCTTTCTGTTTGGCTGACTTCTTGAACATTTTCAATCGGCGGGTTCGAAAAGATCAAAACTCAAATTCCCGCGCCGAATGAACTTTCAGAAGTTGGGCCTAACAGACTTGCCTCACGGCTGTGTATTACTTACTATCTTCTTTTAGGTATGGCCCAAAGAACTTCAAGCCCACTGCTTGATCATCGAATCAATTCGCTGGGCCGGTAACTTGAAGCTACGAAAACTTGAAAACTCCCCGCTGACCGCCCGCTTCCCAGTTCCTAGTTTCTGCTGGCGTCACTCAGTATGTGAGCTCTTGTGGGTAGCTGCCTTATTTTAATGGCGGAATTATCACACCCGTGACGAATATGGTGATGCAACGCAACGCAACGCAACGCAACGCTCGCTTACCCTTTCGCCCAGTCAACCTGGTCGTCCTTTCCCAGTTCCCCGGCCGCATATAAATCGACAACCGCCACGAAATCACATCCTCACAATTTTCCCCTCTTCCCTTCTGCAGGCAGGTCTCAAACTCACCATTCATGGCACAATCAACATCCTCTTCCATTCCCCAACTCCCACTCGCCGGCCGAGTAGCCATCGTCACCGGCGGCTCCCGCGGTATCGGCCGCGGAATTGCGACCCATCTCCACTCCCTCGGCGCGAGAGTGACGATCAACTACGCCTCCAACTCAACTCAAGCCGACCTCCTCGCATCACACCTCAATTCCACCTCTCCTGCTTCTGCCGTCGCCATCAAAGCCGACATCTCAGATCCAGATCAGGTATTTAACTTAATCCAATCAATCTGATCAAACAGTTTGTTTACTCAGCTGATTAATCTTGCGATCTCGTAACTCAGTGCTCAGATTAAATCGATTTCTTTTCCAATTAACGAAAGGGGGGCTCATCCTTTTTGAACACAGGTCAATCACCTGTTTGACCAATCGGAGCAATTCTTCGCCGCCAAGCCCCACATCCTCGTCAACTGCGCCGGGATCATGGACCCCAAGTACCCGACCCTATCCGACACAGCAGTGGAGGATTGGGACGCAGCTTTCAGCATCAACGCCAGGGGAGCGTTCCTCTGCTGCAGGGAGGCGGCGAATCGAATCGTCCGCGGCGGCGGAGGGCGGATCGTGATGGTGACGACGTCCGTCGTGGGGATGCTGCCCCCGGGGTACGCCGCGTACGCAGCTTCGAAGGCGGCGGTGGAGACGATGACGAGGATCGTGGCGAAGGAGCTGAAGGGGAGTGGCGTGACGGCGAATTGTGTGGCGCCGGGGCCGGTGGCGACGGAGCTGTTTTTCGAGGGGAAGAGCGAGGAGGCGGTGAAGCGGATTGCGGAGGCTTGTCCGTTTGGGAGGATCGGGGAGGTTGGGGACGTGAGCAAGGTTGTGGGGTTTTTGGTTTCCGACGACGGGGAGTGGATTAATGGGCAGGTTGTGAGGGTTAACGGCGGATTCGTTGTCTAAACTGATGACCGACGGGTATTTTGAATCGAGAATATGCCAGACGTTTGAATAAGGTGATAGTTATGTTAAATGGTAATTTAACTCTAGTTTTGCGATTTTAAGTTCGTAGCTGTGAGGTTAAAACTTAAAATAGTTAATTTCAAATTTATAAGTGTGAAGAGCATTCATCGTGTGATCATCAAATGGTATATATATATATATATATATATATATATATATATATATATATATATATATATATATATATATATATATATATATGGGGAGTTCTACGGTACCCAGGGTGAAATCCGGGGTACCGCATACCTTGAGTAAGAAAACACTATCCAAAATTTGAATTGACTGATCTTCCGGACATGATACTATGCTCTAACCCTAAAAGATCAACATCTAGGTCTTAATTCTTTAAATCTTATACCCCAAGATCAATTTAATTAGAAACAATAATCGACGGTTATGATTCGTCCAAATATAGGCAAAAAATCAATGCACCATATTAGGGTTTATAGTTTATGATTTAGATAATTAGGACCTAGGGTTCACTCATTAACGGTTAGGGTATAGTATCATGCCCAAAAAACCTGCTAATTCGAGGTCTAGATAGCGTTTTCATACTCAAGGTATGCGGTACCCCAGATTTCACCCGGGGTACCGTAGAAGGCACCATATATATATATATATATATATATATATATATGGTGCCTACTTCGGTGCACTCACTTTTTTGGGTGCATTCAGTGCACCCACCTCTAAAAGTGGTCATAATACATTAAATTTTGAAATTTAATGGGTTGTATTAGTCTAATATGATGATATAACATAGAATCCCAATTAATCAACCCATTACCCTAACCTATTAACCTTCAATTTTGAATCTAAACCCAAAATCCCAAATTATAAACCCTAACCCTAACCTAAATTCCTAAACCCTGAATCATTCAAATTAAAGTGAATCTTGAATGATTTTTGTACAAATTCATGTGGTTCTTGTTCATCATACTACAAGGGATGATTGACATCGTTTTCACATGAATCGTCTGCTCAGAATGACGATTATGAGGCGGGTGCATTGAATGCACCCAAAAAAGTGAGTGCACCGAAGACATAACCATATATATATTCAGGCTAGCGTACGCCCCCATTGAGTTTTGCTATATAGATCATGAATTAATCGGAGTTTGGGGCATGATATTATACCCTAACCTCTAATGGGTGAACCCCAGTCCCTAATTTTCTAACCCAAACCATGAGGTTCGTTTAATCTTAAAATGAAAACCAATGAAAATTTCGACGAATCAGAATCGTTGATTTTCATTTTTAAGATTAAACGAATCTCATGCCTTGGGTTAGTGAATTGGGGACTGGGATTCGCCCATTAGGGGTTAGGGGTATAGTATCATGTCCCAAACTCCGATTAATTCTTTGTCTAAATATCAAAACTCAATGGGGCGTACGGTAGCCTAGCGTACGCCCGGACGTACGCTAGCCTTTGCCATATATATATATATATATACTAGTATAAGCCAGTTCACTATTGCTTTGCGTTGAGCGAGAACATGATATTTGAAAGATTGACAGTTTGAATTTTGACCCAAAAATAAGGCAAAATATAATTGTGTAGCCAAAACTTTGACGATTTTGTCAAATATAGACACATTTGGCGAAATACAAAAAATAGCCACTTTTGTCCTATCTTTGACGGTGTCAAGTAACGGACTGACTATACTAACGACATTGCTGAGTTGCCAACCGTTAATCAATTAAAAATGTGAGGTGGAAACTAAAAATAAATTTTATTTTCTCTCTCCATCTCTCTTCTTCCCCATCCCTTCCCCAGCCGAAACTCTCATTCAATTAAAATCCGATTGGGATTTCTGTAGTTGAACCCTCCCGATTCTCTATTCTTCAAACTCTCACGATTCTTCCATCACCGCTGGAGAATCTCCATTTACATAATCTCCGAACTCGCCATTAAGATCGAGGATGATTCTTGAGCAGAGGGAGAAGGAAAAGATCGTGCTTCTGTCTTCCACCTCCTAGAGTTCCAGTTCCACCGCCGGTGCTCCCTCGGATCAATCAATCGAAGGGCATCAACTTTCTCCCTTCGCTGCAAATCTGGGTTTCGAAAGTTGGATCTCGAAAGCATCAAATCAGGATTTTAATCGAGAAAATGAAGTCAGGGGAAAAGAAGATGAAATCTGGGTTTCAATCTCCCTCCGTCCTCCGATCTTCCCCTCACACCCACCATTGTCAATCTCCGATCTCCGATCTTCCACCTCTCTCTTCCCTCCGATTTTCCCCCAAACTTGCAGTGCCGCGACGATTAGAATCCACAACAGCGTTGACCAAATTTGTAAACCCCAAACACAGATCTGGGCGGGGCACATAAATAGTAGCGACAACGACTTGGGCGACGAGGATTACATGGGCTCGACGACGACCACTAATTTTCAGAAGGCGGTGCGTGAGTCGAAGGTGATGGGGATGGCTATGTTATGATATTGGTGCTGCTCTGGTTGATGCAGAGAAGACGAGTAGTGCTGATGGGGAAGTAGAGGAGCGACTAGCGGGATTTGTAGTTCTTGGTGCGAATTTCGCGGAGGGTTAGGAGCGGATGAGGGATGCTCGATTAACCTCGGGAATCGCAAGAAGGGCAGCTCGAGCGGCGTGGAAACAGAGAAGGCTTGTCAGGCTTCTACGAGGCGGAGGCGGCAGATATGAGAGGAGGAGCCACCGGAGGAAACGCCGGCGTTTGGAAGGAGATTGAGGCGGAGATGACCCCGCGTCCGTCAGCGAGGTGTTGATTAAGAATCGGAGGGATAACGGACAAGGCAGTGGCGGAGTTGCTGGAGATTCTGAGGGTGAGAGCAGCGACTCGTGGTGGCTCTGGCTTCGGACTTTTCTTCGGTTTTTGCGCTTTTGACCTCCAATTATCCCAAAACTCGTCATCGGCCCTTCCACAAATGCTAGGACCTGAAATGTATCAAAACAAGCACAACCTAGCGTGAAATATGTCGAGGAACGATGAAATACTAAGCTAAACAGATAAGAAATTAGGGGTAAAATGTGTACATTTGGACCCGAATCACGCCCCCACACTTAGACGTTTGCTTGTCCCCAAGCAAACCATTCTCAACCTAGGTAATATTTCAACCTACAAAGATAGCTAGGGGACATTTCAAAAGGCACAAGACTGTGAATCTCAAATGACTATTTGGGCATCGACACTCGAACCGTCTCAAACAATTCCGACATCCACCACAAATGACATTCAATTGCATAAAAAATGGGCAAATGAAAAGTTCTCATTCTATCCACAATCAATGCAAGTCAAAACTGGGCCACTAATCAATCACAACCGACCATGCATAGAACTCAAGTCAAAGGATTTGACAACGGGGCAACATAGGTACTCACCGGGATAGATATGAACGTGCAAGAACAAGAATGAATCGCTCACTCTCGACCAGTGGGGTCAGGACCTTTTGGTGCAAAAGATGTGCACAATCTTCATAACTCATCCCTGCCATCTCACCACCACGGCGGCAACCTCTAAACGCTAGAGTTCACGAGATAGTTGTCGTCACTAGCTCGTCCAGCTGTCTTAGACGCGGGTTCAGATGACTGGCAATTGTCTTGGACATGGGGGAAAGGCCTTTTGGGTGGTGGCAAACACAACATGAGGTTCTACATCTTCAACCTAAACGCAAAGGTTCTACGATCACCCACCATGAATTACATTTAAGTGCTCTTCCTCGGTCTTCTCTTGCTATCACCTTTCGATTTGGTAGTGAAGGAGTTCTAAAACAATGTGGGGGTCTCAATGGCTTGAATGCCAAGAAACCCCTCCTAGAGCATACACTTTGGTTTTCGTGGCACTCTCTATTTTATTTACCCCGTTTTATTACCTCTTTTTCGATTCTCTTTTCTTTCTTTTTATTTTATTTTCTTTTTGAGGGGGGGTACTAGAGAGTAATACCTTTGCCACCTTTACTTTTAAGGACCAATGCTCTCTTTTTGAAGAACTCACTCCAACACTACACTTCATTTTGCATTCCTAGCAAGAACCGCACACAATCCTCCTATGTAGAACCTCGATGGAACTCAAAAGAGAGAGCTATGTGATACAAAGACGACTCATGTATAGACATGAAGAAAGGATTGGAGTCGTTCTATCAACACCATTAAGCTCACAAGCAAGAAGCTCCTAACATAAGAACGACCCTCGAAGTCACAAGGCTCAAAGGGGTTGACTAAGGGATAACAAATTTCGGGATAATCAATATTTGGGCGTGGATTAATCCTATGCATCCATCCTACTCGCTAATGACAACTGTAATGCTACACATCGTGGTGAGAGGGAACTATCACACCAGAAGAAAACGATCGGCTCAAAACTCACATGCTACCTAGCCGCCAAATCGTCTATTCCACATTCACAAACTCGATGCATGGCGATTGTAATCGAAGAGTAAACAAGTCAAGACATCTCATTCATTTAAGCACACATGATAACTAAGCCTTCGCACAATCCTAATGCACTCTCAGTCATCTTAATAGGATGCACGCGACTATATGCAACAATTCAAGAACGATGCCAAATAAGCACGAGATTCATCATCCAACCGGCCATTTTGAACAAGCATTGCTTGGAGCCCTAAAATTGTTTCAAGTTTGGGCATACATCAAGGCTCCAAGCATTCAAAATCACACCAAACATTCACACTCACATGCATATTGGACTACCCCCCCCCCCCCCACACACACACTTAAGCTCGACATTTCCCTCAATGGCGTAAAAGAAGGGGATAGAACGATGTTACCGGTCAAGTTGTGAATGTTTGTGCTCAGGAGCAGAGGGCGGGTGAGATCCGGAAGAGGAAGGAGGCGAAAAAACATCACCAAAATCTCTCCAATGGTCTTCTTATTGAATGGAAAAAGAAATGTGAACTGTTGATGGTTGGGTTGCCTCCCACCAAGCACTTCTTTAACATCGTGAGCCGGACAGTTGTTCTTCAAGTTTCGGTCCACTCAAAAACCTCCTTGAAGTTGAGGTTCTCGTCGGTGAGATGAAATCTCAAGCCACGAGCATTGGACGAATCCATGATTGAGGGCTCGTGAACATGAGTTGTCATGAGGCTCCATCCACGAGACCTCTCCTTCTTTCTCTTTGCCCCACACCATGTAATGCATCGTCGCTTTGCTTCCATCGCATCCACCAAGAGGGATCCCCGATGGTTTGGCATTGGCTTGGCAAAGAGCCACAAATGAGTCCTTCTCCAAAAGCGCGTTGAGGTCGGGTGGAAAGCTTTCATAGCCCTCGTAACTTGTGGATGCTTCATCTACCACGACCTTGTCCTCATCTTAGACTCCACTTGCCCCTTCTTCTTCACCTTCAACCTACCTTCCTTCTTCAAAATTTGATTCCTTCCAATGGGAACACCCAAGATCTTCCTCCTCTTCAATGCTCACTTCCTCCTCTTCAACTACTTCTCCCTCCTTCCCATTCATGTCTTCAAACACGGTATGGAGGTCAAGATGCCATGCAAGCTCATAGAAGGGATTATCTTGCTTCTTCGCACTCGTGTCTTGGTCTTCAAAGTTGCTTTAGGGAAGGGGAAGATGATGGGAGCAGTCAATGCAACCTTCTTGTTCATACTCACCACGGGCGCTCTCCGAGGTGAGTTCGTCTTGCTCCACATGGTTGTCATTGATCGCTCCTTCAACCTCCTCTTTCTCCTCCAATAATGAGAGGCGATAGTTCTCACAAGCTCGTGTCACTTTCTCTTATAGTGTTAAACCAGGAGGAGGGAGGGGTTAGAAATCCATGTCGGAGCTCATTCTTCCAAAGGTCTCATGGCTTGCCTCTTCGACCTCCTCCTTCTCTTCTTCAAATGGCGGGAGGTGATTGTGAGCAAGTTGTGCACATGTTTGCTCAACAAGCTTTTCTTGCCTCTTCGCGCGTCAAAGGAGTTCCTCCGATAGCCGTAGGAAGAATGAGTCGACAGGGTCGGCGATTGGAAGGTCCGATTTGGAGCATCCTTCGTCGGTACCATGGGCAAATTGCTCCACCATGAGCTCCCAGTTTCTCTTTGGCTCCGGTTGTGGAGTGGCACATGGTCTTGATGATTGTCCCATGAAGGCCTCCATGGCCAACTCCAACTTGGATTTCTCCTCGCGTTGAGGAGGGAATTTTTCTTCATAAGGCGAAGCCTCATCATACCCCCAATGGTATGGTTGTTCTTCTTGGAAGGGGGGTTGGTAATAGAACCTAAATCCTTGGCTTCCCCCTTCGTGTTCACTCCATGAAGCTCCGGGGAACCCCATTCGGCTGGTTGTGGATACCCCCACCTATTGTAGAAGCCATTGGGATCCATGATTCATAACCTACACAAACAAAAACACAAAAACAAAATCAAACCAACAGAAACCACCCTTCTAAGAGAAGAGTGGGTAAACAAAACACAACACGAAACACAAAACGGAAACAAAAAGGCAAGATAGAAAATGCTCGAGTAACACTAAGCGACCTTTTCAAAATAATGGACCGTGGTTCCCCGGCAACGGCGCCAAAAACTTGACTCGCACGGAACTACACCAAAAATTAATTCCGACTAGATTCTAAGTTTTTAAACTCTAGCCGGGTGCAGTATAGAGCAAGTATTTAAATTGTCAACCCGGGCCGGTCCATGTACCCCTACTTCAATCGCTTAGTTTGTTATCTAGAAAGCAACTTTAGGATTTAGGTCCAATGTAACTACAAACTAACCAAGCAAAGAAAGGTAAGTAAAGGAAAATTCTAACTAAAGGAGTTTCACCCAGGAGTTGCTTCCCCCTAAATAGCTACCAAGACTCGCTGGATTGAATGAAGTCGTGTGGTGTAGATGGTTGTGAACCGCGGGGGTGAGCAACTAGTGATCGACTTGTCACAGAATCAATTCACTAGCGATCGGTTTGTCACGGGATCGATCCACTCACCAAGTCTAGGGGAACCGCTAGGAGGAGCAACTAGTGATCCATTTGTCACGGGATGGATTCACTAGAGATCGATTTGTCACGGAATCGATCCTCTCACTTAGTCTCTAGGGGTTGCCTAGGTCTCTCCCTCAAACCGGAGTTTGATCTGCTTAATCACAACCAACCTAGATGCAAACTTGAGTCAAAAGGGGGGGGGGGTGCTCATCTCTAACCTAGATAGTAGGCACAAAGAGCCCAGGAAACCTAAGCTTGTCAAGCCTACCTAAAAAGGTGCGGTTTTCCTCTAATCTAGGTTATGCAAGCACACGAGATTTGGAAAGCGCAACTAAGCACAATCACCATGAAAACACCTCTAGTACTCAAATTGATGCAAACCCATACAAAATCATTCATTCTAAACAAGTAACTACCAAGTATTAGTTAGGGATCTACAACACTCAAGAGAAAAGAGTGAGTTTCTAGAGAGAGAAGAGAGTGACTACAAATTTGTGCTCAAGATCTTCTTCTTCTAGGCTTGAATCCTTATCTTCAAGATCCACCCAAGCCTCCAATGATGCTCCAAGATCACTCTAGCGACCGTGACAATTTCACTTCAGACTTTTCTTCGGTTTTTGCGCTTTTTGACCTCCAATTATCCCAAAACTCGTCCTCGACCCTTCCACACATGCTAGAATCTGAAAATGTATCAAAACAAGCACAGCCTAGCATGAAATATGTCGAGGAACGATGAAATACTAAGCTAAATGAATAAGAAATGAGGGGTAAAATGTGTACATTTGGACCCCAATCAGGGTAGTTTTAAATATGTTTCCTTTTACTGTGGTGGGTACTATTAGGGGTGAGCAGCGATTCGGTTCATGAATCGAATCAATATTTGGAACAAATTGGGTTGGATAAGATAATTTCGATTCGATTTTTGTTCTCTTATGTTTTATTTTTAGCATGAAAAAGAAATGGATTAAAATTGAACTCGGACCAGACCGAACTGAACCAAATGAACCAAACATGTTTTGGTTTGGTTCTGGTCTTTATTTTTCCTTTGATTTTGTCTGTTCCTATCTCAATTCGAACTGGTACTGGATCTAATCGACTAATGCCTACAAGTAAGAAAATTTTTACACAAACACTATGAATAACAATTTCTACAACATTAAAATCTATACCGCATCAACTAGCACCGGGCCCGGCCCCTTGGCCGGGAAAGTCTAGACAAAAAATATGTTCATATAACATGCTTACAATATAATAGGAAGATACGACATATCACTGAAAAAAGAAATATAATTGTTCAAAGAAGAAAAGAAAAACATACAAAATAATAGGTTTTCAATACTTAAAAATGGCAAATAGTTCAAGATTAGAGTTGTTTTTCCTAAAACATACATAATGAACCCTCAGAAGGAAAGAAAAAGATTGGTCTCTAACAGATTTTAGGAATGAGATCATTTGTAACCCTAATTAATGTCTAACAGATACACCCATATTATTCCTCTTCATAGAAAGTAGAATAAGGATCAGCTGGTTTGGAAGCATGCTAGTCGTAGTCCCCGAAGATGCCTAGAAAATAGTCCGGGTTCTCAAGAGAGCTTCAAACTTAAGGCTGAGTGCAACTAATTTTGAATTACATATGTTTGTCTTTGTCAGTGTTGCTGATACTTTCACTGACTACTTTGATTGGTAAGTTGACCATAAATAATAGGGATATACCTTATTTTGACCTTGAAGTTTGTCGTAAAAGCCAAACTTGACATGAACTTGCAAATAAGACAGTTTTCAAAATTTTGAAAGAAATGGACAAATTTGGACTGAAATTTATGTTGTTCGTTAATATTAAAAGTTAAAAATTTCTTCATCCATTCAACATACAATGCTCAGGTGGCATGAACTTGATGTAAAAGACAATTTTGGCTCGAATTTTCAAATAAGATAGGTTTGTTTGCACTTTGAAAGAAATGAACAAATTTGGTCTGAAATTTGGGTTGACCTTTAATATTGACAGTTGTGATAGAGAGGTTTCGGTTGCGATGTGGCTTCCAAGTCATTTATTTATAAAGTCTAAAAAAGTGAATTTTTCAGAAGAAAAAAATACCACAAAATAGGACCCTTAGTATAGCCTAATATTTTCATATTTACTTGCATAAATCATATTAAAAGGAAAAAGAAATTGATTCAGGCCCCCAAAAATCCCAAAGCACGAAACTATCTCTCTTTGTACCCCTCTCATCAATATTAACGGCAACCTAAATTTTGGGTCAAAGTTATTCATTTCTTTGAAAATTCGTACAAAACTGTCTTATTTGAAAGTGTAGGGCAAAATAGCATATTATACCTATGACGTGAAAGTCACACCACAGTCACCTTAACATTGTATGTTGAGTCATAAAAAAAAAAGAAATGTTTGACCCTCAATATTAATAACCGACCCAAATTTCGGGTCAAATTTGTTAATTTCTTTCAAATTCGGACAAAACTATCTTATTTGAATGTTCATGCCAAAATTGTTATTTACATCAAAGTTCAACACAAAATAGGATATTATCCCTAAATAATATAGGAGTACTAAAAATATTGGACTAATGAAGTTCAAAATGTTTCAAACAACATACAACCCTGATAAAACTGCAGTCCAACCAACTAACATTTAGAACAAATGACTTTCCAGCAGGATAACACAACTATAAGTATGGGTGGTTCTATCATATTTTGATTAAGAAAATTACATAAGGAAATGATATATAGACCTTGAATGATATACTCTGAGTATGAAAATGATGTCTAGTGGCCGGAGCTAGGGACATGGTACTATACCTTAAGCCCTTACAGATTAAAATCTAGGTCTTAATTCTATGAAGCTCATATACTATGATCAATTTTATTAGAAACAATAATCGAAGGTCGTGTTTCATCAAAATACATCAAAAAAATTATGTGCATAATCTTAGTGTTTAGGGCAAGGATTGAAAACCCTTAACGTACCGGGGGTTCGACTAAACCAGTAGGCACTATGTAGTGTTGTGAAACGACTGAATCACGGTTAACCACAGTTTTCGCATAAAATACCCTCCTGCCGACTTTTTCGGTACAACCTCTGATGAGGTTTTATAATCCTTGGTTTAGGATCTATGATTTAAATAGTTAAGACCTAGAGTTCACTCGTCAAGGGTTAGAATATAGTGTCTCGTCTCGAAATCAGGTTAATTCAAAGTCTAGATTGCCATTTCTTACCAAGGGTATGAGTTACCTTTTGATTTTACTCAAAATATGATAGAAAACACTACACACACACATACTGGTATACTACAGGAGTATAGTATACTGGTATACTCCAAGAGTATAGTATACTCCACATGATCTAGACATTAGATGTACTTTGTTGAGCTCCAATCAATCTCAATGGTCAATTATAATTTTTCATTAAATTAAACTTTGGGTTTGAGTTTAGAGAATCGGGGCCTGGGGTTTATCCATTTGAGGTTAGGGTAGAGTATCATACCCCAAACTCGGTTAAAAATCATGGTCTAGATAGAGATATCTCACGAAGAGTACCTGAAGTATAATATACTCCAGGAGTACACCAGTCTGACCCATATATATGTGGTTGTGTGTGCACATATATATTTAATATTGTAATTTGATATGCAATATTCGAATAAATGATATTTGGATTGCGGTTTTAAGATTATCCTCCATTTATAAGATAGACTACCATTATTATTGAAGTCAAAATAAAATAATAATAAATGATAATCAAAGATCCAACACTAAAAATGCTTAAGAAAGACTTAGTGGGGTAGCTAACTGTGCTGGAAAAGTCATTTGATTTTCAGAATTTTGCCTCTTGTATGTTTTTTTTATAAATAAATGCAACAAATTTGTTTAGTCTTATTGGTTATGACTCTTGTCCTTGTTAGAAGAGACCCGGGTTCAAATCTTGACACTGATATTTTTTTCAAATAAAAAAATAAACAATTGCAATGACGAAAGTACCCTTCCTACTTTCACTCTCGTTGCAGAAAATTTGAAATGGAAGAAAGTTGAGTCATGAATCTCCATCATATATCTTATAGATATAAGTATGCCCACGGCAAATCGGAGGCTGAAATTCCATTAACATGGTCAAATTATATTATTCTACATTATCAATAGGATAAATGGATTACAAAGCGAAACCCATTGTGTAATACAGACTAATTAACTAGTATTAATTTAATTAATTAGTAAATATATATAGGATTTTCCGCCATTGTTTGGTTGTGTGACATTTGACCGTCAATTTTCTAGGGACAGATACGGGCGTACGGCTCATTTTGTACGAGTGCTTGGGTATCCATTTTTATTTATTTATTTATTTGGGCTAATACCATCGGAAATACCATCCTTTAGCGAAAGTGTCATTAATATTACATCGTTTTCGATATGTCATTTGTATACTAAAATGTTTTCTCCGTTAGTTGGGTCGTTAAACATAACTGGGCGATTTTTCAATGCCCAATTAGCGCTTAATAGGATCCTACGTGGCTCGCTGACGTGGCTTATTTAATGAAATGAAAAAAAAAACAATTCTCACCTCCCAGTCCTTCCCCCTCCACTAATCTCATCTTCTTCTCCAAATTTCCCCAACCCCCTAAAAAGCCAGGACAGCTCCGCCTCTGCAGCCGGCAAATCCACCACGCCCACCGCCGCCGTCGCTCCAGCTGTCACCCCAACCTCTTCCCCGGTCATCGTCCCTCCTCCCAAGACCATCCCATCCCCTTCCACTTCCAAGACCCCTGCGCCCAGCCTTCCCCATTCTGCCACGTCGTCTCCCTCCACCTCTCCAACTGCTCCGATGGCGTTTCCCTCTCCTTCACCGCCCTCAAGTCCCTCTCCACCCTCCAGTCTCTCTCCTTCACCGACTGCCCCATTACCGCTATACGTTTCCCTTCAGATCTCGACCTCGCCCTCTGCTCACCATCACGAATGCGATCGAATCAAACCAACTGTTCCGCCTCCTTCTCCTGGACAACAATCGGCTCCTTCGGCTGCGGATTCATCGGATTCGGCGGCGTTTGGGGAGGAGGAATGGCAGAGTAATGCTGCTGCGACGACGACGGCCTGTGTGGAGGCTTGGGATTGGGGGGTTCTGAGGAGAGGAAGTCGGCCAGTCGTCACCATCGATGGAGAAGGAAGGTGGCAACTACGGCGGGGGAAAGTTTGGTCATCGGAGGGCGAATTCACGGTGGGGGGTTAAAATTATTTTAATTTTGTAATATAATAATAAATAAATAATAAATAATATTTTCAAATTTTTTAGTTCTTTTTTTTTCCAACGTGGCATCCACTTGTCGCTTACGTGGACACAATGTTGGCCACCGTCAGGTCAACCGTCAATTCTAACTGTCAACAGAAAATTGCGTAACACAAATGACGCAGACCCCTAATAGGTTGGAATATTTTTGTGTTTATTGAAAGCATGTAATATAAATAGCACTTTCGTTAAAGAATGGTATTTCCAGTGGTATTACCCCTATTTATTTTGTAGAAACTTGGAAATACTTTTTAATGTGCACCTTGATTGCCTTAGGAATTTAAGGATGGCAATGGGTCGGGTTGGGTCGGGTTTTGCCAAACCCAAACCCGAACCCATGGGTTTATCCGTGAAAAAAAACCGGGTTAAAACCCACTGGGTTTGAAAAACTCAAACCCAACCCAGCGCGCTGGGTATCCGCGGGTTCATGGGTACCCACGAGTTTTTGTTGTAAAAAATTTACAATAACAAGTTCCTATCAAAATTAAAGTCAAATATCAATCTCTCAATACAAATTATCCATATATAAAACACCATTCTAGAAAATTCAAGCAAATCACAAATTAACTATACAAATTGTTGAACACCAATATAGAAAACTCAAGAAAATTGAAGCAAATCACAAATTATCCATAAATAACATGATTAATTGAAAGCTTCTTCTTTTCAATTAAGTTTGTTCACTCTCCACTCGATGACATCAACTTCATTCTACACAATTAGAAAGAAAAAATTAAACATGTCTCCACAAACATAAATAAGATTAGTTGTTTAGAATATTAAATATACCGAAAAAATGAATTATATGGGTGTAGCCGGGTACCCATGGGGCGGGTTTACCTAAACCCAAATCCAACCCAACCCGATGAATAGTAAACGAGTTTAAACCCAAACCCGGCCCAAAACCCATCAACACGAATTTTACCCGCGTTGACCGGATTGGGTCGGGTGGGTACCCATGGGTTCGGGTTTTGTTGCCATCCCTACTTAGGATTGCTCAACCAAGTGATTTTACAGGTTTCCACTAACTGTGTGATTCTAATGAAAATTACATATTGAGTTGATAGTTGGACAATAGAATAGATGAGCGGCTCATCATGAGCATCTCTATTGAACAAAATTTTCCTTTATGCAAATGATGAATAAGAAAGAGGAATCTAGCCACTATAGCTGCAAGGGTTGAGAGAAAATAAGAGCTAGATTGGGGAATCTGACATAGTACTGCCTTTCCACTGAAGAAGAGAAGTATATGAACAACTGCAGATTGCTAACTACCACGGTAACTAACGACTAATTAACCAATAACAAAACATCAAGTGACAGATTATATAGCTAATAATAGTACAATCGAACGAAGATAAAATGCCGATGTTCCACTTATTTATCTGTTGTGTTTGACTTTGACTCAATAGGGTTGAAGGAAGCCTGAACGACAAGTTCAAATCACTAGTGAACCCAACGTCTTCTTCTTCCTTTCCTTTGCATAGTGCTTTTAACGGGTTTCAGATTGGGTAATATTTGGGATTTTTGGGATTGATAAGGTAGAATTAGGGATTTGGGATAAGAATTGGGGAAGAATAAAGAAGAATGATCGACGGCCAGGTTAGGAAGAGTAGAGAGATTAGAGAGAATATATTTAGTAGATACTTTGATAATTCTTTCTTGATTGATTGTAACGCAAACTCAAAGTACATATTTATAGGGAATACTGCGAAACCCTAGAATAAACCTAATTCTACTAAAAGACTACTAACCATAATAAGAATTACCCTAATAACGATAATAATAATATATATAGAAATCCGAGATAAATCGGTTTCTAACATCTCCTCCCCCTTCAGACCAACCTTGCCATCAAGGTTGACCCACTTGACCCACTCCTCCTTCCTTCTCGCGCAATGTGCACGCTGACTCCTCCATTTCTTGTGTTTCCGTTTCTTCCAATCGTGCTCCAACTCCAATATTGAGCTTCTTCCACCAACCTTCTTGTGTTGGTCTTTTTCTTCGACCTTCACTTTCATGGGCTCAATATTCGCTTCCTTGACATATTCGAACTTCGACAGCTCCGCTTTGGTTGGCCTCATAATTCCACAACTTAAGGAACCCAACGATTCGTTCTTGTTCAAGAACCCATCCTTGAGTACCATTTCACCAAGACCTTCATACATTTTTCTTGAAAACAGTCCATAACCCTGAATTGTTGATTCTTCCATTAATTTTGGCCTTTGCTCTCTTGAAAGCTCACCAAATAAGCTTTCAAACCCATCTTCATTTTCCTCCAAGTCCACCCCACATAAAAGAGCTCTGGTCAGCCCAATTACTGTTGGCCCAATGCTTCCTTGAGCCCAATTTACACACTCCTCATTAGCTGCTGCTAGCAACTCATAATTGAGCCCGTGAGAGGCCCTTCTCAACCCAAACTTTGGCCCAACAACCTTCATCACACCTACCAACTTGTGGCCCAAACCGCAACAACACTCCTCCAACACTGGCGACACGCGCGGAGGCCTGCCACCTTTCTTCTTCTCAGTCGACACAACCCCGCCTGTTGCCGCCTCTTCCCTCCTTGCACCATTCTTTGACAACAACCCCGTATCCGGCAGGGAATATCCCACTAGGCAGCACGGGTGCCAGCTCGCCTCGGTCGGCGCTGCTTCCTCAGCATACAACAACGACTCTTCCTCCTCCGCGTTGCTTGTCGCTTCGGTCTCCTTGATGTCGTCGTCCGCCGCGGCTCTCATCGCAGTCGGATCTTTGTCGGCCCAGCCAGCCTCTGCGGTTGGCGGCTGCCTCGCCGTCACGTCGTCACCTCCGTCCTTCAAGTCTGCCGTCCCGTGACGCAACGCGCAGGCCTTCCAATGCTCCACGATATTCCATATTTTGTCCTGCTTTTGAGCCCACGTCAGCTCCGAAGTTTTTGGTGACCATGTCGTCTCGGGTCGCCGCTTCCCAACCTTCGCGTCGCGCTCGGCCAACTGCGGAGGTAGTGCTTCGTCAGCCGCCTCGGCTGCCGCCTCTTCCTTCAAGAGCGGCAGCTCCTCGGAGCTCCAGCAATGGCCAATGCGGCGAGCTTGTTCCCGCAACTCTGCCCATGACAAGTCCGAGAGTCTTGAAGATCTCATCATCAAACCAGTTGTAGAACTCATCCCTAGTTGAGAGTTGTGATGAACTCAATTCTCGAACCGGCATCTGATACCAAATGTTAGAAACAAAGTTTCTAACAGGTTTCGGATTGGGTGATATTTGGGATTTTAGGGATTGAGAAGGTAGAATTAGGGATTTGGGAGAAGAATTTGGGAAGAATAAAGAAGAATGGCCAACGGCCAGGTTAGGAAGAGTAGAGAGATTAGAGAGAATAGGTTTAGTAGATACTTTGATAATTCTTTCTTGATTGATTGTAGCGCAAACTCAAAGTACATATTTATAGGGAATACTAGGAAACCCTAGAATAAACCTAATTCTACTAAAAGACTACTAACCATAATAAGAATTATCCTAATAACAATTATAATAATATATATAGAAACCCGAGATAAATCGGTTTCTAACATTTTGCTGTTACATCACCACCATTGTTGTTCTTGCACTATGCTCCATACGTGTTGTACGACAAGACGGTGCCGCTTTAGCCAAAACGCTGCACCTTACCCTTCAAGATCAACACAGTGCCGTTTTACCTCAACCGTCCTTCTAAGTCTTCAGCAGCAGTCTCGAGCATCCTCTCCATTGTCCTATATGCTTCTCGACGACAGGCTTCTCGTGATTCTCCAAAAGCAGTCGCCCCTCCATAACACCTTTCTACTGAAACTCATGATGGTCAGAAGGAGACGTTGCTCTATGGAAGCTACTCATGATCTTCGCAGGTCTCTCTGTAAACGGTCACTTCTCTAAAAGCACTATAAATTCTAGGGTTCTCGTATTGTTTAAAACTTGGCAGTCTGTAGCGAGAGGAATTCGAATGTCTCTTCCTACATTGGGTCCTTTATTTGCTTCAGTTAGGGCTGAAAATTACCCCGACCCCCCGACCCTGCCCTGAACCTGTCTGAACCCGCCCCTGAAGGGTCAAGATGTATAACTGACCCAACCCGCCCCTGTTTCCTTCTTGACCTTGTATGACCCTCGCGGGTCGGGTCGGGTAAGTGGGTCTACCCTTATCAACACACAAATTTTTAACAAATTTTATTTTGGTACCCAAAATTATTTTTTCTTACAATTTAGTACCTAAACTTTATTTTTATACAAATAAATCCATAAATTTTGATGGAAAAATTATATTTTGGTACCAAATTTATTTATTTTTATAATTTAGTACCTAACCTTTTAACATTTTACAAACAGGTCCAATGTGTTTGTATGTGGAATTTCATATCTAGGAACTCGTGCTCCGAACTGCCATCTTACTCTTCTCCATATTCGTTCTTCTACTATCAGTTGCCGGAAGTTATAAACGAATCTGGATAACATTTCAGTTTGGATTGTAATAGGGTCTTCTGGGAGCGAGACCCCGCTCCCCCTGATGGGGGACTCAGCAACATCATGCAAATGGTGTTGTCAATAGGGTTCAGCTATCTACAAAGCAACCGTAACTTCCAAATGATTACTAAATACTTTATTTTTTTATATAATAAAATTTCATTTTTTAAATTTCAACTACCACCCATTTATATTTTACAAAATTTTGTCCTTATTTATATTTAATATCCTACTAAACAGTCATTTACGAACTGATTGTCTGTTCGATTTCAAAGCATGTTATTTATGTAACTCAAAATCTAAAGAACTCTTTTAACACTTTTAGATAAAATCAATACGAGTTTGAGAAACAAATAAAGCAATAGATATGATAGATTACTTTTGTGCTCACCATCAACTGAGCTAATCATCGATTCCTTTCAATCCATTGAACAACTCATCATTCTTAAAACAATGATAACAGTTTTCAAAGTGTCGTAGGAAGAAAAGAGTCAGAAAGGTGACCGAACTCACTAAAACAAAATCGAGTAAGTGTAACAGCTAAATTTATATTTTGGATGAAACCCATAAAAAATGGGTGTATGGATGGACTTTTGTTTATATAATAGTTACATATATGTTTTAAATATAAATGAATTGTAGTATTATGGAAAATATGTACTCAGAGAATGATAGTGTCACAAGTTCGAAGCATAAATAGTATTTTCCATAGTGTATGGTTTCCTTTTATTAATGAAAGAAAATTTGTTAATCGGATTGCAATTCTTTAAATATGAGAAAATAAAATATGAATGGGAAATTAAAGTGGGAGCTTGTGATATTTAAGAGACTTGAAGAGACTTAACTAACATTTGTTTGTTAATTTTATTTTGATAAAAAATTTGTTATTTTGGCTCAAACAATCAATCCTTTCCAATTTAAGGAAACACAATCCCAATTTTGTGTACCCAAATTAAAAGCAAAAGCCCAACTAGGGCCCATTACCCGGCTATGCGTGTCACGCACGGGTTGACTTGGTCAATGAGACGCGTCCAATCCAACGTGTAAATTACTTATTACTCACGCTACATGGGTATGGCGGTAAGTATAACCGACTCCCCAACGTTATAGTTTCCCACTGCTATATATTCATAGGCACACTCTTTCCTCGAGGCATTTGTTCTCCCTGGTTGTAGAGATCCTTCTCAGTTCAGAGACGCGTCCCAAAATGAGATCTTGCAAAGGGGGTCGGCGACGAGTTGCTCCCTGCGATTGTTTTTCTAACGGCGAGTAGAGAGTTGTGGTGAGAGTTGTGGTGTGTCTCTCTGAGACTGAGGTTGTGTCTCCGCTCCATCAGCGTTGCTGTTTGCAGCAGAAATTTCAGAGCGGCATTGTAAGGCTTTTGTCGGGGTTTATCGGTGAGGGAATCTTCATGTTCTTATTGCCTCTTCGTCTTTGCTTTTCTACGCAAATGCTCTTCCGAATTTTATTGAGACCCGTTTCGTCGCTTTGTAAGCCCTAATTCTTACGGTTTGAGATACATGAGTGTGGATGTCTTTCTTCTTCTGAACCGAAATTGTGGGGTGAACAATGAAGGGAGTTTGTTAAGGTTGTTGGGAACGTGACTAATTGGTGGTGCAATTCGCATATACTGGCTGTTGTTCGAGTTCTTACAGTCGCAAAATTGATGGTTAGGTTTTTCCCGTTAGATTAGTAATCCCAGTTAGGGTTTGGGTGCGGGGCCATGACTGTGCGGTCCGTTTGCGGGTATGACTTTGTGAGGAATCCATGTTTATGTTTTGTCGCTTGGTGGAGAAGTCTCCCCTGGTATAATTCCTAAGGTCCCTTCTCTGTTGCCTTGAATTTCTTATGCCGGATGGAAAATCTTAGAGCTGTGCCTTTGATGATTCACTTGCTGCAGTCTCAAGTGAATGAGAAGATTTAACTGAAGTATTCTAATACTACTGTTTTTATGGTTTATAGTGACTGATAATGCTTGTCCGAATATTTATGTTGCCATCTGGTTGTTCCATATATTTACACCTATTAAGTTGCTTCATGCACTCTGTGGTTGCCTTGTGTCCCCATTGCAGTCTAGTGATCCACAAATCTGTAGCCATGCTGGTATTAGATGTCCTTTTTTAAGTCCTGGATGAGAACTTTGGAGTGGTCTATCCACTCCAGTTGCCCTTCTGCTGTATCCTATAATGTGAAAATTACAGGAGTCCTAGAAGGGAATTTGGAATGACTAATAGCAACGAAATAAAATACATGGATTGGTGGCCATGTTTGAGAAATGAACTTGGTCCGAAAGTTGTGTCCCGTTGTCCCTACAATTGAAATTGTCTTTAGTCATTCCAGTTGCCCTTCTGGTCTAACCTTGCTCAGTAGATGCCCTTACTAGAGTCCTAGATGGGAACTTGGAATGATTATACTCTATGTGAAAAGGCATGGATTTGTGGCCATGCTTGAATAAGAATGCTGTCTGTCCGAAAGTGAAGATTATTGATCATTCCAGTTGCCCTTCTGCTTTATCGTGCGAAGATAAATTCATAAATGGAGTCTTAGAATAGAACTTTGGAATGAGTGAAAGATACTAACGATATATACATGGATTGGTGGCCATGTTGTTGCTCTAAATCTTGTGTCCCTTTGCTTCTCATTTTCATACGACCAGGACAGTTTGTTAACTGAAAGCCCAAGCTCTACATTATGTCAGATTTTGATCTATCGTGTTATGTCCCTCTGTGGGTTACTTTCCAATGATTTCCCCCCTCTGATCCATCTCAATCTAAATCATTATATCCGTAGACATCTACGAATGAAAAAAGATTTCCAACCGCCATGACAATACTTCGTACTCTTATTGCAGCCTGTGTTCCAATCCTTTTATTTTATTTTATGAATGAGCTGGTTGGTTATTATTTTCTTGGTTTACCTCTATGTATACCTACCAGAGAGTTTAAGAAAAGGACAGTAAGTGAGATTATGAGAACCAGCTACTCGGACATGGTTCTGTATTTTCAATTGGAAAGTCTGAACCTACTTCAGTTTGCTATTACTGGAGTGTGATAATTGGAAACTAGAGTTTTCTGTGTCATGAATGTGGTTCATCATCAATGCTTACTCTGTATCACGAAAGTACATACTTATCTATGGTTTGCCTTTGTTGAACTTGAATTCTTTGCTTGTTTACTGACAAGTTAGTATTGTATCCATTCTATAGCTGCAAAAATAATATGATGGCCGGTAGGATTCATTATTTTTAAGTGAGTGATGAATCTTGTTCTGCCTCTCCTGCAAGAAAATCATTTTGGTTCTGCATAGTGGGTTGCTGCACTTTCCACTTACGTTCACTGTCACTTTTCCTTCACTTCTGGATGCAGATTAATATGTTGCATGCTGATATATCCAGGATACATCTTGAATTAGTTCCAATGATCCAAGACTTAGTTTCTGAATGGTTGATAATTTACCTTCTGGTCACCACGCCATCCGAGTCTTCTGGGATTGAAGACTTTAGTTGTCAACTCTCTTCATTGCATATCGGTAAGTTATACAATGACCACTTCTGGTAAGATTGTACTAGTGTGGACTACATTACAGATTACCTTCTGACAGATGCATACTTCCATTACTTCTGCAGTTGGTCTTCGATAGATAGCTTTTGTTTTAGGTAACAATCGAATGCTCCTGATCGTTTCTTTTAGCTGAACATGACTCTTGCAGTCTTTTCTGGACCTTACAATCAAGTAAAAGACTCTTTATTCTTGATGATCATTATCAATACCACCAGTAGTTTATATATGTAGTACACAGCTGCACACGAATGGGTAGACAGTTAAATGCTTTTCTGAAAAAATAGAGAAGTTAAATGCACATAGAGCCCGCTTCTGCATCTTCTGCTGCATCAAACCTCTTTATGTTTTAATCTTTTGTATATGAGGCATGGCGATATTGACGGGCAATGAAACTTGTTCTGTCTCGCCAATAGCAGCTTAACTGCCATCTCACTTTACTGTTGTTGATTGTGTAATCAACATTATAACAGTTGAATCAAAGAAAGGCTGTTATTAGCTCTTGTAAATGCCTATATCACTTAGCTTGTTTATGACTGGAGGTATTCTTAGCGGTCTAATATAATGCCTTTACTTTTTTATATTAGCTACATTTTTATGCCATGAAAGTTGTCTTCTGGCTATACCTGAGCATTCTTGCTGTTTGATTGTCATGAAGCAGATAGCAAAAATGGTATTCGATCATGGCACGTCAAATTTGGCAAACTTGATTTTACTTCTGAACCATCATTCCTTGCACTATTTCCCAAATCCCAGAGATATTATCAGTACGGTACAACACTTTACTAGCTGGATAATTTTGGGCAATACCATAGTTGAATCAAATTCGCCGTTGAGGCATTATGCTGAGGTGCTTATCTTTTTTGCTTTCGCAGTTACTTATATCAGCAACGCTTCTGCTAGTGTCTTGAGTGACTTCCTTTTTATATCTGACGTTTCAGGGTCAGTTGAGTGTTACTGAACTCTGATTTCCTTTCCTTCTCTATTCTTGCTATCATCCAACTTGTTCATTCCCATCAATGTTCCCTATTGTTACTGCTGTAACTGGTGAATACCCATCAGATACTATAATTTCTTCTAATGGAAGGCCAAAAGCCTACCCGTTCCTTAATGTAATATTCCATTCTTGCATCTGGTACCACATCCTGGAAATAAATCTTAAATGCTATCATTTCGTCCACAACTGTCAAGCATTTGCAATGCATCTACACGTTTTAATAATATGCTTGTCTTTGTGCATGGGGCGAGACAGATTCTGCTTTTCTCCAAATGATGAACTCAGAGACTAGTAAGCGTGCTGGGGAATACAGATTGAGATAAATGATCTAATTGTATAGTTCTCCTATCTTTCCTATATTATTTATTCTATTTGTAAGATACGTGTTCAAACCTTTGCGGGATTTATCCCATGACACAGGATTACCACCTCTTTGCTTAGGTGAGCTGGTCATAATATGTGCTCTGAGGTTCTAAAAAATTTACATGATCACCAATACATCAACTGATTCTTTTTCCCTTTTTCCTTAGATGATTCTGTATCATCTGCTGTGTGGAAGCTACACTAATACCAGTGGGCATGCAAATATTTGAGCAATATAATTTTAATGAAGGTGCTTGCCAGTTTGCTCTTGTTTCACTTGAGCAAGTTGATAAGCCATGAGTTGAAGAGATGGATCTCATGTGGGTCGCACACTTGATGAGTCAGCATCTACTATTTAGTGGCGGTTGTGGTCAAATGGTTTAAGTTTACTTCAGACCTGAATCGCTTCCATGATGCATACTGTACAATAATCTCAAATCCGGATGAAGAGAGCAAGCAGATCTGCCTCCTGCGTTCCATTATAGTACTTTATGAGCTCGGAACAATGAAGGTTTGAGGCCAACTTTACAGTTTATTGTGAGCATGTTCGATTCTGCCTATGCATGATATAATTACATGTTCTAAGCCCACACAGAATGCAAACCAATTCTTTCTCCAAACCCTTTTGAAAAAATGCCTTATAAAATTTATTGTAGTTATCTCTTGAATGCTCGTTCCTTCTCGCGCCCCCACCGTCTTTCTTGTTCCGTTGTTTCCTCCTCGTTGCTCGCTTTACATGACTTGTTTCAATGGTTCTGGGGGATGGATGTGTGTGCAGAGTCACAAGGATGTTGAAGGGTCCCTGTTCGTTGTGAAGAGGCGAGTCCGTTGTAGATAATTTGCTGTTGATATTGGTACATGCTAAGCAGAATTGGAATGACGGATTGCTCTTTTCTTGCTGATGCATGCTTATGATCAGTATGTTAATGAATTTCCTCTCCATTACCATAGTTTCTTTATTGGTTTGGTGGTGGTTCTAGCTTGCAGAAATGTACAGCTGCGGTTTCAGCTTACTATGATGAATCGGCGGAATACAGGTTAGTTTTATCATCGCTCATGCTATCTTTATTCCCCCATTGTGTAGATAGCTCGGTAGGAGATGATGTTTAGTGTGGTAAAGGATTACTTAACAGGGTGATTGGGTGGTTATGCGATGAAGAACTATTTAGTCTAATGCAATGTTGCATGCCAATTGCACTATATCAATGGATTGATACATTGATATCAATTTCAACTAAGGGATTGCAGATTGCTGGACGTGACAGTTTGTTACTTTTTTGGGAAGCTTTCTGTTTTTTCATAAGTATGTCGACAATGGATTATGGGATGCTCATTTTTGTTCTTTAGTGCAGATAACTTGGCGGAGAATCTCTTGGGGGATTTTGAGTTTGAGATTCAGGTTCCAGATCTCTTGTATCGAAATGATTCCCAAGAAGTTTATGGAATTTGGTTCTACAATTTTGCATCTCTTTAGCAGGTAACATGCCACTTGCTTTATTCTTTTGCATCGTTCTAGTAGTAGGCTTAGTGTCGGTAGAACCATAGGAGCCCCACTAGGGATGTGATGATCAACGGAAGTACCAATTCTCCTGTTGTTTCCCGCTCTGGTGATAAATTATTGATTTTGTATGCTTATTCTTTCTGTTTTATTCACACCCTATACACTCTCCTTCAGATTTTGTTGTTTGGTTTAAATGTAATATCCTGAATGCTTATTGACATGTGTCAAGCTTATGAGACTTGGTAAAGCAGTGGATAACAGAGAAGGTTTGTCAAGGTATAATTCTCTGGTATAATTCTTAAGGTCCCTTCTCTGTTGCCTTGAATTTCTCATGCCGGATGGAAAATCTTAGAGCCATGCCTTTGATGATTCACTTGCTACAGTAATATGTGAATGAGAAGCTTTTGCTAAAGTAGACTAATACTAGTGTTGTTATGGTTAATTCCTGATTATGCTTGTCTAATTATTTTCGTTTCCATTTGGTTGCGCCATATATTTACACCTATTGAGTTGCTTCATTGAAGTCTGCAATGTTTCATTCACTCTGTGGTCACCTTATGTCCCCATTGCAATCTAGTGATCCACAAATCTGTAGCCATGTTGGTATTAGATGCCCTGTTTAAAGTCCTGGATGAAAACTTTGGGAGTAATTAATCCACTCCAGTTGCCCTTCTGTTGTATTCTATAATGTGAAAATTACAGGAGTCCTAGAAGGGAATTTTGGAATGACTAATAGTAACAAAGTAAAATACATGGATTGGTGGCCATGTTTGAGAAAGGAACTTGGTCCGGAAGTTGTGTCCCGTTGCCCCCACAATTGAAACTGTCTCTAGTCATTCCAGTTGCCCTTCTGCTCTAACCTTGGTCTGGAAGTTATGCCAGTGTAATGCGATTTGGAGGCATTATAGAATTTGTGTTTTCTGGCGGTTGTACATGCCCTTTTTTTGGAGGGCCTTCGACTCTGTTGCAAGCTTATGAAACCCATATGCCTTCCGCTTATTAAAAGTTCTTGTTGAATTTTGTAGTGAAATTTGGTGAATACTTGAGAGGAGTCCTAGAAGCTGTCCTACTCAAATGTTTGGTAGACATGGCAAGTATTACAGTTCTCCGTAACATGTATGAGTGATGCGTGCTAAATTTAAGCGATTATGATGCCTACAGCCTGTGATTGTTAGTAGAAATGAAAGATTCTTACATAACACCATAATTTTCTGTCCATAATTATCTGCATCGCCATCTTGTGAGCATGTTTTGGAAGGTCAGGGCAACCCTATCTGTTATGTTTTTTGTTGAAGATTTCAGGATGTTGATTCTTCTGTGCTACTTGTGTTGTCCATTTAATATGTCCTTTGAAGCTTTGGAAGTTCTGATGGTATCCCAACTGTGATGCAACCCCGCAAACCGTGAATTTTGATGGCAGTAATACCTTAGGTTGGGTGATTAGTAATGAGCTGAAGCTGATATATTGATTACATATGTATCCACTGATGTTTCGAAGTTGTATGTTGAGATCAGTTGCCTTCACAAACTCAAAAATTCGGTTGCACATTTCTTTTCACTGGAATAGCAGCAGGGAATCCAATTTAGTTGTAATGAAAATCATTGTTTCCTCTGTTATTTATGCTATTAAGGAACTGATGTTTGTAAAATGACAGTGTACACCATTATGATTGTGAACATGAAAGCTGCTGTTGGATTTTTGACTGACCAAAGCAATTCCCTTACATCTGATTATGTGTGGGAAGTACACAAGTATAGATTCTTATTGCATCCTGCAGCTATTTATTCCTGGCAGATTCTCAACCCAGTAAAGGATGAACTTACAAGCATGGTTAGACAAAGAATGGAATGTCACGCTGAATGTTTAATTGTTTATGGCATCATTTACCTGGTATTTTGCTGGGAAATAGTTAAAGGCAAGGTCTTTCAAGGATACAACTAGACCTTTGGCAAATGGTGGATATGGATGGCAAAACAACACGTTTTTAATTAAATCTGAATTGATTTTGTCGGCAAAAAATCCAACCGATATTATTTTTGGAAGTTGGTGTGATTTTGGTATTTTAAATACCTATACGGCTAGACCGAATATGTATCATACAGTGGCAGCCCAATCAATTCTTTTAGTATATAAAAGCTGGGTACGCTTTTTTCCCCTATCTTTTTTATTACTGTTTCAATTCCTGTCTTTTAGTGCCGATTCGTGGAAGGTTTCGGCCAGCAGCTTCCCAAATCAAACCTTCCCAGCGGTCGTGGGACCTGACATAATGACCTTCCCCTCAGTCCAGCAGACAGCCATTCCTTCCCTTGCCAATTGCCATTCGTACTCGCAGCAGCTGAGCTGACCTCTCTATTGTGTCCTGCCGTCCTTTCACCGGTTTGTTTGCCATTAGCGTGCCGTGCTACGAATTCATGGCTGCTGCTACACGCCACCGTTGGAAAGGGCCCTTTCAGTCATGGCAGCTCCCATGCTTCTTACTGCCCTTCCCCTTCTCAGCTCGATTGGGAACTCCGTCTCTGTACTACCTCTGCAACCCACTTCAGCAGGCCAAGATCCTTGGCCACCTCTCCCACCTCTCCCACCACCTCCCGCATTCCATCTTCGGACGGCCGAGCGAGGAGCGAACCCCTCACCCGGAGATCGGTTTTGCATCACGAACCTGTCGATTCCTTCCTCCACTGGTCATTCCCAACCTTCATGTCCACTACGGCCTACGGTGATGGCAAAAACTAGCTCTTGATTTTGCCTTCACCAGGGCCAATATGAAGCAATCAAACGAGGAGCTCCAAATCCCAGGTATGCTTTTGGTTTCCTCTGTTTCGTACTTGGTTCCTTTTACGTTCTCAATACTCTTGCTCATCTTCTTTCCTCTCATCTCCAAGGACTGCTTTATAGCTTGACAGATCCGATGTTCATTCGTTGGTGTTCCTTTGTGCAAAATCAGATGCTTTGAAGTTGAGATTGCAACGATGAACGGTTGGTTTACACAGCTCAAGGAAAAGTATGACGAATTATGGTGGAGGAATGGGGCATGTTTGATCTCTTTTCTAGAAACCAAGGTATTACTTGGAAGCATTTTCCTTGGTAGCTCATGATCTCCTATTTGCTTTTGTTTGGCCTGTATCATGGTATTTGATGCTTGAAAGTTGTAACTCTTATATTTGGATGGAATGTAAGAAAATTCCTATTTTTTTATGCAGTAGGTAAGTGCGAGGATTCAGTGAAATGCTCAACTTCATATACAAATTATGGGATTGCAGGTATAGACCTTCTAAAGAATGAAATAGCTTCTGAACAACTAACCAGGTAAGTTCAACTCTACCCTGGGTGTACTAAAAATATTGTCCAAGTTGAGAGAACAGTTCCAAGCTTTTGTTACTTTCTTGACTTCTAATTGCTGGATGCTTTGTCTTATTCTTTGCCATATTGTTGTATCCAGATTGCAATGTTAGTGTTGATTTGCTCACCAACCTAAATTACATTTCTTTCCTCATGAAGATGGAGAGCCGACAACAAGAAGCAATGGTTTCCTTACCTGGATACATTCAGATCTTAGGTTGGGGTGACAGGTGCTGTTTTGGAGGCAATGACACAGTATATGATGGAGTAGAGGAAAGAGAGGCCAGGACCGCCATGCTCTTGGTTTCAGTTATGGAAGCATAGAAAAGGTTTGTGGCAGGTTGGTTCCACTTTGCCTCTACATTTAGAAACTTCTGCAAGAACATTGTATGAATTCTCCGTTGTTTCTTTGAATTGTTGATTTACATATAATTTCTTCATCGTAGGTTTTTGCAGAGCTACTTACATCAGTGGGATCAGTGGACTTATGTGGTTGAAAACAACAAACAATTCCTTGATGTTCAGGTGACATAAGTGGCTCTATCTATTATTTGATCGCAAGAACATACAATTTGTTAAACTGTTATACTCCCTTAACTTATTCAATTGGTGTTGACGTTGTTGTTATCTTAGCCTTTGCACCCTCAAGCTGAGTTATGTGGCTTCTTTTATCAAGCTAATGCAGGTACCAGCAACTAGGTCTCCAAATGAAAAAGAGGGAAGGTTACAGGAAGAGAGAGGTGCCAGATGAGAAGAGAAATGTGCAAGTATGCTCATGGTGATTGTGGATGCTGAGGCCTTAGTTGTCTGGGTTTGTGATCCAGATTTATATGGACTTTCACTTACTTTCAGGATGATTATTATGTTTTATCTTTGCATAGAAAGGCTACTCTATTTGCATCAACTGAATCCTATGGTTTAAACGAGAGTTCGCTCACATGAGTCTGGCGTGATTAAAATTGTTGCGCTCTAGCCTTGCCGGTGAATTCATTTGGTTTCAGGCTTTGAGAAATGCTAATTGTGATACTGCAGGCTACTCAAGATGAGAATGGCTCACAGAATGGATGCTCACTTTGAAGAAGTGCAGGTTCGAAGTTCTCTCACATGATTAAAGAAGCAAAGTTGCTGGGATCAGCGTCAAAAACTTTCCTTTGATGCCAAAACCCTGTTTCCAGATTCTGATGATAACAGGTCTGCCCTGTTCCTGCATTCCTTATGCAACTATGCTTTCTGAGTCACAAGTTAGAATTTCAGGGTAGCAATTCGGAACATTTCTTTCTAAAGTTGATTCGTTAATAGCACATGATGATTTTTGACAAGGAGCATGTTTCTGCAGCTAAGAATGAACAGAAGTATCTTGCGTTGAAGAACAGGCTTTGTGAAATGAGACTAGAATCTGAACTCCTGCTGAAACTCAAGCGAACTGTAACCTTTAATGAAGAGCTGAAGGCAAAACATGTTAGTTGTCCTATACTTTCACAAAGCTTTCATCTACGGTTTATCAAAGAAGCATATATGTGTTTTCTTCCTGCTCTTTCATTCTTCTGTTTAGTATCTTTCACAATGCAAGAAACACTGTACAGTCTTATTCTGCTTCTCTGTTTACTTTTTTTTTTGTCACTGGGGTCTCAAGTTCATCAGCAAGGTTGGCGACAGCTCTGGATGGCTTGCTGTTACGAAGACACAGTCTTATTCTGCTTCTCTCCTTCACCCTCAAATAATGTTAGGCAATCCCATCTGCAATTCATGTCAGTATGAGAGCTCAGAAGAGCCTCCATGTAGGCAAAGGTCATTCTTTCGGCCTCCCATCCAATAAAATTCCTCTTATTTACTCCAATTCACGAATTTAAATTCAGTTATGAAGATCTTTATGCATCTTCCATGAAAATTTGTTTCGAGTTTTGTATGAAAAGGGCATGTTATTGAGGTTACACCTAATGGTTTCTCATTTGAAAACGTCACGTTCTCTTCCGGGGTTACAGGTAATAGTTTTTGCGGTGATGATGCCAGTTAGTCAAGATTGATGTGAATTTTGATTTGACTCACAAGCTATGAGCCTCTTTTATGCTCCCTCCTCAGGTTTTCTTTCCCTTTTTATAGCTGTTTACACTAGAGTTTGAACTTAAAGACTGAACTCTCTACTCTCTACCTGTTTAATAGGGGTGGTGGGAGTCCTCAAAATTTCAAATGACTTTGTACCTAAAATGTCGTCTAACTTGCTCAATTAAGAAGGAACTAATGACAGATTGTAAAAATCCAGCATTATTGGTTGACCATGCTTTGTAGGGATCACGAGAAGCAAAAACAAGCAACCCTCTACACTCTCCTACATGGAGAGGGTCAAAGAGATTACAAAAAGCCACCAGAACAAGATGGTGGCATATAGCGGATATTCAAAGAAACTAGGGAATTGCAATTGGAGAACAACTCCATTCAAGAACCCAATCCTGTTCAACATGTAAAACCTTTTTAGCTGCCAGACAGATGAGGTGGTGGAAATGGAAGTTCGATTTGATGAAAAGCTTATATTGTGAACCGTATTGTGTCATTTTAGATAGATTCATAGTCAATGGAAATATACTGTTGGGGATCACGTTGGTAGAGACATCTAATGTTATAGGATGGGTTTTAGTTTTCATTACAGATCATACTATTGCAGGAAGCACTTTTTAGCTTTGGCACGAGTATACTGAACATTGTATTCAACCAGCTTACTAAATTGGATTTACATGGGTTTTAAAGAGAACAATTTGTTGTAGTTCAATGTTCTTTGACTTACGTTTTGTAAGACATCATTATGATTAAGAGTTTAAATGTGTCTTAGCTTATTAAAATGTTCAAATTTTTTAATGATACATACTATATGTGTTTGCTTATATAATTCTGTAACTATTGCAAGTTCTACGTACATGGCTTGAAATGCTATTGCTTAATACTTCATGCGGACATAACTATATCTCCCGCGGCGTAGCCGTGGGTATTGATACTAGTTAACAATAACCGACAGCCGCAGCCCGAACCGTTTATTCTGTATTATTCACCCTCCGGAGTCCGGCCATGGCAACAGCCACTCCCTCCACGCCTCTGCCACTTCAGGACCGGGTAGCGATAGTGACCGGCTCTTCTCGAGGTATCGGGAAAGCCATAGCTCTCCACTTGGGCTTACTCGGCGCACGACTCGTCATCAACTACACCTCCAACAAGGAACAAGCCGACCTCGTCGCCGCCGAGCTCAATTCTTCTTCGTCAGCTCCACCGCGAGCAATCACCGTCCAGGCTAACGTCTCCGACCCAGCCCAGGTGAAGACCCTCTTCGACGAGGCGGAGAGGGCCTTCGGTGGCTCGCAGGTCCATATCCTGGTAAATTGCGCTGGCGTGCTGGATTCCAAATACCCTTCCATCGCTCACACTTCCGTGGAAGATTTCGATCATACATTTGGGTAATTTTCGAGGAAAACGCAAGACCCGAATTCATTTTTGTTGAACTTTGCTTTTGGGGAGAGATTTTGTCATTTTCATGTAAAAATGTGTCTCCATTTTTTCCAGTGTGAATACTAGAGGGGCGTTCCTTTGCTGCAAGGAGGCGGCGAATCGAGTGAAACAAGGCGGCGGAGGGAGGATAATCCTGCTATCATCGTCGATGGTGGGTGGTTTGAAACCAGGGTTTGGAGCCTATGTAGCTTCAAAGGCAGCTGTGGAGGCGATGGTAAAGATTCTGGCGAAGGAGCTCAAGGGAACTGGGATTACTGCCAACTGCGTGGCTCCTGGTCCGGTTGCCACGGAGATGTATTATGCTGGGAAGTCCGAG
Organism: Linum tenue; assembly: GCA_946122785.1. Classification (NCBI taxonomy): domain Eukaryota; kingdom Viridiplantae; phylum Streptophyta; class Magnoliopsida; order Malpighiales; family Linaceae; genus Linum; species Linum tenue. Next base: position 56,560,063 of record CAMGYJ010000002.1, read on the forward strand.
GAGATGATACAGAGGAACATTGATGAGAGCCCGTTAGGCCGAATTGGTGAACCAAAGGATATTGCTACAGTTGTCGGGTTTCTGGCTACTGATTCCAGTGAATGGATCAATGGACAGGTAATCCGTGCCAATGGTGGCTATGTGTAGAACTAGAGAAGAACCATTTGTTCAAAACTCCGATGAATGGTTGGTGTTGTGGGGAAATATGGGTTGCGGGAATAGATCAGCAATGCCATGGAGTAGTTTGATATGTCAAGCTATGGGGTTCTAGTGTTATCTTTGCAAGATCCCTTACACGTACTGCTTAGCAATAATAGTGGGAAGTCTGGATGTGGAAGTAGGATTGTTGTACTTTACTCAGGTTGATGCTTTAATGATATAGCCTTTTGAACATAGACTCTGTTGATGCTTAAGGTACAAAACGTACATCTCTTACTGTAACCTACTCACTTTTAGATTGAATTCATTCTTCCACGAGTGCTTGGCTCGTAAGAGCAAGTGATCTTGGTAATAGGCTGTCTGCCATGGTCATGCTCGATGGACGCTGGCTCATCTCCTGACAAAAATCACTAGTCATTCCTTCCACAGCAGGTTTCATCAATTCCAACTAAAGCCATTCAAGTCAAGCTGTTTGCAGCCTGAAGTAGCATCAATCTCATCGTGGGAGTTCAGGTCCAGCTTTGTACCGAAGTAAGGCAATGGATATCCTTGTGACAATTTTTCCTTCTCTGGGATGACTGAATCTGACTGCTTGTTAGTTTGGTCAGGGAATATGTCAGTCTCAGTCCTTCCTTTGTATCTTCCTTCAGAAAACATATTACTTGCATTCCCTCCTGCATGGAGTCCCACACTCATGGATAAATCACTAGCGCTTCTGTCAGTAGGGAAAACTCTCCTTTCGGCAGTTTTGCCAAGAGATGATAGAAAAATATTATTATTTTCTTTCATGTCTTCTCTCCACCTGATGTCAGACTGCTGTAGCATTTTCCCTTCAGGAAGTTCTTTTGCCTCCAAGAGATTACTACTGATGTAGGGCCTCAATCCCATCCCTATGTTGTGCATCTCTTGTTCCTTTTGGGATCCTTCACAAGAGGTGAGACAGCTGTCAATCGAACAATCATTTGGCTGGTTTGTTTGTGTGTGCTGGGGGCACAGACCCTGCAGTTCTTTCAGCTCTGAAAATGAAGAACTGAGACACTGAGTAGATACTCTCGAGACGAGTTCTGAGAGTTGAACTTTGGCCGCCTCAAGTCCTACTGCACCTAAGTTCTGCTTCCCGAGGGTTTCCTGTGCTTTCTCAAGCACTGATTGTAGGTATTTTCCTTGTGCCTCTATACGAAGCTGTAAATGTCTCTGTACCTGGTCCAATTGCATGTTTTAGATGAAAGTAGTTTGACTATAAATCCTTATGTTTATTATGAATATGAAATGACTTTCGCATTGTAAGTATTGGCTTACCTCAAGCTGGTCATGCAACCTTCTCTGAACTTCAATTTGCATCTGTAGTGCTTCGCCGATGTGTAAGCTTCTGAAGTAAGAAGTCATTTTAGTTTTGACAGAAAAGTGAAAAGAAACCTCATGATGGTGGTACACAGAGTCATACTTGTTTGCTTGGGGTGCAATACTCGAGTTACTCGAATGAGGTTGAGTTGGTTCAGGTACTCTCTCTATAGAAACCGCAAGAGGACCTGCGTCAAATCATTTTACTTCAGAACCCTTTGCTGTCAAATTATTTGATGATTGGAAGGAGTACTTCAGAACCGTAAATGAGTTGGAAATGTTGGCAGAATGCTATGATTGGCATCTTACCCATCTTGTTGCTTCCACTATTAGCCTGTCCATGAAGATTTTTGCTGAGCCTGTACTTCTGTTTCATTAAATGTGGAATACGAGTTACACATATGCCACAAATAAGACAGTTATATTTTTGGCTTATCATTCTCTAATACAAGTAGAAAGAGTAGAGGGTACTACTTTGTTGCTTTTTGCTAATTGGACTCTTTACTGCACATCAGATACTCTCCTCTTTCAGATTCTGATTTAATAATCTTTATTTTTTAATACTTGTAAGTGAAGGAACTTTAACTAGAATAGTGAGGTACGGAAGGCACTAACAGTTATTGCATCCTGTTACAATAGAAGAAAATTCGTTTTGCATTGTAATTTGCTGGATGGTATAATCTACTCAAACATTAGTTCTAAGAGAAGAACAACTAGTGTTACTGAGCATCATATAAGTAGTTACCTGTAAGTGGCTCTTTAGGTGGTATAGTGTGAGCCCAGGAATTCCCATAAGTTTCATAACCGTTTTTGGAGTAGCCTCTGCAGAGTAAGCAATTCAAGAAAATGGCTATCATTGAACATAAATTCACATTTCTTTCAGAAATTGGATTGGATTGAAATACGTTTTGGTCAATACTTACTGTCTGCTCCTCCTAGCTGGTTGACTGCTTCCACGAAACGTTCATGCAGGTCTGGTGTCCATTTAAGTCTTGGCTTTGCATCTGTTGAAAGGACAAGCCCTGAGTCTCCTGGGCCATTCCCACCTTGCAGGAACAAATGCCTCTCTGATGGGATTGGTATTCTTGAAGAAGGGTGCATGCTCTTGCCTTGCTGATGATGGTACATATCTATCCCCCAAGAAAACTGAATTTTGATGTAGGGAGGAGAACTTACACTTGATATTGCAATCAGGAAAAATGTCTTCTTTACCTAATGCCTTGTCTTTTCACAGTTGATCCAATCTGTTACAGCCTAAGAAGTTGAACTTGTTTAAGAAACACTCTTCTGGGACAACCCAACTGCCTGGTGTTTTCCCCCCCAAATATGTGATTGTTCTGTTTGCTCTTCCTTGTTCTCTTTATCCCATGCCCAATGCATACTGACCAAAGGTCTGCTCTACTATGTCCTTATAAAGAGATGGGATGGAGGAAGAGAATGGGAAGCTATAGACGCATAGAATCTTTGATAAAGCCAACATAATGCCCTACCCAATCTTATATTCACAGTGAGTTGAAAAGAGATATTGTCCTTCCTTTTTTGTTAAATGAGGGAGGGCCTTTACTCTAAACTCTACTTTCCATTGTAAGAGAATTCCTCCTCACATTAACTCTGGGAAACTCCTTCACGCCTTGAATTGGATACTGGGAATTGATCCACCAAGCTTTTCTTTAGTTGTGTGCATTCGTATTTGTCCATTGGGCAAAAAGCAAGAATCTTATTCCTGGATGTGAGAGGAATTTTTCTGACCTAGAAGAGGGGAATCAATTATCTCTGCTATCTCGAGCCCTTCTTTCATCCCTTTCCGTCCTTATGGAAGATTCTCAGATTTGAGATATCTCTGTCCCTCACCCTGGTCTTGAAGTTATAGTTTCAGTTGTCAATGCAATATTAAATTAGTGATGATCTACACTCTATATGATAGGGGTACTAATGCCTTCAAATCTATAACCAAGGTAGTGGATGGAGACAGCATACGTTGTTTAAGTGGTCATATTTAGAGAATATAGAAGGGGATTCTATTGACTAGAGCACCTTAAGACTTCGGTATTAGATACAACCGAGAGAAGAAACGGGAAAACTGCAAAAGAAATGGGAAAATCTCAAAAGAAATGGGAAATGGGGGTGAAGATGCTTCTCCTTCAACATTGTCTGAAGGCAAGGAATGGAACAAGAATACATTCTTTTCTGTCCCCTTCGGTAAGTTTGGTACTTATTCAGTCTCATACAGCATAAAATATAAGAGGGTGCAAACCCTTTCCATTCTTCAACTGGCAGAAGACAGCTGGCCCTGTACCGGCCGAATTCTCCCTGGGACCTCAATGAAAGAGAAAAAAGAAGGTTGTACTTGCTTGGATACTTTCACTTGACAAAGGACAAGACGAGTCTGCCACGGAGAACTAATGCCACTCAGTTACCAAACTCTATCTTGTATGAATCTACAAACTTAACATAATGCTCTGCTGTTTCTCTTTCTTCTCGATGTTCTTCATGAAGCTTGATTGGCATCATCTTATATAAAAATGTGATACATGTGCACTTAATAACCTTTTGACTGATTTCATGCAAGACTACATATGCATTTATATTTGTCTTTGTTGTTCCCTTGTGTTATCCTTCTCTTCAGTTTGCTTGCAGAGTAGAGGTATAACTGTTGTTCGTGTGTAAATGGTTTAACTTGTCTTGAGATGTTAGAATAATCTGCATGCTTATGTTTTGGAACTGTTTCCTTGAAGTTTTAAAGGTGTACTTATATTGCAACTGCATGTTCTTTATACTTGTGCTGTTATATCATATTGCAAAAGGATTAGTTCTTTGTGGTGATCATCGGGAATTAATACTATACCTATTTTATAAAACAGAATAGCTTCTCCATTATCAACAGCTAATGCAGAATAAATGCATTCATTAACTGATGTAGAATATTAAATCTGTCAGCTCAGAGCAGTGCAAGCATGCTCACATGCATATCATTTGTAAATTAATATAAAATTCAAGTTGTCGATTAAGAATCACAAGTTGGATATGTCGACACGAATGCTAGGATTGGATGATCTCTGTTCCCAAACTGCACTTGTAATGCAAGATCTCAGTTAAGCTCAGGTATGCACATCAAAGTTGCCAGTCCTGTCAATGGGTTTCGGCATTAGTTCCTATTGGCCCTTAAATATGAAGATCACTTGATGCTGGGTTGTCAGGATATTTTAATATATACTTGTATGTGTGGGTATATGTATATTATTGTGTTTTATACAGTTCGGCAGAATCCAGGAAAAGGGTTCAGGTAAAGCATAAAAGAAGAGGTTCTTCAGTAGTGTACTAGCATGTGGATAGGAATCAATCACATAAGGGGAATGATAGCGTACGCTCCAAGTCATAGAACTATTATTATTATTAATTTTTTTTTTGTCTATGACATGGCATCACCATAAACGAGTCTTGCATTCTGCTGAGATTGGCAGAAAGTGTTTTCATGCATGCATAGCCATGATAAGTTAAGTGAAAGTTGGCATTGACCTTTCTTTTCCATTGTGAGTGAATGAATGGAATCACGTTAGTTTGATTGATGATGATTTATGCTACGCTGCAGGACCTGAACTTTTACAGTATACCATGATAAATACGGTTTCCATACAATAGGGGTAATCCAATCATTAGAAATTCTCTGAATCAGTTGTGCCTTAACTGTAAATAGTATAAACATGGTGTGTATTTCAAGTTTTAAACTTTCGTTTCATGTCTCAAAACAGAGTCACTTGATCTTTTGCCTATAATAGTAAAAGTGATGGTGCTTGTCTTTACAATAATGTTGCCAAAACCCCCCTCCCTTGATGAGCATGAAAAGCAAGCTCAATTCTCTCTATCTCCCTCTTTTCTTTGTTTTCTTATGTAGTACTAGAGAATACTTCTTACCCCTTTCACTTTTTCTGTTATCTGACTGCAACTGTATTGCCTTCTTCCCTTCTTCTCTGGATGATTTATATATTCTCCCACTTTGGATAAAAGAGGGAGAAGTGGGGTGGGGAAACTTATATTTCTTCCTTGTACTTACATTTCCTTTTATGGATTCTCATACTACTGAAATGCATATATTCCCTTTTCTTTTCAGGGCAGGGAGAAGCTCTTGGAAAGAGAAACATGCATGCATATAAAAAGATCACTTGTTCGAATCAATGCAAATGTAGCTACCAGCCAATTGCACGGTGAGATTGCACACGTCAGAAGCTCATTGGCCACTCGTGTTTCTTCGAGCTCCACAGGCATGCAAACTGAGAGAAATGACCACGGAATGTATTCTGTGTTGACAACAAACAAATAAGAGGGCAGAGGAGGAAGGCCAGCCGTGAGATGGGATTCTGAGGGGAATCGGAATGTTGGAATCTTAACTCAAGCTTAAGCCAAGAAGTCATATTCTCAAGTCAAGAATTTTGGAGGGAGTTATTCTTCACTACCCCAAAGCCACTGAAAATGGGTTCCTTCCTTCCCACCTCCCTCTTGTCTTTTCTCTTTTGGTTGCTTTCTGAGCAGTTTAGATGCCTCTCTCTCTCTAGCTCTGTGATGATTTGTCTGCGTTGTGATGTTGAGAGGAATCTTGCCATGTTTAGGGATTTTCTTAGGTTTGTCACTTTTGCATCAATTGTTCCCTTTTGCCTGTTATATATATTCTTCTTTGGCTGACAGGAACCGGCTGATGAACTTGATGATGGTCCAAAAATCCCTTGTGATGATTTCCAATATTGGCGACTTCCAAAGGTCTACAAACTTGGTCCTTTCAATGCTTACTTTAATTGAGTGCATGTTTGGTGCTCTGATTTGATTTTTCCAGTTTGATTAGCCTGAAAATGGCTGTGATTTTGCCCCGTAATAATATCTATGCTGAATTAGGGACAAAAATTAACAGGATTCGTCCGGTGGGAGATGGCAAACTTCTCTTTTCATTTTGGGCTCAAATTTTGCTGCTACATATACATTGTTAAAGAACTAGATTTGGTCTCGCCGGTTGGCCGAATAAATTTTGGAAACAGTATAAATAAAAATCGTAATCGTCTAAATAAAAATATGTCTTATTTTCAGTGTTGTCAAAATCGAACCGGACATCGATCCGAATTAATGAGAGGTTCACGATTTATCGAATAACCGTTGATTAGTCGGTATTGAAAATCGGTCATAAACCGGTACACTCCAAAAAGCAAGAAATACAGAAAAAGAATGAGAAAAAGGTGAAACCCAAAAAGTAGGAGGCTATAAGCTATTAGGGGTGGAAGTTTGGTTTGCGGGTTGCGAGTAACCTGCAAACCGTACCAAACCGCACACTTTGTGGATACCCATACCCACAATTTGTGGATAGTGAGTTGGGTGTGGGTAGCAAAATATTGTTGGTTAACCAATAACCACTACCCACATCGGTTTACCACAAAATTCACATTAACCACATTAGTTATATTTATTTCTTCAAAATACTTTGTAACACACATTAACCACATTAGTTATATTAGTTTGTGAAACTTGGAAGACTATGAATTAAAGTAGCTACCAAAATAAAAAATGCACTTATTCTATAAAACAAAACCAAGTCAATACACAATGTTCATGTGAGATACTTTTATTAATAAGCATTGTCCCTGTGCAATATGTTTATTTTATAACAAAACCAAGTCCATAGATATAGTCAGATAAATTAATCGATTCGTTAAAAGAGGGGAATAATCGATAAAGGTTAGTTAGATACCCAAACTCATCTCCATTTCTCCACGAATTCACAAACAACACAACATGCAACCAACTACCAACAACACAAGACTATAATCGAGAGAGGAGAATAATCGATTCATTAAAAGCGGGCGCCTCCACTTATCGAGCCACTTTTGTGTTTTGTTGTTGTTGTCATCGAAGGAGTCGTGACATGCAACGATGTTAGTCTAGTAACATATCACTCCGCCTCTCCGTTATTTCAAATCTCTTTCCAAATCCATCACTTCTGAATTTACACTAACTAACCTATTGTATTCGAGATTTATAATTTATTTTACACTTTATTAACTTTCTTTTATGTATGTTTTTGCTTTTGTGTGAGAAGAAATACAACATCACTATTTAATTACAATATTATTATATTTAATGTGAAATTTGTGGGTATCCACAACCAACCCGCACCAACCCGCAGCGGGTAGTGGTTAACCACTACCCACTGCGGGGCGGGTTGTGGGTAGCATAATTTTGTATTTGTGGATGTGGTTGCCCGCAAAATGTGGGGCGGGTAACCACACCCACCCCAATTTCCACCCTATAAGCTATAGCGTGTACATGTAGGATTACTTTTAGTTTCCGTTACCTAATTTTCTTTTATCTAAGTGTATTTTATTATTATCAATTTTCTATCAGTGGAAGCCGAACACACAAAGGTTTACAAAAAAATAGTGGATAGTCGAGATACAATCTGGGTTCCCACTCCCTTAGCTATAGAAAAACTAAGTCCAGTAAAAATGTACGCGGCCGCCCGAGCCCCTGCATACTGAGACATGGAGAATTTCTGGATCCTCTTGAGCAAAGCCACGACGTCTGTATCCAACTCTCCCGGCGACGAAAAATAAAAGGGCAGGAAATCATAACCAGCCGCCATACACAAGTCCCGGTACTTGGCACACTTTCGCTGAGCAGCATCAGCAACAACTCGGCCAGGCACAAAACCAGTCATCTCAGTCCGAGTCAGAGGTGAAGATCCAATTAAATCTACACACACATCTCGCCCTCTGTAGTAGGAATAAAGTAGCAAATCCGCAGGACGAAGGGGTCCGCCATGTTTATCAACCAAACCGACATCCAAAAAGACAGCCAAAAAGTTAGGGGCTAGTTTAATTTGAGAAGTCCACCCGTTTCCCTTCCTCCGGAGCCGAATTTGTGTCGGGCCCGATTTTTACCGGTATGACCGGACGGTCTGGCGTTTTCATAACAAGGCTTATTTCATTTACTAAAAATTTCAAATCATTAAGTTACTAGAAATATGATACTGGTACTATTTTAAATATGCTAACTCGATTTATTGTCTAAAGTCATTAGTGAAAGTAAAAACAAAAATCATGCAAGAAAATTGACTCGTACAAATTTACTGAAACAATACCATTTGCTCATCACTGTGAAGAATTATTGCAAATTTTATTTTGGATTTCTCATGATTGCTCTGCCTCCGCCCTCTAAAGCACCATCATCTCCGCCAGCGACAGATCTAGGACTGGGCCAACCTGGGCCACGGCCCAGCCCTCTGGCGGATCTAGAGTTAGTATAGTGCTCATAAATTTATTCGATTTTAGGTATTCGGCCCAATACTATTTAAAAGTCGGTTGAGTGTTATTTCATATAGAATTTTGTGTAGCTAGAAAAGCAGTCTAGATAAACAAATGCAAACAACTACTCCCAATTTAGCCTAGAAATTCTAGCTTGAATGATTTTTATTTGAAAAAAAAAACAATAAAACCTAAATGTCTAAAACGTAAAAGATCGTAAAAAGTTTCATTGAAATAAGAAAATCGTCTAAATAAATTGATTTGTTGGTTGATTCGTCTAGTGCTGACCTTGCCCGTTTATAGCGGCTACCATGGAGAGAGCATTTTAAGCAATAAAATATGTGAAAACTAATTTGAGAAACAAAATGCGCGATGAATTTTTCATTGATTGCATTACTATTTTATTTGAGAGAAAGTATACTATTGACAGGGGAGTTCTACGGTACCCAGGGTGAAATCCGGGGTACCGCATACATTGAGTAAGAAAACGCTATCCAGAACTTGAATTGAATGATCTTTCGGACATGATACTATACTTTAACCCTTAAATCAAAACCTGTCTTAATTCTCTAAATCTTATACCCCAAGATCAATTTAATTAGAAACAATAATCGACGATTATGATTCGTCCAAATATAGGCAAAAAAATCAATGCACCATCTTAGGGTTTATAGTTTATGATTTAGATAATTAGGACCTAGGGTTCACTCATTAAGGGTTAGGGTATAGTATCATGCCCAAAAATCCTGCTAATTCGAGGTCTATATAGCGTTTTCATACTCAAGGTATGCGGTACCCCGGATTTCACCCGGGGCACCGTAGAAGGCACCTTGTATATATATATGGTGGCGTCTTCGGTGCACTCACTTTTTTGGGTGCATTCAGTGCACTCGCTTCGTAACCGTCATTTTAAACATGCGATTTATGTCAAAATGATACTAATCATCACTTATGATGTAATGAGCAATAACACATGAATTTGCACAAAAACCATTGAAGATTTACTTTAATTTGAAGGATTTAGAGTTTAGAGATTTAGGGTTAGGGTTAGAATTTACAATTTGGGGTTTAGAGATAGAACTCAAAATTGGAGGTCTAGGGCTAAGGGTAATCCGCTAATTAGTTATTATCATATGTTATATCATCATATTACACTAACTCTACAAATTAAAATTCAAAATCCGACACCTTAAGACTAGTTTTTGAGTTGGGTACATTGAGCGCACTCATTTTTGTGAGTGCACCGAAGTAGTCACCATATATATATATATATATATATATATATATATATATATATATATGATGACTGGTGTACGTCAGGCGTATACTATATGTCAGGTGATCTAGCCGTTAGATGTACTTAGATGAGCTCCGCCTGATCTTAACGGTCAATTTTTGTTTTTCAACCGTAATGATTATCCCTGCCCAATTCATTAAAGTATAAATTCAATTTGTGCCATAAAATAACATATATGAAAATATATAGGTCAAATTGTACCATAATGTTAAAGGTACACGTTAAGTTTGCACTATAAATGAATTTGCATGGAAAAGTATAAAAAGTAATTTTTACAAATTGGGCAATAAAATCTGCAGACATATAAGAAAAAAAAAACTTATTTATTGAAGAATAGTTAACGCCTACATATTATTTATTAAGTTTTCAATCTATAAATTATTGAATTTGTATGTTGGTCACTGGGTTGTTTGCGTGAAACAACAAATCTCATTACATATTTCATGAAACGTAAATTCTACTACGCGAGTACGCGTAATGTTTAGTGTTTTCAAATATTTTACTATTAAAGATGAGCTTCTAAAGGAAAGAAAGTAGGAACAACCTATTGTGAAGATAAATCTTTCCTTAAGGAAATCAAAGACAATGTAATTGGAGGAAATCAGCGGCGGATCCAGAATATATTAGAGCACTTGGCCGCATTTGAATATAATATTAGATGTCATAAATAAAAATAGTAAACATTCCAAAATTTTAGTATTTCAAATAAGAAAATAGTTACAAAATTACCAACGGTAACAGACAAATGACTAATATTTTGATCCAATACAAAAGATTTAGCTAATATTTTATATTTCGAAAGGTTTGGCTAATAATTTGAAAAGTCTGACAGATTTGGTCAATAAATTGTATTTCAAAAATATATAGCAACTATAGTTTCATTTATTACAATGCCAATTGTAATCGAAGTTTTTTTAATTTGGCAAATTCCATTAATAATATAATCTCCATCCCCATATATATATATATTTGGTGACTACTCCAGTGCACTTTTTTTTTTTTGTGCGTTGACTCTAAAAGTGGCCATAATTTAACAAATTTGGAACTTTAATTGTTAGCATTAGTCTAATATGATGATATAACATAAAATCACAACTAATCAATCTATTACCCTAACCCCTTAACTTTTAATTTTGAATTCCAACCCAAAACTCTAAATTATAAACCTAAACTCAACCCTAAAATCTTTTAAATTAAAGTAAATCTTGAATGAGGTTTTCACAAATTCATGTGTTTTTTTGTTCATTATATCATAAGCGACGATTGATACCATTTTGACATGAATCGTATGCTTGGAATGACGATTATGAGGCGAGTGAATTGAATGCACCATAAAGGTGAGTGCACCCAATACGACATATATATATGGAAAATGTTAGCGTACGTTTGGTGTATGCTAATGCTATACACTTACGTTTACACTATTATTTTTATTTTGATATATAATCAGAATTATCGGTTATTATTTCAAGATTAAATGAATCTCATAATCATATGGATTAGAAAATTAGGGATTGGAGTTTACCTATTAGAGATTAGGGTATATTATTACACTCCAAACTTCGTTAAATTATGATCAAAATAGTAAAACGCGACAGACGTACGCTAATCTAAACTATATATACTTTTTATTTTATTTTATTCATGGCACTAAGGAACTGCCCCATATATAACATATTAATTAAAAAGGAATGTCTCTTTTCAGTTGCAGACCCGATTCATTTTGAGAATTGTTAATTGTCGCTCTAACCTTTACTATCGCCCTAACTTAATTACTTTTTTTATCCTTTTTTATTAAAAATATTTCATTTTAGTAAACAACCATTTACTTGTCAAAGCCGTGTCCTACCACTCTGCTCCCTCATGGAAGTTGATGTCTCCTCCCTTCGGTAACTCCTCTTGCCATCGGAAACTCTAATTTTAGTTTAAAACAATTTTCAAGCCATGGACTCCTTAATCCGGCGGGAGTCATCACTCTCCGAGTCTCGCCCTTCTATTTCCACTCTACTCTCTCACCTATTTAATTTGTCCCGTTCCGATCCCTCTCGTTAACCCTCCAAACCTCCCCTATGCGATGAATAGCGCGATCACCTGAAACCCACAAAAATAGAAGATCAAATACGCAATATACTAACGTCGGGGACAATCCTATTACCGGCGCCGGTCACCTGAATACATGCATATACTGACGGAGGTCGACGGCGGAATGGGTGGATGCAGACAGAGAACATCTGCGGCGGAGAGAATGACTTTTGCTAGGATATGTTTGGTTTGTGATTTTTGTTTTGTTTGTCCTTCAATGTAATTTCCAGTTATAAGTTAGGGAATATTTTCCTTTAAAAAAAAATGTTGATATATTTATGATTTCTTAAGAAAATTTCATTATTTTAAGGGTAAATACAATATATCAGCTACAACTATTAAGAAACGGAAAATTATAGCCACAACTATCGAAATACAAATTATTTGCCAAGAGAGTTAACAATTTGGCAGATGTTATGCTTTGTTGTAACCCTAATTTCCCGATTTGCGATTTCAACCAGCCCGCTTGCTTTCTCCCAGCCCGCCAATGGTGGCCGTGACGAATTTGGTTCATGATTCGAAGCCGAACCATGAAGACCCTCCTACGCCACCAGAGATATATCTTCTTCTGATTCCTCCACCGTCGCCAAGTCCCAACAGCGACCTAGACCAGCCGCGTGTCGCTCTGACCCTCAAGCTCCGGATCCGTATCGGCTTCCCAGTTCCAGGCCCGTCGGTTACTTTTGTGGGGAACTGCGTAAGGTAGAGAGTAAGGGGAGAATTGGTTTCTTTTCTTTCTGCAATTGTAAGAAAGGAAGGGGAGAAGAAGAAGAGAAGATGGTGTGGATTGGGGAAGAAGAAACGACCGCCGGTTACTTTTGTTTTAATTTTTTAAAATTAATTAATTAATTAATAAGTTGGTATGGTTGACCGGGTGATGTGATATTTTTTGTTGACGGCCATATCAGAATGTCTCTTCCACGTCAGCATAACATCTGCCAACACATCATAATATACGAAATTGTAACAAAAAAGTTAATGTTCGGCTAATAATTTATATTTCGATACTTGTGGCTATAATTTTCCGCTTCTGAATAATTATGGTTAATATATTGTATTTACCCTTATTTTAAACAGGTATATAATACATGATATAGTCATATTTTCACACAACATATTTGAAGCATGTGCAATACATATAGATTTCAATCCTTTATATATACCCGTTCTTTAACATAATTAATATTTTTCTTTAATGATCGACAATAATAATATTTTGAACTATAATTCTATGAACATGTCTTTATCATTTCTATCTCTTCATTTATTGTCTATCATTAAAGATAATGGTTGAACAAATAACAGTCAAATTGTATTTGACCATCATTGGGGAAGAAGCACATAGAAGTAGGTGCTACAAGTAATTAAAAATTATAATAATTAATTTTGTTTCTCTATTACAATAAAAAAATAAATCTTAACAAAGACAAAACATCGTGTTAGGTTGTCATTAGGAAAAGTTCATGTAAAATGCCCATTCTCAATGGAATATGGTGCATTTCTAGTGCACCAAAAACCTGAGAATAGTTTTTTTTTTAAAGCATGAAAATCAGAATGTAGCAGCCGGAAAGTGAGACATCTTCTCATGGTTTGCTTTACGTTAGAATCCCTTTTGCTTTTTCTCTACCGGTCTATTTGTGGGCTGATAGTTTGCACTCAGATAGTCAGATTCTTTTACCTTCTCTTCCTACGGTTTAGCACAAAGTTCACTCACCAGTTGATAGAGTAACGTGAGATCTATTTAGAGGAAATCGCGAGCCTTGGTTTTTGTTCCTTCATTTTGAGCTTTGATTAATTGGCGTGTCTCATAATAGGCTAACCTATTTTGTGACTAAGAAAGTTCTTTCCAGGTATTTGGCCAGTTTGGTACGGTTTGATTTTCGATGGTAGTTGTTCTCGTTTGGTTAACTTTTGCATCTATTTGTTTTCTAAATAATACTATTGATCTAATAGATAAAAATATAGATGAATATGAGTTAAACGAAATGTAAATATTTTAGGGTGTGCCTACGGTGACATGCATGTCACGGTGACTTGCACTTTTCGATCGACCTCAGTTAGAATTAGGTCGACCTTATATAGGATCTGGTCGACCTCATTTAGGATTCGGTCGACCTCATATAGGATCAGGTCGACCTAATCTGTTGTTCCAATGTAAAAACAGTTCATGGAGCCTACTTTGGATATTCATATCATACAATTGGCTAGATGGAAATTGAAGACTAATGACTTGTTTTGAAGCTGGAATGTCCCTCTACATATTGAAGTGATTGAGAGCTCGATAGGAAGTCCAGAAGACCATTTTTGAACATCATCAAAAGGCTATGCCAAAACTGGAAAACTGCATGGAAATGGCTAAGTCGGGAAACGTGTTTGTGAAGCCTATTTTGGAGCTCAATTCGAGAAGCATGAATGCGAGTCGAGTCCAGGAGCCTCTACCACGTTAAATTGGGTATGTTTTTATACAAATTCAAGGCATTGGATGAAAGATTGGATATCTGTAAGGCTTCAAACAAAAGGGTCGAAGTTGCTACGAAGGTTGTTTTTCTGGCAGACTTCGAGCACAAGCAAGCTGCCAGAAAAACAGCCTTCGTAGCAACTTTGAACCTTTTGTTTGAAGCCTTAAAGATATTCAATCTTTCATCCAATGCCTTGCCTTTGTATAAAAAAATACGTAATTTAACGTGGTAGAGGCCCCTGGACTTGACTCGCATCCATGCTTCTCAAATTGAGCTCCAAAGTAGGCTTGACAAACACGTTGCCAGACTTAGCCATTTTCAGGCAATTTCCCAGTTTTGGCATATGCTTTTGGTCAGGTTAAAAAATAGTCTTCTGGACTTTCTATTGAGCTCCCAAGTACTTTAATGTGTAGAGGGACACTTCAGCTTCTAAACAAGTCTTTAATCTCCAATTTCCATCTAGCCAATTGTAAGATATGAATCTCCAAAGTAGACACCATGAAACTGTTTTTACACTGAAACAACAGATTTGGTAGACCTAATCCTATATGAGGTCGACCGAAAAATGCATGTCACCGTAGCAAAGTCCAATATTTTAAGGTTAATATCCTAGTTTGGCCTGAGGTTTGGTGTAAGTCTTAGTTTTTGGCATGAACTTTTAAATAATACAATTATGACAAACTTTTGAAAATAATGAACGAATTTATCGTGAAGTTTGGATTGACCGTCAATGCTAACGGTCATACATTTTTTTTATCGTTACTCAACACAAAACTGCTGATGTGGCTGATGCAAGGGTGCCACATCATTAACCTATATTTTTTAATTTTGTAATTCGACTAAAATAAAATTTTTATTTTTAATAAATCAAGGTACCACAAATAAAATCTCGTCTCTCTCAAGCTCCCCTCTCGTCTCTCTCAAGCTCCCCTCTCAAATATTCTTTATTAAAATGTTACGGGACAAATACCAACGGACTCGAGTCCGCGATGATCAACTAGGCCAAGCAAGCCCAACCGGAAGTACCTCACCTAGGAGGTTTATGTTTACGTTAAGGAATAAGAATTAGGAAGCCTTTTTATTTCATTGTCCTTAAGTAGTTTGGATTGGTTGTTTCTCCTTTCGTAAGTAAGATTATGTTGTTATAAATAGGCACCAGATTAATAAGAGAAGGGGGAAGATTGGACCCAAAAGCATTTCAATTCTTTACTTTGCTAGTCTTTTACGCTTTCAGCTTTTACTTCTTTGAGTTTCGTTTCGTTTTCAGCTTTGGAAGGAAAATCTACGTAACAATTGGTATCAGAGCCATGTCATTGAGTTCTGAACACCGTGGTTCGCAGTTCGTGGTTGGTTTTCCCCTATTCTTCCCTACATGTATTAAGAAAGAACAACATGGGTCCAAAGTTCATTAGGATTCGTTCGACGCCTTCATGCGATTTTCATCATAAATGCCTCATTCATTCTTGTCGCGCTCCAGAGACTGATGCCTCCTTCCTCCTTTAGTCTGCATAGCGTGTCCCAGTCCACCAAATGCATCTTCAGGCCTCCTTTCATGCTCCCCCATATGAAGCCTCTAATCTTCTTATCAATGTACTCTCAGACACTCGCTATTAGGAATGATGTTTGCTTGGTATATGCATGGAGCGATGTCAGGATAGACTAGGCAAGAGTAACTCTCGCAGCTAACGACATAGATTGTGCCTTCCACCCTGCCAGTCGAGCATCGATCCAATCAATGAGCTCAGTGTACGTCGCTCTCGAGACTCTATCATGTATGATAGGGACTCCCAGATATTGCCTGAAGTTCCCTGTTTGAGGTATCTCCATAGCGGCACTAAGGTTGTCTTTCCTTGTCGCAGTAACATTTGCCGAAAAGTAGACTCGTGAATTCGGCTTGCTAATTTGCTGACCTGACGCCTGACTGAACTTCTCGAAGCATTCGTCAATCGCTGTAACCTGGTCTTCGATGCTTCCTCAAACAAAGTAAGATCATCTGCAAAAAAAAAATAGATGAGACAGCTCGAGACCATTTTTGGTTAGCTTAATTGGCTTCCATTGGCGAGTGCTCACAGAATAAGTAATAAGATGACTCAGACGTTCCATACATAGAGTAAGGAGATAGGGAGATAGATGATATCCCTGAAGATACAGGCCATCGTTACCTCCATTCCACTGAATCTGCATTGTAGTCGACGAGATACAGGCCATCGTTACCTCCACAAATTTCGTTGGAGCTCCTACCGCTTGGAGTGTCTCTCTCACAAACTCCCATCGAATATGATCATAGGCTTTAGCTAGATCAACTTTAACCACCATCCATCCTTCAGGCCCTTCTTCGCTCTCATCGAATGTACAACCTCCTGCAGAATGTAGATGTTTGTTATGTGTCGATCGAGAATAGAGTTGGTCTGCATTTCATGTACTAGAGCAGACATTGGAGGCTTGAGCTTTTCGGCAAGGCATTTGGTGAGAGCTTTATATGCCACATCTGAATTGTTCAATACGACTCGGGGTTGGGACCTTTGGGATGAGTACCAGAACAGTATTGTTGATACTGCGTACCCGCTACGAATCCTGCCAGCAAGCCTGAAAAATCTTGACCACTAAGTCACATGCAATGCACCAACACTTTTGAAAAAATAAGGGATTTGACCCATATGAACCTGGTGCCTTGAGTGATCCCATCCCTCGAATTACCCTCGCAACCTCATCCGGGACAAGCATCATGTCTAGAGGAGTCCACTCATTATTCTCTAAGTTGGGGAAGTCACTTTCCAGTAGTTTACCCTTCCCCCTTCATCGGTGAATAGAGTCATGAAGAAGTTACGTGCAAGGTTTTGGAGCTCCTGTGGGTCATCAATACACTCCTCATCATCTCCTTTTAAAGCAAGAATTCTATTTTTTCCTGAGCCGGACGGTACGAGTGTGGAACAATTTTGTGTTCTTGTCTCCCATGGGGATCCACTATAACTGAGATTTTTGGCACCAGGTTTTCTCTTCCTGAAATATAACTAGTTCCAAATCCTCCCTAGCCTGCTCAAGATCTGGACCATCGACATTCACCTCATATCTTCACTCTAGCGGTTCTATGCGCCTTAGCAGTGCATCCTTCCTTCTCTAAATATGGGCAAAGACAGATTTGTTCCATTGGGTGGCCTCCTGAGATAAGACTGTAGCCGGTTGTAAGTAGTCAACCCCTTTCACCCATGCCAATTCTGCCATTCGCTGGAAATCTGGACGAGTCAGCCAAACAGCCAAAAACTGAAATGGTTTTGGACACCCAGGCCGCGTATAGTTCTAAAGAGACACAAAAATCGGTATATGGTCCGACTTGATATGTGGGAGATGTTTGACCGTGGTCTCACGGAACGCTATGAGCCAAATATTATTAGCAAGTCCCTTGTCCAGTCTCTCGCGTACTCCATGACGAAACCAAGTCAAAGGAGGCCTCGTGTAACCCAAATATGCCAGCCCCACATCATTGATGCAGTCTTGGAAGTCCCTTACTCTAGCCGAATCAAAGGGAATTCCCCCCACCATGTCCGACTGGTGGAGGATTGCATTCAAGTCACCCACGAGAAGCCAAGGTTGATGTTGGTCCTCCCCTAGGCTCCTCAATTTCTCCCAAATCTGGCGAGGGGGAATGGGCGTAGGGCTCTCGTATACGGTCGTCAGCACCCATAGAAGGTCTCTGACACCAAGCCCCTGTATCTGGACATGGATGAATTGCCTATGAGCATAAATCCTAGTAATACTAATCTCATTCAAGTCTCAGCACCCAAATGCCCCCTGAGAACCCGATAGCATCAACAATTTCCTTACTATCATATCTCATATCTCGGATAACTCGACTTGCAGTGTCACCGCTGATCCTAGGTTCCACGATAATAACAATCTTAGGCATGTATCTACGATGATACTCTCTAAATGCACGGAGGAAAACCTCGCCACTCGCCACCCTGCAATTCCAAGCAAAAATATTAAAATCCATCAGACAAGGAGTGAGAGGGTACTTCCCTGGTTTAAACCTCAGAGGAGAAGAAGATGTTTCCGCTTCCAAATTATATCTCATTGAGTGTAGAAATCATTTTTGTCACATGCAGATCCGCCTCCTCTTATAGAGGGTCATTCGTGGTCTCCCAAGGGCAGCACTGGCCAGTGTTTGGTTATTTGCTAAAACCCTCGCGCAATTATCATTTTCACTTGGTATGGATGTTATTCCCTCCCTGCTATAGGTCGGGACCCCCATGCATGGGATGCATGGCGGTGAAATATGGTGCGGAGGAAACTGTTTAGTTCTCAGGCTTGGCTCAATTCCTTTGCCGCTTGACACATCAATCGACATAGGAGGGCACTGAAGGATCCTCGTCGGGTCAGGGGTGTTCACTTTCTACTTCTCCGTTGCCCTTAGTTGAGTGGCTTTAGGAGCCTCTCTCGATGCATCCCTCGTGGTTTGCTTGGGTGGTCAATGCACCACATCATTTACTTTAGTGGAATCCACCTGAGTGACCTCAATTGTATCCTCAGTGAGTACTTGGAATCGGGACCCCATTGGCTGGCCTTCACCCGAGTCTTGGGGGGTACTCTTCTCACCAGTGGTATGCTTGTTTTTTGTGTCACTTTTTCCCCCTATGAGCTGGTGTCTAGCTGATTGGGTTGCGGTTTCTGCTTGGCTATCATCTACTCACCATAAGGACCATCCTCAGATGCCATAAGTGATTCCTGTGTTGTAGTATTCTCTGTTTCTATATTCTCAGGCAGATTCACACGTAAGTAGTTGGACCTCTACATGTATGTGCCGCACTTGAGGCATATCTTCTCAAGACCGTCGTATCTATCCCAAGAATTTTGAACTGCGGCAGTAGGGGTTTTGTGAGGTCCATCTGAACACAGACCCTGACATAGTCTAGTCTTACGCCAGTAGTTGTGGCTTGGTCTACCCGGATAGGTTTATCAATTCGTCTCTCAATCTGCATAACTGCATAAGGATGGAAATAGTGAATAGGGAGCTCCAGCAGTCTCGCCCACACCAGAGTTGATGATATCTCATGTCGATAAGGGTTAAAGTTCCTATCCCACATGTGAACTGTGAGATAATTTTCGTCCATCATCAAGGGTCCTCCCGTAACTGCTCTATCACAGTTCATGCCATCCGCGAACCTCACTATATAGTACCCGTTCTTCGCAGATGCGACTTGAATCCCACCCGCCTTCGCCCATATGGCGTTTAGCCATTTTGAGATACCCGTGTAGGAAGACGCCTTGCCCAGAACTTTCACTACAAGGGTGGACATGTACTTCCTACAGAAGTTGCGTTCCTCGACAGCAGTAAAGTGGATGGGTGGGCAAATCGGGTCGTCCTCCTCCACAAATCCCTCATCATGTCCATCCTCTCTAATGGTTGTCGTTGTGTCTTCGGAGTCGGATTTGACGATGTACCATTCATCTGTCCTCAGCAGATCACTAAAGAGACGGCGCACTACTCCTTGGCCAGCTCCCCAGGCAAAAGGTCGGGGGTTGGTCCATTCAGGATTCTCAGCACCTCCTGCCGAAACATCTTCTAGAATCTCATTAGTTTCGTTTTCCGCCAGTATCGATTGCATCGTAGGTTTGGCTCCTTTCTTAGATTGTTGTGCCTCCCGATCTCCCTTAGGACTCGGGGATGACGAAACAGATAGTGGTCGGCATTGCCTAGCTATCATGTCAGTTTGGGGGGAGGTGCCGGAGCCACACCCGGCCAGCGGTGAGATCACCGTCGGCATCGCGAAAGCGTAAAAATCCTAGCTCGACTCGATTCTCTCCACGACGCTCCTATTTCCTCAAAGCACTTTTTCCCCGATTCAGCAAATTCCCTTTTTTTCTTCCATGCTTTAAAAAAAAAAAGAATAATACTTTATTTTATATAAGAAAATATAAATATTAATGATTATCATTGTGGGTCCATCTATGTAGTACAACTTTCACCTTGTGTAAATTACAATGGTCAATTTGTCTAAAAAAATAATCTCAAATTTCAAATGCACAACAATGATAAAGATAACATGTGAATTTTTGGTAATACGATTTGAGTTAGAATTGAATGGAGGATTGTTTGGGCCAGAAGAATTGTCACCATGATGACGTTTCGGCGACATTGCTGCAGTCGTAGCACACCCAGGGGAAACCAACTGAGAAATTGAGCCTTAATCCCCTAAGACACAGCCAGACTGATTTGATAATGAGAATTGATACTGCTGGTCAATCTTCAAGGGCCGAAACACATTAATCAACCAGATTAGTTACCAATTGTATAGATTTCCCTTTGGAAGAGGGAGGGCGATTTCGCGGGTTAGATTGAGTGTGACAAAAAGGAGGGCGGGTGTTTTCGATTTCAGATTGTGGTTGGGAAGAGTTGGCGATTGAGATAGGTTTCGGTCCTTCCTATTGAGCTTAGGGCAAGATCGATACAGATTTCGCCGGTCAGATTGAGAGTGGCAAAAAGGAGGGCGAGTGATTTCAATTTCAAATTGTGGTTGGGAAGAGTCCGGCGATTGAGATAGGTTCCGGTCCTTCCAATTCAGGGTTTATATTTCTAATTGAGCTTTGGGCGAGACAACCGTCAAAGAGCTATCTAGTTTCCAGCAGAAGAATGAAAAAATACAGCGACGAAGAAAAGGAGTATGAATTTACATAAAAAACCCTACAAACTGTGCGGTCGTTTTAGCAAAAGGTGACGTAACAAAAGCTTTTTTTGACATTATCTTACAGTATTTTGTAGATTGTGTTCACTTAGTTGTATAAAGTAAACCTCTTCCTGTTCCTGAACACATCTTATAAATATAAATCTCTTCCTCCTGCCACGGGCCGGGCTTCTTTAAAACTCCATTGTTCTTGATTGACTCCAGACAAAATTGGCAGCCCAAAATTATTAAGAATAATCCATTTTCCAACAGGCTGACCGGAGGTCGCTGAAGAACAAAAAAGTTCATTACAAGCCCAACTCACAACACGCATAAGACGAGACGCCCAACCCGAAGCAGCTACATTTCTCCTCTCATCTTGTTTCTGTCTGCTATTCTTTGCTCCGTCTATCGGCGTTCCAGTTATCGTCGCTAATCTGCTCCAACTCCACAACCGAGAATCAGGAAACTAAAGAAACCCTAAATCGCTAGAACAACAGAGAATCTCAACTTCACTGCAGTTCAATTCTAATTCAGCCATCGTATTTGACTTCCTTGGATGATAATCAGACAGAGACTGGATTTCTGAAGATCCTTTGGCAATGGGAGCGAGTCGGAAGCTACAGGGAGAGATCGATCGGGTACTGAAGAAGGTCCAAGAAGGTGTAGATGTCTTCGACAGCATCTGGAACAAGGTCTTGCCTCTGCTCTCTCCTCCTTGTTCTCGCTTCCATTCCCAGTTCGTTTCCTTCTTCTTGCCTTCCGCAGAAATTTCAACTGTGCGACTAGGAGATTTCGTTATGTTCTACGAACTGTGGCTTGGAATGCCCGGAATGGAGGTGGAAATGGAGAGATAATGCAGGCTATTGAAGCACTCCATTTTGAGTTCTTGACTGTAGGAGTTCGTATTGGTTTTCTCTGCAATTAGGCATTTGTTCTCTTTTGATACTATTGTTGGAATGAAGAATTCGAACGAGCAGCTATATCCATGATTTGAGAGCACACTATCCAATTTTCGTATTAGATATGACGATTGAACAAGACAGCCTCATTGAACAGCTTCATTATCTGTGTTATCATATATATCATCTATGCCGGGGCTCATTTTCTTTTGCTTATGTGGTCCATTGTTGTTTCAGGTTTATGATACCGACAATGCAAATCAGAAAGAGAAGTTTGAGGCAGACTTGAAAAAGGAGATCAAGAAACTGCAGAGATACAGAGACCAGATCAAGACATGGATCCAGTCTAGTGAGATCAAGGATAAAAAGGTCAGGTGTCTTTCATCTTGTTGAATTCATGGTCTTCCAGAACCGGTATCTGTTTGATTGTGTGAGATTTGGAACAAATGAATTATGCTAGGTCGTAAATCTTAACTCAGAACTGGATGAACTATAGTTGACAGGAGGTGGGGATGGAACGTTTGAGGCCGTGTGTTACTTAAAATCTTTGGTTTGTGTTCAGTTTAGTGCACACTGCTAATTCATTCTATGGGTTTAGGTTCGGCACGGTTTTCAGAGCAGGGGGTCATATGGTTGAAGTGTTACTGCTTCCTGCTTTGCTTTACTTCCTTGCATTACACTGGTACTTTGTTTTACTTATAGTTTCATGTGATATAGTGGCTGATCTTTTCCCTTTTCATTTTCGGATCCTTGTGCAATAGGTTAGCGCCTCTTATGAGCAGGCACTGGTGGATGCGCGTAAGCTGATTGAACGTGAAATGGAAAGATTTAAGATATGCGAAAAGGAAACTAAGACAAAAGCATTCTCAAAAGAAGGGCTTGGTCAACAACCTAAGACTGTAAGCCTCTATGCTTACCGCATCTTTTTTTCATGTCTGATGCCCAGGCTTATGTATACGAAGGCAGCAAAACCTGAGGTTATCTATAAAGTACTGTGTTTGATGTGGGATCGTCAAGGCCTTAGTAATAAACCCCATTTCCCATTGGATTAATATGACGGTTATATAGTTTTGCCGCCTCATTGTAATAAATTTTATTGCGTACTGTTTGCTCCCTATTTGTTTGTTTGTTAAACTTTGAGTTTTCGACATTGTTCCATGCTCGAATGGATAACGTTACACATTATGTGTTTCATAATAAAAAAGATTGATCATTATGCACGAGAATTGTTTGTTTTGCTTGATTCTTCTCTATATATTCTTATAGGATCCAAGGGAGAAGGCTAAAGCAGAGACAAGGGATTGGCTGAACAATATGGTATGTGAAAAGAACAAATTGTTGATGCATGTTTTCTTTTTTCTAGTTGCTGGTGTTACAGTTGCATTTGAAAGGAGGGATTTGGCTTAAGAATGCTGCAACAACAGTAGAATCTGCATGCTGTTTACCTGCAAGATCTGCCACGCGCAGAAAACTTGACTTTGGTTGCTTTTGAACCTTTAAGGCTCTGCATGTTTGACAAGTTGACAAATTGTTCATGACAAGGATATCAATCCAAGGCATAAGAGTTCTTATAGATATTGGTCCTTTCTGTTTATTTCTCCCTCTTCTGTCCTGTTAGTGTCTTCCAAGGGAACGTCAGTTGCTCAGTTGTAAATGGTTTATGTGATAACTTAAAATTCATTACACGAAAGAAGAATTGCATGTGAACTTTTTTAACTAATGCTTAACTGATTGTTCTCACTTGTTTTGCTCTTGAGTAGGTCAGCGAGTTAGAATCTCAGATTGATAGCTTTGAAGCTGAAATAGAAGGTCTCACCGTGAAGAAAGGAAAGACAAGGCCTCCCAGATTGGTGAGCGATAAGGGAAAAGCTTTTTCGAAATTTGCTGTTATTTTATGGAAATTAATGAATTACCTGGATTTGTTTGTCAGACGCATTTAGAGGCATCTATTCAACGACACAAGGCTCATATAATGAAGCTAGAGTTGATCTTGAGGCTACTTGATAACGACGAGTTGAGTGCTGAGCAGGTCAATGATGTTAAAGACTTCATTGATGACTATGTGGAGCGCAACCAGGTGTTTGTCCAACTGTGTGTACTAGTGTTATGGTCCTTTTTAGTTCTTTACTGTTGTTTAGATAACCATATATGGTGATTTAGCTTCCAGTTTCTAAAGGTTTTTTAGCTGTTGTTCTGTCATCTGTTGTAGGAGGATTTTGATGAATTCAGTGATGTAGATGAGCTCTATAGCTCATTGCCTTTAGACAAGGTGGAATCCCTTGAAGATCTTGTACCAATTGCTCCTCCTGGTCTTGTCAAGGTAAATTAGCACTGTGCTCTGTTCATCTATGAGGTACAGCAATTTAGAGGTGATCTGTGATGCAAGTATAGATTCACTTATGTTGAAATGGGAAAGTACTACAGAATCACTTTGGTTTGGTCTCCTGTTAGCAGCTTCATTGAAGTAGTTAAACCTTTTGTATTCTTGTAGGGTGCACCAGTACATAGCTTGAAGTCTACCTCCCTGACAGTTTCTGCGCCACCCCAAATACCTGTATGTGTGCATGTGCCTTATTGGTAGTCTTGCATGCCTTGTCTCCATGCAATAATGTTGTGTTTTCTTTCCAGACGGCTGTTAGTACCACCCCTGTCCAGGAGCCAGCTGAAGATACAGCTTCGCAAGACAGCAATTCTGAAGCTGTTGCTCGAACCCCACCTGCAAAGAGCAGCATCATGGGTTCTTCTGTTCCATCAACCCCATCTGTTAGTCATGTAACTCCTGTGAGTGTTCCTGCTAATCCGTTATCTGCCATGATAGCTGCTCCTGCAGTTATTCCAAGTCCATCTCCTGCTCGAGGTGCTGGAGAAAATGTTGCTGCTTCTATTCCTTCATCACCCGCGCTTGGCGATCCTGGACTAACGAGGGGCATTGGCCGAGGTGGCCTCACTAGCCAGCCACCGACTAGTATCCCTCTGACTTCTAGTACAGTTCCTAGCAATGGAGCTCTTGGTGCAGTACCTTCAGTCTCTGATGTGACAAAGCGAAATATTTTGGGGACTGATGATAGAATTGGAAACACTGGAATGGTTCAGTCTTTGAATTCCCCATTAAGTAATCGGATGATTTTGCCTCAAGCTGGCAAGGCCAATGATGGAACTGGTGTAGTAGATTCTGGCAATGAAGGTGCTGGGTTAGGTGGCAGAGTCTTCTCTCCTCCTGGCGTGCCTGGCATGCAATGGAGACCTGGAAGTTCGTTTCAGACTCAGAACGAACAGGTAGCTCTTTGCTCCTAATTAATGCATATCAGCTCTAAAATATATATATGTGCTTCTTTGAAGGTGCCAGATCCAGCCTTGAAAAGTAGCATCGTTCTTAGGGGTGGGCAACGGGAAACGGGAATTTGGGTATACCCGTACCCGTCCCATTTTTTAAGGGTTACGGGTACCCACATTACCCGTAATATTATAAACGGATGGGACTTGGGATTGAACATTCCTAATATGGGTACCCGCGGGTTACCCGCGAATACCCGTTTGGGTAATATGGGTACCCGTTATACCCATTCAATACAAATGCAGAAATTTAATTCAGCCCAACCCAATTCAAAACCCATTGGCCATTTCGGCTCTTACCCTTTCAATTTCAATTCCATTTGGGCCCTTACCCTTTCACTCTTTCACTGACATGTTTGGTGAATTAGTAGAGAGAGTTGGGATGTGTTGAATGAAACTTTTTTTTTTATATAATTTGGTACTTGGAATGATTTATTTCTATGTTGTGATTGTTCATGAATGTGTAATTTGCAAACCAAGTATTTGTGATTGGGATGTATTTTGTGTCTTGTGATTGTTAAGCAAATACAAGTTAAGTTTAAACTTTTGTTAAAATTTTAGTGGTTTAAACTTTGGGTATTTATGGGTAGTATGGGTACCCGTTATCCGTCCCGTACGGGTAATGGGTACCCGTTTCCCATATGAGTTTGGGATATGGGATGGACTTTGGTCTCCAAATGGGACTGGGTACCCGTTTAAAACGGGACGGGATACCCGTCCCGTCCCGTTGCCCACCCCTAATCGTTCTATTTGAATATGGGCTTTGTATACCACTTTGGTATGGCTTATTTCAGATATATTATGTGAAATAACTTGAAGATTTTGTTTCAGGGTCAATTTCGAGCTCGAACTGAAATAGCCCCTGATCAGAGAGAGAAATTCTTGCAACGTTTTCAGCAAGTCCAGCAAGGTCATAGCAACCTGCTCGGCATGCCTCCTCTTCCTGGTGGCAGTCATAAGCAGTTCCCAACACAGCAAAACCCACTTTTGCAACAGGTGCATTTCCTGTCTGGAAAATTTCTGGGGTATATCTTCCAAGTTTACTTGGGCCAATCGACATATATGGCCACCATTTGAGGCAATGAGTCTTTAGGTGCTCTAGTTTCTTTGGTTCAACCACCAAGTGGTTCCAGGTTCAGATGTTGTGGATCCTTGGCTATTGAGCATGATTGCTGTAGAGTCTGGTCCAACTCTTTCTTGCTTGGCCTTTATCCTTCATTGAAGTTACAGTTTTCTTTTATTACTAAAAGTTTGTATTTCCACGTGGATTTTTCAGTATAACTCTCAAAGCTCATCTCTCTCCTCGCAAGCTACACTAGGGCTTAGCATTCAAGCACCAGGGCTAAGCAATGCTACACCCACTACTTTGCAGCAGTCAAACTCAATCCATCAACAGTCTAGTCAACCAGTTGTGACACCAAGTGGTTTAAAAGATAGTGGTACCCTCTAAGTACCACTTCTGGTTCTTGTCTGTTCATTTCTTTTATTTATATTGACCTTCAACTACAATTCTGTCCATAAATATGTAGATGCTAGTCATATGAAACCTGAGGAGCAACAGCAATCACTGAATTTAACCGATGACTCAGCCTCTGAATCTGCTTCTACAACAGGACTGGGTAAAAGTCTTGTCAGTGATGATGAGCTTAAAGCTCCCCACCCAATGGACAATGTATGTATAAAAACTATGATCTCCAATTAAAAAGTGAAATTTCTAGTTCAACGTGAACGCAGTTTCATTGCCAAGTCAAAGTGAATAATATTTTTGAAATGATAATCATGGTCTATCATTGAGTTGCTATTAACTATGTTTTGCAGATATCGAGTTCTTTGGCAGAGCTGTCTGTTCAAGTGCCAAGAGACACCGATCTCTCTCCCGGGCAACCCTTACAGCCTTCTACACAAACAACCAGTGGTTTAGGTGTGATCGGTCGCAGAAGCGTAGCTGACCTTGGTGCCGTTGGCGATAGTCTCGCTTCACCTGCTGCAAGTCCCGGTCCACTGCATGACAACAGTTACAATTTGCAGATGCTAGAGGCTGCGTATCACAAACTCCCTCAACCCAAAGACTCAGAACGTGCAAGGAGCTATATCCCGGTACTTATCCTATCCAACTTTATTTCTGATTAAAATCTATAACAGGGGGGAAAGTGCTGGAACGTCTGACTATAATAATGGTATCTATCTTCATTATAAAAAAATAATGGTATCTATCTAATGCTTTTACAGAGGCATCCTGCTATAACGCCATCCAGCTTCCCTCAAGTTCAGGCTCCCATCGTAAACAACCCTGCCTTCTGGGAGAGGCTGACCATGGATAGTTACGGCACCGACACCTTGTTCTTTGCATTTTACTACCAACAGGTGATAGAGGATATTACAAAGTGGTTTCGGTCTCGTTGATTTGAGCCCCGCCAATTAGGTTACCTGAGCTGTGTATCTTGTTTGCAGAACACGTATCAACAATATTTGGCTGCAAGGGAGCTGAAGAAAGGATCGTGGAGATATCACAGAAAATACAACACCTGGTTCCAGCGACATGAAGAACCCAAGGTT
This sequence comes from Linum tenue, assembly GCA_946122785.1. Taxonomy (NCBI): domain Eukaryota; kingdom Viridiplantae; phylum Streptophyta; class Magnoliopsida; order Malpighiales; family Linaceae; genus Linum; species Linum tenue. The sequence goes on from CAMGYJ010000002.1 coordinate 56,588,131, forward strand.
GCCACTGACGAGTATGAACAAGGGACGTACGTGTATTTCGATTTCCACATCGCCAATGATGATCATCAGCACGGATGGTATGTTGAGTTTCGAATCTTCTTTAGTCCCCAGACCATATACTGTCACTTTTTTTTGTTTTTTTTTTAAGGAAGAGCTTCATGATCCTACTTGCCCCTTTGTTCAGGTGTCAGAGAATCAAGACGGAGTTCACGTTCGAGTACAATTACCTTGAAGACGAGCTGATCGTGTAGGTGTGCAGAAGTAGTAAGAGTGATGTTCTCCCTCCCTCTCTTTTTTTTCTTGCGTTTCTCTCAATTGGTGTACACTAGGAAGGAAAGAGAATTGGAGATCGACTCTTTGTATCCTGTGTGCATCTATCAACACAGGGATCAAATGCCATCTATTGTGTAAACATGATCATTTTCATTTCATCTATAAGTTGGTTAGAACCCCCAATGATAAGCCAGCACGTTTCACCATGTTGCACGGTAGAATGAGTATTCTACGTTGGTGACAACGTGGGATTTCATGAAGGGTGGCGTCAGCTTAGGATGGCACCTGCTTCGATCTTCAATTTTGTAAATCATGCAACCATGTTGAAACATAATGAAAACTCTGGAATATAATGTCTATTACCTAGTAAAGTATCGTCCTTTTTTTAACTAATCCACAACTACATGACATGCTTATCACTAATTTATAAGATGTCATATGATAACAATCAATGTTGGACCTAACTAACAAAATTGTCATCAAGATGTGTTCGATATCTAATGTAGTACCCTCCTCTTTCTAACTTCCCAAGAAAATGATCGACTACTTTCATCTTTGGTAGGAACTAGGTGAAAAGGCTAATTGCTTCATTAGCAAGCCAAACTAAGGGAAAATAGTAACCTTAAGAAAATAATAACAATCACAGTACTTGTCGACTCAAACTAAAGCAAACGAAAAATAATGTTGAAAATAATACCGTACATAAAATCCAAGAAATCGAGTGTCGAAGTAAATGATTTGATTTCCTAATTGAAGTGCACAACCACATATATGAACTTTGGGTCGTCACTACACCCAATCTTGGAACAAACATCTCAGCCGAATAAATTAGTCAGGACCCAAAATTGATTACAAAAAATTGCGTGCGAGCCAAGGAATACCAACAATATGGGCGACAAAGCTGTTGTTTCCTTCATGGAAGAGTCTACAGGTTCCTTGGCAAAGATACAAACAAAACACAAAACGAAACACAAACAAAAACACAAACTAGAACACAAAACAAACAAAACAAAGGAAAGACTAAACTAACAACTTATTGGTTTTCTACTAGTCATCAAGGTTCCCCACTTCCCCGGCAACGGCGCCAAAAAGTTTGATCACTTACTTCCGTGCAAGTTATTGTCAATGGTTAGCACATGTCAACAACTAACTCATTCTAAGCCAAGTTTAACCTAAGATGACATTGTCGTATAATGGCAATCAAGATCGTATTTTACTACCCTAGCCTACTTCCCACCTCGTTGTTATTTAGTGGATCAGTTTTGGAGGTTTGGGTGGAGGATTTGAGCGAATTAACTAGTTTAGAGATTGATAAAGATAAAAGTAGCTACTTTGGGGGAGCTATCCCTCATCCTAGCCTAGGGCTACTATGTAATGTCTAGATACTTAGGGTTCTCGAATGTGGTGAGTGAGCTCGTTTCCGTGGGCTTTCGTGGTTATCCACACACCTCCGAGTATGCCTCCCCTAGACCCATATAAAGTCACCTTGATCTATGCTATCGTATCTGGGACACTAAACTTGTAGCTCCTTTCAATGGATACTATCCACCATCCACACCGAGGTTTTATCCCTGGTTCTGTCTAGGAAGTCTACCTATGGCAGGGCGGTCGCCTCGACCACCAAAGGTCCCTATTCATACATCTATCTCAATTTGCTTGATGGCGCATACCCGTCTAACCCTAGAATTCCATACCCAGCATAGATGCATAAAGTAGGCTAATAGAGAAGATTATGGAGACTTACCCAAGCACAATCAATGATAGACTAGCAATAGAATCAATTAGATAAACACATTCATTCATTCAAATCCTAAAATATCCATACATACATAGTAAACCCTAAAATAGGGTTTGGGGTTTAAAGCCCCCTATTACCTTAGAGGACTACTCCACAAAAGGAGAAAAAAAGATACATAGAAGAGATGAAAAAATACTTGATGTTGAGGAAGATGCCTCCTCTCTTCTAGCTCCTTCCCCTTCTTCTCCTTTTCTCCTTTCTTTAGCTTCTCTCTCTCTAAAACCAGGAAATCTTCTCTCAAAATAAGTTCCCTTGAAAGGGGGAAATGAGTCTTCTATTTATAAGCAATCAGAGGATGGAGAAGTTCGCGGCCGGCAATGCAGAGATCGCGAGCGAGGCTCTGCAGCCGCGACCACGATCTTCTTCACGGTCAAAATATGTTATGGCCATGATTCGACTGGGGAAACTTTCTATTTTTTCCCGGCTCCTTCTTCGCGAAGTTCGCACCCTGAGCCCTCCAATTCGTAGTCGTGATCTACGTCTTCCAGGCCACGATCTTCAGCTTGACTTCGCGGTCCATGATCTCGGCCGTGATCTTTTCTTATAGGCCACAATATTCACGCTTCTGCCCCCTTGCTACACTTGTGACTTTTTTGGTACCTAATTCTCAATTATCGTCTAACACACCCTAAAATCACATCGAAATCAAATAGGAACAACATGCAGATGTGATTGATGATGCTCAAGCTATTATGCAGATGAATTGGCACAAAACAAACATCAATATGAAGGGCAAATAACACCAATTTAGGTGTTATCAACACCACATTCTAATAATGGATTAATTGAAAACCATCTCAAATCCAACCTACCATTTCTTATTGTTAGTTACGGTTTGTAATTGATAAAGGAGCAATACACTAGAAAACCCGAACTATCAAGAAAGTGCGATTTGTGTTACGAACTATTCAATATTCCATTTATGTCCCCACCTATGATAGTTGTGTGTCATTTATGTTCCGACAATTTTGTTGACCGTTAACTAGAATTTTTTTATTGAAGTAATGAAACATATGAGATTTCCTCTAGAGTGGTGAAGCTGTTTGAAGAATGTGTTACCACTCCTAGATTGAGTGTGTAGTTTAATGGTTGCCTCTATGGGTCTTTCCCAATAAGAAAAGTATTGCGTCAACGAAATTCCCTTTCCCCATATTTATTCACGGTTGCAATGGAAATTTTTTCCTATTTAATGGAATATGAAGTCGATACTGAACAAATACCATATCATCTAGATGCAAAGCGTTAGAGATCCCTCACTTATACTTTACAGATGACTTGTGTGTCTTTACTAATGGATTTGTTAGAGAAGTGAATGATGTTAAGTGGTTAGTGGATAAATTCTATATTATTTATGTATTGAATGTAATTTGGGCAAGTGTCACATGTTTTGTGTTGGGGTTTCATAAGAAGAGAAGTATGATATATCGCAGTATACTGGTTTCTCCTTAAGCTCTGTGTCAGTTAGATACCTTGGTGTGCTATTGTTTTCTAGAAAGATTACTTCACAAGCCCACCTAGTTCTGGTGGACTAAAATATTGCAAAAATAAGAACATGGTAATTAGCAGGCTAAAATGCTCATTTATGTAAGGATGATCACTTATGTGATTCCTAGTGTGTTCCAATATTTGATGACTATATTTATCCTTCCTGAAAGTCTTGAAAATGATCGAAGAAGCTTGTAACAAGTATTTATGGGGAGTTCATGGTGATAAGGGGAGAAAAAGAGATGTAGTGGCCTGGGCCAAACTACCACTGTTGAAGAATGAATGAGGTTTGGGGTTAAAGAGACTTCAAAACATTGAATAAAGCCTATGTAATCCGTCATATCTAGAATATGTTGGCATATGTTGGTTCTTTGTGGGTGGCTTGGATCAAGAAATACAAAATTAAAGTGAGATTATTGTGGAATCTACATCCTAATTCAGCAGGTTCATGGATTTGACAGTAAATACCCATGGTTGGGGATGCTCAGATTCACATCACAGGTTTTGGTCCGGGAGCGGTTATTATAACAACACATATTTTGTTGTTATTGTAACAACACTAGTCTTCAACCAATAGGAAGTTAGGGTTGTGATGACTTTTTATTAGATGAGTTGACCTAGTGTAAAATCAAAGCAGGGGTATAATTGTCATTATGAAAAATATATTTAAATAATAACAAAAAAATAAAAAATATTATTTTATTTTCGGCCAAAAAAGTTGGTCGCCGGAATTAGGCCACCGGTCGCCGGTCACCGGAATATGCTTTTTTGTCGCCGGAATATGCTTTTCTGTCATCGGAATATGTCATCGTCGCCGGAATATGCTTACCGGCGTCGGAATATGCTTACTGGCGTCGGAATCTAGTCATCGGGGTCGGAATCCGGTAACTGACGGTCATCGGAGTTCGGTCAACGAACTTCGTTGACCGGTCAACGGTCAACGGAGTTCGGTCAACGAACTTCGTTGACCGGTCAACGGTCAACGACCACCGGATGTTATGGTCTTCATTGTGAGATTTATGGTTTGGTTTCTCACATTTTTGTATGCCTTTTGTGGTTTGCTTTATCGCGTTTGTGGTTTGCATTGAGAAGTTTCTGGTTTGCTTTATCGTGTTTGTGGTTTGCATTGAGAAGTTTCTGGTTTGCTTTCAAAAATTTTGTGGTTTGCATTGAGTGGTTTGTGGTTTGTTTTAGGAGATTTGTGGTATGCATTAGGAGGTTTCTGGTTTGTTTTTGTGGTTTGCTTTAACGTGTTTGTGGTTTGCATTATGAGGTTTCTGGTGTGTTTTTGAAAATTTTGTGGTTTGCTTTGTGAGGTTTCTGGTTTGTTTTAATATATTTTTGGTCTGCATTAGGACGTTTCTGGTTTGTTTTTGTGGTTTGCTTTACGGTATTTATGGTTTGCGTTATGAGTTTTCTGGTGTGCTTTCAAAATATTTGTGGTTTGGTTTGTGGTGTTTCTGATTTGTTTTATGGAATTTGTGGCATGCATTGGGAGGTTTTTGGTATGCTTTTTTATGGTTTGTTTTACCCTGTTTGTAGTTTGTTTTATGAAGTTTCTGGTGTGTAAGGGTAAACTTACCTAATTAAGTGTTGGGAAGTTTAATTTAATTTAATTATATTTTTGGTGTGTTTATAATTTATGTGTGGTTTGATTTATCAGAAACAAATTGGAAACAAACTTGACAAATAGCTCTTCTCCTGGAGCTAAACAATTACAAATCGACATAACAGGCTATTGAAGTCATATCAATTAAACTCTCCATTGTCCACTCAATTCATATCAAGAATTAACAATTGGACTGAAGAAGTACTAATGAACGAAAGTGACGAGAGAGAAAAGCAATCGGAGCACTAAGGTCTTCAGAATGAATAATCTCTTGACAAACTCGTCCGCAGCCATCACCATGTTCGCGAATCTCTAGGAGGGGGAAGAGCGATGGAGTTGCAGAAGATTTAGAACCGGGGAAAAACGAGTCGCAGCGGGGCAGCAGCGAATCTCAACGAAGTCGTCAGCAGCCGATGCTGCCATGGTTGTGAAGCTCTAAGAGGGGAAAAGAGCGACGGAGCTGTAGGACGAGGAGAGCCAGAGAGAAACGAGTTGGGGTAGAGCAGCAGGGGAGCGAGAATCGCCGATCTGGGGGGAGTCCCTCTAGTCTCGATATCCTCGGTGACCGGGCCAATTTTCTTAGAGTCTGTCGCCGTCTCTTGTGTTGAGAAAGAATGGCGATGGGAGGAGGAAGGATCAAAGCGGGTTGGTCTCTGCCATCCCGTCGGCGAAAGAGAAGAGACCGAGATTTTGTCGTCAAGAACAAAGACAACCATCGCCGGAGAATGGAATATAGATCTGGAACTGGGAGCAATTTTTGTTGGAGAGGAAGAGAGCGCATGAGCCGACAGAGTGAATTATTTAAATTTTATTTTATTAATTTTGGGTCAATGTGACCCTTTTACCCCTGTTGTTATTATAACAACACATTTAGTGTTGTTATTGTATCCCGTCCCTTTTGGTCCCTCATTATCTTGGGATGACACTTTTCTTCCTCGTTACTGAGTAAATAGGGTATGATATTCTATTTGCACTCCTTCTCATTGGCTGAATGGTTTATTGTAGTTTGGGACAATCATTTTATTCTAAACATAATTTGTTGATGTGGTTAGTGATATTAAACATAGTTATGACAAGAACTAGTTGTATCAGTGGGGATATGATTATTGAATGTGCTTGTGTACTTTGTCATGGTGAAATATAATATAGAGATCACTTGTTTGACTCATGTTCATATGTTACTTGGGTTATGCAAACTATTTTAAGGAAGGTCTATTTGATACCTGTTGGGCCACGAGCGGAGCAGCGTTGGGCTTCAGAGCCCAATAAGAGAAGAGAGCGGCCCAATCTAATAGGGAAGGTAAGCCCAGGATGGCAGGCTACCTCAAACGGGACAGCAAAAAGGCCGCCTAGCATAAAGTGCTGACAAGTGATGAGATGTGAAGATCCACCTGTATATTTGCCTTGGGAGAAGCAGTACTAAGCATTAACTACCCGTCGTAGGTGGTTCATGTGAAGACAAGATATGCTTGGGGCGCCAGACAAAGCATTTAATGCCCAAATCTACACAACCGAGTATAAATACCACCTCAGGAGCATTGATGGACGATGGTAACTCAACTACTTCCCCTCTCTCTAAATCTAAAACACATATTCTCATTTCTCTCTCTAACTTACGCTTTAGAGAGTGTCCTGAGCAACCGTCCATGGACCCTTGTCTTGCAGTGTTCAGTAGTGTCTCCCTTCATCAAGAACAAACACCTCACTCATGCTTCACAAAATCGCCTGACACTTTATAGGCTTAAACAATACCAATGATGTCAAATTGGGATGATCATTTAAATTTGACAGTTCATAAATGCGATGGTTCTATTGATGTTGTTGTTGTTGGGAGGTTGCTCTTGTCTATGTTCATCAGTCATACCCGAAGAGAGAAGTATAAGGGAGTCTAAGGAGAATCCAATGTGTCTTCAACGATTGGTCCTGCAGAGAGGATAATTGATGAAATCCAATTGTTTGCAAGGAGCAATGAAACTTCTCCAGTAGATAATGCATAAGGTGTTTGGAAATTAGATACTTTTAGTTAATCTTGTTGTATAGTTTGAATTTTTCTTATAATAACAACTTTAAAAAGCTTGTAATTGTTACAATTTGATATGGAGAATGCATGTTGCATCTTCTAGGCTTAATGCAATTTTTTTTATATTAACCATTAACAAATAGAAGAAAGTTATTTATAAGGTAATTAGAAATTTGTTACTTGGTAATGCATTATTGTAAACTAAAAAATCAAAAGTAAAAAGGAGGATGTGATGATAAGTAAATTGCATTTTAATGAAACATGTTGATAAATAAACTTTACATACGTAACAATTAAAGCGAGAGATTTGATGTTGAAGAAGTATATTATATATATAAGACTTAAACGATGTAGTGTAATATCACGAGCAAATTTTGGTATTCTTTTCCCCATTCAAACTCCTATCCAACCAAAATATTTGATTTTAAGAAATTAAAACCCAAACCCACCCATAAAATTGAATTTTCTCGGATATTTTGGGTGGGTTGGTTTGGGATGGGCGATTGGATGGGATTTTGTTTGTTTATTTCACCTTAGGCGGAAAGAAAAAAGAATCATATTATTTTTCGCTTTTCATGAATTGAGAGATGACAGATTGAGAATAAAAGATACCTTCAACATTTCAACAATACCAACTTCTACTTTTTATCAAGATTGTAAAACCATATAAGATGTTATATCTGAAAAATCACAGATAAGATATCTTGTGCTTAACTCGTGGTTTATTCAGAGTGCAACTGTTTTATACCGCTAAAATTCGTCTCCAATTTGACTTTTGGTTTCAATTAATTCTGATATGATCCAGTATCTAAAACATATTAATTTCTACAATATTACATTTATGGCATTCTGAAAATGTTACAACTGAAGTATCAGATTTATAATTTGCTATCCTAAAATACTTGGCCTCTAGTACCATATTGTATCACATCCAAACAACCACTTAACTATTACTTGAAGAACAACATATAAATATAATCCAAGCTTACCTCCTTCAACTCACAAAGCAATCTTGCATAAAAGAAATAGAACTGATCCATTTTGACACCAACTCTGCTTTGTCTGCCTAGATTTATACCTTAATTTAGACGTACGGCACTTCCTGTTTGAATCATTTTCTTTCTCAATTACATCTCTCTCCATTGCAAAACAAACAAAAACACAGTTTGTGTTTTTCTTGTAAATAGTGGGTTTTAATTTATGACTTCTACAATAATAAAAAGTTTTTTAGCCGTTACTGCATTGTCTTCTAAATCATTTAAAAAGAGAAAATAGAAAACAAAATTCCCCTTTCACATTCGGACCAAAAAACCCCTCTCCAGTATCCTCTGCTTTCACTCTCTCTACCTTTTCCTCCCACTCTGTTTCTCTCCATTTTCTCAGTTCATCTAACCAATCTCACATGGACTCAATCTTTTCCCTCCCTCCGCTCCCATAGGGTTTTCATTTTCATCCGTTTGAACAATTGATTGTCGTTTTCCTCCTCCCCCATTCTTTTGTAGTTTAATTTATTTAGTAGCTGCCAAGTTTCTCTAGCTTGGTTCCTTTTCAAACTCAAAACTCAAAAGCGAGCTATCGGTTTGCCGTCTTCTCCCCACCCCTAATCAGCCTTCTCAATTCATATTTTCTGGGGAGGTTTTTTGTTTTCCTTCTCTGGGTTCCTCAAATCGTTGAAAACCCATCTCGCAGAGTCACATGATTGCTTCCTCTGGGGCTCATCGCCGCCATTAACGCCTATTCATTTGGCTTCCAAAAAATACAGAGCATAGAGTAAAAGCCAGAAAGATATCTCTCATCTCTCTGTTCTTTCTCCTTAAATTTATATCTGTTTCAGTTTTGGTTTCTGCAAATTGCTTTGTTTCTTCTCTCATAACCGCTCTCTCTTTCAATTTGAACTTCAACAAAAGGAAAGCATTGGTACACACGCGCGCACACTTACACACACTCTCTCTTCTTTAATTGAAAAGCCTTGTTGCTTTCATTTCCTAAGCTCTCTCTCGAATCTACAGAAACCTAGAAAGGGGGGTTTTCCTTTCGCTTTTCCGATTTGCGATTGAGTTAAGAGTGAATCAATTCCTTGTTGTAAAGTAGGCTTTTTTTTTCTCCTTTTCCCCTTTTGTGGGATTTCGTCCATTTACTTGAAGGGAATCTAGTTCTCCCCTTCCTCCCCCCTGTGTCTCTTTCCACCACGATCTCCATTACACCTTCAAGTGGTCGTTAATCGCTTATATCTCGCTGTTTTCACGGTACCCACAAAAAAAAAAAAAAAACTGCTCCCCTTCTCTCTGTTCAAAAGAGAGATTAAGGAAAAAGTTCGAACCTTTCTTCACTTTCAATCTAATAGCCCCTGTTTCTTCTCGCATAAGCTTCAGCTGAAACCATGGAGAGCAGATTATGGTTTCTGCTTCTGGGGGTGTTGCTCCGATGGTGTTCTTCTTGTTCCGTTGCGAATGGTTTAGGGGTAAATTGGGGGACCATGGCTACTCACATGCTACCGCCCAAGACAGTTGTGCAGAGGTTGAAGGACAATGGGTTCCAGAAAGTGAAGCTATTCGATGCTGATTCCACCACCATGAATGCTCTTGCTGGGAGCAACATCGAGGTTATGGTGGCTATCCCTAACGATCAGCTTCAGGCTATGACTGACTATGGCAATGCTCAAGAATGGGTTAAGAGAAACATTTCTCGGTTCAACTTCAATGGTGGTGTTAATATCAAGTGAGTCAAAGGGCCAACTCTTCTCCCCCTATTCTTGAATTTTTCCATTCTTATTGGTTAGGAACTTTGAAATCCGTTTGTTGTTCGTGTTGATTGGCTGATGATTTATGGCATGAAAGTAGGAGTGTAGTTAGAGATGCTAAACTTGGGGTACTTTGAATCTGTCAAAAGAAGTGTATGCTTTATCGAAATCTATGCTGTTCATGGAGTAGTGTGAAAATTGAGTACTTTAATGGTGAAATATCGATTTTGGTATAGGGAAGAAACACAAACTGCTTAACTTTGTATCCGAATTTGTCAGAGCTTTGTGCAGTCCATATTAGTTCTTTAATGGGGGAATATCTCTTGATTCAGAATTCAAAAGTTAACTTGATTTCCATCTTTTATTAATCCGAACGGTTTTTACCCCCCTTTCCAATTTGTTTAATCTCTTTGTGGTAGCCTTTCACTTGAATGTTATATGTAGCTCTTACTATAGAGAATGGTGACACTTGATGCCTATATCGTTGGATCATGTTTTCTTGCGTTCCAAGTTGTCTATTTATTTATGATAACAATCTGTAAAGAACATCAAACACCTATAATGAATGGCTAGAATGTATGACCTTCCCACATTTGGCTCCTAATTAAACCCGAAATTAAAAGGGCTCTCCTAGTGTTGACCATGAGCTCAATTTCCTTAGCTGTTTGTTAGTCTTTCTTCTTTCTAACCTACTCAGTTAGCCTCATATTGAATATTAGTTCTTCAAATTTGAATCTGGTATTCAAACAGATTCAACCTTTTTGGTCCCTAAGACATTAGGGTGGTTTAAAGGTCTGGTTTTTACAACGGCAGTTGTGTTCTTTGTTCTTTACATTGCTTCCAAACTTTCTGCAACAGGTATGTGGCAGTAGGGAATGAGCCATTCCTGAAGACATACAACAACTCATTCATAAACGTCACATTCCCAGCACTCCAGAACATCCAAAACGCCCTCAACGAAGCTGACGTCGGAGACACCATTAAGGCCACCGTTCCCCTAAACGCCGACGTATACATGTCTCCGGACGACCAGCCATACCCATCCGCGGGAAGGTTCCGGCCCGACATCAACGACCTAATGACTGAAATCGTCCAGTTCATGAACAAGAATAATGCACCTTTCACGGTGAACATCTACCCTTCCTTAGTCTCTACGGCAACGACAACTTCCCTTTTGACTACGCCTTCTTCGACGGAGTAGCTCAGCCGGTCGTCGACAAGGGCACCGGGTTGGTGTTCGACGCTAACTTCGCCACTTTGGTGTCGGCCCTCAAGGCCGTGGGACTCGGTGACATGACGATCATGGTTGGGGAAGTGGGATGGCCGACGGATGGTGATAAGAATGGCAATGTCGGCAATGCTTACCGGTTCTACAATGGTCTAATGCCCAGGCTCGCGGCGAACAGAGGTATCATAGTTGAAACGCGTTTTCATACATCTGCACATTTTGTGTTTTATGCATTTGGTTGTTTTTTAACTTACTAAACACAATTGAAACACAGTATTCCTTGGGTCAAAATTTTGGAACACAGTATAACTAGGGTTAATCAATTAATTAAAAGCCCAAGAATTCGACACTGTTCACTATGAAAGTTTCGCTAATTAGTTAATGGTTTACTGTTCATTGGGAGATTGTTTTCCGTGGCCGCTTTTATAGTGAGATTTTGTGTTCCCGTATTTGTTTTGAGGTTGGCTAACCAATCCCTATTTTGGTTTGTCTTTCTCCTTACATATAAGTCTTAGGGGTCGTTTGGAAGTTGTGATTTCAAATGGTGTATTGAGCTAATTCATGTATTTGTGAGATTAAGTCGTTTTTTTAGGTTATATTGAACTAGAATACATGCATTTACTTTTTGGAGGCCCCACCACAATCACTCAAAATTGAGGGATTGTGAATCTCTACTTTTTGTTGAGATTGTTCACAATCACTCAAATTAACTTTTATGCCTTTACAACAAAAACACAATCTAAACCTCCAAACAAAGTATTTGTCTAATACATCAATTGATTCAATACATCAAATGATAATACACTAATTGACCCAATACATCAATTTGAAGAATCACAACTACCAAACAACCCCTTAGATAGATCAGATAATTATTCACTTTTAATTTCATTCTTTGTAATTAGTATGCACCCAACCTTATCATGGGTTGGCCGGGTAAACATTTGACACTTTACATACTTTTTACTGTTCAGTAAGAAAAAAATAGACTATTTTTTTTTTCACGAGTACTTTCACAATAGAGTTTTTTCCCATATATCCAAATTCATCATAAGCCATTTTTTCTCCTTTTCTGCAATATTAGTCACATGAGTTTTATTCCCTCCAACCACTTCTATGATAAGTCTAAAATTCATATGCAAATAATATTAGACCACATATTATAAAATATTTATGTATCAATATTCAATAAATGTTACGTAAATTAAAAATTCGTCAATGTGACTTACTATAACTTGATTATACTATTACACCTCATTATGACAATTTTATTTAATATGTTCTATAACTGTTACATGAATTTTCCTTAATGATTACACTACGTAAAATTTATGGACAAATACTCAGTTATGTAACAATTAAAAAATAATATGTAAAGTTTCTACAATAATTAAACACTACGTCAAATTTATGTAGAAATAGTTATTTACAATGTATGTCTTAACCAAACGGATGACGTATGTTATTCGTAATGATTAAGACATCACGTGAAACTTACATATGTATTTTATCTGGATAATTTTTTTTGTTTTAAACTAAATTATTAATATTTTACCGCGGCGGAGCGCGGGCCAAAAAACTAGTATGACTTATAATAATACTCTGCACATGTTTTATGCCGTGTAAATGATCTAATCCTATGTTACTAACTATGTCAAGGTACACCACTTCGACCTGGCTACATTGAGGTCTACCTCTTCGGCCTTCTCGACGAGGATGCCAAGAGCATTGCTCCTGGCAGCTTCGAGCGGCACTGGGGGATCTTTAGGTACGACGAGCAGCCCAAATTCGTTCTGGACATCTCAGGGCAAGGCCAGAACAAGTTTCTCGTAGGTGCAAGAGGTGTGGATTACTTGCCCCAGAAGTGGTGCGCGTTCAATCCGAATGCTAAGGATCTGAGCAAGCTGGCCGACAATATCAGCTACGTGTGTACGTTCTCTGATTGCACGGCGCTCGGGTATGGGTCGTCGTGCAACGAGCTTGATGCGAACGGGAACGCGTCGTATGCATTCAACATGTACTACCAGGTTCAGAATCAGGATGATTTGGCGTGTAATTTCGAAGGGCTGGCTAGTGTTACGACATAGAATATATCTCAGGGGAATTGCAATTTCATGATCCAGATTGCTACTTCTTCGGCTGGAATTCGTGGGCCTTCTGTTGTTGTAGTTGTTCTTGTGGCGGGGCTTGTTACATTGTTGGTGTCCATTGTTTCGGTATAGATGAGATGAAGAGGAAGGAGAAGTGGGGGTTTAGTTTTGGTTTGCCATCTTGTAGATACCATTTTGAGATGCGGAACATTTCCCCCTATACTATATACCATCATTTTGTTAGTTTTTTTTAACCTTGTGGTGGTTCTTTTTTAGGAGGATGTTTATGGATTACATGATGCTTCTGGTTGTTTTGAAATAATATGCTTTCACACCATTTGTTTTGTTCTCGTGACGGAGGAGCAACGATTTGGTCCACATATCGAATCAATATTTGCTTGAATTGAGTTAAGTTTCATGAATTATGTATTTATGCTTAAAGGAAAAGGCAAACTAAACTGGATCAGGTGGGTTGTTGTATCAGACTATAAGTATATAATCCTCATATTCATTTATATTTTGATCTATATATTCTCTATTAGACCGAAGTTTGGATCAGGTGTCATTTCACAAACCCTTGCAAGAAAAAGAAGTAAATTGCCCGAGAAGATAGCATGTTGATTAAAGTGTGTCCACATTGTCTGCATCCATTTTTCATGGGCTTGAAACAACCCACCACAATTAGGCTTGAAAAAGGTCAACTATCGTGTAAAGTTTTCATTCCCCAAGTAGATGGATTTTTTTACATTAAGATCAACTTTTATTCCACCAAGTGAGAAGATCCAGATTCAATAGTCTGTATGTGGGATAGGGCTACGCAAAGTGGATCTCACTCGGCAGGAGAGATTGCTGTGTTGAATCAGGAATGGGCACTCCTCTTGGATAAAGGGGTGCAATTCCCGAAGATGATGATCCTATGGTTGTTGAGCTTTTTGTTATTCTTGAGACCATTCTCTGGTGTCTCAGCCTTGGATTTTCGGTGACGAGATTTTCGGTGACGCCAAGGTGGTAATTGATAAGATTCTTAAGGCGGATTATGGTGATAATTGGATGGGGGCCATTCTCGAGGAGGTTGAGCATTATTATGATAATCACAGTGGGTTTAGTGTGCGGTTTATAGGTCGGCGTAGCAATAGGGTAGCACATTTGGTGGCTAGAAAGGCTCTTACTTTGTACCCGAGGATGAGTCGCTTCTTTGATTTTATGGTCTGGCTTAATTCTAGGATGTAACTATCTTTTCTTTGAAGCAATATAATGATTATCTTTTGTCAAAATAAAAAGTGAGAAGAAACTCTAAAAAAACCGAGTGAAAAGAAAAAAGTTACACTCTTAGGGCCCGTTTGGATTAGGTATTTTAAAATGAGGGTTTTAAGACTCAAATCTCTCAATCAAAATCCTAGGAATTTAAAACGTGGGATTTAGTACAATTTTGCGTTTGGGATTGGATCAGGATTTTAGCCCATAGAATCCCAATTACACGATTACCCCTCTCTCTCTCTCTCTTCTTCTTCTTCTTCTTCTTCTTCTTCTTCTTCTTCTTCTCCGTTCCTTCGTCTCGGCTTCTGGCTGCTCTAAGTCTTTTGCTGTTGTGCCAATTTTTGCAGCCAAGGGAAAATCCCCAAATCGACCCGTAACATACAATCCGAAAGTGCCGGGCTTCAATTGCAGAGCAATTTTTTTTTTTGCAGATCTACAATCGCCGACTTCAAACAAAGAACTGCTCGACGCCGGTGATTTGTCTTCTAATGGGCAGTTGGCGGGCGACGACTTAGTAGATGGGGGCTGCGAGAGTCGGGTGAACGAGGCACACCATCTTCTCTGAAGAAGTAAGAGGAAGGAAGAAGCTGGGTCGGAGTTTGACGTCGCTGAAGAAACAGGGTGGAGAGGATGGGGACGAGATGGGAAGAAGAAAGGGTCCACTTAATTGGGATGGGAAGGCGGCAATGTGGTATAGGAGTTTTTGCTTGGATGCCGGAAGAAGGTGGGCGGAGCTTGAGTTCGCCGGAGAAAGACGATGGAGAAGATGATGATGAACTGGAAGAAGGAAGAGTGTTAGTTTGGAACAAGTTTGGAAGAAGGACAAGTTTGGAACAAAACTGAAAAAAATCAGGGATTTCGAAATAGCTGATCCCCATCAGCTATTTTAAAAACCTGCATTTGAGAGATTTTAAAATTCTTAATGCCCAGAATCTCTCGTATACCCAAACGCATGATTGTTTTAAAATCCTGCATAATAAGGAATTGTTTTAAAATCTCTCATTAGAATCCTGCATCCAAACGACCCCTTAGAGGAGATCATAAATTAGATCTAGTATATCTATCCAATCACCTGAAAGAGAAGATCTGGCAAGAGAATGGGCAACCCAGTCAACTCCAACATTCAAATTTCTTGACACCGCCATGACCTTGATTTGTAGCTTCATTCTTAAGATTGAGACCATTGATAATATCCAAGTTGCTTACCTCTAAGGTCAATTCTGGAAATCTTATGAGTGTGCTTTGACTAAGAGTTGACAATCTGATTGAACCTAACATTAAGAGACATATTCTTGTGCTAATTTGAGACCTTCCAAAAGATCTTTCGTTTAAGCTTCAATCGGGGTAGAACACAGGAGGGTAGTCAGCTTGCACACCACACACTTGTCAATGGTGGTTAATAACCACAACAACATAAGTCGCCGACTCGGAGTCACTAATGAATGACCCGTCACAATAAATTACTACTGAGTGATTGCTTGGCAGCGGATAAGTAAGTGGTTGGGCTCCCGTAAGGCGAGAAGGAAGGGGACGAGGAGGGGTATCCTCGCTCATGTTGTCCACTCAATGAATTTCTTATATGCTTGCATACAGTTATTGGGTGCTGACTCACTCCTACTGTCACTCTAGAAAATGGCCAAGTGTAACCACTTCCTAAAGCGTAGTATAGCGGGTTAGGTTTCAATGTCAACCCGGGTCCTAGATGTGATGACTACTCAGTGAATTCGTATTATCTAGCAATGAAACTTTAGTGAAGATCTAAACTAACAAGCAAGCAAAGCAACTAAACGGTTGTATTCAGGTTAAGAGAGGTCACCCGGATATGGTTCCCCCTAGTCTGCAGTTAAGCCGGATTGTAATTACCAAGTTCAATTTCTATGATAGTTATACTGCGGAAGGTTCTCAAACAGTCTGAAGTCTCGACTAAAGGTCTTCAGACCCTCTCAATCTGAGTCTCTAGCGGGCGACTAACCTCCACCGGAGTAAACAGATTGAGGCCTTATGAACAAAACCTCCACTACCGAATTGAATTCGGTACAGAATAGTGAATTGGCTCCTCGACTAAAGTCACCAACTCACTACCTTCAATTAAGGATACTCTATTAACCTAGGCAGATATTCTCATTCTAGGTTAAAGCAGAAACAACAGGAATTTGATCAGGATTCATGCCATTCAATCATTCAAACCTCAATCGAATATAATCAATTCATAGAAACAAAACTTGGGTTCATACAATCAATCCCAACATACAGAACTAGGGTTTCCCACACCCAGATGAATGAGAGAACTACTCCATGGAGAGAGAAGCAAAAGCAGAATCAGACGCGGAAATCATACTGTGAAGTTGGATTTCTGCTCCTGGACGTTGAATCGGCACTTCTCCAAGCTCAAGCCAAGCTCCAATGGTGTTGAAGATCAAGCTAGGGCACTTGGAGACTCTTGTTCGTCGCTCTCTCTCTCTAGGAATCGCTCTGTCTCTCTAAAACTCGAATCCCTCTCAATTTGGCTGAAATCTGCCTAAAAGGGCATCATTGGCCAAAGCACGGTCGAGGGCACGGCCGTGCTTTGCCTCAGCCCGCCCGTGTTTTGGATCTGGCTTAAAAGCACGGCTACGGGCATCATGGAAACACGGGCGTGTTCTGTGTAAAACACGGCCGTGTTCTCACTCAGGCCTGCCCGTGTTTTTTAGGTGGTTCAAGCCACCCTTGGGAAGTCTCGGCCATAAAAGCACGGTCAAGAACACGGCCGTATTCTGAGGGCCTCCTGCCCTTGTTTTGGCCCTGGCTTGTCCAAACGACTTCCAAACGATCCGAAACTCGTGCTTGGCCTTCCCTTTGACGCCTGGGACCTGAAATAGGACAAAGTAGCACAACCCGGCGTAAAATAGGCCAAAACACACAACCATGCTCCGCAAATGGATAAGAAATAGGGGTATAAAATCATGCAATTACATCGTTATCAAACTCCCCCACACTTAACCGTTTGCTTGTCCCTAGGCAATCCAAGTCAGACACCAGGTCAGCTCGAGACATTTCAATCAAGCAGGCTTAAGGGCAAATCATATCGGCACAAAACACGTGGATCATACTGGCTTTCGATCATCATCACACGGCAACTCGAGCAACGACCTAGACAACCGCCACAGCTGACATTCGAGTGCAATAAAGTTGAGCAAAGGAAGAGTTCCCTTCTGTTCACTAACCAACATAGACTTGACTCAACCACTTGTTCAAACAGTCACTTCATGCATAAAGCTCAAGATATCAGAATTAAGACCGAGCAATCTAGGTCCTCACCGGGGGAAAGAGCATAGAGAAAATGAGAAAATGAATCGCTCACTCTCGACCAGTGGGGTCAGGACAAATTTATGCGAAAAATGTGCATGCTTATTCTCTCAATCCCTAACGTCTCTTCACCATGAATGCAGCCTCTAAATGCTAGAGTTCACATAAAAGGGTGTCACCACTAACTAATCCGGAGGTCTTAGACACAGGTTCAAATGACTGGCTAGGGTCTTGGACATGGGGAAAAGGCCTTTTAGGTGGTGGCAGTTATAGCACAAGGTTCCACATTTCCAGACCCAGCAAAACCACAATCAGGCAAACCAGTAACTTTCATTCTGCTATTCTGCATTAATCAAATTCTTCAAGGCACAAGAGCGAAGGAGGTTATAAGAATGTTGGCATTTCCAAGCCAGACTGCTAGGAAACACTACTTAAGGGGCACTATTCAGAATTTTGGTGGTGGCTCTCTTTTGCTTTCATTTTTCCTTTGTTTTTCTTTATTTTTTTCTTTATTCATTCCTTAAGAGAACCACCACCTCTGCACATTTTTCCAACACACGCCCAACTTTTAAGCACTACCTCCAACCCTCACATTACATTTAGCAGAACAGCAGAAAGCATACAAAAAACCACTCTGTGGAACCTTCTAAAAGATGCAAAGGGTGATTTTTCATTACAGACCGAAAGAAAGGATAACACACGGCTCAAAGGGGTTGACTAGGGGATATGACACATCAGGGCAGTCAGTTTGGTAGTGGGCTAATCCTATGCCTCCATCATCTTAGCTAGTGACAACGTGAATGCTACATTTCATGGAAGAGGGATCTATCGCACAAGAAAGGAACGAGCAGGCTCAAATCTCACATGGCTACCTATATGCTCTATCTCACATTCTGATTCCCTGAACTAGATGCATAAATGACTGTCAAAAGCAAGTGATTAAATGCAAGTCGCAGTTGGTAAGCAAACAGTCGAAAACTGAACCCCTACACAACTCTACTACGCATCTCAGTCATCGTAATAGGCTATCTTAGTCACACTCAATTTGTCATGCATCGAGTCAAAAGCCATTCAATTCTCTAATCACATCCACAATGCCAATACGATTAAATATCAAGCAAACAGCAGTGCTTGGAGCCCTCAAATCTCAAGATTTGGACAGTGGACTAGGCTCCAAGCACCCATACACCCGTTCCAATTAATACAAAGAACCCCCCCACACTTAAATGCGACAATGTCCTCAATGGAGCAGAGGGAAGGGGAACGATGTTACCGTGAAATCAGGAACGGAGATCGAGAGGCAGACCAGACAATAGCAGAGGACTGGAAGGGGACCCAGTCTGAGGCGCAAAGCTAAAGTCACACAAGAGACACACTGGGTGATAGAATCGAAGTTCCAAGTCTACAATCCAAAAAAAAAAACAAATCCAAAAGAAACAACATCAACATGGAGTCTCAGTCTGGAAATGGAATCACGGTCAGAACCAGGTGCTCTCTCCACTAGAAGTCATCGCCACCATCGCCGGCAGGTGGTGGGTACTGGTCCTCATACCCCGGGGACTGGACGAAAGGATAGTGAACTGCGCTCAGGTCCATGCCCAGGTAGGACATGATGTAGTGCTGGCCGGACATCAGACGACGGCCGCGGTCCCGCTCGCGATCCAGGCGGGTGTGAATGCGTTCCTGGCCGGCCAGGATGCGCTCGTTCTGCTGAGCGATGGCCGCCAACTGATCAGAGATGGGCACCACCACGGGTGGAGGAGACCTGGGAGCAGGAGACCGGAGGGCAGCGGCGGGGCTCGTGGGAGCCTGAACACGAGGAGTAGCACGGCGAGGAACCCGGCGTGATCCAGCAGCGCTGGACTCTGGCTGGTCTCCCGCGGCGGGCGCAGGTGGCTGGGGAAAACCCGCGATCCAGTGAACACGCCCTTGGCGGGCCACCAGGTGCTGAGCACGGAGGCTGCTCTCGCTGAGAGGAGTGGGCCCGTGGACCAGGGTCATCCCAGTGATGTCGACCTCGTAGTAGCGGGCCAGGGCCGTGATGACCGGGCCACAGACAAGGGCGCGATCTTGTTTGGAAGCAGCTTTCGCGAATGTCCGGGCGACCACCGAGCCCAGCTGGATGGTGTCCTCAGAGTGACCCATCGCCTCCATGAACCACAGGGTCCGGAGGGTGACCCGGTTGGCCGAGCCCCGGCTGGGGGTGTAGGAACTGGTCAGCAGGTGGTTGAGGATGCGCCACTCAGGCCTGAGGAGAGAGCCTCTCGTCTGGCTGGCGACGTACTCCACGTCCACGTAGTCGGGATGACAGATCCGCCGGAAGTATGCCTGGCATGGAAAATCTGTGGGATCGGTGATGTCCAAGCGCATGACCCCGTCGCTGGCGTGGGGGGAGTTCACCCGAAGTGCATTGGCGAGCTCCCAGTAACTGATGGAGTGCTCGACCCCGCCAAGTGTGAACTGAACGGCGTTACTATGGTCGGCATTCCCCCCCTGGTTGTGGCGGAAGGAGGCATAGAACTCCCAGACGAGCTCCTGATAGGTCGACTCGGCGAGACAGAGCAGGCGCCGCCAACCATAAGCCTGCACCGCGGCCTCCATCTGTGGCCTGGCGTGAAGGTCATCGAACACCTCAAAATCGAGGTGCAGGTGCTCGGGGATGGTGCGAGTGCGGATAGTCCGCAGTGCATGGCGCTGGGTGATGCTCAACTGCTCTAGGTAGTGTTCCATGACCCTGCAAAGCACAAGAACGGACAAAGTGGAACACGAGCAAACGGGGTCAATGTTAGTCAAGATCACACCGGGAGCCCTCATATCGGAAGATATGGACAGTGGACTAGACTCCCGGAGAAAAACAAACATCCCCATCACACGAAAAGTACACAGCCAAATTCACCGGGGGCCCTCAAATCAAGCAATTTGGACAGTGGACTAGGCCCCCGGGAAACAAACACCAAATCCAAACCAATTAATCACCAATCAACCAACCACATCTAAAACACCACAAACCCGTAAATAATTCCCACATGCAAATGGTAGGCCGAGGGACTGAAATCCCAAGATAAAACAGAGCATGCAAAGAAAACCATCGACCTACCAAATCATTCGCAAATTATTGCACAATCCAAGTTCTTCACCTAACTCTAGGTATCGATTCTCCATAAATACAAGACAAGGAAGGATGAACACACCTGGAGACGCAAGAAGATACCCGGAGAAAGGTGAAGAAAATAGCACGAAGCCCCCAAAGGCGCCGGAAAACTCACCGGAGGCTCGCCGGAGAACTCACCGCCGGCGACCCAACCTCGGCCAAACTCGCCCAAACCTCTAGGGAATGTGCTCCTCGACGCCAGGAGCGTGGGGGAGGTCGCGGTTTTTGATTTGGAGGCCGGGGGAGCAAGATAGGGCCGAAAAATCGAAGAGAGGGAAGAAGAGGGCGATTTCCGGCGAGGGGAAAGGGGGAGGGCGGCTAGGGTTCTGAGAAAAATGGGGGAAATGAGGGGGGGGGGGCTGGAAAATTCGTTTTTATAGGGGGGAGTTAAAAAACGGGCAGCCAAAACACGGCCGTGTTTTGGCCATGTTCCGCCCGTGTTTTAATGGCCGAGAGCGTGCTCTCCCTCCTTTAAAACACGGGCGGAATGGGGGAAGAACACGGCCGTGTTCTGAACCCCAGGCCGCCCGTGCTTTTATGGCCGCGAGCACAAAGGCCAAAAATTCAAAACACGGGCGGGCAAGGGGCAAAACACGGCCGTGTTTTGACCCCCTGCTGCCCTTTTTTTTTATGCCGAGCCCAGAGTGCTGATTTTCCAAATTCCAATTTCAAACCACCCAGACTCATTCGTGCCCCGGCTGGAAAATTAATCAATTACACATTAAAAAGCACCGCCAGAGGCATGAAATGCTTTCCAGACAGACTCCAGACAGACTCTATGACGCAAAAACCGACAAAAATATAATAAAATAAATAAAAGGGTAGAAATGCAAACCGTGGTGGGGTTGCCTCCCCACAAGCGCTTCTTTACCGTCTTTTAGCTGGACGCCCATGGCGGAACTAAGGGTCCGCGAGTTCCACTACCAACTCCGCACGTTCGACCTCGTCTCCCAGGTAGAGCTTGAGACGATGGCCATTCACTTTAAACGGCTCAGTTTGCGGGTTGGCAATTTCGATTGTGCCATACGGGAACACCTGTGTGACCGTGAACGGTCCAGACCACCGAGAGCGGAGTTTTCCGGGAAAGAGCTTCAGGCGAGAGTTGTAAAGGAGAACTCGATCACCAACCTGGAACTCTTTCGGACCCCGCAACCGTGCATCGTGTAGGCGCTTAGTGCGCTCCTTGTACAGCTTGGTGTTCTCATAGGCGTGGTAACGCCACTCTTCCAGCTCCAACATCTGCATTTTTCGCTCAATACCTGCAACACGAACATCCAAGTTGAGCAGCTTAAGGGCCCAGAAGGCCTTGTGCTCTAGCTCCACGGGCAAATGGCAAGCCTTTCCATAGACAAGCCGGTACGGTGAAGTACCAATGGGTGTCTTGTAGGCAGTGCGATACGCCCAGAGAGCATCATCGAGCTTGGTGGACCAATCTTTGCGGGACTGATCCACCGTTTTCTCCAGGATCCGCTTGAGCTCCCGGTTCGTCAGCTCGGCCTGACCACTGGTCTGAGGATGATAGGCCACAGACACCTTGTGAGTCACACCATAGCGAGACAATAGTTTATCAAATTGGCCATGGAAATGGGTGCCTCTATCGCTTATGATGGCTCTAGGTGTCCCGAACCGGGAGAATAGCTGCTTCAAAAAACCACAAACACGTCTAGCATCATTGGTGGGCAAAGCTTGCGCCTCAGCCCACCTAGAGACGTAGTCAACAGCAACCAGAATATAGGTGTTACCAAAAGATTGAGGGAAGGGGCCCATGAAGTCGATACCCCAGACATCAAAAATCTCACAAATTATAAACACATTCTGGGGCATCTCATCATGGGCAGAGATGTTACCTGACCTCTGGCATTGGTCGCACCTGCGTGCGAAGGCGTCTGCATCCTTGAAGAGCGTGGGCCAGTAAAAGCCCGACTGGAGCACCTTCCTCGCCGTGCGGTTTCCTCCGTGATGACCGCCAGTAGGTCCCTCATGACAGTGAGATAGAATGCCCTCCATCTCACTCTCCATAACACAATGACGGATGATCCCGTCGGCTCCGATCGAAAAAGATGTGGGTCATCCCAGAAGTAGTACTTCAGATCGGAGAAAAACTTCCTCTTGGCGTGAGTTGCCATCCCCTTTGGCAGCTGCTGGCCCACCAAATAGTTCGCAAAATCAGAGTACCAGGGGGGTAACACTCTCCACCAAGCACATCATCATCAACCTCTCGTCTGGGAAGGAGTAATCAATCTCCTCCACGAGGTTGTCCGCAGGAGGTGCGTCCAACCGGGAGAGGTGATCGGCCGCAACATTTTCTGCTCCCTTCTTGTCCCGGATCTCAATATCGAACTCCTGCAGCAGTAAGATCCATCGTATGAGCCGAGGCTTGGCATCGGCCTTGCTCATCAGGTATCTAATCGCGGAGTGATCTGTGTACACGGTCACACGGGACAAGACCAGATAGGGGCGAAACTTATCAAAGGAAAACACCACCGCAAGCAGCTCCTTCTCTGTGGTGGTGTAGTTCTCCTGGGCATCATTCAGAGTCTTCGAGGCGTAGTAGATAGGTCGGAAGTGTTGATCTCGCCTCTGCCCCAAAACAGCTCCAACAGCAAAGTCACTGGCGTCGCACATAAGCTCAAATGGTAGGGACCAGTCAGGAACAACCATGATAGGAGCCTGGGTGAGCTTCTCCTTCAAGGTGGTGAACGCCGCTGTGCAAGAATCAGTGAACTGGAAGGGGGCATCCTTCTCCAGAAGCTTAGTAAGGGGCAGGGCGATCTTCGAGAAGTCCTTGATGAACCGCCTATAGAAACCTGCATGGCCAAGAAAACTCCGGATCCCCTTTACAGATGTAGGAGGAGGCAGCTTGCTGATAGTCTCGATCTTTGCTCTGTCTACCTCGATCCCCATCTTGGAGATTTTATGCCCAAGAACTATGCCTTCTCGAACCATGAAGTGACACTTCTCCCAACTCAGTGCCAGGTTCGTTTCTTCACACCGTTTAAGAACGAGTTCCAGGTTATGTAGACAGTGAGAGAAGGAGTCTCCATAAACCGAGAAGTCGTCCATAGACACCTCCATGATCTCGCCGACCAGACGGTCAAAGATGGCGAGCATGCATCGCTGAAAAGTGGCTGGGGCGTTGCATAGCCCGAATGGAATCCTCCGGTAAGTAAATGTGCCGAAGGGGCAGGTGAAAGTGGTCTTCGCCTGGTCCTCCGGTGCAATAGGGATCTGAAAGTATCCGGACATCCCATCCAGGAAGCAGTAGAACTCGTGCCCCGCAATCTCTCCAATATCTGATCAATGAACGGCAGCGGGAAATGGTCCTTCCGACTAGCGTCGTTGAGACGCCGATAGTCGATGCAGACACGGTACCCAGTCACCGTGCGCATCGGGATGATCTCGTTCTTCTCGTTAGGCACCACGGTCATCCCACCCTTTTTGGGCACCACCTGGGTGGGACTGACCCACTCGCTGTCAGAAATGGCGAAGATGATCCCCGCGTCCATCAGCTTCACGATCTCTGCCCGAACCACAGCCTCCAGGTTCGGCGTCAATCTCCTCTGCGGCTGCCTCACTGGCCGCATCTCATCCTCCAGCAGTATCCGGTGCGAGCAAAAAAAGGGGCTGATCCCCCGGATATCTGTGATCTTTCATGCCAAAGCTCGCTCGTACTGCTTCAGCAAGGCCACCAGTCTGGTCTTCTGCTCGGGTGTGAGGGTCGAGCTGATGATGACTGGCAGCTTATTCCCCTCCCGGAGAAATGCATACTCCAAATGAGGAGGGAGGGGCTTAAGCTCCAGCTCTGGTGGTTCCTCCAAGGAGGTGGTGATGCGGGTGGAGGATGAGATCGGTTTAAACAGCCTGTCGCCCTCCAAGAAGGGGCCACTCTCCAATGCGGCCAACTGCTCCGCCAGCTGCGGCTCCTGCAATGCCTGCTCACCTAGCAAAATACAACGCTCAAGAGCATCATCAGTACCCGCACTCGTGATGGCGAGTGCGGTCTCAAAATCAGTAAGCACATCACAGTAGTCTATGTCATCATGCAAATGAGAATGTTTCCCATTGTCAGACACAGAAAAAGTAGCTTGTTCATCACCAGCACGCAGAATCAATTTACCACTATGCACATCAATAAGCGCCTTGGCGGTGGCGAGAAACGGTCTACCCAAAATCAAAGGCACATCAACATCCTCATTTATATCCAAAATAACAAAATCAACAGGATATGTGAATGCACCAACATTAACAAGCAAGTCCTCAATGATACCCCTAGGATGCACGATAGAATGATCAGCTAACTGAATGCTCATCCTAGTAGCTCTAGGTTCACCTAGGTCTAGCTTCTTGAACAATTTATAGGGCATGACGTTAATGCTAGCGCCTAGGTCCGCCAATGACTTTCCTACATGCATGCTGCCAATAACAAGAGGGATAGTGAAACTCCCTGGGTCTTTGCGCTTCTCTGGCAGCTTGTTCTGCAGGATGGCAGAACACTCCTCGCTGAGCATCACTGTCGAAAGATCCCCAAGTTTCTTCTTATTGGTGAGGAGGTCTTTCATGAACTTGGCATACTTGGGCATCTTCGACAGTGCCTCCACGAACGGCATGCTGATGTTGACCTGCTTCAACATTGCCATGAACTTGGCAAACTCTGCCTCCAGCTTGTCTTTATGAAGTCGAGTGGGGAAGGGCAGCTGGGGGGTATGCTCCTTAACCACAGGTTGCGGCTCTGGAGCAGGTGCTGTGCTGCCTTCCCCCACTTCTGCAGTATCAGCTGGAGGTGTTGAAGCAGGTAGCGGGTCGTCTCGCCTGGGCTGGGCAGGAGCAGCAGATGTAGTCTTGCCACTCCTGGTGGTGATGGCGTGTGCGGCCTCATGCGGGTCCCGTGGATTGGGGATAGTGGTGGCAGACAGAGTCCACGGTGCCCTGGTAGTGTTCTGGCGAGCTAGGCTCCCAATCTGATTCTGTAGATCTTGCAGAATGGCACCTTGGTTCCTCTGGCCTGACTCCAGTGAGGCGATGTTCTGATCCATCCTCGTGAAGTTCGCCTGACTGGTGGTCATGAAAGCCTGCAAAATATTCTTCAGATCACATATCTGAGGATCTGGAGCTGCGGCTGCGGGAGGCTGAGCAAACTGGCGCTGGGGCTGCTGGAATGGCTGCCCTTGCCTAGGCTGGTAGGGCTGCTGCTGTGGTGGTGGCCCCTGCCTAGCCTGGAAGGGCTGCCTCTGCTGGAAACCACCTGCTGGTGCTGGGAAACCAGGTGGTTTGTTGGTGTTGCTGCTCCAGGCAAAGTTGGGATGCTGGCGCCATCCCTCATTGTAGGTGTTGCTGTATGGGTCCAGGCGCCGAGCATTGGCGATGAAATCCACCTGCTCTTGGGGAGTAGAGGACTCCCTCATAGACTGACAATCTTCCACCAGGTGGTTCGGGCTCTCACACCACTGACACTGAGCGACTGGAGGCGGAGTTACACCGCGGCCCGGTAGGAGACTGTTGGGCTGCTTCAATGTCTGCACCAACTCAGCCACTTGCTTCTCTAACCCGGATCTGGCCTCCATGGCATGCACACCACGGTCCCGGGAATGCCTGCCTCTGCTGCTCTGCCCCCAGGAATGATCGCGGGCAGCCAAGGTGCTGATCATCTGGTTCAGCTCGCGTGGAGTCTTAGTAAGGATATCCCCTCCTGGGCATAGAGACTCGATCACCCTCTGGCTGTCTGGGGTGAGGGCACTGTAGAAGTTCCCCACTGTGAAAGCATCGCTGAAGCCATGATGGGGACACTGCCAGAAGTATCGCATGTACCGCTCCCATGCATCACGAAAGGACTCATCTGGCTCCTGGCGGAAGTGAGTGATCTCCCGCTGAATCTCAGTAGTCTTCGATGCCAGATAATATCTGTGCACGAACTTATCCGCCAGATCGTCCCAAGAAGTGATGGATAGTGGGGGCTGGGTCTCCAACCATCTCTTAGCATTCCCCGCCAAAGAATGGGGGAAGAGGTGAAGGCGGATTGCGTCATCCGGAACACCATTCAACTTGAACCCGTTCGTCAGCTGCAGAAAACGGGAAAGGTGTGCCCGGGCTTCCTCATCCTTCAAACCATGGAACTGGATAGATGATGTAATTAGTTGAATCCAGCATGGCTTGATCTCGAGGTTGTTCGCTGGGATGGGTGGATAGAGGATGACCGGGCGGATGTCAGCAATCCGTGGAGTGTAGTAGTACTCCAAGGTGGGACCCGGCGGTGGTGGTGGATGCTGATTCACCGGGGGAGCCTGTCGAGCATTCCCCGGTTGTGGGATGTCTTCGCCCTCCATCTCGTGCTCGTCCTCGGATTCGCTGCTCAATTGGCCGTCTCTGTACTCCACCGTAGCCAGTCTAGCTCGCTGTTGTCTCCGAAGTTGGTTGCAGGTGCGTTCAATCTCTGGATCCAACGGCAGTAAACCTCCCGACTGGCTACGGGTCATGCACTATCTGCACACAATCAAGCAATGCAAACCCGTGAAGGCACAAGTGGGAAAGAACAAAAACTGAGTGCGAAAATAAAATTGCTAGAGTAACAGAAATCACTTTTCTTCAACAACCTAGCCGTCCCCGGCAACGGCGCCAAAAACTTGACTCACTCCTACTGTCACTCTAGAAAATGGCCAAGTGTAACCACTTCCTAAAGCGTAGTATAGCGGGTTAGGTTTCAATGTCAACCCGGGTCCTAGAT
Organism: Linum tenue; assembly: GCA_946122785.1. Lineage (NCBI taxonomy): Eukaryota > Viridiplantae > Streptophyta > Magnoliopsida > Malpighiales > Linaceae > Linum > Linum tenue. The sequence continues at coordinate 56,615,785 of CAMGYJ010000002.1, forward strand.
GTGATGACTACTCAGTGAATTCGTATTATCTAGCAATGAAACTTTAGTGAAGATCTAAACTAACAAGCAAGCAAAGCAACTAAACGGTTGTATTCAGGTTAAGAGAGGTCACCCGGATATGGTTCCCCCTAGTCTGCAGTTAAGCCGGATTGTAATTACCAAGTTCAATTTCTATGATAGTTATACTGCGGAAGGTTCTCAAACAGTCTGAAGTCTCGACTAAAGGTCTTCAGACCCTCTCAATCTGAGTCTCTAGCGGGCGACTAACCTCCACCGGAGTAAACAGATTGAGGCCTTATGAACAAAACCTCCACTATCGAATTGAATTCGGTACAGAATAGTGAATTGGCTCCTCGACTAAAGTCACCAACTCACTACCTTCAATTAAGGATACTCTATTAACCTAGGCAGATATTCTCATTCTAGGTTAAAGCAGAAACAACAGGAATTTGATCAGGATTCATGCCATTCAATCATTCAAACCTCAATCGAATATAATCAATTCATAGAAACAAAACTTGGGTTCATACAATCAATCCCAACATACAGAACTAGGGTTTCCCACACCCAGATGAATGAGAGAACTACTCCATGGAGAGAGAAGCAAAATCAGAATCAGACGCGGAAATCATACTGTGAAGTTGGATTTCTGCTCCTGGACGTTGAATCGGCACTTCTCCAAGCTCAAGCCAAGCTCCAATGGTGTTGAAGATCAAGCTAGGGCACTTGGAGACTCTTGTTCGTCGCTCTCTCTCTCTAGGAATCGCTCTATCTCTCTAAAACTCGAATCCCTCTCAATTTGGCTGAAATCTGCCTAAAAGGGCATCATTGGCCAAAGCACGGTCGAGGGCACGGCCGTGCTTTGCCTCAGCCCGCCCGTGTTTTGGATCTGGCTTAAAAGCACGGCCACGGGCATCATGGAAACACGGGCGTGTTCTGTGTAAAACACGGCCGTGTTCTCACTCAGGCCTGCCCGTGTTTTTTAGGTGGTTCAAGCCACCCTTGGGAAGTCTCGGCTATAAAAGCACGGTCAGGAACACGGCCGTGTTCTGAGGGCCTCCTGCCCGTGTTTTGGCCCTGGCTTGTCCAAACGATCCGAAACTCGTGCTTGGCCTTCCCTTTGACGCCTGGGACCTGAAATAGGACAAAGTAGCACAACCCGGCGTAAAATAGGCCAAAACACACAACCATGCTCCGCAAATGGATAAGAAATAGGGGTATAAAATCATGCAATTACATCGTTATCAGGTGCCAAGGGGCACGATTCTTGATAGCTCATTCATTCCTCTCCTTCCAAATATTCCAGCAAATACCACTTGGATGAGGGCTCTAGGTTTGAGGGTATCTTGTAGAGAGTAAAACCAGTACATGAATTTTGTAGCTTGAGAGGGTAGGGGCAAAGATGGCAAAATTTTGTTCTAAGAGCTATTCGCATGACCACATGAGAAGTGGCAGTGGATTTTCGACTCATTTGAATTCAAGCACACACGGAATGTCGAGTTGTGGAGCATTTTCTACGGACAAGGCTCTTCTTTGTTGCTAAACCATTCCTTGAGCACCTCCAACTTAATCTTAGGTGGAAGGAATGTCCATGCTCAAAAACCATTTCCATTTATCAGTATTTCCCATGGGTTAAGAATTGGTATTGGCCATATGCATAGCATGGTAAGCATTCTTGACTGAAAATTTGCCTTCTTTAGTAAGCTTTCAAGCCCGGAAAATCTTCCTAGTCCTGTTCCCATATAAGAATCCTTAGGATAGCTTCTAAATCAAAACTCGGGACGTGTCCTTAATATAGGTAAGTATTCCATCTTCGTTCCCCAGGTTCAATCCATTCTTTAACTCTTAAGTGTTCCCGAGGCTCGCTCCCAATGTTCACATTATGAAGGAAAGGTATCCAGGGGTCTTGATCAACCCAAGTATTGTCCCTTGACCCAATGACCTTTATTTCTCCCATATCAATAACTTTTTTAGCCTAAGGCTTTCGCAAATCCAGGAAAGTTTGCTTCTTTTTCCCCCGAAAGGAAGTTACCTCCACACAAGTAAATCCCTTTAAGGAGACGGCTCCAAAGGGCATCCAACGTGGTAAGCAACCTCCAAACTTTCTTAGCTAGCAGAGCTAGGTTTAAATCTTTAGAGCTCATGAATCCCAACCCCCCTTCTGACTTTGAGGTACATAGTATTTCCTTTCTGCATCGACCTGAGTTCCTGACTAGAAGAAATTCCTAATAAGAGAGTCCATTTTTCGTTGTGATGGTCATAGGGAGGAAAGAGAGGGACATAATGAAAAATGAGATGGCTTGGATAATAGATCTGAGAAGGATTTCCTTCCCTTTGTGGGATAGTAATAGCCTCTTCCAGGCTTTCACCATATTTTCCATCCTTTGGATGAGGAAACTGAATGTCTATTTTCATAATTCCGCCACTCTGTCGGCACCCCAAGGTACTCATAATGGCAGTTAGAGGATGTGAATCCAATATGCATTATGATGGTAGTTTCGGTACATGCCATGTGATGCTTCCTTTATTAGACTGTATTGTTAAATACCCTGCATTGTGAAACTACTCTTAAAATGCATATGGGTGTTCTCAAATAAGAAGCTTCTGCAGTTGTTTCCATGTCATCATGAATTGTGATTCACTGCTCGTTCAACTTTTGGAGTAAAAGACACTTTCTCAGTGGATTGAGGTTGAAGGCTATTGTTAACATGGTGCTTGTTGTCTGTTGTGGGATGTTGTCATATTCCTCTTTGGATTTTACTATATAAGCTTGTAGGACCTAATGATCATTCTTGCTTCAATTAGGCTAAGAAATTTTGATGATGTCAAAGAAAGAAGATATCTTTTTAGATTAAAGTTAGTAACTTGTTGGACACCCGCCTATTTGTTATAAACTAAGCTTGTTTTACCTCCCTAGATGTAGCATGTCACCCAGAAGCACCATTCTCATGGAGACAACTACAATCATCACGAATGGTTTGAACGAGGACACAAATATTGGTACCTAAACCAGTAGCACCCATGTGTCCACCCTGTTGCTCAAGCATGAACAATGCACTCCCTTCATCAATCTCGAAAAGGTTTAAAAGAGCCATAATTTTATATTTCTCCAATGATGGTTATGATGTGTGCTTTTATTAAAACTCTCACCTCGCAATAAACCGATGTTATTGTTGTATTTGTCGTGCGGCACTTGATTGTGCTACTTCGATGATCAGATCAAAATCTATTGTTATTATGCAAACAATCAAGTTGCATAAGAAGTTCATTGTGAATTCAACATGTAACTTCTTCCAAACAGGCTAGGGAGAGATTGGCAAAGACATCACTGAAGCAATTCAAGATTTTCTAAAGCAGAGCAAGATTCTCAAAGGTATGAATGCTACATCCATCACTCTTTGCCCTAAGCTACCTAATGATTCGAGAATGAAAGAATTTCGTCCTAGAGCATGCATTAACGTGTTGCACAAAATCATTGCTAAGGTTCTAGCTGGAAGGCTTCAGAAGGTATTGATTGGTTAGAGAAAATCAATAAGCTTTTATAAAAGGCATAGCTTAGTAGATAATATATTGATGGCTCAAGAGATAGTTCAGAACTATCATAGAAAGAACATATCCCCTAGGAGCACAGTCAAGGTTGACCTGATGAAGGCCTTTGATTCAGTGCACTGGGACTTTCTGTTTACAGTAATGAACAAGATGCTCTTTCCACAAAAAATTCATAGACTTGATTAAAGTTTGCTTGGAATTAGCTAGCTTTAGTATAAATTATCAGGGCAACCTATTTGGTTTCTTCTCGGCAAGGAAATGGGTTAGGCAGGGTGACCCCCTTTCTCTTTATTTGTTCACCTTAGCTATGGAAATTCTGACAGGGGGTGGGCAATGCGAAACAAGTATTTAGGTATACCCAATACCCGTTTCGTTTTTTTTTTTGTGTGTTACGAGTAGTCGGGTACCCAAATACCCTTTTTTTTTACTATACTCTTTTGGTGATTGCTGACATTCCACCAAACAAGCAAGACAAAAGAACGCAACAACCCAAAAATACAATTCCAACCGGCCACAAAAGAGCTCAAACTTTGCCGGACTCTTCCAAATTCCAAATTGCAACCTAAACCCAGTGTAACTCCACAATATTGCAAACTAAATTTGCCTTGTACTTCCCACGAGCATAGTTGCTTGTTGCCACCAATCAAAGTAATGATTTAAATCAAATAATTAACCACCGCTTGACAATTAATAACTCCAACTTACAATTGTCGTCTTTGCTAAACCCACAAACCAAATTTGGAGAAAATACTAAAGTGCTTCCTCCGCCAACCCCAAACCGAAGACTACCTTCTGATACCGCAGCAATCACCACGATCCCTTTGCCCAGCGGACCGACCAGGCTCTGATATCACTTGTCAGAACAGAAGCGTGCAAACGATAATCTAGATCAACACAAACGAACACGAATTTAACGTGGTTCACTAATACAATATGTGCTAGCTAATTCACGGACAGGGGATAACAAATTTCACTGATTTGAGGAGAGTATAGGTTACAAACCAAATTCCGGAACTGACAAACCAAACAAACTAACCTGACTGACCTTACTATAGACTAGGGTGATGAAGAGTATTTATAGAACTCTTCTCCTAATCCCAAAAAGAAAACCAAACACCTTTTCCTAAACATATAAGGAAAAGGTCAAAACAAACCCAAAACCCAAACCCAAATATAATAGGCCTAAAACACAAAACAAAAACCCAAATCAAATTCAAGTCATATTCTAACATACTGGATGACAGTAGTTGTCTTACCTAAGCAAGTTATTAGCAAGATTCAATAAATCTGTGTTGATATCTTATAGCACGAAGGAGGGACAAATAGAGCCAAAGCCAATTGGGATATAGCTCTTCCAAAGGAAGAGGGTGAACCGGGGTTACGTGATCTTCACACTTGGAACATAGCATGTGTTGCTAGAATGCTCTGGCTCCTTCTAATGCAGGGAGATTCATTTTGGGTGGCATGGATCTCAAAGTATAGATTAAAAGGGCGATCTGTATGGGAACTTTAAGTATCATAGGTGGGATCATGGCTCTGGAGAAAGCTTCTAAGTCTAAGATTGTGGTTCCAATATCGATTGCAGAAGGAGGAGGAAAATGCTGTTAGCTAGGATATAAAGTTGCTGCCTATTTTTTCTAACAAGATAGTGTGGCAGTCCTTCATAGCTAAGGGGGTTAAGGTTCTATGGCGCAAGGCTTTATGAGGAAAGTTTGGCATCCCCGAACATAGACTCATTTCTTGGTTGGTGATCAAGAATAGGATCAATACTCGACAACAACTGAAGGGGTGTGATTAATAGTGATGAATGTGTGTTATGCCATGCTACTGAGGAAACACGAGCCCATTTGTTTTGTTCTTGCCCATTTGCTTTGGAGATTCTAGCTGCAATATGTCCACTGATTAACTGGCCTAATGATTGGGAGCGCATGGTGGAAGAAGTTTGTAGGAGAGTTAGGAAGGGAGATTAGCTCATTGGAGGTATCTGGTGCTGGTATATCTCATTGCTATGGAGAGAGCGATGTCGTAGAAGCTTTATGGTCGTCAACAGAGGTAGTTTGGAAGTTTCGAATCAATTGAAGCAAGAAATACACTGCTACCATATAGGAAAGCCTTAGTTTGCAACAATATCTGCTCGTTCAAAAAACGTACAATATTTGTGTATGTTATAGTGAAGGTATGGTGTGAAAGGTGTAGTATTGTAAGATGGTAGGGATAGTGAACTGTATATGTACTATAGATGCTGATGCAGTATGTTTAATTTCAAGAGCATGGTAACTTGCCAAGCAAGAGTTATAAAACGAGACAACAATTACCGGGGGGAAAAAATTCAACGTGTACTCGCTCATAATATTTGTTTGTTTAAACAAAACGACAAACTTTGAGACTTGGCAAATGAATAAGCATCGAATCAAGCATGAGTACGGAAGGAAACACACAAATCACTATAATGTAAGGATAATAGTCCGTATACACATACTTAACAGTTAGAAAAATCTCACAAGTAGTAGGCATAATAGTCTCAATTGGTGCATTTGTTGGAAATGTAGGGATGAGGAAAGTATTTGTGAGAGGAGAAGATCCAGCCAGGTCAAAGTATTGTACATAATAGTCTTTGTAGCAGGTGCATTTGTTGTCAAGGGCACTCCAATTATCATTGCTTCATCATCACCATCTGTTCAATTGAATCCAAGGTTCAAGAAAGCACCTAGGCGTAAGGCAGGTGATGAGACTCTACCTAGCGCCTAGCATACGCTTAAGCGTTAGATGTAAATGTACTAAAATATCTCACTTGCCTTAAATCATAAGTTTATGAACCAATATTATCTTGTCTACCTCTCATTTCTAAACCCTCATCAACAACACATGGTAAAGTATAAAAAATAGTGTGGAGAAATGAGAAAGGAACAAATACCTGGAAAATAGTGGAGCAGATTCAGAGCGAACAACCACAAAAAAGAAGAAGAAGCTACTCTAAAAGTGGTGGTCTCTAACTCTAGCATAGCGGCTAGGAACATTCGGGAGTTGAAGAAGGAAAAGGGATGACGGTCTTGATTTTTCTACAACCTAGTAGCATATCAAAAGGAAGAAAAGAGACACATTGCCATTATTTAGAGGCACAACTCAATGCTAACTAGGCACCGCCGAGACCACAATGTGATCATGATGTTTTGTCCGCTGCTTATGACCAAGGCGATACATTTTCCTTCTGCCTTGCGCTTAGGTGAGCTTAGACGAGTGGCTAAACACGATTTTCAGAACCATGACTGAATCAATCCCTCGTTGATAGCTCACGAACCTAAAACTGGGTCCTTGGTGAGATTTCTCACCTGTGAGTACATTCTAGTTTCTTTTGGAATGCATTTTTTGTGTGGTAATCCTGCTGCTCTCTAAACCTTCCCAAGTTTCCTCCCCAAAGTCTATATAAACATAAATTCTTATTTGCTTAACATAAACTTAAATTGTGATGGGACACACTGTTGAACACACGATAATGTCCGCAACATACTTCTTTCTTTTTGAGTTTAGTGCATGCAAGGAACTTCTACAATTGTTTGGATATTAAGTTCTAACTAGTTTTTTGGCCCGCGCTTCGCAGCGGTCTGAAACTAATTATTGATAATTTCATCTACTTATTTAATAATTTAGTTCAAATCAAATAATTTATAAAACTGTTGATGGCATGATACATAAATAAGTTTCAGGATTTTGTCTTTATCATTAAGAAAGAGATACATCGTACGTTTACATAAGAAATTAATATCTCTCCATAAGTTTTACGTAGTGTCTTAATAATTACAGTAGACTAATATGTTTGCTTAATTGATACATAAAAAAAATTATCCTTCCATTAGCTTTACATAGTGTCTTAATCATTATGTAAGACTCATGTATTACATCTGTTTAATTGACATAAAAGATATAACTATCCTCTGTAATATTTACTTAAATTATTTGTAATTTACGTAATTATTTTTGGACAAGGGTGAAATATGTGGATTTTTATAGTTAGGTTGATTTTCGTAACGGTTATAGAATGTTATTACATATCTTCAATAATGTGTGGTCTAATAATAAAATTAGAATGTATCACATTTGATTAAAATGCTATATAAAATTTAAAAAATCTTAGAGTAGTGCAAATAACAAAGAGCTCATAGAGAAGTGCAAATAGCTATCCTCTGTAACATTTACACAATGTGTTTGTAATTTACATAACGGTTTTTGGATAAGGATGACATATGTTGATTTTTATAGTTAGATTGATTTACCTAACTTTATAGAATGTTATTACACAAATCTTCTATAATATGTGGTCTAAAAATAAAATTAGAAAATATATCACATTTGCTTAAAATGCTATATAAAAATATACAAAATCTTAGAGTAGTGCAAATAACAAAGAGCTCATGGAGAAGTGCAAATAACTATCCTCTATAACATTTACATAATGTGTTTGTAATTTACGTAACTTTTTTTTAGATAAGGGTGACATATGTTGATTTTTATAGTTAGGTTGATTGATGTGACTATTATAGAATGTTATTACATAAATCTCCCATAATATGCGATTTAATAATAAATTAGAAAGTATCACATTTGATTAAAATGTTATATGAAAATCTAAAAAATGTTAAAGTAGTGCAAATAACAAAGAGCACATAAAATAATGCAAATAACAATTAGCTTATGGCGAAACTGGGTACATGGGATAAAAATCCCTTAGTGAATAGTGCATTCCGCTATAAAAAATGCCCTTTGTTTTGGTAAAAATAGAAAGTAACTTAACTATAATAATAAACAATGGCTATTTTCCGAAAAAATGGGATTGTGGAGATTTTGTCGTATGCAACAGTGAATTAACCTTTGGTTTACTTGAGCTTTTAATTAACTAATGAAGCAGTAGCCTTGGTCTTGTGCTTGGTAAGAGGTTGATTCGTGAGTTGGATGTCAAGACATCTAAAGCTGAAGAGTGATGTCATTATTAATTCTTCCAGCTTTTGAGAAAAAAATAAGGGCAATAGAGTCACACATATATCTCCGGATGCAGGGCCGACCATTAGTATGTGCTATTAATATGTCCTAGAGTCCAATGCCTCTAATAAGGATGCAATTGTTAGACGTTAGGGCTTTCAAGTTTCTGTGGATTTGCAACTTGATCTATATAAGTTGTAGTGAAATTTTAGAATAGTGATTTTCTAGGTGCCTCTCATGAAAAAGAATTATCATCCATGATTCTTAGATTCAACCTACGGTGTGAAATCAATCTGTCTCTTCACTACAACATTAATCATCACATGTAGCTACAAAATCCTTGCCACAAATAAACACTTCGTGGCTAATTCTAACTAATAGCTACAAATATTTCTCTCCATGTCTTTTAATAAATTGCATAGCCATTGACAAGATTGATCATAGCTGATGGTATCCTTTATATTCAAATTTCATATACTGTAGCAATTAATACAATTTAGCAATGAATTTTCGCTATAATTAGTTTATTGGTCTCTTTAGCTACGAGAAGTCACTAATTGTAGCAAAATACAAGTTAATAGCTAGTTACTACAAGTATCTAGGTGTAGTTTCCGAATCAGTGGTGGTTACGAAATATAGCACATTCTATGATCCTATGTCATATAAATATTGGGACTTTGTCACCGATAGCAAAAGGTTTCAGAAAATAGATCCATTTTGACACATGTCTCTGATATAGATCGCACATTGCATTTATCTGATATAAAACCCAACGATTAGAAGCCATGTAGGTTCTTACTTATTTGATACAACTCTTCTAATGTTGGAAGATTTTTTTAGCAGAAGAATAGGTAGCCGGGGCCATACAAGGTTCAAAGTACAGGCATATTATTCTTAGCATAAGTAACAAACTCAACTTCTTGTTCCAGCATGACCATCTCTTTTTCATGCAAGGTCAGCCAAACTTCAGCACCATATCCACCGGGGGATTGCAACAAAACGGCCAAATTCGGGATCGGGTTGGGGAATTGAGCCATGGTGACCCAAGCAGGTTTTCCCCATCCAAAATCAACATCGTAGAATCCCAGTGCGATCGCGGAAGTTACTGTAAATGACATTATTATACTCTCGTTTTTAGCAGCAGCATCTGCCACCGTTGCCGGCTTAAAAAATGCTTCCAGATTCCTCAGATACTCTTCTCTCCCATCTCCGCCTTGTAACTTTTTCATAAGCTCTTTATCAAGTTTCGCAACCGACCCTCTCAATATACGGACCAACTCTTGCAGTGTCTTTGTTCCATCGTCTAAAGAGTCTTGTTGGTGATCGTTGTGGTACAACGACATAGCCGTCCAGATCATGTTGCCGATCGAGTAATCTGGCCATGGCTCATTGTTTTCCGGCGAGGAAAATCTGGTGTTTGAACACAATGAATGCACCTTTGACTTCTTGAACAACGATTAATAACACGGTTCACTCCTCTCCGAACAATGTTCGAACGAGGGTGTTTGATGTTTTTGATGGTTTTTTGGGAACAAAGCTAAGTTACGTTACTCTACTCCTATGGAGGTTCAGTGAGAGCTCCAGAAACTAAAACTATGGCTAATTTGCAGAGAAAAGGATAAAGTTTGACATTGTGCGTCAAATGTTTGGTTGTGCAACCCTTGCTTCTTCTTCGTTTCTTCTATTTATAGCCACTAGGTGTAACTGCCTTGGTAACCGCCTTGGTAACTGCTAGCTGGCCTCTTGCTCCAAACCGCCTCGGGGTCCGCTTGTCGCTGCCTTGGTGACTAGTTGGTAACCGTCGCCTTAGGGGTCTCGTCTCGTCGCCCTGTCATGACTGGATGGGGTTGAGGTTCTTTGCTTAGCCTCCATGATGAAGTCTTGATCGCACCCTCGGCTGCTTGATGACTCCCCACTCTTGTCGTCTTGAGACCGCTACCATCTCATGACACCAATCCTGGGGGCTTGGTCTCCATACTTAGTCTTTGTAGCCTCATCAAGTTGATAAGTTACACCCTGCCGGCTTGGTACCCCGTTAGGGTGCTACCAAGTCGGCCTTGGGACTTTGTCTCCATATGGCCCCATAAGGACCATACATGGTTGTTTGGTACCTAGTCGGGTGGCCACCTCAGCTAGCCACCATGCCTTAGTAGAATTTCTTGTCTTGTTGGCTTGATACCCTGATGTATGGCTATCAAGTCCGTCTTGGCCCCCTGTTGCCTGGCCACCAAGTCAGTCTTACCGGCTTGATACCCCCTTGGGGTCATGGGACCCTGTCGCTTTGCTTGGCTGCAAAGCCTGTCTTGCCGACCCCGTTGGCTTCATACTTAGCCAAATTCATGCTTTTCATGTCTTGGAACCAAGCCATGCCTTGCCGGCTTGGTACCCTCTTGCTATGGCCATGTGATTCCATACTTAACCAATTTTCATGTATTTTAGTATCAAGCATGCCTTTTCGGCTTGATACCCCTTTGGCTCTATACTTAGCCAAATTCAATGTTTTGGTACCAAGCCCTCCTTGTCGGCATGGTACCCTCTTGCCCCCATACTCAACCGATTTTGTCTCAGCACGGATGGTCTCCTATTTGGTACCCGGCTTGGTACCCGGTCGTTTGGCACCCATCGGACTGTGTCATGCTTGACACCCTTGTGGTTGGATCTCCATACTTGGCCAATTTTCACCTCGGCATCATGTTTGACACCCTTAGACGAGACCCCCCTTGGACGAGATCATGCATGACCCCCTTGGACGGTGTCATGCATGACCCCCCTTGTGCTGTGGGTCTCAACACTTAGCCAATTTTCGCCTTCCTTGCACGGTGTCATGCATGACCCCCTTTGGACGAGATCATGCATGACCCCCTTTGTGCCGTGGGTCTCAACACTTAGCCAAATTTTGGCCTTCTTTGCACCACATGGCGAAAGGGTACTCGCGATGACCCCCTTGGACGAGACCCCCTTTGTGCCTGACCCCCTTGGACGGTGTCATGCATGACCCCCTTGGACGGTGTCATGCATGACCCGCCTTGTGCTGTGGGTCTCAACACTTAGCCAAATTTTGTACCAAGGGGTGGAGGCATCGTCCGGCTATGGGGTCACGGAGACGGTCGGCCATCGCCCATCGTATAGAGGAGAAGGGGTTTGGCCACTTAGGCCCAAAAACCCAACCCAACAAGGCCCAGCTATCTCTTTTAATCATTAATGTTGAGCTGGCCTTATAAATCACTACCACTCCTTGAAAATAATCAATGTGGTATTACGTTATTTTTTTAGTGGTAAACAAATGCCCCCCAACTACTTAGTGCATAAGGATTATGGACTAAGTAGTTAACATCAACTAAACCACTTAGCTCTGGTTGGCTTTATTAATAAAACCAAATCATTAGAACCCTCTAACCACCCGTACACACGGTGGCTAACAATGGCTTTTCAAATTGCCATAAGTTACAAGGCAACTTATCCCACCACCATCGCTGCTACCAAGTTGTTTTTGTTAAATTTTCCTTAGCCAAAATATTGGCTTAAACAGACACCAAGTTTCACTGCCTGACTTTAATAAACTATAGACACCAATTTATCATAACTACTCCTTCTTTCACTTTTGCCTTCACACGTAGCAAAGCAAAGCCAAACTACACCCGATATAATTTTCCCTATCTTACTTGTATTTGGCCCCGTGGCCAACTAAAACATGATTGCTTCCCCTTGTCAATCACTCAGACTCATGATCGCCCCTGTTTTCTTATATCCAGCCGGCCGGAGGCTAAAATTAAGAATCCACTTTTTTACCAAGTCTGCCTTGACTGTGCACCACACTCGACTGGGACAAGGAGGACTTATATCCATAACTTGTTTGACCACTCTCATGTGGCCAATACACTACTTCTTCCATTGATAGCTCGTTAGCAAGGCTTAGGAGAAAAGAGCTCTTATTTTACTTCTCAAACTCAACCTCATAGTCAAGTAAGAGATGAAAATTTACGGCGTGTTGGCTTCATTGTCTATACCGCCAAACCTTATCGTCCAATCGAGATACTCATCCATGTCATGGTTAGCTACAAAAATCGTGCCCATCAAGAAGGTATCATACCATGTCTTAGGGTGTGGGAGGCTTGGCATGGCGGCCATCATGGTGGCAGCCTAACATTGAACCCCTTGACACCCCACGTCCCAAGGAGAAGGGACATAAGACTTGAGATACTTGTCATTGATTAATCGATCTTGTAGCATCTCATCCTCTTACGACAAGCAGGCCTCCTTGGACGGGTGGCTTGGATGATAAAGGGTCCAGGCCAAACACTCAATCAACTACTCATGTCATGTAAGTAGCATGGTAAACCCATCAATCTAAAGATTGTAACAGGATCCATAGACCTTGTTCCTTACCAGTCATGGCAAGACCCTCACTCCAATGTTACAACTATAACTCAACTTTCCTCTTCTACAAGTTTTTTTTTTTAGCCATGTTTGGCTTGTGATATTCTTTTTTCTTACTTGCTAATTTTTATTTATATATTATTTTAATATAGAAGAGATTGACAAACGTCACTGATATCCATACCCTTTAGCACCCACCAACGTGCCAAAGGTGTATACCCACTGCCAAGTCCATGGATTAAACCAAGTCAACCATCCATACACCACTTGCCTTCCCTTCTTAAGGGGAGACCACTCCTTTGGTATTGGTTTCGAATTTTCCAACCTAACAGATGGTACCCAATCAACCTGTCTTGCCTCTGCAGGCTTGCAAGGGCTCCCACGCTTTCCATCTCGAGCTATCTTACTAGACATGTTGGGGTTTTGACATTGACCCTGATGTGTTTGCCTTGTTCCGGGTTGTACAATAGACATTCTCAAATTCTTTGGCCCATCAAAGGGGCCACGAGTTATTCTCTGCCTTAGCTTCCCCCAACTTGACACATGCTTACCTTCCCCACATGGTTGGGAAGACGAGTATTTGGGCTTAACAAGTTGATGACCATTCTTGTGGCCAACTTGACTTTCCACCCCTATGCCTCGTTGGTTTTTACACTTAACACATAACCACCATTGGTCCATTGTAGGACCATGCCTGGTCGGTCTGTGTTGAAATGTCTTACGCAAGCCCACTTGTCCGCCATTCATATTTGGCGTGTCATGAGGGTTGTTAAGCATCGACTTGCTTCTTTTTCCATCCCTTAACACCCTCTCATACTTAGAATTTTTTTTAGTGACTTGGGTGTGATGAACACTCCTAGACTTGCCATCCATTCGTTTCTCCATGGTCGGTGACATGCCCCCCTGCCCACTGGTTGGAGACATGCCCCCCATACCATTATTCATGATTGTTGACGTGCCCCCCTTGCCAGACTTAGCCATATTAGTATGCTTACTAAAAGCATGTGTGGCTTCATGTTGTGGCTTATTGGGCACACCTATCAACCTACTAGTTGTGATTGATGACATGCCCCCCATGTCATCCTTAGCTACACTATCATGCTTACTACAAGCATGTGTGGCTTGGTTTTGTTGTGGCTTCTTGGGCATGTGTATCTTTCTATTGTTTGTGGTTGATGATATGCCCCCTTGTCGACCCTTCATGGGTGGCATGCTACAAGGGGCCTTGCTTCCTTGTGCACTCTTTGGCACGTTGTCAAAGTTATGAAAATCATAGGTGGCATGGGTAGGCAACGCCCACTTAGACTTGCCACTCACTCCATCCTTCATGTCTGATGACATGCCCCACTGCCCACTGCATGGAGATGGAGATATGCCCCCCATGCCATCCTTAGGAAACAAATATGGTGTTCTGTTGGACACACCATTTTGTTCACCTTTCTTGACATCAACTTGCCCCCCAGCCTGACACTTCACGTTCAACTTGTCAGGTGGTAGGCTTCTATGCCCCTCTTCCTGCACCTTAGGTGGTTTGCATCCATTATACCAATTGAGTAAGGGTGGCAAAGAGGGTGGGCAAGTTTGTGGTAGCACATCCATAGCTTGTGACCCTCCACCAACTCTCATGGTCAAGAATGGTCTAGCCTCCGAGACAGTTTTTAGAGTAACTGTCGGCACAGGCGGTTTCTTTACATGAGTGGTGAACGTGGGAGCGAGATTTTTATTATAACCGCTATGCTGAAGACATAGTTGACTTGTCGCCGGAGGCGGTAAGTTCCCTGACTGTGGCTGGGTAGTCCGGCCACCGGAGAACAGGATACTTGTATACTCAGTAGCAATACTTAGTGGCGGATCTATACCAATTTTTGGTAAAGAAATTTCTCGCACCACTGGTTCTATAAAATCTTTTTTAAGCTTATCCAAGCAATTTGTATTTTCTATAGTTGCTTCAAGCAATTCATCCAAACGTCTATCTAACATAGAACTAAAAGAAGCAAGTTTTAGACTTGTCTGTTGTGAACTTTTAACAAGTCCATTCAAACTCTCTTCCATCAATCGACGGATCTCCACCATCACTTGACGGTTCTCCACCACCATCTTGCAGTTATCATCCACCATTGAGCGGAGTGACATGGCTGTGGTGGTTACATCAACACAAGGCGCCGCCGGTGGCAAGATCTCAATCATGCCATTGTTTCCGACAACACTTACTGATGCTTGGCCAAATTGGAACTTGGCCGCCAACTCCTTCGCAACTCCTGGTGAAATATCACCTTCCTGTTCTCTCAGTCGTGGAGCCATCAAATCAAACACACAGTGTCCCACCAGGTGTGCCAATTTGTTTTCCGGCGAGGAAAATCTGGTGTTTGAACACAATGAATGCACCTTTGACTTCTTGAACAACGATTAATAACACGGTTCACTCCTCTCCGAACAATGTTCGAACGAGGGTGTTTGATGTTTTTGATGGTTTTTTGGGAACAAAACTAAGTTACGTTACTCTACTCCTATGGAGGTTCAGTGAGAGCTCCAGAAACTAAAACTATGGCTAATTTGCAGAGAAAAGGATAAAGTTTGACATTGTGCGTCAAATGTTTGGTTGTGCAACCCTTGCTTCTTCTTCGTTTCTTCTATTTATAGCCACTAGGTGTAACTGACTTGGCAACCGCCTTGGTAACTGCTAGCTGGCCTCTTGCTCCAAACCGCCTCGGGGTCCGCTTGTCGCTGCCTTGGTGACTAGTTGGTAACCGTCGCCTTAGGGGTCTCGTCTCGTCGCCCTGTCATGACTGGATGGGGTTGAGGTTCTTTGCTTAGCCTCCATGATGAAGTCTTGATCGCACCCTCGGCTGCTTGATGACTCCCCACTCTTGTCGTCTTGAGACCGCTACCATCTCATGACACCAATCCTGGGGGCTTGGTCTCCATACTTAGTCTTTGTAGCCTCATCAAGTTGATAAGTTACACCCTGCCGGCTTGGTACCCCGTTAGGGTGCTACCAAGTCGGCCTTGGGACTTTGTCTCCATATGGCCCCATAAGGACCATACATGGTTGTTTGGTACCTAGTCGGGTGGCCACCTCAGCTAGCCACCATGCCTTAGTAGAATTTCTTGTCTTGTTGGCTTGATACCCTGATGTATGGCTATCAAGTCCGTCTTGGCCCCCTGTTGCCTGGCCACCAAGTCAGTCTTACCGGCTTGATACCCCCTTGGGGTCATGGGACCCTGTCGCTTTGCTTGGCTGCAAAGCCTGTCTTGCCGACCCCGTTGGCTTCATACTTAGCCAAATTCATGCTTTTCATGTCTTGGAACCAAGCCATGCCTTGCCGGCTTGGTACCCTCTTGCTATGGCCATGTGATTCCATACTTAACCAATTTTCATGTATTTTAGTATCAAGCATGCCTTTTCGGCTTGATACCCCTTTGGCTCTATACTTAGCCAAATTCAATGTTTTGGTACCAAGCCCTCCTTGTCGGCATGGTACCCTCTTGCCCCCATACTCAACCGATTTTGTCTCAGCACGGATGGTCTCCTATTTGGTACCCGGCTTGGTACCCGGTCGTTTGGCACCCATCGGACTGTGTCATGCTTGACACCCTTGTGGTTGGATCTCCATACTTGGCCAATTTTCACCTCGGCATCATGTTTGACACCCTTAGACGAGACCCCCCTTGGACGAGATCATGCATGACCCCCTTGGACGGTGTCATGCATGACCCCCCTTGTGCTGTGGGTCTCAACACTTAGCCAATTTTCGCCTTCCTTGCACGGTGTCATGCATGACCCCCTTTGGACGAGATCATGCATGACCCCCTTTGTGCCGTGGGTCTCAACACTTAGCCAAATTTTGGCCTTCTTTGCACCACATGGCGAAAGGGTACTCGCGATGACCCCCTTGGACGAGACCCCCTTTGTGCCTGACCCCCTTGGACGGTGTCATGCATGACCCCCTTGGACGGTGTCATGCATGACCCGCCTTGTGCTGTGGGTCTCAACACTTAGCCAAATTTTGTACCAAGGGGTGGAGGCATCGTCCGGCTATGGGGTCACGGAGACGGTCGGCCATCGCCCATCGTATAGAGGAGAAGGGGTTTGGCCACTTAGGCCCAAAAACCCAACCCAACAAGGCCCAGCTATCTCTTTTAATCATTAATGTTGAGCTGGCCTTATAAATCACTACCACTCCTTGAAAATAATCAATGTGGTATTACGTTATTTTTTTAGTGGTAAACACTCATTCATTCGGGATCGGAGGTTAACCGACATTCCTAAGATAAGATAAAAAAATGCATAAAATAAAATCAACGACAATAACTCGGAAAAAATCCCAAGTTACACATGTTTTTAAAAAAAATTCTCAAAATACAAACGTTATGAAAATAATTCCCAATCTACGTTAGTTTGGACCATCACCGCTGTCAACGAAGACAGTGATTGCATCACTGTTGTCGACGAAGACAGTGATTGCATCACCGCTGTCGACGAAGACAGTGATTGCATCACCGCTGTCGACGAAGACAGTGATTGCATCACCGCTGTCGACGAAGACAGTGATTGCATCACTGCAGTACACGGCCGCGGTGAAGGACTGACCTGCGTCGAAACTTTAAACAAACGTAACTTTGTGCTCGGTTATCCGATCGTAGCGAAATTTTTTTTGATTCCGCATAATTTTTCGAGATCTTGCAAGCCACAAATTACCGTAGGCGGTTAGGTCCCGCCTTCGTCTCGAAAATATGTCGTTTGCTACCCCGAACGAGCCTTTTTTCGATTTCGTCAAACTTTGAACGACCATAACTTTGTGCTCCACAATCCGAAAATCATGATTTTTTTTTTATTTCGCATAACTTTTTAAGGACTACAATTTTTATCATAGACATATTTTCGGAATGTACTTGGATTCCTGAAAAGGAAGGTAAAGTTATTCCCAAATTCCCTTATATCCATAAATAATTCATTTTTTGAAAATTCTCTCCTACTAAATATTGTAGTCCTTAAAAATTTATGCGAAATCAAAAAACAATTCACGATTTTCGGATTGTGGAGCACAAAGTTATGGTCGTTCAAAGTTTGACGAAATCGAAAAAGGCTCGTTCGAAGTAGCAAATGACATATTTTCGAGACGAAGGCGGGACCAAACCGCCTACGGAAATTTGCGGCTTGCAAGATCTCGAAAAATTATGCGGAATCAAAAAAAAATTCTCTACGATCGGATAACCGAGCACAAAGTTACGTTTGTTTAAAGTTTCGACGCAGGTAAGGCCTTCACCGCGGCCGTGTACTGCAGTGATGCAATCACTGTCTTCGTCGACAGCGGTGATGCAATCACTGTCTTCGTCGACAGCGGTGATGCAATCACTGTCTTCGTCGACAACAGTGATGCAATCACTGTCTTCGTCGACAGCGATGATGGCCCAAACTAACGTAGATTGGGAATTATTTTCATAACTTGTGTATTTTGAGAATTTTTTTTAAAAACATGTGTAACTTGGGATTTTTTCCCAATAACTCGAGGTGGTGGGTGGGTAGTGGAAAGCTCATTGGCGTTTTTTACCTTTGTACATTTAAAACGCAAAATATTGGCATTACCTCCGATTGAGACAACCGATCTGGGTTTTGCCGACGCAGCTCGGGCCGCTGCACTCATCACGCATTTCCACAAAAACCCAGCAACCGCCTCCGTCCGGCTCGGGTCGGGTATCTCCACGCTCTTCGCTTTGGCTTTCAGCGCGTGAACCACTTCTTCATCGAATGTGAGTCTCCTCGTTCGGATCTTCCCTCCTTGTTGGGCCACAAAATCCCCTGCGGAGGTTGCGGGGACATCGTCGTGCCGCAGCGGCAGGAGTGACGTGGCAGCGCGATTGTGAGCGTACGCGCTGCCGCCTACTGCCGCCGCCGCCGTTTTCTCCTGGCTCCTGGCGACGGCGGACCAGAGCTTCATGAAATCGGCCAGAGTGGGGCCGTCTACGATCTTGTGCAGCGAGCAAATACCGATTGCGAGGCCGCCGCAGGGGAAAGCGGTGGCCCTGAAGGCGATCTGCGGCACCGATTCGAGGTCCGAGATCCATTCGGCGGGGAAAGGGAGGAACTGCTGGAGCGAATCCTGAGAAAATCAGCCAGGGACGAATCGTTGATGTCGCCGTCGACCGCGGCGGTAGAGAACGGCACGCCCTCATCGTTGCAATGGACGACGGATTTGGACAACCTGCCGGCGAGTGGGTAGAAGCGCGTGAGGGTCTGGGCGAGTGAGGACTTGAGGGTGTCGAAATTTCTCTCCCCCTGCGGGTTTTGATCCCGTGGATCCGGGAGCAGGAAGGAAAAAGAAGATGAGAGGTACATAAATTGGCGGGACTATGTTGTCGATGAGGGAGAGCTTGAATGTGGCGAGTTCGGCGGGAGTTGGGGAAGACGGTTTGATGGTTTCCGCGGAGGTTAGGTTGATTTTGTGATGATGATAATGGTGATTACTGGAGGTCAGTGATGGTGGTGGTGGTGATAATTGTGTTCTGTGGAGGGACCAAATCGAAGATGATGCAGCTGCAGGCTTCTTCCTCAGAACAACACGAACCAGTATTGGAAACATGGTTGATGGAATGGTTGTAAGGTAATTCATGACTCCATGTAAATGGTGGCTCATCCCTTTCTGTAAAAAAAATAGTGGCACTTGCTGATTGAGGTCCCAACTATGCTGCTGCTGCTGTCTATTCTTAGTGTAGGACAGACATCAAGCAGCAACCAATAATTGTGGCCTGGAGTGAATAATACTGCATTTGCATGTGCATTGTGGAAGAACATTTATGTCCCTCACATTTCTCTTCTCTCTCATTCATCGATTTGGGTTATCAATTTCTCTTCTCCCAGTCTCTCTCATTTACTAGAAGGACAACTATCAGAATTGTAGCCACTCAAATCTTTCCATCAGTTTTTTTTTTTTTTTTTTTGCATTGAAGGAGGCAAGCTGCCAAAGCAAGTAGAAATACAGAGGAAGCAGGATTAAGGAAACATGGGGGGAGGAGTATCGATAATGTTCCTGGGGAAAGTCACTCCACTGCTATCTTCCTCAAGTAAGGTAATCAAATCATTGGGTGGCGCCTCTAGTTCGTACAAACCGTAGGGATAGACGAGACTGTGCTTCGAGAGCCAGTCCGCGACTCTATTCCCTTCCCGGTAAGTATGAACTAAATTCACTACCCAATTCTGAGAGATCAGTCGTCTAATTGCCGATAGCAAAGTCGCATAAGGATGAAGGGGGTCTGACGTGTTGTTGATGAGCTGGATCGCAATCTGTGAATCAGATTCCAACACGATCACCCTGTAGCCAAGCTTCCATGCCAACTTAAGCCCATGATAGATCGCCCAAACTTCTGCCATTGTAGCTGGACATGATCCGAGGTGGGAGACAAAACCAGCAAGCCAGCTCCTGTTCTCGTCCCGGAGCGCACCGTCGGCCCCTGCAAGTCCCTGAGCTTCATTAACGGCTCCATCAACATTGATTTTAGTCCATCCTGGTGGAGGAGGGAGCCATCCAATCTTTGCACGCGTGCGGGTGGGTGGGCTCTGGCGCTTGCCTATGATGTCCACCGGGGCCTTCCATGCATTGTACCACAACTCCGCCTTCACTCTGATCGCCTGGATGAGCGATGCTGGAAAGAGTGTCTTCTGGCCTCCACTAAAAACGCCATCATTCCTGTTCTTCCACAGGCTTCAGAGGGCAATGCTGAAGAACGCCTTCCAGGGTACGCCGGTCGGGGAGGTATCGTCTTTTTCCAGATTCCTTCTTAGCCACTGGCCGGTGGGTAGGCTAAAAAACTCCTGTTGCTGATCTGTCGGAACAGTGCGTGCCCATAAGAAGGCTGCTGGCGGGCATTCTCGAAGGATATGCGAGACTGTCTCTAGCTGCGAGGAACACCTGTAGCAGCAAGGTTCTTCAGTAATGTGCCTTGCACCTCAGTAAGGTTCTTCAGTTATTCACTTATTTGTTACTGAGTTTGACTCTCCATAATGCACTTGTATGTATCATACTTACTCTGCATCAATATAATTCAGCTACAGAACCGTAGTGTGTTTATCGGGAAAACAGACCGGGTAAAGCCACCAACTAGGAGTAGGAGACATGAAAAGAAGGGGAATTGATAAAGGTCGTCCTTAAAATTACTATTGATCGTCCTAAAAAATAACAAAGTTACACTTTTAATCTTTTGGCATTTTTAGCAAACAAACATCACTTTAACTAAAAAAAATGAAAAACACTCAATTTCCCACACTCTCGAATTCATCGTTGACATTCTCGAGTCGTAATCGTTGAGAATACGTCCGAATCATGAGTATCGACTCCGACGATGTAAAAATCTGTTTTTTTTTTCAAAAAAAATTCCAAAACCCCTCAACCGAAGCAAATTTTCGGTTGTACCATGGCTCAACCTAAGGCAATTTTCGGTTGTACCATGGACCAACCGAATGGACCAACCGAAAATTGGCTTCGGTTGAGCCATGGTGCAACCGAAGGTGATTTTCGGTTGGTCCATGGTACAACCGAAAATTGCCTTAGGTTGAGCCATGGTACAACCGAAAATTGGCTTCGGTTGAGGGGTTTTGGGTTTTTTTGGATTTGTTTGGTTTATATCAATAATTTTCTATTCTTTTACTACGATTTATGATTCGGTCCATAAGATAATTTGTTGAATTTTGGTTTATATATTTTTTTAGATTTATGAAAGGGGAGGAGTTGTATGTTTTGTGTTTGATTTTGAAATTCAAAATGGGCAATTTGATAAATTACATATTAATTTAGGACGATGGTTAGTAATTTTTAGGACGACCTTTAACCATTCATAAAAGAAGGGAATGATTGAGCTTTCCTTCCGTAAAGAAATTTTATTTTTGTGCAGATAATGTTGGAATTCTAAAGTTGCCAATCCAGACAACAAACCTTCCTTTGTTCGAATAAATATGCCATGGCAGGAGGGACACAAATTGCTCGCAGTCATCACTGTGTGCTTCCATTTCTGAAGCGAACCAAACTACCGACCCTCAAATATTACTTGTGCTGGGTTCGAACAGAAACATGAACCTTTAGGAAAAGGAGAGAGTAATGCAAATTCTATCTCCTCTATCTCATTTTCTCAAGTTGGAGTTAGGCTAATTAAACCAATGTCAACATTCCAAAAACAGAGGATCATTGTTGAATGAAACATTTGGACAAACATACCTACCATCAAGGCTCCAGTGACCAGTCCATATATGAGTGGAATTTTGCTATCATCCACCGGCAGTGACGGACCCGAATAAATATTTAAATAAAAAATATATAAAAATAAAATATCTGACTATTGCAAGTTATAACAAAGATCCAAGACGTGGTTTTATAGTCTTAAGAAAATGGTAAAATACATTCACTATCTTCTACATTATTCAACAAATCTCTTTCAATATATCCTACGAGAGAATTATTCACATACTAATCGCCTATTCTATTCTAAAACTTAATTTTTATGTAACCCAAAGTTGACAAAATACTCTCAACACTTAGAGTTGCAACCGGTAAAATCAATAAAACTTTGAAGAGCAAATAGGCTCATGGATATGATGGATTCGGTAATAGTTGTCTTCACCATCAACTGAGCTAATTAATCAATTTCTTTTAATCAACGTAATAACTCATAATTCTTAACATAATGATAATAATTCTTAGGGACCACCTGGGTCCGCCACTGTCCACCGGTTACTATTTGGAGGATGGTTATGTAAGAACTTTTCAAGTTGTACGATTGAAGCCCCAATTTTCTAGAATTAATATATTTGTCTGTCCCAAACTTTTCCCATGTTTAAGATCCTGGCCGATCCTTATGGTATTTAATACGTCACTCCTAGTCAGAGGAAGTGTTGAGACGGGAGTTTTAATTTAATTGAAAAAATATGTTATTTATGCTGACTGGGCAATTACTATTTAGAACTTTTGATTTTCAATTTTTTCCAATTAAGTTAATAATTGGAAAAAAACTCCCTCCTCAAGGATTCCTTTGATCGGTTTCTTAATTTTCTCCCAATTTTTGTTTTAATTTTTAATTTAATTATAATAATTTTTAGAGATTATGTGGAATTTTGGAAAATTTTAAGTTAATTTATGCTAACTGGACAATGACGTAGCGGGTTGACCGTTAGTCAACGATCTTGATTCAATGGTTCATCAACACGTCGAGGACGAAATTTTTATAAGTGAAGAGAAAATGTAACATCTCGACTTTTAGGTTAGGGTTCAAACTGAAGTTAATACGTGGTTTGATTCAATGGTTAGTGATTTCAAACCAAACCAAACTCCAAGCGAGACATTGCTGGGTCAAGTGGTTAACTCTAATGTTTTACCACCACAATAGTGAGTCGGTTAATTGAAGATATTTAGAGGCCCATTAAATCGAAGAATTGGAGCCATTAAGCTCTCAATTGGGAGTCTTTACAGTAGCGGATTCCGTTACTTTCATAAGGCTGTCCGTTGGGATTATTTGAGAGGAGCTAGGGATTAGTGGCGTTTATAAATGGGATTGGGATCTAAGCCGGCGTAGAAAAGGGACAAGAGAGAGAGTGTCATTCCAAGTTGTGCGTGCCGGTCAAAGGCGCTACGAGAGCTTGGGAAGTAGTTGCCGACAACGATGAGGAAGGACGGTTGGGCATCGACGTGTTGGTGAACCACGGTGGAAGACTCAATCAATGGATTGCTGACGTAAGGACCGAATCCCTAGAAGCCTTGATCGATAATAATGATGATGCTTTGATTAACTAACACGACCTGTAACTTGGAGGTTTAACCAACGCAAGGAACTTTGGGAAAGTTGGATTGGTTAACCTTGGTAAAGTGTGGGGTTATTAGCGGTGATGATATCTGAATGAATTCGCGTGGGTGGATGGAATTGTATATATTGTCAGAAACTGGTAGGAAAGAATCGTATATATTTTCAGTAACCAACCAAAAAGAATGAACCAACCATTGTAATCGTCAATTCTTTAATGGTTCATTTGCAAATGCATGGATGAGGAGCAGACGTTGCCACTTCGCCAGTGACGAAATGGAATGGCTATCGCCAGTGCACTACCACCATCATTTGCTTCTTTTCCTCTTGCCACACCTTCAACGTATTCTTCACTCCAGAATCCATTTTTCAACAAATAACACTCTAAGATTGTCAAGAACTGGTAGGAAAGAATCGATTGAAGGCGTGATTAGATCACTCTCCTTAGAGTGTTAGGCTCGAGCAAACTTTGCAGACTTCTGTGTTTATGAAATAGAGAAGGAAAACGAGAAGAAGAAGAAGTAATCTCACATATGAAAAGAGTAATGGCAGTCATCTATTTGTACTTGTGAAAACTGGAAGTTACCTTCCGAAGAGACACAACCTTTCACAGAAAAATGTAGTTACCTTTCCCGAAAGGACACATCCTTTCACAGAAAAGGGAAGTTACCTTTCTAGAAGGACACTTCTTTTCACAATATTCAAACGTTAATTAATTAATATAAAATTAAATAATTAATTAACTGCCAATAGACTCAATTCTTATACTTTCCTTCTTCCATTAATGTGGTATTACAACTCTATTGACTAACTCTAACAATCCCCCACTTAGTCAACAAGAGTTGAGAATACCTGCCTCGAACAAGTAACACATACATAAAAGTATCTTCTCGATTTGAACCTTTACCTAGTGTAAGAAACTCAAAGTTGATAACGAATCAGTGACGGGCTTAAGCATAGGAGTCACGATCCAAAGCTATAACTGGAGATGCCACACACGTACTTGTCTCTTCTCTAAACCACAACCACTAACAAGGGTAGCACTATTATGGCCATGTGTTGATCCTGTTTCACGAGCATTCACAAAGTTGACCTCTATTTTTGTCAGAGCGGCACCACTCTTAATGCTCGCATAGGTGACATTCCAAATGAATTCATTAAGAGTTCTATAACTCATCTCAAGAGTTATATAACTCACCCCTCTTTGGACTAATTTACTTGTACAATAAAATTAGTAACTTAGTTAGAGTAACTTGTTATTACCACATTGAACCTTTTAATTAGTGAATACCTAAAGAACATGTTGGGTTCCCATTACTTCTAGCTACACAAAAGGTCTCAATCCCATCCATTGGGATGTCACATAGATCATGCCTCTTGGCAATCTCTTCGGAAGAGGATCTGCCAAATTATTGCATGATCTAACATACACAATAGAAATGATTCCATTAGAAATCAAATATCCAACGTAATCATGTCTTAGGCTAATTTGTCTAGACTTACCATTGTAAATCTTGTTATAAGCTCTAGACAAAGTAGCCTTACTATCACAAAAGACAGAAATGGCTGGCATTGGTTGTGGCCACAACTTTATATCTAACAACATGTTTCTTAGTCATTCTGCCTTTTTTCCAGCCGCTACAAGGGCTAGGAATTCAGCTTCCATAGTGAAGTATGTAATACACATTTGTTTCTACGAATCCCAAGAAACAACTTCATCACCTAGTGTAAAAATACACCTGGTGTAGATTTTTTATCACTAGGATTTGTTATCCAACTAGCATGAAGAACATCTCCCCCACAATTCTACCACTTGCCAAACTATCATGGAACAATTCCATTTCATTTTCCATGGTTCTACTTATTGAACTTTCAACCGCTACATTGATCTAATTGTTTACCAATGGTATGGACTAATTAAGTTAGCATATAACAAACAATTCAGATATTATTAGAAATATCATCTAATTACATACCAACGGAATTGGTCAAGGTAACTTGAGATGCCACAAGTAATTCAATTGCATTTCTAGATGGTATTGAAAATATCATCTAATTACTTACCAATGACATTTCATGAAGGTAACTTGACATACCACAAGTAATTCAAATGAATTTTCTAAGTCAATCATCTAATTACTTTTAAATTAAAAAATACTTTATAAATATATCATAAGTAATTTAGACTTTAAGTTCAATAAGAACATCTCAATTGAGCTCTCATGCCTAATTGTTTTCCAATGAAATATGTCTATATATACCATAAACAATTCTGACAAATAGCTTCACCTAATAATCATTAGTCAAATTGTTTTCCAATGGCATAGTGTACATATATCATAAAAAAATTCTAACGATGATTATTTTGATGATCACCATCATTTGGCAAGCTTATTCAATCCCTATAAGGATCCATCTTAGTTTCATTTTCCTTTCTCTCATGGCCTAAGAAACATGAAGTTTAAACCACATACATGATAAACAAATTAATTATCATGTCGAGGGAACGCTTTTAAACATTATTTCAATTACTTCAAGATCACAACTCAAACAATTTTGTTACATAAACCAAATTTTTGATTGATGTTCCCTATAAATGGTCGATGTTCTACTCTAATAAAGCAAGTAAAAGATAAACAAAGCAAGATGAAAAGGGGGTCGTGCGACACTGTGAGTTTCTTAGGTCCGTAGACAGTGATCAAGATTCCTTATGGCATGAGGTTTTTGCAATGTCCAAGACAACAATGCGGATGAGTTCACCATATCAAATACAGATAGACGGTCAAATGAGGTGATTAATTGGCACTTGGAGAAGCATTTTTGCTCCTCGCGCATCCATAGGCGCAGAGTTGGTTGTCCATGATTTCATGAGTCGAGCTATGGTATAACACCGTCTATCATTGGGCTACCAAGATGACACCGTCCGAGGCTCTATACTGCTGACCGCCTCTTTCCTTAGTGCGTTAACAAAGCAGTAGACAAGTGGTTGAGCGCTCGGGATAAAGCCCTAGTGCAATTGAAGGCTAATCTGGAGGCTGCCAATAACTGGATGAAGCATATGGCAGACTCGAGCATGAGAGAGGCAGAGTTTGAGGTAGGGGATTGGGTGTTGCTTACTGCATCCATACAGGCAGGCTTTGGTTTTCAAGAGATCCTACAAGAAGCATGTGGCACGGTTCTTTGGAACCTATGAAGTGCTGCAAAAGGTGATTCCATTAGCTTACAGGCTGCAGTTACATGCAGATGCTCCCATTCACCCGATGTTCCATGTGTCCCTACTGAAGAGGTACAGAGGGTCCCTTGATCGAGTGGAGACTACAACACCACCTGTCACTGCAGATGGGGATCTTGAACTGACACCTTTAAAGGTGTTAGAGATGAGGTGGACCCAGAAGGGCGGACCACTAGTGGAGGAGAGCTTAGTCATGTGGAAGCATGTCGAGCCGGAGGACACAACCTGGGAGGAGACTTCGGCATTGCCGCAGTCAATGTAGTCAAAAGCGAGTTTCTACGTAGAAACGTTTTGGTGATCTAGAAGCGTAAAATCATAAGTTTTTAAGTTTTAAAACGGGTTGGGTGAGTAGGGCGGGTATGGCCGACTGGGCTGGGATAGTAGTGGCATTGTTTTTAATTCCGTATTATTTCTGGAACTCCTACTTAACGGTTCAAAATAGTATTTTTCAGATTAAGTAATGAGAAATATTAAACTTCCAAATCCCTAATTCCCTTCTCTCCCTCGTTCTTCCCCATTTCTTCCGAATCTCTAATTTCTTCCTTCTCAATTCCTAAATCCCCATGTGGGAATTCTGGTGTCTATCATAACGAAGGACGAGTTGCCACACATGTGAGATCGCAGTAAGAGCTAAGGTTTCCTCACTTGAGCATAGGCACACTATCTCGTCTGAATTAAAGTCCGGGACGAGGGGATGTGTTTAAAGGGAGGATGGAAAGTAGTAGATGAAGGTTGGACGAAGTGAAGCTATCATAATCTCTCCAAACACATTCTCAAATGGCACTCCAACCAAAAGAGAAGGCCTTTTACAGCTTAACTTAAACACTATAACCGGTTGCCTCTGACGTGAAACCTCAATTTAAAAGCACATTTAGAACAATCTTTTCCATTCAAAACATTTCCAGTCCACAAAATGGAGAAAGTCATCATCATTACACAAATCTCATGGCCTGACACAATCAATCACCACATTAACCAAAACAATTTGAGATGGAGGGAGTATCAATCATGAACCAACAAAACCTCCATATGTTGCAAGCTACCATGACATTTAAGGATTCAGGGCACATTAAGCAAGCATAGCAATGGACAAGTGGCTTGGAACCCCCCCCCCCCCCCCATTTTTGAAAATTTGGACATTAATATACTAGGTTTCAAGCACTCAGTGTAGGTCATATAACATTCATCAACACATGTTCTAGGAACCTCAAATTTCGGGAATTTGGCAAAGATAAAGGCTCCCCATCATTCAAAAAAATTTAATTCATTCATACATTCATTCTCAAACACAAGCCATTCACAAGAATACATTCAACCCCCCCCCCCCCCCCCCCCTCCCCATCCACACACACACACTTAAACTCGATATTGTCCTTAATAGAGAAAGGATATAAGAGTAGAACGAAGTTACCAATATGATGAGTGTTGAGAAGGAGGAGAGTTTTCCCTATCGATGATCGGGACTGGATTTGACCAATTTATGTGGGAGAAGAGCAAGGAGAGACAAACACACATCCATATGGGGTCATTATTACACAAGCACACATGCGATTATTAAAAGTTCACACTCAAATATTGTTCAACCCATTATCCAAAACACGAAATAGTTGGCCACAACGCACCATTTCCCAGGCAATTAATGAGTTCCTCTTCTGGAAAAACTACCCTAAGAAAAGAAGAGAGGAAACTGGATTGCCTTGTCGGCCCACTCCACCTCCTTCCCACCCCACATCACCGCCAAGTAATCACCGCGAGGAGATTCACTGTGATGGATCGTATTTTGACGATTTCCGGGAGGTGGCGTATGGGTTTGTTGTTCTGAATACCCATGGTGAGGTTTGCGAAGGAAAGGTCGATTCCCTGTTCTGCGAATCAGCTTTGGAAGCTGAAGCGGTAGCTATTCTTGAAGGATGTAAGTTTGCCCAATCCCTCTCCCCGTCATGCATTATCAAGTCTGACTGCAAGGTGTTGGTTGATGCGATTGCGGGGCCAAGACACAAGTGGCCTTGGATTGTTGCAGCACGTATTGACGCTATTCTTGACATTCTTCGGAGCCTCCATGATGTGAAGGTGTCGTTTGTTAAGAGAGATCATAATGTACTGGCAAACTGGGTTGCCCGATCCCGAGCAAAGAACCAGCTCCCGGGAGACTGGATTACAGTCCTTAATGTGCTGCTACCAATCCTGTAACCTTATTTGATTTATGGGATTGCAGAGACTTACTGTCAAAAAAAAAAAATATATATATATATATATATATATATATATATATATATATATATATATGATGCTCAATAACCATAATGTCAGATCATCAGCGCCACATTTGCAAGAAATTTTAAATTTCAAATTAAAACAAAGATAAGAGACAATCAATAATATTATAAAAAATAAAAAGTTACTAATTCTCAAAACATCTAGACCCTGTAGACCCCACTCTAAATTAAGGATACAGATTTAGTTATTCACCCTAACTTGAGCCAACTTTTAGAGAAATGCCGGTTATTGGTCAATGGTAGATGGTGACTTTTACTTTTTAGGATTAATAGCATTTTATGCCCCTGTACTATTGCGTTTTAACAAGCGTGCCCCTGTACTATGATTTTGCACAAACGTGCCCTGTACTATTACGACATAACAAAAATGCCCTTCTGTCGAAAAATCTGTTTTCTCTCCGTTAACTGGGACTGTAAATTACCCAAATACCCCTATGACTAATATTAAAATTGTACTTTAAATTTTTTTTATTCAATGGAGGCGGCAGCCAAAGAAAAAGAAAGATACAGGGGGGAAGGGATTACATGAGGGGATTGAGAGTTGTAACAATAATGCTCCTATTGAAGCACACACCCATATTGTCTTCTTGGATAATTCTAGCTAGTTCTGATGGCGGGTTAGTCAGTTCATACATACCGTAGGAATAAACGAGACTGTGCTTCGAGAGCCAGTCTACGACTCTATTTCGTTCATGATAAGTGTGAACTATCCTAACAAGCCAATCCTGAGAAATTCTTCGTCGAATAGCATTCAAGAGGGAGGAGTAGGGGTGAATAGGGTCCTTACGGTTCATAATAAGATCAATAGCCAATTGAGAGTTTGTTTCGATCATTAGATATGTGTAGCCATGTTTCCAAGCAAGCTCCATTCCTTGATTGATGGCCCAAAGCTCAGCCTTTGCTGCCGTACACGATCCAATTTTGTAGACAAAACCACTTTAACAACAACCTTGATCATCACGTAGTAAACCTCCAGCCCCCGCAGGTCCTGGATTCCCATTCGACGCTCCATCAACGTTTAGCTTCATCCAACCCCTTGGCGTGGCCTCCCATCCTATTGCCTTTGTCACTCGTTCTACTGGAGACTTGCTGCAGTTGATGCCAATAGGTGGAGACAACCATGCTTGAAACCACGGTTTTGCCTTGATATTTATATAGGGATGTTCAAATGGTTATAATGGTAATTACCAAACCAAATTAGCATAAAATCTATTAACCATGGAATACAATATCATAACCAAACCGTCCAAACTAATACAACAACCAAATTAACCAAACTAAAGTTTAATCGGTTTGGTTAATTGGTTAACCAATATACCACCACATTATCATTAAGTGAGAAAATTTTCCGGTTAGTGCATCAATTTGCAATTTATATAATGAATGAATAACACATAACAATAAACAAATAATTATAGTTAACCCTTAACGTAAATACATGTAACTAATACAATTATATTGCATTTGATTCTTAAGTGGTTATGCAAAGTATTAAGTATGTGTGTATAATATATTATATAGGGGTGGCAATTGGAT
This sequence comes from Linum tenue, assembly GCA_946122785.1. NCBI lineage: Eukaryota > Viridiplantae > Streptophyta > Magnoliopsida > Malpighiales > Linaceae > Linum > Linum tenue. The sequence continues at coordinate 56,646,511 of CAMGYJ010000002.1, forward strand.
CAGATTCGTGGATTGGATTGGTGGATCCATGGATCAAATGGATTGGATCCAATGGATTGGTGGATTCATGGATTGGATCAAATGGATTGGTGGATTGATCCATGAATCCAAATGACATTCAAGGCTTGGACCAAAATGTAAATTTTGAAAAGATTAAGTACTAAAATGTCATAATGAAAAATTTTAGGTACCAAAATGTAATTTTCCAATGATTTTTTTCGTATAAAAATATAAATTTTAGGTACCAAAATATAAAATATAAAAAATATCGGTACCAAATCGTAATTTGCCATTTGGATCTATGGATTGATCCATGAATCCACCAATCCAATTGGATTTGGATCAAATGGATTGGATTTAAATGGATTGGATTAAGTGGATAATTTGGTGGATGGATTGGATTGGATCCTAATTGCCACCTCCAAGGAGGTAGTGATGCGGGTGGAGGATGAGATTGGTTTAAACAGCATGTCGCCCTCCAAGAAGGGGCCACTCTCCAATGCGGCCAACTGCTCCGCCAGCTGCGGCTCCTGCGATGCCTGCTCACCTAGCAAAATACAACGCTCAAGAGCATCATCAGTACCCGCATTCGTGATGGCGAGTGCGGTCTCAAAATCGGTAAGCACATCACAGTAATCTATGTCATCATGCAGGTGAGAATGTTTCCCATTGTCAGACACAGAAAAAGTAGCCTGCATGATGTGCTTACCGATTTTGAGACCGCACTCGCCATCACGAATGCGGGTACTGATGATGCTCTTGAGCGTTGTATTTTGCTAGGTGAGCAGGCATCGCAGGAGCCGCAGCTGGCGGAGCAGTTGGCCGCATTGGAGAGTGGCCCCTTCTTGGAGGGCGACATGCTGTTTAAACCAATCTCATCCTCCACCCGCATCACTACCTCCTTGGAGGAACCACCAAAGCTGAAGCTTAAGCCCCTCCCTCCTCATTTGGAGTATGCATTTCTCCGGGAGGGGAATAAGCTACCAGTCATCATCAGCTCGACCCTCACACCCAAGAAGAAAACCAGACTGGTGGCCTTGCTGAAGCAGTACGATCGAGCTTTAGCATGGAAGATCACATATATCCGGGGGATCAGCCCCTCCTTTTGCTCCCACCGGATACTGCTGGAGGATGAGATGCGGCCAGTGAGGCAGCCGCAGAGGAGATTGACACCGAACCTGGAGGCTGTGGTTCGGGCAGAGATCGTGAAGCTGATGGACGCGGGGATCATCTTCGCCATTTCTGACAGCGAGTGGGTCAGTCCCACCCAGGTGGTGCCCAAAAAGGGTGGGATGACCGTGGTGCCTAACGAGAAGAACGAGCTCATCCCGATGCGCACGGTGACTGGGTACCGTGTTTGCATCGACTATCGGCGTCTCAACGACGCCACTCGGAAGGACCATTTCCCGCTGTCGTTCATTGATCAGATGCTGGAGAGATTGGCGGGGCACGAGTTCTACTGTTTCTTGGATGGGATGTCCGGGTACTTTCAGATCCCTATTGCACCGGAGGACCAGGCGAAGACCACTTTCACCTGCCCCTTCGGCACATTTGCCTACCGGAGGATTCCATTCAGGCTATGCAATGCCCCAGCCTCTTTTCAGCGATGCATGCTCGCCATCTTTGACCGTCTGGTCGGCGAGATTATGGAGGTGTTTATGGACGATTTCTCGGTTTAGGGAGACTCATTCTCTCACTTTCTCCATAACCTAGAACTTGTTCTTAAACGGTGTGAAGAAACGAACCTGGCACTGAGTTGGGAGAAGTGTCACTTCATGGTTCGAGAAGGCATAGTTCTTGGGCATAAGATCTCCAAGATGGGGATTGAGGTGGACAGAGCAAAGATCGAGACTATCAGCAAGCTGCCTCCTCCTACATCGGTTAAGGGGATCCGGAGTTTTCTTGGCCACGCAGGGTTCTACAGGCGGTTCATCAAGGATTTCTCGAAGATCGCCCTGCCCCTGACTAAGCTTCTAGAGAAGGATGCCCCCTTCCAGGTCACTGATGCTTGCACAGCGGCATTCACAACCTTGAAGGAGAAGCTCACCCAGGCTCCTATCATGGTTGTTCCTGACTGGTCCCTACCATTTGAGCTGATGTGCGATGCCAGTGACTTTGCTGTTGGAGCTGTTTTGGGGCAGAGGCGAGATCAACACTTCCGACCTATCTACTACGCCTCGAAGACCCTCAATGATGCCCAGGAGAACTACACCACCACAGAGAAGGAGCTGCTCGCAGTGGTGTTTGCCTTCGATAAGTTTCGCCCCTATCTGGTCTTGTCCCATGTGACCGTGTACACAGATCACTCCGCGATTCGATACCTGATGAGCAAGGCCGATGCCAAGCCTAGGCTCATACGATGGATCTTATTACTACAGGATTTTGATATTGAGATTCGGGACAAGAAGGGAGCAGAAAATGTTGCAGCTGATCACCTCTCCCGGTTGGACGCACCTCCCGCGGACAATCTCGTGGAGGAGATCAACGACTCCTTCCCAGATGAGAGACTGATGATGATGTGCTTGGTGGAGAGGGTCACCCCCTGGTATTCTGATTTTGCGAACTATTTGGTGGGCCAGCAGCTTCCCAAGGGGATGACAACTCACCCCAAGAGGAAGTTTTTCTCCGATCTGAAGCACTACTTCTGGGATGACCCCCATCTTTTTCGGATCGGAGCCGACGGGATCATCCGTCGTTGTGTTATGGAGAGTGAGATGGAGGGCATTCTATCTCACTGTCATGAGGGACCTACTGGCGGTCACCACGGAGGAAACCGCACGGCGAGGAAGGTGCTTTAGTCGGGCTTTTACTGGCCCACGCTCTTCAAGGATGCAGACGCCTTCGCACGCAGGTGCGACCGATGCCAGAGGTCAGGTAACATCTTTGCCCGTGATGAGATGCCCCAGAATGTGTTTATAACTTGTGAAATTTTTTATGTCTGGAGTATCGACTTCATGGGCCCCTTCCCTCCATCTTTTGGCAATACTTATATTCTGGTTGCTGTTGACTACTTCTCTAGGTGGGCTGAGGCGCAAGCTTTGCCCACTAATGATGTGTCTCGCTATGGTGTGACTCACAAGGTGTCCATGGCCTATCATCCCCAGACTAGTGGCCAGGCTGAGCTGACGAACCGGGAGCTCAAGCGGATCCTGGAGAAGACGGTGGATCAGTCTCGCAAGGATTGGTCCACCAAGCTCGATGATGCTCTCTGGGCGTATCGCACTGCCTACAAGACACCCATTGGTACTTCACCGTACCGGCTTGTCTATGGAAAGGCATGCCATCTGCCCGTGGAGCTAGAGCACAAGGCCTTCTAGGCCCTTAAGCTGCTAAATCTGGATGTTAGTGTTGCAGGTGTTGAGCGAAAAATGCAGATGTTGGACCTGAAAAGTGGCGCTACCACGCCTATGAGAACACCAGGCTGTACAAGGAGCGCACTAAGCGCCTGCACGATGCCCGGTTGCGGGGTCCAACAGAGTTCCAGGTTGGTGATCGAGTTCTCCTCTATAACTCTCGCCTGAAGCTCTTTCCCGGAAAGCTCCGTTACCGGTGGTCTGGACCGTTCACGGTCACACAGGTGTTCCCGTATGGCACAATTGAAATTGGCAACCCGCAAACTGAGCCGTTTAAAGTGAATGACCATCGTCCACGATGCCCGGTTGCGGGGTCCGTAAGAGTTCCAGGTTGGTGATCGAGTTCTCCTCTATAACTCTCGCCTGAAGCTCTTTCCCGGAAAGCTCTATTCCTGGTGGTCTGGACCGTTCACGGTCACACAGGTGTTCCCGTATGGCACAATTGAAATTGCCAACCCGTAAACTAAGCCGTTTAAAGTGAATGGCCATCGTCTCAAGCTCTACCTGGGAGATGAGGTCGAACGTGCGGAGTTGGTAGTGGAACTCGCGGACCCTTAGTTCTGCCATGGGCGTCCAGCTAAAATACGGTAAAGAAGCGCATGTGGGGAGGCAACCCCACCACGGTTTGCATTTCTACCCTTTGTTTTTATTTATTTATTTTATTTTTTGTCGGTTTTTGAGTCATAGAGTCTGTCTGGAAAGTTTTTCGTGCCTCGGGCGGTGCTTTTTAATGTGTGATTGGGTAAATTTTAGAGACGGGGCACGAATGAGTCTTGGTGGTTTGAAATTGGAATTTGGAAAAAAGGCAAATTGGGCTCGGCAGTGAAAATAGGGGCAGCAGGGGGTCAAAACACGGCCGTGTTTTCCCCCTTGCCAGCCCGTGTTTTGAGTTTCGATCTGCATGGCTCGCGGCAGTAAAAACACGGGCGCTGGGCTTCCAAAACACGGCCGTGTTTTGGTCCCAGCCCGCCCGTGTTTTAATATGGGGGGAGCACGGCCTCGGCTGTAAAAGCAAGGGCGCGCCACGGGCAGAACACGGCCGTGTTCTGGCCGCCCGTGTTTTTACTCCCCCCTATAAAAACCGAATTTCAGCCCCGTCTCTCCATCCATTTCATTTTTTGCAAAACCCTAGCCGCCCCCCTCGCCGGAGAATAGCTCCTTTCCTCTTCTCCTTTGATTTTCCGGCCATAACTCCCCCGCCCGACCTCCAAATCACAAACCGCGACCACCCCCACGCTCCTGGCGTCGAGGAGCACATTCCCCAGAGGTTTGGACTTTTTTGGCCGAGGTTGGGTCGCCGGCGGTGAGTTCTCCGGCGAGTCTCCGGTGAGTTTTCCGGCGACTTGGGGTGTTTTCTTCCACTTTCTTCACCTCTCTCGCGGTGTCTACTTACGTCTCCAGGTGTGTTCTCCTTGCCTTTCAATTTATTTCGGGAGAATCGATACTTAGAGTTAGGTGAAGAACTGTGAATGTGGCATAATTTGGGAACGATTTGGTAGGCCGATGGCTTTCTTTGCATGCTATATTTTCTCTCGGGATTTCAATTCATCGGCCTACCATTTGCATGTTGGCATTATATACGGGCTTGTTGTAGTTTTGTGTGTGGTTGATCGATTGGTGCTTATTTGGTTTGGAGGCTTGTTGTAGTTTTGTGTGTGGTTGATCGATTGGTGCTTATTTGGTTTGGATTTGGTGTTTGTTTCCCGGGGGCCTAGTCCATTGTCCAAATCGCTTGATTTGAGGGCCCCCGGTGAGTTTGGTTGTGTGATTCTCGTGTGATGGGTATGCTTTTTCTCCGGGAGTCTAGTCTACTGTCCATATCTTTCGATATGAGGGCTCTCGGTGTGGTTTTGACTAACATTGACCCTGTTCGCTCGTGTACCATTTTGTCCATTCTTGTGCGTTGCAGGATCATGGAAGCCTACCTCGACCATTTGAGCATCACCCAGCGCCATCTGCTGCGGACTATCCGTACCCGCACCATCTACGAGCACCTGCACCTCGACTTTGCGGTGTTCGATGCTCTTCATGCCAGGCCGCAGATGGAGACCGCCGTGCGGGCCTATGGTTGGCGGTGCCTTCTCTGCCTCGCCGAGCCGACCTACCAGGAGCTCGTCTGGGAGTTCTATGCTTCCTTCCGCCACAACCAGAAGGGGAATGCCGAGCACGCTAATGCAGTTCAGTTCACACACGGCGGGGTGGAGCACTCCCTCAGCTACTTGGAGTTCGCCAATGCACTTAGGCTCAACTCCCCGCACGCCAGCGACGGGCGCCTGCACTTGGACATCATCGATCCGACCGACTTTCCGTGCCAGGCTTATTTCCAGCGGATCTGCCAGCCTAACCACGTGGACGAGCAATACATCGCGAGCCAGACACGAGCCTCTCTCCTCCGGCCGGAGTGGCGCATCCTCAACCACCTGCTCGCCTGCTCCTACACTCCCAGTAAGGGCTCGGCCAACCGGGTCACCCTCCGGACCCTGTTCTTCATGGAGGCGATGGGTCGCTCTGAGGACACCATCCAGCTGGGCTCGGTGCTCGCCCGGACATTCGGAAAGGCCGCCGCTAGCCAGGACCGCGACCTTGTCTGTGGCCCGGTGATCACCGCCTTGGCCCGCTATTATGAGGTCGACATCACCGGGATGACCCAGGTCCAAGGACCTACCCCGCTCGGCGAGGCCACCCTCCACGCCCAGCATTTGATGGCTCGCCTCGGACGGCTGCACTGGATTGTGGGTTTTCCCCGCCCACCTGCACCTCCAGAGGGGGACCAGCCGGAGTCCAGCGCAGCTGGGGGACGCCGGGTTCCCCGCCGTACTATTCCTCGTACCCAGGCTCCCGCGAGCTCCTCCGCTGCACCCAGATCTCCTTCTCCGGGGTCTCCTCCTCTCGTGGTGGTCTCCTCCAACTGATCAGAGATGGGCACCACCACGGGAGGAGGAGACCCCGGAGCAGGAGATCTGGGTGCAGCGGAGGAGCTCGCGGGAGCTTGGGTAAGAGGAACAGTACGACGGGGAACCCGGCGTCCCCCAGCTGCGCTGGACTCCGGCTGGTCTCCCTCTAGAGGTGCAGGTGGGCGGGGAAAACCCACAATCCAGTGCAGCCGCCCGAGGCGAGCCACCAAATGCTGGGCGCGGAGGTGGCCTCACCGAGCGAGGTAGGTCCTCGGACTTGGGTCATTCCAGTGATGTCGACCTCATAGTAGCGGGCCAAGGCGGTGATCACCGGGCCACATACAAGGTCGCGGTCCTGGCTAGCGGTGGCCTTTCCGAATGTCTGGGCGAGCACCGAGCCCAACTGGATGGTGTCCTCAGAGCGACCCATCGCCTCCATGAAGAACAGGGTCCGGAGGGTGACCCAGTTGGCCGAGCCCTTACTGGGAGTGTAGGAGCAGGCGAGCAGGTGGTTGAGGATGCGCCACTCCGGCCGGAGGAGAGAGGCTCGTGTCTGGCTCGCGATGTATTGCTCGTCCACGTGGTTAGGCTGGCAGATCCGCCGGAAATAAGCCTGGCACGGAAAGTCGGTCGGATCGGTGATGTCCAAGTGCAGGCGCCCGTCGCTGGCGTGCGGGGAGTTGAACCTAAGTGCATTGGCGAACTCCCAGTAGCTGAGGGAGTGCTCCACCCCGCCGAGTGTGAACTGAGCTGCATTAGCGTGGTCGGCATTCCCCTTCTGGTTGTGACGGAAGGAAGCATAGAACTCCCAGACGAGCTCCTGGTAGGTCGGCTCGGCGAGGTAGAGAAGGCGCCGCCAACCATAGGCCCGCACGACGGCCTCCATCTGCGGCCTGGCATGAAGAGCATCGAACACCGCAAAGTCGAGGTGCAGGTGCTCGGAGATGGTGCGGGTACGGATAGTCCGCAGCAGATAGCGCTGGGTGATGCTCAAATGGTCGAGGTAGGCTTCCATGATCCTGCAACGCACAAGAATGGACAAAATGGTACACGAGCGAACATAGTCAATGTTAGTCAAAACCACACCGGGAGCCCTCATATCGACAGATATGGACAGTAAACTAGACTCCCGGAGAAAAAGCATACCCATCACACGAGAATCACACAACCAAACTCACCGGGGTCCTCAAATCGAGCGATTTGGACAATGGACTAGGCCCCCGGGAAACAAACACCAAATTCAAACCAAATAAGCACCAATCGATCAACCACACACAAAACTACAACAAGCCCGTATATAATGCCAACATGCAAATGGTAGGCCGAGGAATTGAAATCCCGAGAGAAAATATAGCATGCAAAGAAAGCCATCGGCCTACCAAATCGTTCCCAAATTATGCCACATTAACAGTTCTTCACCTAACTCTAGGTATCGATTCTCCAGAAATAAAATGAAAGGCAAGGAGAACACACCTGGAGACGCAAGTAGACACCGCGAGAGAGGTGAAGAAAGTGGAAGAAAACACCCCATGTCGCCGGAAAACTCACTGGAGACTCGCCGGAGAACTCGCCGCCGGCGACCCAACCTCGGCCAAACAAGCCCAAACCTCTGGGGAATGTGCTCCTCGATGCCAGGAGCGTGGGGATGGTCGCGGTTTGTGATTTGGAGGTCGGGAGGGGGAGTTATGGCCGGAAAATCGAAGGAGAAGAGGAAAGGGGCGATTCTCCGGCGAGGGGGGCGGCTAGGGTTTTCCAAAAAATGAAATGGATGGAGAGAGGGGGCTGAAATTCGGTTTTTATAGGGGGGAGTAAAAACACGGGCGGCCAGAACACAGCCGTGTTCTGCCCGTGGCGCGCCCGTGCTTTTACAGCCGAGGTCGTGCTCCCCCATATTAAAACACGGGCGGGCTAGGACCAAAACACGGCCGTGTTTTGGAAGCCCAGCGCCCGTGTTTTTACTGCCGCGAGCCATGCAGATCGAAACTCAAAACACGGGCGGGCAAGGGGGAAAACACGGCCGTGTTTTGACCCCCTGCTGCCCGTGTTTTCACTGCCGAGCCCAATTTGCTGCAGCAAGCAATACAGTATGATAGCTTTTCCTCATCAAGCTAAGCATTTATGGTCTTTATTATAAAATAGATAATCGAAGGATGAAGCTACAGTCTTACCTTAGCGTTCAAGCGAACTTGCTCCACGTAAAATTACTCCCATAATATCCTTCAGTCCCCAACGAGTTGGCTCCCTCCAGAAGACACTTTTGACAGGGCCTGAAAAGTAAGGATAATGATCATAGAATCAGAATTCATTGAATAACTATTATTACATTTTAAATTAAAGAAAACTCAATGTACAAAACTTAGAACCTGAAGGAGGATATAGCTCTGCAATTTCGCGCAGAAGTGCACACTTCAGTTCTGTAGTCTGTCCGACAATGGTGGCAATATTACGTCCGACATCTTCCAAATCAGCTTCAAGTACATCCCATTCATTGTCAAAAATTGGAGAGCGAGGCCGCTTCCCTTCTATTAAAATCACACCGATTTCTTTCTTCCTCTGCTGAATGATTTCAGCCAGCAAGTGGAGAGTTGCCTCTGCAGTGACATGTTCTATATAATCCTTGTAGAAGGCCGATTTCACAACATGATCCATGCTAGAAACAGAAAACCAGTAAACAATATTAAGTAAGTAAATCACCTAAAGAACTAACCGAGGAAGTAGGGCACAGCAAATGAACAGAAAGTCACATGCTGGAAGTAACTATACCAGCCACAACAGAAAGAGATGAAACATAACACCAGAAACCAGAAAATAGAGAGAAGCTGAAATAAAAAGCACATGTCCGTTCATCTTTATCGTCTACAACTTTTTCGAAGTTAACCTTAAAAGAGTAGGCAAAGATTTTGCAACCAAAACAAAATGCTCAAGCAATTGACAACAGATGTCAATATATGCTGTTAACATGTGTTACATGATGAGAGCATCCGCATCCATGGTATATGGTCAATTGAAAATCCTAAATAGCATTCAATATGCAATTACAAAGGGGATTGCGCCAATATAATAAGTAGCAAGTTAGTTAGGCACACCCAAAACTGCATACAAGTTTCTCGTATGAAAACTTTCTTTCTAACGTTACTGTTTCCATTTAGTTAATTCCTTAAACTTAACATACAAGCAAAAGAAGTAAAATTTAAAATGCAGAAGCAGTTACCAATTACTGAGGGAGTGGAGGGAGGGTGGTATGGCTTCACTGCTGCTCGGAACCCAATAGCTACCTTGCAGCCCCTTGTACCTTGGAATTGGAGTAGTCCAGCAAGAAACCCTTGGCTGGAACACCCGAAGGTGATGGACATCAGGCTGCCGTTCTAATTTAGCGCATAACACTAGCTCTTCCCTTCCCAAATCGCAGCACAATAAAGCATTCTTATATTTACCAGTGACCGGACTGAAGAAGACAATTTCCGGGTTATGTGGATGGAGAAAAGGTTCATAACAGCCCCCAACTTCATAGTTACAATAATTTGATACCTTGCTCACCAACCCCTCGCGTTGTTTCGTCCAAGATTTACCGTCCTGTTCCAGTCTCCAAACGCTCAAACGAACCAGTTCGGTTTCATTTTCAACTGCAATGACGTGCAACTTACCTTGTGAGCCGGAAATATACCACTTTGGTTTCAGATGGAATGCAGAAACGTCAACATAAGTAGGAGGCATATCAAGGCGGAAAGGATTAAACCCAACAACAAAATTATCAGTAGGCGGGTTAGTAAATTCATGATACTTCCAAAACAACTCCCCATTGCACGAAATTACGCTTCTTCGTCCACTTCTAATACGGTCGTGACAGACAAGAGCATCCTTGGTCCATTTTTCAGACTCGGAACAAAACACGTCTAGCTTTATATCTTGGCGAGGTAGATCGGCATCGGCTTGATATAAACACACCACCCGAAAGCGATACTCGTAATAAGGAAATGCTTGTTCACCACAGACTTCCTAGGCGCCACCGGAAGAGCGGACCACTGCTTCGTAAACGGATTGCAGACCAGGAACGCTATGCTACGTTCCCGATCCTGGTAATCTAAATCCCAAAAGCCGCATAAAACCATGTCTTTGTTGCAATCCCAAACTCTAAAAGAGTCACGAACTGAACTGGGCATGGGAGGGAGAAAGCTGAGGATGATCGATCGCAGCTCATATGGGTTGTCCGGCATCGGCGGGTGGTTCAGAATCATGGTCTGGTGGTGAGAAACGAACCGGCTGTTGAAGTGAGGACTGGAGATCAGGGAGCTCCACGGCTTGCACACGAGTTTACACCGACATGCGAATCTCGGGTTGGGGAGACGAATCAATCTCTACAAGAAGATCGCCTCCGAGTCTGTTAATTATCATGGGAGGAAGGTTTGCCTCTGAACTGATTCGTTGTCGCTTTGTGGCACAGGAACGGAGTCCGATTGACCGTAGGCCACAATCATTGTCCATCCTCATGGCGTAGAGAGACGGATTGAAGGAATATAAGGCCGGCGACGTAGGAGTAAGGATTCGGTGGTAGCGAGCTTGGGATTACGACGGAGAAACCGAGAGATGGAGCAATCTGGACGCGTATTTTTCCTTTTGTGTCTGTATGAAACGAAATCCCAAATGCTTACTCATATATTTATACTGCGGCTGCTGCTATGTTAAGGGGTGCTCGGGTAGTAGGGTTTCCTTTAGGATAAGTGAAAACTAATGGAGAGCGGATACCTTCGTCAATATGATGCTCAATAGGAAAGAAGGGATTCACCAATCTCCATCATCTAAAAAGAGAATGGAACCTCCACAAACACTATTCACCACTATTTTATTTCCCCCACCTGGGTTTTACATCGAGATTTATCAACCAAAAATCTTCACTGCTTCCAGTAATGGAGCCTTCACAAACATGGCCGACATGGCCGACAACCAGATCAATCAATATCGGGGTAGGAGCAGAAGAGATAGAGGTAGAGAAGGATTCAGAGCTACGCATGCAAGGCAGAGGGGTGCAGAACAAGCAAGCAAATGGATTGGGGGGAAGAGATGGCAATCATGGCCATGGAAATCTCCGCCTAGAAAGAAGAAGAGAAGAAAGAAAGGAGAGTTGACTAAAGCAGATCGGAGCTCTAATGCAAACTCTGGTGGCGACATAGAAAAGAGGGAATATCAAATTGCAGGAGGAGACAATCTGAGCATTAATGTGGCGCATAGATCGAGTGAATATTTACGGCTTGGAGCAGAGGAGAGGGGGAACGGGAGACGGGGGAGCAAGAAACACAGAGCAGCAGCCATAAGTGAGAGGGGGAGAAACCAGGTGAATCATTATAAACTCAGAAGGGGGAAAGATAGTGGAGACCCTGCGCAGGCTGCATTCAATGAAAGGAAATCTGAGAAGGCAAAACTCGGCACTGTGGATGGATGTGCTAGACGGCGACTACATCCCAGTGGTAAGAGAGTGAAGCTAGGGAGACAGAAGGGTTTAAAGGTCTCCATCAAGATGGCAAGAGAGATGGGTACTGAGCATTTAATCACCCCAGTCGGAGAGAAGGGCTCGATAGGGGAGTATTTAAGGGGAGTGGGAGTCCCAATTGTGGTCATCTCTATCCCCAGATACAAAGCTAGAAACAAACTCATAAAAAAGGAGAGAGTGCGAGAAAGGAGAAAAGAAAAACCCAGATTTCCACTAGAAGTTTCAGAGGACGTAGCAATGGAGAGGAACCAGGAAGGAGTGAGAGGGGTGCATAATCATCTCATCATCAACCTTCAGCCTCAGGTCGTTGGGGCTAGGGGATCAGGAATGGCAATGCTGCTCGGAAAATGGATCACAGACTCAAAAGTTGGACTCTTCAAAGCCAGGAACTCGGTGGCAAGCAAATGGCGACTATTTGGAGAGGTGGAGACATCAAAGGAAGATGAGAACTTGTTTGTACACACGTTCGAGAATGCGGCGAAGAGAGATGCAGTTTGGAAAGGACGACCATGGAATATAGGCAATGCACTGGTAGCTGTCAAGAAGTGGGATGGCGAAGGAAGCGTGAAAGAGGTGGATTTCTCAACAGTCACCATGTGGGTTCAACTGCATGACCTCCCCCAATCTCTGAAGTTTGAAGAAACCATCAGGGCGGTGGCGGAATACATCTTCCCAGTGTTCCATGGGATAGACAGATCCAACATCCAACACCGGGGTTGGAGGAAATTTATCAGAATCCAGGTGGAAGTCAACATTGAAGACCCGATTCCCATCGGATTTGAATACCCATGCGGGGAGAGATCAGCTTGGATCGGCTTCAAGTACGAGAGAGTTATGGATTTGTGCTATTTCTGTGGGCGATTGGGCCATGTGATGCAGAACTGCCTGTTCAGAGAAGAGAGTAGAAGGAAGGGACTAAGCATTGAGGCATCAGAGGTATACACGGCGGCACTGAAAGCAGGGCACGACTCTACGGCGAATACCCCGCCGGCTTCGTTCCGCCGCCGCCATGCGGCCCAGGTGGAAGAAGGCCTGAGGAGGGAGAGGGAGCTCATTTTACGAGGAAGAAGGGAAAAGTCAGCTCAACTGACGCTGTCCCCCGCTGACATCAGGATGGAAATCAACTGCCCACCTGGCTTCGGGTACCTGCAAAGGGGGGCGTCGTCAAGCAATTTCAGGGAACAGGATGGGAGACAAATGTACGGTGAGACAGGGAAGGAGTCAGTAAGTACACCCCAAAGACTGGAGTTTGACCTCGAGGCAACAACAGAAGCAATCCAGTCTTCACTGGTTCTCAACGAAGGTGGACCTAGCTGGAGGGAAAGAGAAGAGGGCCACAGACCAACCGAGGACAGGCAGGGGCTGATGGAGATGGGCCAACAGCTAAGCTTAGCTGGGCCCAGGATCGAAAGTGGAAGGGAGGCCCAGGAAGAGGGGGAAAAGAAGGAGCCCAGCCCACCAACCTCACCAACAAGGGGAGCTATTGGGACTATCATCCAAGAAGCCCAATATGCAGTCCAACTAATTAGGGGGGAGCCCCCCTCAGTGAACCAGGCCAACCCACTGAAAAAAAAAGAAAGGCCGATCAAGGCCAGAGCGGGGAAGAAATCTCACCAGCGCTATCAAACCTTTCTAACTTTAGTGTTGATTGTGTTGAGTTTAACCCAGGTCAAGAAGAGCAGGGGAAGGGCAGAAGGAGACAAGTGTATAGGAGGAGTATCGCAGCAATAACAGCAGCAGAGAAGCATTCCGAGGAGGGCCATGATCCGATCTCGAGGGCAGCGGTGGCAAGCCTGGAGCCGCCTCCAGAAGCATCAGGCTACTAAGCTTGAACTGTCGAGGATTTGGCCAATCCGCTACAAGAAGCTTCTGCAAGAATCTCTGTCGCAGATTTCGGCCATCAATCTTCTTCCTGATGGAAACAAAACAAGAGGAAGGCTTCATGGAGGAGAAGAGGAGAAGATTGAAGTTTTCAAGTTTGGAGTATTTTAGCCCTAGTCAAGGCGGAAGTGGATTAGCCTTATGGTGGAACGAGAATGTATCGATCAGGGTGATTGATATGTCTAGATTCTACTTGGATGTTTGTATTAGCTGGGGTAGCAATGTATGCTACTATACTTTTGTTCACGCTCCCACCACATCGGTGGAGAGAAGAGCTTTCTGGGACAAACTCACCTCCTTGAGGGACAGGGGGGATGAGGAGTGGCTTCTTGTAGGAGATTTTAACGCTGTCTTGTCGGATTTTGAGAAGCAGGGGCGATGCCCCCATTAGAAATGAAAATCGTGCACCTTTCAAGTATTTTGTGGAGCAGAATGGCCTCATTGACCTGGGGTTTAATGGACCAATCTTCACGTGGAAGAATATGCAGAGAGGGGAAGAAGGGATTAGGGAGAGACCTGACCGAGCCCTATGTTCCCCGTCTTGGGGCCTAAAATTTGAGAGAGCAAAGGTCTTCCACGAAGTTTTCGTGGAATCTGACCATTGCCCCATTATAGTGGATTTTGACATGTTGGAAGCGAAGAAAGATGTCCCATTTCGTTTTGATAAGAGATGGAGGTTTGAGAAAGAGTGTATTAAAATTGTCAAAGATTGTTGGGAGAAGGAAGGGGATATGATGAACAGTCTCAATAACTGTAAGGCTCAGCTTGAGAAATGGGCGAAGAAGGACAGGCAGGAAAAAAGTAAAAGAGAAGAGGAGATTAAGCAGAGACTTCTACAGATACAAGAGATGGACGATTTCAGCTCTCACCTCGATGAAGAACGCCATCTTGGAAATGAACTTTGTGTTATGTGGGAAAAGGAGGAGGAGTTTTGGCTCCAGGTTTCCAGAGTGAACTGGCTGCAAGGAGGAGACCAAAACTCGACCTTTTTCCACGCGGCATGCATTCAGAGGAAGAAAACAAATAGGATAAATAGACTGAAAAATAGGATGGGAGACTGGATTGATGACCAGGACACTCTTAAACACATGGCAACAGACTTCTATCATAGCTTATTCAAGGCTAGAGACCTCAATGAGATACGGTTTGACATGGAAGGATTCCCCAAGCTGGTCACAGAAGAAATGAATTCAGATTTGGGAAAGGAGTTGAATAATGATGAGATAAAAGAAGCGGTTTTCTCGTTGGGGGCCGCTAAGGCTCCTAGGCCGGATGGGTTCCCAGGCCACTTCTATCGTAGATTCTGGAAAATTTGTGAGGCCAAGTTTTGTGAGGAAATCCGAGCTTTCTTCAGGACATCCAAAATTCCAGATGGATGGAACGATACGTTCATCACTATCATCCCAAAGATTGATGCTCCAGAAGAGTTGGGGCAATTTAGACCCATTAGTTGCTGTAAATTCAGGTATAAAGTTATAACGAAGATCTTGGCTATCAGAATTCAGAGGTGGCTGCCTGTGCTGATCAATGAAGTACAGTCGGCTTTCACGGGGGGAAGGCAGATTCAGGACAATATCGTTATTGTCCATGAAGTGTTGAACCACTTTAAGAAACACAAGACTGGTCGTAAAAGAGACATGATGATCTTTACCTCGACTTGTGTGGAGGGTTGATAATCGGTCAGAACATATTGTATTTTAGTGCTTATTATATGTTTGAGCATATTGCGGCTAGTTTTAGAGCTCGCTAATCCTGGAATGGTTTAAAAAACCATTACCGCATAGTGCCATGAGTTTGATGTATTACAGGTGAAGAAAACACGAAAAGATGGTAGCTTGCTGGTTGCGGAAGCAAAGGTAAAAAGGGGAAATTGCACAGGCAAACAATCATTAGCATGTTTGAGCTTAAATCACTAGTGGAATAATTATTGGGTTGCTGGCCCAACTAAATTACCAGCGGAACCGGGCCGGGCCTTTATGCTTCTAGCGTAGAAGGAAGTAGGGATGGCAATGGGGCGGGTTTGCCTAAACCATCTCCATCCCCACTTTCAAATATTCAAACCCATACCCATGTTGGGAGTGTTTTCCAAACTCATGCTCATACTCGTGGGTTTCGGGTACCCATAGATAATACCCGCCCCGTATATCCAACACCTAATATTTAATATATAAAATTTTAATTATAACACTAAACACCTACTATATCATGAAGTCGACAAAGAGACAATCATTCTTAACACGGTTCAAAGCATCTTATCCTAAAGCATCCGTTAATCCATAAGATAAAATACAATGTAATCCAAATCAATTACTCTCTTACTCTAATACATCTATTAAGTAATAACTAATTAACATAATCTTGTTAACCATCGAAACAATCAAAGAGTGAAGGGAGAGTTGAGGAAAAAGAATTGAGTTTTGATTTGGCTAGCCATCCAATTACATTTCTACAAAATATTTTCTTAAGTTACCCTCACTATTATAGATAGATTACAGTTTAATCAATTTATTTTTTATATTTGAAGAAATTATCCTAATGGGGCCGGTATGGGTATGGGTATGGGGCGGGACAGGCTAAAACCATACCCGCCCCTTACCCATCAAAAGTTTTGCGGGTTTTACCCATACTCGCCCCACCCCCGGTCAAAGCGGGGATTCCCCGCGTTGACTGGGTCGAGGGCGGACGGGTACCCGCAGTCATGAATTTGATTGCCATCCCTGGAAGGGAACAAAGGGATTAAATTGGACCAGAGTGCCTTGAAGGGGGCATTATTGTTGATTTAATTTGACCAAGTTGTTTGTCCTTTCCTAAAAAGGAGAAGGCCAATTAACTTGGAGGGGAAACGCACTATTTGAACTTTGAACAAGGAACAGGATCCGATTAATCGGCTGGATAGATTTGGAGCAAAGCAATTTCAGACTTTTTCCAGAAATAGCATTGTTTAAAAAAAATTACAAAATACCACACAATCCAAAAATTCGAAAAATATCACCCTTTTTCGAAAACCGCCACCCCACTCTGCGGTTTACACGAAAATTGTTGGGTGGGGCACGGTTTTTTACCAAAACCGCTAGGTTACGGGGCGGTTTTGAAAACCGTTGGGTGGGGCGGCGATTAAGGGCCAAACCGCCACCCCACCCAGCGGTTTTGGTCTAATTCTTTTTTTTCGATCAACTCCTAACTTCGGCCGAAACTTCAAACGAACATAACTTTGCAATCGGGTATCCGATAGTAGCGATTTTTTTTAATCCGCATAACTTTTCGAGATCTTGCAAGATGCAAACCGCCGTCCCGCCTTCGTCAAACTTTGGGCGGCCATAACTTTGTGCTCCAAAATCCGAAGGGGGAAAGATAGTGGAGACCCTGCGCAGGCTGCATTCAATGAAAGGAAATCTGAGAAGGCAAAACTCGGCACTGTGGATGGATGTGCTAGACGGCGACTACATCCCAGTGGTAAGAGAGTGAAGCTAGGGAGACAGAAGGGTTTAAAGGTCTCCATCAAGATGGCAAGAGAGATGGGTACTGAGCATTTAATCACCCCAGTCGGAGAGAAGGGCTCGATAGGGGAGTATTTAAGGGGAGTGGGAGTCCCAATTGTGGTCATCTCTATCCCCAGATACAAAGCTAGAAACAAACTCATAAAAAAGGAGAGAGTGCGAGAAAGGAGAAAAGAAAAACCCAGATTTCCACTAGAAGTTTCAGAGGACGTAGCAATGGAGAGGAACCAGGAAGGAGTGAGAGGGGTGCATAATCATCTCATCATCAACCTTCAGCCTCAGGTCGTTGGGGCTAGGGGATCAGGAATGGCAATGCTGCTCGGAAAATGGATCACAGACTCAAAAGTTGGACTCTTCAAAGCCAGGAACTCGGTGGCAAGCAAATGGCGACTATTTGGAGAGGTGGAGACATCAAAGGAAGATGAGAACTTGTTTGTACACACGTTCGAGAATGCGGCGAAGAGAGATGCAGTTTGGAAAGGACGACCATGGAATATAGGCAATGCACTGGTAGCTGTCAAGAAGTGGGATGGCGAAGGAAGCGTGAAAGAGGTGGATTTCTCAACAGTCACCATGTGGGTTCAACTGCATGACCTCCCCCAATCTCTGAAGTTTGAAGAAACCATCAAGGCGGTGGCGGAATACATCTTCCCAGTGTTCCATGGGATAGACAGATCCAACATCCAACACCGGGGTTGGAGGAAATTTATCAGAATCCAGGTGGAAGTCAACATTGAAGACCCGATTCCCATCGGATTTGAATACCCATGCGGGGAGAGATCAGCTTGGATCGGCTTCAAGTACGAGAGAGTTATGGATTTGTGCTATTTCTGTGGGCGATTGGGCCATGTGATGCAGAACTGCCTGTACAGAGAAGAGAGTAGAAGGAAGGGACTAAGCATTGAGGCATCAGAGGTATACACGGCTGCACTGAAAGCAGGGCACGACTCTCCGGCGAATACCCCGCCGGCTTCGTTCCGCCGCCGCCATGCGGCCCAGGTGGAAGAAGGCCTGAGGAGGGAGAGGGAGCTCATTTTACGAGGAAGAAGGGAAAAGTCAGCTCAACTGACGCTGTCCCCCGCTGACATCAGGATGGAAATCAACTGCCCACCTGGCTTCGGGTACCTGCAAAGGGGGGCGTCGTCAAGCAATTTCAGGGAACAGGATGGGAGACAAATGTACGGTGAGACAGGGAAGGAGTCAGTAAGTACACCCCAAAGACTGGAGTTTGACCTCGAGGCAACAACAGAAGCAATCCAGTCTTCACTGGTTCTCAACGAAGGTGGACCTAGCTGGAGGGAAAGAGAAGAGGGCCACAGACCAACCGAGGACAGGCAGGGGCTGATGGAGATGGGCCAACAGCTAAGCTTAGCTGGGCCCAGGATCGAAAGTGGAAGGGAGGCCCAGGAAGAGGGGGAAAAGAAGGAGTCCTGCCCACCAACCTCACCAACAAGGGGAGCTATTGGGACTATCATCCAAGAAGCCCAATATGCAGTCCAACTAATTAGGGGGGAGCCCCCCTCAGTGAACCAGGCCAACCCACTGAAAAAAAAAGAAAGGCCGATCAAGGCCAGAGCGGGGAAGAAATCTCACCAGCGCTATCAAACCTTTCTAACTTTAGTGTTGATTGTGTTGAGTTTAACCCAGGTCAAGAAGAGCAGGGGAAGGGCAGAAGGAGACAAGTGTATAGGAGGAGTATCGCAGCAATAACAGCAGCAGAGAAGCATTCCGAGGAGGGCCATGATCCGATCTCGAGGGCTGCGGTGGCAAGCCTGGAGCCGCCTCCAGAAGCATCAGGCTACTAAGCTGGAACTGTCGAGGATTTGGCCAATCCGCTACAAGAAGCTTCTGCAAGAATCTCTGTCGCAGATTTCGGCCATCAATCTTCTTCCTGATGGAAACAAAACAAGAGGAAGGCTTCATGGAGGAGAAGAGGAGAAGATTGAAGTTTTCAAGTTTGGAGTATTTTAGCCCTAGTCAAGGCAGAAGTGGATTAGCCTTATGGTGGAACGAGAATGTATCGATCAGGGTGATTGATATGTCTAGATTCTACTTGGATGTTTGTATTAGCTGGGGTAGCAATGTATGCTACTATACTTTTGTTCACGCTCCCACCACATCGGTGGAGAGAAGAGCTTTCTGGGACAAACTCACCTCCTTGAGGGACAGGGGGGATGAGGAGTGGCTCCTTGTAGGAGATTTTAACGCTGTCTTGTCGGATTTTGAGAAGCAGGGGCGATGCCCCCATTAGAAATGAAAATCGTGCACCTTTCAAGTATTTTGTGGAGCATAATGGCCTCATTGACCTGGGGTTTAATGGACCAATCTTCACGTGGAAGAATATGCAGAGAGGGGAAGAAGGGATTAGGGAGAGACCTGACCGAGCCCTATGTTCCCCGTCTTGGGGCCTAAAATTTGAGAGAGCAAAGGTCTTCCACGAAGTTTTCGTGGAATCTGACCATTGCCCCATTAGAGTGGATTTTGACATGTTGGAAGCGAAGAAAGATGTCCCATTTCGTTTTGATAAGAGATGGAGGTTTGAGGAAGAGTGTATTAAAATTGTCAAAGATTGTTGGGAGAAGGAAGGGGATATGATGAACAGTCTCAATAACTGTAAGGCTCAGCTTGAGAAATGGGCGAAGAAGGACAGGCAGGAAAAAAGTAAAAGAGAAGAGGAGATTAAGCAGAGACTTCTACAGATACAAGAGATGGACGATTTCAGCTCTCACCTCGATGAAGAACGCCATCTTGGAAATGAACTTTGTGTTATGTGGGAAAAGGAGGAGGAGTTTTGGCTCCAGGTTTCCAGAGTGAACTGGCTGCAAGGAGGAGACCAAAACTCGACCTTTTTCCACGCGGCATGCATTCAGAGGAAGAAAACAAATAGGATAAATAGACTGAAAAATAGGATGGGAGACTGGATTGATGACCAGGACACTCTTAAACACATGGCAACAGACTTCTATCATAGCTTATTCAAGGCTAGAGACCTCAATGAGATACGGTTTGACATGGAAGGATTCCCCAAGCTGGTCACAGAAGAAATGAATTCAGATTTGGGAAAGGAGTTGAATAATGATGAGATAAAAGAAGCGGTTTTCTCGTTGGGGGCCGCTAAGGCTCCTAGGCCGGATGGGTTCCCAGGCCACTTCTATCGTAGATTCTGGAAAATTTGTGAGGCCAAGTTTTGTGAGGAAATCCGAGCTTTCTTCAGGACATCCAAAATTCCAGATGGATGGAACGATACGTTCATCACTATCATCCCAAAGATTGATGCTCCAGAAGAGTTGGGGCAATTTAGACCCATTAGTTGCTGTAAATTCAGGTATAAAGTTATAACGAAGATCTTGGCTATCAGAATTCAGAGGTGGCTGCCTGTGCTGATCAATGAAGTACAGTCGGCTTTCACGGGGGGAAGGCAGATTCAGGACAATATCGTTATTGTCCATGAAGTGTTGAACCACTTTAAGAAACACAAGACTGGTCGTAAAAGAGACATGATGATCTTTACCTCGACTTGTGTGGAGGGTTGATAATCGGTCAGAACATATTGTATTTTAGTGCTTATTATATGTTTGAGCATATTGCGGCTAGTTTTAGAGCTCGCTAATCCTGGAATGGTTTAAAAAACCATTACCGCATAGTGCCATGAGTTTGATGTATTACAGGTGAAGAAAACACGAAAAGATGGTAGCTTGCTGGTTGCGGAAGCAAAGGTAAAAAGGGGAAATTGCACAGGCAAACAATCATTAGCGTGTTTGAGCTTAAATCACTAGTGGAATAATTATTGGGTTGCTGGCCCAACTAAATTACCAGCGGAACCGGGCCGTGCCTTTATGCTTCTAGCGTAGAAGGAAGTAGGGATGGCAATGGGGCGGGTTTGCCTAAACCATCTCCATCCCCACTTTCAAATATTCAAACCCATACCCATGCTGGGAGTGTTTTCCAAACTCATGCTCATACTCGTGGGTTTCGGGTACCCATAGATAATACCCGCCCCGTATATCCAACACCTAATATTTAATATATAAATTTTTAATTATAACACTAAACACCTACTATATCATGAAGTCGACAAAGAGACAATCATTCTTAACACGGTTCAAAGCATCTTATCCTAAAGCATCCGTTAATCCATAAGATAAAATACAATGTAATCCAAATCATTACTCTCTTACTCTAATACATCTATTAAGTAATAACTAATTAACATAATCTTGTTAACCATCGAAACAATCAAAGAGTGAAGGGAGAGTTGAGGAAAAAGAATTGAGTTTTGATTTGGCTAGCCATCCAATTACATTTCTACAAAATATTTTCTTAAGTTACCCTCACTATTATAGATAGATTACAGTTTAATCAATTTATTTTTTATATTTGAAGAAATTATCCTAATGGGGCCGGTATGGGTATGGGTATGGGGCGGGACAGGCTAAAACCATACCCGCCCCTTACCCATCAAAAGTTTTGCGGGTTTTACCCATACTCGCCCCACCCCCGGTCAAAGCGGGGATTCCCCGCGTTGACTGGGTCGAGGGCGGACGGGTACCCGCAGTCATGAATTTGATTGCCATCCCTGGAAGGGAACAAAGGGATTAAATTGGACCAGAGTGCCTTGAAGGGGGCATTATTGTTGATTTAATTTGACCAAGTTGTTTGTCCTTTCCTAAAAAGGAGAAGGCCAATTAACTTGGAGGGGAAACGCACTATTTGAACTTTGAACAAGGAACAGGATCCGATTAATCGGCTGGATAGATTTGGAGCAAAGCAATTTCAGACTTTTTCCAGAAATAGCATTGTTTAAAAAAAATTACAAAATACCACACAATCCAAAAATTCGAAAAATATCACCCTTTTTCGAAAACCGCCACCCCACTCTGCGGTTTACACGAAAATTGTTGGGTGGGGCACGGTTTTTTACCAAAACCGCTAGGTTACGGGGCGGTTTTGAAAACCGTTGGGTGGGGCGGCGATTAAGGGCCAAACCGCCACCCCACCCAGCGGTTTTGGTCTAATTCTTTTTTTTCGATCAACTCCTAACTTCGGCCGAAACTTCAAACGAACATAACTTTGCAATCGGGTATCCGATAGTAGCGATTTTTTTTAATCCGCATAACTTTTCGAGATCTTGCAAGATGCAAACCGCCGTCCCGCCTTCGTCAAACTTTTGGCGGCCATAACTTTGTGCTCCAAAATCCGAAGGGGGAAAGATAGTGGAGACCCTGCGCAGGCTGCATTCAATGAAAGGAAATCTGAGAAGGCAAAACTCGGCACTGTGGATGGATGTGCTAGACGGCGACTATATCCCAGTGGTAAGAGAGTGAAGCTAGGGAGACAGAAGGGTTTAAAGGTCTCCATCAAGATGGCAAGAGAGATGGGTACTGAGCATTTAATCACCCCAGTCGGAGAGAAGGTCTCGATAGGGGAGTATTTAAGGGGAGTGGGAGTCCCAATTGTGGTCATCTCTATCCCCAGATACAAAGCTAGAAACAAACTCATAAAAAAGGAGAGAGTGCGAGAAAGGAGAAAAGAAAAACCCAGATTTCCACTAGAAGTTTCAGAGGACGTAGCAATGGAGAGGAACCAGGAAGGAGTGAGAGGGGTGCATAATCATCTCATCATCAACCTTCAGCCTCAGGTCGTTGGGGCTAGGGGATCAGGAATGGCAATGCTGCTCGGAAAATGGATCACAGACTCAAAAGTTGGACTCTTCAAAGCCAGGAACTCGGTGGCAAGCAAATGGCGACTATTTGGAGAGGTGGAGACATCAAAGGAAGATGAGAACTTGTTTGTACACACGTTCGAGAATGCGGCGAAGAGAGATGCAGTTTGGAAAGGACGACCATGGAATATAGGCAATGCACTGGTAGCTGTCAAGAAGTGGGATGGCGAAGGAAGCGTGAAAGAGGTGGATTTCTCAACAGTCACCATGTGGGTTCAACTGCATGACCTCCCCCAATCTCTGAAGTTTGAAGAAACCATCAAGGCGGTGGCGGAATACATCTTCCCAGTGTTCCATGGGATAGACAGATCCAACATCCAACACCGGGGTTGGAGGAAATTTATCAGAATCCAGGTGGAAGTCAACATTGAAGACCCGATTCCCATCGGATTTGAATACCCATGCGGGGAGAGATCAGCTTGGATCGGCTTCAAGTACGAGAGAGTTATGGATTTGTGCTATTTCTGTGGGCGATTGGGCCATGTGATGCAGAACTGCCTGTTCAGAGAAGAGAGTAGAAGGAAGGGACTAAGCATTGAGGCATCAGAGGTATACACGGCGGCACTGAAAGCAGGGCACGACTCTCCGGCGAATACCCCGCCGGCTTCGTTCCGCCGCCGCCATGCGGCCCAGGTGGAAGAAGGCCTGAGGAGGGAGAGGGAGCTCATTTTACGAGGAAGAAGGGAAAAGTCAGCTCAACTGACGCTGTCCCCCGCTGACATCAAGATGGAAATCAACTGCCCACCTGGCTTCGGGTACCTGCAAAGGGGGGCGTCGTCAAGCAATTTCAGGGAACAGGATGGGAGACAAATGTACGGTGAGACAGGGAAGGAGTCAGTAAGTACACCCCAAAGACTGGAGTTTGACCTCGAGGCAACAACAGAAGCAATCCATTCTTCACTGGTTCTCAACGAAGGTGGACCTAGCTGGAGGGAAAGAGAAGAGGGCCACAGACCAACCGAGGACAGGCAGGGGCTGATGGAGATGGGCCAACAGCTAAGCTTAGCTGGGCCCAGGATCGAAAGTGGAAGGGAGGCCCAGGAAGAGGGGGAAAAGAAGGAGCCCAGCCCACCAACCTCACCAACAAGGGGAGCTATTGGGACTATCATCCAAGAAGCCCAATATGCAGTCCAACTAATTAGGGGGGAGCCCCCCTCAGTGAACCAGGCCAACCCACTGAAAAAAAAAAGAAAGGCCGATCAAGGCCAGAGCGGGGAAGAAATCTCACCAGCGCTATCAAACCTTTCTAACTTTAGTGTTGATTGTGTTGAGTTTAACCCAGGTCAAGAAGAGCAGGGGAAGGGCAGAAGGAGACAAGTGTATAGGAGGAGTATCGCAGCAATAACAGCAGCAGAGAAGCATTCCGAGGAGGGCCATGATCCGATCTCGAGGGCAGCGGTGGCAAGCCTGGAGCCGCCTCCAGAAGCATCAGGCTACTAAGCTGGAACTGTCGAGGATTTGGCCAATCCGCTACAAGAAGCTTCTGCAAGAATCTCTGTCGCAGATTTCGGCCATCAATCTTCTTCCTGATGGAAACAAAACAAGAGGAAGGCTTCATGGAGGAGAAGAGGAGAAGATTGAAGTTTTCAAGTTTGGAGTATTTTAGCCCTAGTCAAGGCGGAAGTGGATTAGCCTTATGGTGGAACGAGAATGTATCGATCAGGGTGATTGATATGTCTAGATTCTACTTGGATGTTTGTATTAGCTGGGGTAGCAATGTATGCTACTATACTTTTGTTCACGCTCCCACCACATCGGTGGAGAGAAGAGCTTTCTGGGACAAACTCACCTCCTTGAGGGACAGGGGGGATGAGGAGTGGCTCCTTGTAGGAGATTTTAACGCTGTCTTGTCGGATTTTGAGAAGCAGGGGCGATGCCCCCATTAGAAATGAAAATCGTGCACCTTTCAAGTATTTTGTGGAGCAGAATGGCCTCATTGACCTGGGGTTTAATGGACCAATCTTCACGTGGAAGAATATGCAGAGAGGGGAAGAAGGGATTAGGGAGAGACCTGACCGAGCCCTATGTTCCCCGTCTTGGGGCCTAAAATTTGAGAGAGCAAAGGTCTTCCACGAAGTTTTCGTGGAATCTGACCATTGCCCCATTAGAGTGGATTTTGACATGTTGGAAGCGAAGAAAGATGTCCCATTTCGTTTTGATAAGAGATGGAGGTTTGAGGAAGAGTGTATTAAAATTGTCAAAGATTGTTGGGAGAAGGAAGGGGATATGATGAACAGTCTCAATAACTGTAAGGCTCAGCTTGAGAAATGGGCGAAGAAGGACAGGCAGGAAAAAAGTAAAAGAGAAGAGGAGATTAAGCAGAGACTTCTACAGATACAAGAGATGGACGATTTCAGCTCTCACCTCGATGAAGAACGCCATCTTGGAAATGAACTTTGTGTTATGTGGGAAAAGGAGGAGGAGTTTTGGCTCCAGGTTTCCAGAGTGAACTGGCTGCAAGGAGGAGACCAAAACTCGACCTTTTTCCACGCGGCATGCATTCAGAGGAAGAAAACAAATAGGATAAATAGACTGAAAAATAGGATGGGAGACTGGATTGATGACCAGGACACTCTTAAACACATGGCAACAGACTTCTATCATAGCTTATTCAAGGCTAGAGGCCTCAATGAGATACGGTTTGACATGGAAGGATTCCCCAAGCTGGTCACAGAAGAAATGAATTCAGATTTGGGAAAGGAGTTGAATAATGATGAGATAAAAGAAGCGGTTTTCTCGTTGGGGGCCGCTAAGGCTCCTAGGCCGGATGGGTTCCCAGGCCACTTCTATCGTAGATTCTGGAAAATTTGTGAGGCCAAGTTTTGTGAGGAAATCCGAGCTTTCTTCAGGACATCCAAAATTCCAGATGGATGGAACGATACGTTCATCACTATCATCCCAAAGATTGATGCTCCAGAAGAGTTGGGGCAATTTAGACCCATTAGTTGCTGTAAATTCAGGTATAAAGTTATAACGAAGATCTTGGCTATCAGAATTCAGAGGTGGCTGCCTGTGCTGATCAATGAAGTACAGTCGGCTTTCACGGGGGGAAGGCAGATTCAGGACAATATCGTTATTGTCCATGAAGTGTTGAACCACTTTAAGAAACACAAGACTGGTCGTAAAAGAGACATGATGATCTTTACCTCGACTTGTGTGGAGGGTTGATAATCGGTCAGAACATATTGTATTTTAGTGCTTATTATATGTTTGAGCATATTGCGGCTAGTTTTAGAGCTCGCTAATCCTGGAATGGTTTAAAAAACCATTACCGCATAGTGCCATGAGTTTGATGTATTACAGGTGAAGAAAACACGAAAAGATGGTAGCTTGCTGGTTGCGGAAGCAAAGGTAAAAAGGGGAAATTGCACAGGCAAACAATCATTAGCGTGTTTGAGCTTAAATCACTAGTGGAATAATTATTGGGTTGCTGGCCCAACTAAATTACCAGCGGAACCGGGCCGGGCCTTTATGCTTCTAGCGTAGAAGGAAGTAGGGATGGCAATGGGGCGGGTTTGCCTAAACCATCTCCATCCCCACTTTCAAATATTCAAACCCATACCCATGCTGGGAGTGTTTTCCAAACTCATGCTCATACTCGTGGGTTTCGGGTACCCATAGATAATACCTGCCCCGTATATCCAACACCTAATATTTAATATATAAATTTTTAATTATAACACTAAACACCTACTATATCATGAAGTCGACAAAGAGACAATCATTCTTAACACGGTTCAAAGCATCTTATCCTAAAGCATCCGTTAATCCATAAGATAAAATACAATGTAATCCAAATCATTACTCTCTTACTCTAATACATCTATTAAGTAATAACTAATTAACATAATCTTGTTAACCATCGAAACAATCAAAGAGTGAAGGGAGAGTTGAGGAAAAAGAATTGAGTTTTGATTTGGCTAGCCATCCAATTACATTTCTACAAAATATTTTCTTAAGTTACCCTCACTATTATAGATAGATTACAGTTTAATCAATTTATTTTTTATATTTGAAGAAATTATCCTAATGGGGCCGGTATGGGTATGGGTATGGGGCGGGACAGGCTAAAACCATACCCGCCCCTTACCCATCAAAAGTTTTGCGGGTTTTACCCATACTCGCCCCACCCCCGGTCAAAGCGGGGATTCCCCGCGTTGACTGGGTCGAGGGCGGACGGGTACCCGCAGTCATGAATTTGATTGCCATCCCTGGAAGGGAACAAAGGGATTAAATTGGACCAGAGTGCCTTGAAGGGGGCATTATTGTTGATTTAATTTGACCAAGTTGTTTGTCCTTTCCTAAAAAGGAGAAGGCCAATTAACTTGGAGGGGAAACACACTATTTGAACTTTGAACAAGGAACAGGATCCGATTAATCGGCTGGATAGATTTGGAGCAAAGCAATTTCAGACTTTTTCCAGAAATAGCATTGTTTAAAAAAAATTACAAAATACCACACAATCCAAAAATTCGAAAAATATCACCCTTTTTCGAAAACCGCCACCCCACTCTGCGGTTTACACGAAAATTGTTGGGTGGGGCACGGTTTTTGACCAAAACCGCTAGGTTACGGGGCGGTTTTGAAAACCGTTGGGTGGGGCGGCGATTAAGGGCCAAACTGCCACCCCACCCAGCGGTTTTGGTCTAATTCTTTTTTTTCGATCAACTCCTAACTTCGGCCGAAACTTCAAACGAACATAACTTTGCAATCGGGTATCCGATAGTAGCGATTTTTTTTAATCCGCATAACTTTTCGAGATCTTGCAAGATGCAAACCGCCGTCCCGCCTTCGTCAAACTTTGGGCGGCCATAACTTTGTGCTCCAAAATCCGAACGTCATGAAATATTTTTCATTTCGCATATCTTTTTAAGATCTACAAGTTTACTAGGATGAAATTTTCAAAACAGGAATTAGTTTTGGATATACGGGACCTTGGGAATAACTTTACCATTACTTTTCACAAATCCCTGTACATTTCGAGATTATAGTTATGTTAAAAGTTGTAGTAATTGAAAAGTTATGCGAAATAAAAAAAAATTATGACATTTAGATTTTGAAGCACAAAGTTATGGCCGTCCAAAGTTATTGAGGATTTTTTGCGTTCAAGGTTTAAAACTTTGTTAATATATAATTGATTCAAAAGAGGAGTTGTAGTGTGGTGGTTTAGATGTTATGATGAATTTAGTTAACCAAACCCACCATAGCTACTTTTTTAATCTCTCTACTAAATAAAAAAATTAATTGGAATAATGGTGTATCGAATCTATGACCTCTTGTACACAAGGTAACAACTAAACCAATTGTGTCAAGTCCACTTATGAGATTCATGTGGATACAAATATATATATACTGAAAACTGCCGGGTGGGGGTGCGGTTTTCAATAAAACCGCCCGGCCCAATGTGGTTCGTAAAACCGCCCCTGACCCATGCGATTTTCATCGAAAACCGCGCCCCCACCCAGCGGTTTTCGAGAAAGGGTGGTCTTTTTGGAATTTTTCGTACATGGGTGGTAGTTTTGTAAGAAAAAAATTAAACAGTGGTACTTTTGGATTTTTTTCCAACAATTTCTGGGGGATTCTTCCGGGTAAGACTTGGAGGCAATTTTTGGGCGAAAAGAGAATTCGCGATGGGTAATTTGTGATTTGTCGAGTGGTTTGAGCTGAGTTCAACGACCTGATTATTTTGGTTGAATTTTTTAGAACGAACTAGTTGTTTATTGTTGATTTAGGGCATGATGATCAATACTTTATCAATTTATCTTGGTTTTATTATGAACTAAATCCCAATTTATAAGGGAAATACCATAGGTGTAGCTATTTTTAGACTTGATGGATTCATTCATATATCTTTTCTTCCAATCTTTATTGCATGAAATTGCTTAATGTTTTATGTTGACCGACCATCAATACAATGATTTGTAGTTAATTAGGTCATTAGAGAAAGTGAGACCCTAATAACTGAACATATTACATGTGACATAGTAACTTATCGAAGCGATAGTTGATTAAATAAGGTTCTACGTGGTCTTAGTTGGGATACCGTTCGTTAGGGCTGATTAGTTAAATTGATGAGCTACAACAGTAGAATTTAATTTAACTGTATAGTACGTAGTAATTCCCAACAGGGATTACTAGCAACATAGAGATATCATGACTGTAAAGAGTTGGATTTAACTGATTAGAGGTAGTGAATTAATTTGGATAATGATAGGTAGTGAGTCCTGGTGTTTCTCCCAGAGCTTTCTCAATTGAATTTCCCCCGACAATTTTAATTTGCTTTGTTTGTTTAATTATTTTGCTATTAGCTAATAGTTTCATCACTCAATCCATTTTCACCTTTAGTTTACTCGATATAATTGGTAAAACATAAAGTTGTGTAGGTCCTTGAGAGATGATACGCGAACTTTCGCTTTACTCGATATATATGCTTTTGCCCTATCAAGTTTTTGGCACCATTGTCGGGGACTGACATACCTTATTTTTATTAATTTAGTGAGTGAACTATTTTGATCTGGGTGTTAGTGTGCAGGAGAATTTTCAGGTTTATCCTCCTCAGGCATGCCTATGTGGACAATCAACGATTTACTGCCACTAGATCCGGAGATCGAGAAGACTTGCCGGCGGAACATGAAGCATGTCAAGTTAGGGAAGCAGCCAACCACAACTCCTAGGCCTTTTCCTAACCCAGAATCGTTAACATAGAGGGCAAGTTTCACCACCTGTTGTCCCTACACCACCGACACCACCACCGCCACCGCGCGTCATCGAGCTTGTTATCATGGTCGAGGAGGATCGTTCGATCACGAATCACTTGAATCGAAGGATTGGAGTCCGAGCTTCAAGTGTTGTCATTCCGGTTGGGGATGCAACCATGGAGATTACCCCGTCATTCATCAATATGATTACCAACTGGTATACTTTCTCCGGGGCCATCAATGAAGATCCTCACAAACATCTTTGAAGATCCCAATCGTATATGATGATGAATCCATCTTTGGATGTTCTCATTCTCTCTGTTAGGGAATGCATCACACTGGTTCCAGAACTAAACACCTCGTTCCATCATAACCTGGGCTCAATTTGAGTTGGCCTTTCTGGATAAGTACTTTCCTCTTGCCAAGGCAATGAAGAGATAAGAGGAAATTGTTACTTTTAAGCAAGCAAAAGATGAGAGTCTAACTGAGGCATGATAGCGCTATAAGGGGATATTGATGAGATGCCCAAGCCATGGACTTGAAGATTAGAACATGATCATAATTTTCTTTAATGGAATCGGAAGGGAGTTCCGGGATGCCCTTAATAATGCTTCTTGAAATGATTTCACAAGAATAGAGGCACCAAGAACATATGATCTGGTAGAGAAGGTCTGTTCAGAAGCCACTTAATGGGGTAGTGAGATTCTGTGTTCGAAGAAAAGGAGGCTTGCATGAGGTTGACAAAGCTACTAACCTAGAAGCCAAGATGGATGCAAAACTGGATTCCAAGTTTGATGCACTCGAACTAAGGCTGGCCAAGATTGATCTTGGTATACAAGAGGAGATTGATTTATGTGAACTATTTGAAGGTGCTCATCATAGGGATCTGTCTTCACCGAGAGTTGCTCAGTTGGAAGATGTATAGTATCTCAATAATCCCTGAAGTCAAGGCCAACATGGTATGTACTCAAATACATACAACCCTCAATGGAGGAAGCATCCTAACTTTCCATGGCCAAATAACAACCCCACTGGTGCTCGCAACATCCCTCCTCCAGGTTTCCAACAATAACAGTCTCAACCCGAGAAGAAACTACAACAGGAGGAATTAATTTTGTCTCACATGCAAAAAATCGTCAATAATATGAAGGGTCTGTATCAGTTTTTCACTCAACAGCTAGACATCAACAATAATGTGAAATCATCTCTGCTAGCTACAGAGAGGCAGATGGGGCAGATGCCACAAACTTTGGCGAATATTCAAGGCAGGTTTCCTGGGACTAGACTGGCTAATACTGAGAGAAATCCAAAAGATACCAAGGTTGTGGCTTTGACATTGAAAAGTGGATAGTCATTGGAAGACCCCAATAGCTTGAAGAAGGCAGCAGGTGCAAAAGACACCATCGGGAGAAGGATCATGTGCAAAAAATGAAGAATCAACTTTGCATAAGCAAACTGACAGCGATTTGCCTTCGCAGAGGGGTTCTATTTGTGCTAAACCAACAGGGGGAAGTTTGAAGAAGGAGGAGCTAAAACCTTATGAACCACCCGCACCATTCCCTCAACGGTTGATGAAGCCCTTGGAGAACCCGAACTTCAAAAAATTCTTGAATCTCTTGAAGCAATTGCACATCAACATTCCGCTAGCCGAGGCACTTAAACAAATGCCTACATAAGCCAAATTTCTTAAGGAATTGTTGACAAAGAAGAGGAAATGGACTGATATGAAGAAAGTAACATTCACACCAGAGTGTAGTGTTGTGATCCAGAATAACTTTCCAGAGAAGAGGGAATATCCAGGTAACTTCACCATCCCATGTATTATTGGTGAGACAAAGTTCATAAATTCGCGTTGTTATCTTGGAGTGCAGGCCCCTGACACTAGGGCGGCTAGCCTCGCGGGTTCCCCCAGAAAAAAATCATGGAAAACATAAACCTCATGTCATATTCCGTTTATAAGAAGTTGGGACTCCTAGATGTGATCAAGCCAACTCAAATCACTATACAGCTGGCTCATTGATCAGTAAAGGTTCTAAGAGGAGTGGTAGGGAACGTGCTAGCCAAGGTGGGAAAATTTATCTTCCCTGTCGACTTTGTCATTCTGGGGATGGAGAAGGACAGGGAAGTACATGTCATTCTTGGGAGACCCTTCCTAGCTACGAGTAGTGCTCTCATAGATGTTCAAAAGGGTGAGCTGACATTCAGAGTTTGTGGGGAAGAGGTAAAATTCAACGTATACCATGCAAGAAAGTACCCTAATGACTCTGTGATGTGTTTGTTCTGAATGTCATAGATCATGCACTGAAACTAGATTGAACAATGATTATGTTGTTGATTCTAAGTTTGATGATTCTGATAATGAGCTTGAACATAATGAGCTAACCATGTCAAAGAGGACACAAATTCTCAAAGCATTGCCTATGAAGGTGGGATGAGATGAAAATGATGGGCTTCCATATCCAATGGTTCCATCTAGGATTCAGCGTCCGAAATTGGAACTAAAACCATTGCCTAATCACCTCAAGTATGCATATTTGGGGGGAGATTCCACTTTACCTGTGATTGTTTCTACTGCACTGACTGATTCACAGGAACAAGAGCTCTTGAAGGTCTTACGCCAGCACATACAAGCTTTAGGTTGGACAATTGTCGATATCACATGCATTAGTCCAACATTTTGTATGCATAAGATTATTCTGGAGGAAGAGTCTAAGCCCTCAAATCAAGCACAACGAAGGCTAAACCCGCACATGAAAGAGGTAGTACGAAAGGAGGTAATGAAGCTACTAGATGCAGGTATTATTTATCATATCTTTGATAGTACATGGGTTAGTCTAGTGCATGTTGTCCCTAAAATGGGAGGAATGACAGTAGTGAGAAATGATAAGGATGAGATGATACCGAACCAAACCGTTACGGCTAGAGAGTATGTATAGATTAAAGGAAGGTAATTGAGTCGACCTGAAAGGATCACTTTCCTCTTCCTTTTATTGATCAGATGCTCGAACAGTTGGCGGGTCATTCTCATTACTACTTCTTATATGGTTACTCTGGTTATATTTAGACCCAAGTAGCACAGGAAGATCAAGAGAAAACTGCTTTACATCTATCTATCTATCTATCTATCTATACTAAATATTATGGCTATTCAAAAATAACTTCTTGCCACATAAGCACTTGGTGAATGCACAAGTTGCCAAGGTGGACAATTTTTTTTTTCAAACAAAAAACTATTTATTGATCTATTTATAAAGTTGTCTCTCTCTTCTTTTAATAATTCTACTCATTTTTACTAAAATTAAAATAAGTTAATTTTTTAGGAAACATTTAAACAAAAAACACACACCTAAGTAATAAAAAAAAAATTCGATTAAACAAACTATAAAGATGGAAACAGAGAGTGACATATATAGTATTTGTTTAACCCAAGCTGATTAAATCTGATTATGTAAATTTGCTACTCATTTTTACTAAAACTTAATAATAAGTTACATTTTGATGAAGAAAAAAAAAAACAAACACACACACAAATATTAATATTTTTCAATGCAAAATATAAACGATGGTTATTCAACGAAAAAAAATATAAACGATGGTCTAAGAGAAAATAGACGTTTGACAATCAATCGACTTTGAGAAATGAACGATATGTCTATATGGTTTTTGCTATCAAACACTCACTTCTTTCTTATGTATATACCTATCAAATAAAACAAGTATAAATTATATTGGAAAATGTCTGAATATAAACTTGACAGAGCAATAATTATTTTTTTTTTAAAACTTCTTATTCATTTCGATTAAATGAAAACATATTAATTATTAATGTAAACTTTTAGGGTGTGCCTACGGTGACATGCATGTCACGGTGACTTGCACTTTCCGATCGACCTCAGTTAGGATTAGGTCGACCTCACATAGAATTCGGTCGACCTCATATAGGATCCGGTCGACCTCATTTAGGATTCGGTCGACCTCATATAGGATCTGGTCGACCTAATATGTTGTTTCAGTGTAAAAACAGTTCATGGTGCCTACTTTGGATATTCATATCATACAATTGGCTAGATGGAAATTGAAGACTAATGACTTGTTTTGAAGCTGGAGTGTCCCTCTACATATTGAAGTGATTGAGAGCTCGATAGGAAGTCCAGAAGACCATTTTTGAACCTCATCAAAAGGCTATGCCAAAACTGGGAAACTGCCTAGAAATGGCTAAGTCTGGAAACGTGTTTGTGAAGCCTATTTTTGAGCTCAATTCGAGAAGCATGAATGCGAGTCGAGTCTAGGAGCCTCTACCACGTTAAATTAGGTATGTTTTTATACAAATTCAAGGAATTGGATGAAAGATTGGATATATTTAAGGCTTCAAACAAAAGGGTCGAAGTTGCTACGAAGGCTGTTTTTCTGGCAGACTTCGAGCACAAGCAAGCTGCCAGAAAAACAGCCTTCGTAGCAACTTCGAGCCTTTTGTTTGAAGCCTTAAAGATATTCAATCTTTCATTCAATGCCTTGCCTTTGTATAAAAAAATACGTAATTTAACGTGGTAAAGGCCCCTGGACTTGACTCGCATCCATGCTTGTCAAATTGAGCTCCAAAGTAGGCTTCACAAACACGTTGCCAGACTTAGCCATTTTCAGGCAGTTTCCCAGTTTTGGCATAGCCTTTTGGTCAGGTTCAAAAATGGTCTTCTGGACTTTCTATTGAGCTCCCAAGTACTTTAATGTGTAGAAGGACACTTCAGCTTCAAAACAAGCCTTTAATCTCCAATTTCCATCTAGCCAATTGTAAGATAGGAATCTTCAAAGTAGGCACCATGAAACTGTTTGTACACTGAAACAACTGATTAGGTCGACCTGATCCTATATGAGGTCGACCGAAAAGTGCATGTCACCGTGACATGCATGTCACCGTAGCAAAGTCCAAACTTTTAATCTGTTTCTATCCCTTTTCCCATTTTGATTGTCTCTCTAGAAATAAAATTCAACATTGAAAATAAGAAATCAAGAAAGTATGTCAACCACCATAAAAATAAACAAAGCCCTCTTATTAGTTGCAAATTTTTTTGAGATTTCTAATATTTGTATTCTCATAATTTATAGAGAAGGAAATGGTAATGCATACGATTTTTTTCTTTGTATGAGAATAGGAGGCAGAAATTACACGAGACAACAATAAGATGACAAAATTTTGAGCAGTTGTAACATATTTTTGCCTGTTGACGAAAAAAGTTAATATGATCATTGTGAAGATGAGGCAAACCAAGGCGAGGGTTGTCGATTGCTCCCTCTTCCTCCTTGATCTGAAGCTGGCAACAGGTCTCGCTTTCTCAGCGATATGTTATTGTTTGCGGTTGACTAGCCGAGTTATACTCTTTTTCCCATTCTTTTCTTAATTTTTTCCAAATTACGACTGCTGGATGGAAAATTTTCCCACTCTCGATGAGTGAATATATTTCTTCTTTGTTTTTTACTGAGAAGGATCGCCATATACTTTCATGTATATAAAATATAATTAGAAGGGTTAATTGGTTGGACTTAGGGCATACCTCATTTGGTTGAATAATTTATCATTTTTCTTGAATGCCTATTGCAACCCGATTTCTTGAATGTTGAAATGGAAAGTAGAGTTGTGATGATTGTTTATTATATTTTATGTTCATGATTGACATGCTACTATCAGCTAGCTATACAATGATGATCTGGTTAGTAATTAGTAGGTAGCAAAGGGGTTATTAGTAGAAGAGAACATAATTGGGGTTTTATAAAGGCCGCGAATAAGAAAGAAAATGATAATGGTGGTTTCTCGGTTGTCTGTTTCGATATTTTTTTAATTTCTACATGTTTGCGGTGACATTTGTTTGTTTCATTAAGATGAATTTTTCTGCATTGAATCCCTAACTAAAGATTGATTTTGACATGATTGTTTTCTTACAAACTACTATTTGGATTGATGCATATATTCAGTTCACAAATGAGGAATCTGAATGATAAAATGAGTTGAGTTGTATTTAAGACTGCTCCTTTCATTGTTTGTCTATGTTGTTATTAGGTAATAAATCACAATTCTTTTCTGCAGGAGATATGTAGCTCTCTACAAAATATAAATTATGTTTAATTATATGCAGTTTAATTTGCTGAAAATATTGCTTTAATAAGTTAGTGACAGCTGATAGTTTTGTTTGTGGTTGGTTTTGCTAGACCATTTCAAGGTAATTAAACAAGTACGTGGAAGATTGATGGACGTGGATGCTAATGAGTTTCCTCATTATTCCAAAATTGTATGTGTAAGTGATAATACACGATATTCATGGGATTTAGATCAGAATATTCTCTATTATCATATACCGACATATGAGAAGGGAGAGAAAATAAAAAGCTCTTCCCTTATTTTATTTTTATTAATTGAAGCATATTTTCTTATTCTAACTTCTTCTTTTGTGGCCATAAGTTTTTTAACTTCTTTATCACAATTCTGTGCTAAAGAATGAATAATCTCTTATGTTTATAATCTTAAAGGGCGAGTTCGATAAAAAAAATTCTAAATCAATAAAGAACCGTCTACAAAGAGCTTAGTGAATAAAATTAAAATGTTCATAAATAAACAAAAGGTATAAAAGTATGAAATAATACCTGAAATAGGTAAGTGAGATTTACAATTCCATGTATATTACCTTAGCAAACATAAATAATAATAACAATTAGAATACTATAATCTATAAAAAATACAATTAGAATACTATAACGAATTATAAAACAACCAAACAAAATACACCGCCCAACGGGCGGGTAAAAAACTAGTGTCCTTTATTGATGAACATGTGTACTAAATTTGTTGTGCTAATAACATCAAATATGGTTTACCCTATTGGCTAAATGCCTTTATTGATAATAAATTTAATCATAAATTGCAAATTTGAACTTTGGTAATGACGAATATATGTTTATTTAATTTTAGCTTAGTAAAAAATAATAAGAATTAAAATGAAAATATAACATGAAAATTTATGGATCTAACCCGAGTCTACATGGCAAAAGGTTACTTAAACGATCATAATATAAATTAAGATAAGATAATCAAACATGTATGTTTGTATATTTCTAAATTGGTGTGTGAGAGAGAATTACGCCTCACTGAAGTTTTGAAAAGATTAGGGTAACAAGCAATTTCTTCACGTCTTTATATATTTTGTTCAACTTTTCCAACACAAGGTTTAAATAACCCAAATTAATATTGAAAGATCTTATATTTTAGAACATAAAAGAATGAAAAAGATGTCATAAATAACATAAAAGTTGTGTAAATACGTAATCCTTCCTCCTCTTATTAAGACTACAGAATGTTCTTGTACATTATGGTCAATACTAGGTATATAAATAGCGATTTCAAATCCAGAGGTTAATTGTACTCTGGCAACTTTACGTAAGGCGGATTTTGGATTTTTGGGAGTGATAGTGGAAAAGTTGACAGATAGGTCACCCTTACTGCCACTCTACAGAACCGTACATGAAATTTTCACCTCATACGACTCCTCGTTGAATTCTTTCGAAGTCATTGGATCCTTTTCCTCGTTCGAGAAGCTCCTCCGTCCCGAATAGTAACTATGACAAATTCAATGACGTTTTCATGTTCCAATTGAAAACTGGAGGGAATCCCGTTTGTTTCAAAATATGAGCATCACTATCTAATGGTAAAAAATTTGGATAAAAAATTGGACGCGACAATTAATCCATTATTACATTTGATCGTACAAGGTCAATTTCTTTTCAATATATATAAAATTCCCTCTTTTTATTAATTACATTGGGAATTAAAACCCACATTAAATACAATTTTTTTAAATTTAAATCGTACAATAAAATACATTTATATCTATCTCTATATATCTCTTCCTTTTTCAGGAGCCACTTCGCTTCGACCGGCAGATTTTTTCTCTGGTGAAATCCTTCCGGTAGACTTCCTCCGGCGAAATCTCTCCGGCAAATTCCCTCTGGAAACCTGCAAAACTGTACCAGTGCTTTAAAAAGTATACCAATCCATTAGTCTAGTGGTAATGATTTTTTCTAGTGGTACGCCAGGCCTGATAATCTATTTGGTTCGGTTATAACTGAAACCATATAGTCGGTTCTCGGTTAACCGTTAAGCACTTTGAGCTTACCGTTAACCGCACCGTTTAAGTTAGTCAGTTAACCGCAACTCCACAGTCGGTTCTCGATTATTTTTTCGTTTAACCGGATAACCGTTAACCAAGTGATTCGACAAGTTTATACCAAAATAACCGATCGATAAGCTAACCAACAAATGACCTCCTTTTTCAATTGTGAAATTTTCTATAATTTTTCATACATACGCTTGTGTTCATTTCTTAAGTTGTTATCATTGAATAATAATAATTTAACATAGATATATATCAAATACATAATCAACTCAATCCAACACAACTACACAATAATATCATTCTACCGTCAAACTTTATTAAAGAAGCATACAACGTTAAAAGATCAAACAACAATTAGTCAACTCGTAGACCCCACCAAATTATATGGAAGCTTAATGTTACTAATTTTTGTCGAGCAACTATGCGCAAGTCTGACTTTTTATTGTGCTCCTTCTTAAACTCTTCCTTTAGAGTATTCTAATTTGAGTCTAATTCACTATTACAACTAGGATAGACAAGGTTTTTCTAAGCCTTCAAGCACCCCGTTATTTTTTGCCTATGTTTGCAGCTCATTGAGGTCTATTATTGTTGGCTCTAACTATGAGAATGGTCGAAATCGGTTAGTGAGTTAACCGTTTAACCGACGATTATTAACCGTTTAACCACCAGTTAGTTGTTAGCTAAATTTGGCTACCGGGAACAGACCGTTTACCTTTTAATCGGTTATAGGTATAACCATTAAGCATCGATTCCAGTTCGGTTATCGATTACACCATTAACGGGATAATCGTTTACCAACCCTATGGTAGGTACCAGTACAGCGCTACCACTACCATCTAGTAGTTGATAGTGGTAGCGTACCACTATCATTTGGTACCACTACCAATTACCTGATGGTAGTGGTAGCGTACCACTATCACTGGTACGCTACCATAAGAAAAATGGTACCACTAGTCGAAAACAAAAACAAAATATACCAAGAAAAAGGGAGTCGGTGACGAGAGAGAGAGCCAAGGGGGAGAGGGTGACCTCGTGGCGGCGGCAGTGGTGGGAGACGCAGGGCGACGAGAGGGCTCCAACAGGGAGAGGATGATTGCGTCGCGATGGTGGGAGTCAGACGTCATGAAGGGCCAACGGGAGAGAGTTGCAACGGTAGGGGGTGGAGGGAGGCTGAGGATTGCGGAGGCGGCGATGGTGGATGACTGTTGCAGGAGACAGGGGCGGCGCCGCCAACGGTGGAGGGCTGCGGTGGTGGAGGCGCGCCAGCGATGGAGGGCTACGGCGGTGGAAGGCTCTGCGATGGTGGATGGTTGCGTGAGAGAGGGAGGAGAGAGGGAGGAGAGAGGGATGAGGGGGAGAGGGAGGAGTTAGAGTTTTTTTAATTTATATGGGAGGGTAATGATTGTGTGTGGTAAATTTTTTCAATTCCGAAAATAACATTCGTTTAATCTTAACCATCAATTTGAAAACGAGAAGAAAGAGATATAAAAAATGACGTATCCAATGGTGGAAATGTGGGTTGTCAAACTCACAACCCCTAAAGAGTCAAGGTTGTCAAACCGGTTTAAGTCGTTGAGCCGGTCAAGTAAGAGGTTTGAGGTTTAATGGTCTGGTCGGGATCCGGCCGGTTTGAGTCGTTGTAGATGTTTTCTAAATATATATACAAATAATGTAGTAATTAAAGATTTAATTACTGAAATGAAATTTATCTTACATGTATCTATTAAAAACTTATTTTCCACCGCTTAAATCTACCTAACCTTTATGACTCACCCACCATCTCCCTTTCTTCGTTCCACTTTCTCTCTTCCCCCTCTCTTCTTCTCTCTCTTTAGAGGTCAGATCGAGAGCTTTTTGAAGGTCGTTTTGAAGCCCGACTAAGGTCGAATCGGGTCCAACCGGGGATCCTATAGGGGTTTGACAACCTTAATTGCCACCATATCCAATCCCAATTCCTAGCGCTAACTATAATGCAGTGAAGAGACAGTACCACGTCATAAACCTCATCCCGGGCAGAATTCGGATCACACATTTCATAAAATCTTTTGGACGAGTGACGGGCATGAATTATTTTTGCTTGCTCATTTTCGAGTAATATGAAATAACACAACAGTTACTTGAATTTCAAATAATGCAGGTAAAGTAATGCTTATGAACAATGTTGACAGAACTGAACTGGAGCACGATCCGGTAATGCGAACGGCTCGCACTTTAGTGTTCCAACCGGCCTTAGATCGTTTAAAAACCGTTAGAGAACCGGTACCTAATAAACGTTATCAGTATAAATAGTTGACATTTCTTAATCAGAGCTCGTCTCTTTCCTTCGAAATTGTGAAATGGAAATAAGGATTCAGTTTGAGAGCCCAACGTTTTTGTTTTATTTCAATTTTTAATTGTCTGCAATTTTTTTAATTAAATTTAACGACTGAATGGCAAAAACCGGACGAGCGGCTCGATCGGCTCGAGCGGTTAACCGCCTAGGCCGCTCGTCAACCGCTACATAAAACCTGAGCGGCTTTTAGACTGTTAAGAGCCGGTTTTGTGATCGGGTGGCGGTTTTACCGGTCGGGCCGAGCGGCTCGACTCGGCTTTAATAACACTGCTTATGAAGGACCCACTTGTGAAAAAAATTCAATAATAACGATAAAATATGGCATTGCCAATTAGGGATGGCAATATTACCCATACCCATGGGTATTTTGCTATCCAACCCAATTGGGTTGGGTATGTAATCCAAATAGATGTTAGATGGGTAGAGTTTGATAGGTTTGTACCCATACCCATTTATTTGGGTTGGGTTGGGTTTTTAACATATGGATTTGGGTTTGTACCCATACCCAAATGCAAATTACAGTTTGGTACCTAAACTTAATAGTTATGCACATTTAGTACCTAAATTAATTTTTTTTGCATATAAGTCCTCAAAATATCGATGGAAAATTACATTTTAGTACCTAAAATTTTTTGGACTCACATTTTGGTGCCTAAACTTTTCAAGATTTACAAATAGGTCCAATTTTTGTATGTGTAATTAAAACACCCTCAAGTAAGTGGATATCTATATCCAACCCATACTCATTTAGATAATATCTATATCTAACCCAAACTCATATACAAACCCCAAACCCATACACACATCATCCAAACCCTACCCATAATAAATGTGTCTACTTGGGTTTGGGCAAAATTACCCATGGCTGGGTAAATTGCCATCCCTATTGCCAATAGAAACTGGTAGGGCATGTGAGGACAGAGGATTCATAAAAATGTTGGAAAAGGCGGAAAAGACTGGAGGACGGGCCGCGTACGTTGAATGGTGCGAACAACAGGGTGGATCATGTCATTCATGTGACAGTGACAACTGACAAGAGCGTCTCTTTTTCATCCATTTAATAATCAACTAGTGTGGGTCCGACCGGAGGAAGGTGAGGTATGAAATTTTATAATATAATTGGGTGTATAGCTTATTGTTGTATAATTTTTCTTTTTGGAAATTCGTGATAAAAATTGTGAATTTTAGCAGGAAAGAGACATGAATGATGCAATGAATCAAAAATCGGCCTTATGAACCAAAATCAAGTACATGTTAACTTGTGAAACAATATTGTTTCTGGTAATATGATGAGGTGGAGTAAGTTTTAAGAAACCGAATTCCAGAAAATCGAATAAAAAATCGCCTATCTCGTCAGTTTTCGGGAAATGAGCATCTCACAATCGTTGCTAGCTTTTACTCGGCCCGTTGGTCGATTAATTTGCTTTATAAAACATTCATCTTGTCGTCATTGTGCTTTCTGGTTTTTGCTAGGCCATGAAAATGTTTAGGATCGTTTTAATGTTTAAAATAACCAAATAGATCGTTCTGTTTAGTTTTTTACTAACAAATACCAAACGATTCCCTATAAAATACACTATAATTTGATCATTATGATATCAAATAATTATATAATATATATTTGAAATTAGGGATGACAATTTCGACCTGACCCGATTTACCGTACCTGTTTGACCTGTTTTGGAGCAGGTCAAACCCGCCCCGTAGGCGGGACGGGGCGGGCATGGGTACCTCTCATCGACCCGACCTGCCCCATTCTCGTCCCGTTCTTGCCTATATTACATATAATCTTAGTCAAATTACTTAGGATTTTCCTCTTATTATATTATATTTTAGCTATAATAAAGTTGTAATTAAGTGAAAACCTCAATTTCTTCAATAATTTAACTACATTTTATCATATTATGGTTTCTTTCTTGGTCTTTTAATGAAAATAACGAATGTTTCTAATATTTTTCGCATAATTACATACCCAACGGGTCGACCTGCCCCTACCCGCGCCCCGTGATAAATTACCTGACCTAGACCCGACCTGCCATGGGGCGGGTATGGGTATCGAGATACCCGCCCCGGACCTGCCCCATTGCCATTCTTATTTGAAATGATACAAATTGGACTAATTGGGTTGGTCGAGGTTGAACCATTGAATAACTTTAAAATACATTATATTTTAGCCACTAAGATATAAAATAATAGCATAATATATATTATGCCAGAGAAAATAGCTTGTTTTAGAATGGCAAACCAATGATGTTCATTTGTTTTACTTGATGGCCAAATCTCGTGTAGGTCAGACCCATTCAGCTCTTTTATTTTATGGTTAGCGGTTAGCCCATTAGATACCATGCATTAGTTTATTGTTAAATTTTTTATTTTAGCAATAAAAAGGAGTATTGTTTTTGCCTTTTCATATATATTTTATCACCAGGGAGAAATAAAAGGGCTTAAAGAAAAAAATTGACACTCCTGGACCCGTTTAAATCCGCATGTGTAAGGTAAGTTGGCCCGTTCCACAGAGGAAAGAGAAAAAAAATTGACACTCCCTATTCTACCCTTCCTACAAACGCTCCTGGAGCAGAGAATTTGAAATGGGGGAAGAGTTTTTTCTCCCTGCTATTATATGTTTTTAATTTAAAAAGATACAACAAATATACTTAGTATGATTGGTTATGATCCTTGCTTTTCTTTAAAATGGTCATGGTTCGAATCCCAGTACGTGTCTTTTTAATGAATAAAAATAAGTAATTGTGAAGACCAAAATGTCCTTCCTACTTTCACTCTCGTTGCAGGAAATTTGAAATGGGACTTCCGTTTTTCTCTTCGGTGTATTATATTATGTGTAGATAGATATTATTAGTTCATTATATAAAAAAAAGATATTAGTAGTTTAATAAATTAAAGGAGTAACCGAGTGATTGGTAAAAAAAAAAAAAAGGAGTAAGGAAACGGTCCAAAGGGGATGAATGAAGCGTACGAGTTGCTTGGTTGGATTTGTAACCCAAATTCCAAATATTATGGATTTTTCTCGGGTAAATGTCATATTAGGTCACTGAGATTACTAAATCAAGTTATTTTTAGTTATTCGAAAAAATTAATATCAATTTTTGTCACTCGAATCACTGAAACATGTTTTAGTAATTCATGTTTCAGTAATTCGAGTGATCAAAATTGATTTTAATTTTTTCTAGTGATTAAACATAACACGATTTAGTAATCCCAGTGACCAAATGTGTCATTTACCCGATTTTTGTCTAGTTCATTGTTTGTTGTTGGGATTCAAAAATTTATAGGTCATTTGCTTGATGGATTTGATAATGAATTTGGATTTATCATGGATTTTGTCCAAAGTCTATTATTTGCTTCATGTATTTGATGACAACAAATCCGTGGGCCCTATGGACTTTAAGGGTCCAAATCCATGGGTCCCACGGACTTGAAAATTCCCCTTTTTAAGGTGGGACTTGGTCATGAACTTTAAAGTCCATAATTTATGACCAAACTACACCTCTTTTTATCTTTCTCATATCATTCCACCAATGAGGGTAATGTAGGTCATTTTCACTTCTTGCACACAAATCTAATTAATCAAATTCATCATTAAGTCAATGAAACAAACGATGGTATTTTACAAGTCTATAATGAACCCAAAACCTTCATATATCCATGATTTTACAAAACCCAAACTTTATCAAAATCTTCATTTTCCAAATTCATGAAGCAAACGACCCCTTAGTTTTTCTCTCGATAGATCATATGGACTTATAAATCCCAAGTATTGAATTGTGATTCGTAAATTCTTATATATGCAACAAATTTATCATAATTATACCATCAAATCTATCATGCAAGTTAGATGTGTGCAATGGTCTGGTATGTATCGGACTGTACAGGACCAACCCCACATTTGAATTGGATCATACTAGACATGGCAAATTACGATCCAACTCGCCAAAAAAAAAGAAAATGGTAATTGTTTTTATAACCCGACTAACCTAGATTTTTTTGGGTCGGGTTTGGTGGTTTAGCAAGTCGGCCCATTCTATTTCAATTTTACTTTCAAAATGATAAAATCACTCACAAATTAGTGAGATGTTAAAAAAAAAATCACAAGAATTTGAAAGAGAAGTTCGGATTTTAATGATAATCAAATGTCATGTGTTTCTCATAGTAGTAGAGGTAACAATTTTGTATCAAATTCAATGCATCCACTTAAATATCAAACTGATTCAATCTATTT
Source organism: Linum tenue (assembly GCA_946122785.1). Lineage (NCBI taxonomy): Eukaryota > Viridiplantae > Streptophyta > Magnoliopsida > Malpighiales > Linaceae > Linum > Linum tenue. The sequence goes on from CAMGYJ010000002.1 coordinate 56,690,769, forward strand.
AAAAATACAATCCATTTTATCCAAATCCAATTGGATTGCTGGATTTATGGTTCGTTGGCAAATTCTAGTTCGATACCTACATTTTTATACTTTACAATTTGGTGCCTAAATTTTTTTTTTTGTCCGAAAAATATTATTGAAAAATTATGTTTTGGTACCTAAAATTTTTAGTATGACATTTTAGTATCCAAAGTTTTCAAAATTTACATATTGGTGCAATGTTTGGTTATCATTTGGATCCATGGCTCAATACACCAATCCATACGATTCAATCCATGAATTCACCAATCCATTTGACCAATAAATCTACTAATCCAATCTACCAATCCATGGATACATTCCATTTGCCACCTCTATATTGGATTTTTTTTTGGGGAATTTGTGAAATCTGTATTTCGTTTCATTAACATGAGATGATTTGATAATATGTAGTAAATAACACATGTGCTAGGTTAGCTATTAACATCTATATATAAAAATTTGTGTTCTTTAAAAGTATATATGAATCATGTTTGATATTGTTTCTAAGAACGCTCATAACCCAAAATGACCTGCAACCCGACCAGACACCTGATGAGATGGGTCAATATTTGACCCAAAATCAGGCAACCCAACCAACATGACCCGACCCCATGATGATCAGTAACCCGAGATCCCCAACCCGATTGCCAGATCATAATGAATCGAGTATAAACGCTATAGTCCTCGGTCTTATGAATTTTATATTTAATAAAATAAAATGGACCGAAATGACATTTGAACCGAACGAATGCAATTATTTTTCTGATTTAGTTGATGCAGCAGTTAATGGTGTTATTGGGCTAATCAGTAGATGCATACCGCTTATAAATCCAACTGATCCAGAGTGCTTCCACTTATTTTTCTGGAAAGATGAAGAGAAAGAAGAAGCGCCACGCTCTCTTCTCACTCGGCTCGGCGGTCAAACCTGCCAGTTCGTTCGAGTTAGACCGGTGTTTCCCGTTTTTGGCCAAATCCCGGCGGACAGCTGGCGTAAGGGTGGGCATTCGGTCGGTTCGGTTTGAACCGAACCGAACCACCACATCCCGATTTTCCGAGTTGCTCAACACGCCAACCGAATTCGAACCGAATTGTAATTCGGTTCGGTTCGACCGAACCGAATTACAACTCGGTTCGGTTAGGTTCGGATGGTCAAACCCGAATTACCCCCTCTTTCCCCACTTACCTTTTTCCCCACCCACCATTTCTAATTCTACAGAACGAGAAACAATTCTCTTCTTCTTCTTCCTCTTCCTCCTCTCCTCTCCCCTCTCTCTCTCTCTCTCTCTCCTTCTCCTTCTTCTCTCCTAAGATCACAAAGCAGCGCCCGCCGCCCAGCGGCTATTTTTCCTCCCGTCTCCGGCGATTGACGGAGGGAAGAACTCAGGGGCAGGTGGCTGGCGACAGCGATTGAAGGAGAATTTGACCCAGCGGCAACGGCGACAATGAGCGGCGGCGGCAAGAGGAAGAAGAGATCGCTCGGCGTGTGGAGACAGGGCGGGCATAGCTGGCGCCAGGGGAGGCGGTGGTCCAATCCCGTCGACGGTGGCGGCAATGGAGGGAGTCAGATCTAGAATTGGGTAAGATCTTTTCGACATGCATGTGGGTTCCTCGTTTGATTATGAGTACTGATTTTGATGTATGTGGGTTTTAGGTTTGGATTTGGGTTTTTGGTATCAAGTTTCAGGTCAAGGAGCTCATCCATGGAAGAAGGCTACCGGCGGCCCGGCGATGGAGATTGACGGAGAGAACCACACGGCGGCAGGCGGCAGACGGCGACGACGACAACGATGGCCTCGAGCAGATCTTGATTTGGGGGCGAAGGTATCGAATCTGGCAGATCTTGAAAGAGCTCGAGGATTTGTACTTCTCCACCCATTCCGCCAAGCCTTCTCCTTCTTCCTCATCTATAATAGATGATCTATTGTTGCAATCGCCGGTGGGGTCGTTGAAGGACCGCCGCCGTTCTGCTCTTTCATCGCTGAGAGACCGCCGCCAAGGTTCACCCCTCCAGTGTTGATTGTTGTGAGGTTTGGGTGGGCTAGGGTTTGACTAGAGAAATGGATAAAAGATGTAGCGGGCTTGGGCTTGTGTGGGCTTGGGGTTGTAGGCTTAGGATTTGGGTAAGTTCGGTTGGTCGGTTCGGAAATCGGAATTCGGTTTCGGTTGGGCAGATCCTGGCTCCCGAAGTATTGCTTTTTGCCTTCCGAATTCCGAACCGAACAAGGACAGTTCGGTTTCGGTTCGGTCCGGTTCGGGTTTACCGAACCGGATGCCCACCCCTAAGCTGGCGCCCGGATAGGATTCCGGGTCCAGGTCGGGTCCGGGTCGAAACTATGCCCTGAAATCATCCGTATATAACAGCTGCTAATGGTAATCCTACGGGGTTTTCTCCATTAGTCGACCTCTGCGGCCGTTCAATACTCGCCAAGTACGCTGCCGGCTTTTCCCTTTCACTCCCGACGTAAGCGCTCATTTGCTCCCAAGGTATCGTCTCTCGTTCTCTCTCTTTGGTTCCACGAACCAGATTTCTTGAATTCCTTTCTCTGAGATCCTAAGTTTCGACTATGGCAGTCTGTATGCTTCTCTTCTGGTTTGATGTACTCATCGTAGAAACTTAGATAGCAATTTGTTAGCTCGAATTCCCAAATTGGTAATCTGAACCCCGATTTACCACCCCATTTTCTTGATCAATCACTCACTGCTAACAACGAAAGACCAGCTTAAGCAGTGGGGTAAGATTGGAAATGACGCATGTGTGTTGTGTGGTTGATACCTGAGACTCGATCTCACATGTTCTTACAATGTGGTTTTTCTGCTAATGTGCTAAAGGAGTGTTTACAGCTGGTACATGTAGCCTGTGTTCCTTGTTAGGGTTTGTGGCATACTTAAATTGGGCTGTTAGTAGGTTCAAGGGGAAGATAGCCTATGCCATACTTGGGTTATTGCTGTGGAATGTGACAGTTCTGGAGCGGAGCAAGAGAATTATTGGGCTACCCTGTGCTGGTAATGCGGCTATGGCGGTAGATTGTAGTTGTCTGTAACTTTGTTCAGTTGTTATTTAGTTGTACAGGTGGTAGTGAGTTACTCTGATTTGGCTGCTGGAAAGTGCAGCATTCGACTACCTGAACCCTAGTCTAGTGCTTATTTCCTTGATTGCATTGCCTTTTCATACGTATTTATTTTTTTGTTTCAGATGACGGATCCCCGAGATGGTGATATTCATGTGAAGTAACAGAACATAGAATGCATTAACTTCAGTCTATACACTACTCATCAACAACTCGCCACTGTCCGATCTCAGTTTCCTCCAGCAGGTGGGAAAAGTTCCAAGAGAGATGCCTACACATCTTCCGGATACCTGAAACAGAGTTGATGTGCAAGTTATAAACAGAATAAAATACAAAGGAAGAAAGGTATTATGAGGGAGAACATAGAATGTATTAACTTACCCATCGAGGTTATTAGCCTTCACGTCTCTCTTCATGTTCCTTACCTTGTTCTCTATAGCTCTCACAGATCTTTCCGAACCCTGGAAGTATAACCTTTTGATCAAGGAACAGTTGGAAGTTCCCAGCATCCTCGCAGCCAGCACCAGATGGCGGTGTTCACCATCACTCCACCTGGACAGGGCCGGCTTTCTATGATCCACGTGAAGTGTGAAATGTTGATCGGCAAATGCCAGGAATGCAGCTGCGAGGATGCTGTGACCTTCCAACTGTTCCTTGATCAAAAGGTTATACTTCCAGGGTTCGGAAAGATCTGTGAGAGCTATAGAGAACAAGGTAAGGAACATGAAAAGAGACGTGAAGGCTAACAACCTCGATGGGTAAGTTAATACATTCTATGTTCTCCCTCATAATACCTTTCTTCCTTTATATTTTATTCTGTTTATAACTTGCACATCAACTCTGTTTCAGGTATCCGGAAGATGTGCAGGCATCTCTCTTGGAACTTTTCCCACCTGCTGGGGGAAACTGAGATCGGACAGTGGCGAGTTGTTGATGAGTAGTGTATAGACTGAAGTTAATGCATTATATGTTCTGTTACTATTTGGGTTATCTTTTGGTTACTCGGTTGTTACTATTGACTGAGATGGTGTTACTATTGACGGAGATGGGTTTCTACTCGGGGTATCTTAGTTGGAGGCATCATGGATTGTCTATGGATATACATATGAGCGTATCGTTTCGAACTACTTGCTAGCAATTTTCCTGTCTTTACTATTATGCACTAATACCAAAACAGGTGTTAGCATCTTATTCGCTCCCCTTAAATTACAATCTAGGTTGAATATCTTTCGATCAAGATATCTTAATTATCACAAAAAAAATCTGTACATATATGTAACAGTTTTCTTTGTGCATCAATCTCCTTACATTTTACTCCCTTTGAAATTGTAGGTGCAAAGCAACATTCTGAACCCTTATGATATTATGTCCAAGTCAATACTCAATTTATTCTACTTAAGCCTAGTGGCGGAGGCATTTTATATGAGGGCGGACTCGTGATCCACATTAGATTTGAAAGTATCTATTCACGCAATAATTGAATCACACAAATTAATGTTACACACTTGATGAAATGTATTTGTCTTTAATTTATTTTAACTGTTACGTAGATAAATTTATTCTACTTAAGCCTAGTGGCAGAGACATTTTATAAGAGGGCGGATCCCATATATGAAAGTATCCATTCACGCAATAATGGAATCATGCAAATTAATGTTATGCACTTGGTGAGATGTATTTGTCTTTAATTTATTTTAACTGATACGTAGATAAATTGCAGTAAATAGACTCTTTAATTGTTAATTTCTCAGTTTCTCATTTCTTATTTGCTTTTGACTTCACCTCTCTAACCTAAAGCATATGGAAAAACCTTCACCTAATCGACAATGGTTGTGTCAAAGAACCCTCGAGGATCTCCGATAATATATCAACTTGTAAAATTTGAATGTGTTCGAATGTACTACATAAATAACACACTTAGAGGTGGCAAATGGAGTGATCCATGGATTGGTGGATTCAGAGATCAAATGGATTAGATCCATTGGATTGGTGGATTCATGGATTGGATCAAATGGATTGGTGAATTATCCATGAATCAAAATGACATACTTAACCAATGACAAATATGTAAAATGTGAAAAGTTTAGGTACTAAAAAGTCATAATGAAAATTTTTAGGTACCAAAATGTAATTTTCCAACGATATTTTTCGTATAAAAGTTAAACTTTAGTTGCTAAAATGTAAAATATAAAAAGTATGGGTACCAAACTGTAATTTGTCATTTGGATAAAATGGATTGGATTTAAATGGATTAGATTAAGTGGATATTTTTAAGAGTTTTTTCCAGAAATAGCACCTTTAAAAAAAAATTACAAAACTAGCACTCTTCCAAAAATATTTACAAAACTAGCACCCTTTTTTTTTGGACCGCAGCCTTGTGGTGCGTTTTATATATAAACCGCATCCTCTAGGTGCGTTTTATATATAAACCGCATCCTCCAGGTGCGTTTTATATATAAACCGCACCTGTAGGGTGCGGTCCATTTTCCTGGGGCTAAACCGCATTTTGGCCATGCGTTTTCACCTATACCCTACACAAAACGCATGGCCGAGGTGCGGTTTTGGCCTGACCTAGGCAAACCGCTCCTTAGGGATGCGGTTTATTCCTCCAAAACCAAACCGCATATCTAAGGTGCGGGTTTAGCCACACAGACCGCACCCCCCAAGTGCGGTCTGTGTGTCAATTATTTTTCGACACCCGACAATCACCCATGCAGAATTATAGACGTAGGGCTGCATGGCAAACTAAAACCGCACCTTAGAGGTGCGGTTTTACTCATTTTTTTCCCTATATAAGACTGCCCGGAAAACCTCTACTCTTCACACCTCTCCTTCTCTCTTTTCATTTTTCTGTTGTATCTCTATATTTCTTTAGTGTTTTTGCCATTAACATTAACTCGTAAGTTTATTTTGTGTTACTTTTTATTGTTATTTGTGATTTGTGATTTTTATGATATTAACCGAACTACGGTTTTTTTGTGTGTAGATGGCATTCCGTCAGTTCACGCTTGGCTTACGGTGGAATGGTTACACGAAAGAGACCGGAAAGGGGGCCACCTACGTCGGTGGCAATTTTCAGAAAATAAAGGTCGCTACCAGACCGAAGCTTGAAGACCTCCATCAAATATGCACTAACGTTACTTGCATGGATGGCACGAGAAGAGTAGATCGTATGGTGTACCGATATCCAAACAGAGAAAGTGGGTCATTGTGGCATGAGGAATATACCATAACCACTCAAGATGAAGTAGATTCCATGCTCGAATTCTTGAGGTCCAACAAATTGGCCAAAGCTGAGATGTTCGTTTACACCGAGCCAGCCGTTGGTGTTGGAGGTCATTCTGGACACGGTCAAACATCTGGTATCCATGGTGGAGGTGAATTATATGGCATCATCCCTACCAAAGTTACCATGATCCTCATTCCTATTTTCAGTACCAAGAGCAAGAGCAAGGTGAAGGCCATCATCAATCTTTCTCGTCATATGAAGAAGAAGTTCAACCGGACCTCCCCAACCAAGCCCAGTACAACTTCCAATCAGCCAGCGGTAGTTTTCACAACTACCATTATGGAGCTGATGAAGATGCCTTTCATGAGCTGGATCAGATGGAAGCTGCCATACCAGCACTAGTCAGCGACCCCTCCGATGAAGAAGGAGAGAACAACGTCAGTGCAGACAACTCCGAACCTCTTGAAGGTGCTGATGATTCAGGACCAGATTCAGATTCAGATAATGATCATGATGTGCCTCCTGACCGTGTACCAGTCCCCTACTACAATCACATTCCAGACGACAATTGGATGGTCGACAGCGACATGGAGCCGCCAGAGGTCCCAATATGGGGCCCACTCACTGGGTTTACGAAGGGCCAACAATTTGGCTCGAAGAAGGAGGTGCGGCACGCAATTGAGACTGAAGCAATGACTCGACATTTTGAATGGCACACAACTCATTCCAACACCAAAAGGCTCATAGTTAGATGTCGTAATCATCACGGGGGGTGCAATGTTAGGATTCGGGCCATCAACAGCAAGAGACACGGCCACTGGGTCATATCCCATGCGGTGAACACACACACATGTGTGTCATCCATAACTTCCCAAGGCCATCGACAGTTGAAATCCAGGGTGGTTGCTACGGCTATCAAGCATCTGATTGAGGCCGAACCGGATCTGAAGGTGAAAGTCATAATCGCTGACATTGCAAGTCGTTATGGTTATATGATTAACTATAAGAAGGCGTGGCATGGAAAGCAGAAAGCTCTGGCCGCCGTCTTTGGTGATTGGGAAGAATCATATGCATTCCTTCCCAGGTTAATACCGGCATTGGAGGCGTCTAACCCTGGCACTGTGTTCTCCCCTCGATACCAAGATGAAGAGATACAACCCCCAGAGCCAGGTAACGAACGCCATTTCCGTCGACTGTTTTGGGCATTCAAGCCATCTATTGATGGTTTTGGCTTTTGTATCCCTGTGATTACTGTGGATGGTACATTCCTTACCGGCAAGTACAAGGGCACTCTCCTGATTGCCAGTGGGGCGGATGCAAATAGCACTGTGTTCTCCCCTCGATACCAAGATGAAGAGATACAACCTCCAGAGCCAGGTAACGAACGCCATTTCCGCCGACTGTTTTGGGCATTCAAGCCATCTATTGATGGTTTTGGCTTTTGTATCCCTGTGATTACTGTGGATGGTACATTCCTTACCGGCAAGTACAAGGGCACTCTCCTGATTGCCAGTGGGGCGGATGCAAATAGACAAGTCTTTCTTTTAGCCTTCGCCATTGTAGAGGGAGAGAATGCTGATAGCTATGGATGGTTTTTTCGACAACTTCAGCTCCACGTCACTAGGAGGACGGACCTGACAATAATCTCTGATCGGCACGCCGGAATTAGATCTGCCATCTTAGGCCTGGATCCAAACTGGAATTGGTCCCAAAGGTGGTGTATACGACACTTCAAGAGCAACTGGAACCATCATTTCAAGCGGAAGAAGCTAGCTGATAATTTGTGGTGGATTGATAACCTCTCTATTGCTCTCAATTAACAATATCTTGTAATATGGGGAGTGGTGCACTTGTTAGACTCTTTCTAAAGAGATGCATGCCTAAGGAAATGAGGTTTTAAGCGATTATCATGGTCCTCCCATTTCCTGGGAAAATCGGGTTTTAAGCGATCTTCGGATCCCCCCTTTTTCTGTCAAACAGGCTGTGTTTCTAAGGAGATGTATACCTCTCCTAAGAGTCTAATGAGAGTATGATCGTGTTGTTTAAAATTGTACTAAACTGAGGATCATTGACTAACGTACTACTTTTCTGTGTGTTATTCAGCGGTTGCATACCAGGAGAAAAAATTTCAGGAGAAGTTGCAGAAGATGCGCGAGTTATGCCCTGAAGGGGCACAGTGGCTGGATGGACACGATCTATTCATGTGAAAATTTCATAAAGATGGAGGGAAAAGATGGGGTATTGCCACAACCAACTCAAGTGAGAGTGTCAACTCTGTCTACAAGGCCGTTCGTGCACTGCCAATCTCTGCCATTGCGGAGATGACTTTTTGGAAAACGAATGCATGGTTCGTGAACCGACTCCACTGGGCAAGGACGAACGAGGCACAGGGAAAGGTCCATGCCTATAAAGCCACTGAAGTAATGGATAATGACAATCGCAAGAGCAGTCGACATAGTGTAACCAGTATGAATCGGGCAACTGGTGAGTATAGCGTGACGACCGGACATCGGGAGGATGGTAGACGGGGGGGCCACCGTCATGAAGTTTTGGTCAATTTCAGGACCAAAGTTGGTGAGTGCTCATGCCAGAAGTATCAGGGGAGAGGGTGGCCTTGTTCTCATGCAATGGCCGTAATTAAAAACAGGAGCAAAGACCCCCGTCACGTCGTTAGTCCATTCTTCAATATCGACTCACTAAAAAACACCTATGGACGGAGTTTCCGTGCATTGCCTGATGAAGCTTATTGGCCGCTGTACGAAGGGAAATTGATCGTCCTGCCATTCGGACAGAGGCGTGAACCGGGTCGCCCGAGGAAAAAGAGAATTCAGAATGAAATGGATCAAAGTGGAAGACCACCACGAGGCCCAAGACGATGTTCAATTTGCAAAGTTCCAGGACATGATAAACGAAGGTGTCCAGGACCGATTGGTCCGCAAAATCCGGGTGCTGATGTGCCGGACTCAGCTAATGCGACATAATTTCCGATTATCATTCTTCAAGCTAGTTGTAACTCTTACGTTGCATTTAATTGTGTATTGTTGATTGAACGAATTGGGATTATATCAAGTGAAGAGGAATCGTCACAATAACAATTTGATCAACACTCAATGAAATAAAATAGAAAAAGGGAATAGTTCCAAGTACATAGAGATAAAAATCAACTCAAAATACATCTCAAGGAAGTCCACGAGCTTCAGCGGAACCCACAGTTTTCTTACTCCTTGTACGTTTGCCGACGGGAGTAACAATAGGTGGTGGGGGTGGCAAGTTTCGAATGGCCGAGGTAGTGTGGCGCTCGTCGGTGCTATGTCGGCGGGGAAGCGGCACTTCCGGGGTCGAGCGGGCGACATCGGCGCTCATACGGTGAGGAGTAGGAGGCCACTGCTGATGAGGGAGATTTCATGGGTTGAACTCGTGTTGGCCTGTCGTGGAGGAGCCATCATGCCAAGTCCCAGATGATGTTTGGCGGGGAGATGGGGGGTAGATAGGGCGGGAATCTTAGTATGTTTGGCGGGGATCGTTGTATGAGATCGGGGTGGGATCATATGGGGATTGGTGGAAACTCTGAGAGGATTGATGGTAGGTCGAGCGGGGATCGTAGTATGAGCTTTGGTGGGGATCGTTGTGGTAGGAGGGGCGGAATTCTTGGGATGAAGTCGGGCGGGGAGATGGGGCGGAGGATGGGCGGGGAGCTTGGGTGGAACTCGGTCCGGCACCTTGGGTGGAACTTGGTCCGGCACCATGTGTCACAACCAATGGGGGCGGCACTTTCCACCCCCCATATGGCGTTACGTCGGGCACGTTGGGCCTTTCCCGAACCCTCTTGCTCTTCTTTCTCTCGTATGGTGGTGGGGGTGCGGGGACATCAAGTTGTACCAGAGGTGGTGGGGGTGCGGGCGCGGGCGGATATCTACGATGATCCCGGCCCTGAGCTCTGATACAGCCAAGTAGACTGTTTGCCATCCTCCTGATGAAGCTCACATCTTCATTGCCCAACTCAGTTCTTCCGGTAGTCATATCTTTGATCCGCTCGGCCCCATCAGCCTAAATCACAAAATCAAAAGTTAGAAAGAGATTTAGAGTCATGTAACGAACCGATGTTTGCCGATATCGATCCAAGTATGGGTCATGATACCCCATTCGGCCCACTTGATTTGGAGTGACAATATCCTGTAATTGTCAGTTCTCCCAAATCGCGATGAATTCCTTCAACTTCGTGGGCCAATCGCGAGTACCTTGCCGACCATCTCGGCCATGGAAGGTCCTTTGACTATCGGGGACCTCCAACGGAATGCACTGCTCCGGACCAAACTGACGGAGGCATCGATCCGGCAAGTGCCACTCCACGGTCCCAAAACAAATTAGAGGAACCCTCGTGCACCATTGCCCGATATGACCGGGGAATTGCTGGAGATGCCATTGAACGATGTTCTCCGGGTATGGATCGAAGACGATCTACAAGAAAGAAATGAGTAACGTAAGATTAATTAATTAGAAAAATACATGTAGTCCAATGAAAAAAAATATAAATGGATCGCAGTATAGAAGTTACCTCTTCTTCCCAAAGTCGCTCAAACCTCCTCCGATACTCGTCCAACTTGTGTTGGACAAGGTTGTCGCATGTGGTGTGTCCGAGCCACCTTATTAATAAGACAATAATGAAACTACAATAAGATAAAACACAAGGGAAAATGTGTTATGACTACATGATGGGGTATGAGAAGTTTACCTTGTACCATAAGCTTCACCTCTTAGGGGATGATCGATTGGCCAATCCCTGTCTGAACGTTGGGCCGGTGCAATCCATGGCATATGCTCCCAAACCCAAAATTGGACAATGAACATTGCGCCGCTGACCTCCCTCACAGCTTTTAGAGACGCATTGCACAAGTTGTGGTAGATCATAGCTAGGCAAGCGGATGCCCAACTATACTCCCCCATCTCCTCCCAACTACTGAAGATGATCCTAAGCCATCCACAACTAAGGAGATTGCTTGATTTCTTGGAGAAGAACACTCCTCCGATCATGCCTATGAGATAGACACGAGCATATCTCTCCTTCTCATCCTCCGGACTTTCCTCGGTTAGGGGATGACTCTCGTAATGGTCTCTAAAATACTTCGTCAACCATGTAATTGAGACTTGGTGTTTCCTCATTGGTGGCATGCGATCAGTCGCATCAACGCAACCCTTCACCGGTACTTTCACTCCCAAATGACTGTGGATGAAATGAACCCAACCGGGCATACCGTCACGATCCTCGGGGGGATGATCACTCACGCACACCGGTTTGCCGTCGATGGGCAGATGGGTTAGGATGGCGACATCCTTTAGCGTGATGGTGGCCTCTCCTTCTCTAAAGTTGAAACAATGGGTCTCCTTTCTCCATCTCTCGGCTAATGCGGTGATGAGTTGGCGATCAATTTGGATGCCGTTAAAATGCCTAATCGAGTCTAACCGTGCCCTTTTGAGAAAGAGCAAGATAGCTGGGTGGAATGGGAGCACATTGGTGGTACCCCTGTAGCGGATTATTGTTTGTGCCTCCTAGCAAAAATTTACACGTTAATTATTATATATTAGTAAGGGTTTTTTTTCTTATAACTAAATTAATTAAATTAAATTATGCGACATCAAACAGAATTTTATTATCATAAAAAGACATTTCATATTATCATAAAACAAACGTCCTAAATTAATTAACATAATAACATTGTCAATGAATAATAATTTAAAGAGGTACATACATATTATCGTAAAACAAACATACTAAATTAATTAACATAAATAACATTGTTAATGAATAATAATTTAAATAGAAACATACATATTCAAATGTTTGAAATTAATAAAATTCTTTTCGTGCACATAAAAATAAATCGTATTGGTTGTTTGGTAAATAATTTAATCGTATTGGTTGTTTTAAATAATTTAATCGAATACAAAGCAACACTCGTTAGACTCTTAGAAGAGGTATACATCTTCTTAGAAATGCTGTCTTTTTGACAGAAAAAGGGGGGATCCGAGGATCTCTTAATACCCGATTTTCCCAGGTAATGGGAGGATATGATAATCGGTTAAAACCCCATTTTCTTAGACGTGCATCTCTTTATAAAGAGTCGAAGTAAGTGGCGCTATGTATTCGATTAAATTATTGAAAACCACCAACACGATTAAAAAATCAACATAAATTTATTTTATATTACACTAGGCACATTAACAAAATAAAAGAAGGACAAATGGTGAAGAATTGTATGTACCGGGTGATCGTTCCAAACATCCCTTGACCGATGGTTGGGTTGTTCGTACAAGTCGGTTGGATCCAACGGTCCTTGCTCGAGATAATACCGTTGGTTGTATATATCGACGTCCTCCCCAACCTACGAGTAAATAACAACGAGGTTATTACATAGATTAATTAAAAAACTTATAACAACAACAAAAATTAAACCAGAATAATGAGTACATACCGCTTGAAATTCATCAACATAAACTCCTTCTCCTTGCCACCAATCGGCCATTTTTTCGGCGCAATTCGGACAGAGCTTCGGCTCGGCGGATTTTGAGGAAAAAACCTAAGAAATGTTTTCTGATGGCAGATCGGACTTAGCCGCAACCAACAGACCACTATTACCTAGGCTTTTGGGAGGGGAGGGTTTAGAGAGATAAATTGTAGAGAGAGAAGGAAGAATGGGTTGTGGTGTGAAGAAATGAGAGGGGAAGGGGGGGGGGTATTTATACCCATCAGACCGCACCCTCCAGGGGCAGTCGGGTAATTTTGCCCTAAGGGAAACCGCACCCTCCCGATGCGTTTTGCGCTTCCCTAGGGTTGACCGCATCTCGGGCGTGCGATCTGCATTCCTTGGCGTGGATCGCTACGCTGGCAAGCGTTCAGCCGCCCGATCGCCCCTCCATCCAACGGTCTCGAAGACCGTTCCGCAGCAGGAATAAATCGCACCCCCAAGTGCGTTTTGTGAACTGGAACGCACCCCTATGATGCGTTTTATAAGTAAAACGCACCATTCTGGTGCGGTTTACTTATAAAACGCATCTTAGGGGTGCGTTCCAAAAAAATTGGTGCTATTTCTGTCAAATTTTTCATATGGGTGCTAGTTTTGTAAAATTTTTTTAAAGGTGCTATTATTGGAAAAAACTCTATTTTGAGTTTTAATGGGTTGGTGGATTGGATTGAGAATTGCCACCTCTAAACACACTTCAAAGTCTAATGATTGATAATTCACGAAGATCTTTGTAGAATATAATGAAAGGGGGCTTACTTGATAGCTAGGTTTTACAATGTACAATCAATGTGATTTCCAAAACTTTCACATTTTAAAAACATGTTTTATAATTTGTAAACATTGATTTAGTTCTCTATATCATTTTTTCCCCAGACGGATCTACCTTAAGTAAAATCAATCCTAGCCACTACTTAAACCCATGCGGGGCATAGGGCGGCAGGTTGCCAAAAGAAGCACGTACCATACCAGTAACAAAATTCCGATGAAATCTAAACAAGTAATCAACGAGATAATCATCTCTCCTATAACGTGTAGTTGATTCAACACCTCTCAGATTCACCTTGCACAATGAGCTTTTGGTTTGGTTCCATTACACTTTATCCCGTCTTTAGACACACCAGATTAGAGAAGCACCCAAGTAGACATTAAAAAGGGAGTTGCAGAATCGGAATGGATGAGTTACCAACAGTATGCAAACGGATTTAAGTTATTATGGTTCTTCCATTGTGACATCATTTGTACACCAACCCCATGATTAAGTAAGAAGAACATAATGAGAATGTACAGAGTTCCCATGAACTGGTAAAAGAGGCCGTCATGGCTCAGCTGGCAGATACTGACGCCATTCATCAGGTGTCCCTTTTCTCCTCCTTAACATCCTTAGTGCTGCACCTGTTAATGGTATGGCAAGTAAGTCGTAATCTTTCGGGGCCTGCAAAAAGATCACGGCTTTATGATCTCATTTTCTCGTCATAGACCTTGTTCAACTTCCAAACAATTAAGTATTTGTCAATTTTTTTTGTTGTGAATTTGATCTACAGCTCTTGCTGGATTGTTATAGGAGAAAGTTAGGTACCTTGGGGAGCTTTTTCAGCTTCATATTTACTTCATCTAGAGTCTTCTGACCCTTCTTTGAGTTGCACTTGGAACAAGCAGTAACCTGTTAAAATATGAAGGAAGCCACAAAGGTAAGAGTTAATAGAACCTAGTTCTCATCTTCTCTTATTACTAGCAGTAACAACTAGCCAGGACAGTAAAGGACAATGTGTTGGGTCATTTAGTTGCATTATAACTCTGAATCTTCATATCACTGAAAATGTCCACCCTTCATCATATTGTAAGTTCTCTGAAAACAACTTCGAAATCTATGCGAAGTAAGAGAAGGTCAAACCTAGAGAACATCTTGTGTTGTGTATATAATTATATATCGACAAGACAGGAAATATACGGCATACCAGATTCTCCCATTTCCACTCTCCTCCTCGTGAAACTGGAAATACATGGTCAATGGTCAAGTTCTCACTTGAAGAACAGTACCTATGGCAATAGTGATATTAATTTCCAGGGAAGTAAACTTTAACAAAGAATTTCAGTTCTCAGCCATGCAAAAGCATTGTTATGATGAAGCAAGATGGTTGCATAGAACAAATCTCTGGAGGTGGATTAGGAAAGGTTAATGGTAGCAAGCAGTTGGGAATACAAGATTTTATCATGAACAAACTCCATAACGTGAACCTCTAGATTCAGTTTCAGCATTTCAAGTTATATTGGGAGAAGTTAATAAGCACATGCTAAAATTGACTTATACTGTCTATACTTAAATCATTTTACTGATTAACCAGGAAACAACAATCAGCAGACAACTTACTGACACACATAGCCGTCGCGGTGCAATATATTTTTCCGGCTAAGCGTGTTTTTTATTCTTCGCCTTTTAACAACCTGCAGCAGATGTGGAACCTGAAAAGGAGAGAGTATATGGTATAGATCATAGATTATACAGCTCCAAGAAGTTTCCCGATTTATGAGAAAGCTAGAGGCAAAGAGGACCGTGAAAAGCAAATGACCAGCAAAAAAAGAAGAAAACAAATGAAAGCATTTTTAATTCCATACCCTCAATACTGCAGGTATGTAGTATGAACCGCTAGGAGAGTTTACTGTTCGATCATAGTATTCTAACACATCAGCCTGGACATTAGAGAGTAAAGAACTCAGAAAGTCGTATTTGCAATCATAAGAATATGTTGCAGCCTTTGAATTAATGTTGGAGATAGGCAGAAAAGAGAGAGTATATCAATCAATCAATGTAGTGCAATTAAGAAAAACAGGTGAGAGGAAGAACAGATCAAGTCACAAGGAGTGATAAGAGCTGAGCATATATGCTTGCAAAACCTACTGGAGCAAACTGAGGTTTGAAGTAACACCTTCAGTAATGCTCACTGTGGTTCTCCTCATGGTAAAACCCATTGTTTCCATGAGAGAATAATAGCAAAAACTGCATTATGAACTTAACCTAATTGGACTTGGGGGGATCACATCAGTCCAACCTTCTCCATAAACTCCAAACATATGGCGCGCTTCCAGCAGACAACATTGACAGGCCTGGTGCAGGACAATAAAATCAGGATTTACCGACTGACAAATCCATGCAAAGTCATTTGGACGAAAGATAACATGGTAACTCAATCAGGAACTATAGTGGCAAGAAAACTAATCATCAAGTACAGTGAGTCTATCCTCCCTACAGATTTCAACGTCATCATTATAATGTGCAAGCTTTAGACTTTTGCCTATCACCAGATCAATGCATGCTATGAAAAATGCGAAATACAAGAAAATTTGCGAAAGAATATAAGTGGATTATTGAGCTTTTTCAGATGGGAAACCATGAGCACATCTTTTCAACTACGACTCCACAACTCACTACTAACCAACCAGAATCCAGATAGCAATCAAGCACTTTTATCCGAAGTCTTCAAAGCATATAGGCATTGAGTTCCAAATTAATCACCCCGGATAACAATGTTCTTCGTTGCATTCCACCACATCTGTAACTTTTTGTTCAGAAACTTCCCCTAAAACTACCTGTTTCACTTCTACTTTTGTCCATATTGAAATTTGATACACATGGGTTCTGCATCCCTCCAGATACACCCAAGGAAATGTAACCTTGTCTGGATAACTAAAAATAATGCAAACTCAACTTCGATCCCCAATTGCCAAGTTATGGTCCCGCCTTTCTTTCATTACACCAACCAAGAAGAAACTATCACTACCTTGGGCCATTAAATCTCTTGACTTAAGGCATTAAAACCGAAGAAGCATATGAAAAGAGCACCACTTTCCTGTTCTCTCACAAAGTTCTTTCAATTCCCACCTCAGGATCAAATTTCATAGCACATAATTAACTCCCAACGGCCAACGGCACAATGCTTGGCAAGTGATCCCAAAACAAGTACTTCAGGCATTCAAGCAAAATTGATCCAGTAAAGGCTATACAACAGAAGTTTAGACAGTAGCACAAACAAGTTCAAGTTGAAAGGCTCTCATCTTGCATGCATAAGAAACCAAGAATGAAGAATCTAAAAGACAGCAGAGCCTACACAAAGAATGGAAATGAAATGCATGAATTAAGGGCAGGGGAAATTAAGCTGACCTGTAAGAGATATCCAAGACCAAGCCTCTAAAGCAAGCCAATTCATCAGTATCAAAACCAGTCCCGTAAAAATCATCAATCTCATCATCATAACTCCCACCGTCGCCCTCACTCCCACTCTCGCTCTCGCTCTCACTCTCGCTATCGCCGCCACTACTCAGCCTTGCTTCCGCATAAAACTTGCTTCTGGTTCTGGGTTTGTCACTAGCGGAGAAAACATGTAGCTTAGTAGTAGCAGAGCCTAAAAACTTGAGTTTTCCATTGTGGAGATGAAAAGATCTGAACCCATCGCCAAACGCACCGCCCACTAGCTTATAGCGACCTCCGTCGCTGTTCAACAGCAGTTTCAGGCGCCCTTGAGCTGTGAATTGAGCCATCGTTCAACTTCAGCAACTGCTGCTGAACTCAAAGAGTAGTTGTGGGTTTCGCTGTGTAGCGGTCTTGGTAGAGATTTGTGATAACTGATATGCAATTCAGAAGTTATAGCGACCATTTTGAAGAGAAGAGGAGGGAGACATTGTCATTGGAAGTTGGAAAGAAGTGAAAGAAAGAAATATCTGTGGGTGGAGTGAAGAAAAGGCTTCACGGAAGGAACCATCGCCACACAACCGAGGAATATCTCTTTCTTAGCATTTTCATTTTTCAGCTGGATTATTAATCACATCTTTGCCATCCCCTGCCTTCTCTTTTCATGCCCACATTTTGCCAATGTGCTATGAAACTTGTGCTATTTTAAGTCACTCTACTATATTGCTTTAGCCAAAACAACCTATCACATTCTACAAAACAAGTGTTTGTATTATGTCAATATCCATTTCAATCCATTCATATAAACACGATTTGATAACCCATTGCTTAGTAACGAAAATTGAGAGAAACTAATAGCTCTGTTTTAGTCTCAATCCTTCTAGTAAGTAGGGGGTTCAATTCAAGAATCCTTAGCAAACTTGAATCAATCATGTTCAAGATCAGAAAAGGAACAGTTTGTTTCTCCAACAGCTACACGTTTCCATCTAATAACTGCGATCCGACACCAAAATTGGAACCCGTTTCTTCATTTCTTTTTTACTTCCCTTCGTTCTTCTAGGATTGAGTCTATCAGAACAGTTTGGCACATATAACAGAAAACTGTCCCAGATTTGGCGGGAATAGCCCCAGATTGACCTAATTACAAACATCAACACTCCCAGCCACCCAACTCTTAAGAACCCCATCCCCCCTCCTGTTTCAATGGACAGTTGCCAATTCCGGAAGACCTCATCCATCAGAAAATCTCCAATATGCTCTCCATTCCCAGACCACCAGACCAAGAGCTCCGTGATATCAAAGCCAAATCTGAATCATACAGAGAAGAACATTATTGAAGCACTGCCGTGAGAGTTAGTTTTGAGTAGCAGAGAGAGGGGGGTGTGAGCATACCATTGCTGGACTTTCCGAAACTCAGTAAGCACAGGGTATATGTTCTCAAAGGCTGTGTATGTCTCATCTCTAACCTGTAGTGTCATGAGAACGATGCACAAGTCATTTCACAATGCTGATGCACAAAGAGTAGAAGTACAAGATATAGGTATATATACACGGAAGCTCACCTTAGCTCCTGTTATCACGATTTTGCCTGAGACAAAAATGAGAAGTACAATCTTGGGTTGTTTCATTCTATAAATCAGTCCTGGGAACAGCTCCGGCTCGTACTGCATTTAAGTATAATTTGGTTTCATTTGAGTTATAAAGAACAATGGAATCATAAATAGACTCCACGTGTGACATGAACTTAAGTTCCGTGCATCAGATTGAAACATACACTTGAGAAAGCACCATGAGAGTACGCCAGACCCTCGAGTCTAATTGGGAACTTCACATCACATGAGCCAACTATGTTCTGAATCTTGAAGTCCTATAAAAACATTTGGGAAAAAAGGGTAAGCAGCAAGGCAGGCAAATTATTCCAGACCCACGTGACCAAAAGGAAGAAAATTGTTAAGAAAGGGAGGAAAGAAAACCTTGAATTTCGCTGGAAAACCAAGCTTCTGGATGATTCGAGCATACTGGGGAAACAACATTTGCACATCAGTTTAACAAGATTGATTAATCAAGCGCAACCGAAAGGCAGGTTAGATGTGACCCACACACACCTTTCTGGCTGCCAATTTCGACTGCTGTTCACTTTTAGCACCGGTGCATACCTGGTAGTTCATGGAAAAACAACTGAAGTATATCACACACCAACAAAGAGCTAAAGAGAAAAAATGGACACTTTGCATATGTTATTCCACTTTCAGAAATGGAACAGTTCCCAGTCAACTGGGTCATAATATTCTACTAGGCTCAGGGGGAAGGGTATTGATGATGAGAACAAACATACTGTTTCATCAAACATCATCCTATAAGGCTATAGCATGGACTTATGCATGCATATGACAAGTCAATTAACTTACAAAGGTGGCAAAATAGATAAATCATAAATCAAGTGGCCTACTTTAGAATTAAAACAATGCAACCATTGGGGAGAGCAGCAAGGAATAGCAACGACGCATGACTAAAAGCAGCAAGCTTGAGAAGCTCAGGTGGGGAAGCTTACCATTTTCCCCGAGGCAAAGATAAGTGCCGTGGTTTTAGGTTCCCTGATCCTCATGATAACAGCAGCAAAACGCTGCAGAGAAACACTGCTTAGTAAATCAAGTTGCCAAAAGGGTCAACAACAAGACATACACAGAGACCTCAGACGTTCCACAAGCATTAATCAAAAACCCTTTGGAACATACTTTAGGGTTATATTCTGCATTACGAGCTTGCAAAGCGATTTGCTTTAGATCCAATTTGCAATCCAAGTTCACTGTCGACACAATGTTCCTGAAGATGAGGTAACAACAACCCATGTCACTCCTACCCATAACAGCAGCGATCTCAAGGAGAATGACGTATTAACCCACGAGGTTCAGATCTGTAGAGAGCTTGGACGAAAGAAACTTACTGTAGGGTGGGAACAATGCCAGAAGGGTGCTTGGAAAGATCCACTGGTTGGCTCCCTTCCAAGCCTCCTTGTTCCGCCATATATCAGGTTTTTTCTTCCCTGAATCCGTTTCTCAAAAAAAAAAAAATACCCAGAACACAAAATCAAATCCTGTTTCTTTTTTCCTTTTTCCAGATTAGGGTTCTCTTTCGATTCTCTTTTTGCCCCTTTTCCACCCACAAATATGAGAAAACGGACTCTACCCACGAAAAGTAAACCCACAAACCGATCAGAGGAAGGATCAAAATCGCGAAAGTGGGAACAAGTTAGGGTTCCAGGTTACGAGCGATCGTGGGAATCTTGCAACCGATTATCGAGTGGTACAGTGATGAGGATAAGAGATCCGAATTGAGGAGGGAAAAAGGAAAGGGGGGAAGAGGGGGGGGGGGGGGGGGGGGGGAGAAGATTTCGAAAAGACGGTAGTTTTATAGGTTCTTGAAGGATTTATAAGAAGGAAGATCTGTCTGTTGGGAGAGGATTGGCGAGAGGATTTGGGATTTTGAGGGTTGGCGTTTGAGAGATCTGAGAAAAGTGAGGGGGAGAGGAAGTCTTGATGGCGATGAGGAGAGAGAGAGAGAGAAGGCGCTGGGGAAAAGGTTGAAGCGGTTTCCCCTTTTTTGTACCCAGGCTAGCTTATATATAGTGCCGCTGGATCAGACAGGTTGTGAGAGGAGGATTACCGGCTGGTGCCGGTTACTGGGGGTGCTTTCGGAATTTCCTTGTGTGGGGTGAGACTGGGCAACGGGTGAGTGATATTTTGTTCTTGGGTAGTTATCATAAATGGTCACAAACGTATTCACTTTGTACAAAACGGTCACAATCCTTTAATTTTGCACATTTCGGTAATAAAGGTTTGAGCAAATAACAAAATGGTAAATCCATCCAATTCCGTCCAAAATTCCGTCCTAGATCTCCACGTCAGCATGACACATCAGTGTAAATAATAATAAAGAAATGGCTAATCAACCCACTTAACCCGACAATCCAACCGGTCAGATTAAACCCTTAACCCATCTCACCTCTCTCTCTCTCTCCCCTGTTTATATGTATCTTAATCACTTGTTTCGTTGCTAATCCTACAAATTACTGCTGCAGAATCCAATACGTCGATCGACGATCGCCACTGATTGGTTGGTCAGTTTTTCCAGTTGGGGTCGGCGTTCTTAGATCTTCAAGAAATCCAGGTATCAAATTGGAGAAAAATAAAATAAAAAAGCAGCAGATGGATAATCATCAACCACCGCCTCCTTCTTCTTCATCGGCGGCGGACTCTAGCGCTGGCAACAGCAGTAGAGATCAATACCTCAAAAGTCTCAATAAGCTCTCCCACAAGATCTCCAAACCCGCCATCCCAAAGAAGACTTTCAATTAACCATCCAACAACAGCGATAACAACGACAACAACTTCAATCCTCCACTTCCTCCCCCGCCGCGGATTCCCCCTTCCTCCTCCCAACCGCCGCAGAGCCAGAACCAGCCGCCAGTCTACAACATCAACAAGAGAGATTTCCACAACGTCATCCTGAAGCTCACCGGATCCCTGCTCACGAGCGCTTCTCTGCTCCGCCGCCCATTCACGCACCCAAGACCCAGAGCTCTCGCCTGCAGCGGATTCACCCTCCACCAATCACCAATCGCCCCCCTCCAATCATCAACAACCGTTCCGCATAGAAATTACGGTTCTAAAGCTTTGATTAGCCGCGTAGAAATTACGGTGGGTAACAGAAGCCAACTCGCTTAATGATGAATTCATCTTCTACCCAGGGTTTTCGTTCCCCTTCAATTAGCGCAGTGATTCTCGCTTCGTAATTCTCGAACGCAGCAGTTATGAATGGCGTATTCCCCTCTATCGTCGTCGCTGTCGCTCCTCAGTCTGTGCAGACACCGGCCGGGTGGTAGACGATGGGGAATGAGGAGAAGAAGGCGGTGGTTCACGAAGAAGTGAAGAGGATGAATAAAATTCCTGCCAACAGCAGTTATGCCCCCCTCCAATCATCAACAACCCTTCCGCCTCTCCTCGCCACTTTCGTTCTGGCTCTCTCCCACAAAGCTTTTTTTTTTACGGGCTCCCACAAAGCTCGATTTTGGGGGGGTAATAGTCCAATTCGGGTCCAGATGGGTAAAGGGTTTAATCTGGCCGGTTGGATTGTTGGGTTAAGTGGGTTGATTAGCCATTTTTTAATTATTATTTATACTGACGTGTCATGCTGACAAGGCGATCTGGGATGGAATTTTGGACGGAATTAGACGGATTTACTATTTTGTTATTCGCTCAAACATTTATTACCGAAATGTGCAAAATTAAAGGATTGTGACCGTTTTGTACAAAGTGAATACGTTTGTGACCATTTATGATAACTACCCGTGATATTTTCCCTTGTTCTCTGATTTGGACTATTGGGCGGGCTGCATTCAGTTTTCGTGTTGGGTGGATATCATGCAAAACAATCTTCCTAATTTTGGGCTTTACTGGAATTCCGCTCCACGGGCCCAGTATATGAAGAATGGCCAATATTACCAGGGGTGTTCAAACGGTTTGGTTACCATGGTAACCGTTTTAACCAGTACTATTTGGATAATTTGGTTTGGGTAATTTGAATAATTGGTTTGGTTTGGTTAAAGTTTTTAGATTGTTTGGTTTAGGTGGTTTGGTTTGGTTTGGTTTCAGACACTCCTAACCAGTCAAACCAAATTAACCAGTTAAGTAATTAGTCATATATTAACATTTATTATATACACATACTTAATACTTTGCATAACCACTCAAGAGTTAACGTTCATCCCTTTTAGACTCATAAAATATAAAGCTCAATATTGCTCATATAGTGTATATTTGTATATGTAAAATGTAGACCACAACATATGGACGCCTAATTTAGATAAATTTCATACATTATGATGGATGAAAATTTGAAAGGAATGTCATTTTCAGCCTATGATAATTGCTAAGAGACTAAGTCAATTTACACAAACACAACAATTCATTAACCCATACCATTGTCATAATTTTTTTGTTAGGTGAATACTTCTATACTAATCGTAAGATAATTGTCTTAGTTGCATGTATTTTTGTTAAGGGTCAACTATAACTACGTGTTGATTGTTATGTTTTATTCATTATATAAATTCCGAATTGTTGCATTAACCGAAAAAATTTCATCGTCAATGATAATGTGATTTTATATTGGTTAATCTGGTTAACCAATTAACCAAACCGATTAAACTTTAGTTTGGTTAATTTGGTTGTTGTATTAGTTTGGACGATTTGGTTATGATATTGTATTCCATGGTTAATGGAATTTATCCTTATTTGGTTTGGTTATAACCATGGTAACCATTTGAACACCCCTAAATATTACGGTGCCGCCATAAAAACTGCGGTATCGATGATGCTGATTTTTATTGGGTCATGTAGAGCTAATGCCTAATGTAACACTAGCATTGGGCCCGCCCGTTGGCCGGATGAATTAAATAGATAGTAATTACTTGAATTATTTATTTGGTACCGTAAAAGAATTTCACCTCATACAACGTCATACCTCCATCACTAAATTCACATCTCTGCTATTAGTATACTCTTTCTTCTTCTCGTGCATATCACTGAATGCAAAAATTTAACGGCCAAATATTTTGAATTATGAAAAATTCCATTTTCAATAACTTCAATTTACCAGTACCTGTCCTAAACTTTGTTTGATATCCCTCTTCTTCATCCTTTATTATCTTCAAAACTGTGTACCCACTTATGGGGTTCGTGATATTGTAATTAGTGAGCTTGATCTGAAAATTTAACTTCATGCTCCCAGTTTGTGTGGTATAAGACAGTGAAGGTTCTATCATTTGTCACTATCTTTGAGTACTTTCTCAAAAAACATTAAAATCCAGCTTACTTGCGATACATAACAATCAAGTAAGATTAAACAAATGTTCTCTACAACTCACATTTAATCCTGAATCTATAAAATAACAACAATTGAGATACATTATTTGGTTAAATACTTTATATTTTAGTGGGTACATTGTTTTCTATCTAATGAATGAACTTGAGGTTATAAACAATAAGAGTAGAGGTAGATTGTTATCTAAGTACTGTTGTCTTTGATGTTGTTTTACAATTCTTATAAAATTACTCATCATAATCTCATTAACTTTTATTTGGCACGTTTCAATTAACATGGTTTTTCTAACCCATTTAAAATCGAATTTGAAACGAATGAGATATAGTTCGCTAAACTCCCGAGAAATTGAAAATCCTTTAACTATAGCTCTTGATTTATAAGGTTATGCACCAAAATTATATCCCTTTTACTTGGTTGTTTGAAGATCGTACATGAATATTTTTTTGTCAATAAGATGATTCTCCAAGATGAATGCATTTTTCGAGGCGTAGAATTAATAAATATATTACTTAATAATAGTAGTATGAATTAACTTAAAAAACTCAAAATGACACTAAATCAGTTATAACGTAACAACATAATATGTTAGTGTCAAATGAAGTTTTGATAAAAATTATTATCAAACTAATATAATTCTCTTACTAATATTTGATAAAAACCAAGCAAAGTTATGAAAAAGAAAGCAAACAAAGTTGTCGATTTGCCGCAATGGTAAAAGAAAAATATACATCATAATCAAGATCTAAGGTGGTATGATCTCATAATCTTTTATCGTTTCCCCAAAAAAGAAATTAAGAAAGAAATTATGTAACTGTTGGTTTCAAACTTTGAACTTCTAATATCTAGATGGAATTGCGATCTACATTCATCACTCTAAGAGAAAACCAATAGCTAAAAGAAAATTTGATAAATAGTAATTGATGGTTATATTCATAAACCTCCTTATCATTATCAGTTCTCATGAACGCGTTGAATTTTTATTTTGTATATGTTTTATACGAAACCTCAAATCCAATCATTGAAAAATATTTGGTTTGCTTAGTTAAGTTATTAAGAATTAGTTAATTAGCAAAATCCATAAAAATTTGTCTCAAACACTATATAAGAGTTAACACATGAAGCCAATTAAAAAGAGAATCCTAAGCTAAGGCAATAACCAATTAACCATACGTAGTTCTCTGCCCGGGGAAAATATATTTGAAGTAGAAGGACAGATATATCCTTCCTTGGAATGCGCAGAGAGCTTTGTTTTCTAATCTAACCTCCTTCCCTCCCGGAACGTACTTGTATGAGTGTGTAGATTGATTGAATTCATCTAACTCAATCCCAAATCCCAATACTAATCGAACAAGTTGGCCGAACCCTACCATCGTCAAACTAACGGGGTGTCTTCCTTTGATGGTTTTCTTTTTCCATTTAGTTTTCATTTAATTGCATTCGTTTTTCTCCGGAAATAAACAAGCAAACGATGTCATTTCTTGGCGCCATCCTCAATCTCTCGCCTTCCGACTGTGAAGCACTTAAACTGGTCCGGTGAACTCTACCGTTGTCGATCCAAAATCCAAACCCTCTTCTCGTTTAAATAGGAGACTAGAAGAAGACCGTTAACAATAAAAGGTGAGGATAAAAACAAACTCGAAATGTTAATCGTCGTCTCCTCAATCTCCCTCTCCGATGGCCTATCAAAATCACTTTTGACGACTCCGTTGTCGTTCAAATCCCAAGGTCCACCTAATGAACTTGGTTGATCATTCTCCGTTTCCTCCATTTATTCTGCATAACATAGCCATCGATTCCTGCGTCGTCACCGTCACTCTGTCTTTGTCACGATACCAGATGACCCATAGTCAAAGAATAATAAAGCTAACTCACGTTGTGTCATCCCCATCGTTGTAAATTTTCCCTGTCGATTGAAAAAAATACTGGGAGTTGTTTCCACCATGGGCGATGCCTTCTAGTCTATTGCTGAATGCTTGGATTTGATGCTCGTGTGTTGTTTTTGGGGGGTGTTCTTCTGTTTCGTCTTACTTGTTGTGTCTTGTCAGAATTAGGGGTGTAAACTTGCCCCTAAAAATCCACTAACTCGCCCCGACCCTGAGGGTCGGGCTGGGTCAGTTTGTCTACCAGGTCAGTTTAGGGTCAAGTCATCTTTTGACCCTGTAAGGATCGGGTAGGATCGAGTCAGTTTAGAGACAGGTCACTTTTTGACACTGTGACCTTTATATATGAAATTCCGCATACCAACACATGGAGATATTTGCAAACTTTTAAAAGTTTAGGGACTAACTTGTAAAAAAAATTGGGTACCAAAATGTAATTTTACCATAGAAATTTAAGGACTGGTTTGTAAAAAATTAAATTTTAGGTACTAAATTGTAAGAAAAATAATTTAGGGCACCAAAACATAATTTGTAAAAAATAAGTTTGTTGATTAGGGTCGACCCACCGACTCGACTCTCCCTGACCCGCCCCGACCCTAGAGGGTTAGATAGGTTCAAGAAGGAAACAGGGGCGGGTCGAGTCAGTTATACATCTTGACCCCTTCAGGGCCGGGTCAGCCAGGGTTAGAGGCGGGTCAGTCCTAGTCAGAATAGTATAGAGTTTAATAGGAAGACTAATTATTGCGAGTTGCAACGAGTTCCTGATTCGCAGTGAGAGGCATACGAACCTAGAGTAATGGCAACGAAACTTCAAGGAAAGGTTTAAACAATCCAGTGACTCATTCTTTAGCATTCATTTTCTGGTTTAAGCAATCTGGTGACTCATTCTTTAGCAATTCAAGAAATGTTTAAGGGGTAAGGAGAATTAGCTGCCTAGAGTGAATTGGTCCCAACATGCAAAGACATACATAAATATCATACCAACAATACATAGGGTAGTTTTGAGCTAGTATTTCATTTATTCTCTAGAATCAAAAAAACCTCAAGTTGGATTAGAAATGCCCAGAAGCTAGGAGTCAGAGGCCTTGTTTTCCTCTTAGATCAATGAACCAAGGCTTGCATCATCCACATTATTGGATTCGTTCTCTTTCCAAAGTGTTTGCGTCAAGGCCAACACTATGAATATGTTTGTTAAGGTGAGAAGCGATTCAGCTCCACCAAACAACCAATCCACATTAGCCAAAGAAGTTCCATATTGCACCTTTGATGTCTCAAATACACCATAATTTATTATCCGGACATCATCTAGAGAGTTAGGCCTCTCAAACAAGCGATCGAATTGAATTAGAGAAGACGATAAAAGGTTATAATAAGCTAGAATTGAACATTCATCCATCATCCACAACATATGAAGGAAGAAAATCAGGCGTGATTTGCGGGGTTTGGGCCCCACAGTTTTGAGTAGTTTAATCGGGCTTTGCTAGAAAAAATTAGATGTCGGATATTTGGAGGAATCTTATTCCTTATTAGCTTTGATTTATACAAGGAAACACTTTCCAAAAGGGTCATTGTTAATGACAAGTAGTGGATCATGCTCATCGTGGGGATGGAAAAATATCTTCTATGGTTGCTAGCTGTTGAAGAGGGGATTGCGATGGCAAGGTACATGAAAAAATATAGAGATTTCCAAGGTGAACCCTCTCCCTCCTAGGGTTCTGACTCATGCTCCTCATTTGAGCGGAAAAATGGTATCCACATTGATAAAGTCGGGTGACGGTGACAGGTGTGTTGATTGTCTCCAAGTTTAATTTTCCGCTAGAAACAATAAGGGGAATTTAATTCATAATGCTACCAAGAGAATTAGTGGATCATAGATCATTGTGGCATGAGGATGCATTTGGTCAATATACGGTTAAGTCATGGTATCACCTTATTATGAGGCTAAGTTGTTGTATGGGTTGCTGGAAGTATGAGAACAGCTTGATGGACCGAGCTTTATGGAAGAAACTTTGGCAATATTCAATCCCACCCAAGCTTCAGTTTTTCCTCTGGCAAGCTCTCTATTGAATTCTTCCTACAATAGACGCTTCACATTTAAAGGAAGTAGAGATCTTGGAGTACATTCCTATATGTTACGGAAATTCGGAGACTATGGAGTACTTGGTACTTCTTTTCCTTGTGGCAGTGGATTTATGGAAGGCGTCTAGGTTTTAATATGAGATTGTGAAATTGGATGTTTGGAACTTTTGAATATTACTTAATCGGTTGTAGGTTCGACTGTCATGCATTCGACGTTTTGATATGTACATTTGACGATTTACTTCGAGGTAGCTCACATTTGAAGAGGATCGTTTTAATTTTGGATGCGGAAGGGGAGCATAGTGATGGCACGTGAGGGTTGTTATGCAATTATGGAGGATTCAAATTTGGTGGGGGCTTATGGCAATTCAGGATGCACTATAGTGGTGTCGACAAGTCGAATTGAGTTGGTATATTTTAAAGGGGATGCTAAAGGAGTGATTCAGAAGGATAATGCACCATTGGTTCATGATAGCAGTAGAGGAGCGGTGCTACAAGAGGTGCATTGGTTGAAAAGTCTTATCCAGGAGTTGTGATGTGGTTTGTAGGATGACAGAACAATAGGGTAGCCTATAAGATGCATCAAAAGGCCCTCTCTTTGCTTCATGATTACATGAGGCATTTTTTTGTTTTGTTTTTTCCCCCTGCATTTGGCTCTTATCATACTTGTAAACGTTGATCTTTATAATTTTGTTTGTAAAGTAATCTATATTTTTGTAAGAAAATAAGAGAAACACATCAGGTTAAGTTTTGGCTAAATTACATGTTTGGGAACTCAAATTATACAAATCTTTCATGTTTGCCACCCGAATTACTTTTCTTTCTTATTCGCCACTAACTTTACGAATCGTTTCACCGTTAGTCGCCAACCGTCTATCTACATTAGACTCCGTTAACATCGTCAAAATTTTGATGATGTGGCAAATTGATTGTTGAATGGACTGACAAAAAGGATCTCAACATGCTGATTTAGTATTTGCGGCCATTAAAAGCCCACCACGTGTCCTCTAAATTAATTAACTTATTTATAGTTGGAAAGAATTTGGGTTTTAGTTTCCTTTTCTATTAATTACTTTTAATAAAAAAAATATACAATTAAAACAACGGTCTGCCTGCCGCTTCATCTCCCCAAACATCACTGAACTCGTCCCCACGTCGCGTAGCGCCGACTAGGAGCCAACGTTTTCTTCTTCTTGAAGCACCAGATTCCTCACCGTCGTCTTCTTCTTTTGGATCTCATCATGCTCGAGACTAGACCCAATCTTCCCGACGGTGCTCTCGACGGTTGGATTAACGAGGTAGTTGGATTGGAGGCGTCATGTGACCAAATCTGAAAAAAAGTCGTCGCCGACCATCGAAAAATTCGTCGGTGGGACCATAATGCTCACAAAGCTACCATCGGTGGCGAGGCTATCTTCTGGGATTTCATCCTCTGCTTCCGCTTCAACCGACGAGAAGGAAACAGGGAGGAGAGGGAAACCAGCGAGAAGGAAGGAAGTGATGTGGAGGGTCAGATGTGAAGGATGTGATATAGGTTTTTTGATCTGTCAGTCCGGTCAGCATTCCATTTGCCACATCATAAAAAATTTGATGGTGTTAATGGAGTTTAACGGAGATAGACTGCGGGTGACTAACGGTGAAACGATTCATAAAGTTAGTGGCAAATAAGAAAGAAAAGTAAATGGAGTGGCAAACGTGAAAGATTTGTATAATTTGAATGACCAAACATGTAATTTAGCGGTTTTATATTTTTGTGCTAAAAGCTTTTGGTTAGTATTAATTAATATGTTTATGTTTGGGTGAAGGTAATTTAAGACTAAGAATTTCGGTATGCAAAAATGAAGTAAGAAAATCTGTCCAGAAAAAATATACACTAATATACAAAACTAAAATCTCGTCCAAGATATTTTGTACAAATAAAGGTTGTACTCGTTGTACAAAATAGTATGTACATAATGAGTTGTATGCATTGTTGTTAAGTCCTAGCTGAATCGGCCGAGCGAATCGGTTAAAACAGGACTCGGCCATCAATGTGGCTCAGAACAGAGAAAGGGCCGCCTCATACCAATCGGTCGATGAGCGGCCAAAATGGTTTACCGTTGGGATTGCTTGAACCATCCGACTGGTTTTTAGCGTGAAGGTCGTCGATCTTCCTCACACATAACACCCACTCTAATGGTGGCTCTACCTTCGCGTTGGCAGCTCTTTTAGAGAACACGACCCATTTGAATCTCTGGGACGGGAGCAGATCATATAAAAATGATGCATTGATCTTTTTTTAATCTCAGATAGAGAAGCAGTGAGATCGAGAGAGAGAAGTAGAATCGTTCATAAGAAGAAGAAAAAAAGGAGAACCAAAGAGGAAGAGAAACAACATTAAGGAGGCCATGTTTAGATATTGTAGTTTTTTCTTGTTTAATTTCCTTATGAAGAGTGATTCTTGTTTTGAGAAGCGGGAAGAAGAGGAAATAATGGGGCTACAGTCCAATTTTTGTTTTGAGAAGTGGGGGGAAAATGAGAGAATGAGAAAGAAGGGGATGTCGGCTGTAAATTTTTTGGTTGGGTTTTCTTTCTACTACAAGAGAATTTATATAATGCAACTCAAATTGACTAAAATACCCCTCTATTTTCAACAAAATACATGTTCCTGTTAGCCTTTCCCAAATGAAGATCACCAAAAATGTCCCCCCTCCCTAGACTCAAACTCACGACCCCCATTTCAACTATTAAAATTTAGTTCACTCTGGTTCATACTCTGGTTCAGTTTTGACAACATTGGTTACTTGAAAAAAAGTACTTATTGTACATAAATATAAAATCATAAATGTATCGGTTTTATAAAACCTATACTTATTTACGAACGTCATTTTCCCCCAAAAAGTATATAAAATTGGATGTCATCTTGTAGATAATAGCAAAATGATTTTTTTTGAAAAAATAATTAAAATCATAGTTAAAATGAAGGAGACCCGGTATTTAAAATGTAAAAAGGAAAAAAATAAATCTGATAGGAAAGAGAAATATAGAGAGGTAGGGGGCTGAATCTGGTTCATCTTTTTGTTGATTCTTAAAACGTCTCGCCTATATTACTAGTCGTCATATCAATTTGATTTCTTGTACTTTTTCTTCCCATATCTTACAATCTAATGATTATGATTAATTTTTTCATGTGTTAAAGTGTCTCTCTTTTGATACCCTAGCTTGACTTGAATTATGTTTAGTTATGGACTAGGGATCAACTAATTTAGGGGCTCCCTTAGTCAATTGACCAAATAAATCTCGACCATCTCTTTTTCTCCCATATGATCTAGTAGCTCAAATTATGTACTAATTTATATAGAAGCTAACATTGCAGACCTTTTGAGTAAGCCCTAGGAGACATTGATGCTTAAGGAGGCGGGAAGTCCTGAGTTGTAACAACCATGAGACATAAGATTTACTAGTTTATGGAAGATTGTTTTGATTAAGAGTGTAAATGGATGTTGGTTTTTGTTTTAACTTGGAATTTGAATTTTTTTGCATCGAGAAACACATTAATTATAAGGGTGAGATTTTAAACTTCCAGCTAGTGCATAACCCTTGGTTGCATCTATCTATCTACTATACTTATAATATGCTGAAGGGGAAAACAGTTTCCCCATTTCAAAATTGCTTCCTCCGGAGCGTTTCTCGGAGGGGTATTTTCGGAAACACATATGTAGGCAATCCGTCTCAGCGCACACAAGGGAAAAGAGCCCTGGAAACTGGAACGGTCCCAGAGAGTGTTTCGGCCCACAAAGAAAAAAGCGATGTCAGCCAAAGCTTCCGAGCACCCTATCTCCTGACTGGTCGTCAACTCCCCTGCACCGCACCTACCCTCCTCCTCTGTAAGGAAGCCAATCGATTTTGTATGCTTGCGCAGACCGGCTTCCACAACCGCACCGCCTAGATCGCCCCACAACCTAGATTCTGATTCGTCGAATTGCACTCTCCATAGATAATGTTTTCCTTAAAATTCATTCCTAAGTTTCTTATCTGATAGCGGAATTGTATATTTTGATTCATCTACAATGATATAACCTGGTTCAATGTATGGGTAGCTTCCATGACTCTCGAGTTCTAATTTCCCACTTATTGGATGTTTTGGCTAGATCGTATCTCTCAATTTGTTCTTATCTTCTTTATAGGGTTTGTATTCTTCTTGCTGGCTGTCTTGATTCCGTCCAGTGCGAGTAGATATTCCCGTTCTCATTATCTTTTTCATTAATTTAGTGACCCCTCCCTCCAGACATGGATTATGTTCCAATTAGTGAACGAGAATCCTCAATCCAGCTGTTTCTTTCTGTTTTTAGTCCTTAGCTATAACCTTAGCCCCTTTATCTTGAAGATTTTTGACCTGTCCATTTTTCTGACCATCATTTCCATTCCTGTTGCTGCTATGTACATACAGGTTCAGTTGTGTCCATTTTCTTGGAGTGGAGCCAGCCCTCAACTCGCTCTCTTTGCAGAAGCACCCCTTGGACATGATAGGTAATCCTTTGCTTGGATATATGGTTAGTATTGTACATTGCTTGCATATATGGTTAGTAGTGTGGCTACATGGATCTCTTTTACTTCCACTGCTGTCGAAAAATAATCCACAAAAACTATCCTCTGTCTTTATATTGCAACAATATTAAAAAGCAAAACATGAATCTCTATCCTCAATCGGTTTTACATCCTGTGCATGGAACTATCCTAAGATTATCTAAGTTAATATTTATCTCTCAAGAAAGAATGAATCTCTATCCTCTGACTTTACATGTTCAAAGAAGTAGAAACATACTATATAAGTTAATATTTGGATCTTATGTTTTGCAGAAGCCTATATATATCCACCCTTCACAAAGGAAATTCATCTCAATCCATTGCCAGCGGTTTGAGTAGTGACCATGAAGTGAGCGATGTGCATTCGGGCAATGAAAGCCAAACTGCTACCCAAATCAGTGATACAGCCACTAAAGTACGTGGACTCAATTGTGTCAACAAGAATCCATGTGCTGCCTCAGGTATTGATGATGCAATGCACACTGAACTTCCCTAGCAAAGAATTTCAATCTAAGGGGTGCCCTGTCTTTAAGAGCTAGCTACGAGAGGAAAACTCCTACAATGTCAGATACTGATGATTGAGAACTTCTTTCTAGAATGAGTCAACTTAGACAATTCATATCTAAGCTTTTGTAGAACTTTGCAAAGCAATGAGTGTGTTGGTTTATAATTGTTTAATTACTGAGTTATAAGCTATTTCAGTTTGTGTTTTTAAACAATATGCAGTATGTTCAAGCATGAAACTGCTTCTGTTTTTATCATGTTTGTGGATGCATGATGTCTCCTTTATTAAGTTGCAGTGATTCTTTTTCTTTACACAAGTACTCATGCCTTTGTCTTAATACCATTTTCCCAGATCACATGTTCATGTGCTATTTAGTAAGTTGGCTGGTTTTTTAGCCTCTTTGTGGAGGGATTTGCTGTAGCTTGCAGCATAGAGAAAGGCTTGAATAAGAATTGTTTAGTTGTTTAATTACTAAGTTAGAAGCTATTTCAGTTTGTGTTTTCAAACAATATGTAGTATGTTCAAGCATGAAACTGCTTCTGTTTTTATCATGTTTGTGGATGATGATGTCTCCTCTATTAAGTTGCAGTGATACTTTCTCTTTACACAAGTACTCATGCCTTTGTTTTAATACCATTTTCCCATATCACATGTTCATGTGCTATTTAGTAAGTTGGCTTCTTTTTTAGCCTCTTTTTGGAGGGATTTGCTGTAGCTTGCAGCATAGAGAAAGGCTTGAATAAGAATTCGTAGATTCAATATTCAGCTCAGCTTCTCCGACCTGGGTCGGGTTATAAGCTAGTAATAAGATATATACCGTTGATTGTTGATTTTAAGTGGCGCTAGATCTAAGGGGTTAGATTAAATGGTTTTCTGATTTCCCTACACTTTAATTGGTTTTTATCTTTTTTTTTATATGGATTTCAAAACAAAAAAAAAAAGTACAAATGAAAGAGGTTCGTTGTGATATACAAAATAATATTCATTTTCAATATATTTTGAGATTTTTTTGTACCACCCATACCACTCGTTACCACCTTAATACCACTATGTACCACCATTGTTTTTCACTCAAAATTTCAAAAAATTTGTTAGCATGAAGGAATTTATCATGATATATTAGATCTATAAATTTATTAGAAAAATTTTCAGAACGAAATATACCACCCTGATATAGGATAACTAGCTAGTGGTAGACAATGATGAAAGTTGTAAATGACATTATATTCATAATATCATGTATTCAACCATTCTACATTATGATATATTCATACTGCCATGATACATTTTCATACCACCGTGGTATAATCTCATGTACTACCAGCATTACTACATAGTATGCATTGGTAACAAATGTCTCAAATTATTTTGTTCCAAAATATATCAGAGTGAATGTTATTTTAAAGAGGATAATTAATTTGATTTACCTACGCAAAAAATTAAAGTACGACTTAAAATGAAAGAGATATAATATGCTTAAATGAATTGGTTGAAAAGTTAGTTGTCTTCCATAAATGATAAGTGTAGGATTATGCATACCCAGTTGAGAATTAAGTCTCTCTGCCGTTTCAGGCCGTGGTTAAAAGTTAAAACCTTCATTATTGCTTTTTCTTAAGTAACTTTGACTCATTTGAGATCCAATAATTAGTGGGAACATTCATTTTATTTAAAATTAATATCTTAGCCTTCAATTCAAGTCTCACCTAAGCTAAAAATTTGATATGGTAATACCCACAATGGTAGCCCTACAACCCCGTGAAGTTAATTGCCTCAACCTATGCCCCATATGTTGGAGACATCGAGAGAGCATTGAACACTTATTTTTCAGATGCCCCCTGGCCATCCAATTGTGGACCTTAGTGGGACTGATATACTTAATGATTCCGCCCCGACTGTCAATTTTAGTATATGGTGGCAACAATGTCCTGATCTCCGAGATCTACCAATTCCACATTCTCCAATGCGTCTGCTTACTTTGGAGGACCTAGAAGTCTAGAAATAAAGTGATTTTTGATTTCTACCAACCTCATGTCTGTTCCCTTGCCAGCCAATTTTACTACCAGGTCCTTGAAGTCTCCAATCTCCGCCCCCGCCACCCTTCCGCCTCCTGCTTTTTCCTCTTAATTCCACCTCCAGCCACCTAGAATTCTTCGCCAGAAGACTTTTTGAAGTTCAACTTTGATGCAGCTGGTCGAGATGTTGGGTGCTCATCTGGTCTTGTTTTTCGTGGGTCAGATGGGGATGTGGTGTTGGCAGCCGACTTGCGTCACCAAAGAGTGGTCAACCCCGACCTAACAGAGCTCCTAGCAGCAAGAGACGCTATCACCATCGTCGCCTCAAGATCCTTGAATCTTGTGATTGTGGAAGGTGATTCCAAGGTGGTCGTCAAGAATATCCGACAAGGTGTCTTAGAAGATTTCATTTGGTGGTCCAGTGCTCGGGGAGTGTCGTTAGATCCTAGAGTCTTTGTCAATTTGTATAGCGTTTAGGGCGGTTCCTGGAACTGCCAACAGTGCTTCCCATAGAGTGGCGTGTAAAGCACTAATATTGCCTCGTCTAGAGCTAGAGTCTTTCGACTTTGTTGGGTGGGTTCACTAGGTTGTTGCTTGTAGGGGATTCTTGGGTAGTTTTGTATTATTAACTCTTATTCTCTCTTGGCATCACTCAGATATAAAAAACAAAGTGTAGGATTATGCATGATTATTGACCTATAGGTTATTACTGGAATCCATTACCCAACGATGAACATCCAGAGAGAGAAAATAGGAGATAATTTTAAATAAATTATTTATATTTAATGCATTTTTTTATATTGTACAAACTAACCTTCCATCTCAATAAATGTCATTCCTTTTTATGTACCATTAGTTCTATAATGAGGCTAGATAAATTTATCTAATGATAGAGAATAACTTAGTCATTTGACTAAGCACCTCCTAATTATGGGTCTGCTCTCCAATTTATGCTTGTTGCTCTAGACATTAAGCTTAAAGTCAGAAATAGGGGTGGCAGAACGGTTTTCGGTTAGCAATTAACCGGACGGTTTCAACCGAACCGACCGGTTTTCGGCTAACCGAAAACCGTGTCTTTTTATCGTCGGTCAGTTGTCGGAGGAGAGGGGAAGAGGTTCGGCTAGACGACTAATCGGGGTCGGAAACCGGCGGTTAACCGGCTAACCGACCTCTCCCCTTTACTCCAAAATGACACGCAACGACCCCCAAACCCTAGACCCTCTCCTTCGGCCTTCGCTGTCCACCAACCCCTTCCCCCTTCTAGCGCAGGCGACGCAGCGCCGCAGAGCGCAGGCAACCCTCGCCGCCGCCCAACCGCACGCTCGTCACCGCCTCCACTAGCCACCCCGCCGCCTCCACCTCGTCGCTTGTATTTGGACCATAAGCTTAGGTCGGAGAAGGAGTCCCCGATAGTGGGACAAATTAAATAAAAGAAAAGGGAAAGGACCATCGACAAGTAGTGAGAAGGAAAGGAGTACCCAACATTGAGGAAATCTTACAACTAGCAGTCCACGAGGCTGACCACGTCTAACTAGATTTGACGTGTGACAGAGGCGATGACAAATCGGAGTTTTTAGAAAGATATGACTTTGGAATAAAAAATTAGGATATATTTAAGATTTGATACTCTAATTTGGTCCGAACTCTACACGAATAGACTACTTTGCACCAAAATTTTCGGAACTCCTAAAGATGTCTATGTTTTCAAAATAATTTCTCTAATTTGTATGGTATGTCAATTAACCGTCAACTTGGATAGTCAATACATTCGAGTGTCCGTTCATAGTGTTAGTCAGTCAGCAACCTTAACTGATGTGGACGGAATACCTACGGGTTGAGGCCTTGAAGGTAGGCAGCTGGATAATAGATTGAAGTAGGCAAAAATTGTTGAATTATCACTCATGGGTTGTGAAAGAAGTAAGATGATCATTTGTGCTAAATGCAATTTAAGTTTTGGGAAGACAAAGAATCAATTGAGGATGATCATATTTTACCAACATATCGACAACACAAAATTTATACGTAATACATGCAGCTTAATGACACTTGAGACACCACCTCATTTTTTAGGTATATAAGAGCATATTTCGACTCTTCTATTTCTTACTCAAAAAGTCAAAATCCCTCTTCCCTTCCCCTGTATTTCACAACACTAAACCAAATGAAGCCTTCAAAGTCTTCATATATCACTAC
This sequence comes from Linum tenue, assembly GCA_946122785.1. Taxonomy (NCBI): domain Eukaryota; kingdom Viridiplantae; phylum Streptophyta; class Magnoliopsida; order Malpighiales; family Linaceae; genus Linum; species Linum tenue. The sequence goes on from CAMGYJ010000002.1 coordinate 56,727,908, forward strand.
TTGGCCTGGAACTGGAAGAGATCATTCTCAAGGTATGGCTAAAACCCAAACCATAGCCTGGGTTAACCATCTCTTGTTGTTCTCTCTCATTGCCTTGACCCTAGTCTTCATCTCTTACTTCACCATTCATCATAACTCTGCTTCCCTCGCCAAGTACCTTACCGAGACTACTGCTGCTGGTGTTACATTCCAACAACAATACGCCGCAAGCAATGTGGCTGGAGGAAATACTTGCTCAGGACGTTACATCTATGTTCATCATCTGCCTACCCGTTTCAACGACGATGTGTTCAACAGCTGTCGCGATAGTTCGCTGCTCAAGAACCCTGATATGTGCCCAAACCTCTCCAACTTGGGATTTGGAGCTCAGGTCAATATTAAGAACCCATCTGGTGACCAGGGCTTGATCACGGAGAGATTGGCGAGCAGCTGGTACGCTACCAATCACTTCAGTCTCGAAGTCATCTTCCGTCACAGGTTGATGAAGAGCTATGATTGCTTGACCAATGATTCATCCTTGGCCTCCTTGATCTACGTGCCATTCTATCCCGGCTTCGACATTGTTAGACATCTCTGGGGGAATTACAATACAACTGTGAGAGATGCTCTAGGTTTTGAGTTGGTGAGCTGGCTGAAAAACCAGCCCAATTGGAAGACATCAGGTTTATGGGGAAGGGACCATTTCTTTGTTTCAGGCAGAATTGCTTGGGATCTTCGAAGACCAGATGACGATGATTCACATTGGGGAAGCAAGCTGATGCAACTTCCTGAAGCAATGAACATGACAATGCTTTCGATTGAGACAACTTCATGGAGCAACGAGTTGGGGATTCCATACCCAACATACTTCCATCCTCGTCGGCTAAAAGAAGTGCATCGATGGCAGAAGAGAATGACAAGACAAAAGAGGCCATACCTATTCTCCTTCGTGGGTGGGCCACGAGCTAACATGACAGACTCCATCCGTGGGGAGCTCATAAACCAGTGTTTAGCTTCAAGGAGGAATTGCAAGCTGCTGAACTGTCATTCAGCCAATTGTATGAGTCCAATTGAGGTGTTGAAAGTGTTTCGGAACTCGGTCTTTTGCCTGCAGCCTGCTGGCGATTCATACACCAGGAGGTCAACTTTCGATTCCATCTTGGCCGGGTGTATTCCTGTATTCTTCCATCCCTTTTCGGCTTATACACAGTACATATGGCATCTTCCAAGGAACTACTCTTCTTATTCTGTTTACATACCGGAAAATCTGGTGAGAGAAGGGAGAGTCAGCATCAGAATGCAACTGCTTCAAGTTTCAAAGGCGGAAGTAGTGTCGATGAGACAAGAAGTGATAAACTTGATCCCAAAGGTGATATACAGGGATCCAAGATCAAAATCGAAGGACTTTGAAGATGCATTTGACATTGCAGTTAAGGGAATGCTGGAAAGAGTTGGCAAAGTAAGGAGACAGATCGAGGAAGGGAAAGATCCAGGGACTGGATTTGCAGAACCAGGCAGCTGGAAGCTGAAGCTGAAGCTTGAAGATGGATGGTACAGGGAGAGATCGTGAGTGGGATCCGTTCTTCTGATATCTGGAAAAGAGAACCATTAATTGTTTCTGGCAGAGTACAAAAGAAAACCCATGATTTGTCTTGCTGAATAAAAGCAGATGAAGTCCATTTTCATGGCGAAGGGGGGAAATAAACCTGTTTTTATATTTGTAAAATCATCTATTACTGATAATGTGGAAAGTGAAATACAGGCGAGGAGAAAAAACTGCATATCTCAATTACATGAGTAAAGTGTAGCTGAAGTTTGAAAAACAGAAAGAGCACCAATGCCATTCTTCAATTGTAGCTGTAAGCAACTATAGGAAGCATAACATAGTGGCATGTACAACCGAGCGACAAAAATAAGACGATAGTATGAACATGAGCAAAACTTCTTGAGAACCAGCATTCTTTAGCCAGCCAAGCCAAGTAACCAATCACCAGCTTCACCCTTACATGTTGGATAGAACTTGGAAGCGAGACAAGAATGTATCTCTGTAATGTCAAGTGTCAACCATAAGACCTTACAAGGTAGAAGAACTTCTGGACCTGTGCACTTTATCTTCTTGAGGAGGATTCAAGGATGGAGATGAAACGGCAGCATGATACCCAGAAGAAGCAAGTTGTGCTAGTGCTGGAACTGCACCACCTATGCATTTTCCCGGAACAAAGATAACTCTGGTTAATATTCAAGAGAGTTTCTGGCGTTTTCCTTCTATGATGAATTATTATAGCAATATACTAGACCACAACTTTCACTAAAACATGCTGACCACTAGAATGCTGGAGCACATAAAAGAGCTTTGGACAACCATAATTCCCACATTCAGAGCAATGAATTGTAAACCAGCACTTTAATCATTCATTCAGGTCGGATATCAAACAGCTTCAACCAAGTGGATCAGCATCAGAGACAATCCTATATGGTGGAAACCAGAGAATCGACAGCATTTTGAGTACTAGTATTCAGAACCCAGTAAAAGATTGAATTTGATTTCTTCCTTTTCCATGGACAAGGAGATTCCGCTTGGAGCTAAGTGATACAAGTAGAAAGACTTCAAGAAAGCTAGAAGTGTTACCCAGTTAGATGCAAAAGTCACAGCTAGGAATCAGATGAAACATGGAACACTAGTTAAATCTATCTAAGCAAACAATCTTTATATTGATCTATTTTGGAAACGCAAACTTTAAAGGGGAGCATCGCTGACCTGCAAATCCGGCACAAGCTGAAGCGAATACAATTACTGGAGGTGCCTGCATATTAAAACAGTACATTTTTAAGTAGGAACTACCAACAAGAGAAGAACTGAACAAGGTAGATTAAACTCAGTCATAAGCATAACAAAGGATAATTTGTCATCACAATAAGCACGACTAAACTAAACCTACTTAGACTAACTACATAGCCAGAACAGTTTACAAAAGAAAAAAGCATTGATCTGCCGTTCATGGTTCAACACAATGACCAGGGATTGAAGCAAAATTCAGTTTCAGAACTAAGTAGATCTGAGAAATATGCTGTTCAGGCACATATAACTGTACCTTGCAAATGAAGGTATTCCAGACTAGCAGCAGAAAAAAAAGATAATCAAAGAAGTGGTACGAACTTACACCAATGAAGAAATGAACCCACATTGGTCCTTTTATGTACTTCTGAACTATCGGCATCACTGCATCACAAATTTTGTAGAGTTAAACAATGGGTGACCATCCTTTGACCAACAAAAATGCAAGAAATCTTGTTTTCATACCATGATTAAACCCATAGAATGCGCCAGCGGTACCACCAACAGCAGTTCCAATCTAAGCCAAATCAACAAAGGGATACAATTGGAATAATAGATGGTAAAATTTTCATAAACCAGGTAATGGTTAGATTACCAATTGGCATGACACAAGAAAACCCCATTCTCACACAAGTGTTAAACTAATATCAATAAGCTAAAGCTCCGGCCAACTGGTAAACAGTCAATTCATGGAGGAATCAATATGCGTAAGCTCACGACGTAGAATTGGCACGAATTCGAATAGTTGAGAGTATCCAGATACCGCTAGATTCAAAGATCAATATTCACCACTCACCCCTTATCATCCATAGAGAGAACAAAAAAGCAAGGGGAATCCTGGCAAATTCCCGTAGAAAAAGAGAACAAACCGAAACTTTACCATGGAAAAACTGTCTCGGAGCAGGGGTCGATTCGTCCAACCGCTAGTTTCCTGCAAAAATTGAATCGTCTCCACCATATGATCTAATGAGAAAAGAAAATGGAAGGAAGAGAAATTTTCAGAACGGGGAGATAACGAAAGAAGAACGGACTCACCGCTTCTTTGGTAAGAGGGCCGGCGCAGTGATGGCAGCGCAACCTTTTGAGAATCTCCGATTTCGAATCCGCCATTACTAACCGTCGTCTGGCTCCTTCCTCCGCAAGCTCCTCTCTCTGTGAAACCCCCAAAACCCTTTCTAGTTAAGATGCCAACGGCAACTCAGCCGGGTCATGGTCCGACCAGTTCAATCAAACGGTGTCGTATCATTAGGCTAGTAGGACGGGACACGTGGGCGATTCGAAGGCAAAGTTGGATTCGCAAACTCAGCTAAGCAATTAAACGATGCCGTACCATCTGATTAGTTGGGCGCAACGGTGGACGATTGGAACTAATTGGAAGGCAAAGTTGGATTTGGGCATTTCGCCTTTTTCTTTTTGTTATTTGTCCCGGCGACCGCTTCACCGCCGCCAGCGAGACCTTTGGCTTTTGCCTTTCTTCTTCCATATAAAGAACAATTTCAGATTCCATTTGAAGGTCTACAGAGATCTTTCCCGACTCCAGACTCCCCCGTTGCTTTGAGAGCGCGAAGACTTGTTTGATCCGGAATCGTTGAAGAAATGGGGATTATGTCTGATATTCGAAGCTATTGGGAGCGGCAATCCATGGGAAGTCTTCGGTATCGTGGCAGCAGCAGCCATCGCAATGCCAGCGGCGCCATCTATAAAAGAAATTCCTTCGCGATTGCTTCTCCCGACGAGAAACGCAGCAAAGCTTTTGCCCGAGGTTTAAAGCTCGCTTCCCCCTTCCTCGTCCTCTTTCATCCGGTTTGAAGCTCGTTTTGCGCTTTTATTTTCTGCCCGATTCTGATCTCTCGCGTCTCTTTCTGTTCTTCCCCACGCCGTTTGCTCTTGGTGCAGAAAGCGTTGTTGCGGGATTTAAAGCAGCTGCCATCGCGGCCGTACTCAGCGCGGTGCCTGTGGTAAGTTTTTTATGATGCCCTTGTGGTAAGGATTTCACCAGTTTATGTGAAAATTGTTCTGTTGTTTCTTATGTCCCAATCTTGAATGGATGAGTTGCTTGCTCCTGATGCTGAAGCTCTAAGTGATGAACCTAGGTGGCCTGGTTGTGTGGGGATCAAGTAGTGTTAATTTTGTGGACACTTTGAGTTGATTGTGCCCTCTTCTGTTGATGGCGTGAGAAGTATGAGGCATATATGGATGGTATATATCTGCGTGTTCATATTCATCACCACTGTAGTGTCATAGAAGTTTTCGAATTGAGGTGCCATGTAAAATAGATACACTATTAACTGCTCTCGTTCTTACGTGAGTGTGTCATCGACGAGAGAGTAGCAAATTGGCATACTTCCTCACCATTCTTCTATATGTTCAGGTAGTAGCTTGTCGCAAGATTCCATGGGCAAAGAGGAACCTAAATCACACTGCTCAAGCGCTCATCATATCCTCTGGTATGACTCTGAACATACACTCTTCACCTTACATGGTTCCCTTGTTAGGCTGTAAACAGTAATGATAGCTAGTGAATGTGTGTGTTCGCTGGGCACAAGCTCACCAATTTGACATGGCGGAATCTCGCTTTAGGTCCTAGATCTCTTGCCACTAGTAGTTACATGGAAAGAAGTTCTGAATGTCCATGAGAGTTGCACTCTGCGATCCTAAAAACCTTCATGAAAAGCACACACCTCACTGTTTTTCCGAACAATGTGATAAAGCCGATTGCCCTTATGCACTGCCATGAGGTGAACTGCACATTAACCAGGTTCCTTGTTAGACTGTAAATACAAATGCTAGCTCGTGAATGAATATCTTCGCCCTATGCAGCCTTTTTGGCACATAACCACGCCGCTTGAGGTCTCCTGTCTCGCTAGTGACCTATATTGCATCTGCTGATTATGTATGGCTGCAAGGGAACGTCAATTTCTGAAAACCCTGGCCAGTCGAGGGATGTACTTGACTTTTGGTGTTTTCCTTCCGGTACTCACACAATGGCTTGTGGTGTCATTTGTTAACAGCATCCATTTCCGCCTTCTTTATCACTGCTGACAAAGCTACTTTGGAGAGCGCAAGAAGCAACACTCACTACGACAAAACAGCTTGAGAAAGGTCAACTTCCCCATTTGTGGCAGGCAGTCCTTTGTAGTTGTGAAGACTCGACTCAGGCAGTTTGGCCATGCTTACCGTGAAATAATAAAACCCTAAGTGTTCGTCTGTAATTTGGCATATCAATGGCCTGATTGTTAGTTTTTTCTACTTGCACACATTTGGGGAAAGCACGTACCTAAATGTTTAATCCAGCGACGAGTTCTCCTACGGCTACATGAACCAAGTTCCTTATTAAGTTGAAGACACATCTCTCCCTTCAACTACGGTGCCTCACTGTAAAATAAATCGGCTCCTACATTCGTTATTTCTCTTTGCCTAACAAGGTGTTTCATTTTACCAGCGAACTACTGGTTTGACCATACCAATGACAAGATGGCAATAATCTTAAAGATGATGGTTCGGAATATTATTGTTTGTGTTTTAGGGTTAGTATGTTGTGATGTCGCGTCTTGTCGCGGAGCGAAGATGGTTTATGAGCATGTATTATGTGGCATGTTACAGTGTTTTGTTAGTATTAGTAGTCTAAAATTAATTTTTTGTTAGCAATTTTGTTAGTAATATTGATTGAGAAGAGATATATGACGGTCGACATCAAATTTAATTTTTTTTGAAAATTTTGGCTAATAAATGACATTTTTTTTTATAAATAGCTAATAAATGATATTAACCTAAATCCAAGTAGACTCATTGATTATGGATAGGATATGGGTGACGTATATATAGGTTTGGAAATTTGTAGTTGGGTTTGAGTTTGGATTTGGTATGTATATTACTTTCATAATCTAAATGTTTAAAAGTTGGGTATGGATACCCATTTATTAAAGGGTGTTTTAATTACACATACAAAAATTAGACCTATTTGTAGAACTTCAAAAGTTTAGGTATCAAAATGTAATACAAAAAAATTTATGTACTAAAGTGTAATGTTCCATCAATATTTTGTGGACTATATGCCAAAAAAATCAATTTAGATTATAACTCTAAGAATCTATTAAGTTAGGTACGGGTTAAAGACACATTTGGTCACTGAGATTACAAAATCGGGACATGTTTAGTCACTATAAAAAGTTAATATCAAATTTGGTCACTACAATTACTAAAACTGGACACATTTAGTCACTCGCCGTTGGTTGCCGTCCAACTCCGTTAAAAGAGTCCGTTATGTGCTGACGTGGCTAACATGAGCGCCAAGTCAGCGCCGTTTTGGGCAGGAAATGGTCAAACCCGACCTGCCACATCACTAAACCCGCCACATATTAAACCCAACCCAATCCATCAACCCGACCCAGAAATAAACCCTAACCCACCTAACCATACCAGATCCCACTTAAAAAAAACAAAACTGATTTGTTTCCATTTCAGACCAAAAACCCTTCTCCTTCCTCGAGAGCTCTTCCCCTTCGTGTGCCTCACTGCCCTCCCGGAGGACATCCTCCGCCACATCCTGATCGCCGCCGATCTGGACCTAAAAACCACCGCCCAGACCTCCTTTCTGTCCCACCGCTGGCGCCACCACTGGCCATCCGCCCCTCCGCGAAATCCGCCTCGAAACCCCGCGCCAAGGAAGGAGAAGGGTTTCTGGGTCTGAAATGGAAACAAATCAGTTTTTTTTTTAAGTGGGATCTGGTATGGTTAGGTGGGTTAGGGTTTATTTCTGGGTCGGGTTGGGTTAATGGATTGGCTGGGTTTAATACGTGGCAGGTTTAGTGACGTGGCGGGTCGGGTTTGACCATTTCCGACCCAAAACGGCGCTGATTAGGCGCTCACGTTAGCCACATCAGCACATAACAGACTCTTTTAACGGAGTTGGACGTCAACTAACGGCGAGTGACTAAATGTGTCCAGTTTTAGTAATTGTAGTGACCAAATTTGATATTAACTTTTTCGAGTGACTAAATATGTCCCGATTTTGTAATCTCGGTGACCAAAAGTGTCTTTAACCCAGTTAGGTACCGAACTATAATTTGCATAGTTTAGGCTTAATTCTTTTTGTGGTGATGTATTTAAGATGATAATTATTTACTTTTTTATAAAAAATGGGAACTATTTATTTGATATTTGTAGATACATAGCCAAACATTGCATGTATAATTGTTGAAAATAGAAAAACTCTAGAGAGAAGCAAAAGGAATACAAATTGGAACTCGCCTAAAATTTCAAGCCTTCAAATCTCATAGTGGAAAATGACGGATTTCTAATAAATAATAACCATGCATATTTATTTTTAATTAGACTCGACATTGAGCTGAAAAGGTTAGTGGTTCGTGGTTTAACTATTAATTCTCTAGACTGTTGGTGAGTCGTGTATGGACCCGTTCATACTTATGATTAGAATACATAAAAATAATATAACAATTAAGGTTAGACGAAGAATGCAAAGTAAGGGTTATGGATGGCAAGTGAAAAATGAAACGAAGAGGAAGTAAATGATGGAAAGGTTTTGACCAATTCTTTTAGTTGGCCATTAATTTCAACAGTCAACCCTTTTCATCGTAGTAATTTATTGACACTTGCTCATGTAGATGTCATATATTTTGTTACATGTAGTTAGTATAAGTTTGTTTAGTACCCCGTAAATGTACTAAATGAGTTTATAAATTCGCTCTTGCAATATTTTAGAGTCGTCTCTCTTTTATTATTTATTTAATGGTTAAATTGGTCGAATCTTCTCCTACAGTTGAGTGATACAACATTTTGTATGGTACAAACTAAAGTTATACTTTTATGTTATGGTGGATTGGTTCAGAAGGATCGGTGGATTGGATTCATGGATTCAAGTGAAATCTAAACATCTTGTATGGTACAATCTAAATTTATACTTTTATGTTATGGTGGATTAGATTCATGGATTGGTTCAAAAGGATCGGTGGATTAGATTCATGGATTCAAGTGAAATCTAAACATTGGACCAATATGTAAATTTAAAAAATTGTAGTACAAAAATCTCATAAATTTTTTATACAAAACATAATTGTTCAATGATTTTACATTATAATTAAATATGGGATATAAAAAATGTAAAATGTACATTATAGTGATTAAGTTATAATTTAATTAAATTTAGAGTATCAAACTGTAAAATGTACATTATAATGACTAAGTTGTAATTTTTTATGCAACAGTAACCTCACTTCTTCTTTACATATATACATATAGTAATTTGGTTTCTACCATTGTTAAATTAATGTATTATTATGAATACATGTTTTATTGAAATTGGTGCATTATAAATTAGGGTAATGTCTTCTTTTTTTTTGCCAAAAGATCGCTCGTATTACCGAGAAAACAGCCAGATACAAAATAGTCACATAGCTGAAACAGTCAAGAAACAAAATTGAACCCCACCTAAGAAGGGGACAACGAAAGGGCTTTTCTTGCCACCAAATGGGCAACCCTATTAGACTCCCAACCCACAAAAATAACCCGAAACTCCTGGAACAAGTCACGCATACTTCGAATCTCCTCCAACAGCATCCCTCCATGGACATCATCTACCTCACCATCCCGGATCTTCCCCACGATCACTTGGGCGTCACCTGCAAAAATCATCGACTGGAATCCAAACGCCAAGCACCATCGAAGCGCATCCCGGAAGGCCAGTAGTTCCACAAGAGCCGGCTCCCAAATCCCCACATATAGTGCTGCCGATGCTGCCACCACCATGCCCGTGGGATCCTGAAGAGCCCAACCTCCTTAGGGTAATGTCTATCTATTAACCAAATCTTTTTTAGATTCCTTTTTAACCATAACCAAACGTTAACTCTCTGTTAACTTTTCTGTTAATAATGCTGACTAAACGTGATGATGTTGAGTTGGCTTCCCATGTGGTAGTCAGAATACCACAATTTTCTATTTTTATTTAAAAAAGTTTATCAAAGAATTCTGGAATGTTTGACTTCCATGTGTCACTTCTAAGTCAGTATCATGTTGCCAAGTCAATACTAGTATCAAAATTGCTAACTGAAAGTTAACATTTGGCTAATTATTAGTGTTTCAATAGGTTTGACTAATAAAAAAGAATGTGGCAAAGATGATCAGTGGTTGACCAGCTGATGTTGCATTTTTTGACTGCCATATCAGAATATTCCTTCCAACTTAGTGCCACATCTGACAACTGGCCATCATCAAATAGAAAAGTTAATGGAGATTGGAGAATTAAGGTTTGGTTAATAAGTATTATTCAATAAACTTGAGTAATATAAAAGAATCCAAAAAATGTTTGACTAAAAAATAGTCATTTCCCTTAGGCAAAATACACTTGTATAGTCATATTTTGAAAAATACACAAATATAGCCATGTTCTTAAAACTTTATTGTCAAATTTAGCCATTTCCGTTACAAATATTGACGGCGTTAAAGATGCCGTCAGTAATGTGGACGTGGTGCTTACATGGACTCGCCCTAATTGACAGTAAAAAATCCAAAACTACCACTGTTTAAAAAAAAAATTACAAAAATACCACCCACTCCATAGAATTTCCAAAAATACCACCCTTAATTTAAAACCGCGCCTCTAAGGAGCGGTTTATAAAAAAACCGCGCTCCCAGGCGGCGGTTAAAGCTAAAAACGCGCCCCCAAGGCGCGGTTTGACCATGCATGGCTGTCAAACCGCTTTGCCAGGTGGCGGTGCATCAAACCGCCCTTTCGAGGAGCGATCTGACGGCTAAACTGGCTGCCAAGTAAGCGATCCGCGTCACCCCACAAAAACCGCTCCCTCGAGGCGCGGTTTGACCGTTGGAAAAAGCAAACCGCCCTCCCGAGGCGCGGTTTGACCATCGGGATAAGGAAACCGCGTGCTGGGGGCGCGGTTTTTGGTTGCGAGAATTTACCAAACCGACCCTCCCCCACGCGGTTTGAAGGCTATATAAACCCCCCCCCCCCCCCCACCCCCTCATTTCTGCACACCATCCACCACACTCCCCTCTCTCCCTCTAACTTCTCTCTACCCAACCCCTCCCCACCCAACCTTAGAATTAGTTTTTTTGTTGGTTGCGGCCTAAGTCCGATCTGCCTCCAAAAAACTTTTCTTTGGTTTTCACTAAAAAACCGTCGAACCTCTGTCCGGATTCCGAGAGAATGGCCGATTTCGCTCAAGAAGAGGGTCTTTTTTATGATGATTATCAAACGGTACGTACTCATTGTTTCCAATTGTTGTTGTTGTTATAATGATTTATTTAATTTATATACTAATGATTTATGTTATTGTTATGCTATCGTAGGTTGGGCCGGATGTTGATATTTTCAATCAACGATATTACGTTGATCAAGGACCGATTGATCCGACAGTTTTATACGATCAAGCAAATCATCGTTCAAGAGACGTTTGGAACGACCATAAGGTACATATTATTTATCATCACTTGTAATTTGTATTTTGTTAAAGTAATTTATTTGTTGTACAATAATTTACATAATTGTTAATCGTATTGATTATTTTCAATAGTTTAAATCAATACAATACAACACTTATTGAGACTCTTTATAAAGAAATGCATGTCTAAGGAAATGGGGACTTAAGCGATCATCATGATCCCCCCATGACCTGGGAAAATCGGGTTCTAAGCGATCCTCGGATCCCCCCTTTTTCTGTCAAAAAGACTGTGTTTCTAAGGAGATGTATACCTCTCCTAAGAGTCTTACGAGTGTACTTGTATTGCTTTAAATTATTGAAAATAATCAATACGATTAACAAAATAATATATTTGGATATTATTTTAGTTATGTTAATATTAATGTTTATTAGATAATGTATATTTCTATAAAATCGCTTAATTTAATATTGCGTCTTAAAAAATTGGTTTAGTTATGTTAATATTAATGTTAATTAGATAATGTATATTTCTATAAAATCGCTTGATTTAATTAATATTGCATCTTATTAAATTATTTTAGTTATGTTAAAATTAATGTTTATTAGATAATGTATATTTCTCTAAAACAACCTTGATTTATATATAAATTGTATCTTATAATATATTTATATATGTATAAATCATCAACTTATAGTGAAATTTAATTTTTTCTCTAGGATGCATACCATATAGTCCGCTATAGGGGCACAACGAATGTGCTTGAATGGAACGACGTCATCTTGCCCTTTCTAAAAAGGGCAAGATTGGATTCGATTAGGCATTTCAACGGAATTAAGATCGACCGCCAACTCATCACGGCGATGGTAGAGAGATGGCGAAAGGAGACACACTGCTTCAATTTTCGTGAAGGCGAGTGCACGATCACACTTAAGGACATCGCCATCCTAACCGATCTCCCCATCGATGGTGATGTTGTTTGTGTGGACTCTACGCCACCACCTAAAGTTGTTGCCAATATGAGTGGTTGGCAACATTTTATATGGACGGTCACCGGGTTGTGTCCGCCAGAAAAGGGAGATCACGATGCGGATGGTCATCCACCATTGTCCAAGGGCCAAGTATCCATCACGTGGTTGACGGCGGAGATCAGGCGTAAGCACAACTCTGAGTTCGGAGGCATTCCCCTCACGGAGGAAAGCGTGTCGTATTGATTACTTTTCATTGTCTTTGTGATTTTATGTTAGTAACTTAATTACTTTTGATTGTCCTTTGTGATGTTATGTTAGTAACTTAATTACTTTTCATTGTCATTTGTGATTTTATGTTAGTAATTTGAATTACTTTTCATTGTCCTTTGTTTATTAGATAATGTATATTTGTTGTACAATAATTTACATAATTGTTAATCGTATTGATTATTTTCAATAATTTAAAGCAATACAAGTACACTCGTAAGACTCTTAGGAGAGGTATACATCTCCTTAGAAACACAGTCTTTTTGACAGAAAAAGGGGGGATCCGAGGATCGCTTAGAACCCGATTTTCCCAGGTCATGGGGGGATCATGATGATCGCTTAAGTCCCCATTTCCTTAGACATGCATTTCTTTATAAAGAGTCTCAATAAGTGTTGTATTGTATTGATTTAAACTATTGAAAATAATCAATACGATTAACAATTATGTAAATTATTGTACAACAAATATACATTATCTAATAAACAAAGGACAATGAAAAGTAATTCAAATTACTAACATAAAATCACAAATGACAATGAAAAGTAATTAAGTTACTAACATAACATCACAAAGGACAATCAAAAGTAATTAAGTTACTAACATAAAATCACAAAGACAATGAAAAGTAATTACGAAACAAACTTACGAATTAACGTTAATCGCAAAAACTAAATAATTTAAAGGTGCAAAGCTGAAATTTGAGGAAGGAAGTGTGAAGAATTGTGTTCTCCGAAACAGCCTTTTATAGGCAAATTTTGCACCAAAACCGCTTTGGGGGGGAGCGGTTTTGGGTCTGCCATGCAGCCCTACCCCTGCATGCCGACATGTCGGATGTCGGGTGACCAGGCACAAACCGCGCCCCAGAGGAGCGGTTTGTGTCCAGACAATGTAAACCGCCCCTTCCCCAGGCGGTTTGCTTGCCGACAATGAAACGCTCCCTCTACCAGCGTTTTCTGGTAGGGTTTACCCTATAACCGCGCCTCGCACAGGCGGTTTACTCCAGAAAATAAAAACGCTCCTCCAAGGAGCGGTTAGATAGGAAAACGCCTCTTAGAGGCGCGGTTTCATTGAAAACCGCTCATCAGGGGGGCGGTTTTAAATTAAGGGTGGTATTTTTGGAAATTCTTTGGAGTGAGTGGTATTTTTGTAAATTTTTTTTAAAACAGTGGTAGTTTTGGATTTTTTCCTAATTGACATGTCATCAACAACATGTTGAGATGGATGCCACCTCACCATCCACATCAACTCTCAATTGCCATGTCAGATTAAATTTTTATTGATTTTAGAGATTATTTATAAAACATAATTAATAGTTTTTTATTAATTATGAAACAAAAATCCAATTATACTTTGTCTTCAGTTGCTTGCCGCCGCTGCTTGACGGTGTGCCGCTGCTCATCGGTGGTGCCGCTGCCGCCCTCTTCGTTACTAGCAGGCCATCGCGACCCACCGGAACAACGCGGTGAATCATCGGCCCATAGAGCCTCTTCTCATTACTTTGAATCTCAATTCTCCCCTCTTTTTCATGAAATCGGATAAACAACGCCAACACCAGATGATGGTCCCTGCACGACTGGGTTTCCGCGGCCAACTCCTCGCGTCGGATCGTACATCTTCCCCGACACAACAGACAACGATGAACTGAGGAAGAAATAGGCTCCGTAATTAAGGAAATCGAGACAGAAGGGACTGGTTTGAGAAGGCTTCGTCGGGAGATGCTTTGTCTCCTCGGGCTATTACAACTTTCCAGATCTCGTAACACCAGAGCTCAGAACTCTGCATGCTTCAATGGCGGTTCCCAAAATTGATTTCGATTCAGAGCTTAGAGTTCTCCCTCTTTCTCGCCTCGCCATACCAAAGCCACAAAACCCACAAGAATCCATTCCATAGAAATTTGATTCCAACCTAGAAACCTCACTATTTCTCCCTTCTCCCTCTCGTACTCTTCTTCCTCTCTCCACCTCCCACTACCCAGTCGTAACGACGTCTAAAGACGAAGGAAATTCAATTGACGAACTCAGGTCGTTCTCCCCATGGTCGGAATTTGAAATCGGTAGCGACGGAGCCCAGGAAGTTTCGATCCCGCTGGCCGCTGCTACCTGTGCGAAGGAAACCCAATCGTTGGCAGCGATTCTTCTTCAACCTCTATTGGGGAGCAAGGAAGCAAGGCTATTCTTCTTCAATTGCTCTGCTCCATCTGCTCATCCTTGCTCTCTTCGACGACTCTACTTAAGAGAAGAAATTGAAGACGGAAAGGGAAGGAAGTCGGAGATGACGAGCAATGGAAGAGGAAAAGACAACTTTCCATGTTTTGTTTTTTTGTTTTTCCATTAATTATAATAATATTAAAAGTTCTAATTCCATCTGTCATTGGGTTTGACAAAAAAAAAAAGTGCCACGTCATCAAACAGTATCAGTCCAGTCAGATCAGTAACGTTGCTGTTAAACTTTTGGACGGAATGGCTATATCTGTGTATTTCTCAAAATTTAGCTATGTCACAAAGTGGATAATTATGGCTATGGAGATGTATTAAGCCTATAGTTCAATAACTTAAATCGGTGCTCTTCAAAGAGTAATATGGATCGAAACGTTGTCATTTTATTGAGATCGGAGACCAGAACATCCCTCGTCGTCCGACTTTGAATAGATCCGTCTGTCTCCGTCCATCTTTACGGCCTTGTGTCCGATTTTGAGGAGGCGACCATAATTGATGCTGCTTCCAACTTTGTTCATAGTACTGCAGCGAAGACGAACATGAAAGTCGCTTTCTTTCTTTCAATCGCCATTTTGTCTCTTCTTGCTTCATGGTCATCTTCTTCTCCTTCCGTTTCATTCCTCGGAATTGCCCCACAAGGTACTTCCCCTTACCCTGTGCGAGTACCGCTAGTTTAAGTCTGAACTCGTTCTACTAATAATGCTGGATTTTGGATTTTCGGAATCTACCCAGATGAGAATTACTTCAGAAAAGAGACCATTAAGTGTAGGAATGGATCCAGGAAGTTCACTAAAGCTCAGCTCAACGACGATTTCTGCGATTGCCTTGATGGCACCGATGAGCCAGGTCACTCATTTCTCTGCTTTGAGCTTGTCCCCAATTGACCGACTGAAACCCTTTCTTTTAATTGCTTGATAGTTAGAATTGCCTCGAGAGAACGTTGATCTAGTGAGTTGATAGCAGCAATGCTTGTGGTTTGTGGGCTTAAGGAAACAATTCATTGAAGTCCTTTGGCAATGGCTTAATGCTTTGTAATTTTATGTGTTACGACAGGAACATCAGCTTGCCCAGAAGGAAAGTTTTATTGTCGGAATGTGGGACACCTTCCCACTTCTCTATACTCATCCATGGTGAATGATGGCATCTGTGGTAATATTGGCTTTCTTTGTTGAATAGCTCTTCCTTCTGGGAATTGACTTTATCAGCTCATTCCAATTTTCCTGTAGTTTGATCACTTCTACGACTTACTTTACTCTTTACCTCGAAATGGGAAAAGAGCAGATTGCTGTGATGGGAGTGACGAGTATGATGGTAAAGTGAAGTGCCGAAACACTTGCTGGGAGGCAGGCAAGAAGGCTAGAGACAAGTTGCAGAAACTGATAGATATGTACCGAGAAGGTGTAACCATAAGGAAAAGGGAAGTTGAACAAGCAAAAGAAGCAATCTCCAAAGACAAAGCAGAACTATCTGTGCTGAAAGCTGAAGAAAAGTCCCTTGACAAATTAGTAAACCAACTGAAGGGTATGTTTCATGCACTTAAGTTGTATGTGATCTTCATGTTTATCTATACCTTATTTGACATTATTTGTTGACACTCTTGTGTAGTACGGAAAGAGCAAATTGAGAAGGCTGAGGGAAAAGAACAGTTAGAGAAAGATAATGAAGATAGGCCAAATGTTCAGGAAAACTTTGAGTCCACTGAGGCAAGCGGAAAGGAAGACTCGTTGACTTCTGAGGATGACGTGATTGGTCTTGTGGAACAGGTTTGGTCCACCTCTCTCTTTTGAGGAGTTCTGATGGTGAACAGACAGAAATGCTTTGAATAGCACACATAATGACTTGAAATCTGTCTTATATTTCTATTTTCCAGGAAGAGACTAAAAGTGAACATGAAGATACTAATGTTGCAGAAGATGGATCAGAAAGCATAGAGGACATGTCAAAGGAAGAGATAGGTCGCCTTGTGGCTTCACGTTGGACAGGTGAAAGAACTGGAGAAGTTGAGGAAACTGGCTCTGGTGCAGATAGCAATGAAGGGAAGGATGGGAGTCTGAATATACCCAGTGATGGTGATAGCAAGAAGAATGTATATGATCACCATCAATCATCCATAACTGATGATCTTGATAGTTCCAGTGTTGTGCATGAGCCAGGCTTGGATAAGCAAACACAGTTTTTAGGTCAGGAGAGGGCATCTTTTGTTGCTGTTATGGTTTCCTATGAATGCTTTGAATTTTCGTAATAGTTATGATCTTTTCCCTCATTTCAGGTTTCACTATTCACATCCAATCTTGGCTGAGAAAGATGCAGGATGTCAGCCAAAACCTTTTAAGATCCGTTAGTTGGTTCTCAAGTCCACTTGATAATCTTGGTGAGTTTCTTACTTCAAGTTTGTTGTTCATAGGTACAATCTCCTTATCTTGTATTATTATGGGACCCAGATGCAGATAAAATTCGAAAAGAGTACAAGGAATCTACTGCAAGGCTGTCCAGTGCACAGGAAAGGATATCAAGTTTGACAGAGAAGTTAAAACATGACTTGGGTAGGCCCGTTACTGGACTGATGGACTGTATTCAGTTAAGATCTCTCGCAGATGAATCTTATCATCAATCCTGAAAAGAAGTGGATTTTGATTGCAGGTGTTGATGGCGAATTCTACACACTTTATGGTCAATGCTTCGAGACCAAGCAGGACAAGTTATATTTCTTAACTATTGTTTTCCATTCTCTTTATATTCTATCCATGAAGTCTTTCAAGTGTAAACATATGATATAACCTGGTAGGTTTCGTGTTTCAGGTATGTATACAAAATTTGTCCCTTCAAAGAAGCTGTTCAGGAGGAGGGACAGTATCACAAAACACAACTAGGGTACGGATAGTCCATATATACTCTCGTAGGAAGCTGGAAAAGAAACACTCATACATCCGATAACATTGCATTAAACGCTTGATGGTGGTGGAATCAATCAGGTACTGGGAGAAATTTGAAGAATCATACAGTGCCATGTTGTTCTCAAATGGTGCCGGTTGCTGGAATGGACCACGTAGAAGTATCAAGGTATTGTGATTAGAAGGTCTTATTTCGAATGCTTAGAATTGATGAACTAATAAACCCAAGCGACTTGGCAACTGGCTCTCTCCCTTGTTATCAGGTGAAGCTGAGGTGTGGATTGAAAACAGAACTGACTGATGTGGATGAACCAAGCCGCTGCGAGTAATGCGATATTTTTTACACTCCTTTCTGTAAAAACAAACCCACTTGTAAGACTTTGATTTGGCTTTCTCTCATGCATTTCCTTTGTTTTTTGTGTGTGTCAATTGGCAGATATTTGGCAGTCCTGTCAACCCCTCTAGGATGTCTTGATGGAAAGCTTAAGGTAATCGTCCATAAACACCAGAGAAGCTCACTTTTACTCCTCACGCTTCATTGTTTAACCGGCAAATGGGGTTCCCAACAGGAACTCGAGGGTAAACTGGAAATGCTGCAGAAGGAGAAGCCTGAAGGCCACGACGAGCTCTAAACTCACAGCGAAATTAACATGCTCAATATCATTCCAGCCGCTCCTAATCTCTCTCTCGTTCTCGATATGCTCTATAGATTCGCTGTCTGACTGAGTCTGAGTTGCGGGCGATTTCCCATCAGGAATCAGAGGTACAGGAGATGGTATTATCTGTATTCGTTACTGCGTGCTTAGGTTTGACGCAGGAGCTTTCCATGGTATATGCCGACATTGCTTTTGGATCACAAAGCAATAAGGGAATTTAATTGAACGAACTGTAAACTCATTCCGACCATTCCATTAACAAAAGGGACCGAAAGTAGTTCTCTTTAGAACGTGGGTTGGTGCTTTGTTGTTAATTGTTATGGTGCAGGTGCTGTTAGTGTTTGATGATTCCTATTCCAGGCAGCAGCTAAAGTAGAACTAAAAAGCCATCGTTTATGCTCCCACGTATTTTATTTTACTGCGTTGTCCTTGGTCTATCGACGGTGGTTTGGCAGCCATGTTTTTCAGTCACAGAGGACTCACAGATTTCATAATTAGGAGCGTGCCGCGATCCGGTTTGGACGAGATCAAAATATTGAGAATCGTTGTTCAATAAGGTGAGTGTCATCTTATGACTAAGGATCGGATTATCATTGCACTCAGTCCGATTTGGTTTGGTCCATTTTGCTTTCGTATTTACAAAATTTATGGGGACCAACTACCTGACCATATTATATTCGGTTTCCTTGAATTTTTTTTATAAAATAGTTTCTTTGAAATTAATATATATGTCAATATTGAGAAATGACAACATAGTAAGTTATTAATCAGCCCTCTTCCAGAAGTCATTCAATTATGAACTACTACGATCGAACTTATGCTTCTATCGTCATTTCGAATTTGCTAATCGTAATGGTGTGCTAAGTATTATATTTGCTAAAATATGGGTTGTGTGATGAGCTGGTGGGCTTCTCATTTTTTTTTTTTTTGACAGTAATGCATGTGATCAAACATAATCAAGTGTCAAAACCTTTCACACTTGATTTCAAAATTAATATTTCCTATAAAATATCTGACCCAGAAGAACTTGGATTAATAAGTCATATTTTCCACTACTAAAAAATGCCATATACAGAACACCGTGTCCGTACTAGAGTCTTTAAAAGCTTTATTATTTATAAAACGAGTGAAAATAAGCGGTCTTTATTGGACCAGAAGAAGTCCAATACTATCAGCTGTATATTACAGATCTAAAACAAGAAGGTGTGAAAGCAGTTATACAACTGCAGCAGAACATTCCAGAAGTTTAACCCTTTACCTTGAGGGTCAAGAAAACCTTCCCTCTCAACGAGCGGAGAGCACAAATAAATGCCTCTGATTATATATAAAAGATTCCTTCTCTCCCACGCTTTCATATTCCGGCAAGGGAAAGGGCACATATCATTATTATTCGTCTCTATAAAACCCACAGCAAACTCCTTGTTCCGTGTCTCGTAATCAAACTTCTAATTACTCTCTTTCAGTTTCCCTGAGGAGAAAAGAAAAGAGGACTCAAAGCGAAGAAACAATGGAGAATTCGATGGCGAGCTTGCTGGCTGAGACCCCCGGCGGCGGGCGGCCCAAGACCAAGATCATCTGCACACTCGGCCCTCAATCTCGCTCCGTCGACATGATCTCGAAGCTTCTGGAGGCCGGCATGAACGTCGCTCGCTTCAACTTCTCCCACGGCACCCACGACTACCACCAGCAAACCCTAGACAACCTCCGCGCCGCCATGTCCGCCACCGGCATCCCCTGCGCCGTCATGCTCGACACCAAGGTACCTCCTCAAATACTTCAATTTCAGCAACGTTTTCTCGATGCTTAACCTAATTTCAGTGACAATACCTTACTTTCTTCAACAATCCTTTTAGCAGTTGGCACTGAACCGTCTGTTTTACCTTTTTTTTCCCCCGGCGAAATTCAGGGGCCGGAGATCAGAACGGGGTTTCTGAAAGACGGGAAGCCAATCGAGCTCAAGCAAGGCAGCGAGATTCTGATCTCCACCGACTACAACCTGAAAGGCGACGAGACACAAATCGCGATGAGCTACAAGAAGATTGCGGAGGATGTGAAGCCAGGGAGCAGGATTCTGTGCTCGGACGGCACAATTTCACTTAGGGTTTTGTCCTGCGACAGGGAGAAGGGGCTGGTCAATTGCCTGTGCGAGAACTCCGCAACCCTAGGCGAGAAGAAGAACGTCAATCTCCCCGGGGTCATCGTCGATTTGCCCACATTGACGGAGAAGGACAAGGACGACATCTTGAATTGGGGGATCCCCAACAAAATCGATGTAATCGCACTCTCCTTCGTCCGGAAGGGCTCCGATCTCGCCGCGGTCCGATCCCTAATCGGCGAGAAGAACGCCAAGAACATAATGCTCATGTCCAAGGTCGAGAATCAGGAAGGAATCGTCAACATCGACGAGATCATTGCGAGCTCGGACGCGCTCATGGTCGCGAGGGGCGATTTGGGGATGGAGATTCCCGTGGAGAAGATCTTCCTCGCCCAGAAGACGATGATCCGAAAGGCCAACATCCAGGGGAAGCCCGTGGTGACGGCGACGCAGATGCTCGAATCGATGATCAAATCGCCCCGCCCCACGCGGGCGGAGGCGACCGACGTGGCGAACGCGGTGCTCGACGGGACCGATTGCGTCATGCTCAGCGGGGAGACGGCGGCGGGGGCGTACCCGGAGGCGGCGGTGCGGACGATGGCGCGGATCTGCGTCGAGGCGGAGAGGTCGATCGTGTACGGGGACGCGTTCAAGAGGGTGATGAAGGCGGCGCCCCTGCCGCTGAGCCCGCTGGAGAGCCTGGCGGCGTCGGCGGTCAGGACGGCGAAGAACGTCAACGCGAGCCTGATCGTGGTGCTGACCCGCGGCGGGAGCACGGCGAGGCTGCTGGCAAAGTACCGGCCGCACGTGCCGATTCTGTCCGTGGTGGTGCCGGAGATTGGGATCGATTCGTTTGATCAGGAGTGGAGCATCAGCGACGAGGCGCCGGCGAGGCACGGGCTGATCAGCTGGGGGGTGGTGCCGGTTCTGAGCTCGTCGCCGGTGGCGGAGTCGGATCAGGAGTCGGCGGAGGTGTCGGTGGAGAGAGGGCTGGAGGTGGCGAAGGAGAGAGGGATTTGTAGGGCCGGGGATTCGGTGGTGGCGTTGCACAGAGTTGGGATGGCGACGGTGATCAAGATTGTTCAGGTTCAGTAGAGTGTGGTGGAGTAGATTTAGCGCTACGTTTGTTTTTTTTTCCCCTTCTAAAATTGCTTTGGATTTTTTTGTGTGACGGAGTTGGATTTGCTTTTTTCGGCTGGATGTGGTTTTTGTAACAACATTTTCGTACAATGAAGTTTTAGGGAGTAGTTTTATATTCATTTTTTTTTTTGGTTTTGCTCATTCTTGTTATCATGATTCAAAAAGGCACGTTAACCTTACTAGACAGTAGACAAATGCATCTAAGCGCAAGACAATGATAAAACGCCTCGTCTAGGGGTTCACGCCTAATTAGATAATAGAACAAGTCAATGAAGTAAAGCGACGCATAAGTCTCTCCTAAACATAACTAGATGTCAATATTAAAGGAGAAAATTAACGTCAACTACAAAATCAATTTCAATATTAATATTTTCAATAGCTCAAGAACATTGTGAGCTATTGAGCTATGACTCTATGAATTCGTGAGCTATGTTCTTGTCATTAAGTGTTGAGTAGGTTATTAATCATTTTAACTTAAGTGAGGAAGCATTGTAGATTATTATTCCATTCATCATGCAATGCAAATAGCTATTTCCTTCCAACACCTAGACAAGCTTATTCTACACCTAGGCGAGCTATTCGCTAGGCAAAGGCTCAACGCCCGTCTTACGCCTAGCGCCTTTTTGAACCTTGGTTGTTGTGAGAAACATGGTTGGATAAGTAGAACCGATAAACTTGTTCGGTTCATTTGATTGGAAGGTTAGGGATTTCGAACGAATTTTACCAGTTTGACTAGAAATCAGATCAATCACCCTAGTTTAATTGGTCCACTGGTTTACTATTTTAACCTTTGATTATATAGATAACAAGCTTCAAAGTCAAATCGACAATATCGGTTGATACCCCGGTTAGATACTAACAACATTGGGAAAATGAGAAACTTCTTGAGGGTTTTGGTGATGGATTTGGTCATGGAAATATATCCATCATGGACTTGAACCGAAATCCATCGTTTGCCTTACAGCCTGTTTGGATACAATTCCGGAAGAAATGGAAATGGAAATGGAAATGGAATTCAATTTTTTATTTTTATAGAATTCCATTTCCAATTCTAGTGTTTGGTATAATTCCTACAACTATGGAAATGAATTGCACTTTTAACCATAATGAATAATGTAATATGTTTGTTTTATTTTGGGAAATGAAATATGAATGAGAGAGAAAGAGAGTAAAATGATAGTGGGTCAACAAAATAATAAAAAGTATTGATGGGTCCCACTAATTCCATCTTCATTCTCTCAATTCCTATCACTTTTGATAGGAATTGTAATTCCCATATTTTAGACCCATTGGAATTCAATTCTCAACCTTTTTATTATTCCAAACATAATATATGGAAATGGAATTGGAAATGGAATTCCAATTCCTTACTTTTTTGTCAATCCAAACAGGCTGTTAGGGAATTAGGGAGATGGAATTTGTGGGGCCCACCACTTTTGGGGTTCCAAATCCGTGGACCCCACGGACTTGGAAGTTCCACCTCTTGAGGTGGGATTTGGGTGATGGATTAAAATCCATGATGGTAAATTACCTTTCTACCCTTAATTATTTCTTTGATTACAAATTTGTCCTACTTTAATTCAATGGTCATGCAACTGTAAACTTTTATAATTTCGTATTTTATAAATATGAGAATTTATCATTTCATTTTGTAATATCGTATTTTATTTAAATATGAATGTATATGTGATTTGTTAGATTCACCTAGAAACACTTTATGCTCATCTTATACATTATTATTTGATTGATTGTCGGATTCCACATCGGTGAGTTAGCAAGAAGATGATGAGTTGTAGCAATAAAGCGAGCAATTGGCTGCAATTGATACATAATATTGCGTACATTATTAGATGAATTGTTTTTTTTATGAAGGATTATTAGATGAATTTTTAATTAGTGCCAAGATGAATTGTTAATTAGTGCCATATTGTAATACATTTCTATATTTGTAGTTGAATTATTAATCCACATAGTGGTAAAGATTTTAAAATTTCTTTCTATGTTTTGGATTAGTTTTAAATGAAAGATTTGGATTATAATATAGAAATATAATTAAATAAGGGTAACTAGGTAATTTGTATTTAATATCCACAAATCTAATCAAAGAAAGTCCATAATCAAATCCATCAATCAAACAATAGACTTGTTCAAATCCATAATGCCACCAAATCCATCATATATCCATGATTTTCCAAAACCCAGGTTTTACCAAAACCCTCATTTTTCAAATCCATGAAGCAAACGACCCATAAGTTCTAGCGACAGATGTACAAAAGTATCACAACTATCAACGAGTATTATCGTGTTTTTAATCTATCGATAGATTCAATTTTTCTTCTTCGTCAACTAACCTAATTTATCAACCTTTTAATTTAATGTATCTCTCACCATTTTAATGTCCCAATGATAATAAAAGATGGTTTGTACTAATATCGATAACATATCCTCTTATAAATGCAACAATCATGCATGCAAATCATAGAAATTCCTCGTTTTTTATTCATACTAGAAAATACTATTCATTATCGCTAAATTTTTACTCAAATTTAGAGGTATTCGAACACTTCTAAAAAGTCATTGGTTCTGCCCCTGCATCAACCCACTCCAGAATATAAAATTGTTCGATTTTATCAATGTTACATGTAACAGGAGATTTTCTTTTTTTCAATAATTATGAAGTGAAATCAAGATGAAAACTTATTTAAGTAGCATTGTGATTTTAACTTGCTAAAGCACCCCTTTAAAAAAAAAAAATGCCGCGAGGGGCTCTCGCCTCTCTCCTCTGCCTTTGCCGACTGCTCGGCAGTCTGCTCTTCGCAACCTTGGATGGATTCCTGCGCACGAGCATTCTAAATCAAGCTCAGGGTTGGTACAGGAAGGGAGCATCAGCGGATCAGGCAATAAATCCATGTTTCTATCACTACAAAAAAGACTCTTATTAGTGACCAAGGCTTTACATTAGTAAAAGCTATATATCGTCGCAAATGGTCTTTTGCAACGCCAAGAGGGCATCGCGTTCCGTTCCAAATAGTAGCGTCACAAAAAAAAAATTGTGTGACGAGCCGTCGTAAAAGCGTTTTCTGACGACTACCAGTCATCTCTAATGCATTTTCAATTTGACAAAATTGACAGATTTTTTGTTCGACGGCAAAGAATCATCGCGATAATTAATAATTTCATCTCTAACATCTTTTGAAATTGACGAAACTGACAACAATTTATTTTTTTCCGACGAAACATAGTCGTCACTAAAATTAATATGGTCATCGGTAATGTATTTTTCCATTGATGAACTGACGAGATTTTCCTTTTTATTATGATACTTGGTCGTCATTAAAAGTAATAGGGTCATCGCTAGTACATTTTCACATCGACGAAGATGACGACAATGTTATTTTTGACGAAACATGCTCGTCTCTATCATTAATTAGGTCATCGATAATACATTTTTAAATTGACTAAGCTAACGATATTGACATTTTTTTAATGAAACATGGTCGTCTGTAAATCTTTCGCCAATATATTTGTGATACCAATCTATCATTAATTAGGTCATCGGTAATACATTTTTAAATTGACTACTAACGATATTGACATTTTTTTTAATGAAACATGGTCGTCTGTAAATCTTTCGCCAATAGATTTGTGATACCAATGTCGTCCATTCACCTACCCACTGCAACCTGCCCTCATCGTCACTGGCAAATCAAGAAGGAATTTAGTTAGACGCTACAAAATATAGGTATAACAGCAAACAACATATTCACCGCATACAATCAAAAAATTAAAGATCTATGAAAGATAAGACGAACCTTAAGATTGAATGGATTGAAACCACCTATCGCTCTCGTTAAACAAGGAAAAAATCTGGAAAAAAGGTGGTGTTAGAGGTGAAGAGGAGGGATTACACAGATTATAGGAAAAAAAGGTTGTTACGACTCAGGAGAATAGAAGAGAAGAGGATGTGTTCATCTATAATGGAAATAGAACAAGGAGAAACCATAGAGAGGCCTGATGATGGAGAGCGGAAGAAGAGAAGGAAGATTAGAGGCTGTTCGGCTGGGAAATAGGATATCGATAGCCGATTAGGGTTTGCGTTAGTTAAGAAATGGATGGATGGATGGCTGAGATTTAAGTAACAGGCGATTGAGATTTATGTAGAAGGATCCTAATGGAGTCGGTCATCAATCTTGGCCAAGTTTAAAAAATAAAGGAAAAAGATAAACATCTCCTCGGTGTTCCTAGGTGATTAAAGTAATTACTAATTAATCAAATTGTAGTAAGTTTTCCTTTCAGAAATGTAGGTAATATATTATGACTAAAAAACGTGGATAATATATATTCTTAAAATATAATTAATTATTGTGAGAAAAAAATGATAATTCCTTTTCTCTGTATTGTTTCTAAATTTTTTTAAGTGTTGTTTCTTTAGATAAATGTAATAGATTATAGGATAAAATTAATGACCCTATATCTTAAGAAACTAAATCAAACCACATTCATAAATCACTATCTCTATATTAATATTAGAAGTTTTGAAGTTTTGTAACTCCATTTTCTTGTCTTCAATAGTGATGATGATTTTTTGCGAATAATATTTTTTTTTGTGATGAAACATTACGGACGACCAAATTATATTAATCACAATTACTATGGTGACAATTTTTTCCTCCAAAGATTAGACTTAGTGACAAAGATCTAATTTATACAAACAAGATATAGGCTTCGTCGCAATACATAAATTTTTGACGAAGCATTCTTAACGAGAGTGTAATGTCGTCCCTAAAGTATTCTGTTGCGACGAATTTGACCTACCGTCGGTAAATTTTTTCACTAATGACTGTCTTTGTCGACGACATATAGGCTTTATCACAAAATCAATGTTTTGACGGAACATTACTGACGACCAGATTTTATTCGTAAGAGATAACCATGGCGCCAATTTTTCCCTCTAAACAGTATAGTTAGTGACAAAGATTCTTGTCTTTATCGACGATGTCTATGGTTTATCGCAAATACATAACTGCTTGACGAAACATTATTGACGAAAGTGGAAAATCGTCACTAAAAGTCATTTTTTGCGACGAAATAGAACCGCCATCGCTAGTTTTTGTCACTAATGGCACGCTTTTTTGTAGTGTATCCCAATCGAGATAAACCGGGGAATAAATATGAGTTCTCTGGTCGGCGAGACAAGGCCTGCTCTCAGAGGAGGAGTTTGAAACGAAAGATGGGGATTTATGTGGTGGAGTCTGATATAAACCACTCATGTGGAAAGAAGAATCGCGGCGCTTCGCGCAAGGTGATGTGGAGATTTAAACCCCCCATCGTCGGACGAGCTGGAATGCAAGGATTTCGATAGCATCCCCTCGTACCAATTGACGCTCTCTCCTCCCAAGGAAAGTCCGATGGGAATTCCGATGGAGACTCTCCCATCCACTGGCTCCTTGTGCCCTAATAGTCCCGACTGGCGGGAACAAGCGCGGTGGCACAAAGAGACACGGCGGATACAAACACGGTGGCAGCAGCAATGTTCTGGAATTACGGGGGACTGAGATTTCGGACTTCGCGAGCTGGAAGGGAGGGATTTCAATCTGTGCAAGTTCGACAATCCCATACCCTCTTAGGCCGCGTCTTCACGACGGCAAGGATGTCGACTGCTGAAATTCGAGATTCGGTGAACTCCCCTTGGCAATGCAAAGGGAGGATCAAAGTGCTGCAAGCTAAGCATGGCTTATTTGAGTTTGTCCTCCCCAACGAAGAATCCAAAATCTGGGTTTTGAAGAGAACTCCTTGGGTGGTGAACGATAAGATCATCCATCTTAGATCTTGGACACCATCGGTAACGAAGCAGATGTATGAAGAGCTGG
The DNA here is from genome assembly GCA_946122785.1 of Linum tenue. NCBI lineage: Eukaryota > Viridiplantae > Streptophyta > Magnoliopsida > Malpighiales > Linaceae > Linum > Linum tenue. The sequence goes on from CAMGYJ010000002.1 coordinate 56,755,242, forward strand.
TGGTGGCCCCATTCCGGGTGCAGCTCTGGGATGTGAAGGATGATTGTTGTACAACAAAATTTGGTATGAAAGTGGCTGGTCCCACAATCGGCCAAGTGCTAGAAGCTGGTGTCTATTCTTGTCTTGACACTGGGAGATATTTCATCAAGGTGAAAGCGCTAATCGACTTCTCTCGACCCCTGCAATCACAATTGATGGCTGCCAGTCAGGAGACGGGATGTTTTGGGTTCGATTGAAGTATGAGCACCTCCCATCTTTTTGCTTTCATTGTGGGCGAGTGGGACTTTTCCAAAGAGAATGTGCTTTTGATCCCCCTACTCGTAAGGAGCGATTTGGTCCGCATATGATGACCAAGAAACTGGGGACAAGGGTATATAATGAGGATGACATTACTATCCCATTCCAGGGGAAGGCTAAATCTGTTTGGGTGAATAATGCCATCAAAGGCCCTCGACACCAACCTGAGTCGGTGCGAAATGAGGTGGAGCCGAGGCCGGAAGCGATGGAGGTGGACGTCGAGGATCCCCATGACCTGACTGATGGGAAGGAGAGGAAAGGGATGGGTGATCCCAAGCATATGGAGAGGGAGAATATAGAGCTGCCCCGAAGGAACCCAAGGGGATTTACCATCCCACGATCCCCAAAAATGCAATGGGCATGACCATGTATCGGCGAGGCAAAGGAAAGGAGAAGCAGGGTGCTGGCCGTGCTCCCCTTGAGTCTAAGCCCTCTCGTAAACCAGGGGTGATGGTGAAAAAGGAGGTTTCTTTGAGGAGATCGAGCGGAAATCAAAGGGGCTGGGCACTCGTTGGAAGGCTTCGCCAAACCCCTCCGCCCTTGAGGCTGACCTTGTACTTCATGTTGCGGTGGAAACTCGGCGAAGAAGGTTGGTGCTGGAGGAGGAATCGGAAGATGAGCTTCCGCCGCTGTTCGCTTCTCTCCGTGGAGTGGGGGAGAGGGATGCACCTGCTGTGGTGCGGCCGAGCAATGATTCCAATGCGAAATCTGGGCAAGCAAGCCCACAATAGCTGGCTAACAATGAGGCCTGCAAGGCACCGCGGGAACCTGCTGCTGCCACCACCAGGAAAGGGAAATTGAGAAAAAATAGCTCCCATGTCCCACGGCAGAACTCAAAGGCAATTATAGTTGAGGAGGGAACATGAGTGAATGTCCCTGTTCGGGAGGAAATGATGAAGATTCCGTCTCCAATTAATACCAGGGAGTCGTCCCCAGAAAAGAATGTGAGGAATGAGTCAGTTGAAACTAGTCCGGAAGATGATGTGGATTGCTTTGAGCTGCGAAGTCGGAGGCAGGGATCGGAAAAAACGATCAGTGGACATGTCCACCAAGTGTTTCGTGCTTTTAAGGCGCGGATGAATTTTCATACCGCTCTATCCTCCCCTCCGATGTCTGCCGCGCCTAACCTGATTATTTGCAAGTACCGGGTGGAGACGTCATCTGCGTTGGCTGGGGAGTTTGAAGAGCTGAATGAATATGGATCCAATGATGCTGCCTTGATAGGAAAAGACAGGAAAAGAGCTTTTCAGGCGGTCGACGGAGATGAATGTGATCCCCCTACGCCAAAGAAACAGTTTGTGGAAGAAAAGGATGTTGCTGATAAGGTGGAGGAAGTCAGCCTAAAATGGTCCCAACCAGATAAATGAGGCTTCTGACCTGGAATGTGAGAGGAATTGGGCCATCCCTCACATTTCAAACTGCTTTGAGTTTGGTTCACTCGAATAAACCGGATCTTGTTTACTTTTCTGAAACACGAGCTCACCGGAAGTTAGTTTCCCGTCGGTTGCGGGGCCTAGGTTTTGAGTCTTCGCACATTTGTTTTGTGGATGCTATTGAAGCATCTGGTGGTCTTGTTGTCGCTTGGTCCCCCGAAGTTGATGCTTCGGTGTTTTATCATTCATATTTTTGTATTGGAATTCGTATTAATGAAACGGAGTTTTCTTATGTGGTCTTTTGTGTTTATATTAGTTGCAACTTGTCTACCAGAGCCAACCAATTGGCTCTTCTTCGTGAAATTTGTGGCGAGATTCGTCTCCCCTACGTGGTGATTGGTGACTTTAACACTACCCTGCATGCACATGAGAAAGATGGGGGAAATGTTTGGAATAGCGCTCAATCGATCAGTCTCCGTAACTTTATCATTGATCTTGGATTGCATGACCCTGGCTATCAAGGGGATACTTTCACTTGGACTAACAAACGTTTCGGTAATGCCTGCATTCGAGAGCGCCTGGATCGAGCCCTTTGCTCTCAATCGTGGGTGGACCAGTTCCCCGAGACTCTTGTTAAACATTTTACTGACCTTGGTTCGGATCATCGGGCTCTACTTCTTGTTGACCGACCCTATGCTCGTCATAGTCGCCCGTTATTACGATTTGATGCTCGATGGGCGAACAACCCTGAAGTGAAGGCGATGGTCAATTATATGTGGCAAGAGTCGATTGCAGGCACCCCGATGTACCAACTCTGGGAAAAACTCAAACATTTGCGACACCTTCTTTATGATTGGAGTAGGGCCGGAACTACCAACTCACTTCGGAATATTAAGACCCTCCAGGGAGAAATTGAGAACCTCAAATCCAATCATCCGATAAATTGGGAGACGGTGAAAGAGTTGGAGGTGGAACTTAATAGACAATGGGAGGCGGAAGAGCTATATTGGCAACAAAAGTTCAGGGTACATTGGCTAAAAAAGGGTGATAAGACACCTCTTACTTCCATACAGTCACTCGTACCAGGAGAAAGAGGAATTTTGTGGCTGGCCTGCATGCTGAGAACGGTGACTGGGTAACTAATGAAAAGGGAAAGGCGCACATTGCCTGTCATTTTTATCAACACTTGTTCACTTCGGAAAATCAAGTGAAAAACATGTTTGATAGGGTGGCGGGCCTTCCCATTGCCCAGAGTGTAACCCAGGAAATGAATGATAAGCTAACGGCAGAGGTCATACCCCAAGAGGTTCGCAACACAGTTTTCGCCATGGGTTCCAAACAGGCTCCTGGCTTTGATGGTTTTACAGGGAAATTTTTTAAAGCCTTCTTGGATATTGTTGGTGAGTCAGTGATTGAAGTTGTCCGCTCCTTTTTTGCGACTAGCAGAATGCTTCGAAACTTCAATCATACCTGGCTGACTTTGATACCCAAGGTTGAAAATGTTGAAAATATGAAGCAACTAAGGCCTATCAACTTGTGCCAATTTGTTTACAAGATCATTACTAAAATTATGGCTACAAGACTGGCTGATATCCTTCCGGGGATTGTTTATGATGGCCAAAATGCATTTTTCCGCGAAAGGCAGATTATTGAGAATGTCCTTGTGGGGCACGAGTTGATGCATTTCTTAAAAATATAGACACAAGGCAAGAAAGGATACATGGCTCTAAAGGTTGACATGGAAAAGGCCTATGATAGAGTCGAATGGTCGTTTCTGCTAGCTGTCTTGGAGAAAATGGGATTTAACTCTGTGTGGAGAGGATGGATTCAGGAATGCCTTCGGTCAACTTCATTCTCGGTCCTCATGAATGGTACCCCTTCAGGGTATTTCACACCTTCCCGAGTACTTAGACAAGGGGACCCCCTTTCCCCCTTTATTATTTGTGCTTTGTATGGAAGGGTTTGCGGCTCTTCTTCGCAAGGTAATAGCGGATATGCGCTTGGGAGGTGTGAAAGTTGCTCCTCGAGCTCCTCGTATCTCACACCTGTTCTTTGCTGATGATTCTTACTTGTTTCTACAAGGGAATCTTCAGGAGTGTGAGAATCTGATAGAAGTTTTGAATGAATATGAGGAATGGAGCGGACAGCGGGTGAACTTAGCCAAATCTGCTATCTGTTTTAGCAAAAACATTGCTCGAGAAGATCAGGAGTTTTTGGCAGCAATTCTGGGGGTGGGAGCGGTGGGGGTCCAAGATAAGTACCTCGGTCTGCCGACTCTGATTGCCAAGTCCAAAATGGCTACCTTCCGCTATCTGGAGGAAAAATTACTGGAGAGATTACAAGGTTGGAAGCAGCGTACTTTATCTTGGGCGGCGAAGGAGACACTGATTAAATCAATTGCCTTAGATTTATCGTTGCATGTCATGTCTTGCTTTAAAATGCCATTGTCCCTTTGTCGGCTTCTAGATAAACATGTATCCCGATTTTGGTGGAGAGTGACGTCTGATCAATCCCAAATCCACTGGCTGTCTTGGCGTAATATGTGCCGAAGTAAACATGAGGGGGGAATGGGTTTCCGTCGTTTTGAACATTTTAATCAGGCTTTACTGGCTAAAATTGGATGGCGGATCCTCTAGGAGCCCCAGTACCTGTTGGCTCAAGTTTATAAAGGAAAGTATTTCTCAAACGGGACCTTTCTTTAGGCTCAAGCATGCTCGCGTCCTTCCTGGGGGTGGCAAGGTGTTTTGTTTGGTAGGCAATTGCTTGAAAAGGGTTTGCGCTGGCATGATGGTCATTCGGCATCTCTGTTGTTCTCGAATTGGATCCCCCGCCTACATCCTGACCTACCAATGTTTAATCCTCGGGTGCTCCCAGAGGGAGGTGATCCACGAGTGGGGGATGTGATTGACCAGAATGGGGGAGGCTGGTGTACTAGTAAACTGAGTCAATGGTTTGACCCTTCTACCTGCCGTATGATTCAATCTATTCCTCTGCCGAGGCAGTCTATGGAGGACAAACTTATTTGAAATGGTACGACGGATGGCGTATTCACTATTAAATCAGCCTACCATCTAGCTGTCGATCTAGATAAGAGACAAGGCTGCTGGAGGTCAATAGCCAGTTGGATGGATAGATCTAGTTGGATTTGGCTTTGGGATGCTGATATTCCACCCAAGCTGAAAGTTTTTCTTTGGCAGATCTTCCACCGTATCCTCCCCACGACCGAGGCTTTACTGAAAAAACGTGTGCATGTTCATCCTCGATGTCCGGTGTGCTGGGGAGGAGCAGAAACAATGGAGCATCTGTTTCTAGACTGTTCGGTGGCTCGGGCCTTATGGGACTATGCGGGATTGGAACATCTTGGGCAAGGGTTGCCACGCCACACATTCCCCTTATTTCTCAAACGGCTATTCTCTCTCATTCATCAACCTTCTGTGATCTTATCGGTGGTGGTCATTCTTTGGCGGATTTGGAAATCCAGGAATTGGGTTCTCTTTGAAGGCAAGCAATTTGGGTTTCCGACCTTGTTGCGTCAATACCATCAGCAATGTGAGGAATGGGAACGGTTGCCCGCAGAAAGTGTGACTTTGGGTCTACGTCCTGCTTCGCACTCGGTAGGGCTTCCTGCGGGTCCCTCAGTGGTGTGTATGTGGGATGGGGCTACGAGAGCTGGGTCTCATTCGGCGGGTGGGATAGTTCTTCTTGGACCGCATAAGGACGTCATTCTAGCTAAAGGAATCCAATTTTGGTCTATTGATGATCCTCTGGTGGTGGAAACTCTTGTCCTAAGGGAAGCTATCTCTTGGTGTATGGGCAATGGGTTCCTCGATGTGCGTTTTGAAGCAGATGCCAAGGTCATTATCGACAAGCTTAATCAAGGAGATACCAGAGATAGTAGGGTTGGGGTGATTTTAGCTTAAATTAGTCAATTTATTGTGAATCACCCTGGGTTTAGCTTACGATTTGTAGGACGGAATAACAATAGGGTAGCCCATGTGGTGGCTAGAAACGCCCTTTCTTTGTATCCGTCTACATGTCGATCTTTCAATTTTCAGGCCTGGCTGTATTCCAGGATGTAAATGCCTTTGTTGAATCTATATATGATTATCTTTTGTAAAAAAAAAAAATTTAACTTGCTAAAATAAGGAAGATTATAGAATATGCATTAATTTTTTCAAATCATAAAACATCCTCCTTGTTTTTTTTTTGTTCAAACTAAAAAATAATATTATGGATCAATATTTTTTACTCAAATTTAATGGTATCCAACACTTTTATAATGTCCTTGGGTCCGCCACTGCATCAAACCACTTAGGACTATAAAAATGTTCGAATTTTATGAATCTTACATGTAACATGAGTTTTTCTTTTATTCAATAGTAGTTATGCAGTGAAATCAATATGGATACTTATATAAGTAGCATTATGATTTTAACTTGCTAAAAATGAGGAGGACTATGGCATATGCATTAATTATTTTTTCCTTCACCATTAAAGAGTCCCTTGAAGAATACAACAAACTCCTTGAGCAAAACATTTACAGGAATTAACATAACAGGAGGCCAGAGAGCAAACTGAATATTTTTGTGGAAACAAATGTGTGTGTGTGAGAAAGCTATACTTTAAAAAGTGGCATTATAAAAAAAAAATTCAATTCGCTGCAAAAACCCTTTTATTTTGCTTTTTGTTCAAGGCTGCTCGTGTCCTCGGGTTTCATCATGAGAATTAGAAGAATCTCCCAATAGAGGCACAACCACACTAGTATTAGTATTACTACTAGTAGAAGATGACGACGTCGATGATGAAGAAGCGCCTGGAACATAATTCCCAACACCACTTCTTGACCTCAAGAACGGAAGTGAAGCGTCGAATGGGAACAATGGAAATCGATGCCTCCTCTCGTTTGGACTCCCAACTTGTTCTCCTCCCCCGAAACTAAAACTAGCACCACCACCATCATTTGAACCATTTGGCTCCATCTTGGAACCATCGTCGTCGTCAGTAGTGGGCATTTGGAACCTGCAAACAGGACAAGAGCTGTGGAGCTCCAGCCAAGGATGGATGCAACCCTCGTGGAACTTGTGCTTGCAAGGCATCTCTTTCGCTTCAGCTCCGAGCTCGAAATCCTCGAGGCAGACCGCACACTGCGAATTGTTCTCGCCAATGGTCACGGTTGGCATTGCATTGACGGCCTCTTTCTGAGCAGGAGGGGTTCCATACCGGTTGGGATCGTTCTCGGCCAAGTGTTGGAGCAACAAGTCCAATCCGGGGCCTACGAGGTAGTCCGCGAAAGAGCGAGTCACGGTAGTAGTAGTAGTTGGAGTGGGAGCAATGTTGTTGTCAGGTCGAGTTGACGAATAATCAGGTGGGCCATGGAGGATCAGAGCACCTTCGTTGAATGGATCGACCAGGATCAGATTACGACTGCTGTTCCTGCTGCTACGACCATACTCATCATCGTCGTCGTTGTTCTCTTGATTATGACGATGGAGGTGGTGGTGGTGATGTTGGGCGAGGGTGGTTTCGGCCCTGGCACGAATATCGTGGAGCAGTCGAAGGAACGAGACCGTGCTTCTCGTCCTCCTCCTCCGGAGTAAGGTCTCGAACTCCCTATCGAGTCGTTGTTGATGGTTTAATTCGTGGTCCTCTTCATTGTCCGCGGTTGCTACATTGTTGGTTCGAGGGGGGGCCGGGAGAGAAGCAAGAGGGGGGCGGTAAGCTCCAAAGCCATCCATTAAGCCGAGCAAGATTGGTGCCCAAAGAGAGAATGCACGTTCTGATTCCACATCAAATCCATTGTTGTCATTGTTGTTATTAGAATAATTAGTATCAATATTGTTGCTATTGCTATTGTTGTTGTTGGTGGTGGTGAGGTCTATTATTGTGTTGTTGTTTCCGCCAGCCACTTCTTCGACAAACCCACTCTCGCAGATGGGGCATTTGACTTCGGGTTCCATGACTGGATTGACCATGCGACTACACATGTGACACCAGTATTGGTTGGCCGCTGCATCCGCCATCTCCCCTCCTTTTGATCTTCAACAATCTAATCCAAAAAAATTTATCAAAAGAAGAAAGCATAAAAAAACCAAAATATTGATCAAACATGTATGAAAATCCAATCTCTACGTAGTCCATTTTGATAAAAACATAGCAACCAATTAAAAACGGGGGATTTCGTCGAATAGTGGACATGCATCTTTCGTTCTTGATAGAAGTATATGAGATGAAAGGGGAAAATGATTCGAATATTTTTTAATTACCTCAAGGATTCAGGAGGTGGGTGTTCATCATCTTTAGGGGCTGGGGTATATTTGTTGATGAGAGATTTGGGGTTTGGAAAATGAGGAGAAAAAAAGAAGAAGAAAGGAGCCTAAAAAGGGATCGTCACATCCTATCTTTTGATTAATTTGTGCCTAAATTTTTGTTGGTTGTCCATTGATGATTAGGTGGGCTTTTTACCGTTAAAATGGTTTCAAGACCAATCAAATTATAGCTCATATTTTTTGTGATTAATTAAAAGTGATGTATAGAAAAGGGCTATTTTTGGATGTTACTATGCTTACTATTTGCATTGCAATAAGACATGTTCTTCTATAGTTGGTGCTTGTTGATTCATGGGGAATCTTTTTAATTCTATATATTTTCTCCATGAATCAAGTTCCTATATTTGTGCATCCCTCCCTCCAAATCCAATCATGGTTTAGTTTTGTCCACAGTTTGCAATCACAAACCATAATCTTACACCGTGTTAGGGAAACGGTAGGAAAGAATCGATTGAAGGCGTGATAAGATCACTCTCCTTAGAGTGTTATTTGCCCCCACTACAAATTGCTGGTAGGCTCGAGCAAACCACCCCCAGGAGTCCCTTCAATTCTAAGTCTGGAAGCAGCAATCTTGCAGACTTCTGTGTTTATGAAATAGAGAAGGAAAATGGGGAGAAGAAGAATTCTCTCATCACTAAAAGAGTTATGACAGTCATCTATTTATAGTTGTGAAAACGGGAAGTTACCTTCCGAAGAGTCACATCCTTTCACAGAAAAAGGTAGTTACCTTTCTGGAAGGACACATCCTTTCACAGAAAAAAGGGAGTTACCTTTCTGGAAGGACACATCCTTTCACAGAAAAAAGGGAAGTTACCTTTCTGGAAGGACACTTCTTTTCACAATATTCAAACGTTAATTAATTAATTAAACTGCCAAAATACTCCATCTTTATACTTTACTTCTCCCATCAATGTCGTATTACAACTCTATTGACTAACTCTAACAATCCCCCACTTAGTCAACAAGAGTTGAGAATACCTGCCTCGAACAAGTAACGCATACATAAAGGTATCTTTTCGATTTGAACCTTTACCTAGTGTAAGCAACTCAAAGTTGATAACGAATCAGTGACGGGCTTAAGCCTAGGAGTCACGATCCAAAGCTATAACCGGAGATGCCACACACGTACTTGTCTCTTCTCTAAACCACAACCACCAACTAGGGTAGCACTATTATGGCCATGTGCTAATCATGTTTCATGAGCATACACAAAAGTTGACCTCTACTTTTGTTAGAGCGGCACCACTCTAAATGCTCACATAGGTGACATTCCAAATGAATTCATTAAGAGTTCTATAACTCATCTCAAGAGTTCTATAACTCACCCTTCTTTGGACTAGTTTACTTGTATAATAAATTAGTACCTCAGTTAGAGTAACTTGTTATTACCACATTGAACCTTTTAATTAGTGAATACCTAAAGAAAAGGTTGGGTTCCCATTACTTCTAACATCACAAGAGGTCTCAATCCCTTCCCTTGGGATGTCTCATAGATCAATGCCTCTTGGCTATTCCTTGGTAAGAGGATCTGCCAAATTATTGCATGATCGAACATACACAATAGAAATGACTCCATTAGAAATCAAATATCTAATGTAATCATGTCTTCGACTAGTAGCTCTAGACTTACCATTGTAAATCTTGTTATAAGCTCTCGACAAAGTAGCTTCACTATCACAAAAGACAGAAATGGCTGACAGCAATTGTGGCCACAACTCTATATCTAACAACATGTTTCTTAGCCATCTGCCTCTTTTCCCGCCTCCGCAAGGGCTAGAAATTCATCTTTCATGATGGAGTGTAATACATGTTTATTTCTTAGGAATCTCAAGAAACAACTCCATCACCTAGTGTAAAAATCCACCCATTGTAGATTTATTATAACTAGCACTCGTTATTCAACTAGTATCAAAACATCTCCCCCACAATTCTACCACTTGCCGAATTATCATGGAATAATTCCATTTTATTTTCCATGGTTTTACTTATTAAACTTTCAACCACTACATTGATCTAATTGTTTACCAATGATATGAACTAATTAGATTAGTATACCACAAACAATTCAGATATTATTAGAAATAGCATCTAATTACTTACCAATGGAATTAGTCAAGGTAACTTGAGATGCCACAAGTAATTCAGTTGCATTTCCAGATTGTATTGGAAATACCATCTAATTACTTACCAATGACAATAATCAAGGTAACTTAACATACCACAAGCAATTCAAATGAATATTCTAAATCAATGGTCTAATTACGTACCAATGGTATGAACTTCATAAATATACCATAAGTAATTCAGACTTTAAGTTTAATACGACCATCTCAATTGAGCTCTCATGCCAAATTGTTTTCCAATAGTATAGTGTACATATACCTTAAACAATTCTGGCAATGATTATTTTGATGATCACCATCCTTTGGCAAGCTTTTTCAATCCCTATAAGGATCCATCTTAGTTTCATTTTCCTTGCCCTCATGGCTATGAAATATGAAGTCATAAACCAATACATGATAAACAAATTATCATGTCAGGGGAAGGCTTTTCACCATAATTTCAATTTACTTCAAGATCATAACTCAAACAATTTTGTTATATAAACCAAATTGTTGCATCTTGCAAGCATAAAAAATTTAAACTCTTACAAATTTTGATGACAAAATTTGTTACAAGAATTCAATGTGAATACTTCCAAATTCAAACACAATTGAATTTTCTTGAACTCTTCTCATAATATGAATTATGAGTTTGTTACCATCTCAAATACTACAAAAATATTTGGTATCACTTAACCAAACAGAATTGGTTCATCATATTTCCTTGCACACAAATTGCATCATGAACATGACCAAACCATGCACAAATCATGAAAGCAAATACGTAGGAAATTAATTCTGTCAATGAAACTTTTAATTTCATACAACAATAGACATGGCAAATTTGCTTAGAATAATCCACTCCATTGCACTATCGGAGATATCACTTTGCATGCCATAGAGTTCCATTAATCATGCCAAATCACACTTTATATACATAATATACGTTCTCCTCTCAAACAAAAGAAACAAAGGTTAATTTAACCATATCACTTGTAACAGAGAACAATCCATAGCAACGTTTCATTCCAAACAGGGGCATATAGATAAAAACCCATAACACAGAAGCATCCACTGCAAGTTCTTATGACGTTTCATGGATGGGAATCAAATGACCAATAAGAAAAAATGGCCAGTTAAGATGCATAACATATCTTGCCATCTAAATCAAGCCCACTGATCTCAACACCGATAATTATAAAGGAACAAGGTGTTACCGGTTCTAGGGATGCCGAACTGCTTTTTTCTTTTCGACATGGAGCAACCAGTAGAAGCAAATTGGATCATTCCATCTTTTCTTCCTTTTCAGTACTGGATCCGTATGCATTGATTCATCATCCATCCGGATGGTACAGGAATTGAGTTCTTCTCTCTAATTAACCATTCAAATTTATCCGAATTTGTGATTCAGAATCCATTTGTTTATTGCATACGCCTTCAACGTACTCTCCACTTCAGAATCCATTTTTGAGAAATAACACTCTAAGATTGTTAGGGAAACGGTAGGAAAGAATCGATTGAAGGCGTGATAAGATCACTCTCCTTAGAGTGTTATTTGCCCCCACTACAAATTGCTGGTAGGCTCGAGCAAACCACCCCCAGGAGTCCCTTCAATTCTAAGTCTGGAAGCAGCAATCTTGCAGACTTCTGTGTTTATGAAATAGAGAAGGAAAATGGGGAGAAGAAGAATTCTCTCATCACTAAAAGAGTTATGACAGTCATCTATTTATAGTTGTGAAAACGGGAAGTTACCTTCCGAAGAGTCACATCCTTTCACAGAAAAAGGTAGTTACCTTTCTGGAAGGACACATCCTTTCACAGAAAAAAGGGAGTTACCTTTCTGGAAGGACACATCCTTTCACAGAAAAAAGGGAAGTTACCTTTCTGGAAGGACACTTCTTTTCACAATATTCAAACGTTAATTAATTAATTAAACTGCCAAAATACTCCATCTTTATACTTTACTTCTCCCATCAATGTCGTATTACAACTCTATTGACTAACTCTAACACACCGGATACAATTCTCATCACTTAGCAGTGTGCTAAATGCCAATTGATTCATAGTAAATTAGCAGGCTTCAGTTTTCAACTAGAAAAGTAATACAAAGTCACTAGTAAGAAAAATGGCATTTTGGGAAAAGTCAAGCACACCCAACGATTTTATGTAATTGTTCATGAAATTCTATAGAATAAAGTCTTGTAGCATTTTTTTTGGTTACAATAGTATTGAATTGGAAGAAGGAAAGTGTGACAAAAAAGAGTAATTTCATCTCCGCTTCTCCTCATCCATCTCGAGCCTCATCACCCATCGCGTGGCCGACCACCTGCCACCTGGAGTTATCAACCTCCAATCACTACCATTCCTTTCTTTATCTAATTTCATAAAATAATTTTTTTATAATTATTTTAATAGTGGGTCAAATTAGTTTTTGTACATCTTTGTTCTTTTTTTCTGTAGTTTTTTCTCTTGTATATTTCGTGTGTGTTTTCCTAGGTAGTAAATTGAAGGTGTGGTGGGAATGTGGCAATGTTAGCTTGTCATGTTTAGGTGGTTTTATTTATTTATTTTTATTTTTTGGGAGATCGTTGGTTAAATGATTTTTTTGCCTTGTTATCATTTTTAATTAAGCTTAGAAGTTTTACTTCTTTTCATTAGAAGTCTGATTTTACCTCTTAGGCCCAATCCTTTTCACTTGTTTTGATTTGTCAATAATTTCTATTAACGTGCCTGCAAACTGTACCTAGACTTGAAATGGTTTGGCTTCTATTTATGGTTTGATTATTCCGTTTTTTTAACAATTAAGAAAAAGCCGCTCATTTATTCATATTTTTTTTTTGGGTAGACCCTTGTTATTTAGGACTCTGCTAATCGTTTTAGCTCTAAAATCAATGAGGTTTGATTAGATAGCTCCATTTTGTTTGTACCCCATGACCGAGCGATATTGCATATGTTGCTTTTGGTCTAGGGGCTTCTTCGACAATAATGATGGTATGCTTGTTATTGAATCTCATAAACTTGCAGGGGCTCGCCACATTGCTTTCATCTTATAGTAGGGCTCCATGACTTTCTCCATAAAAAGGTGTTAAAGCTAAGTCAAGGATGTACTCTTGTCGAAGAGGTATCAAAGAGTTGTCCATATCGTGGCAAAAAGACTCTCTTACTGATTAATCAACATCTTGTCGGTCGACGTCTTTTTTTTTCCCCTACAAAAGAGTTGTATTTATTTTCATATCTAGCTATTCCTTTTGGAATATCTATGAGGAGAAAAAAAAGCTTGGAAGAAGGAGATGTGGCACAAAGAGCCTTTTACTAGACTGATGACTATTTTGATGTTCAAATCCGAATTTATTTGGACATGCAGGTAGTGAACAAATCGGATCGGGGATGGATGAGGCCGCCTAAGGCCAAGTCCAATGCAAAACCCTAAATTTGGGGCCTTCATCCCTAAATTTGGGGATTGACCCTCATTTTCTCTTCTTTTGCTCCAATGCTTCAATCTCCATATTTGGGGATCTTAATTTTTCAAGTTTTTCCATTTACTTAAAATTGTACTTATCGAAGTCTTGATATAATTTGTTCATGTTAATTTTTTTATAGTTCGTCATCATTTTTAAATACAAATTTTTCGATAGAATTTTTTTTAATTCTGAGACCTAATTTTTTTTGGCGAAAAATTATGGACATAATTTGGGTTTACACACAACACTTGAAAATGATTGATCTAATTAAACCCCTAACTAATCCCCTAATTAAATTCCAATTAATCCCTAAAATCTTAAAAAGTAAAAGAAATGTCACGTGGCGGGCTTTGGGGAGTCTCTATATTTGGGGGAACCCCATTTCCACCCCCAAATTTGGGGATCCTTTTGCAGATTTCCCCCAAATATAGAGACTCCATTGGAGCTAACTTTTCCCCAAATATAGAGACTCCTCCATTTATAGAGGCTCCATTGAAGTTAGCCTAAGGGTTTTTTCAAGCTAAAACACATATGCTTCATGCTTGCATTTTGGAATAGTCTAAATGCGAAACAAAAATTCACCTAATATTAATTTCAAATAAGGTTCTAGTAGTTATTTTAATTGTTGGGTTTAAACTTTAAACTACTTATAAGAAAACAAAATTAATGGGATAAACAATAAAAAAGTAAAATAAGTTTGTATTATTTATATTTTTTTGGTATGCGTAAAGTGACTTCCAAGTCACTATGACTTGGAGAAATCAGTCAACTGTAAGAAAACAAAATTAATGGGATAAATAATAAAAAAATAAAAAAGTTTGTATTGTTTATATTTGGGTATGCGTAAAGTGACTTCCAAGTCACCGTTACTTGGAGAAATCAGTCAACCACATTTTCATACATGTGGACTACCATATTGTGTTGGATAGAATGACTCGTACCATAGTTGAAATCTCACAAACAATATTACAAATTTTCTAACTCAATCCATAACGCTAAACCATAAAAAATAACCATGAACCCTAAACACTAAACCTCAAACCTTCAATCCTGAACTCTATACACATAACCATAAACTTTAACTGTAAACCCTAATGACACGAGCACGGATCCGACATCCGTACTTATCAAAGTAGCGCAGCTTCAAGAACAAACAAGCAAAAAATATTTTTAGGTAAGTAAAGAAATCCTAAACCAACAAGGAAGTTGGCCCCGTCCACCTTCTTGCTCCCACGTGGCACGCTCTTCTTTCCGCTTCAATTTAGGCCACTTTGGAGGCTCGCATCAGTCCCTCCTTATTGGAAAAGCTTAGCCCTCAAAGCTGGAGTGTTCCTGCAAGAGACAACATCAACATAATGTACAAATGGAATTCTCCTCTGCGCAGTGAACATGTGCCTTCAAATCAAAAGATGTGTCCCACTTTCGTCCTCCGACTTTGTGCCACTTCCATTTCCTTTCTCTCTTGACCAATTCAACTCCATTTGTCGCTGATCTTCTCGAACTTCAGCTGGCGACATTGGTTTGAGCATGAACTTCTGATCGCCTTGCTTGAACCGGTAGTTATTCTGTCTTCCGTCGTGAGTAGCTCGATGATCATATTGCCACGGTCGACCCAATAAGATATGAGCAGCCTGCATTGGAGCAACATCACACCAGACTTCATATGGATACTCACCTTGATGGCTTCATATTCGTTCAACCAGTGAAGGTTGCAAGGCTGTGGATGCTTAAGGTTACTCAACCCCAACTTCTTGACTGCATCAAGACTCACTACATTAGTGACGCTACTACCATCGATCACCACATACAACAACTTTCCATCCATCAGGCAGCGGGTATGAAATAGGTTATCTCGTAGTTCTTGTTCCACTAGAGATTCAAGGGAGAGCACCCCCTACGATTAACTCCAAGAAACTTACCTACTAGAGGAATATCAGCAATAATGTGCTCATGAACTTCATCATCATCAGAATCGATTTCCTTCCCCATTGGCTTATATTAATCCTCTTCCTCTGAATAGTTTTCTCCATCTCTCAGAACTAGAGCTTTCTTGTTGGGGCACTAGTTTTCCTTGTGACCTCGTCCGAGACATTCGAAGCATTTGATGCTTCTAGTTGATCCTTCATTTCTGGCTTGGATGATTGGGGCCATGTTCATAACAATTGGCTTGTTTCTAACAACAGAAGCTAGTAACTAAAACATGCACCCGATATAGTTTAAAGAGATAAAGAAACAAAGAACATAAGGGGAACCCACAAATGTATCTGTATTTTTTGGGGAAACGTGCTGGAGGGATACCCACGACTTTGAAAATAAATTGACCCAAAAAGAATCCTAAAGAATGTGATTCTTGTGTAGGGAAAATGATGATGACATTTTGTCGTAGTTTCCTAGAAGTTAGCGACGGGAACAACCCAAAATTAGTGATGAAAAATGGGTGGGGCTAGTGATGTAGCAATCAAACTATAAATCCTAGGATGCCCTAGGGTTGTATTTCACGAGGTCTTTTGATTGCAACTACTCTAACCTAACCTATTGAGCTCAAATTTAGATGCAAGGAAAAGTAAATATGATGCGGGTTTAGGTGCCCTATTCGTGCTACTACTCTACTATGCAAACAAAGGAACAAATAAGGCAAGAAAACAAACAATGGAAGCAACAAAAAATAATGTTTCGGAAGTAACTCTAGATGATCATTCACTCATTAACAAGATGCTTCAATGCTTGTTCTTAAAGATGTCCTATCCCTTCCACTAAGGCTTGCGATAGAGATTTGCCTAGCTAAAGCATGCTTTCGCTTCATGCCATAATCTAATCAATGAAGAACAAGGAAGTTAGGATAGCACACATTTAATTGTGGGATTTTACGAACCATAATGATGGTCTATATCATCAATGATCTAAGAATCAAGCATCGTTCTTAGTCATGCATAGAAGGGTAGGTAGTCCTCCTATACACACATAAGAAGATGCCTACTAAACGGGATTAGTTTCCTTGTTGCCCATAATAGTAGTAAACGAGATACTATAGTAGCATTCGTAATAGAATCATAAGCATCGATCAACCAAAGTATATAATAACCATAGCACCGAATAACTCAAGCAATAGCTGAAACAAGAATAGATTGACATCAAACATCAATGATAAGAATACTTATACAATAAGCATCTCATTAAATCATAGAAATAATACACAAAGCATCATCGAATTGCATCCCTCAACAAATCGAGCTTGCTAAAGAAAGAAGGATTAGAAGACATCACCGTAGATGATGAAGCCATCCTCATCGAGCTCCTCTTCCTCTCCTTGGCTTTCTAACTCATGCCCTAGGGTAGAGTGGACGTAAAGTGTGTACATAACCTCTAGTCTAGCCTCCTATTTATACTAGTTACAAGAGGGGGGGGGGGTCTAGTCTTTTTCCTCCTAGAATTTAGCCAAAACCTTCCTTATCCTACTTGAAGTCGGTTTCCTTCAACTTGGGGACAAAGCTACTTGTTGAAGAAGTTTCCTAAAGGACTTGGGCCAAGCGGCGGTTGGACTCGCTGCTCTCAATTCTTCTCAAAATCGACACATTCTTTGGGCAACTTTATCTTGCGCTCATGGACATGTTTTCGAAATTTTAGCTCAATCGGACTTCGTAGTACCCGTATGCTCTTCAAAATACTATAATCTGGTCCATAACTTGAGCTTCTTGTGTCAGAATCCATCTATGTTTGGGGCAATGAGCTTGTATTCTAGTCCTCCTTCTGATCCATTAGGTCTCTTGACGATCCATACTCATCTCAGGTGATTTATATCCTTGAAAATAAAACAAACAAGGCATCACATAGTACAAAAACATACTCAAGATCTATTATAAACATATTAATTAAATAGTTATGATTTGCATGTGAAATATAGTCAAAACTACTAAAGATGCAATTGATAGAAGAGGAAAATATATCGAATATGGGAGTGATAAATACTAAAATCTATGTGTGGTCAATTGGGAGGGTATCTCAATACCTTTATCCACTCTGCACCAAGCATGGGTCGTGTAGGTAATACCAGTGCGAGTATGGGGTATGGCGGGTCGACCCACTCTTACATGCTATTTGAAAAAAATACACGTTAAAATTGTACTTTTTACGATAAAACGAAGCGAAAACACTTTATGAATGAAAATAGTAATATAATGGGTAGTTGAGTCTAATTACTTAAAAAATCAAGTCTAACTAATTGAAGAAAAATATAGAAAAAATATGAATAAATATTGTTAGAAATTGAGATATAATAAGCTAAGAACGAAACGAAGCACGACTAGTCAAAAATAAATACCATGCCTCGTCCCACGCTAATAATGGTCGGTTAATACCTGACAGGACGGATTCAAATTGCCATCCGTTATCAAAATCTCTATTATATTCCAAAAAGTTAAATTGAGATCTTTTTCAAAGCCCAACGAGCATTAGTAGATGACTAGATGCGCCGGGCCCAAAATGTCGACCTCTATTGAAAATCGTCGGATCCGATCCAGTAGGAATTTCAAGACTGAGATTTTAGGGTTCTAACTTCTAACATGTGATCGCCTCTATAAAAACAGAACTTCCATCCCATCAGCAAATCAACACTACTTGATCTTATCTGAGCGGGAAACGAATCTCTCAGTCGCCTAATCGGCAACTCTGCTCCGTCTCTGGTTTCTCTCCGTCGCTTTCTCGAGCTACCCTGCCCATCTCCAATGGTCTTTGTTGGCGGCTCTTTGCGGTGGTAGGATAACGGTGGCGGTGTTCCCATTTTGGCTTGCTGTGGAGGTTCGTCAATCCCGCGGTGAAGACTGCCCGCAGGCTGAGCCCATCGTCGATGAAAATCTCTCGACTCGGCTATGATGGCGTCGCGGGCTAAACCCCCCAAAACCCTTTTAAAATAAAATATAAAGTTCGCGTCTTTTTCGTTTTATTTTTCATATGCAGAACTTGGTTTCTAAGATCGATCTTATTAGGGTTATGCAATCGTTTGTGAATGGTTTTGTTTTCTTACTTGTTGACTTTGCCTGTTCTTTAGGAGCCGCTATTCTACTGCATTAAGATGCGATTTAAACTAACAGAATGGTGCTCTGCGTTACTGTATAGAGAGTTTTTTTTCTTCTCCAGATTGTGCAGCTTCTAAGATTGGCGGCAGTGGAGCAGAGCTTAAGAAGAGGCTACCCAAGTGGATTCTTGGAGGCGATAAGTAATTCTATGGAATGTAATTTGGTTGTTTGGGAGTTCACATGGATGAAGGGGGTGGTTGGATTAGGCGTGAGATTAGTAAATTGGTGGAATGTAGCATTCGAGATGTTGAGAATATGTCAAATGTCAGTTTTAGGCGAAATCAGAAACTAGATCGGAAACTTTGTATGTGTGTTTTCAAGTGAATGAATGTTTGAGAATATGTCAGATTTGCCTTTCCCACATGCCCACAAGTGAAATTGCAGTTCTTCTCACTTATGGAATTGCGACATTGGTTGAAAGAATTGAGGCATGAACCCTTCTTGTGAAATGCCACATGTTTTGGTTCATGCCACAAGTTTTCATGTTTATGTCTGTATGAATGAATTTGTTTAGTTTCCATGCTCTTATAGCCTAATGCAGTAATGAACTCTTTGATAGCAGTTCCAAACTTCCCATGAGTGAAGAATCTGTAGAACTTGGTTATGTACCAGAAAAGTTATCAGCAGACGATCTATACCAATAATCAAATAGCCTATCAAGTACAATATATATCTGATGTCTCTTCTGTGTTTCATTTCATTTCCTTCTTTGGCGGCCAGGGTGAGCCTGCCCAAACTGCCTGCCAACAAAAGTCTGCACAAAAGACCAGCTCTTAGGAGCAACATTGAACGAAGTGACAGTTTGAACATTACTAGTTATAACCTTGAAAGACACCCCTTGGCCTTGCAGGTAACCATTCGTCTGCCAATTCTGGCACCAGTTCCTCACCATGGGCAGCCACTTTTCACCATGGTTTGAACCCTTGACCCACATGGCCACTACATCTCCAGCACCACCGACGTTCGTCACAAGCACAAGGTCGAAGTAAGCATTCCCAGTAGTGGTGAACTTGATCCCTCTTTTTCTCTTGCAGGCGATCCTCGTGTACATAACTGGGACTATCCCTGCCTTGTAAGCAGCCGTGTGCTGGAAGATCGGCTGGATGACATCAAAGTGCTTGTTGGGCGCATTGCACCATCCTAGCCCTCCACTGGGTGGAGACACCAATGTGGGTCGTGTGTGCATTTCAGCTGGAAGCATGGTCCGCAGGATTTGCCATCGTTGAACAGGGCTGTGCTTAAAGCTGCTGTCTTTGTGCCATAGCCTTCGCTGTACAGATCCCCGTATCCTCAGGCCCCTCCTGTTTAAGAGGTTGTGTTTTATTACATATGAAACATGTATACAATTTGTGATTGGGAAAGGTATGAGACATTGCTTGATTTGCCAAGTTCTCAGCCGTATGGAACTCCATTAGCCAAACGTAGAATCATGAAGAGTCGAGGAGATAGAATTTACGTTCACAGAGTCTTTTTGTAGTTATCTTTTTCAACGATGCTAAAACTTACCCATAGTGCCCTGCCAGAAGCCTCGCCACCACCGTAGAATGTGGCATGGCCGGTCATCCATCGACCTAGAGGTTGGTGGGCATGAAGACTATGTCTCGGTTTGTCGACAGGATGCGGACTTCCTCCATGATGCGTTGGATATGGGTTTGACAATTGACATTGTGGCCTGGTGGTTTGCCATCATGATACTTCTTACCCTGAATCTCGCCATTACCACCGTGGTAGCCTGATTGCCCGCCAAATGCTTGTGCAAATGCTAGAAGGGCTAGTTCATGAATTTAAATTCTTTATGATGCCAAAACGTTGAATGAGCTTGTTCGCGAGCTTTCGAGCTGAACATAGTATGGCTCGAGTTCGGCTCGTTTAGTTAACGAGCTTGTTCGCGAGCCGGCTCGATTAAGATGAATTGAGTGTCGAACGAGTTTTTCTCGAGTCGGACATAGAGTCGTTCGTGAGCGGCTTAGTTCATTAACAAACATAGAGGTATGAATATGAATGTTGCTGTTTTATCATCAGAAGTACAATTGGCTTCAAGGGAGAAGAAATTCTATGTTTTGTTGCTTTTATTTTTAGGCCCCGAGCAGCGATGGCAAACCACAATACCTAACCGCTCGTGGAAAATCTCTACATTTACTAAGTATGAGACAGGTATGAGTAAAATTTACGATAAGTCTGATGAGGATGAAACGAGTATAATTTTAGCATCTCTGCCCTATATACCATACACATATCTGTCTTACCAAGACTACTTATTCAAAATATATTAGAAAAATCAAAATGTAACATGTCAATGGAAAGAAGGATAACCAAACTAAATAAAGAGTTGAAATGTAACTGAGTGGTCAATCAAACCAAACCTTAATTTCTTTCCTTCCAATTCACTCTTTACTCTATCACTTTGTCCTTGTAACAAGATTAAATTAGTCATTTATTGCTTAGTCAATATGTCGAACTCGTAGATTAATAATTTGGTAAATATTGAACCTTTTCTAATGGAGAATTGGAGTTTTACGATTGAATTTGTTAAATTCGTATTAAAATAGTTGTCTCTTTGTTGATTTTATGATTTATTACGTCCATTTAGTGTTATAATTAAATCTACATGTTAAAATAGTAATGTTGGATGTAGGGATGTCAATCCAACCCGTAACCATGGGTACCCTACCCGACCGTAACCGGTCAACGAGGGTAATTACCCGCTTTGACGGGTTAAGGGGCGGGTACGGGTAATACCCGGTTTCAAAATAAAGAGTAGGGTACGGGTATGGTAATCGATAATACCCGCCCCGTTATACCCGCCCCGCTAATCAAAGTGTCCATTTCCCTTGAGAAATTTAGTTTAGCTTGAGAAATTTAGTTTAGCTACCATTATTGATGATGAAGATGTAGACGATTATTATGTTTGTGTGGATTGTAGAAGCAAGAACAATTATTATGTTTTTGTTGTTTTTATTTGTGTGGATTGTTGAAGCTAGAACAATTAGAAGTATTGAGAATTTTTAATGGACAACAATATGTATGTGCATATATGTGTATAAGTTCATAGTTTAGGATTCGTACCCATGGTTACCCGAATACCCGTGGTTACCCGGTGGGTAGGGTATGGTTATATAATTTTCATACCCGGTGGTTATTTGGTCGGGTATTTTAGAAGGCTCTACCCGGCGGGTTAGGAGTTGGTATACGGTAAACCCGCACCCGACCCTACCCACTGCCATCCCTAGTTGGATGCATGAACGGATATTATGGATACCCGAAAATCGCGACAATGAGGACAGGGATACAAAACCTCCACAGCATGGATATGAGATGAGTGTTCCTTTGATTATTCGAAAATGAAAATGGTTTAGAGAAACCCACCCAAAGCAGCCAATTGCCATCCCTAGTATGAGCCTGTGAATAATCTTTGTTCATTTTTAATTTATCCACCTTTTGACATAAGATATTTTGAAAATAAATTAAATTAATATGGAAATAATAATTTGAATGTGGATGATTAGATTAAATACTACATAGAGATGCCACTTTATAGTGTCATGTTAGGCGCTAGCACAAATAATAGCCCTTAAAATTAATTTAATGACAGAAATTTACCTTCTACTATTTGGATAACCCACTCCCATTATTTTTAAGGAATTAAAACACTTCCTCTTATGAGGACAATTTCGAGGTCGAATTTGTTTTAGGTGGAGGGAAATGTTATATCCCAGTCGATCAGTTCAGTCAAATGAAGCATCTAAGCATCTTTTTAGCGGTTGTCTGCGTTCCCGTCTCTTAGTTCCAATTTCGGGGACGAAATTGTTGGGGGGGGGGGGGGGGAGGAAATGTAACACCCTAAGTTTGGATTTGGGTTCGATTAAGGTTCGACCAAAAGAGAGTTGGGAGACGGTTGAGTTTAAGAAAATATTGAAGAAGGAGGAACATGCTAGAACATGGCCCGAAACACGACCGTGTTGCTAGGTCGTGTTCGGTTAGGCGTGCCGTTTTGACAAAGCCGTAAATGAGACAATGGAGGCTTGAACACAGTCAATGAACACGCCCGTGTCATTAGATCGTGTTCCGTTAAATGCTCGTTTTAAAGATAAGGGGTTGGTGGACGAGTCGTTTTGGAAGAATTGAAGATGAAACGTAACACGACCTAAGCACGTCCGTGTTGGTTGGTCGTGTCACTTGAGGTATCGGGACAGGACGACGGACTGGCGGAATGAGGCACGAAGTTTGAGGCAAACACGGGTAAGAACACGGCCGTGTCCCGTGCCCGTGTTCACTTTGACCTGATATATAAGTTGTCAATTTTTCTGCTCACCTATTTCCATCTCCCAAATCGCCCCAAACGCTCTAAACGAGCAGAACACGAAGGAAAGAAAGGAGAGGAGCAAAGAGGAAGGAGGAGGAAGTAACCGCTGGATTATTCCCCGTTCGCCGGCAAGCAAAGATATCGACGAAAATCTCCCCAACTCCCTATTCCTCTCGACTTCTAATATTTCATACGTCTTAGGAAGGTAAGGATATTCGTCCCTAGTCGTTCCTACGTTCTTTTGGTCGCTAGTAGTAACTCTAGATTGTTAAACCTTGAAATTAAGTTGGCGATTAAGTACTTTTGAGAAGGGGATCGAGCTTGGTTCAATTAGACCTCGTCCCAATAGTTTTGGAGGTAAGGAATCGTGATTCCCTTCGGATTAGATCGAGTTTTTTTATGAGTTTTCTTGTAGTTTCAAATCAAGAGATTTAGTTACGGGTTTCCGGGCTTTTCGTGGCGAACAGAAAGATGGTCACTAAAACGTCAGAAATTTCCAGAATAGTGTTTTTAGCAATTTATATTTATTCGACACCCTTATAAGCTTGATAAATTTGTTTATTAATTTTAGAAATTGAAAGAAGGTCATTGGAGGCCCTTGAATTAATTTGACACCCTCAAGTTCTGGGAGAGGTCGAGGAAGCGGAGGGCGCAGCAGGCGGAGATGGCCGCGCCGGGGAGGGAGGAGTTGATGGAGTTGTTGAAGGAGGAATTATTGGCTACACTTCTTATTCATCTTCAACCCCTTCTATTGACTCTGCAATCCCTGATTTATTTAATTTAAAGTCTTCTTTTGTGTGGATATAAGTGGGAAAGAAGATTTGATTTTCTTTCTCCCCTACTCAGTATTCTTGTCTCGGAACACACCCCTTTGTCGCTCTTTGCTTTGGGCTCATCAGTTGCTTGTTAAGAAGACATAATCACCCTCTATTGTGGTTCTGGATCGGAAACATGGTATTCATCGTTGAGGGAAAATTGGCACTCAGTCGCGGTTCTAATTGGCGCCGGACTGTGGTTCTTAATCGGCAATGGGAAGTGTCTCTGTTTCACCTGCTGCGTTAATTTCCTAGGTTCTTCATCTCTCAACCAACGCCATAACCTAAACCTTGTTTAAATTAATTGCGCGGAAACAAAAGTGTTAATGATGTTGATTTTTGATTTCATATAAAAGATGATGAGAATTGAAACGTCCACCAATCTACTGTGTGTTTTGGATTGAAAACTCTGGAGCCATGGAAACGGAACCGCGGAATAGAAGAAGGAAAGAGGAAAGTGGGAGTTATAAATTATTACTTTAACCAATACATTACACGTGTGAATTTTTTATTTGTTTGGAGCACCACCGTGGCAGGCTTACGTGGTACGCCGTAGGGGTGGGCAACCGGTTCGGTAAACCCGAACCGACCCGAACCGAAACTGAAAAAAACCGAACCGAAACCGAACTTTTGTTATTCGGTTCGGAATTCGGAAGGCAAAACCCAATACTTCGGAAACCAGGGTGTGCCCAACCGAACCCGAAATTCCGAATTCCGACCGAACAAACCGAAATTCCTCTCCCTCTCACACACAACCCACATTTACAAGCCCACTCTCACACATCCCACAACCCAAGCCCACCCTCACACACATACAGCCCACAACCCCAAGCCCACTCTCTGCCACTAAAACCCTAGCCCATTACAAAATCATATCTTCTTCTTCCTTCTTCTTCCAGAACCAGCATCCTGCCTCTTTGCCGTCGCCATCCCCTGCCGTGGATGTACCGCCGCCAACTTCCTCTGGCCGGCCATTGGAGTCATATCCTTTCCCTCTCTCTATTCTCTTCTCATCGCCGGCCATTTATAATCAAAACCAACCAAATCAAAAAAGACAAAACCTCAGATTAGCAAACCTAGAACAAAACAGAATCAAACAAAAACAAAAACAAATGTTGAATCGAAGGAGAGTCTGGATCTGTTCTTACTTCTCGCGGCGGCGCATGTGTCATCGGTGGCCTCTGCTGACCCCGGCGGTGCATGTGTCATTGATAGCCTCGGCCAGTGTCCAGTGAGTCGATGAGAGAGAATCAATGAGATTGGGGGTGATTGGGGGAGATTTTTGAATCTCTGTCGAAGGTGGAGGATGAGATGCATGGTTGGGGTTGGGGGATTCGGGGAGCGGAGACGATGGTCGGGGATAGAGGGAGATGAGACAAATCGATTTGGGGGAGAACGAAGAGTCAGTGAGGGTTGGGCTTTGTGGGAGCTGGGAACGACGAAGAGGCAGAGAGAGTTGGCTAATTGTTGCTCTGCTTATGGAATTGGGAAAGAGGCAGAGTTAGATAGCTAGAGAGAGGGAGAAAAAGCGGAGAAGAGCAAAAAGAGGAGAGAGAGCGAGGTAATGGGTGAAGGGCTGAAGGCAAAGAGGGGAAGTCTTCACGCTGCATAAATTCGGTTTTGACAGAAAAATCCGAACCGAACCGAGCTATATTTCGGTTCGGGCAAACCGAACCGAAATATAGTTCGGTTCGAATTCGGTTGGGGTATTTGTAATCTCGGAAAATCGGCATATACTGGTTCGGTTCGGTTTGAACCGAACCGACCGAACGCCCACCCCTAGTACGCCGGGCGTAGCGAATAATTCCTCGTTGTTGAAGAGGGAGAGGGAGGAATCACCCCTTTATTTGTAATTATAATTTTTTTTTTGTTTTATTTATTTTACTTTAATGTGAAAATGAGTTGGAAATGGTAGAAGATTAAAATTTATTTTATTTATTATTTTTTAATTGCCACGTCACTGACTTAACGGTCAACTTTGAGGGTTGACTGCCACATCAGACAAAGTTAACGGAGTTGGACGGAGAGTGACCAAACATGGAATGTTTAACTAATTTGAGTGACCAAGATTGGATTTAAATATTTATAGTGACCAAACATGAACGTTTTTGGTAATCTCAGTGACCAACCATACAATTAACCCTTTTTCTTTTTGTTGATGAAATAGTAGGGAGAGTGGAGACACATTATTCGTTTCCTTGGAGCTACCTTTTGGGGTCGTTTGGATTAAGGAATTTAATTTGAGGGATTTGTGAAGGATTTAGTCTCAAATCCCTCAACTGAAAACCCAGGTATTTGTAATTAAGGATTTGTATTAAATTTCTTGTTTGTTTAGAAAAATAGGTTTTTAATAAGAAATGTCAAATTTCTAATTTGCCCTTTCATTGTTCATCGTGTTGTTCCATCTCTATTCAGAAAAGGAACCAGATTTGGTCATCGTCATTCCCGTCGCAAGCATCCCCACCAGAGACATATAGTAGTTCCCATCAGCAAGCATCCACAGGCATCCTCAATCTCCTTCTCTTTCTTTGATTCTCGTCGTCGTCGCGTCAGATCCGCCGCCACCAATCGAAGGGGGAAGCAGCCAGATCCGTCGCAAGAGTCCCTCTGGGCTACTGCATGTCGCCGCTGGCCGCTTGAGAAGAAGAAGACGTTACCGGAGAACGTCCAACCGTCGCCGGGTTTGAGAAGAAGAAGACGTTATCGGAATCGCCTCGATTTACCAGAAATCGCCAATACATAGAATGCCCAATCATCGCACCTACTCTCTTAGCCAGTGGGAGTTCGGAATCGGAAAATGGAGAAGCTCGAGTCGCCGCCGGTTAGAAGAAGACGGTAGTCGCAAGAACTGGTTCGGAGGAGGAAGAAGGAGAATCGACGTCCTGTGCTCTTGAACCTCGTCGATTATCCAGGCTTAGCGGAAGGGTAGCAGATCCATAGAAATCGGAGAAGAAATCGAAGAGATCCGCTCAACTCATTCACTGGAAATCGCCCAATCCTGAGATCGCCGGAGGAAGACAGAGATCGCCGGAGGAAAAATCAACGCCGGAGACAAGTTGTTGCTGGGTTTGGGGAAAAGAAGTTGTCGTCGGAGGTGGGTGTGGTCGGAGAAGATTGAACAAATGGGAGAGTCAATAGGTTGTAGTGGAGAATAGGTTGGAAGAACAGAAGGATAAGGTTGGAAGAAATAAAAAATATATCAGGGATTTTGAAATAGCTGGGGGCAATCAGCTATTTTAAAAACCTCTCAATTAGGAATTTCAAAATTCCTTAAGTCCACAATTCCTATACTTCACAAACGCATAATTTTGTTAAAATCTCTCATGATCAAGAATTGTGGCAAAATTCCTACCTAAATTTCCTGATCCAAACAACCCCAAGTATTTTCGTAGACTAACAACCACTAACAAGTAACAATCAAGTGAAAATAGGAATAAGCACCCCCCATATAATATTAATTAATTAATATGGATGTACATGCTGTGGACGCATTTATTTTTCTTTTTTGGAGGAAGAAACGTGCATGCAACAAACTACGTGCTTTTGGACTCTATGAACATGTAAGAAACATTTCTGACAAATATGCCAAACCCAAAGTTTCAACAGTTAATATATAGGTCAAAATGAATAAAAAACATGATAACAAACTTAACTCGGACGTCCCTTGAAGATGGCAATCACTAATTATATCCATGTTTGACGTACTCTTAGAATTAAAGAGTGTTATTTGATGGTATAAGATTTAATTTAAAATTTTTCTGGTGTTAGAGTCTGTGATACTTAAAGGTTTTGTGTTCTAATTTTCATAACTCATAATAATGGTAGGTATATGGTCTGAGCAAGTGAGGAACGAGATAATTTAATTAATTGTCTTATTTTACAAAATGAGCAATTTGTAAAGAGAGAATTCGAATTATTTACCCCCAAGACAATTGTGATTCCCACAAAACTTATCAATTCAAAAAATTTCAAGTCAAATTGTTTTATTCAAATTTATATTGACAAACGGGTCAATTTGGCTCACCCGTCTCAAAATTAGATGATTGAGTCAAACTGATTAATTAGAATTTCGCATCCAATCTATTAATCAAAAGATGTTTGGATGGATAATTAAGAAATGAGATAATTTAATCAATTGTATCAATTTATGAAACGATTCAATTATAACTACTTAGACAATTGATATTTGACTAAAAATGAATCAATTTGAAAATTTCCACATCAAATTATTTCATTTAAACTTTTTACTGGCAAACGGATTAATTAAATTCAATTATCTAAAATAATACATTTAAATCAAATTCATCAACTACAATTCATCGTCCAAACCACCTCACAAGCAAACTTCTCACCAATAATTCATTCTGCAACCTCCGGTTACAAAATAGTACGCCATGCTTTCTAATGGTAATAATTTTATTAGACTCATTTGATCATCTATATGAATTCGGAATTTCCTTCAACATCTTGAAGTAAGGTAATTTGATTTTTTTTACCAATTATAACAGGTTTCACATGTCGCCTGACATGAAATACAATAGTCATTACTTAATGGTTACTTAATGTTTATCTTACGCAATAGTTGTAAAATGTAATTACAGAAGTCTTACGTAATCGACAGTCCTTTTACGTAATGAATTTTAACCTCGTGTTACGTAAAGTGACAAGTCATTGCGGAAGCCTATGTAACGCTTTTGTTTTTAACTATTATGTAGAAATGACTATCGTTGCGTAACCTTTACGTAATGTATGTGTATTTTACGTAACGGTTGTAAAGCGTTATTACAAATGCCTTGCGTAATGGAAGGTTATTTTACGTAATGATATACTCTCGCATTACGTAAAGTGTTAAATAACTACGAAAGCCTTAAGTAACACTTCCAATTCAACTATTACATAAAAAATAACTATTGTTTCGCAACCTTTACGCAATGGATGTGTATTTTGCGTAACAGCGGTAAAAGGTCGATTCAAAAACGTTATTTATATGCTTTAATTTATTATCTTTACATATAATAATACTACTATTATTAGACAACAACCACGAAATTATTCTAATTTTTTTTTTTTTGTAATTGATTTTCCTGTTATCCTCAAGCTCAAAGTTTAGTGACCCGTAATGGACTCCAACTGTGCGTATTTACTTTTGTCAAAACTGACTTCCGGAGAACGTCTGGCCGAAACCCCAGCTCGCCGGAACGACGTTATGCGAAACCAGCGACCGCCCGTCGCCGATGGTGACCTTGAACGACAACTCCTGCCCGAGAAGAACGGTGTTGGCCTGCCAATTCTGGCCCCAATTCCTCGTCATCGGAATCCACCCGGTCGTCGCCCCCTTCACCGCCGTCGACACCACGTCACCGCTACCGCCGACGTTACTCACCAGGATCAAATTGAAGGACCCGCTCCCGGTGATCGTGAACCTCATCCCTCCCTTTCTCTTGCACGCCACCCGCCTGTACTTCACCGGCACGATCCCGGCCTTGTACTGCGCGATGTGGAGAAAAATCGGCTGCGAGAGGTCGAAATGCTCCCGCGGAGGGTTGCACCAGCCGCCGTTGTCATTCGGCTCGGCGAAATTCGGCGGGCAAAGGTTCGTCACCGTGATGGTGATCGCGCCGCGGATGCACCACTGGGCGTCTTCCACGCAGGTGATCTCGTAGCAGGAGCCGCACGCTCTGCCATTGTTGAACAGAGCTGTGCTTAGTGCCGCCGTCTTCACGCCGTAGCCTTGGCTGTAAAGGTTTCCGTAGCCGCAAGCTCCCCCTGGAGGGAAAAGAAGGTAAAGGTGGAGAAAAATTGATCAGTGGAATCCCAGAATTGGGGATTTTTTGGAAACTAGGGTTTTGAAATTGAGATGGAGAAAAATTGATCAGTGGAATCCCAGAATTGGGTTTTTTTTGGAAACTAGGGTTTTGAAATTGAGATGGCAATTGCACTCGGGGAATCAGGGATTCTAAAAAAAATTTGGTTACCCATTGTGCCAGAGGCATCGCCGCCTCCGTAGAAAGTGGCGTGAGCGTGAACCCAGTTCCCTTCCACGCCCTGGCTCTTCTGGTGGTGCTTTTTATAAAGCAGAGCTTTTTTCAAGTGGGCTTTATGGAGCAGCGCCTTCTTTAATTGATGCTTGCTATGCGAAGATTTCTTTCCGTGGACAAGGGTTTGGTTCAAATTGGACAGGGCAAGGAGAGCTAGGATTATAGCAATTCCAAGGTAAAGCTTCATCTTGTGACTATGCTCTGTTTTTCGTTTTTTCTTTCAGGTTACAGGAAACAGGGGGAGTTGGAGAGCTAGAACTGGGATTGCCTGGAGAAAATGGGGTAGTGGGAGTGTGTATAAATACCAAACAGGTAGTATCTCCATCGGCATGTTCAGCCAAAGAAAAGGATTTTGCTTAACTAGGACTGCGCTAGAAAAATCAGGGGAACTCAGGGGGTTTGAAAGTTGTTCTGCCATTTTTTGTGACCGTGGAAGTGGAGAAGGAAGAAAATGTCCCGAAAGCTGTTAAATTTGGGGGTTTGGTTTCATCACCAAATTGGGAAGAGGGAGAGATGTGGGTTAGCTACCAACCTGCAGAAGGGAAGAAGACAAGCGAAGAGAGGAAAAGGCGGGAGCTAATGGGCTGTCTCATGAATCTCTTTTAAAAAACAGAGACTGTTGTCACTTTCCCGGCCTCCGCCAAGTGGGAATTTTGGTTTTTCTCTTGGAGAGAGTCTGTGTGAAGTCGGGAGTCTACTGTTAAAATTTTGGTGACTTCCGACTTTCAATTGAATCATGTGTTGGACTCACGTACTTCAAAAACGGATGTAGTAGCAGAAGAACCTCCTAAACCTTGGGCTCTCCTTTTTGGTTTTAGGAGCTGTTGTGCGTGACTCAACATGGCTATCGATTCGACAAGATAACGAAGTCGAACGTGTTAAACGGCTGTAATGGAGTCAATCAAGTTAATATAGAGTTGATCAGGTCTAATATGTTGATGAACTAATAAGATGAAACTCGAAATTATGAATGCTTATTTCCAACATATTTGTGGCAATGCTTTAATGATTTGTTTCTACTTTCTAATTCTTTGTTTTGTGGGATTCAACAGCAGCGGCTCTTCGAGGACTTCGGGTTGGCACACATTAGTGGGATCTAGGAATGTGAGCCTGACTTTAACTCAAGGTTTTAGACAGATTTTCCGAGCATATTGGTCGATTTAACTCAAAGCATTACATATGATGATAAATTAAAAAGCTAAGTTCAAGAAACTTCTAGGTGAGCGTTGGGCTCCTGACTGATGTCTAGACAACTTAAGGGTTATTTAGGCGCGTTTAGGTGTTCGAAACAAAAATAAACATCAATTTAATAAAATCACGAATGCATAGATGTAGAAAGTAGAAACACTCAACAACAATCAAAAAGTACATAAAAAGTTCACTCTTCATCATCCAAATATATCCGTCCAGAAAAACTAAACCAATATAAAAACAAAATTCATTCATCCAGCCACCACTATCTCGTAGAGCGATAAATATGTTATAGTTGAGAGATCAACTATAATGTTCTTGCACCCACCTTCAAGCTCCAAAAAACAGGGGAACAAAATCAAATTCCTCCACACAACTAATATCAACTCCTCATTTACTCATATAGTGATTATCAATGTCAATACCTTCCAAGTTCCAATCTATGTAAAATAATAAAATTATATATTCAAGGTGATTTCTCATTACACGTGGGTGTGGCTAATGATCAAACTAAGGTGCCATAAAATTATAGAAATTGCAGCGAGTTTCATTACATGTGGGTGTGGCCAATGATCAGAGGTGCCATTAAATTGAAAAAATTGCAGCGAGTTTGAGGGACTAATATTGTCTATAAGAAAAAAGACAATATGATTGTTGCCAAGCGCCATTTTGTAACCCATATCAAAAGCCAAAACCCATGCAATTCATTATCCTTAGTAAATCATTCAATCCGTGTACTGAAACAACAATCATTAACACATGGAGTACAAAACTTTAATCCATGTGCTAGCGCCATTTTGTAACCCAGATCAGAAGCCAAAACCCACGCAAGTATTATATACTCATTCTATTGTTTTTATTTTTTTCCTTTTCATCTCTCATTTTGTCTTCTTTCACAGTTGGAGTAACAAGTTATTGCTGCCCCAAATCTCAATCACAATCCGATTTGCTATTTTGGCCGACAACAAAAGCGAAAATGTTGTCGGAAGACCCACACGGTATCTTACAATTAGTTGAAAATAGGTTTGTCGGATTGCTTTTATATATAATGACTCAGTTTCTCTTTTGGTTATAGAGGTAATGGCTGAATCCATAACCTTTTGTGAACTTCAACTTGGAACTAGCAATCGGTTCCTCATGGCTAGACTTTTAAACATATGGTCAGAATGTGAGTTAGATGGAACTAAATCGATTACCTCAATGCATATGCTTTGGTTGGATAAAGAGGTAAATTTATAAACATTATACACCTACTGGTTTACTCTTATCACAAAACAGTTATTTTAAGCTTATTTGTAACATTTTAAATCCTTTAGGGACAACTTATGGAAGCAAATGTATCCCATGAAGATTCTGCATATATTTGCAAAGACCTTGAGATTGGTTGTCTGTATACCATGATGAATCCAACTGTCATACCAGCTAGATCTGAGCGTCGCACTGCATCTTCCAATTTGAGGTTGTATTTTACAAAGGAATCTTCATTTAAAGCAATGATCGAATATCGTAGCACAATGCATTTTCCAGATGATTGTTTTTTTCAAAGTCCTTTCAATGGCAGTGGTTCTTCAACAAGTCTTCCACCTTGCTTCTCAGGTATTCATTGTTTATATTTAACCCATTGATTTAAACAGATTGTATTAGAAATTGATGTGCTAAATATTGTATATTCCAAAGATCACTTAGAACAAAACAACTAAAACATTTTCATATTTCAGATATTACAGGATGTGTAACCCATATTACGGAACCAGATAAAGTCAATTCTGAAGTATCTATCTTCCAGATTTATCTTGAAGATATGAGGTATAACTTATTATTAGTTACTCTAATGTCTTGCTGGAATCAAGATTAGTCTATAATCATACTTATACTCCGTTTTCCACCTTTATAGTGGAAACAAAGGACTTGTGAGCTATATTGGCACAAGAATTAAAGATTTCTTTCAAAGTGCTCTTGCCAAAGAAGTTTTTTATCCTCTGGTTGTGACAGCAACAGCTCTCACCCGAAATATCCACGAATATGACCATATTCCACAGTTCTATTTTGTAACATCTCCTGCCAGTCGTCTTATAGTACATTCGTACAATGAGATGACCAAAGATTTAATGAACAGGTAAATTGCTATATTTATATGTTCACTTTTAATATATTTTGCATGTTTTTTCCAAGAAGTTGTCTAATTTAACTTTCAACACACTGTAGGTTCTTTTCTAATAGACTGCCTGTGGATATCATTGATTACAAATCAAAAGAACGGCTTGGATATCTTCGGCGTGACATTCCACCTAGAATCTCATTATTAGAATTGACCAACAAGCTGCCTTTAGGAGAAGAAGAAACAGAGGTATCTATCATTACCTTCTATGCTCTGTTATATATTTGTTAAAGAATTATACTTCAGAAATAGAAATATGTTTCAAATTGACTTTCAATAGTAACAGTGTTTTCAAATATGGCTAAATTCTGTTTTTGGTATTCCTCCTATATCAAACCATATGACAGATACTCTATCGGTGCAAACTGAAAATAGTCAAATTCGACATTCGTTCTATGACCCGTGAAGTTTTTCCTGGAGACACTAAGTATTTGCAAATACCTTTCCTTTCTGATTGCCTATTATAAAACTAATATACATTGTTTAAATGAATCTAATCTACATATTTCTTCAGATTATTCTATGAACTGCAGGCTGAATGTGAATGAGGAAATCACAAGGCAAATGTCATTATTAATCATGCACCTGCTCTTGCTCTGCTTCGTTTGCCACCGATCGAGTTTAAAAAAATGCCATATGACAAGCGAGTTCAGTTGCTGAAAGAATGCTGTAACAAGAAATTCATGGCAGAACTATACATCATTGGAGAAGAATATCAAGTTCAACCACAGATTCACATGTTTACAATTTGGAATCCAAAAGCATTTCAACCATTACTGGATCTTAAACTGAACTTATAAATTCTGTTCTCATTTTGCATTCGAAGAAGGTATATGTCTTCCCTTTTTTATTTCTAATACAGTAGAATATTTTTATTTATTAACACAATTGAGGCTTTAGATTTGATAATTAGCTTCTACTTTTGTTATTATTTCAGGTGGTAAGACTAATGGATGAATCAGCTGTTTATCAGAGAAGGAATCAAGGAAAGCCAGAACTAGGAGATATGAATTCCAATTTTATTTTGTCCATTTCATCCTTTCGGTAGTAGAAGAAGTACATTTATATTGTTCTTGTGTTGTAGGTGTTATATTCAAACTTAGAAAAACAGATACTTCTGTGATTTCAAGTACATGTATGTCTTTTATTTAGTTCATTTCTTAGTATGTATGCAAAACAATATGTACTCATCTAATTCCCACTTTGTTTTTGCATGTCTTCACTTCCCTAATCATAAACCACTGGATCCTCAGTATGATTCATAAACCATCGTTTTTGTATGTCATACACTTGCCTAATCAACAGATTTGTTTACCGATTTTTGTATGTCATACACTTGCCTAATTTCAGAAGCGCCATTATGTAAAAAGTGCTATAATTAGGCGAAAATTGAATTGTGACTAGCTATATTATAATAGCAACAATGAAAAAACAAGATTCTCTATTCTCACACATTCGTGGTGCATGGAATATTTACACACGTAATTTGCATCTCCAACTATTCTACGATACTCAACGAAGCTGCATCCGGCCATCGGGCCGGGCTCTAGGCTAGTATTGTCTATAAGAAAAAAGCCAATATGATTGTTGCCAAGCGCCATTTTGTAACCCATATCAAAAGCCAAAACCCATGCAATTCATTATCCTTAGTAAATCATTCAATCCGTGTACTGAAACAACAATCATTAACACATGGAGTACAAAACTTTAATCCATGTGCTAGCGCCATTTTGTAACCCAGATCAGAAGCCAAAACCCACGCAATTCATTATCCTTAGTTCACTTATTTGTTAATATTTATTCAAAATAAAATTTATGGTTAAAAAATTGCTATTAAAATTATAAAATGTTTCAAAGCTTCCCTTTATACTTCGCTTTTGTACTTCCGCTTTTACTAATTATTTCCCTTTTACATAGAAAATATATTTTGATCCTTTCGTGGTCATCGATAAAAAAGAAGATGGATGTTGGATACATTTGTCTCGCCTAGGCGCGCAATCCTTGCAAGCTTATATTTGTGGTCGACCTCAATGCCGTTGAAATCGCGTTTTAAAATTTAAAACTTACGATTTTACGCTTTTAAGTTATCAAAATGTTTTCGTTTCCATATAAAAACTTAAGTGTATAAAATCGGACTAAATTGCGTTTTAAAGCTTAAAAGCTTACGCTTTTACGCTTCTAGTTCACGAAACCGCTTTACGTTTTTACGCTTTTAGTTCACTAAATGAGTATTCTTTTCGTGAAATTAATTATAAAAAGTATATTTTAAAAGTAAATAACCAACAAAATGATAAATTTGAGATTAAAAGATACATACCAGGTACTTTGATGCATTCTCAACTTCAGTGCATTCATATTTTACATAGTATATGTCCTACTAAATAGATTTTTAGTTATTTTTCAGTATGCGTAAAAAACTTACACTTTTACACTTTGATTCTACACTTTACGATTTTACCCTTTTTCCGTTTCTAGGTAGAATCGCGCTTTTGACTGCATTGGTCGGCCTTAGTTGCACAATTCAGGGTTATGCACCAGAGTTCGGACCAACACAAAAATACCCAGATACTTCCCCGGGCGGCCGACCTGTGTGATGAGTCACTCTTCGCCTTTGGTTAAGCATCAAAGACCTAACCAATAACCTCCAAGAATGAAACATTAAACCAATAATTCAGGACAAATGGCAGCTGCGACGCCCGCCCGCCACCCCTAATTGCATCTTTCCTTCCTTTTCAATCAAACGTAGGAATCTCAACCCCATGTATAAAGTATAAACCATCAACACACGAAAAATAAAAATAAAAATGTGAGAACAATAAAATTTCAATCTTTGTGTATAATATATTTATTAGTCTTTCATTTGTTGTCGGCAAAGTGAGTTAGTGCCACGTTGGTTCTTTCTCAAGCACAAGAGACTCCTGGTCCCACCACCACCACCACCACCACTTTCTCTATTGATCTTCTTCTTCTTCTTCTTCAGGCCACTGTTATTGCTCAATGTAACAACAAAAGACCACAAGGAGCCAAGAAGAAAAAGAAATAAGTGCCACCTCTAACTTAGTCACTTGGAAGCTTTACTGCCTGAAAAGCTTCATATCACCCACCACTGGATTTGTTGCCTGAGGAACTTCGTCGACATACATGCTAGCTGGACTGGCCACCACTGATCTAAACTGTATAATTATTCAACCAAATATATACACCTGTTCCCATTACTGAAACTTCGAGAACCAATATTTCCTTTCACTTTCCCCCTTCCACAATATGAAGATGGTACATGCCACAAAGAGCTTGTCTGGTGTCTACCCTAAAACCACACAGCTTAGAGCAAGTTTCATTGTCTAAACTCACACGCTGGACAAACAAGAAAGGACAGGAAAATAGTGATTCTTTCCGCTAATAACACAATCCAACACTTAGTCACCAATAATAACCCAAGATAGATATCATGGTATTGGATTTACATATATAAATAAAATGTTCCCTTCAAATTCCTTGCTTCTCTCATTTTTGTGGTGCAGCAATCCAAATACCACTGCAACGCGAACCACATTACAACAGAAGCACTCTTTTTCTTTCACCTCCTTTGGACAAAAGCATGGGGGGGCCAAAGGAGTTTCTTTTTTTTTTCTCCTTCTGATCTTACAATCGTAATAATAGTTAAGATACCATCCTACCTAGCAGGCTATACAGGATCCGATTAAAAAAAAAACACAATCCAAATTGCCTGCTTCATCAACTCTTCTTCCTCCATCGGTGACTGAGATATACATACTTGCGTACTAAGGCCTGTAACTATTACAAGGAGCAACATACAATTCACACATTACACGATATGAACTTAGATGTAGAAAGATACCATCATATAGAAAACACACAAAAGAAACTGTACAGAAGGGTGAGGAAGGGTCAAAAGCTTCATCCCCCTTGATTGCCTTGCATCATCATCATCTCCCTGATGGCACCAGAGTTTTCTCCTCCGACTCTTTGGGAGATCGGGCGATTGCTATAGGAACCAGGTGAGGCGAACTTGGCCGACTCGAGGGAGATGAAGGTGAAATAACAGGAACTTCCTTTTCCTGTTCAAGGGGAACAGGCTTTGTATAAACCTTCTTCGGTGTGTATGTGAAGCTGAGATCTCTATTAGCAGCTAGAGCAACCAACTCTTTTTCCTCCAACCCTTTCACTGGACCGAGGCTGCACCTGTCAGGATTGTGCTTTGCCAATGCATCTCTGAATTTCTTGATCTGCAAGGGAACCAGACATTCAGGACTACTGTCTAGGATGATAAGCACAAAAGCCAATTCCCAGAGGAGTTTAAACACTGGTGATTCCTACAAGACAAAGAAATGGGAAACAAAACTAACCGTGGCATTGGTGCAGCTAAAGCTGCATAGCCGACCCTGAGCTCCACGGTAGAAGCGGAAGAAAGGCAGAACATGGACGTTGAGACTATAACACATAGATTTATGATCCTCGTAATTCACATGAAGAAACTGTACATCTGGGTTCATCTCTGCTATTTGACAAATCTGCAAAACACCATCCCAGATTTCCATCCCTTAGTTCTAAAACAACACCAACTAATTTATATTCCTCCACCAAAGTTAAAATACACAACACCCCACAGCAAGAAAAACTGTCTACAAGATGCATGTGTTACTTACTACCTTGGGATGGAGAGCCTTGCAGCCACCACAGCCAGGGGAGAAGAAATCAACAACAACGAGTTTGTCTCCAGCATTCATGAGAGAGTCTACAAGGTCTTGAGCCGAAGTGATCTCCTTCATATTGGATTGCAACCCCTTCTCCCACCATCTTTGCATGTTCCCAATTCGACCAGTCTGCCATTTTCCCACAAAGATAGAGGAGACAAAAGAAACTAATAAGCCAACTGCCAAACAATCCTTTCAAATAAGAGGAAACATTTAACCCTGCAATTATCAAGAAAACCCCACAAATGATCTGTGTCAGATTTTTAACTTTCAATTCTTGCTCATGAAACCAGCTTCTAATTAATTGGGGTTCCTACTTCTCCCCCTCCCCAAAATTAATTCTTGAGATGCGGTTGTAAGTAAATAATCTAGTAATTAAATTACCAATACCTAATCAGCAGAAGGGGGGAAAAACTAAGTAAAAAAGAGAGCTTTGACCAATCCTTACCTGAGCCCTAATCGAAGCTCGACGAAGCTGTCCCCTTCTGGCGCCTCTGGCTTCGTTCCC
Organism: Linum tenue; assembly: GCA_946122785.1. Classification (NCBI taxonomy): domain Eukaryota; kingdom Viridiplantae; phylum Streptophyta; class Magnoliopsida; order Malpighiales; family Linaceae; genus Linum; species Linum tenue. The sequence continues at coordinate 56,793,601 of CAMGYJ010000002.1, forward strand.
GTGGGCAAAGAGCTTCTTCCCATGAAACCCACTGCTAACAACACCACCACACTGCGCTGCCTGTGATCTAAAGGCATGAGTTTTCTCTTTCAAAGGAAAGCCATTAACCCTGCTCCGACTCTTCCCAACGACACAGATCCGGCCGTAGCGGTGGCTGTCATAACTGTTTGTCGACGAAGAGGAAAAATTTGCAGAACAGGAAGGAGGCCAGGACGAAGCGATCAGATGCGACTTGCTCAAAACATCCGCCATAACTATTCTCTTTGCGACCCCACAAGAAAGAAAACAGAGGATGACCCAATGTTTGAGCCTTTTTTAACAAAGGATTCAAAAAAATCTTCCACAATAAGCAAAGCGAGCGATGAGAACAGAGAAGCAAGCGCGGAGTGGGATTTGCTTGTCTTGACAAAAAAGGAGATCGATTGATTGCGCCCCCCTTTTTACTTCAGCTCTCGAGGAATTGAATATAATTTTGGATTTTTTTTTCTTCAAATTTTCAATTTCTAAACTTCACACACAGACCAGAAGAAAAGAAAAGTGGTGAACTTTTTTTTTTTGGTTTTGTTTGGCGTTTGGCCCCCCCTCGCCTTTCTGCTTGGCGCTTCTGTGCAGAGAAGAAAAAGAGGGGAAAGGTCTTTGTGGGCCATCAGATTAGGATGAGGGACGTGGCCGAGCAGAGGAAATCGGACGGCTTTGAAAAAACTTTTTATCTTTTTAACGGAAAAACGGAAACAGCGGGGGTATTTGGATAATGTTCAGTAATTTCCTTGTTCCCTTTTAGCTGGTTTTTATGGTTCGCTGGTTAGTCACGTGGTGGCGGAGGAAGCGGCGAGACGTGTCCAGCGTTTCGACCCGGTTTTATCTATGGTGCTTAGGATATTGTTGTGGATAATAATAAAACAAAATATGGGGAAGAGGGTTTGGTTCGTCGAAAAGAAAAAATTTCGAACAAAAAACAAATTGCTATAAAAAATTACTTTTAAAATTTGTAAAAGATAGTTTTAAAAAGTGATTTGGGTTGGTTGGTGGAAGCTGAAAATTCCTTATTTGATTCCCAACATATAGACCAATAGTGATTGATGATTAGTAGTTAACCTCATACTAACTGATTAAAGGTTAATTAATCACCCAAAATAGATAAAATGTCAAACACACGACTCCCCCTTCCCTCGACTGCTCGCACTCATTGGTTACGCCCTATATCCAATCTCCCTCTCCATTGCGCTCATCCCTCTCGACATCGATTATAATCAGTTTCCAAAACCCTAAACCTAGCAGTCGCCCCGCCCCAATGACGACATTTTCTTCAACGGCTTCCCTTCTGTCAATCTGCCGCACTAGCTCTCTTTCTATACCTCCAGAGCTAAACACCTCGACCATGTCCTTCATCGCATATTCCCTTTGGTCTACTTGTTGTCTCACCTCATACGATGACAAACAAGATGGGCAACGAGGTTGTGCCACGAACCGTGAACCACTAATTGTGTTAGTAGCGAGGGAGAGAAAGGAAGCAAAAGGATGGTCGACGAATGATGGTCTACCTCCAAAGCTAGACATTTCTACCATGTATTTCCTCTTACATTCTCTCTACCTCTTGTGATGGTGGTTCTCACATTGTGTTATATTTAGAGACCAGTGTTTGGAGTTTACTTTTGATTTTTGTGTGTTTGTGAATTTGGAGAGAGAGGATGATGATATTTGTGAAAATGTAAACTTGTAGTATTATTTATTCTTTATCTGCAATTTCAGTTTAATGTGTCATAACTTTGAAGGATTATGCATTTATGATTGATGAAAGATTTGAACCATTTATGATATTTCCTCTATTTTGTTGGTGGGTAGGCATTTAACCAATAAAATAACCGCTAACTGCATTATCTATTTATTTTTAATCGGAAAGTCTTGAAAAGTCGCTTAATTGTAGTGTTTTCTAGGCAGCGGATAGTCGTTAACCAACCCGACTATCATCCTAGTTGGGCAGGTGGAATTCTCTTACTTTTTTATTTCCTCTATTTTTGGTAGCTAGGAACCAAAAAAAGTTCGAGGACTCACCTATTTCCAAAAAAAAAAAATAATAAGGATAAAACACGTGACTAAGAGGATAATTGTAACATCCTAGCCTGACTAAGCACTAAATTTATCAAAATACCTTTGATAATAAATGAACTTTAAATGCTTGAAGGAAGTGAAAGCGTAAAATGAAACTAAAACGTGAAAATTGAAAAGGTCAATGTAACTTAAGACATTTTACTTAATAAAAATCATACGTAAAACCACATCAAGTTTCAATTTTCAACAATTACTTTACAAAAACCCTTAAGCGAAAGAACTTGAAACAAGCAAGTCCATAAATGGCATCCTAGATTGTCAATTGATGAAAACTTTAATTTATAGTGTTTATCACTCTCACTCTTGTATTTCTTATCAAAATCATAACTATTTGATCAATGAGCCTTTAATTGACCTAGGATGTGTTTGTGTACTCTTTTATGCCTTCTTGGTATATTTTTTTTGCTTTCAAGGTACAAAGCTACTATCACCAAAAAAAAGGTACAAAGCTACTAAGGACACTTGGATCAAGTATTGAAGAACTTTGGAGGACCAAAGGAGCTATAAAGAGAAGAAAAGGGAGCTTTAATGATAAAGACAAGTTCCAATGATAGAGAAGTCTACTAGAAACCACTATGTAAGCGCAAGACAAGCCCAATAGAAGAAAACTCAGACTAAGCCGAAGAAGAAAACAGTGGCAGCCCAACATCTGGTCCAACCGCTGCTGGAGGAGACTTGGTCAAGACGCGTCAAATGATGAGAAGAATTTTCCATAGGCTAAGGAGCCCAGCCCACGAAGAAAAATAACGACAGGTCCAACCGCCGCTCATGCTCTAAGCTTCTAGAAGCCTTCTTCAAGAAGTTACTTAGTCCACAAGGAGTACAAAACCCATGCAACTTCTCGGTAAATCCTGCACGGCCACAAAGGCCACCATGCACGGCCGTGCACTTTCCCGTCCTGGCCGTGCAACTTGTCAATTTGAGGGCTCCAAGTACGTGTTTCTTGCAATCACCTGCTCAATATGCTTTGAATTTATAGTATCATGCAACCTAGGGAGGTAGTTGTAGCACTACGGAGGATGCTGAAGTATAAGATATGTCCTATATTTCTCTTTGCTATGCCGGTTAATTGTGTGAACTAGTGGCTTTAGGACATTTGATTCATGTGGTATCGATGACTCCTCTTGTATTGTGGTGTGGACTCGTGTTTTGTAAAAGGGTGCTCAGGTGAGTGTAATTAGAATCATTTGGTCCTCCATGTCGGAAAATTTGAAACATGGGGTAAGCCCAATGTGTGTGGCATCGTTCATTGCAGAGAATCAGGTTTTGGAAGAGATTCTAGTGATCCTTAGTGGAGTAGGCCTACAAGGTGAAGCTAAACCGTCTCTTGTACAAGTAAAATTTCCACACGTCGAACGGTTTGCCTAGTCAAGGATGTGTTTTTAAGGGCATGGATAGAGCTTCCGACCCCCTTAATTTCATTGACCCTTCAGACAAGTTGAGGATAAGGAGTTAAAAGAAGTACTCTGGCGAGCGATAGATGTACAAAAATTGCTTCTGCCCAACCAATAAGGGTCTACCGCGCATGAAAAGTGCAATTTGGAATCCCGGCAAAGTGTGAAAAAAATAAGGAAAAAAAAGGAAACCATAAGGAAAAGTGGTTCCAACGAATGAAGTGGGGAAAACACCCGATACGAAGAGTCCTTGGTTGTTGTGTTGTGTGAGTCTCTTTGTCCATTAATTTTCTATCCTAGGTCCACTACTTCGCATGATCCTGCCTTGAGTCTAGTACTCGCATTGAGAGAAATATGGCTTGTCTTAGAAAACTGGTTGACCTCGTGAGTTGCTAAATGACTTAGGAAGTCCTCTACTAACGATCGGGTTTGCATGTTGCTGTAAAGGTCTGGAGATTTGCATTGGTTTGAGTCAGGTTTGCTTGGGGACAAGCAAACGGTTAAGTGTGTGAGAATTTGATAACTCGATATTTACATATGTTTTGCCCACCATGCTTACACTATTTGAGGCTAAATTCTCGTGTTGTAAGCCGATTTCACGCTAGGTTGTTCTGGTTTGTGACATTTCAGGTCCTATTACGTGAATAAAGGTTTGTGAACGAGTTCGAGGACGATTGGACGAAGTTAGGATGTTTGCCGAGAAGCTGAGGAATTCGTACGACCTGTATGTGTTTCTACACGGCCGTGCGTTGTGGCCGTGCAACTGATATCAAGCAGTCATGGGCCGCACTAGCCATGAGAGGGCGCTCACACCCCGTGCGGGATTTCCAGAACTTCTGCACCGGCTGGGCTCAATTCTACACGGTCTTGTGATGGACGTGTGATTCCCTTTACCAATAAGTGGAACACGAAATTTTGTAGTTACACAGGCAGACACGGAATTCTGTACGATCGTGTGTTGGCCTTGAAATCGAGCAGAGCTAGGTTTTAACCCAATTTCGGGTCTTTGGAAGAGGATTCGACTTTTTGGAGCAAAAACAGAGTTCTAGAGAGAGAAAGGACGAAGAACAACTCCTACGAGCTATTTGGAGTGGATTTCTCACCATTGAAGCCAAATTGCGTCTCTAGGAGTGAAGATTGACATCCCAGAGCAGATTATTCCCATCTTTATGAGTATGATTGCATTTATTTATGTTCCCCTCTCTCTTTATGGAGTAAACCTTTCTCTCACTTGTGTATGAAGAACCTTAGTTCTATGTGTTAGGAATCTTGATTGTAATGACTTTTGGGATGTCATTCTTGATGATTTTAATCATTGAGGCATGTTTATTGAGTCAATTTAATCCTGATCAAGTTCTCTTGACTTCTGCTTTAACTTGTGATAGATAGAATCTTATTAGGTTATAAGAGCTTCTTCAATTGATAATAGTGAATTGATTCTACGAGAGTCAATCAATTCACTGCTTTGTACTGGAATTTGTTCCAAGTAGAGGGGATCTGTGTGAATTGCCTTAGCCGTCTATCCTGGTGAAGGCTAGTCGCCTGTCGGGTATTCTGTCTAAGAGGGCTTGGTTAGCTTAAGAGATTCCAAGTTATTTTCGGATCTTCCACAATCTAATCAACAGTAAAAAAAAATCAAAAAGAATTACAACTTGAACCTAACTGGGGAGCTAGGGCGACTCATTCCCGAGCGACTCTTCTCTTGCTTTAGAGAACCGAACAACTTACTGCTTTCTTTCTACTTTAGTTTAAATTCACCTACAGTCAATCTTTCCCGCTAGATAATAGATAATCATGGAGTAGGCAGTACATCTAGGCCCAGGGTTGCCTTTTATTACTTTTCCCACTATATAGCATTTCCATTCTACGATTACACCTGGTCGTAGTTTGGTGTTGTGTCGTAGCGAGTCAGTTTGTCCTGGGACTCATATGAGTCATTATCAACACATACACTCAGGGATTCAAGTAATACCTGAATTTCTGGTGTTTCTTTTTCCATAAGTCTCAAATTTTCTTGGTCAATGAGCGCCATATATCTCATGTGCTCTTTTTTCGACTCAGAGTAATCTGAATTATCTTCGCTACAACTCCAAGTCGCAGCCATTGCCCTTTCTCTATTTAGTTTTATGTCAGGATAATCTACTATGCAATGTCCTTGTCTGCAACACTTAAAACATGCAAAAAAGAACCTTTCTTGACATTCACAACCCCTTTATCCGATTCATTCCTTCCAATATTCATATGAGAGTTGTCTATTTTTCTATTATATTTCTTGTCGTTTTTCGATATGTTAGGATAAGTTTTTTGGTTTCTTTTGAATCTTAGATAATCTAATTGTTTGGTTAGGAGCACAATCCGCCCTTCTATATGTTCTTCACTATATAAAATATGACATTATAGAGCTAAATCATTCTTCTTCAGAGGTTGCTTATTATCCTCAATCCTAAAGACATATTTGTGAGCTGTAAATGAACCTACTAGTACTAGCTCACTTAATTCAACTTTAATTAGATACTTTGATTCTTCAATATCAATTACCTTAGGCCTCCATCTAACTCCAAGTTGAGTTCCTGTGGGTGGAACTAAAACCATTAACCAGAATATAGCAATATACTCTTTCTCTCTTCCTCAGAAGCGGTCACGCGAAAGAGAGAAACTACACTAGCTCACAATCAGTCAAGCAATACAAAGAATGATCACCTATCACTTCTTACACCTATTACTAATAACAAAGTATTTGATCTTGCTTCGTGTAAGATTACTTTGCCACCTTCCGTAAGTATGTCTCGATGCTTCCTCCTATTTATGTAGCCTTTAAAGGTAACGACCTCCTCTTGATCTTCCTTTGATTCGATGATCTTCCCTACAATCACAGATTTCCAACAATGACTAGTAATCGAGATTGGTGGGATCCTTTTCTGTATTTGGACGCAGAAAGGGAAACCCCTTTTTTTCTCAACAAGTAGTTCATTAGTTGTGTAGGTTGACGAACCATAAAGGTTTCTTAGATAATGTAATAGTAGATTATATATATATATTGATTGATTGATTGATTTTTGAGTATTCACGTTTCTATGTTTATTGCATATTATGTATTTGCTAATTATATTGGGTAGATAATAAGGAAGTCCTTATGATTTTGTGCATCAAATGCAATAAACGTCTGAGAGCAAGCTATGACAGGTAACATAACATATATGATTAGTTAGCTCACCCACGTGTCTCTCTAATCATATCCAAAGGAGGAATCCACGACAGATGGTACAATATAGAAGCATATTGAGTGGGGAAATCCATGTCGATCCTCACAAATACATGTCGTTTATCGTTCTAGAGCGAGTCTAAGGAAACTGTCTCCAACGAGGCTCAAGAGTCGAGAGAGGCTGCTCGAGGTCGATGGAGGCATTTCGTAGCAAAGACGCGATGAGGGCATCGCGAGAATAGGTGGGGGAGGATGTCACGCGTGGCGGGCGACATGGCGAATGATGTGGCGGATCATGACCAAGTCAAGCACGTGTGGCATTAAGGAAGACCTAGTAGCATAGGATGGTCCTAAATGGTGCACATAAAGAGCCACATTATGAGGTGGTATAATGGTGTGCATTATGGGGGAAACTTAATAGGGTGTAGTAATGGGGAGGGACCATTATGAGGGGCATTGATGCCTTGTATGAGGAGAGGCCTATATAAGGAGCCATCTCCCTCACTTGTAAATCATCCATCATTTTTGTGAGCAATACAACTATAGAGTTTCTCCCATCTTCTTGTGTCTTGTTCTTGTGAGTTGAGTGAGTTTGAGAGCTTGTGAGAAGGCTGCCTAGCATCTCTAACGGAATTGAGAGCTAGGGCCGCACGACCAAAAGTAAGTCCGTGACAGTTGGTATCAGAGCCTGGTTCTGAAAGAAGAACCGGTGTCCTCACTCCCCAAGAAGGAGGATAAGAAAGAGCGAGAACCTCACCAAAGATGGCTGGATCAGAAGTCCATGACGATGCGGAGAAGCAACGTGGAAGAGATCCCACTCCGGGCGCAAGGTCAAAAGGTACGTCGAGCACTCGTGATCCTCTCAAGTCTCTAGAGAGGCGAGTCTCGAGGATGGAGGTGAAGCTTTCCGAAGATGTCACCGTCATGGAGGATTTGGGAGCTAACTTCACCCAAATCCAAGGCGATGTTCAAAGTGTGGCGGCTAGAGTGACGAGTTTGGAGGTTGGCAATGAAGGGCTTCGAGATGAGTTCATGGCCCTCATCAATGACACCATCTCCACCTCCATGAACGATGCCATTGAGGTAATGAAGGAGGCGGTTGCTGCTGAGGTGACCGTCTTGAAGGAGGAGGTTGCGGAGCTCAAAAGTGAGGTGAAGCTTGTGAAGAGGGCCATGGCTAACGGACATGCCATCGCACAACCTGCCTCAACCATGGAGATTCCAAGACCAAAGAGCTTTCAAGGGTCTAGGAATGCAAGGGAGTTAGAGAACTTCCTATGGAGCTTGGAGCAATACTTCGAAGCTTCGGGTATTCGAGATGAGAATACCAAGGTAAAAACTGCACCTCTTTACTTGAGTGATGTTTCTATGCTGTGGTGGAGAAGGACCCAAGGCGATATCAACAAAGGGACGTGCGTGATGGAGTCATGGGATGACTTCAAGAGGGAGATCAAGAGGCAATTCTACCCAGAGAATGTTGAGTTTGAAGCTCGGTCGAGACTAAGGAGGCTTGCTCACGAAGGAGAGATTCGAGGGTATGTAAAGGAGTTTTCTGAATTGTTGCTCGAGATCCCCGACTATACTGACAAGGAGGCCATGTTCACCTTCCTTGACGGCCTCCAACCATGGGCGAAGTTGGAGCTACAACGGCGAGGCGTGTAAAGTCTTGCTGAGGCAATGGCGATTGCCGAGTCCCTAGTCGAGTACCATGAGCCTGAGGAACGTGTGGAGTTCGGAGGCAATGGAGGTGGACGCGACTATGACAGAGACACACAAAGGCGTGGTAGACTGGACCAAGGAGGTAGTCATAAGGTTGAGAAACCACTTACTTGCTTCCTTTGTGATGGTCCGCATCGTGTGAGAGATTTCCCAAGAAAGCACAAGTTGTCGGCAATGAAGGCCGTACTAGCAGAATGCTTGAGCTCGGAAGAGGAAGCGGAGGCGACTCCAAGAGTGGACCTCATGTCGCGAAGATTGGTTGCATGAAGAGATTGAGCGCCATTGATATGATCCCAAATTGCCAACGATTTACGTCACAATTACTTGACAAAGAAGCTATTGAAGTTGGGAAGAAGAAGGGCAGAATTTGGCTAAGTCAAAATCCGTATTCAGGGTACATACTTTGGAGGCATGGTTCTCTCAATTGGCTTGGTGGAAATTCAAGGTTAAGGGTTTGTTTTGTAGATAAAGTTTCCATGTTTCCAATGATATGCTTTGTGGATCCATATGATGTCATTAAGGTTGTTTTCCAAGGCCTCAAAGTTGCTACCTCAAAACTGAAAAACTGCCAGAAAATGGCTAAGGCAGAAAACTGTGTTGAGATACCAACTTTGAAGGCCTATATCTGGAGTTTGGAGCACGATCTCAGGCTGATTTAAGTTGGAGGTGAAATAGGAAGTTTTCTTCTACAAAGGAAAGGAATTGGTTGAGTTCGGAGCAACCTAGAAGACCATTTTCGAAGGGCTCAAAGATGTTATGAAGCCTGTTTTCCTAGGCAGACTTGCTTGTGTTTTAAGTCAGTTTCTTGGCCAGCAAGTTACCTTGTTTTACTCGAATTCTTTAGCTTATTCCTGTTCTAATTAGTTTCCTTGTTCATGCAGGGTTGTATTAGGGTTTATTATCTTTAAATACCTTTCCAATTCACGTTGTAAAGCAGAGTTGAGTTGAATGAAAATTGCTCCTTTGTGAGAATTGTGTTCTTTGAGAGTTCTCAAGAATCAAATCCTTGAGTTAGTTTTGTGAGGATTCCATTGCTAATTCGAGAACCCTTGTTAATCTTTTCTGTGAGGATTCCAGAATCGGTTTACGAGTTTTCTTATCAATCAAGTAATCACCTTGATTGTGGCGAAATTCTACCTTTTCCATCATTATCGTTCGAGAGTGTGTTTGCTGCGTTACTTTGATCAAAAGCACCCCCCTGGTGCTTTATCAAGTGGCATCAGAGCCTTAGGTTCAAGTCAGTGGAGAAGGAGTTTTGGAGGCTGAGTTTCGTACGAAAGTTAAGCCGCAAAAACAGAGAAGAAAACATAGATGATTTCGGCAACAGAGCTATCCCAAACAATGATCTTCACGCGCTATTCGATTCAAGATAAAATGTGTTTGATTCTCGTCGATGGAGGCCAAGAAAGGAATTTGATTTCCTCCACGGTCGTGAGCAAGTTAGGGCTTCAATCACGTTTACATCCAGCTCCCTACACCGTTCAATTACCGTACGAGAAATACCCAAGTTTTGTGATTTCGCAGGTGGATGTAAAATTCTCGATTGGCCACTACGAAGACCAGATTCTTTGCGACGTGGTTTACAATCTGCCCAGCCATATTGTGTTGGGGCAGCCTTGGTTTCGAAATAGACAGGTTGAATTTGTTAGCAGAAGAAGCAGAAAATTCCGACTTCGGAAACAAAACAAAACGTTTGTTTTGATTCCTTTGTCGCAGGAACAAGCTGCCAACGATTTGAAGGAGGTACGAAGACTCCAGGAGGAGTATTAGATGGCCTTGATAGCGAAGCCGTGGCCGTGGAAGGTTGCTCCAGCAACGACGTCGAACACAACTGAATTCGTCGACGGCAGTACAGGGCATGGAGAAAAAAGAATCGGCCAGAAGCGTGGGGGAAGATTTGGGCGAGCGCAGTACATCTGAAATGTTTTTCGAAACCCCAGGATTGGCGCTGATGGAAGGGAATTGCTCGATTCGACCTGAAACGACGGCTGCAATCCAGTCCGAGCTCCCCTGTTTTTCGACGCCGACGCAGGGGAGGAGAGAGACTGAATCGGTTGGAGAAGATGGAGCTAACCCTGGTCGAGATAGGGACTTCAATCCGTTCGGTGAGACCCCGGGAACGTGTAGTGATGATCAATTTGGGACGAAACGAGACGAATAAAAAACGCCCAATTCACCAAATTTGTTCCAAACCGCGAAGACAAACGAGGCAAAGATGGGTGAATCAGTTGGAGCGATTGGGCTCGAATCGATCGAAACGGAGGCCTTGGGCAAGTTTCTGGAGTTACAAGGAAGCTGTAGGAGTCGAGAATTGGTCAAGGAGAGGCGAGAATAAAAAATACCCAATTGTCAGAGTAGTTCGCCGGTTTCTGGGAATTCATTGCCGGAAACTGGAAATTTCGAAATTCCCAGTGGCGGAAAGTGCTTGGATGTTGATTGGGAACGACTGGAGCTAATTCAACAGCAGGAATGGTTGTAATCGAGTCATGTCATCAAGGAGAATCGATTGGGAACAACGAATATGATCAAGTTGGCCCCCAGAAGAAATCCCCAATCTCCAAGAACTCGCCGGAGTCCTTGCCAGCGCCGGAAACTGGAAATGTTTGGCCGGAATTCGTACGTTTGCCCAATCCGATTTTGGGTCAAAGTTTTGTCAATTTTTGTTTGACAGGTGATTCTTGGAAAAATACGAAGGCGTTGGAACAGATCGAAGGTGAATTTGAAGCTGGCAAACTTGCGTAAAAAAAGATGATCGAGGAGCCCACTTTCAATCCAATTTGGGATCAATTCTGTGAACGGTTTGAGCAATGAAAGGCTAAAGTGTTGAGGGCAACACTTTTTCAAGAGGGAGGGCCTGATATGATCCCAAATTTCCAACCATTTACGTCACAATTACTTGACAAAGAAGCTATTGAAGTTGGGAAGAAGGGCAGAATTTGGCCAAGTCAAAATCCGTATTCAGGGTACATACTTTGGAGGAATGGTTCTCTCAATTGGCTTGGTGGAAATTCAAGGTTAAGGGTTTGTTTTGTAGATAAAGTTTCCATGTTTCCAATGATATGCTTTGTGGATCCATATTGTTAATACCAGGTCTCAACTCATTTCAATTTAGAGAATTGCAATGTATTATTCAGAAGCAGCGAATTGATTCATGTATGTTGATTAAGCAGAGTTCCAGCTTAATGCAATAAGAAGAAAACGAAATAACAGAAAAGACCAAGCAAGGCAACCTATGAGCTATGCCCAGATCACGTAGAGTCCCTGGCAACAGCCCCAACTCTACGAATCCAGACACAGAACACACGAACCCTAACCAGCTATCCCAAGAACTAACCCGTTCTTCCGATAGAGGAAACCGTTGCCTTTCGTCTCCATGAGTTGCGCCTTTTATAGAATTTCTCGGCATGGACTTGTGATCCTATCTCTCTCTTCATGAATGATGCGACCGTTGGACAGAGTCTTCGGGAAAATTGGATTTTGATGCAGAATGACAGGGGAGATGTTCTTCCTCGAGGCTTTGACAGTTTTTAGGGATTTTGGGATGAATGGCGAAGACGCTTCTCGTCAGAATGGTCTTCTTTTGGGCTGTGGACTTCTTTGGTCTTGATTGAGTGGGTTGTGACCCAGTTTGACGAGGCGCTTGGTGGGCCGAGGCCCAACAATCTCCCCCTGCGTTCGAGCTTTCATTCCATTCCTGTACTCATCAAAATATGATATCAAAGCATTGAGTATTTGATCCAAAAATGCAGAGAGTCAGTGAGTGAGAAACTTGTATCAGTAAGATGGGTCACACAAACTAGACATCGCCCTTATGATCAAGTTATTCCTTTTATATATGAAGAGTAGCTTTGAATGAAAAGGACAGGAAGCATATTTAGACCATTATGGTCGAATTGAAATAAACTGAAACAAGGACTCGATCACTCAACATACTTAGACCATTATGGTCTTATTCACCAAGAGACACATTCAGCAAACTTAGATAAAACATGGACTCGATTACTCAACATACTTAGACCATTATGGTCTTATTCACCAAAAGACATATTCAGCAAGTCATTTATTTGAGGAGCCATGGTTTAGCATGCATCGGGGGCAGGACCATTGTTTGGCTCCCCCTGAGCTCCAGCCATATCTTCCATCATATTGTCTTCCTGAGCTTCAGTGGCCTCTTCCATTAATCCATCAGCTCCTTCCATCATTTCTTTTTCCAGTTCAGCAGCAAACAGTCTGATGTCCTTCTCTGATACTGTTTCTGGTTCGAGTTCAGCTTCTTCCTCTTCAAAGTTGATTATTAGGTTCTTTCTAATGGTCGAGTCAGACTTTTCAGGATTCAGAGTTTTGGACTTGTTTTTAACTGGCCTAGCATTTGCTGGGTCCAGGGATCCTCCCCCTTCCGAATGCTGGGGCTCGATACGAAGATGGAGGAGAACGGTGGTGGCAGGGACATAGACAGAAGTGTCAATAGAGGAATAGCCATCTAGAGATAGCCCGAGATTGGCTAGAAGAAGAGTGATTAATCCCCCATAAGGAAGCCTGCCATCAAGATGAGCATCAGCATTGCGAACTATGGACCCAAACAGAAGCTGAGTGTAGTCAATTTTTCTCCCAGTCAGTGCATTAGAGAGCACCCAGAGATCGATTTTTGTGACTATGTCGAGACCATGAGTACGGGGCAGAAATAGGCGAGTTATGACATAATGCAGGGTGCGAAGAGTGGGGTTGAGATCAGCAGTGGGGATGACTTCATTGATGGAGACTCGACGCTGAGTTACACGTGAGTATTCTATTTCATAGTCGAAGTCATAGAAGAGGAACTCATCCTCGTGTGCTAGAGGAAGAGGTCCTTCTGTAGGAAGATTGAGCAGAATCCCAATTGCCTCAGCCGAGAGTGATATGAAGTATCCATTTACAAGAGTAGTGAGCTTTCTGGTGATAATGCCTTGACAGTCAAGATTGGCATAGAAGTTTTTGACTGGCAGGGGGCAGGCAGGAAGAGAAGGATAGTGAAGAAGGAATTCCCAGCCAAGATTTCGAATGAATGGAGCTATGTCTATCCCTAGAGCTTTGAATTCATAGAGATCAAGGGTAATAGGTTCAGAGAGGCGTCTAGAAGCAAAGTATTCTTTGAACCTATGATGATTGAATTCAATAGGTTCAGGATAGGTTTTCCCCACATAGGTGACAATGGCACCAGGGATGCTAGAGGAAGTGAATAGCTCGGTCATGTTTTAGGGTAGCAAGCAGAGGAGTTTGAGGAGTGGTTTGAATGAAGATCATGGAGCGGATACTTATACTACACAAGAGGGAAGACCAAGAGCTACAGCAATAAAGAGCAAAGTCCGCAGAGAACAAGCAGTCAAATAATTTTGATTTAATCTAAGTATTGGAATTCAGAACATATAGTATATGAAAGCTCAATCAAGCAGCATAGGAATTATAAATATGATAAGTGCGCAAATTAAAGAGTATGACAGAGAGTACAGAACCTGATTAATGCCCACTTTGAATCGAGTGAAGGGATCTGAGACCAAGGTCATCACATAGTCTAATAAACCTTTCAGAGGAGAGAGCTTTTGTAAAAATATCAGCTAATTGAAATTCAGTAGATATGAATTTTAGTTCAATCAGACCATCCTGAATTAAGTCCCTAATAAAATGGTGCTTAACCTCAATATGTTTAGTTCTACTATGATGCACTGGATTTTTTGACATGCAAATGGCACTTGTGTTGTCACATAGGATGGGCACATTGTTAAAGTTAATACCATAATCAGCAAGTTGGGACCTAAGCCAGAGGATTTGAGTGCAACAACTGCCAGCTGCTACATATTCAGCTTCAGCAGTTGAAAGGGCCACTGACCCTTGTTTTTTGCTTGACCAGGATACTAAGCACCCTCCAAAGAACTGACAGGTTCCACTAGTGCTTTTTCTATCAGTCATACTACCAGCAAAATCTGAGTCAGAGTAGCCTGTGAGAGACAACTCTGATGATTTTGGATACCATAATCCAATATCCTGAGTACCTTTCAAGTATCTAAATATTCTTTTAACAGCTACAAGGTGACTTTCTTTAGGCTGATTTTGAAATCTAGCACATAGGCATACACAAAACTGAATGTCAGGTCTGCTAGCAGTTAGGTATAGTAGTGACCCTATCATTCCCCTATATTTTTTCTCACAGACAGCTTGACCTTTTAAGTCATAATCTAAATGCAGGTTTGAGGCTATGGGAGTTTTGCTAGGTTTTACATTCATCAAATCGAATTTAGTCAGCATTGAGTTCAAGTATTTAGTTTGGTGAATGAAGATTCCAGAATTTGTTTGTTGAATTTGTAGGCCAAGGAAGTAGGTTAGTTCCCCCATGAGACTCATCTCAAACTGTTCTTTCATGACAGAGCAAAACTCATCACACATGCTAGGGTTAGTGCTTCCAAACACAATGTCGTCTACATAAACTTGAACTATAAGAGTATGATCGTTCTGCCTCTTAATAAAGAGAGTTTTGTCAACTCCCCCTTGACAGAACTCTTGAGATATCAAAAAGCAGGTTAACTTCTCATACCAAGCTCTGGGAGCTTGTTTGAGACCATAGAGGGCTTTAGAAAGTTTATAGACATGTCAGGGTATTCAAAGTCTATGAAGCCAGGAGGTTGTTCTACATAGACATCTTCTTTTATTTCACCATTTAGAAAAGCAGTTTTTACATCCATCTGATAGAGTTTGAAATTCATTAAACTTGCATAGGCACAGAGTAATCTGATTGATTCAATCCTAGCTACAGGAGCAAAGGTCTCATCATAATCAATTCCCTCCTCTTGATTATATCCTTGAGCAACAAGTCTTGCTTTGTTTTTAATTATGAATCCTAATTCATCAGATTTATTCCTGAATATCCATTTAGTTCCAATAACAGTCAAGTTTACAGGCCTAGGGACAAGTTCTCATACTTTAAGTCTAACAAAGTGTGATAATTCCTCTTGCATTGCAACTAGCCATTCTTCATCAAGAAGTGCTTCTTTGAAGTTTCTAGGTTCCAGTAATGACACAAAGGCATATTGGCCTGGAATGTACTTACCTCTGGTCTGGATGGGATCAGACAAGTTACCTATGACTTGAGAGGGAGGATGTCTCCTTCTGATGTGAGCAGGGGGCTTCAGGCTGATTTGGAGAGTCAGTTTCGGATTGATTGTATTTAGGAGTTTGAGTGGCTTCATCAGTTTTGTTAGAATAGGAGCTGTTACCTGTCTCAAGTAAAGGACTAATAGGAAGAAAATCAAAGTTACTTAGATCAGAAGGAAGTGACAGTGGTGAGTCTGATGAGTCGAATTTGATGTGAACAGACTCCTCAACTTTCCTAGACCTTCTGTTATACACTCTGTATGCTTGCCCTTTACTGGAATATCCAAGAAAGGTGGCTATATCTGATTTGGTATCAAATTTTCCAATTTGATCCTTAGTGTTAAGAATATAGCATTTTGAACCAAATGGGTGGAAGTAAGAAATCTTGGGTGATTTTCCCTTGAGTATTTCATATGGAGTTTTATTTATTGATTTTCTAATGGTGGTTCGATTAATTACATAGCACGCAGTGTTCACAGCTTCTGCCCATAGGAACTTAGGACAGTCAAATTCAAGAAGCATGGTCCTAGCAGTCTCAATTAGAGATCTATTTTTTCTTTCCACAACACCATTTTGTTGTGGTGTTCTAGGAGCAGAGAGTGTATGCAGAATACCATGATAATCACAGAACAAACAGAAATTTTCATTGATGAATTCACCACCATTGTCACTTCTAATTGCTTTAATGGTGCAGGCAAGTTGATTTTTCATAAGAGCAACAAAGGATTTAAACTTGGAGAAGGCTTCATCCTTTGATGAGAGAAAGTAGATCCAGGTAAATCTTGAGAAGTCATCTACAATGACCAGAACGTATGATTTTCCCCCTAGGCTAAGGACATTTGTGGGTCCAAATAGGTCCATATGCAGCAATTCAAACACAGCAGAGGTGGTCACATCTTGTTTACTTTTAAATGACTTTTTGCAGTGTTTTCCTAGTATACAGGCTTCACAGGAAAGATTATCAGGGGATTTTATCTTAGGTAATCCTTTAACTAGATTGAGTTTAGACAGTTTGCATAATCTAGAGAAACTCATGTGGCCTAGTTTCCTGTGCCACATTACAGCTGACTCAGTCATAGTACTCAAACAAATTTCTTCAGACAGATCAAGTGATGATAAGTCAACAGTGTACACATTGTTTATTTTCTTTCCCTTGAATATCACAGCATTGTCTGATATTCTTTCTATTATGCAGCACGAAGGATAAAAAATGACTCGATAAGTTGAACCACATATTTGACTTATAGACAACAGATTATGTTTTAATCCTTCGACATAAAGTACATCTTCAATGACTAGAGAAGTGTTGCTACTAATAGTACCTTTACCTACCACAGAAGCACAGTTATTGTTACCATAGTAAACCTTACCTCCCTTTTTAGGATTCAGAAATGAAAAAAGAGCTTTATTACCCGTCATGTGGTGAGAGCATCCAGAATCTAAATACCAGATGTTTGCACCAATCTTATTCTGAAAGGAAAGTGATTTTAATTAGAGTTTTTAACCACCCATACAAGTTTGGGTTTTTGTCTTCTGGAATAGCAGTGTTCAAAGTCATGTCCTGGTTTTCTACAGTATGAGCAGGTGGAATAGTAATTTCTGAAATTATGTAGTCTTTTGGGTTTATAAAAATCAGAATTATGGCTATTCCAACCAGTATTGTAGGATACAGAAGGCATCCATGAGTGCACAGGTAGGGTTCTCGAGAGGTTTCCTAGTTGTCTTTTTAGTATTTTATTTTCATTAGTTAAGTTGGCAACCTGAGTGTCTTGAGTGAATTGAGCATGCTGCTGTGTTTCTATGAGGTCTTTTAGTCTTTTTATTTCAGTATCTCTATCATTTAATTGAGCAACAACAAGACAGTATTTGCTTTTCAATCTATTGCATTCATCTTGTAGGTTAGAAAGAGCATTTAGAAAGAAATCTTCATTTTGATTTTCAGGACCAAATTCAGAAGAAGTTTCTGATCAAACCTGATCAGTAGGGATCTCATCTTCGACGTTTGAGTTGATTCCCATGAGAGCCAGGTTTTCAGTTTCCTCCTCTGAGCTGTAATCACTCCAAGTGGTCACCATGGCTTTTTCCCTTTTTCTGTTCAGAGGGCAGTTTGCTCTTATGTGACCTGTTTTGCCACATTTAAAACATATAGTAGAGTCAGCAGAATTTTTTATTTCTTTAGGACTGTTTTCATGTCTGTTTAATCCAAATGAGTTTTTTTCATTTGAATTTCCAGAGCTATGTCCATGGGATCTAGAGTTGTGAAGAGTCATGTTTCCAGAGGGCCTAAAGGAATATCCATTGTTTTGACTATTCCTTCTAGCATTCTGATCATGTTTGTATTTCATCATTCTTTGGAGTTTCTTGCTGGTGAGGGCAAGTTCATTTTCGAACTCCTCATCCAGTTTTTCTCCTTCATTGTTACATATAGAATTGAAGGCTATATTTTTATTTTTCTTGTCATGAAGAGAAGTCATTTGTTTTAGCACTTCTTCATGACTTAGCAGGGATCCAATCAAGTTTTCCAGAGATAGAGTGTTTAGATCTTTAGCCTCCTCTGTAGCTGTTCTCTTAGCCATCCATTCAAGAGGAAGAGACCTTAGTACCTTTCTAACTAGTTCTTTACCAGAGAAGGTTTTTCCTAGACCCTTTAGTCGATTAACTAATGTAGTGAATCTTTTGTCCATCTCAGAGATTGATTCTCCTGATAACATATCAAAGGTTTCATATTCCTTAAGAAGAAGGTCAATTCTGGTTTCTTTTACTTCTGAAGTCCCTTCATGGGTAGTTTCTAAGATTTCCCAGATTTCTTTAGCTGTTTCACACTTATTGACTCTTTCTCCTTCATCATCTGAAATAGCAGAAAGTAAAATGTGCATTGCCCTAGAATCTAATTGAGCACTTTTCATTTGATCTTTTGACCAATCCTCCTCATCGTCCTCTTTCATGTCAATTGGTCCATTTCGGACAACTTGTCATAACCGGGCTGCTCAATTAGTACGATATTGTCCGCTTTGGGCCAAGCCCGCACGGTTTTACTCTTGGGTGTCCTCCCCAGAAGGCCTCGTACTAATGAGCTTGGTGGACACTAATATACAAGGGTTCCTTCCCTTGTATTACCGATGTGGTACTTGGATTGTCCCATAACAACCCTCCCCTCAAGACAAGGACCACGAACTTCGTGTCCTCACCTCAGCGATTATCTTGATCCGCCAGACACCTTGTATCGATGGGCTTCTCGTTACAAGGATTTTTCCATATGCAGAACTCTCTTTGATCTGCTTTCCAGACGCGGACCTCCCTTTGATCCGCCAAGCCCAAACGTGGTTCTCTCCTGGATCCACCAAACCAGATGCGAATCTCAAATCCCGAGGTCACCAAACGAGAGTCCATCGAACTGACGTCCACCGCCCCGGATCCGCCGAACCAGACTCTGATACCACTTGTTAATACCAGGTCTCAACTCATTTCAATTTAGAGAATTGCAATGTATTATTCAGAAGCAGCGAATTGATTCATGTATGTTGATTAAGCAGAGTTCCAGCTTAATGCAATAAGAAGAAAACGAAATAACAGAAAAGACCAAGCAAGGCAACCTATGAGCTATGCCCAGATCACGTAGAGTCCCTGGCAACAGCCCCAACTCTACGAATCCAGACACAGAACACACGAACCCTAACCAGCTATCCCAAGAACTAACCCGTTCTTCCGATAGAGGAAACCGTTGCCTTTCGTCTCCATGAGTTGCGCCTTTTATAGAATTTCTCGGCATGGACTTGTGATCCTATCTCTCTCTTCATGAATGATGCGACCGTTGGACAGAGTCTTCGGGAAAATTGGATTTTGATGCAGAATGACAGGGGAGATGTTCTTCCTCGAGGCTTTGACAGTTTTTAGGGATTTTGGGATGAATGGCGAAGACGCTTCTCGTCAGAATGGTCTTCTTTTGGGCTGTGGACTTCTTTGGTCTTGATTGAGTGGGTTGTGACCCAGTTTGACGAGGCGCTTGGTGGGCCGAGGCCCAACACATATGATGTCATTAAGGTTGTTTTCCAAGGCCTCAAAGTTGCTACCTCAAAACTGGAAAACTGCCAGAAAATGGCTAAGGCAGAAAACTGTGTTGAGATACCAACTTTGAAGGCCTATATCTGGAGTTTGGAGCAAGATCTCAGGCTGATTCAAGTTGGAGGTGAAATAGGAAGTTTTCTTCTACAAAGGAAAGGAATTGGTTGAGTTCGGAGCAACCTAGAAGACCATTTTCGAAGGGCTCAAAGATGCTATGAAGCCTGTTTTCCTAGGCAGACTTGCTTGTGTTTTAAGTCAGTTTCTTGGCCAGCAAGTTACCTTGTTTTACTCGAATTCTGTAGCTTATTCCTGTTCTAATTAGTTTCCTTGTTCATGTAGGGTTGTATTGTCTTTCAATACCTTTCCAATTCACGTTGTAAAGCAGAGTTGAGTTGAATGAAAATTGCTCCTTTGTGAGAATTGTGTTCTTTGAGAGTTCTCAAGAATCAAATCCTTGAGTTAGTTTTGTGAGGATTCCATTGCTAATTCGAGAACCCTTGTTAATCTTTTCTGTGAGGATTCCAGAATCGGTTTACGAGTTTTCTTATCAATCAAGTAATCACCTTGATTGTGGCGAAATTCTACCTTTTCCATCATTATCGTTCGAGAGTGTGTTTGCTGCGTTACTTTGATCAAAAGCACCGCCCTGGTGCTTTATCAGCCATCAAGCGGACGGAAGAGCCTCCCCATCCCGAGCAACACGGTCAATGCTTCGTAGAGGCAAAGCTCAACCAAAGGAAGACAAAAGCCTTGGTTGATACCGGGGGCAAGCTGCAACCTTCTCGACGTAGATGAAGCGCGGAGGCTGGGCATCACGTACGAGAAGAAGCGAAGAGGGTGGATGAAGGATACCAACTCAAGGGCCACAAGAACTCATGGAGTAGCGCGCCAGGTGCCACTCAAGCTAGGAGGATGGACCGGGGTGGCAGACTATGAGGTGGTGTCATTGGATGATTATCAGGTCATCATCGGCATGGAGTTCATGGTGCGGGAGAAAGCTTTCCCGATCCCATACGCCAATAGATTCTGCGTCAATGGCGGAGCAAGATCGGTCCCCATGACAAGAGAGCAACTCGAGTCAAACAAGAGGTGTTTGGCAAGGCAAAAGCAACGAGAAGTGGCAACGATGGTGGAGGCAGCGGCTCACTCGAAGACTCGTTGGAGAAGGACGAGAAGGAGGAGTACACAACATCGTGGAGCCATGAGAGACGAGTATGGATCATCTTCGAATTTCCAGGAGAAGCAAGGGAAGGCCACCATGATCGAGAAGGCGGGACACTCGAAGACGCGACGGAGAAGACCGCGGAGGAGTGCGCAACATCATGGGAGCACAAGGCTCGAGAGCGAGCCAGGGCCATCCTTAGTTTGGAGGAAGGTGCAACGAGACCTTGTAAGCAATGAAGCTAAGGCAAGGGAGGCGTCTACCAAAGAGTCACGACGAGGGCGTCGTGGATTGAGTGGAGGAGAATGCCACCAACGAGGCTCAAGAGTGAGAGAGCCTGCTCGAGGTCGATGGAGGCATTTCGTAGCAAGGACGCGATGAGGGCATCGCGAGAATAGGTGGGGGAGGATGTCACGCGTGGCGGGCGACATGGCAAATGATGTGGCGGATCATGACCAAGTCAAGCACGTGTGGCATTAAGGAATACCTAGTAGCATAGGATGCTCCTAGGATTCCCCATCTTGAATATGAGCTTAATGGTGCACATAAAGAGCCACATTATGAGGTGGTATAATGGTGTGCATTATGGGAGAAACTTAATAGGGTGTAGTAATGGGGAGGGACCATTATGAGGGGTATTGATGCCTTGTATGAGGAGAGGCCTATATAAGGAGTCATCTCCCTCACTTGTAAATCATCCATCATTTTTGTGAGCAATACAACTATAGAGTTTCTCCCATCTTCTTGTGTCTTGTTCTTGTGAGTTGAGTGAGTTTGAGAGCTTGTGAGAAGGCTGCCTAGCATCTCTAACGAAATTGAGAGCTAGGGCCGCACGACCAAAAGTAAGGCCGTGACAAAACTCTAGGGGAGCTTGTCTATGCAGCCTTTTCCTACTGCTTTCCCTCATCTAGACTTTTTTTTCTGCTATTTCGTTTTACAAACAAAGAACTCAATGTTAGAAACAAAGTTTCTAACGGGTCTCTAGATCAGATCTAAAGATTGAGAATTTAGGGTTTATAGAATAGAATTGGGGATTTAGGGATTTGAGGAGAATTTGGGGAAGAATAGAAGAGAATCGGCATAAACCTTTAGAGAGAAAGATAGACGAGGTTGAGAGAAGATTAGGGATTTGGGGAGATGACTTTTCTTATTTAATTTCTGTCTAATCTGACGAATGACCCAAAGTACATATATATAGGGAAATAATAGAAAACCCTAACAATAAACTTAATCCTACTAGAAAACTACTAACCATAATCAGAATTATCCTAATAATAAGCATAATAAATAATAGAGAAACCCTACAGAAATTGGTTTCTAACATCTCCTCCCCCTTCAGACCAACCTTGCCCTCAAGGTTGACCGACTTGATCCACTCTTCCTTCCTTCTCGCGCAATCCGCACGTTGACTCCTCCATTTCTTGCGCTTCCGTTTCTTCCAATCATGCTCTAACTTCGATATTGGGCTTCTCGCACCAACCTTCTTGTGTTGATTTAAATCTTCAACCTTCACTTCTATGGGCCCACTATTTGCTTCCTTGACAATTTCAAACTTCAACCGCCCCGCTTTTGTTGACATAACAATCCAGCAACTCGAGAAACCCAATGGTTCGTTCTTGTTCAAGAACTCATCCTTAAATACCATCTCATCAAGGCTTTCATACACTTTCCTTGGAGCTAGCCCATGTATTATTTCTCCAATTGTTTTTAGGCTCTGTTCTATTAAAAGCCCACCTGGCAACTCCTTTAGCCCACCATTCTTTCCCACCAAACCCATTCTCTTCAATTGGTAACTAACTTTGAGCCCAATCTATTCTAGCACACTCAGCCCATAGACATGCTTGGCCCATTTTCCCCCAACCTTCAGCCCGCTAAGCTACTCTTTTCGGCCCATAGAGAGCAAAACGGTATCTCCCTTCCTTCCTAGTCCATGACCGAAAATGTTAACTTCTTTCTCCAGCACACAGTCCACTCTCCTTGGCCCAACAAGGCCCTCAGCTCCATCCGAGCCCGCGGCCCAAACGACCTGTGCGGCCAACCTAGGTTTTGCGGGAGGAAGGAAGCCGCCGCCAACTCCCTCCTTCGTCTTCCTCTTCCCCGGCGCGCCGCCATTCCACCGATGGCTAGGTGGCCGATCCGACTCCGACGGCGCCTTTAGCTCCGTCATCTTCTTCGGCGATGGTCCGACATCAGGCGGCATCTTCTCCTCGCCGTTTGACGCGAGACCCGACGCCGCCGGCAGCTTCATGCCCATCCTCGTCACGTCGGTTCCCAGCTCTGCCTTCATGGCCTTCTCCGCCTCGACTTGAACTGCAGGCGACCGCGGCGCCCATTCTCCCTTCGTGGTCGGCGCCCGGATCCCCCAGGTGGGTTCCTGAATAGCACGAGAAGAGGCGATGTCGCCGCCTTTCTCCTTCATCGTCGGTTCCGTGTCGCTCCCTCCGACGATGACTTCCACCGCTTCGTCGGCCTCGGCGGACGTTGGTGGTCGCTCGCCGTCGAAGATTCGGGTCACCGTCTCTGCTTGCACGGTCGGCGACTCTTCGGAGCTCCAACGGCGTCCGATGCGGCGAGCCCGGTCCCGCAGCTCTGCCCACGATAGGTTCGAGAGCTTTGAAGAGCTCATCGTCGAACCAGTTGTAGAAACCGTCCCCGGTTGAGAGTTGTGGTGAACTCAATTCTCGAACCGAGCTCTGATACCAAATGTTAGAAACAAAGTTTCTAACGGGTCTCTAGATCAGATCTAGAGATTGAGAATTTAGGGTTTATAGAATAGAATTGGGGATTTAGGGATTTGAGGAGAATTTGGGGAAGAATAGAAGAGAATCGGCCTAAACCTTTAGAGAGAAAGATAGACGAGGTTGAGAGAAGATTAGGGATTTGGGGAGATGACTTTTCTTATTTAATTTCTGCCTAATCTGACGAATGACCCAAAGTACATATATATAGGGAAATAATAGAAAACCCTAACAATAAACCTAATCCTACTAGAAAACTACTAACCATAATCAGAATTATCCTAATAATAAGCATAATAAATAATAGAGAAACCCTACAGAAATTGGTTTCTAACACTCAAGGGGAACCTCAACTCTGGGACCATCTTAGTCCCTACGGTCCATTTTCTAAACTCAAGAACGTGATCCCAACAGGTTGAGTAGTCGAGAGTGAAAGGGCCAAACAGAATATGATTATGGTTATCTACCAACTGTCAAAGCTCAGGATATCACCGCATCAGCAATGAAAAGGTTGGTTGTCAAGGACTTCTCTTTCTCAGTGTTTGATGCACAGGATGTTGTGCTATAGGTGACGAGAATCAGTCGTTGAGGACAGATGACGAGGATCATCCGATCATGGAAGCTTCCTTTATTGCCGCCAGCGCGAATTGGGGAAGTTGGGCGTGGGTTGATGGAGCTCGTAGGAACAGCTTCCAGGAATGGATGATAGGCATGTTGGGGTGGGCATTTGCCTAAAATTATTGCTGATGGAGTTATGGCTTCTGGGAAATACAATGACGATTAGGCACAAGAAAGGCCCAAGGGAGCTTCTAAGTCTAACTCAATTACATGTGCACGGGGAGTTAAGCTGGGACGATGCTTATTTGACTTATTATGGGCATGCAATAGACGCCGACTCTCCTTCACAAAACTGTCGACAATCAATACATCTCAATAACTTGAGTAGTTGAAATGTCTGAAGATCTCCCACATTGGGAGAAGAACTTCTCAGGAGCTGTAACTTTAGTCATCGGCACAACAGTAGGCCCAGGCATGCTGGGATTACCTGCTGCAACTATGAAAGCTGGTGCAGAACGCCCAACAATCGCCATTTTCTTTCTTCATAAAAAAAAAGGACAAACATGTGCTAGCTGTAATGTAATCTCCTCCATCATTCTCGTAGCTTAGCCAAGCTTTGATGCAATGTAATAGAATGGAGTTTCGGAGGTGAGCTTTACTGGCTTTGCAACGAGCATTAGGACGCTATATTGGTGCTTTGGTGGTACCTTTGCCCGACTGTCCTGGAGTATTTCTGCATTTTTGCCTGCTGTGCTTCCGACGGTGCTCACTTTTAAGGTTTCATGTGATATGTAAGATTGCTAGGAAAACCGTTTCCGAAGCTCGAAAGGCGGTTTTGTTAGGTGGTGCTGTTCCACTGGTCATGTTGCTGTCGTGGGACTTGCACGGAATAATAATGTGGCTGCATCGAACAGTGATCCCATCTAGCTCTTTCTTTCTGTCAATCCTTCTGCTCTACTGTGGGAAACACGATTTTTCTATATTATTATTATAATCATTATTAGGATAATTCTTATTATGGTTAGTAGTCATTTAATAGAATTAGGTTTATTGTTAGGGTTTTCTAGTATTTCCCTATATATATGTACTTTGGGTCATTCGTCATATTAAGCAAAAATTAATAAGAAAAGTCATCTCCCCAAATCCCTAATCTTCTCTCAATCTCGTCTATCTTTCTCTCTAAAGGCTTCGGCCATTCTACCTCTGTTCTTCCCCAAATTCTTTCCCAAATCCCTAATTCTATCTTCTCAATCTCTAAATTCCCAAATATCACCCAATCCAAATCCCGTTAGAAACTTTGTTTCTAACATCTGGTATCAGAGCCTGGTTTCGAGAATTGAGTTCACCACAACTCTCAACCGGGGACGAGTTCTACAACTGGTTCGACGATGAGCTCTTCCAAGCTCTCGAACCTGTCGTGGGCAGAACTGCGTGACCGGGCTCGCCGCATCGGCCGTCGTTGGAGCTCCGAGGAGCTGCCGACTGGGAATGCCACCACCGCAGAAGAGCCACCGTCGATTGTGCAGGTTGACTCAGACGGTGATCTTGAGAGGCGAGCAGAGCAACCGGGAATGAAAGTGGTTTTGGCAATCGAGCCGCTAGCCACGACAGAGTCTCCAACAACGAAAGAAGCGCCATCACCGTTGTCCCGATCAAGCACCGCCGAGGGCATTCCTATGACCATCATCGCAAATATTCCTTCCAGCTCAACTAAGAAGCTCGCCAGAAATACGACTGCGGTGATGATTCCACCTTCTGCGACAAGAGCTCCAACCGCCGGGATGCTGAAAGAGAAGACCACGAGGGCACGATTGCCGGGGCTCCGCAGCGGTCCTGAGCGACGACGCAAGACAGAGGCGCCAGACGAAGAAGATCCGGCAACATTAGCCGCAGCCACTCCACGCTGCCAGTCGATCTGTCTGCCGTCGAAGAAGAAGCCACCAGAGGTGAAGACGATGGCGGGTGGCGCGACAAGGGCAGGCTCCGTTTCGCCGTCGACCGACGAGGATGAGGTGGCGAAGAAAGATGGCTGGGAGCTTCCTCGCGCGTCGCCGAAGAGGGAGAAGAAGACCGAGGGCGAGGATGACGACGGCGGGCCTCTCTACGCGCCGAGGAAGAAGAAGAAGAAGAAGAGATTCGCCATGGGGGTGAATCCAGGGGCAGAGCCCGGAGCCAGAAGCGGCAGCGGACGTGACGCGGAGGTGCCGGAGCTGCGAATCGCGCACGAAACGCAGCGATTGGCGGCGATCTCCGTCGCGTCGTTGAGGGAAAGGAAGGAGAACTCAAAGGTGAAGCCGGGGAAGGATGCGCCGTCGAGGATGAAACGGCGAACAGATGGGGCCTTCCGCCGGAAGAGCAGTTCGTCGGCGGAGGCGAGGGGAAACCCGCTGAAGCCGAGGTCGACTTCTCGTCGCCTGGCTCGGTGTTTGCCGCCGGGAATGATGTCGGAGTTGAAGACAGCAGCCGGGTCGGGTGGTTCGCCGCCGAGAGATGAGGAGGCGGAGAAAGCGGCGTCGAAGAAGAAGGAGGGCGGCGGCCGCGACCCTCTGCCTCTCGTGAACCCTAGGCGGCAGCTACAGGTGGAGTTGGGCCGAGAAACCTTGGGCCGCACTTCTGATCGGGCTGTCAGTCCGAGTGGGTTAATTGGTGTGGGCTGTGGGCTTGACTGGGATCAACCGAGCGGGCCAAAGAAGGAGATTGAGCCGACCGGGCCAAGTTCTGGTTATGAGCCAAGCAAGAAAGATACAAGTTGTGCTGAAGGAAGGAATGGGCCGCATTTTCAGGAAGGTTGTGGGCCTAAGCTGGGCTGTTTCTTAAGGTCTCTTTTGTATGGTTTTGGGCCGAAAATAGATGAGAATGGGCCTGGGTGGCAGGAAAGGCTTAAGCCCAACGTGGGCTATGATTTAAGGATGGAAGAATGGAAAGGAGAGTTTATGTGCTTGGTTGGTGGGCTTTCAAAGAAACAAGACCCACAAGCAATAAGAGAAATAACAAAGAAAGTGATTGGGCTAACTCCAAAGAAAATGTTTAAGGGTCTTGAAGAGTTGGTACTCAAGGACAAGTTCTTGTACAATAAAGTACCCTTAGAGTCCCTAAGAGACGAGAGTTGGAGAAAGGAGGAGCTGTTGTTAGAATTTGTCATGGATGCAATTAGTGGGCCCATTGAAGAGAAGATCGAAGAGTTAAATCAGCATGAGAAGATCGGTGTGCGAAGCCCAATTCAAAAGATGGAGCATGATTGGAAGAAAAGGAAGCGGAGAAGCGACGATTGGATTAGGCGGGAAGGTTGGAAGAAATGGGTCAAGTCGGTCAACCTTGAGGACAAGGTTGGTCTGAAGGGGGAGGAGATGTGGGAAACACGATTTTTCTATATTATTATTATAATCATTATTAGGATAATTCTTATTATGGTTAGTAGTCATTTAATAGAATTAGGTTTATTGTTAGGGTTTTCTAGTATTTCCCTATATATATGTACTTTGGGTCATTCGTCATATTAAGCAAAAATTAATAAGAAAAGTCATCTCCCCAAATCCCTAATCTTCTCTCAATCTCGTCTATCTTTCTCTCTAAAGGCTTCGGCCATTCTACCTCTGTTCTTCCCCAAATTCTTTCCCAAATCCCTAATTCTATCTTCTCAATCCCTAAATTCCCAAATATCACCCAATTCAAATCCCGTTAGAAACTTTGTTTCTAACATCTACCTCCTGTTCAAGGATTTGCCTTCTCTGCTCTTTAATAGGTTATGCTCTTAACTTCCCTTGATACTTTGGACCTGATATTAGGGAAATCAAATACTGAAAAAAGGAGCTAGCTTTACTTCTAAAACTCATCAGTACCTGAGATGGGAAATGGACATGCAAGTGTAGTAGTTTTTGCTGGTGTGCACAGTTAAGGAAACCCTGGCAGGCTACTTTTCAACAGATCAATTTCTCCTGGAGACCAAGCTGAAGAATTTGCTGCTGCATCACAGAAGAATTTGGTCATGGTAATGATTCTTGTGAGTTCCCAGTATCATTGAATCCATTCAGCAATCCAGCAAAAGAACAGCATTCCTCTACTAGGTGGATGGAATATTTGCACCTCTCTTCTTTAACATAGAAGGTTTGACTTTTCAACCCAACAAAAAAAAAAAAACGGTTTGACTCGCAAAACTCTGATGTTTGCTTCAGTGATCACCCACCATGTTAATTCTTTACCTGTTGCACATTAGTATTTATTTAGCAGTAGGCATAAATCAGGCACCAAATACAGCATTAAATTTCAACCCTCAGGAATTGATCAAGATGTAATGACAGATAAAAAATTCCAACCAACCTGGGGGTTGAAGTCACTAAAATCAAACCTGTCTAGATCAATCGATCTGCATGTCCAATGGATCATATCGCACTCTGGCCAGGAAGTTTTATGGCATTTCTCTGGTGCATCAATTTTCTAAACTTTTCAGCATCACCAAACCTCCCAGCACCCACAAATATGTTATGCATCAGCACGTAGTCACCTCCATATCCTCTCTCCATCTCCATTATCTTCCTTGTCACCCTTTCAGCCATCTCAACATTATCATGAAAGCTACAAGCTCCTAGAAGCGTTCTCCAAACCACGACATTTGCAATCTCTGTCGGTATCCCCAATGCCAAATTTTCTGCTTCTTCTAATCTGCCCAGCCTAGCCAGCATGTCTACTAAACATCCATAATGCTTGATATCAGGCAAAATTTGATACTCATTTACCATCTTTTCTAAGAACTTGAGTCCCTGATCCACTAGTCCTCCATGACTGCACGCATTAAAAACACTCAAGAATGTCACCCGATTAGGTTTCCAACCCGCTTTCTCCATTCTATCAAATCTTTCCACAGCTTCCTCCCCGAACCCGTGCATTGCCAGCCCAGTTATAATGGTTGTCCATGATACCAAATTCTTCCTCTCCATCAAGTCCTCAAAAAACCTGGAAGCACTCTCTATGCACCCACATTTCGCGTAAGTATCTATGACCGAGTTAGCAACCCGTATGTCAAACGCAATCAACCCTCTTTTCTCCGCATAACAATGAACCAACCTGCAAACCCTCATGTCTTTCAAACCTGAAACAGCCGGCATTAAGGCAAGAATGGTAATCTCACTTGGCTTCATATTCTCGCAACAAACCATCCTCTGAAACAAACTCAAACCTTCTCCAAACCTCCCGATACGCACATGCCCATCAATCATCCCGGTCCACGTCACAACATTCTTCTCCGGCATCTCATCAAACAGAGACCGAGCATATTCCAGCTCACCCCACCTCACCAATCCCGTTATCAAAACATTCCAACTAACCGAATTTCTGTCAGGCATTTCATCGAACACCTGCAGCGCGTCAGACAAAACACCTGCAGCCGCATACATGTTCAACGCCGCGGTCTGGACGTAGACGTGAGAATGAAACCCGGCTTTAATTCCGCGACCCTGGAACTGGGTTCCGATGGGGAGAGAAGAAGCGTGAGTGGCGGCGTTAATGAGGAAAGTGTATGAGAAGCTGTCGAATGAAGGAAGCTGTAGAGACGATGAGGAGGAGGAATGGAAGCAGTACAGCGACTGGAGTTGGTTGTAGAGGGAGAAAGCTTTCTGCGGGGAGCCACCGAGGGAGTAAGATCGAAGCAGAGTGTTGAAAAGGCGGATTGAACGGATTAAGTGGCCGGTTGTAAGCAGCAGAGAGTGAGTTTGTTGCGTGATGGCGCCAAGGTTGGAGGATGCTGCGTTTGTGAGTAGCGAGTACAAAAACCGCTCCATAGAAATGACCAACTGTTCGCTGAACGTGTAATCTATCGATCTAATTTTTTTGACTCTCGTAATCGTGCTCAATTCTTCGTGAAAAATGCTCATATGAGTTAGAATCGGATTATTTATCGTCATTTGGAAGTTACAGGGACTCACTCACCAATCAGCGAGTCAGGGCCTAGAGCGAAGAGCTCGGTTAGGGGGCTCGGTGAGCAAGGTTCCCACTATATATAGACTAATACACGTATTGGATTTCTGCTCTAGGTTTGGTTTATATAATTTTATTCTTTACCAAATTAGATTAGGAATTTAAGATTACACCGTTTGGAGAATTACTATATATACTTATCATAGAGATGTGAAGAATATACAAACTACTGAAACTAGAAAGAGATGAAGAACTTTAGATCATCTTTTTCTCCTTTGATTGTACTTTTATCCTTGTTTGTTGAATGAATTCTTCCTTATTAAACTCCACCAAGGTCGTGTCTCTCACTAAAACTGCCCAAAAACCATATTTTCACACTATAATGCTGCTTTCCTATAGGAATTAGGGTATCTTCAAATTTATAGGCGACCAGAAACATGGACATGATCGCGGCCTCATGTTGTGAGATCACAGTCGCGATCTTCCTTCCCAATACACGATCTACAAACAATTTTTTGTTGTTGTTGTTGTTGTGCTGGAGCTAAGTTCCCGGCTTCCAGATCACGATCACGAACTAAAAGTCACGACTGCGAACTTTATCGCGGGCTCGAGTGCGAAGGACCACGAAATGGACCACGACTCCTTCTGTTTCTTATTGTGCGTGGCCTCCTTGAGATCACGACTTAGCGATCTTGTGTGTGGCTCGTTATCTGTTCGCGGCCGAAGGAATCTCGGTCGTGATCTGATGCTCCTTGGCTATGAACTTATGTTTTGCCTCTTTTTACCCTTTTATTCCTACACGTGAATCCTCTTTCTTTGCCAAAATAGTTTGTATTCCCCGATGCTACTTAAAAGATCATGGATATGATGAAGGAAAACAATTCTAAGAACGAAGAATTAAATAAATCAATACACTCAATATGGCATGAAAACACATTCCCCAACACTTAAGTCTCCCTAACCTCTCCCCTCGATTTGTTTTTAGGAGAAGGGTCACTAGTAACTAGAAATGCTTAATTTTTTTACCAATGTTCGACTCAATAAAGATGTTCTAAAATGATCAGACATAGGTGTAAAGTGTCAGATCAATTGGACAATATTCTCTTCGAGTTAGGGATGTGTTTGATGACATGTCAACCAAAGAGACCACGAAATGACTCAAAACAACCTTAAATATGAGGGTTAAATAACACAATTTTGGGTGTTATCATTTCCCCCACACTTAGGTGCTTGCTTGTCTCCAAGCAAACCTACTCGAACTAGTAAAACTTGGTAAACAATTAATATGGTATGCACTATAGTTCTTCATTGCACTAGTTCGAATAGTCTGGGTCAAGTGAACGTTAGACCCATCTTACTGTGAAAACACAAACTCCTAGATGACGGCCATGCCAAATAAATATGTTTAGACATTCAAGGTATGCGCCGAGGGCTGTCAAAAACAATGGACTCTTTGAAGGTTATCTTTATTCTTTCTTTTCAATGTAGAAGTCAAATTTTGAATATCCTTTTTAAACATTACCGAACTTGGCACCAAACATTAGCAATTTTGCAAATAGGCATCTCTCGTTCGTGACCAATCTATGCACAATCACATGTAACAATCTATTCTTCGCTATCTTTATACCTGAAAATATGCACAATCACATGTAGTAGTGAAAAACTGGAAGAGTTTGAAGAAGACAAATCAACCTATCTACAAAATAGAATTCCTTGGACAATCATATTTCTATTGATCCCGACATAGATAAAAAAATAAATATCATATAGTCTCTATAAAGAGCTAAAATTCCCAAGTGAACTAGGTAGATGTTGAATTTTTCATTTGTAGTTGGATTAAAGTAAAAAAAAAAATGAAAAGGAGTGGGTGTACGGTTGTTATGGATCGAACTTGTTTACTTCAAGCTAAAAATTAGCTTAGCTACCAGTAGACCACATGACTATTCATGACACTATGTATAGGCCGAGTACTACTTATTCAAATTTTATCTAAATATCCTTACGGTCCTAGGGGCCGAGACTATTCCCGGGTGGGCTGGGGCCCACCCTACCCTCTAAGTAGCTCCGCCCCTGCTCATACAAGATTTTTAACCAACTTAGAAGGATGGCAAGGATGAAGAGAGCATGTAAACCGCAATTGCTATTGAGAGGTGGATTTAAGGACATGCAATGTAGGCATTTGGTTCACTTGAGCATTTCATCGAACACCACGAGAGCTTGAAATTAAAATGTGGAATTAATATTGGAATGGGGATTAAATTTACCTCTCATACACATCCCCAATCACAATAAACTACCAAACCAAGTATTAGAAGAATTTAAGCAATATACATAACAAGGAAGCATATTCAAATCATGGTAAAGGAGATTTCAAGAGTTCTCACTCTCTCCCTCGAAGTTGGGATGAGCTTGCTAACCTCAAATGAAATGAAGTGAAAGTGAAATCCGCTTGAAGTGATATTCTAATGCATAAATCGTTCCCTTGGGTGGCATGTCAAGGTTTGGGATGCTATGCATACATAAGAGATGGAAGGTAGGGAAAATGAAGAATGCACAAGCTAGTCAAGGCTGGGTATTTAAAACCCATGAATGGTCAAGATTGCGGGCTAGCACCGCTAGATCGCAGCCGCAAACTTGACAACCACAATCGCGATCTTTGACTGCCGTGAATCTAAACTTCCAAGAATTTACATGCATAAGGGTATAAAACTTCCTATACTAACTGGGGATTCTACGAGAGATATATATATATGAAAAGAGAAAGGATATAAAATCAAATCAAAACGTTGGCATACCTCCCAACAAGTGCGTCTTTAAGGCCTTATCGTCGTACTATCCAAGATGGTTGACTAGGTGGTAGTGCCTCCAAGTTTGTCGTCGGTGTCATCATATATACGCACTCTTGTGGTGGAGTCTGAGGTGTAGATCATGTAGTCTTCCGCTACCTTCCTCCTTCGATGGGTTGAAGGGTAATCTTCTTACATCGTTGTACTCCTTGGAAGTGATCATAGATGATTTTACTTAAGAAAGGGTAGTTGTAACCTCGTTAGATGCTTCCTTTAGATCTAGCTTGGACATCTTGCTCCCTTTTTTGGATGTCACACTACGTGCATGCTTGATTGGTAAAGGGCCCACATCAAGAGAGGGTACACCTATAGAAACTCGAATTTCCTGTGGCGATGTCCTCGCATAGGGTGCGAGTGTTGGAGAAAATCCTTGTCCATCAATAGAGAGGGTGATAAATAACTGTTCATCACCAAATTCCATGATGACCCTTCTTTTTGAGACTTCGATCACAGCACTAGAGATTTGCTAGAAAAGTCTTCCCGAGAAGGATGTGGGTTGTCTCTTCTTCTTCGATGTCTACTACCATGATATTCACCGGGTATGTGAAAGATCCAACTCTCACCATGAGGTTTTTGATAATTTCCATAGGGTAGACTATGGTTCGATCAGCCAATTGCATTGCCATATTCGTTGGCCTTAGCTCTTGCAATCTCAATTCCTTATATAACTTGAGACTCATCATACTAAGGTCGCTGAAGAGATTGACTATGAAATCTTTTATTATGACTCCTCGAATGGAGCATGGTATAAAAAATAGGCATGGTCGTCCCTTTTAACTGGAGTCTCATGTCGAGTAAAAACAAGGTATGTAGGCCAATTTCTGTAATTGGGGGTTTGTCGAATTTCCATTTAGTATACACTAAGTGCTCAAGGCGCTCGGTGTATTCGGAAATTTTAGAGCCTTTACTCATGGAAGGAAAGGTACATAAGTGCTACCTCTTGAGCTACACTCGGATCAACATCTATTTGATTCGACACAATTGTCAACTCACTCTTGATGGCTTTACTCGGTGCCTAAATTGTCACCTCATGGTGTCCCCTTCTAATTTCTTGAGAACCTTGTTCTTTCCTTTTATCGGTTATGATCTTTTCCGAAGCTCCAAGGGAGGATGACATTGGAAGATAAATGCAAAATCTCTAGAAGTTCTATGTCGTGTGAAGTTCAAAGTACAGTTCGATGTAGAGTGTCAGTGGATCGGGATCTCCATAATGGACTGGATATGTTGAAATTTGGTTGGTAGATAGTTTGTTTATACAATTGTGATTTCGATTTGACAACCATTATTATTATAAACTAATAATATCAATATAAAATCATACTTTTAACTATATATAATATACAATACTATAAATCCTTAAAATATGAATTATATAATTAATTTTATATCTCTTACTTTAATATTTAAAATATTCAAAATATCACTATTTTGTCTGCAAATGGAAATACTACCATCGTATTCTATGAAGACAAGGCCAATAGCCCATTAAAGGTACATTAATACTGTATTTTGTTCAATAATTGAATAAATAGTGTTGTGAAATTGTTAGAATCAGAGACAGAACTCAGAAGTACAAAATATAATGTAATTGATTCACAACAATAGTATATAGCATGAGAGAATAACATAATTGGGTATTGTGTCATCATGTAATTGGCTTTATCCTCTCTCTACCTATACTTATACAGACATGTCTGGAGCAATCATATCAACGGAGAATGTAGAGAATAGGGAGATTTCTCCAGGCAGGTGGGCTTTTTGGACTGACTCACATCTCCCGTAAGTCATGATGAATATGTCATCATATGATTAATTAATATGTTAATCATACAACAACAAAAAAAAGTGGTGGGTTATTTCTTTTAAGACTTATATTAGTCAGTGTCAAGTATATAAATACAAAGGTGGGAAATTTCTAGTAACATACATGGAATAATTGACTTTTTGATGCAATCTCAAAACCTAATCTCATCACCTTCTTGACAAAATCGTGTGCTTTAAGTCTAGTTTTAGGCATGTCTCATTTGTCAAATAACTTATACATATGTATATTGACATAAATTATATTTATGTAACGAGTAGTTTTACTGATAATATGAACGCATTGTTTCTAGAATAAGGTGATGATGTATGCATTATTTTGTATTCAAATTACACGAGCTTCCTTAGTTCCCACAGAAAATTTATGTATTCTAACATTAATCATAAGGTGTAATCAGTATATACATATATAGAACATTACTGACAAGATGAAAAAGATTAGGTTACTTTGTTCATTATAAGCCATATACTCATTTATTTACTATTAAAAGACTACCCAAACCTATACTTTATTTTATGGGGGTCTTTTGTCGAGGGTAAAGTAAATTCTCAACACTATGACAGTCGTCCAATCAATTTTGATGGGTCAATTAAAATCAATTTTATACTATTTTTTTCTTTCTTAGTTTGAGGAAATTTAGTATGAAAATTCAATAATCCTACATATTTTTATACAAATGTAAGCTCTCCTTTTCCGCATGTAGAAAAGGAATAAATCAATTAATCAAATTTCGGAAAGCTTCATAAAGTGATTCTTTAAAAGTTAAATTTCCATTGATCCATATCTAGAGAAAAAGATCTCTTACTTTTCATTTTCATTTCTATTTTCATAAAAACGAACACTATGATTTGTATTTGGAACGAGCATGAAGACAACATCTATAGGAAAGCTTTCGTTTTGATTTTTTTTTTTTGGTGATTTTATATGATAGCCATGTTTTCTCTGAATTTGAAATTCAATGCACAAATCAATTGGTTCCATTAGGCTAGCGATAGGTTGTGTATGTGCATGAAAACACATTGTTGATGGCAACTCAAAAACGTTATTTGAATGGAGTTTTTTTGTGGTTTATAGCAATTTATACCTCTCTATTATTGTAAGTTAACAAACATACTCCTCTACTATATTTTTGCACAAACGTATCCCTCTATTTTCAAAATGCAACAAACTTACCATTCCATCCAACATTCCGTTAACTAACTATTAAAGGAGACAAAAAAATGACCAAATTGCCCCTCAATTATTAATAATTTTTCAAACATAATAAAAAATATGAGAAAAAATGAATGCTTTAAATTAAATACTTTTATTTTAAACAAAAGAACATATATTTATGTAATAAGTGAAGGGCAATTACGTCATCATCAGCCTTCTTTTAACCGTCAACTAACATAACTTTGAACGGAAGGGTATGTTTTTACGTTTATTCAATAATATAAATGTACATTTATACGAAAATATAGTAAAGGAGTATGTTTGTTAAATTGCAAGTATATGGTTATAAAATGCCATTACTTGGGGCGATATCTCGGTCTTAAAGCAATAAATGGCAGGGTGACTAAAGAGAGATACAAAGATTTGCTCTTAAAGATCCAAAATAGACTTGCAACTTGGAAAACAAAACATCTTTCTATGGCAGCTAGAATCACTCTAGTGAATTCAGTGGCATCTTCCATGGCTGTGTTTCCTATGTTTTCTGAGCTTCTGCCTGCAGGTGTTTGTAACCAGTTGGACAGGTGTAATAGAAAGTTCATATGGGGCGAAGATGATGAAAAGTCGAAATATCATGCTGTTGCCTGGAATCAGATAACCCTTGCACGGAATCAGGGAGGGCTCGGAGTCCGACCGACCAGGCTGGCGAATCAAGCCATGTTATCCAAGGGAGCATGGCAAATCGCTACAAACAACCAAGCTCTTTGGACTCGAGTTCTAAGCAGCAAGTATGGGAGTAGTAGAACGGGAATTGAGCTCCTTAAGAAGAAAAAGGGAAGTTCACTGGCTTGGCGAAGTTTTTCGCAAACTTCTAACATCTTGCGCAAAGGCTCAGCTTTCAACATTAAGAGTGGTAAAGCAACTAAATTTTGGTTTGACCTCTGGCTTTTGCAGATTCCCCTGGCGCATGTTGTGATGGAAGAGATCCCGGCAGAGATGCGAGATAAGAAGGTGGCTGATTTCTGGACAGCAGACAGTGGATGGAAGATTGAGGAGTTGGACAAGTACCTCCCGCAGGACATCCTTACTCAGATTAGGGCGGTGACGATCGACCCTCTTTCTGCGGAAAGCGATCAGCTTTGCTGGAAGGCTTCTCCTAATGGCCGCTTCAGCACAGCGTCAGCTTATGAATTGATCTCACCCCCTCAGGCACACTCACGTTCAACTCCTTGGGGCTGCATTTGGAGATTACAAGTCCCTGAAAGAATCCGACTCTTTATATGGACAGCAACGAAAGACAGGCTGGCTACCAATGCTATAAGAAAGTTCAGACATCTCACGGAGAATGATACATGTCCTTTGTGCCAAGAAGAGATTGAGACTAATTTACACTGCTTGCGGGACTGCAGTGTGGCCAAGAAAACTTGGGAGAAGACTATTCCCCAGCAGAAGCAGCAGGCTTTCTTCGCGATGGATCATGAAGCTTGGCTGCGAACGAACATCTTCAATGATAAGGAGGAAGGAGAAGTGGAGAATTGGGCCAGCTATTTCGCCATCATTGCTTGGTACAATTGGAAAAATCGGAATGACTACATTTTTAAAGGTACTAGGATCTCATCTTCTACTCTGGTCAACTACACGATTTCTAAGGCCAAGGATTGGATTAAAACTTGGAAATCCGCAGATGAGAGGATGAGTAACATTTGTCGACCAACCCGTGAGGAACAGCTGGTCGGTTGGACACCTCCTCCACCGGGATGGATAAAACTAAATACGGATGGTGCAGCACAGGGCTCTTCAGGCATGGCGACTGCTGGGGGAGTGCTTCGTGACAGCTCGGGAGATTGGATTGGGGGTTTTTGTTGCAAAATTGGGACCGGTAATGCCATTCTTGCTGAGCTGTGGGGAATTAAACAGGGATTGGATTATGGTTGGAAGAAAGGGGTCAGGCTACTGATTTTGGAAACCGATTCCAAGCTTGCGGTGGATCTTATTAATAGTCGTGACGATCCGGTGCACCCTCATGCCACCTTGTTGAATTCTATTCGCAGACTTATTGCTCAAGACTGGATAGTTCGGTTGGTTCATACGTATCGTGAAGGGAATAGAGTCGCGGACTGGCTCTCGAAGCACAGTCTCGTCTATCCCTTCGGTACGCATGAACTAATGGAGCTTCCAGAAGAGGTTAAAAAGTTGCTTAGGGAAGACGTGATTGGAATTAGCTTCCCTCGAAGAGTGGTTGTGAATATAGATCGCTGATAGCTCCCTGGCTAGTTTCTTGTTTTGATTCCAAGTTTAGTTTGTGTTTTTGTGATCTCAGGGAAGGTCTGTTGATCTCCCTCTTGGCTGCCAAGAGCGAGCTTTGTGGTTGCTGATTTGCTGCAGCCCTGTTTTTTCTTTGTAATCTCCCTGGCGTTAGCCTCCCCTTTTTCAAAAAAAAAACTCCTTTTTTCTATTAAAATTATATAAAAAACAAAACAAAACTCTCATATGTCTACATGTCAAAATATTGCACTTTCTTACTATCAAGCAAGTTATATCAGTCAAAATGTGTCATAAATAGATAATTGGGACTAAGGTTGAGTGTATAAGCATCGTTATGCATTTTTCCATAATCAAATATGGTTCCGTGATTTTGAATAGCGTAAGATTTTATGGGTGAGATTAAATAACTTTTCATCTCATACTCAACTTCTTGTAATGAACTAGTATCTCATTTGTTTCAACTCAGGTTTTTTAATTTTTTGTATAGAAAGAAATAGGTCATTATGGCCTACGAAAAGATATTCATTTTTTTTATATATTTGGAGAGAAAGCTTTTCGGGTCACCGATTACCATCCTTTTACCTCCTTTGTTTTAACTCATATTTTGGAAATTTTTGCACATAGAGAACTTGTTTATTGTGAACTACTATATAGTATCCAACCTCAATATATTTCAAGGAAAAAATTTCAAGCCAATTATGCAACCCTCTATCATAGATGTAGACGATGGTAAATAGTCGTTAACATATTCCTATCACCATTTTACACTATGGTATATTTCTGCAAACCTGATATCTCTACACCATGGCACGATATATTAACATCATGCTATAATATTTTGTGCCACCAACATTTAACACTAGGATATAAAGTGGTGGAAGATAAGTAAAATCATATAGTGGATGTTATTTTGTTAGAGATAATTAATATGATTTTCTGTGTGAAAAATAATAATTCTAATTAATAGGAGTCAGATAGAGTTTGTTAACTTTTAGGACTAGTCACCGTGACTTGGGAAAAACGGTCGACCTCTTCACTGATATGGTCGACCTATTTTGATAAAATGATCGACCTCATTGTTGGAATGATCGACCAGATATACTATATTCTATTTTGCTATGTTCAACAAACGGTCGACCTCGTTCAATAAAAGGTCGTCCACTATACAAAAAAAAAATGGTTTACCACTTCCTTGAAGTGGTCTAAGTGGTCTACCTCTTTCCCCAAGCGGTCCACCGCTTTCATAATTGGTCCACCTGATGAATCATTGCTAGTGATATCCCCATACCAGAGGGTGCCATTTAACCTCCTCTTCCTTTATCCTTATCGAATCTCATACCCTCTTCGCTTAATGCTTCTTCATTACTAGGAAATCACATGCAAGATCATTCCCTGATCTAGAGAAGTGTTGTTGCTATGTACTTCGACATTTTAAAAGCCTCTTCCAAATTTAGTTCCCAACAGTTTTGATAGGTAAAGACCAAACAATATGACGCTTGATCCTATACCTACAAACTCATGCTACCCATATTGATCCCCCTTCAGCAAGAATTTCCCATAAATGTCTATGAACACAGACCATATTCCAGATCTTAAAATTTCCCACCCTAAGGCCACCTTCTCTATTTGGCTTTGTGGTCCCAACCATAATTGCTCTTGTTCTACCCCTACCTCAACAGGATTCCATAAGAAGGCACTACATAATCTCTCAACTTCTTTAATCACATACTTGGGTAGAAGAAAGAGATTCACCCAATACTGAAGTGTACAAGAGATTACTGTGTTTACCAATTGAATCTTCCCGCATAGCTAAGAAGATT
Source organism: Linum tenue (assembly GCA_946122785.1). Taxonomy (NCBI): domain Eukaryota; kingdom Viridiplantae; phylum Streptophyta; class Magnoliopsida; order Malpighiales; family Linaceae; genus Linum; species Linum tenue. Next base: position 56,833,482 of record CAMGYJ010000002.1, read on the forward strand.
AATTCTCCAACTTCTTAATCTCTTGGTATTCTTATCAATCAATACTTGACAGTCTTTTCTAGTAATTTTCTATTATTAACTGGACTCCAAGGTATTTGACAGGTAATATACCTAACAGAAATCCAAAATATGAAGAAATTATTTCCATTTCACCTCTCTTTAAGCTCGCACAAAATAACCGACTCTTGGCAGGATTGCTCAAACCTGAGATTTGATAAAACTCTTCCAACAGTCTTTTAATACCAGTTATCCCTTGGATTGAACCATTTGTGAAAACCATTAAATCATCAACAAAACAAAGGCTGGTAATCCATAATGGTTTACATCATGGATGATAAGAAATTTCACACTCGTTCACTACTTTTTTTATCAAACAATCAAACATATAGTGAATAGGTAAGGTGAAAATGGGTCCCCTTGCCTTAACCCCATTTTTGCTAAAATTTTACCACAATGGCCCCCATTAATGCCAACACTGATGACAGGAGTGGTGATACTTGCTCTAACTAAAGCCACAAATCTCTCTGGAAAATCCATAGCCTTCATTACAACAAACAAAAACTCTCCATTTATGGCTCGTTTGCTTCGTGGATTTGAAAAATGAAGATTTTTGTATAATTTGGGTTTTGATAAACCATGGATATATAAGGGTTTTGGGTTCATTATGGATTTGAAAAAGACCATTGTTTATTTCATGGATTTCATTATGGTTTTTGTTAATTAAATTTGTACGTATGAAGTGAACTTTACCTTTATTGCCCTCAAAATCCTTCATGATATCAATTTAACCACACATCTGGGAGAAACAATAGCCTTATGATAATCTCTAACAATCTCTAAAACCAAGAGTATATTATCACTTATGAAACGTCCCTCAATAAATGTTGTCTGAGATCTACTTATCACTTTAGGGAGAACAAGAGCAATCCTATTAGCCAAGAGTTTTGAAATCCCCTTGTAAATTACTTTGCAACAGGAAATGGAGTGATAATCATTCATGCTTTCTAAACTAGGCAACTTTGAAATCAAGGTAAGGATTGTTGAGTTTACAATTTGAGGCATAAAGTCAGTAACTAAGAATTTAAGAACTACCTCTTCAACCTCTATGTCACTAATACTCCAGTGATCAAGGAAGATATTCACTGGAAATCCATCCGAGCCAGGCGCTTTCTCCTTCCCCATGTCTTTCAATATTTGTTTGATTTTCAGTATAGAAACACCTCTCAATTCTCATCAACACAGTTCAATGAGTCAAGTCTATGTTGAATAAAGGAATCATAGTAATTTTGTTGCTGCCCTACTACATCTTTATCCACTATGCCTATAAGATATGTGTAGAATGCAACTGATACATCTCCAGCACCTTTAACATTAGTATTAACCCTCCCTTGACTATCCAGTATACGACTGATTTACTGTTTTTTATTTCTAATTTTAACCAACTTATGGAAAAAGGTTTTATTTGCATCCTCTTCCTGAATCCACTTTGTTCGAGATTTTTGCTTATAGATTGATTCCTCGGCTCCCTAAGCAAACCAAGTCAGACACCAGGTAAGCTTGAGACATTACAATCAAGCAGGCTCAAGGGCAAATCGTATCAGCACGAAACACGTGGATCATACTGGCTTTCGATCATCAACACATGGCAACTCGAACGACAACCTAGACAACCATCACAGATGACATTCGAATGCAATAGAGTCGAGCAAAGGAAAAGTTCTTTCATGTTCACCAACCAACATAGACTTGACTCAATCACTTGTTCAAAACAGTCACATCATGCACAAAGCTCAAGATATCAGAATTAAGACCGAGCAATCTAGGTCCTCACCGGGGTAAAGAGTATAGAGAAAATGAAGAAATGAATCGCTCACTCTCGACCAGTGGGGTCAGGACAATATGATGCGAAAAATGCGCATGCTTCTTCTCTCAATTCCTAACGTCTCTTCACCATGAATGCAGCCTCTAAATGCTAGAGCTCACATAAGGGGGTGTCACCACTAACTAATCCGGAGGGCTTAGACACAGGTTCAAATGACTGGCTAGGGTCTTGGACATGGGGAACAGGCCTTTTAGGTGGTGGCAGTTATAGCACAAGGTTCCACAATTCCAAACCCAACAAAACCACAATCAAGCAAACCAGTAACTTTCGTCCTACTATTCTGCATTAATCAAATTCTTTAGAGCACAAGAGCGAAGGAGGTTATACAAATGCTAGCATTTCCAGGCCAGACTGCTCAGAAACACTACTTAATGGGCACTATTCCAGATTTTTGGTGGTGGCTCTCTTTTGCTTCCATTTTTTCTTTGTTTTTCTTTATTTATTTTTTTTTCTTAAGAGAACCACCACCTCTGCACATTTTCAAACACACGCCCAAATTTTAAGCACTACCTCCAACCCTCACATTAAAATTAGCAGAACAGCAGACAGCATGCAAAAACCACTCTGTGGAACCTTCTAAAAGATGCAAAGGGTGATTTTTCATTTCAGACCGAAAGAAAGGATAACACACGGCTCAAAGGGGCTGACTAGGGGATATGACACATCAGGACAGTCAGTTTGGTCGTGGGCTAATCCTATGCCTCCATCATCTTAGCTAGTGACAACGTGAATGCTACATTTCATGGAAGAGGGAACTATCGCACAAGAAAGAAACGAGCAGGCTCAAATCTCACATGGCTACCTAAATGCTCTATCTCACATTCTGATTCCCTGAACTAGATGCATAAATGACTGTCAAAAGCAAGTGATCAAATACAAGTCGCAGTTGGTAAGCAAACAGTCGAAAACTGAACCCCTACACAACTCTACTACACATCTCAGTCATCGTAATAGGCTATCTTAGTCACACTCAAGTTGTCATGCATCGAGTCAAAAGCCATTCAATTCTCTAATCACATCCACAATGCCAATACGATCAAATATCAAGCAAACAGCCGTGCTTGGAGCCCTCAAATCTCAAGATTTGGACAGTGGACTAGGCTCCAAGCACCCATACACCCGTTCCAAATAATACAAAGAACCCCCCCACACTTAAATGCGACAATGTCCTCAATGGAGCAGAGGGAAGGGGAACGATGTTACCGTGAAACCAGGAACGGAGATCCAAAGGCAGATCGGACAATAGTAGAGGACTGGGAGTGGACCCAGTCCGCGGCACAAAGCTAGAGTCACACAAAAGACACACTGGGTGATAGAACCGAAGTTCCGAGTCTACAATCCAAAATAAAAGAAAACAAATCCAAAAGAAACAACATAAACATGGAGTCTCAGTCTGGAAATGGAATCGCGATCAGAACCAGGTGCTCGCGCCACTAGCAGTCATCGCCACCATCGCCGGAAGGTGGTGGGTACTCGTCCTCAAACCCCGGGGAAATGGGGTGGAAATGAGGGGGAAGTGGGAAAAAGTCGTTTTTATAGGGGGGGAGGCAAAACACGGGCGGCCAAAACACGGCCGTGTTTTGGCCTTGGCCCGCCCGTGTTTTTATGGCCGAGGCCGTGCTCCCCCTCCTTAAAAACACGGGCGGGCTGGGGGCAGAACACGGCCGTGTTCTGAACCCCCTGCTGCCCGTGCTTTTTAGGCCGCGCGCTCCCTGGGTCTAAATTCAAAACACGGGCGGACAGGGGGCAAAACACGGCCGTGTTTTGGCCCCCTGCTGCCCGTGTTTTTATGGCCGAGCCCAGAAAGCTGATTTTCCAAATTCCAATTTCAAACCACCCAAACTCATTCGTGCCCCGGCTCGAAAATTCACCCAATGGCACATTAAAAGGCACCGCCAGAGGCACGAAATACATTCCAGACAGACTCCAGACAGACTCTATGACTCAAAAACGACAAAAATTCAAAGGAAAAGGATAGAAATGCAAACCGTGGTGGGGTTGCCTCCCCACAAGCGCTTCTTTACCGTCTTTTAGCTGGACGCCAGTAGAGGATGCTCAGGGAAGTGTAGGATCAGGTGCCCTCAAGAGCGGATCCACTTCGCTCTTGAGGTACAGCTTCAAATGGTGGCCATGTGCACGACGAATGTGGCCACCTGCATTTGCCAGCTCGACTTGGCCATCCGGTAGGATGCAAGCGAGTGAATACTCGGATGGCCAAGGTGGGGGCGGGACCAGCTCATAGTGGTCTCCGGTTTTCTTGAGAGCAGGCTTAGCTGCCTGCAGCTTCGGCCGCCACTCCTCCTTGATCAGTTCTTTGGATGACGGAGTGGTCCGGAGTGGCGGCGAAGATGGAGGGGGCGGTTCCTGCAAAATAGGCAGCACAGAAGGATACACGACAGACTCGTGCTCCTGGTGAGATACAGCATGCAGAGGTAACGAAGCAGGTATAGTGTTAGCAACAGAAAATGTAATTCGCTCCTCGCCATCCCTCAGAACTAAGGTCCCATCATGCACATCTATGAGAGCCTTGGCGGTGGCCAGGAAAGGCCTTCCCAGTATAAGAGGCACTTCTGTGTCCTCACTGATGTCCAGGATAACAAAATCCACAGGATATGTGAATTTGCCAACCTTGACCAGAAGGTCTTCCACTATACCCCTAGGATGGACTACCGATCTGTCAGCTAATTGAAGGGTCATCCTAGTAGCACGGGGTTCACCTAGGCCTAGTTTCATGAACAATTTATATGGAATGACATTGATACTAGCACCTAAATCCGCCAAGGACTTCTCTATATGCAATTTATCAATAGAGCACGGGATAGTGAAGCTACCTGGGTCCTTTTTCTTCTGCGGAAGCTTGTTCTGCAGAATAGCCGAGCATTCCTCGCTGAGCTCCACAGTGGCCAGCTCATTCAGCTTCTGCTTCTTTGAGAGAAGCTCTTTCATAAATTTCGCATACTTCGGCATTTGCGATAGTGCCTCCAGAAAGGGCACTTGGACATTCAGCTTCTTGAGCATGGCCATGAAGTTCTCGAACTCTGTCTCCAGCCTGTCTCTGTGCAACCGAGTAGGGAAAGGGAGTTTAGGGACATACTCCTTCACTACTGGTTGCGGTTCAGGTGCAGGCACCTCAACCTCCTTCTCTACTTCGTGTTCCACCGCTGGAGATGCTACGACAGGGCTTTCTTTCTCCGGTTCCCGAGCAGGTGGGTCAACAGTCAGCTTGCCACTCCTGGTCATGATGGCATTGGCAGTCTCGTGGGGGTCGCGAGGATGAGGGATGGTCTGCGCTGGTAGAGTACCAGGCGCCCTTTGAGCCACTGCTTGGGCCACGCTCCCCAGCTGGGTCTGGATATCCTGCAAAACAGCCCGTGTATTCCTCTGACCAGCTTCCAGAGCCAGGAGTTGACCCGAGGCCTTCTCCATGAACTGCTCAAAGGTGTTGAATTTCTGAGCACTAACACTGGCGAGAGAACCCACCAAGTCCTGCAGTTCAGCCATCTTATCGTTCTGCACTGGGGCAGCAGGGGCTGCACCTGGCTGCTGGAATTGCCCCTGTCTGGGCTGATATGGTGGCCTCTGGAAGCCCGGTGGTCCCTGTGGAGGTGGTGGTCTGGGATTTGGCCCAGCCCAGGAGAAGTTAGGATGCTGGCGCCACCCCTCGTTGTACGTGTTGCTGTAGGGGTCATTGCGCCTGACATTGTTGATGAAGTTCACCTGCTCCTGGGGTGTGGTCGATTCCTTCATCGCCTGGCAGTCTTCCACCATATGATGGGTGCTCTCGCACCACTGGCAGAGCATCGCCTGCTGCTGTCCGGTCCCTGGAATCATCCCGGAACGATCGATAGCTGAGACCAGCTTCGATACTACCTGCACCAAATCAGATGACTGGGTGCCCACAACATGCACACCCCGGCCTGGTGCTCTCCTCGATCTCCTGGCAGTGCCCCAATCATAACCATTCTCCGCCATCTCTTCAAAGAGTTGATTCAGCTGTGGCGGGGTTTTGGTCAGCATGTTCCCGCCACATACCGAATCGATCAGCTGCTTGTCCTCCGGGAAGAGGGCGTGATAGAAGGTGCCCACCTTGAATGCATCGTTGAAACCATGATTGGGGCACCTGAGGAAAAGGCTGTTGTATCTCTCCCATGCATCCCTGATGGTCTCATCCTCATCCTGAGCAAAATGTGTAATCTGCTTCTGGAGATCAGCTGTCTTGGATGGAGGATGGTAGCGGGTGAGGAACTTGTCCGCCAGGTTGGCGAACGTGGTGATGGAGCCCGGAGGTCGAGTGTCTAGCCACTCCTTGGCCTGCCCCTCCAGAGTGAATGGGAAGTACCTCAGCTGGATGGCATCTGCTGGTACCCCATTGATCTTGATTCCATCGATATGCTCGTGGAATCGCCTGAGATGTGATCGAGGGCACTCTCCCTCCTTACCACGGAACACTACTGAACCGCGCAGCATGGTGATCACGGAGGTGCTCACCTCAAAGTTGTTGGCTGGGACCTGAGGGTGTTGAATAGGTGACCTCATGTCCGCAGCCCTAGCGGCCCAGTAGGACCCCATGGTTTGCTCCTCGGGGATCACAGCATGGTTCTGCGGATCACCCATCTCGCCTTCTTCTTCCTCTCCGATCTGTAGCTGTGACAGCGCCTTCTCCGCAGCCAGTCGCGCCTTTAGAACCCGCTTGGAGTTCCTGCAGGTTCGTTCAAGCTCCTGGTCAAGTGGTAGTAGATCTCCCGACTGGCTACGGGTCATGCACTACCTGCACACACTCAGAAGAAACAACCCGTGAAGGCACACAGGTGGAAGAAAGAAAATGCAGAAAATAAAAAACTAGAGTAACAAATTATCACGTTTCTCCAATAACCTAGAGTTTCCCCGGCAACGGCGCCAAAAACTTGACACGCCAGAACACAACACCAAACTGCGACCAAGTGCAATCGCAGTCCGGGAATGCAGTAACAGGCAAGTTATATTATCAACCCGGGGTCTAGATCTACTGCTTACTCCGTGATTCTCTATTATCTAGCAAACTAAGTCGAGTGTTTGTTGTTTAAAAGCAAAAGCAGTAAGAAAGCAGGAAATGGTTCGGTTTTCAAAAGCAGTTAAGAGTCACTCGGGATTGAATCCCCCTAGCCCCTTAGTTAGGTTCAATTGCAATTCCCTGGGTTGATTTACTGTTGATTAGACTGCGGAAGATCCGACAGTAGCTTGGAATCTCTTAAGCTGACCAAGCCCTCTCAGTCTAACTACCCGGCAGACGACTAGTCTTCACCGGGATAGAAAGCTGAGGCTATGAACACAGAACTCCACTACTGGCGCCAAGAACACCAGTACAAAGCAGTAAACTGGCTAACTCTCGTATAGCCAATCTCCTACTATCGAATGAAGAAGCTCTAACAACCTAATCAGATTCTATCTATCTCAGGTTGAAGCAGAAATTGAAACAAGCTGATCAGACTCAAATCAATTCATGAAACATGCATCATTCGATTAAAATCAAACAATAATATCATTCCCAAGTCATTACAATCAAAACCCTAACATCAGGAACTAGGGTTCTTCATACCCAAGTGAGAGAGAGGTTCTACTCCATAGAGAGAGAAAGGAAAACAGAAATCAGAGTAGCCATACTCATAAAGATGAGGAAAATCTGCTCTGGGATGTCAATCTTCACTCCTAGGGACGCAATCCGGGCTTCAATGGTGATAAATCCACTCCAAGATAGCTCCTAGGGTTTGTTCTTCGCTCTTTCTCTCTCTAAAACTCTGTTTTTGCCCAGAAAATCCAATTCCCCCTCTTTGGCTCGAATCTGCCTTCAAAAGGGCATCATTGGCAAAACACGGTCGAGGGCACGGCCGTGTTCTGCCTCAGCCCGCCCGTGTTTTGCCTCAGCCTTAAAAGCACGGCCACGGGCAGCTCGAGAACACGGTCGTGCTCAGCCCGAAACACGGCCGTGTTTCTCCTTTAGCCCGCCCGTGTTTTTTGAGTTGTTCACGCCTCCTTTGGAAGCCTCGGCATAAAAAGCACGGTCGCAGGAACACGGCCGTGTTCTGAGGGCCTCCTGCCCGTGTTTTGGCCTGGCTCGTCCAAACGACCTCCAAACGATCCGAAACTCGTGCTTGGCCTTCCCTTTGACGCCTAGGACCTGAAATAGGGCAAAGTAGCACAACCCGGCGTAAAATAGGCCAAAACACACAACCATGCTCCGCAAATGGATAAGAAATAGGGGTATAAAATCATGTAAATATATCGTTATCATCGGCTCTTATAGCTTTTAAACACTCTATTCCCATATTTTTCTCCTTCTCAATTAACTCTTGATTTGAATTTATAAGCAATTCAATTTGTAGGACCTCCAGTTCTTTCTCCAGTACCCGTGCTCGTTCAGAAATCTCAGAGAACTCTTCCTTGTTAAGCTTCTTTAACCCTTCATTTACTTTAGTCAGTACCACATGATAAACGTAATGAGGATACCTTGTGATCTCAGTATTCCAAACATAAGTGATTATTGAAAGATATGATGGATGATATTTCCAGAAACTTATGCTTAAACGGTTTAGGCAAATGCTTCAGAGGTGGGGAAGTTTCTAACAAGATCCCATAATGATCACTTATCACTCTTGGAGAAATAGTAAAAGCAGAACTCACCTTAAACACTCCCAACCAAGCTTCGTTGACAAATAATCTATCAATCCTTCTTGCAATAGAATTTTTATGTTGCTTATTTCACCAAGTAAACCATGAAACTGCAACCTTATGATCAATTGACTTTATAGGTCCAATCCACACCCCGAAATCCTGCATACTTTAATTTAGCACAATGGAATTTGAAGCTCCATTTAACTTAGAGATGCCATTAAAGTCCCATAAAATAGAACATGGTGTATGAGTATCCTTTATCAATAGCATTTCTTGATATAACCTTGCTCTATCATTATCTTTGTTAGGGGAGTAAACAAATATAACATGTAAAGTCTCCTTCCCAACCACTTTCACCTTCATAAAATGCTCACCATCTTCAATTCTTGTGACACTTAGATCCGGCCTCCAAAATATCTAGACACGACTGTCTTTAGACATATTGTAATTCTCCATATGACCCAAGCTGCAAATGTATTAGAAATTGTAGATTTACTATTTTCTACAAGAACCCTAATTTCCAACAAACCAATCAGATCAACCTTATACCTCCTCAACTGTGCGAACACAAGTGAGTGATTATCAGAGAAATTAAATCCCCCTGATTTTCCAACGGAGAATCCTCATTTACCTCTTTTCCTTCCCCTGACTCGACCCTTTGGTGGGGACAGAAGTGAAGGAGCAACATTCTTATTTCCAACCTACAATCAAGACAAACTAGGAGAAATCTTTTCCTCCATAAGTATTTGCCTTACAACATCTTGAGCTCCTAATATGTTACCAGTACTAGTCATTGTCGGTTTGGTACATTGTTTTATGTTGACCACTAGAGTAAATCCCTCTTCATCCACTACCACCACATGTGGAGGAGTGACAGTCATATCCTACCTTACTAAAGTACCCACAGGGAGCTTTGCCTCTAAGCTTTGAACAACTTCTTTACCCTTTCTTTGAAGTCTATTCCTTCATATACTCCATTACATCTACTTCCTGCATAGGTAACTCCCCTATCACTAAATTTTTTGTCACCCACACTCTCTTTGTAGGCCCATCAGGTAGTGAGCATTCATGTCCAAATACATCACACTTCTCACAAACCTTTAGTAGATAACAATAGTTTGTCCCCGTGAACATCTTTGAAAGCCCGTCCAGAGTAACACTGATCTTATCGATTCTATTCCTGCAACTTTAACTTTGACACAAATCTTCGCTTCACCTAGGCACAACCCTTTCCTAGTTGGAATATCCATACACATCGGTATCCCCAAGGAATTAGAAATTCTTACCAAACCCTCTTTCAAAGCTAATTCAGTAGGAAATTTTGAAATTGGGATCCATACAGACAAAGCAAAATTATCAATCGTCAAAGGGAAATACCTGGCTCCCAATGTCGAAGGAATACTAGGTTATCTCGATGATGCCATGGCCTCCCTTGAAGACCCATTGACTAATCTCCACCGAGAGAAATTTTAATAAAACTAGTTTTTCCCCCAATTGAGAGACCCGAATCTCGCTAGCTTTACCCCATCCATTTTGCCCATTACCTAGTCGATGACAGGGATGGTAATTTCCAAATGAACTAGCCTACCAAACTGTTGACCCATTGCTTTGCTCCCGCCTCCACTACTTCGCCCGGAATTCTGAGTGGCCCATTCACATACTCAGACTTGTAATAGTCAAACTTACTGTCCTGTGAAATTACAAAAAGCGACACCCATGCAGCTGATATGTGGCAGCATATCTTTAGTACACACTCGAAGAAGAATTTCTCTCGGCAGTATGAACTTCAATTAGAGATTGGTCATTTCGATCAAGGAGATCGCGATATACGTAAGTATTATCTAGAAAGCTTACATCTATGGACTGAAGCTGAAGCATTATTTGCTTCTCAAGTCTCGAGGGCTGATTCGACAGTTGTTCTTTAGGAGAGCAATCGCACTCGAGTTATGCAGTTCTTATCCAAAATTCGTATGGATTTTGAACCTATATGGGCGTCTCTGATACACCGCAAGATTACATCCATTCAAGATATTTTGGGAGGACTCATTAGGGAGGAGACTAGGCTCAAGAGTCCGTCTCAAATTGATCACTCGAACAGTGCGTATGAATTTGCTTTTGTTGTTGGTCGCCCCGGTTCATCGTCATGTTCACAGTTCAATCGCCCGTCCGAATTTGGTGATATTCATTGTCCCTTTTTTCGTGAAGCTAGTCATTTTCAAATCCATTGTAAGAAGCACAATTTATGTAATTACTATAAGAAATCGGGCCATATTGTTCTTGATTGCCCCACATTGAGCCGTTGGGCAAGCTACATCCTTAGTTTGAGAATGGTTATTCCTCTCTTTCGACTGCCTACTCTGTGGGAGATTTGGCTGCTAGTTATGGTGGTGGGTCGCAGGGCGGTGAGCAATCTAAGGGGAGTTTGGGCACGTCGGCTAGCTTTTTTCTGCATTGATTTGACAGCTTGTGTAAGAAGCTCTTCATGACGTCCTTCCTATGGCTTTAAACTCAGCTTTTGCCACTGGTGCTGCCTCGGTTAAGTCTTTACGTTGGCTTGTTGATTCAAAGCCATTCAATAATATGAATCCTGCTCGTTCTACATTTGCTTATGTTCGTCCTTCCCTGGGTACAAGTGGACAATGGGGCTCAGTTTCCCGTTCATGGCCAAGGCACCTCTTTGACTAGCTTAGTAACTCTTCCTAATATGCTATATGTTCCTCGATTAATGTCTACCTTGTTTCTATTGGTCAGTTAGCAGAGGATGGATGTGAGGTCCCTTTAAATTTTAGCGATTTCCTTGTGCAGGATCGGATGACGGGGAGGGTGCTCGGGAAAGGAAGTAAGTAGGGTCGCGTCTTTGTGTTGCACAAGTTGGGGGCAACGCTTGTCGAATAGTCAGCTCGTTCAAGTTGCTGCCATGATGTCTCAGATAGAGATGGTACCAGGTTGGGCGTGAATAATTGTGGGTCTTGTTCTACAATAGAGAACGTGGAAGAGGATATTTTCATGGTCATTTTGCTTGTAAGGGTCTAGTAGAATCAGTTAGGGCATCGGGTTACTCTCAGTCTGCCTCCTGTTCGCATGCAGTATTACATAGGATTTTCTCTACAGAACCAATTGTAATTCCTTATAGTTATGACGAGGCCAAGGGTGATCCGAGGTGGGAAGGAGCAATGGATGACAAAGTCAATGCACTTGAGGCAAATCAAACATGGGATCTTGTGCCTTGCACTCGGAGTTTCTGGTTATTGGAAGTAGATGGGTTTATACAATCTAGACACATTCAGATGGTTCACTTGAAAGGTTTAAAGCTCGTGTGGTCGCACAGGCTGTCACTAGGAGTATGAGATTGACTATGAAGAGATGTTTGCTCCAGTGGTTAAAATGAAAACTGTAAGGTGTCTCTTTGTCGTGGCAGCTATGAGAGGTTAGCCTTTGATTCAGATGGATGTGAAGAATGCATTTCTTCAAGGGAATTTGAAAGAGTCCACTTATATGGAACGTCCCCCAGGGTACAAGATGGGAGATTCAGGTATGGTTTGCAAGCTTAATAGATCATTATATGGACTCAAACAGGCACCTCGGGCATGGTTCGAGAAATTCCATGGTATTATAGCTCAGGGGATTTAAGTACAAAGTCAGAATGATCCCTCGTTGTTTATACGAAGTACAATGGATGGTTTGTTGATTTTGCTAATTTATGTGGATGACATGGTGGTTACGGGGAGTGATACACAGGGAATCCAGAAGTTGAAGGCATCTTTTCATCGCTCTTTTAATCTAAAAGAGTTGGGTGATGCTGAATATCTTCTTGGATTACAGGTTCAATGTTCACCACAACGCTTGTTTGTTTCACAAAGGAAGTATATATTCGAGTTGTTAGAGGCAGCACAACATAGTTTGTACACTCCCAGTTCATCATCTATGGAACAAAACTCGCGGCTGCATCGAGAGAGTAGTGATCTGTTAGGAGATCAGTCTGCATATCACAGCTTAGTTGGCAGTTTGATTCATCTAACACTTACTCGTCCTGATATATCTTATGCATTTTAAGTGGTGAGCCAATACATGCGAATGGCATGAACTATGCACATGGATGTAGTTTATTGGCTGTAGCGATATTTGAAGGAAACTCAAGACGTTGGGATGTTCTTTCCGGATAAAGGAGAGCCATTAGGTGAAGCCTTTGCTGATGCTTATTACACAGGATGTAAAGATACCAAGAGGTCGACTTCTAGCCGGTGCATACGGGTCGGACAGTCCTTTGTAGGTATCCTAAACAAAATCGTGTTTCAAAGTCGTCCATAGAGGCAGAATATTGGTCTATGTCTAAGGTGAGGTTAGAAATGGAGTGGTTACATCGGTTGCTTGGTGAGATTGCATTGGTATGGTATGTCGTCATCCTATGAGGATCTATGGCGATAACACGAGTGTTATTCATATCGCTATTAATCCTGTGCTGCATAATAGGGCGAAACATATTGAGGTACATGTGCATTACATTAGGCAGTTGATTGCAGAGGGTTTGATATAGGTTGGGTACTTGTCTATAGAGGATCAGACAACCAATTTTCTGACTAAGACGTTAGCTTCGAGTAAGCATTGGTTTCTCTCATCCAAATTGATGTTACGTACATGTAGTCGTACATGCCAGTCATCTGGGTGGAAATATGCCCCATGTAGTCGTACATGTCATCCATGCGCTTCCCAAGAGGTCGACCATTTGCTATAAAAGGTCAACCGCGTCGTTGAACCTCACAAAACTGAAACGTCACATTAGGTCGACCTAATCCTATATTAGGTCGACCTAAAAGTGCAGATTAGGTCGACCTAATCCTATATAAGATCGACCTAAAGTGCAAGTTACGATGACATGTATGTCACCATAGACATACCCTAAAAGAAAATAACCAAATATGAAGGTCACAACTCACACCGTGAGGCGAATATATTATTTCTTTTGGCCATTCTTTTCTAGTGACGAAAATGTATCTTGTGGTAGTAGTAATATTTGCATTTTTTTATAACCAATATTTGCATTATTTTGAGTGGACTGGACCAAATTGAAATTAAACCTATCATTAATATGCAATATATGGTGGGGACGACGATTAGTATTGTGACTTTTCTAGTTGGTTGCAGTTGTTGCACTAACTAAAAGCTTTGGTTTGGTTTGGTTTCGGGATGTGTGGTACCAAACCTACTAATTAATCGACTTTAATATATAAGGTTCCAATCTATATATGTAGCATATAGGCTCTAGCAAGTTGGGAGGCGATTAATTTTAAATATTACATATATTTATATATGATGCCGACTTGCATGTATATATTAATCACAAGAAGAAAAGGTCAAATTGTCAACTAATGCAATCATTTATATAATCCTAGCTCATCGAAACCAAAGAGGATTAAGGAGAGCTACGCAAAAAATGCAATCACCAAACCCCCTCTCCATTATTAAATTAGGAAGACACGTGCAATCGTTTCAAGTTGTTGTGTGTTACAAAAAGCTTGATTACTCATTAACTTATCCATACAAAAATTAATCACTAAGTTGTAGAAAGTCTCCGCTAGCTTGCAAGCAAGCTGGCATCAATATATATATTTGACATATTCTGAATATTAAGAATTTAACCCGCAAAAGTTTTAGATAAAAAAGTATTTTGGACTATAATATCCTTACAATACTCGAACTGTTAAAAAAGGTTTTAATTTAGTATGAATTATACGTTATGAGAATATTATTCTACACTGCATATACAGATGTTCGTGATTGCGAAAATCTAACGATCGTGACTGGTAATGTTACGTTGTATTTGGTAAAAGGAAAAAAAAACGTATATATTAACAAAGTTAAAACATTGAGCCAACCTTTCGAATTTTCATTTTTACAATAACGAGCCAGAGTTTTTCATTGTGAAAGAAATGATACGTTCAACCATATCTGTAAAAAAAAAATTGTCCAATGAAAGTAATCATTTTGTGATAAATAACTAAATAACTTGAGGAATGATATTGGATGAATGCTATTCTACACTACTACATCCTTAATTTGCTGTCTCCAACTAATCATTTCTTCCTCTTGTCTCTCCAAAATCTGTCCCATGTTTTCATGCAACAAATAAGGCGCCTTCTTTTTTCTCTTTATTCGTGTTGGTTGTTTCTTTCCTTTCTTTTTAATGTGGCGTTTGCTTCCACAAGAATGACTTGGGGAATAAATAAACCTCCATCGCCGATTCCTCCTTCACCATTATTTAACTTCACTTCCAAAAAAAAAAAAAAAAAAAAGCTTCACGTATAAAGAAGTAGCAATAGCTAGTGGTGCAAATTAAATGGATCATAAGGACGGCCAGAGTGGCAAGCAAATGGCTGCTGCAAGGTAAGCTGGAAGCATACAATACAAACAAGAGCCCAGTCACCTTCTAGAGAGAGAGTAGTGGCCGGTTAACTCCCCTGAAAGTCTGTTTTATTTCTCTCTCCCTCTCTCTCTCTCAGTCACAAATCTTTGCTTTGAATGGAATGGACAGTTAACAGTTAAAGTTAAGTTTAATTCATGGGATGGGATGGGATGGTCTAGTTTCTGGATGGTAACCAACCTCTTTGGCTAGAGAGTTCATTTGATTGATTCGTTAAAAGTATAAACAAATAGTGTAGTGGGTTGATTGGTCATGGTGATGTCAGATTTGCATACCCTAGAGCTGGCCTGGGAAACTACCTAGCTATGGTCATGACTTTTCGTGGTATCTCGAGTATTAAACTTGATTACAAATTCTTATACGTGACTTGATAAGATTCGTCATGACTTTTATAGTATATTGAAATTCAAAATGTTTTTGAACATTTGACATCATAACGTTAGTTAAGTGGTTGCAAGGAAATCGTATTTGAATGTTAAAAAGACAAGAGAACTTGGAACAATGAACATGGTTGGATTAATAAAAACACTGAACACACGATTAATCCTAATTCAATTTTTTTAGAGTCAACATCATTCAAAAATAAAAGATCCTAACATAAAACCTCTTTAATGAATAGATTTCTGACACGATACGTATATAAACTTTGCTATCGGTCCAAACAAGTTAAGTTATTGAAGTAAGCCTGTAGCTAATAAAGCAAAATTAGCCTAGTGCACTGAACATATAGATGAACATCATGCATGTGGATTGGAATTTGGAACTATAGCCTAACACACCAAAAGTAAGCAAAGTTGCCAACAAAACCCCAAAACAAAGTGGTCAATACACTAGATTCACCTAAGAATAATATAGAACCCGGCCTATTGTATTCGAATTACGAAATTTTGATGAAAAATCTACGTTCGTTAGTACAAAAATTTGAAATCCAAATCTCTGACACACCTCTGAAATCTATAAGTGCAAGTTGTGAAATATTTTTTTTATACTATGAAGTTAGTGAAGAACGATTTTCGAAATCATATTAGTGACCAACTTATCAATGAATGTTTGGTTGTATGTACTAAAAGAGATTCAAGTTGCAAAATTAATAATATTTTTCACAAATCTTTCAGAATTTTAATAATTCATTGCATCTCATTATGAAAAAAATAAAATTGTGTACTCTTTTAAAAAAAAAAATTATTATTATATTTATTTATCTACTTTACTTTAAAATTATCGATTGACACACCTATCAAAAAATCATGAGACCGCCACTAATCGGAACTAACATACCCCGGCCCTATAACAACGTTTCCAGTCTCATATGAATTGTTAGAGCCAACGTTTATCATCATTGTACATGCATAGGAGATATATAGGACCCTTTCAGAAACTCACAACCACCTCAAACGGGATAGAAAACCTTCCACCCAACTTTTAAAACGTTACTTTGAACAGTAAATACGAATGTGCAGGGTCGGATTGAACGAGCGAGTATCTCTTCAAAAAAAAACGAGCGAGTCGGGTTACGGTTCTTCTTCACCCCCTTTGAGAAACGGATGGAAAACCGCCACCTCTGATAAGAGAGAAAACTTGTGTTGAGGCACATATAGATCTAGTGATCATGATCTAGGTAGTACGAGGAAAGGGTGGAAGAACAAACACATGTGGGTGGCAGCTGGTATTCTCTTTGTCTGGAAACTGAACACAAGAACAAAATCAGCATATGCATTCATATCTCCAATAAGCCTATTCAGGTTGTATTATCATCAAGGGCTAGCTGCTTGTTTCGCCTTTTGGCTAACAAATCCCCTGTCTCCCCATTCCTCTTGTCATCTCCTTATCTATTGCCCCCACCACACCCACTCATCACTAATCAAAGCAGCTGGCCTGGATCCAATTTCTTTTTAACTAATATAATTATTTTGGATTAATTATTTTCCTTCGATAATTAATATGAAGGCGGCTGTCGTATGATGAATCGAAGAATCTTGGCACCGTGAGAGAAAAACGACCCATCCTGATTTTCTTTTCTTTTTTGAAGTGAGACCCATTTTTTTTAATTACCCAGTAACCTCAGTCGCACGTGGCACTTTGTTATAGTTGTGAGGCCTACTAAATTTGGGGGCCATCTGCATTTAATTTGACGCCAATAGGACTTCGTCCGCAACAGCTTTGTACCTACGAGAACACTAACTAGTTAACAATCCTTCACTGCCGTCGGAGTTTTACCGTTAGACTATCTCACCTTTGTAAACCATATATATATATATATATGCTAGTTAACAACTAGCTAGGCCGGGTTTCGTACGATAGGGGGTGTTGATGGTTTCAATAGGTATGTTTCTGCTCAAGAAACCTTCCAGTAGAAACACATTATTATTATTATTATTATTATTATTATTATTATTATTATTATTATTATTATTATTATTATTATTATTATTATTATTATTATTATTATTATTATTATTATTATTATTATTATTATTATAGGAGGAGGTCCAAATAATTGCGAAAAGAATGATGCTGCTAATCATGCATTGGTGAGAGGCATCTGCTGGTTGCTTAGCCTTAGATTCAGGGACGTGATTCTTGCCATCCCGCGCGCTGCCTTATTTTATTTTATTGCTTTTAGGTTAGAGCAGAGGATGATTTATGCAATTTAATTAATTAATTGTTGTTCGTCCAATTATATGGACTTAGTTATGTTGATATAATCCATCCACTGGGTTTTATATAGATATATATATTATAATTATAATTGTTCAATTAATTGGATCTTGCATAGCAGCTTTTCCAGTTCAGCCCAACTCCAATATGTGTTGTCCTTATGTATGTCAGTTTAATTTGTCAGGATAATCACGTTAAGTGCAAGCGGAAATGGGGACGTAAAACTATTTCTCAATTCTCTAATTCAATCCCTTGATTAATTAGCGGTATTTACACAAAAATGTATTTTTTTTACTTAAAATACCTCCTAGGCTATTTTGGAAAATTGGCCCGATTTAAGCAATTTGACCTAGGGCTGGCTATTTGGTCCGGGCTTTTTGATTTTATCTGAAATCGGACCGTATAACCTGGATCGGGACCGGATAGCAAAAAATTCAATCCAATTTTCGGGCCTAGATTTGAGGTAAAAAAATCATTTGGGACCGGACTGAAAACCGTATAAAACCAGATAAGAGAGCCCAACACCCAAAATTTAACCTCCTCGCCTTTTAAGGCCTTAGGCCACTCAAATATCCCCTCAGGCCACTCAAATCCCCACAAGCTCAATCTAAAATCAAAACCAAATTGGGACCGGACCGGTTCAAGACCGGAATGTATCCAATCCAATCTTTGGTCCTTATATTCTCGAAAAGAATGAACCGGGACCGAATCAATTCGGGCCAATTTAACCGGACCAGACCGTATAGCCACCCTAATTTGACCTATGTATACCAGATTGTTTGGGTGGGCCGTACTTTTGATGTATAGTAGTTAGCTGAAAGGTGACAATCCAGTATTTGGTCACCATCTGTTCAGCTCCATTGATATACCATCAAATCCCAAAGTGAATGTTGTCCATCTCATATCATGGATATCATCCAACCCGTAGGTAGATAGTTGTTGTGACATGGTCATGTATCCAGAGGCTTCCATTGACTACAAGTGAATGAAAGTGACTAGCTTAGATACTACGAAACTACTTTTCGAGAAGAAGAGTGAGAGAATAGTTGAACGACTCTTTTCCAACAAAAGTTAAAGCAAGCTTTTGGAGGAAGGGGACGATCACAATCCAACACACATGAAAATTGTCTCAATTGTCCTTTTTTTTACTTTTTCTTTGTAATGTGTGGAGCTCCCCTCCATGAAGGATCCTCCATAGCTATAGTGTTAGTTGTAGTCACAGAACTCTCAAGAAATCTCTATAGGAGTAGGATCATAGTAACGTTGGTTCTTTTGTATGCACCAAATACCCTCGTTCGAAAAATGTTTGAAGACGTGTATCATAGTAACATTTAGCACCTTCATAAAAGTTAGAGAGCACCCATACGCTTGTTATTCCAGTGTTAACAATTTGGAACCAACAAGAATATCATCTTCCACAAGGTTTCGTCTATGTGGAGCTGGGTTTTGGTCAATTCCACGATCACCCAAGGGGCAAACCAAAGAGAGAGAGAGGGCGATTAGAGGGCGATTTTGGAGCATCCAAAGCACGAGGAATAAGCCCAGACTTGAAGACTAATCATCTGAAGATTCTTACTGGAGTCTCTCTCTTCTCTATGGAGTAACTTCTCTTCACTTAGGTTTTGAGGAACCCTAGCTATCTTTGTTTGATTGGATGATTGTATGAGTACTCATACTTGATAATCTTGAGTTCATATTCAATCTATGAATGTTTTCATGTTTCAATTATGCTTTAGTCTAGATTATTGATTATGCTTTTATCCTATGAGAGCGAATACATGATTAGATCAATAGAGCATCATAGATTGATAGTATTGGATCGATTGCTTTAGTCGAGAGTCGATTCAATGCTTTATATTTATTAAGAACCTCATTCGATAGAGGGAATCTAGTTCAGAACTCCTTAATAAGTTGTTCTTGAGAAGGATACGTCCCACTAGGAAATTCACTCAAGAGGGCCTCGACTTCTTTAGTCGAGATTCGAGGTCTAATCAAGGACTCTCACCATTGTGAATGAAAGTTTAACAAGTTAGAAATCATCAATCATTAATCTGGCTAGCTGGTTAGGGGGAATCATACCTAAGTGAGTTCCCAACCTTTAATTTGATTAACTTTAACTGTAGTTTGCTAGAGTAGTTATAGTTCTTTTATCTTAATCTGGTTTGCTAGATAATGACCTGAAGCTGAGTACTAGTAACTCTAGAGACTCGTGGATTCGATATTTAGTACTTTTGTCACCATACTGCAACCCCTTTCATTGGTTACACTTGGTTATTGTTAGAAGTTGTATTTTAGCGAGTCACCCACCAGAATATTTCGTCTTTCGTGGAGATAATGAACCCGAATTATCTCCGAAATATTTATTTTAATAAATATGGTTCATTACTTTTCCGTTTTTGTATAAGAAAGAAATCAGATTATATGGAGGTCATACCACTCCCGTAAAAGTGGCTCACCTGAAAGGAATAACAAAAAAAGATAAACTTACTCATATATATATATATATG
Organism: Linum tenue; assembly: GCA_946122785.1. Lineage (NCBI taxonomy): Eukaryota > Viridiplantae > Streptophyta > Magnoliopsida > Malpighiales > Linaceae > Linum > Linum tenue. The sequence continues at coordinate 56,853,595 of CAMGYJ010000002.1, forward strand.
GTGGCTACTTCGGTGCAATCACTTTTTTGGGTGCACTCATCTCTAAAAGTGTCCATAATACATCAAATTTTGAACTTTAATTAATACTCTCAATCTAATATGATGATATGGCATAGTATCATAACAAATCAATCTATTACTCTAACCCCTTAACCTTCAATTTTGAATCTTAATGCAAAATCCCAAACTGTAAACCTAAACCGTAACCCTAAACTCCTAAATCTTAAATCCTTCAAATTAAAGTAAATCTTAAATGATTTTTTTTTTCAAATTGATGTGCTTCTTGTTCATACTATCATAAGCAATAATTGATACCGTTTTGACATAAATTGCATGCTCAGAATGATGATTATGAGGCGGGTGTACTGAGTGCACCCAAAAAAGTGGGTGTGCTGAATACCTCACCATATATATAGATATATATATTGCAAACCTAACTCATCAATATTACTATTCTACAAACCTCCGAATTTCAAAATCGATTAAGAAAACTTCTTATTTAATTTCTACTTTGCCTAGTGATCATCGAGAGCCAATAATATATATTCGACCGATCGAGTAATTTAATATGTATCCTATATGGGTTGTGCTCCATAAGATCACTCATCCTTGCAGTGCTTCATGCTGAGCACGTTTAATTTCGGTGTTCTCACAAGAAATCCTGCATTTCACCACAAAACGCGCCTTATCAGTTAATGTCGATTTCTTTCCTATAGACCATTTATCTCTCTCGTGCTTTGTGGACGTGGAATTCACTTATAATATTACAAGTCCCTTGTAATAAAAAAAAAAAACTAGCTAGTCCATTAATCTTGGGGGTGCTCATTACCAATTATGGTTGGGCGTCTTGGAGGCAAGTAGTCTCTTAACGTCTTCGGTCACATTCCACACTTTGCAGAGATTTTGTTTTGGAGTTATCTTCTTTCATTCTAGTGGCACAATTGAGAATATATAGTTTTAGCTTTCATTTCATGGTTGTTATGATATTAACCTCTTCCCCCCCCCACGTGGGTAAATGGTCCGAGACTGGAATTGGTCACCAAAGAATCAAAGTAGCCTCGAATCATAGCACTGTACGTCCTCCATTTTTTTTCCTACCCAAATGAAAGGTACTGTGTACCAATTTCGTCAAACAATACAGCGCATGAAGACCTAAAAGTACCATCACATAAATTACCATTCTATAAATAAATAAAAATACCATCAGAAATCCATTACTTCATAAGTGTATTTGAAGTATTAGCATTTGAAATATATATGTAGTTATCTTATGATACCATAATAAATAAAAATACCATCAGATAAATTACCATTTCATATGAATGTTTTACAATGGTATATATATATATATATATAATACAGCTCTCTCTCTTTTTTTCTGGTATGTATAGCTGTTAATAAAATTTGCAGATTTGTACCTCTGCAGCACGAGGTTAGAGCTCTTAACAACACTAGCGATGAGGTAATTAACAACAACACCACAATCTGTACAGAGAAATTTAAAAAAAATAAAAACCCCCACCAATTTCTACCTAATCAAATGTTGTAAGTAGAAAGAAAGAAAAAAAAAGGAGGGAGAATTAATCACTGTCCCTTTTCCTCCCGATCTCTTAAATCCTAATTATAATTACCCTTGATGACGAATTATTAATCAAACAATGAGGATGGATCAGTAATTATCCCAGAAACAGTCCAATCCAGCCATACCGGACGACGTCGGATCCTCCAACCCATCGTACCCCTTCCCTCCGACGCTCGACGATATCTCCGGCGCCGCGCCGCTCATGTTGTCCGTGCTCAGCCCCGTCTCCTGCGAAAGGCTCACCATCGACTGCTCCGCCTTGCACTGCCGCCCGCCGTCGTCCCTTCCGTAGCCGTGCAAATTATAACCCGTCGTGGCCGCCGGGTTGGGGAAAGTGTACTGACGGTAATTGTTGACGTTAATAAAGGAATTGGGGAAGCCGCCGTAATTGGAATTGGAACTGCCTTCCCCCACCACTCCAGAGGACGTCGGTTTAGCGAACTCGGTGCCGCCGTACGGGAGATCCATCAAGGGCGGCAGCGACAAGGAAGCGTCCAACAGGAAATCGTCGCCGTTGCCGAAGGAATTCGCCCTCGCCAGGAAATCTTCCATCGGAGAAGCTCTCTTCATCAACACTCCTCCTCCGCCGCCGCCGCCCACCGCCCCCGCCGCCGGATTCTTGTGGAACACTCTACATACAACCCATTCGTCCTGCGCCCAAAAAAAAAAAAATTCAGCTCGAATTAATCGCCGATTTCGCGTCCGCTGAATAGCACAATTATATAGTCCCGAAAAACACGGTAAAAAAAAAAGTCGTCATGAAAGGAATGGGCTACCCAACAAAAAATGAAAATGAATTTGGGGATTTTACCTTTGAAGCTTTGGGGAAGGAGTAGTAGGAGAAGTTGCCGTCGAGGCGGTATTCGTGCATGACCCAATTGGTTTTCTCTCCCTTGGGAGCTCTGCCGCGATAGAACACCAGCGTCTTCTTCATCCCGACGAGGCAGCCTCTTCCCCGGAAAATCTCCTTGTCTTTTCCGGTGGCCTTCCAGTATCCAGCCTCCGTCGCGCGATTCGTCCTCATCCCCGTAGGGTACTTCTTGTCCCTCTGGCAGAAGAAGTACCACTCTTTCTCCCCCATCTTCGCCTTGCCTAAACAGCCAGCCAGTGGAGAGAAAAAAAAAATTGAGAATAATTTTTTTTCGTAGAGAGGAGGAGGAGAGGAAGGAGAAGGAGAGTTGACTTACTGGGGAGGTCCCAGGGCTCGGACTTGTTGAGATCGGCTTCTCCGACGGCGACGGCGGCGAAGGTGTCGTCCTTGACCTTGGGGGTGAGGTAATGAGTGATGATTTCCTCGTCGGTGGGGTGGAAACGGAACCCCGGCGGCAAATCCAGCATTTCCTCGCCGCCTCTGACGTTGTTCAGCACGGTCGGCTCTTCCATGTATTCAAATTCAAATTCAAATTCAAACTAGCTAGAGATGAATGATAAGAACCTGTTTTTTCAAGCTCGCGGAAAAGGAGGAAGGGGAAAGGAGGAGGGGGGAATTGTTGAAGAAAGAAACAGTTAAAGAAAGTTGAAGGAAAGGCTGAAAGCGAGCTTAAATAGAGGAGCTTGTTGAAGAAATTTAATTGGAAAGGGAGAAATGTTGTTTTGTTTTTTTGTTTGAGAGGGGAAGAGATCCGTGGAGAGCAAGTAAGTTCGAGGTGTGAAGTCCTGGAGAAGCCACTGAGAGAGAGACACATAGCTCTAGGCAAAAGAGAAGCTGTGTGTGATTGATTCATTTGATTGGAGATTTTTAGTTTTTTCGATTTTCCTTTTCATTTTTTTTTTCCTTCTTCTTTTAATTCATTAAATCCATTTGCCCATTAAGGTAAGTTTTAATTAGGAGAGGTCATTTCAAACAAACAGGAAGCCCTGATTAGTGTTTTTTGTTCAAATGATGTAATTTATAATAATTCCCCCAGTTAATTATTATGAGAAAATGTTTTTAGCCAAGATTCATAATATTGTACGTGCTACAATAAGTAGAATTATAACACGGCAACATATCACCATTTTTTTTCCTGAGCTGGGTATCTACCAATTTGAAAACAAGAGAGTGTGAGTAGAATTTCTTTTGAAAAACAGATGTGAAAATGAGAGGAATGGTAAAAAGAGTTCAGCGAGCTAGAAAAGTGGTAGGCCTTTTTAATGACGTATGTATTCTTCTTTTCCTTCTCTTTTCTTGTTTTGGGTGCAATCGTATACGCTGCTGGATGGAGGTGGAGGCATATAATTTCTAACAGACGCGTTTCACGTTTGAAAAGAATCATTCTCTTCGATTGTTTAATAGATGGCCATATTTAGTATATAGCCCCGTATAGCCAGGGTTGCGAGCTAGTTCGACTTGGTAGCTTGTTCATCTAAACTCGTGAGTTGGTTCGTTTAGAGCTCATGATATGTCTCAACATGTGGCTAGAGAGTCAACTCGATTACAGACTTATGGACGAATCAATCTATATCTTATGATTTTTAATTCATATGGTTGTTAAATTATATATCTCGTCATATATAAAGTTTAGCACGTTGAGTATGTGATCAAATATATCTTATTTTCTATTTAAAAAGAAATTATGTATCATAGATTGCTTCGATACTGTGAATTAATATGATTTGGAGTAGTTAAAAATTATTAACTAAATGATATATGATACCAACAAAGTATAATATGAGATTAGCTAACAAAATAAATCATATTATCATGATATACAAAATGAAGTATCAAATAAAAGTCGAAATTTTAGTAAAAAACAAGCCAAGCTCAAATTGGGGTAAAACTCGACTCGACTCGGCTCTACTCGACTCGGCTCGACTCGACTCATTTATAGCCGTATCTATAGGTGATAGAGGGAGCTAGGGTGGGAGAAGCAAAAAGAAAAAAAGGTCCCTTTTATTATCTGCTAAAAAGACCTAACCTTTTTCAGAATTCTGATTCCATGTGGGCTCTGTCTGCCTCTTTTATCCTTTTTACAACCTTCGTAGCACCTTATAAAAGGAAAACAAAAAAAATGAGTGGTAGAATCGACAGCTAGCAAACTAACAGTAGTGCATAGAGGTAAATGTTTTTTTTTTTTTGTTTCATACTTTACGAATATTACATCTACGTTCCATTTACTAAGTTAAATTTGAAACACGAAAGTTGTGATCATAATATGCAGTTTCATAAGTTTTGTGATGGAATTGATTCATTATGGATCATTTCATAGAGGATTGTGATAAGCACTCGTTTGTTTGTTGGATTTGAAAAATTAAGAATTTTTTTTTTGGTAAACATTAAGATTTTGGTCATAACCTAAAATATGAAAAACTTGAGTTTTGTGATAGAATTGGTCCGTAATGGATTTGAAAAACAAAATTGTTGTTTGCTTGTTGGATTTGATGATAGATTTGATCGAACTAAATTGCGGGTATATAACATTTTACGCTATTCATTAATTTGGTCCAAATCTCACATATATAGCAGGTTTTTGGCTTTTTGCAAATCCGTGGAGCCTACAGATTTGAACTTTGAGAATTTACTGTATCGAAAATTATCAAGCAAACATAGATTTTGTACCAAATCCACTAGGATCATGAATTGAGACCCAAATTCATGCTTGAAATCTATAAAGCAAAAGACCCACTAAATGTTCTTGTCAAGCTTTTTATAGAGCGAAAAAAATTCGAGTTTAATGTTATTTGGACGATGTATTTTCTCTCTTAAATGAAGTATTAGACCAATTTATTTTGGTGTGATAGGTAGAGAATTCTTTTTATTTTTCCTTCCTTCTTTTGTATGTGTTTATATCATCAATATAAACAAGCATCCTTAGTTGGCAAGAAAAAAAAAGTCCTAAGAACTGAAGAAGAGTAGTTTGAATAATTCATTGGTTCTAAAAAAATATACTTGGAATGGTTTCTTTCTCTTTCCCACAAAAAGCGGCTGAAAGGTTAGCTTTGGCATTCAAGTTAGGATTCAGGCCTAGGGAGTGGATGAATCCACCTGTCAATTTTTCTTTCTTTCTTTCCTAAAAGATACCTACCTGTCACATATTCTAAATTATCCCAATGCAATGGATTTGACTCGGCTCGATTCGGCTCGACTCGACTCGATTCGACTTGAATGGCGATCTTCATTTCTTCTTTGCTCAGTCAGCTTATGGTCATATCAAGCTGGATTAGAGTGGTTAATTATTGGGTTTTCAAGGATTAGGATAAACGTTTGATATTCTTTTTCTCGTTTGCTTTGCTCTATGGGGTCATAGTTTATTGTGTGTTGTGTGGAAGGGAATGTGTTGCTTGTAATGGAAACAGGGAGCTGATGAGGTGGTGATTGCGTATAGTTTCCCACTAAATATGCAAAAGCTAATAACACTAGTTAGGGTTGAGGGGTCCAAATGAGAGGAATCTGTACAGAGACAAGGTCTTGATTGAGATCATGATGATAAGAAAGTCAAGAAAGGTTACAAGCTAGAGAAATTTCAAAGAAGTTTCTTCTCAATTATGCTATGTGGGTAATATTTATCTTCTCCATTTTTTTTTAACTTTTCGTAGCTATGTATATGTTTACCACACATTTCCAATTTTCGGGTGCATACAATATATCATTATTATTGATGGTAAATTATTGATAATTTGCAAGATTTATCTTATAGATGAAAGGGTGTGTGTAAACAAGTAGTATACATCGATACATGAGCCTCTCTCAATATACAACTTGAGTTACAACAATTAGGGTTATTGAGACTAGTTGGCTTATTGATTGATGATATCATTTACTAGCACGCCCCCTTAAATGAAAGTCACCATATATGGGCTTCAATTTTGCATAGGATATCGGAATATCATGTGCTTAACAAATGGGGTCAGTGAAACTCGAGGAGAAGACCTTTCACTTATAAAAGGCTTTGATATCATATAAAAAATCAGTTGGTTACAACAACTCGAATTGTTGGAAAATATTAAATTGTGGTTCTTGTACCGTACACTAACACTCCAAACTCCAATATTAATAGTTGAATATTCAGGTACATGGTATGTCATACTTGTACAAGTATCAAGCCTTGAGTTAGCTTTTATTTGAAGGGGACATAATGAAATAAAATTATGTTTTCTGAACAAAATGGTAAAATAATATCATATTTTCAAAAAGCTTTTCACATATGCTCCAAATTGGTGTTTCTACTTTTATGTTTTTTTTTTTAATCAGGATGTCATAGGTTTATTTTTACAGTTAGGTGCTACCGAAGAAATTCAAGTAAACTTAGATCAGACACTTGTTTGTGAGTTTTGTTTTCTTATGTTATAAAACCACTTTTCATTATTTTCAAAAAAGGTATTGGTAACACCTTAGGCACGAATCTCATATTGACAATGTACAGAAGATATCATAAGTAAGAAACCAACATTAAATAATAAGACGCGTTTTGAGATGAATTGGAAGAGTTCTTGTGGGAACTTCGGAGTTAAAAGTGCTCAGCTTGGAGCACTACAAGCAAGAATGACCTTATGAGAATTCACATTGACATACACCACAAAGCAATAACCGTGAGGATCTACCTAAAATGAATAATATCTTGTCCGTAAAAGTTTCGGGATGTCACTGGTCTTGCTTCAATTATCTTAAGAAAAATATTTCTGAATGCTGGGCCTTCTATTTGGTTTACTTGGGTCATGCGATTAAATAGTTATTATGACAAAATCTGTGCAATTAAAAAGATATTTTTTTTGAGATCATGCAAATTTAGTTTGAATTCATCTTCTTTTATATTTATTTCTTCTATACATTAATTGATGGTGTGCAACTGTGCATCATATTTTGCCATTCCGTGTGTTATACTATGTAATAATTATCAAGATTCTGCAAATAATGTTTCAGGGTTTTTTTTTGGGTACATTTAGACTTTCACTTTTAAGTTTTATCTTTACGCGTAAACATAAAATATGAATTAATATGCGAGATGATCGGTTTAGATACACCACTCATTTTTCTTATGATTCAATTTTCAAAGAGAGCCTTCGTAGAAAATTATTGAATTCGAATCACGAAAATTTTCAATTCGGATTCATCATTTTAACCATGAAGTTTGTTATCTGAATGAAATACAATTTAGAAGCCTCTTTATACATATATAGATAGGCATGAAACATGACTATTCATATGTGCGTTGAAATCCTCTGTGTACTTGGAACAAATCAACCTTGAAGCCAATTATTTATCCGAATCAAATTACATAAATTTGGAATATATATATGTATAATCTCGGAACTCATTAATTAAAAGGTATTTAATCACTTAAAAGTCTCCGTCAATGAATTTACATAAGAAACTCAGCCAATAAGTCCATTTATTTTATTCTAATCTTCATTCTTAATTCCTATGTGATTCCCATATAATTTAGTATTGAAGGCAGATTTCCAATGTAATTTAAGTTCAAACAACATATGATTCCCATTGGGTGTCCCGATTAAGAAAAGACCTTACGATACTTCTTGATGAAAGATAAGGAATTTTAGCTCGTTATTTACTAAAACGAAATTTCCCAATAAACAGCTTGAATTAATTATCGAGAAATTGCAGATAAAATCAAAATAAATGACCAAAACCACGTTATCTTTTTTTTTTTTTTTTTAATTCGTATATCAAAGAAGGTAAAGTTGAAATGAAAATCAATTTTATTCATATGATTCCTTCAATTCTGCTGAAAAAATTGGTAACAAATTAATTTGCTAACATGGTGGTCGGTGGGACATGATTTCTTTTACTGCTTCGAATCGAGCTGAGGCGGCGAGATGCGAAGACGATGTTGGCATCTGCTTCATAACCACCAGCAGCAGCAGCAGCAGCAAGCATTGACGTATACCGAACTGTTATTAATTCTTCATTTTCCTGAACAACAATTATAAAGTAATTAGTTGTAGATCCATGCAGTGGGCGCCGACCAATTGAAAATTATGGATCTCTCTCTCTCTATACAAAGTTCTCACACACAAACTACGGTTCCAACTTGGCTTCTTTCCTTTTTGTTTTCCCACTCTCCGTCCAACTGCAAATTATTTAGTTGCAGTTTGTTAGTAGGATTTTAAGTTTTTGACTAAATTGATGAGGGTTAGGGTTCAAATATATTATCGACACTTAACTATTGTCTCTATATTTACTCATGATCTTCTTCTACGTTAAGGTCGGTTTCCAAGATCCACCTTATTGTGCATTGGCTCGGCTCCAGTCGAGAGAGCACGTCATTTACTCATTTTGTAACTCACTTTTTTTTTTATAAACATTTTGTAACTCACTGGGTTAGTGGTTGTGTCCTGAAAAACACTTAAAGCAGGAAACTTAATTTGTGTTATTTATTATTGGTTACGACTCATGTACAACATGAATTGTAGGTGAATTTGCTTGAAATATAACGTATATGTTCAAGTTGTCTCATCGGTCAGTCATCCCTTGCAAAATCCAACTAACAGTTGACTTTTTGATAATGAGAAGGAAAGTGTCTAATCCATATTATATTCAAATCTTTAGACTAATATACTATATATGAAAATGACAGTATATTTCTTCTAATGCCGCTTAGTTGATCTCTATATTTTGTGTAGACATATTAGAAAAACATATGGTATTGAAACCAGCCACATACGAGAAGCTAAAATGTCGTTAACGACCAAGTACGATCTTGATAGGTTTCAAATCTAAAACGTTTCTTAATGATTATCAATCCATTTCCAAAATTTGTTAATTTGTTGTCGGACTATTTACGTGGAGTATACTGTACGCATTGGAATTTCGGGGTGTGTTATCAAGATTCAAGAAGGCGCCAAAGTAAGGTAGACGTTGGAACTTGAGATCATGTTTAGCACCTAACATGTTGAGGTCGTTTGAAACGAAAATATAAACTTTTTAGTAGAAGTAATAATTTTGTAGAAGCTTTGTACGAAATAATTAATAATTTAACTAACCCTTAAAGAAAGAAACGTAAATCACAATTTCACAGAATCATAAGTTTATAGAAACGAAAAATTCATAAAAAGTTAGAAACAAAAGTTCACACAACAATAAACTAAAAAGATTTTAAGTACACATAGGGGTGGACATGTGGGTGCTTAAACTAGGGCTGGCTATTTGGACCGGGACCGGATGAAAAACCGGAAACCGGATCGTATAACCCGGACCGAGACCGGACCGGGACCGGATAGTAAACAATCCAATCCAATCTTTGGGCTTAGATTTGAGGTAAAAAACCGGATAAAGACCGGATAAGAGAGCTCAACACCCAAAACTTAAGGGTAATTTGCATAAACGGTCACAAACCTTTGCACTTAGTACAAAACTTAACCAACTCCTCGCCCTTTTAGGCCTTAGGCCACTCAAATTCCTACAATCTCAATATAAAATCAAGACCGAATTGGGACCGGACCGGGTCAAGACCGGACCGGATCAAGACCGGATTGTATCCAATCCAATCTTCGGTCCTTATATTTTCAAAAAAACCGGACTGGACCGGATCAATTTGGGTCAATTTAACCGGACCGGACCGTATAGCCACCCCTAGCTTAAACAATGATTTAATATCGATCCACCTATAAATAACCTCAAACAGCAGTGGGTGGATGATTGATGGGTGTGAAACATGAATCAAAATTTTCTATCCACACTTATTTGGGTGGGTTGTGGGTCGACACTCTGCTTTCACATAATAAATTTTTTATATTTATTTATTGTATTGAATAACCATCATATTTTCTAACCGCACCACACACCGACTATCAACTTCTAGAGACATAAAATAAATAATATTTTTGAAATGCTATTACTGGTTAATATATTGCGTAATGGCCAATAGATACTCTTTACTTATGTAAATTTTACTTCTTTGACAAGTGTATCAAATCTTTCAATACTAGCTCCATCAACAAGTTGCATAGAGAAACTGAAACTGTTTATGACGTTGAATAACCATCATATTTTCTAACCGCACCACGCACTGATTATCAACTTCTAAAGACATAAAATAAATAATATTTTTGAAATGCTATTACTGGTTAATATGTTGTGTAATGGCCATTAGATACTGAAATGCAATTTATAAACTGTTAATTATATCAACGTCATAAACAGTTTCAGTTTTCTCTACGCAACTTATTGATGAAGCTAGTATTGAAAGATTTGATACATTTATCAAAGAAGTAAATTTACATAAGTAAAGAGTCATAGCCTTGGGAATATTTGGCCAGTAAAGGAGCCAAATGAAGGGGAGAATTATAGATTTTTATCAACGAATATTTCATTTAAAGGGGCCAAAGAGGAGAATCGATGATTTTTCTAATTAGGTATCAGGAAGGTTTTCCTTGGCGGTGGAATATTAAAGTTGGTTTTAAGAAATTTATTATAATTGTTAGATAATTTGCCTAATGTCTAGTTGAAGAATTATTTTTGCGTGTTAACTCACCAACTAACCACACCCACCCACCGTCCACTCAACCGAACCCGATGAAGCATGTGGGTGGATAGCAGGTCATATATGATTGTATCAACTCGTTAATAAACAGGTGAGTAAATTTGAGACCAAAATCCACCCAATCCATCCATTGTCCACCTCTAACACGTAACCATAGAAATAAACATATGTTAATTACCTAAAACCAATTGTATGACAGTCCTTATTATTAAGTAATTAATATGCGAATGTCACTTCAATTAGGAATTTAGGATATTGATGACTCGTACGTTGTTGTGATGTTATTATTATGATATTATTATTATAGTATGTAGAACTAAGTTTTGTTCGGGAATTAAAATGATGATTGGGAGGTGGGGGACCTTAACCAAATCCCGATTCCACGTGTTGACATTTTCGCAATCCTATCAATCTTATCACCCCCAATGCTGACTTGGATCTTACACTCTTTTCTATCTTTTCACTCCCTCCACCTCCAATTATGTACCTCATTGCATGCGCACATAATAATGTATTTTAATCTCATTTCGCAGCAAATTTCCAGTATTTTCTTCGTTAGTTATTTTAATAATTAATTTAACCTTAACTATAATTATATATATTTAAACAAGGGGAATGTTTGGAGGAGTGCTACGATACTTCTCTGCGCCTTCCTTATTGCCTTCATCTGAATTAGGGTTTTCTCAGCTGCATTATAGTTGAGCTATACCTACATACCATCGATTCTAGTAATAGCTACTTTGCTAGGAAAGTGTTATGCTTGTAAGGCAATAAGGGTACATGCATCGAACCTTGACTCATTATACATCTTGATCCTTCAGGGACGCAAATTTAGCAAGGACGCAAATTTCATCTTCTAGCATGATATATATGTACACTGTGTCGATGAAATCATGAGGAGTTGGGACATTGAAATCACTGTGTCGATGGCCTCTGGCGGGTGCGAAGGAGTCGGCAGGGAAGAATGGCCGCCGGTTGAGGAAGATGGAGGCGAGGCAATGACGGCTGCGGGGATGTGCTTGGAGAGGAGATGATGGAGGAAAGAGAGAGCAGGAGGAGGTGGAAAAAACATCAGTAGAGCATCCACGACGGTTCTTTGGTGGATGAGAGAGTGAGAAATCGAGAGCTTTGGTGAATGAGAGAGAGAATTTTTTTTTGTGGTTTATTTTATTCATTGTTGTTTATTTTATTATTAGATAAATAAATGAAATGTGGAGATAATTTGGAGTTTGCATTATTTATTTATTTGATGCTGACGTGTGGGAGTGAGTTGGAGCTGTTCAAATTGCCGGTCAAAACACGGGTTCGTCTAATTGAGTCTACACGGTGTGTAGTTGAGGCAAATATAGCAATTTCTAAAACAACGGATCAAAGTTGATTATTTGAGTATAGTTCGGGCTAGAATAATATATTAACCCATTTTTTAAATAGTATTTCCTTGAACCACATATGTAAGACTAAAAGTAAAGTGCATGCATGAGTTATCCAATTAGTAGAAACTAGCTATAGATGACATAAAGCCAAGTGATTGTCTTCTCTTTTCAGCATTCTTTCCAGCCTTCTGTCTTTTTTACCTACACTCATGAATGAGAGTCAATCTTGGACTTCTCCTATTTTGAGTTGTCCTTACAAACCCAAACACGAATAGGATGCATCCTTCTAGGCAACACTAGCTATCCCAACTAGAAAACTTGCTTACTTCCCCCAATGATACTTTCTGATGGTGAATACTTTTATATTCAAGTGGGGAAAATAAATATTTGATGTAGGTTTCAAGGAAAAAGCCAAATCAGGATTAGTTGACAGTTATTTTGTTTAGGAAATAGGAATGCTGAATTAGACAGTTGTATATATCTTAAACTAAGGAATATTAGAACATAGCTTTTAAGCGAAAGATTATGAGAATAGATAAAGATTATCCGAAAAAATATACTAACTATGGACCTAATAAAAAACTAAAGGTACACTTTAAGCCAAATCGGGAAAAACTCGTTCGACACTCGACTCGTTAGTTAACAAGCCGGCTCGCGAGCCAACTCGTAAGTTAACGAGCCAAGCCTGAGCTAGACCATGCTCAGCTTGATAAGCTCGCGAGCTAGCTTGATTCGGTGGCTTGTCGAGCTAAGCTCGCGAGCTGCCTTGTTTTGAGTTTGGGGAAGGATGAATTACTCTTTTAAACATGAACATTGTCTTCTAATACAGATGTGTATAAAATTTAGATGTTATTTATAGTTTCTAGTGTTCTTTCTATCATTTAAATTCTTATGTTTATACATTTTTCCAGCAAAAATGATTTTAAATCGAGTTCATCTTGAGCCGAGCTTGTACTCAGCTTGACAAGCTATGTTAAGGAGAATTTATCGAGCTCTACCGAGTCGAGCTCGAGCTAGATTATTTTTATTCAAGCCGAGCTCGAGCTCGAGCTGAATTATCAAAATTCAAGTTCGAGCCGAGCTCGAGCTGGAAAATTAATAAACGAGCCGAGCTCAAGCTAAGCAAAAACTCGACTCGACTCGGCTCGTTTGCAGCCCTACCCATGGGGCAAACAAAAATTACCTTCTTTTAGGCATTTTTTGGGAATTTTATTTTTTGCTATGCTTTTGCTTTGATTTATGGTCGGTGCATAAGATCATTTGTTAGTTTTTTATTTATATAATTTTAAAATTATTTGTCTAAATGAAGGATTTTGCATATGAATTTAAGATTAGATGTAGTATGTAAATGATGAATTTTGCATGTGACATTAGGATGTTTGTTACATTATTTGATAAAACATTGAGAGAATATTAAAATTAGATATAGTTATGTTAAATTAAATTATAAATAGGATTTTATTGTAGTATCACTTTATTATTTGATAAAATATTGTAGGTATTGTTGGTAACTACGAGCAACGTGGAATATTACACCTCGTCCTTCATCGATGACATGAAATACATTACTTGTTTGGTGAGACAAAAAAAAATGAAGATAGACGGCGATATTACTTGAAGCGTGCTCATGGTAAGAAGAAAAGGTCGAAGGTTCCCTATTATGATTCGACAAAGAAAAAGAGGCCTCTTACTGTTTCTGGAAAGTTGGGGTGCCAATTTCAAAACAAGGTTGAACTATTAGATGACTGAGGTTGGTTGATTCTAGGGGTGGCATATTTAAAGAATCCTAGTGCTAAATTTGGGTTTCCACAATAATCTGTTGGAGCTACTTCCAGAGGGTTCAGCCATAGGAATGCTTTGACTATAGATGATAAGCAATACATTCGACAGTTGAGATTGACCGGTGTTCAACCATGAAATATCCACAAGGCAGTGAATGCGAGAAGAGGGTCGATGGAAAGCACAACAAAAAAACATATTTATAACAAGTTGGCGAAGAAAAGGAACACATATCTTGGTCAAATGACAGCTTTCCAATACACTGTCCACGATGCTGAGGGTAAGGGTTAATACGTGCAGTACCTCGACGATCCTAACGTGCTTACACACTTCTTCATAACCCACACTAAGTCACTAGTATTGCTTTGAGTTTGGCACCATGTCATTGTGATAGATGCAACATACAAGACCAATTAGTATGAGTTGTCATGGGTTGAGATTGCCGGCATGACATCAATGTATTGAACTTTGTTATTGCAATTGGTTAGTGTATAACAAGACGAAGGAGACATACCCTTGACTTTTGAGGCATTTGCAACATCTCTTTGGCCCATCCAGCTAGATGTGATTGTTAGTGACAAGGAAGCAGGTTTGGTTGAGACTGTGAGGGTAATGTTTCCATCGACTCATATACTATGTCTTTGGCACATTGACAAAAATGCGAGAGCTAGATGTCTGATGGAGATGCATAGGACGACCCATTGTGGGATAAATGCATCAAAACCGATGGTGGATCAGATCATGACATCTTGGAAAAGGGTTGCATATGCCTTCACAGAAGAAGAGTTTAATACAACCATATACAATTTCAGGGTAGTTGGGGTGTATGCTATCACAAGCTTTTGAGACACTTTGCAGCTGAGTGGTTACCAAATAGGCACATGTGGGCAACAGGAGGAGGATGGAAAATCCTTTATATTCAAACATATATGCAGGTGAGATGATGCCAATTGCCACCCATAATATCTCTTACATCTTTCATGCCATGCTAGGCTTACAAACAAGCTCCAAACGAACCTTCTTCCTGGGCTACTGCATTTTTACCAGCTAGTTCTAGGCCAACCAGGGCATTGTCCCATTCCAATAAAAATATTCAAAAGATGAAAATATCTTCCTTGGGAAGTTCTGATGCAAATAAAGGGCAAAAGAACTGTCTATGTTCGAAACATGTTGAGCAAAGTCCATAGTGCTTGCAGTAGGTTAAAGCTTCTTGTTGGAGATATCTCGAATCTGATCCAATGTTGGCCTGCCTAGTGCCTACTCGACTAGATGTATCAATGTGGCTCAACATTGTGACCTTCATGCAACATTCTCGTACATGTGGTTAGAAAGAAATCAACGTATTTTCAACATGTCAGTCTCTTATCAGTGATTATTGTTTGGAAGATTTTCAGGTATATAATAATGGATAGTGGCACACATGAAAGTGGAGAGGGTCAAAACATTCAATGGTCAAGTTAATGGCTACAATTGTCTTTGCGTTGTGCTCGTGGAAGTTTTTAGCTAGTGTTGGGCCTATTATTATGCAACAGTGTTCCCTTGTGGTTGTGGTCATGGTTCGTACTGGTGTGCTTGGTTGTTCTATTTGTTGTGGGGTGTGCTGTTGAGGACTTGAGGTCTACTCGGGGGCTGGATCTTGTTCCTTGGATAACTTTGGAACATTTCTTTGAGTTTTCTTATGTTTATTTTGTGTTTTTTCTGGTTCGTTGTTTGATTGACATGCTTTATTTTCATTATGTTGCAGTTTGTCTCCTCCCATTTTCTTCCTGCTCCCGTGGATGGTCACTGCTTGTGACGTCCGAGTTTCTCTTATGATATTGTATGAAATTTTTTTGTTTTCCTAGAACTATAGTATTAGTTTGTCTTATCTAGATGTTCTATGTTGATTCTTTTATGACTCTTTGAAAAATGTTTGTCTTGTTTAGTTAATCTTCAGAAGGTAATTATTCTTTGCATTTCTTAAAGAAAAGTTGGGTGTTATTGTAATTTGTGGCTAAATAATCAAAATTAAAAATTTATTTTCTTTCTCATAATCTAAATCATCCTTTTCTTTTCCTTCTCATGCTTAAAAACGCAATTATTAATTAGTTTTATTTTGAAAGAATGTTATACTAGGAGTGGGATAGTCATCCGATGTTTTGTTAAAGGTTGCCTAGTTTGGATTAGTTCTATCATATATAGCTTCTTCAAATAGATATAATTTTGTAAGGGAAAACCATTTGAATTGCACAAGCATTTATATAATTTTATGACACTTCACCAAAATAGCTAAAAAAAAATTTTAATCTTCATCCATTGTTAAAGGATTTAAGTTATACCGTTTGGATTTCTATACTAACATTACACTCCAGGCTTAGCCAATAACACATAAATTAATAAGTACCCATTAAAGTATGCAACAATTTATTAATCCAAAAACAAATTTAATCTAGAAACCAACTAATTTCTTAGAGTGGAAAAATGTTGTAGCACCAGCACCTCTCTGCATAAGGCCTCCTTCATCTCACGATGCCACAACCTAGGAGTTAAATGAATAGTCGGATGTCATACTCCTCAATGAAAACCAATCAGAAGATAAACTTGAAATTCGCACAAATTAATCATATTACATAATTAAACCAGCTATTAATATTTTGCAATCCAAATTGTTACCCGAGTTTAAATAATATCCCGCCACATATTTTTTATTGGGGAAGAACACCTCACCACGTATTAAGGAAGGGACTAGGAATATGGCATCATCATCACAAATACAAGTTTCTAGGGTTTAAGAGATACACGTATGTAGTTTGTATGTATGGTTTTGCTATCTCTATCAATCATTCCTACTTGATTGGATAACCTTATTGGGTTAACTAAAATCCAAAGGGATGACGATTGGAGCGCATCAATCCGGATGTTAACATGACTCTCACATTTCTTGTCCGCATTTCTACTTTATTTTCTCGTTTAATAAAAAAGAATCATTTTGCCCATAATATCCAATCCCCATTAACATCACCTCTCATATTTTATGGAAATTAAGTTAGCTTTAAGTTCTGTTTCTTTTTTGGGTAGAAAGTTAGCTTTAAGTTTTATCCAACACAAAAATATATATATAATAAATAAATCTTACTACAAGCTATTTTATTGGTGCCGCATTGGTTGTCCTCCTCGTAATCTCAGCCATGGGTCATGGTGACCACTGTGATGTCATATCGATATCGATCTCTCCTATTTCACAAGTCACGCCATAGCCATTATCATTGCATTTCCTCTAAAACAGTAGTTTATGTTTAGCGCCCATTGCTGATCCAATAGATCGCCAAAATCGGACATATGTATATGCCGTAGGGGCTCAAGATAGGGTGCATAACTATGGGTTATGCACCCATCAATAACCAAATCTAGGGGTGTTAGTCGGTGCGGTTTCGGTTTCATCGCACCGAAATATCGGTTAACCGCAACCAAAATTGTCCCAAGATCACTAACCGAAACCGAAACCGACAGAGACTTCGGTTAACCGAAAACCGCAAACATCGGTTTCGGTTTTCCCTTGCGGTTAACCGAAACCGCAGGCTCTAGTTCACTTTCTCGGTTTTCGTTCAGAAACCGACCACCCAAAACTGAATTTCACCCACCTTGTTTAATGATTCACCCTCAATTTTGAGTGACCTGCTTTTGTTTCAGCCTCTATAATCACACACCATAAAGTCATCTAAATCAATTGAGCATAAAGCCTAAAGCAACCACACAATTCAACCACAACTCCACAACATGAAGTCTACATGTCCACAATTCAACCACAAGTCACAATGACAACAAGACACAAATAACAAGTTCATTATCTCCAAATCATCAACCTAAATGATCTGAGGATCTCGCTCCAATTCATCTAGCCCATAGTCATCATTTACTCCAAGATCTTCATCTAGCCCATAGTCATCAACCTAAGGTTCACTCTATCGAGTGCAAAGGGGATTTAGAGAGGGGTGACTTTCGAGTTCTAACTCTTAAAAATATTTGAGACTCTTGATGGAGGGTTGTTTGCAATAGGTGAGAATTGGGATGTTTGGAATTGCAACTTTGATTGGTTTTGAATCTTACAACTTTCTCCCTTAGCCAAAGTAAAAAATCATGTAGTCACACTAGTAGGCGGTTATCGGTTAGCCTCTAACCGATTAATCGGTTAGCGTATAACCACTAACCAAAATACTACTAACCGAAACCGAAATCAATAAGGAAGTAGAGGTTATCGGTTAACCACTAACCGACTTTATCGGTTCGGTTATCGGTTAAAACCGATAACCGACTAACCGTTTATCACCCCTAACCAAATCTGGACCCTTCATTTAGAAAACCCAGATCTAAGGATGGAGAATTAAATGTTATTTTTATTTTCACTAGCTTTCTTAATTGACTCATATCTTTTTCGTTTTAACTCGGATTTTAATGTTTTTTGCACAGATGGAACAAGTTCACCATGCTCTACAAAATGAGATCAATTTTCAATATTTTTTGAGGAAAAAAAATTATGGCCTCTCGGTACCAACTGCATACCATATGGTATCTTCTTCGTTTTTAATTCGTTTTTGAAAACGTTTGCACAGCAGGGACGAGTTCATCATGATCTACTCGATCTAAAAATTTCTGGGTGAACAAATTACAGGACCAAAAAATACCACACAATACCATACAATACCACCCTGGTACGGGGTGGTATTGTATGGTATCTTCTTCGTTTTTAATTCGTTTTTGAAAACGTTTGCACAGAAGGGACGAGTTCATCATGATCTATTGGATCTACAAATTTCTGGGTGAACAAATTACAGGACCAAAAAATACCACACAATACCATACTATACCACCCTGGTACGGGGTGGTATTGTGTGGTATACAATGTTAAAAGTCGTAAATTACAATTAATATACTTCTACTATCATGTATTCAACCATCCTACAGTATTAGTTTGTTCATACCACCATGGTACGTTTTTCAAAACATAGGTATGCTTTTATTTCAATACCAGTCAATACCATATGGTATAGGCTGGTAAAAAATGGCTTAATTTTTTTTGTTCGAAAAATATATTAAAGTGGATATTATTTTGAAGAGCACAATTAATCTGATCTAACTGTGCAAAAAAAAAAAAATTTTGACTTAAAATGAGCGAGAAATCGTCCGTCAAAGATTAAAGAGGAAAAAATTAAAGGCTTTCTATGAGAGAGAAGATGCTTATGTCATGCTGATGTGGACTGGTTACTCATGGTTACTCACCATAAGGTTACTGACCTGATCCATTCCCCCGTAGGGGCGAGCTACTCTCACTTCCTCTAAAAG
This sequence comes from Linum tenue, assembly GCA_946122785.1. Classification (NCBI taxonomy): domain Eukaryota; kingdom Viridiplantae; phylum Streptophyta; class Magnoliopsida; order Malpighiales; family Linaceae; genus Linum; species Linum tenue. The sequence continues at coordinate 56,873,067 of CAMGYJ010000002.1, forward strand.
AGTTGTGAGATTCACAAAGGATATTTTGTGCATGATAAAAAAATAATATATTAATTACACGTTGGAAATTAACCATCCATATTAAATACATGTTTTTCTAAAATTTAAATTCTACAATAAATACATTTATATCTCTCTCTATCTCTCTCTTCCTTTTTAGCAGCAACCCCGCTCCGAGCGACAGATTTTTCTCCGTTGAAATCCTTCCGGCAGACTTCCTCCGACGAAATCTCTCCGGCAGACTATCTCCTACAACCTGAAAAAAGTACCAGTGCATTAAAAAAATGTATCAATCCATTAGTCTAGTGGTAGTGATTTTTTGAGTGGTATGCCAGTACAGCGGTACCCCTACCATCCTGTAGCATGATAGTGGTACGCTACCACGAGCAGCTCCCAGATGGCAGATGGTAGTGGTACCAAATGGAGTGGTATGCTACCACTACCACAGATGATAGTGGTAGCGCACTACTCCATCTGGTACCAGATAAAAATTACTACCACTAGAAAAAAAAAACTAGATATGAAAATCCAAAAATCACAGATTTGAAAAACGAAGGGGAAGAGAGGAAGAGTAGTGGCAGAGGAACCCGTACCGGAAGATGCGAGCAGAGGAGGCGACGACGGTGGTGACAGAGGAGGCCGGAGGCAGAGAGCTGGCAACAGTAGTGGGTAGAGAGAGGTGGAGGATTGCGGAGGCGGCGGCGGTAGAGAGCTCGACGGAGGGTTACAGGATGGTGGCGGTGGAGGGAGGCGGCGGCGGTGTCGTCTGCTGGAGAGAGGAAGGAGGAAGAGAGGGACGAGTTAGGTTTATTATTATTATTATTATTATTATTATTATTTATATGGGAGGCAGAATGATTGGTTGTAGTAATATTTTTCCCTTCCAAAAATACTCTTCATTTGGTCTTAACCACAATTTGAAAAAGAGAAGAAAATGACAAGAGAGAGAGAGAGAGCGCGCGTATCCAATGGCTAGAAAATGGGTTGTGACACTCATAAACCCCTACTGTATCCCATCCCATATATAGTATCACACTTGGGCTGACCCATCTGTATCGACCCCAGTACAATATCGGATGGTGAGGATCTTGTTTTCTCAAACCAGGCCTATTAGATTTGGCTGTGGGTTTGGGGTTGTGGACATCAGAAGTTCCTGACCCAACCCGACCATAATACAATTACCGATCAAGTGAGAATTGCATTATGCTACAATCATCGAAAATAAAGGCAATTAATACAAGGCTTTTGAGGAGGATATCGAAAAGAAAATTCGTGCAGGGTTGGCTCAAAATGAAAGATATCGTACTAATAGAACTATCCGGTTTTACCAAGTGATATCAGAGCTTTGTTTTACCAAGTTTGGATTTGGGGGCGCTTGACGTTTGTTTGTTGGGCTCTCATTTTGTGGCCTCAAAATTTGAGATATGCGTTTGTTTGGAAGATCAAGGGCGATTTTGGTCTGTCTGGTTGATCAAGGAGATATGCATTTCGAAAATCATTGTGTCAAGCAAAGTTTTCGATCCAAGGTGTCTGGTGGATCAAAATAATATCTTAGGAGAGGACACAACGTTTGCGGTCCTTGTCTTGAGTGGAAGATTGTTATGTTATGGTACAATCCAAGTATCATAACGAAAATACAAAGGAAGGGTCTTTGTATATTAGTGTCCACCTAGCCCAATTAGTACGAGCTTTTTTAAGGAGGATATCCAAAAGTAGATATGTGCGGACTTGTCTCAAAGCAGACAATATCATACTAATGGAGCTACCCAGTTTCATCAAATGGTATCAAAGTCTGGTTTGGTGTTCCAGTTTCAGGGAGGTGGACGTTGGTTCGGTGGATCCTCTTTCAATGGCCTTGGAATTGGGGATATGCATATGATTGGGAGATCAAAGGGAAATTCGCGTCGTAAGGCAGGTCAACATAATCGCTGATGGGAGGACACGATGTTTGTGGTTCTTGTCTTGAGGGAAGGTTAAACCACTTGTTGCAACCAGGTAACTCCATTAGTACGATATTGTATGCTTTGAGCTAAACCAACACGAAAATATTTTTGGATATACTCTCCAAAATTTATATTACTAATTAGGTTTGGTGGACACTAATATATACGATCACTTTTCTTAAATTTTTGATGTGGTACTTAATTGTCCCATATCTCTTCAGTGTTGGGTTTGAGAGAGATTGACCTTCGATTTAGTCTCATTTGTGTTGGAGTCTACATGACTTGTTACAAGAAATGCTTATGTTGAAGATTTTTATACATAAAACGATGAATTGATCAAACCAATTGGTTAAATAGTGACAACAAAAACAACTAATTTGTTAACGTGAAAGAACTGCACTTTAACATTTTTCTTTCATAATTTAAAAAAAAAATAAAGAATTACATGTTGCTCTTTTGATTTTCTTTTCTAGTTGTATATCAGAATGGAATTTGTTCAATCTTTTTCTAATCAATAAAATTATCTTTCGTAATAAAAAACTGCACCAACTTACCTAGAAATTTGGGTTAAAGTGAGTAAATTTTGTGTTATGAATGTGCTTTAGTTCAAGGTGGGCTTTGACGCATTGTAACTTTTTCACCGATGCACAGATGAGCCCGTAAATTTGGGGTAAGCCCATTAGGAGGAGAAAAGGCCAGCGAGCCCAGGAGAAGTATTCTCTGGGCTTCATTGTACTTGTTTTATTAAGTTAGGATGGGCTTGAAGTTCTCTGGTCAGAAATGGCATTTGGCAAACCAAAATTGGCTTAAGCCCACAATACAGCTAACTCGGCCTTGTATCGTTGGTTTTATGGGGCAAAGTATCATTGGGTATAGGCCATATAGCATGATGATGTTTTTTTTGATAACCCAGGGAACCTCAGCCCCACGTGCCGCTTGAGCGACAGCGGGGCCATAGCATGATGATGTTGGGTTGTTAATATAGGTGTCAAAACATGACCCGACCCGAGTAACCCGCCCAACCAACCCGATCCGCGAACCGCCCGCAACCCGATTTGACTAAAAGTCAAAGACCCGCAACCCGCCCGACCCGCAACCCGCTTGACCCGCAACCCGCTTAACCCGCAACCCGCTTGACCCGCAACCCACTTAACCCGAACCCGATTGACCCGCAACCCGCTTGACCCGCAACCCGCTAGACCCGTAACCCGACTAACCCGAACCCGATGAACCCAACCCGAACCCGCCCGATTGGCACGAATAATACTACATAATATATTTTTGTGCATAAATATTATATGTAGATAATATATATATAAAGTTTATGTGACTTGCCCTATTATTTTTTCATCTTTCCCACCGAGAACAAAGGTTTACTTTGTGTTGACAAATAAAAACTGTCATTTAATTGAATCACATAATAGTCTCACTATCTCGGTAGATAAGTAGAAATCCTAGGAGGGTTGTCAACATTTTTTTCATTTGGTTGATGTGTATAAATAATATATATAGATAACACATACATATGAAAAACATGATTGACTTAATTAAGCCAATCATATATCAATACCTAATAATTACAACATTTTTTCTTCCACACATTAAATAACTGGTCACATAACATTGTCAAAATATTAACCTAGCATACGAAGATTCATAATAGTACATAAGTCATAACTCATACCCTAGCCCCAATAATAAGAAGATACATAATAGTTTGCTTACTAAATTCTACCATATAAAAAATAGTAGGATACAAATACATAACTAACATTGTCACATCTTACATACCAACAAAATAGGTTCACAAATTAAAATGGCAATTCACTTGGCGATCAATCAACAAGCTTAACTTCTTCTCCATCATATTCTGCATCTTCATTATCCTCATCTGTACAATTAGTCATTGAAAGTAAAAACATCATTGTAAGTAAACTCTCACCTACTTTAATAAACACAAAAAAAATAGAAATTTTCTTACCCATTTTATATCCATGCATCCAATTACGAGTTGTCACAACAGCTTCAAGGGTATCAGACAAAATGGAAGTCCTCCATTTGGATAATATTCTACCTCCCAAACTAAAAGACGACTCGGAAGCAACTGATGAAATTGGAATAGAAAGCACATCTTTTGCCATCCGAGAGAGTTGAGGATATCGAAATTGATGATCCTTCCAATATTGCAATACTTCAAAAGGAAGCAATGTAGGAACCCCATCAATGTCTGCATAAGCAGGAATTAAAGGATCCGCCAAATATAACTCCAACTCGGATCTAGTTGATGTGTTCTGATTGATATTGGAAGCATAGAAACCCTGAAAATAAACATATCATCAATAATCAGACATAAGATCGAAAGAAGTATAAACAACAAGATGACTCAAAAGGTAATTAGAATACTTACAGCAGTGTGGCTATCCAAAGGAATGCTCGGAGAAGCCATATGCACCACATTTTGACTAGGTAAAGTGGACGATTGAGTTTTGTACTCCTTAAAGAGCATCTCCAAATCATCCATAATAGCCTTCGGCTTTGAAGTGTACTCTTCGCCCAACTTTTCATAGCAAAATTTGACAAATGCAAGCTTGTAACGAGGATCCAAAATGACACCAAAAGCAAGCACTAAGTTGTAGTCTTTCCAATATTTCAAGAACTTGGACATCATTGTGTTTCCCATACCTCTCATATCATCATCAAAACTTATACAAAGATTCTTCAGCTCAAGATGGATCTTCCAAACATTCTCGAAAAACAAGTTACTTGTTGGGTACTTGTTGCATCTTCATGATATCAGATTTATGTGTGTTCCTTGAAATTGGTTTAGCATTACTGTTTAGGTAATGATGCACCTCTCTATTTCCAATATGCTCAACACATCTAAAAACATAATCATGCATAATTGTTGCTGATGCTAGCTTGTCACGAAAGCCTTCCTGAGTTATCTTATTGTGACCACAACTATCACATGTGTTAGGCCCATGTGAATGACTTGCATCCGAGTTCAAATTAGAAGATAGGAGTTTCTTACAGCTTTTAACGTGACGCCACAGAGTTGATGTGCCATCTCTTGCACCTGCCTTATATATCTTGCCGCAAGTGTTGCATTTTCCTTTCTTAACAACGACTCCCTCATCATCAACAGAGTCGAACAATTCGACATCATCCCACACATCTGATCTACGACGGGAATTAGCCTTCGGTTTAGGAATTGAAACTGGACTAGAGCTACCAGCAACACTCTCTCTCTCTGAGTTATTTGCATCCATTTCTGCAGATTCAACATATATATTAATAACCAGTGAAACACAACAGAGAAATATAAACCATTTCTGCAGATTCAAGATGCTTCCCTTTGCGTCCATTTCTGAGTTATTTGCAATTGCCAAAACATTAATAACCATTAATTTGCGTCCATTTCCCTTTGCGTCTAGTTCTATCTCTATTACTCATTAGTGTACAAGCTAAAGCCAAAACATAGTATGTTGAGAGACGAACAAGAGTAACCTGAAATTCAATCAATCAACCGGCCAAAATCGGAAAGTTGCGAAGCACGTCTGTGTGAACGGCGGCCGGCGGCGGAGGAGAAAGCGGTGGCCGTGTTCAAGGAGAACAGGTGAGGATCGACGGCGGAGATGATCTAGCGGCAGCAACGGCGGCGGCGTAGGACTGTAGGTGAGGGGCTTCTACTCGGCGCAGGTGAGGATCGACAGCGGAGACGATCTAGCGGCAGCAGCAGTGTCGTCTTCTCGGCGCAGCCGCGCAGGTCGGCAAGAAACGAAAGTGAGAATATTGGATGATAGACGAGACTCGAGAGGTTAGGGTATTAGGGATTCGTTTTAATTTTCTGGTCTCTCTGCCTTTCAGTGAACAAAGTAACAACAAGTTCGAATTGTACCAAAAAAATTGCGTGGACTAGTTGGCTTCAGTGATGGTCTTTCCAACTCAAGGTACATGGTTCAAAGCATGGCAAAGGCATATTTTTTTAACATGTTTTTGCTAACTGAATTTTAAAATAAAAAGTTAGATTGTAATTAATGGTTCACAACTTAGTAAGATCATCCTTAAAATTTATTTTATGTCAACGTATACATAAAATTCACTTAATGTATAGCATAGTTAGTAAAATACGGTACGGGAAAGTTACGTATAAAATACTTACGGGTATTATACTTTTCTAAATAACTGAATACAAAATTGACTTAACTAACATTCTTTACATATCATACGTTATAGTTTATACTTTATACCAACAATTTCATAACACATAACTATAGTTCATGGTTTAAGGTTAGTGTATAGGGTATACGGTAGTGGACTCGTGGTTTAGAGTTTGGAGTCATATGACGTATGTTCTTCTCAATAACCGAATATAAAATTGACTCAACTTACAGTCTTCACATAACATACGTTATAGCTTATACTAACAATTTCATAACATATAACTATAGTATAGGGTATAGGGTATAGGGTTAGGGTATAGGGTTAGGGTATAGGGTTAGGGTTTAGGGTTAGGGTATAGGGTTAGGGTTTAGGGTTTATTCATGTTATGCTTTATGTTGGATATTTTGATTTTTATAGTTTATTAATTAATTTGATTTTAACAATTAGTTTAACTTGTGAATGTACATCTTAAATATATCATATTCAAATGACATTCCGACCAACGAATCGAACAACAAACTAGTTAATCGGTATAAAATTTATCATCTATAATAATAAATATCAAAGAAAGGAAGAACTAGATGTTTATGGAAATTTTTTGAATGCAAAATTCAAAACCCCCCCAAATCTTTGCTCAAAAATTCCCTTGCAAACCCATTTTTTTTTAAAATTCCCTCTCATAAACCCCCTTCCCCCAATATTTGATCAAAAATTGAAAATTCCCTCCCACCTCCCCCAATATTTGATCCAAAATTGAAATTCCCCCCATCCCAACCTAGTTTTCCGTGAAAAAAAAAAATTATTATTAACAATATATATATAAATCCCCCCATCTCAGTTTAAAATAAATCCCCCTCGTTAATAATAAAAAAGACGCAATAGACATTCGGGGTTGGCGGGCTTCCAAAATTTTTTCGCTCCAACTTTTTCTTAAACTTTTTCAGTTTCTTTTTTGTTTGCATTTTTTGAGTTTTTTTATTACTTTACCAATAACTAGGAGTCTAGGACCATTCCCTTTCCCATCTACCTTATCTCCACTCTCCAGTTCTCCACAACCACAACAATGGATCTCGCAGTAGAGCAAAACCCCCTTTAGGAGTCACCGTCCATGCCCACACCTTTTCGATGATCGCCGTCCGTTTACCCAGTCTTTTTCGATGACTGCTTTCCGCCCCTTCTTCAATTCATAACCATTCAACCATTCGATCTGTGACTACCTCCTTTGGACGAGAAAGCCAACAATCGCAGCCATTGTTCCCACAGCAGCGCTTCTGTCGAACCAGTTCCGCTTTTACATCAACAACAGCATATCTCAAGTAAGCCTATCGAAGCTCTAATTTCCTTGTTCGAGAAAGTAAATTTACTATTTTTTCCCCTTACAGAGGTTCGCTCTTCCGCTCGCAAAGATCTAGTTTCAGCGTATTCCAACCAACTTTTCCCTTCTAGACCTGCAACTTTCTAGCTTACTTTTGACACTCTTTACTCCACTTTTCTGTTGAGCTAGTGGGATTTGTATCTTCCTTTGAGATTGTCTCTGGGCAGGGGAAATATTTAGGGGGTTCAAAGTTAGCTTGATTTTAGGTTATAGGAACAGTCAAAGATATTATGATTCAGATGTCCAATTTACATCTCCTGTGGATGCAACTCCATATTGCCTCCTACTAATAAGATACTTAAGTTTAACACGCTTTATGAGGTTATCAACTGATATTTGAGGTCCATGGTTACCCAATCTAAGTCCGGCTGTCGCCCCATTTGAGAATGAGATGTTCATTCTATACACTCAGTCTGAGTGGATCCTATAACTAGCTAGGCCAATAAGGGAGAATGTTGCTTATGAGTATTCAGTCAAAGTGTTTTCCCTTAAATTGATTTGGCTTGTGTTGTTTGAATCAAGGAAAGTAATTGTATAGTATGTGTAATTGAATTTGAGATTGAGGCCTTAATTGGGCCCTCCATTTTCCAGAGTGCTGCGATTGGAATAAGAGAAGCATCCATAGTGGCGTTTACTCGATAAGGTTGAAGTATGTACTATCATTCCTTAACTGTTGGGTTGTTTCGGATTAGCCTTATAACCAAGTGAAGTAGTTTAATATGCGAGCGGGTAAATATTTGCTTTGTATATATACGTTGGCACATTTCAGTTGATTTGTAGTGAGGAGATGTGATTGCCTGATCAGGGTGCTCTCCTAAGTAAACCTATTTAAGATCTACATTTTTAAAACTAAAAGACACAGGACTTGATTTGTTTCACTTCATATCCAAGAGGAGTAGGATTCAACCAAAAGTTAGAAATAACTGTCAACGTCCTATTTCCTTCTTAGTCCTGATCCAGAAAGTACCAATATGATTTCCCCACTTATATGAAATCAATTAGGACAATTGTAGAAGTGTCAATTATGGGAAAGAATAGAAATAGTGAACAATAGAAGTCAAGGCAACCAGACTAAACTAAAATAACTCACCACTACTTTTGCTCTGGTTATGGACTTTTTCGTTTCTTTTTTCCAGAAGCAATGGACGCCAGGGCTAGAAGAAGCAAAATTTGGGAGAATTTCACTCAAGTTGAATCAGAGGGGGAGGTCAAGCTTCAATGCAACCATTGCATGAAGGTTATTGGATGCTATCCTAATAAGAATGGGACAGTTTCACTATGGAGGCATATTAAGATGTGCAGTAAGAGAAATCTTCAAGATTAATGGAGCCTTATGTACTTTTCTGTATTTCATTCTATTATATTTGGTTAAACATCATGTAATGGTCTTAACTATCAAGACTCAAGAGATTGTTTCATAGGTTTATGATCAAGCAAGGTATCAGCTTTTTAATTTCTTATATTAGTTTTGTAACTTTAATGAATCCTCTGCAAAATCAAACTTGTTTATGATATATTCAAGCAAAATCTAGTCACTCATTTGTTTAATAATGTATCTTCATGTTCTTTTCATTGCAATATGGTGATCGGTGAGTTTGTTTAAAATTAGTGTAGTAGCTAATTATAAAAAAAACTCGATGGTTTGGACCGAACAACCCGCAACCCGACCTGTTGTAACCCGCAATCCGATCAACCCGAACCCGATTGAACCGCAACCCGATCAACCTGTAACCCGATTGATCCGCAACCCGATCAACCCGAACCCGATCAACCCGCAACCCGATCAACCCGCAACCCGATCAACCCGAACCCGCTTGACCCGCAACCCGCTTGACCCGCAACCCGCTTAACCCGCAACCCGACTGAACCCGACCCGAACCCGCCCGAACCCGCCCGATTGACACCTATAGTTGTTAACTTGTTATCGTTAGCGATGGCGTGATCGCAATGGCAATGGCAATGGGGTGGATAGGTATTTCTTTTTCGGTGGGAGGTAGGTACTTCAATATCTATATTCGTCTTTTGGTGTGGGGTCAATATTTTCAGAACTGAATCGGATTATAAACCGGTATGACGAGTGGTTCACACTTTACTTGTTTAACCAGTATTAAGCCATTAAAAACCGTTAATGAACCAGTGCATCACAAATACTAATTTTATAACTAACATATCATTACACTAAAAAGTAAAAATCATAATTCTACACATTCAGGAGATTGTAGAGAATTAAATTAGGGCAATTTAATTAATAATTCCATACATAAGGGTGGAGAATTGGAAAGTGATTAAAATCGAGAGAAATTAAGATTTTTTACTTTTGATTATTAAATTGGAGCCATTAATTTGATGTGGAAAGTGAGATTGGAAAATGAAAATGAACTAAATTGGGCCATTAATTTGCTGTAGTTCTTTCTTTTCTTGTATACACGTCGAGCTCCTTGATTGGGGCAATTATTTTAAATTTTGTTTGCTTGATGGGTGAGAAACCGAGAATGGGACTGCTGAATGCTTGGAATTGATCGGTCGGTTCAATCGATTCGAATGGTTAGCCATTCAAAACACTAGTCAGCCGGCTGACCCATTCTTTTGCACTAATTAGAGCCGAGCTTGCGGTCGGGTTCCGATTTTACCGATCTAACCTACCATTTCAACCCAATTTTAATAACATTAGGTAAGGTGATCTACCCTTGTATGTTATTTGAAAAAAAAAAACATCTTTATTTAACTATTTTTCATGAAAACAATGTATAAATGAGTCTATACTAATATTAATAGCTAAATGAAACGACCACTCCCATTCACAAGTCAATGTATCGAGAGTGACTTGCGATAATTTGGGAAATGGTATCAGAATTATTTTCTGCCGGCCTAGTTATATTACGAAAACAGCGGAAATTTTTTCCTCGTTTCAGAAAACAACCCAACCCACAAATGGACTAAGGGGTCGTTTGGATGGGTTTATTGTCAATGTGGTATTTGTAGAGTCAAATAACTCATTTATTGCTCATGTGGTATTCCAGTGTTATTTTAGTGGCAATTGAAATAAAGTATCTCGTTTGGTTGAACCATGCAAATGTGGTATTTGACATGTGGTATTTGGTAAAAGCAGAGTGATAAAACGAGTTATTTCGAAATAACACATGAGTATAAGTTATTTCAAATAACTCGTTTTGAGTTATTTGTAAATAACTCACTGTCCAAATAACTCATTTCACTAAAACGCTGCCAAACGAGTTATTTGCGTCCAAATAACTCATTGTGAGTTATTTGAACCCAAATAACTCATACAAATACTCCATCCAAACGACCCCTAAGAATAAGTGGGCTCTATATAATAACTTTTATATGTCTGATCCATTATCCGGGTATTACTTCGACAAGGGACATTGTAGTTGGGCCTCAACTAGCTATGCTGGCCCAAAGATACTTATCTCGAATAAAGAAATGAGTTTGGAATAATAATCCCAAAACAAAAGTCAATACTACGGTGCCGCTATAAAAGGGCGAAATTTGGCAGCAAGCTGGGTTGCCGCCAGCAGCAGCAGCCAACCCACGTGGAGCCTTTTGATTGGCTCAATATTTATTCTTTTCAATTTTTTAATGGCTAACCTAAATTGCTTGATTGGAAGGGACGGAACGGAATGCAGTTTCCGCTATTATCATTCTGCTTCTCCACTTTAATGAGAACATATATATCAAATAATAGAGTTTGGGATGCTTTACGAACATAATTGTAAATAAATTGAGTCTAGCATAAATAAATAAATAAATCATTCACAAGTAATGGTACCAATCAAATTATAATCTGTGTACTTCTTCCCATTAATGACAAAAATATTTCTAAGAAAATAGTTTTTGAAATGCATTAATCTTACTAAGATACTTGAGAAAAAATAAATGTTGTCACTCTTCTACACCGTGTAGATCAGAATTTGTCATAGCATCCTGCAAATTTAACAAAGACCATAGTTATGTTAGATTCTAAATTTTCTAAAAGAAGTGATCAAAATAAATAATATTTGGATCGTCTTCATACCTGTAACAATTGTGTGAATGATATATTGCTTAAAGAAATAGCAGAATCAATGTTTTCTCCGACTGGATTGATAATTGAATTCTGTGATTGGTGCCCAATCACCATCTGAAATTATAATAATTGTTACAATGATAAGATACTCTCACTTAGCTTTTGATAAAACATAAAACAAAATACTAGCATTCTAATTTAGATGACAAAATATGCAAAGCAAAACCTGATTATTTTGTTCTAGCACTTCAGTACTACTTCCACCTTGTTGAGAAGAACTAGCTTTGAGCTTCTTACCCTATATATAATAAGATTTTAAAAATGAATAATATAAGAAGATAGTATAATAGTTTTATCTTATAAAACATACACAAAGGAGAAAAAAGAACCTGTAATTTTGATTGAACCTTGTGACTTTTTCCTCGCTCTAATGCACCTTTCATTCTTCCTTTAGGTCGTCCAACCGTAGCTTTTGACTTTACTCCAACTACATTTGGATAATCTTGTTCATGATTAGAGCATAATACCTCTTCAGAAGTTCCAGCATGTGAATTTTTTTTCATTTCCTGCAAATTCTTCAGCAAATTTGAAAAAACTCCACTTGCATGCTCATACATTCTGTCGCTCTCAGCTGCCAGTGTGGATATCTCTCGAAAATTATAATGCAGATCAAAGTAACGCTTCCCAATGAGTTTCTCAGAACTTCCCTGCACTCGACTTGAACTGCTGATATATCCATCTTTCGCATCCTTTGTCCATCTTTTTTATATATATTGCCTTGGGATTTGCTTTATATTTTTCTGGTCAAGAGCTTTTAGGGCATGAGAACACAAAATACCCACAAACTCAAACTTCATGCAACTACATTCAACTCTTTGAAGCGAAGACTCAAATTGGACACGATGTCCTGCACCTCTACCCGCATATCTCACTTGATATTCTGCTTTACCTTCAGATTTGCTGATCTTTACAATCATACAATCCCAAGCTTTGAGATATTCTTCTTCAAACATTTTAAACACTTTAGGAGTGTACACCTCTGATGCGTGCCTTAACATCTCAACATCGGCTTTTAATGCAGGGCTTGTGTTCCTCATTTTGAACTCTGCAAGTAGTTCTTGGTACCTTCTGTCTTCTACTAATTCATCATAATGATCAAAAAAGTATACCATATTGTGTTTTGGCTTCAGATACTTCTTTAACACACTATTCATTGATTCACTACGTTGTGTACTCTTCATATCAGCAGTAAACATATGACGCCCATAAACCATAGCCCACTTTTCTTTTACTGAGAATATCCCTTGCAACCATTCATTATTTTCCAAATCATACTTTTTAAGCATAGCATCCCAACCTTTATACCATTCATCTTCATCTTCATAGTCATATACACATGAACTAAAATCACTAGCAAATTGGTCGGATGCATGAAACACATGGCTTAAGTGTTTAGCAGCATTCTGATAAATATGCCAAACACATAAACGATGATGAGTTTCAGTAAATACCTCTTCAATTGCTTTGGCCATAGCAGCTGATTGATCTGTCAATATGGTTTTGGGTTGTTTTCCAGCCATTGCACCCAAAAATGCTTCAAACAACCACTTGAAGGAGGATATTGTTTCATCATAAAGTAATGCTGCCCCAAAGATCACTGTCTGCTTCAGATGATTGACTCCCACAAATGGAGCAAACGGTCGACCATACTCATTAGTTCTATATGTTGTATCAAAACATATAACATCGCCGAAGTACTTGTAATCAATTATTGACCTGCCATCAGCCCAGAACATATTCAGAACAAGATCATCATCATCAAGCTGCAATGAGTAAACAAACGATGGATCCTCTGATTGTGCTTTACGAAAATAATCCATAATTGATTGACCATCTCCTTTAATCATTGTAGCTCGTCTTTGTGCAGCAATATAGTTTTTGTAGTCTGAATCCAAAAATCCATTATTTTCACGACCTCCATTCTGTATTGCTAGTAAATCGATAGTTGCCTTAATTGGCTACCCAGCTCTCTCAGCATCATTTGCAATAGCTTTTTGAGCAAAACTTATCTTTCTGTTGGATCTCAGCATGTGCTTCATTGGAGTGGGAGCAAGGTCATGATTATGATTTGCTTCAAATGAAACAATCTCCAGCAAGCCATCCTTTTTCAGTTGACAAGTCATTTGTGCTAAACAACCGATTCTTGTAACTGGTCGCTCAAAAGCCACATTCTCACGCCTTTTATCGAAACCCTTTTTGCCTTCTTTAGAACAACAAAATGTTCTTCTTTTCACGTGACCAGCTCGCGTTCGCTTGACGTAACGCTTCTTTACACTGAAACCAATACTGTGGGCATATGCTTTATAAAATTCATAAGCACTATCATCGCCATCGAACTTCATGCCTATACATGGCACTTCGCTTCTTTCAGTCATATTATCTGCACCTCGTGTTCTGGGACTCGTATGATCCGTACCTAGAAGATAGAACATAACATCAAATTTGTAAGGCTATAAGAGCTAATGGTAACACAAAATATTGAATGATCACCATTATCAAAGCAACCCATGAATACATGAAAAATAGTACTCAATTAACATAATTCCACTGCATTCGTATCAAAATTGAAAGCATACAGTGGATTTATAGGAACAAATAGCTAAAATAATTCCTCAACAACAGTAACTTTACAAAGATCAACTAGATAAAAGCTAGCGTAAACCTAATTAGAAGGAAAAGAAGAACCTGTTGCCGATGACATTGTTCAAAATAAACCCAACAGTGAGAGGATGATTCTTTTCGTTGAGAGGGAGTTGCTGCGGCTTGGAGTAAATCAGAGGGGAAAGAAATATAATAAAGCTTTTATGTGAAAAAATCTAACGGAAGAAATTAAACCTAAAACCAAAAGTTAATTATATACAAAAAAAAATGCAAGTCTCCGCTTCCATCTTGGAAAAAGTGAAGGGAAAAGGAGTTAACGGAACGGAATGTGACCATTTTTAGGTTAGCCATTAAAAAAATTGAAAAGAATAAATATTTAGCCAATCAAAAGGCTCCACGTGGGTTGGCTGCTACTGCGAGCGGCAACCCAGCCTGCTGCCAAATTTCGCCCGCTATAAAAAGTGTATTATCGGTGTCGTTGTCTCTGATTAGTCCACATCAGCAATGACATGGCACTGCTTAGTTATTTACAAGCCCAACCTGTTGGCCCATGAACCGGTCGGAATTGCTATTGGCCAAGAATTTGGTTTCCTGACTTTTTGGATCTGTTATCGGTTTTTATTATTTATTTTCTTATCAGTTAATTTAAAGTTCATGTAACACCCGATCCTTTCTTATATTTGAAAATCCTAAACTACCCTCCATGACTTAGTAATCGACTAACGATATATTCAAACTAAACTAAACCCTAGAGCAAATCCTAGCACTAGCGGCGGATAAAAAGCCCTAGATCACACCATTGTTCTTCTCGTAAACACCCTCCGCCGATCATCAAAGCTCGATCAGCGAAATATCTGGTAGTGGAGAAGGGATCGAAGGGAGCATGTGAAAGAGAGAACTTGACCATCAGCAGCCTTGTCGAGCTTTCGGTGTTGACAGCGCTATGGCAAACATAGTTTGTCGAAGGTGAAGAAGCTCACGACCAAGACGGCGTGCGTAGAATGCTGGTATCAAGTACATGACGTACGGGTAGGAGATGATGGTGCCGCTGCCGCACGATGGCCCAACACGAGGTTCGAATTCAGACGGGACGATGGAGTTAAGGACCTGGACCTTCCCTTTCTCTTCAAATTATGAAATGATCTTGCTGGGGAAAATAGGTGGAACCTTCTGCGTATGCATGCATGGATGGATGGAATTTTTATGTGTGGGAAAATCCAAAGCAAATGTTGGTTGGTTCAGGTTCATTGTTCTAAGAAATTAGGGTGCGTCAATGATGGTGTCAATAAGTCAAGGGAAATTTAACTATAGTGAATAATTGATGGAAGGCTGGGTACGATTGGTGCATGATAATTGGCAATGCATGATTCTATGTTGATGTGGAACAAAGTCGAACAAATGCTACGGGATGCTCCGCAACAACTTTTGGGGATATCAAGAACAAGAAGTATTGGCGGGTGTCAATATTGAGTGGGGGCTGGATCAAACTTAGTCAGGATATCCGATAAAGTCAATCATTTGAGAATTAAGGTGCGTGGTTAAAGGGGGCTAGAGTAGTTTTCGTTATCAGTCTATGTATTTAAGTTCATATTATGCATTTCAGTTCTTGCCTTATGTTTATGATATTCCTTTATGCTTTTGTGTTATGTTAAATTATTACGTTCAACCTTTACTATAAATATGCATAGCATCATGAAGCATAAGTAAACTAAGTTATGAATCAAGCAAATACAAGTTCAATTCTAAGCTAATCCAAGTGTGAGTTAATAAGCTTATATCTTCCCATTGTGCGGGAGATCATCTAAGTAAGCTCAAACTTCTCAAGTCAAGTAAGCAAGTACAAGATTATGTCTTTCCCGTGGGATCCCGTGGTTATCCACGCGCCTTCGAGTATGCCTCCCTTAAACCCATATAAAGTCACCTCCATCTAGGCTATCGTATTTGGGGCATTAAGCTCGTAGCTCATTTCAATGGATACTATCCACCATCCACACCGAGGTTTTATCCCGGGTTCTATCTAGGAAGGCTACTTATAGCAGGGGTTTGGTCGTCTCGACCACCATAGGTCCCTATTCATACATCTATCTTGATTTGCTTGATGACGCATACCCGTCTAACCCTAGAACTCCATACCCTAGAAACGTAAAGTATGCTAATAGAGAAGATTAGGGCGACTTACCCAAACACAATCAAAGATAGAATAGCAATAGAATCAACTAGATAAACACATTCATTCATTCAAACCCTAAAATAACCATACATACATAGTAAACCCTAAAACTAGGGTTTGAGGTTTAGAACCCCTAGTACCTTAGAGGACTACTCCATAAAGGAGGGAAGAAGATAGATAGAAAAAATTGAAGAAGACTTGAGGTTGAGGAAGATGCCTCCTCTCTTCTTGCTCCTTCTCCTTCCTTCAGCTTCTCTCACTCTCTCTAAACCCAGAATTCTTCTCTCAAAATCAACTCCTCTAAAAGGGTGAAATGAGTCTCCTATTTATAGGCAATCAGAGGACGAACAAGTTCGCGGCCAGAAGGACATAGATTGCGGGCGGGATCTTCAGAGGAGGTCGTGCTGGCCTTCGTGATTGAGGAGATCGTGGGTTGACTTTGACTGGGTAAACTCTCTGTTTCTCCTCGGCTCCTTCTTAGCGAATTTCGCGCTTTGAGCCCTCCAATTCGTGGTCGGGATCTTGGGCTACTAGGCCGTGATCTTCAGCTTGTTTTCGCGGTCTAAGATCTCGGCCATGATCTTTACTTCTAGGCCACGATCTCCAGTCTTCTGCCCCCTTGCTACACTTGTGGCCTTGTTTTGTACCTAATTTGCATATATCGTCTTACACACCCTAAAATTACATCCCATTTAAATAGGAACGGAATAGAGATGCAATTGACGATCTTCTTTCCATCCAACTCGCTGCTAAATTATAAAACAATTAATTGATCTGATTAAAGTGGGTTGAATCGATGGTGATGCATTTTGGTTCTTAGAGTTAAATGAACCCAACTAAACTCGGTGTTGTCGAAATTTCAGTCGAGAGTGTCGGGGTGATTACCAGGTGACCATTTCGTAACTAAATAAAACTTTGAGGGTCTTTTTAAATTTTTTTGTTTGCTTTTGTTTCTTTAACTCTTCCCAGCCACACAAACTTCTTCTTTCCTCTCCTATCTTATCCCTTCATTTCTATCTTCCACTCTTCCTCTTTCTCCATTTGTGGGGATCTACTTTCTCTCTCCACAAACAAGGAAGAAGGAGTCAGAAGGCGAATAAGAAGTGGTTTTATTCTACGTTTCTCCGGATGGCGGACGAGCGGATAGAGACAGTAAGCTCTTGAAGCAGAAGCGAGGGCACAAATGCCCAACGGAGTCGCAAATTTATTTTCCCCTACTCCAACTTTCCCGAACATCAGATCCTTCCTACTTCTTCTACTTCCGGACCAGTTCGAGCCGACCACTAGTGATCACAAATTCACTGTAAACCTAATGTCCTTCCGATCAACAACAAATAACCCAAAACCCGTTGCTCGCCCTTGAACTACTTGGTCACATCTAACACCAGTACTTACTCTTTCAGTCTCTCATGCAGTTCCTTATTCTTTGTGCGATTGTTTTGTCATGCCCAGGTCTCAATCCAGTTCCATGTTGCATGCCTCCTCTAATTCGCTGTAGGCAAACCTTGCTGCATAATGGACAACAGAAGAAATAATTGCATGTCTCTGCAAATTTTAATGTAATCTGCATCTCATAGCTCTTCAAGATGAAGCTCTTAATGTAGTCCTTATAGTTGGTGCCTTTTTCTAGGATCTCAATTCACCTGTTTATGGTTTCTTAATGTTTTGTGGTTTTATTTGTTGATTGGTTCTCTCTTTCAAATGTTGCATTTTACAGCTTGGGAACAAGTTAGGAAGAGGACACGAGTGTCCAGGGATAGCACAATTATGCCAAACCAACTTCATGGGATGCAATGAAAAGTTTTATGATATCATTGCACATGGAGTATTTGACATTTTGCAGGCATGTACTATTCCCTATATAACTGTGATAATAATAAGGGTATCTATGCATATAGAACTGTATGCAGATTTCTACATGACAAAAGGTTTCAACTTTATTATGTCTCATGGCATGTATCAGAAGTTTGCCCATTCAGTTTATATTATTGATTAATGAAGCTCCAATGTTGTAAGCTTTAGCATAAACTATAGTTGAAGTAACAATGAAAAAGATAGGCTTAACATTATTATGCAGCAAGGGTTGTTTGCTTCATTAATTTACATGTTTCTTTTCTTTTATGACCTACTATTATATAATGCGACACATATCACAAATAACCGGCCATCGCGAAGCGCAGACTTTCGTTACTAGTACTCTTTAAAGTTTAAACCCTCTTCAGCTTGCTCTCGTTGGGCCACTTATGCAAGCTTAAGTCTTCAGTAAGCTTAGCATAATTGAGCCCATCAAAAAGAAACAAAAGAAAGAATTGATTCCCAAAAAATGTCATTGTTGTTATGAAAATATTATTATTATTATGGATGACCAACATTAGATGCTCCATGGTATGTTACAAGTTCTATGTAACTCATCTCCTTATATTTATTCTCCATATGACACATTAGTTGCACAATTGGGTGTTACATGTAACCTCCCACCCCATTTCTATTTCATATTCATTCTCACATTCATGTATATTGATTGTAAGAATGTAGAGGTTATGTGATGTGTGCCTATAAATAGATGGTCTCCTTGTACTAAGGAACACATGAATAAGAAAGCTCTATTCCCCTTCTCTTCTTGTGTCTCTACTCTTACTCTTGTGTATGTTCCTCTTCCTTGTTATTTCATAACACGTTATCAGCACGAAGCTCTGCCAAAGTCATGGTTGGTGATTGTCTCTCTACATAATCAAATATACTTGAGTAAGATCACAACACGATCAAGGTATACAAATTTTCATGTCGTTTCTTGTTAGTATGTTTATCTATCTCAATGTCTTTGAGAGATTATTTGATCTTGTTATTTGTTCATATAATTTTATGAACTTATTTTATATATGTGGATCTTGTAACAAAAATGTCGAAATATGAGTTACCATTGCAATGAAAAAATACATGGGAAGTTTGGATAATGACAATCAGCAAATGTTTCTTTTCACCAGAAGTGAAAAATAAAATAATTATAAATGAAGATGATAATTCATGTAGCAAAAGTCATGATCATATACTGTAATCCTCGTATGCCGAAATGTGTTATGAAACACATATATGTTGTTGTTATTATTATTATTATTTTGTATGTTTTTGTATAGAATTGAATATTTGCAAAAGTCAATACTGGTATCATATCATATCGTATGAAAGTAATCAAAAGCTCCGGAAGAGATTGTGTTTTGTTACTTGAAGTAACTAAACAATATATTGGTGATAAATAGTGTGACAATATTCTTATCAATATGGATTTGTGCTCACAATAGTTCACCGAAATCAAAAGGTGCCTAATGACCAAAATGTAGTACAAGAGTATATGAAAGCTCCAGAAGAGCTAATGTTTTGAGACGTGAATGAACTAAACTGTCAGTTGAAGATGCATTACCGAATTATGAAGATATTCGCAGAAAAGAATATCATAATTGATATTGCATCAGAAATGTGTTATAAGAGAACATATACTTAACCGGAGAAATTTGTACTACATGTATATTAGTACATATGAAAGTGTAAACCAGAAGTTTGCAAGATCGGATAACTTTTTATTTTGGCATGTCCGGTCATACCATCCCGGATACAGATGCAAAAATGATTGAGATATCATACGGAAATTAAGTGAGAGTTCAGAGAATTCATCAATCAAAGGATTGATTATGTGATACATGGTCTCGAGGAGAATATACTCGTGAAAATAATTGAATTTGTTGAGATTTTATAAAAGTGTATGCAGAAAAATACACTCACCGTGCAAATCATATATGAATTTTATGATCATATATGAATTTTATGATTTTGGTTGATTCATCAACTATATCATCATATATGTCTGTTATCTAAACGCAACCTGATGTTTGCGAGATTAGTTGCCGAATGATGGATATATTTTGATGATTATCCAATCAAACCGAACTCTTATCGAGGCATATGATATCATTAATTCGCATGAAGCCAACAAGTTATCATAAGTTCTCCCCTTTCATACAAATGGTTTTGGTCAGGGACCAAACATTTAAAATGCTAGAAAATTTGGGTGTGCAGAATACATCCCAATTGATCCACCACAACACGTTATGAGTTCCATGAGAACTTATGTTGGACATGGTGTCCATTGCAATGAGAGATTTGTTCATGACTCTTTTTGCTAATATCATCATTTTGATGAATTACTTTTCGAACGTTAAGGGGGAGAAAAGTAAACACTGGGGCATAGATGTGAGTTGGAATCATCATTATCTCATTTTGATCCTCAAACGAAGAAACATGAACCCGAAGTTCATATGGTGATTCATGGAGGAAAAAAACGTATTGATTGCCAAACGCCTTTTTATTCACTAAAAGGAGTGATTATGTCAAATGCCCAGTTGTGAATGCTCCAATACAAATTGATGTCCATATTGGATAATCTAATGAGTCTAAACGAGCGCATGAAGCGTGGTAGACCAATCGGTTCCAAGAATAAAAATCCTCGAGAAAGGAAGGAGCTATAAATTAAGATGGTAAACTCGAGGATAAAATAGCTCTAGAAGAGTCAAGTCATAAAATTGAGATCATAGTTCCAGAAGAATAGTAGGTACCTGAACGTTTTAAAATGAAGAGATCTCAACTAATTGGCTTGTATGAAAAAAGTTGGAACCGAAGTGTATTTATTGTCGACAAGGGTTTTGATTATGCTGCAGCACTGAACGTGATAGATACAAAGAGGATCAAAAGTAAAAGTCTATTGATGCATGCAAAGAAATATATATTGGCCAATAAAAAAGAAAGCATTAGGCTATTTGGTATAAGTTTTGGACCAGAAGTCCTTTTTTTTTTTTTTGTCAAAAGATAAGATATATTGATCGAAACAAAGATAGAGTTACATCCTGGATAACAGCCAGGTCCTGAAATCAAAAGAACGATTTACAGACGGGCACAAAGAGAGGGCCTTTCTAGCTACCGAATGAGCTACCCTATTGTTCTCCCGACCTACAAACCGTACACTAAACCCTGGATGAGCCCGAATATACTGGCAAATCTCCTCTAGTATAGCCCCCAGATGACTGTCGCAAGTATCAGCCTGATTAATCTTGTCAACAATGACCTTCGCATCCCCCTCAAACCGAACACCAGACAAGCCATACTCCAGACACCAGAGGATAGCCTCACGAAGCACAAGCAACTCCACTACCAGAGGTTCATCAATAAGCGCAAACTGCACACCCTTAGCCCGAAGGAGCGACCCCCCTTGATCAAACAGCACCATCCCCCCAGCCGAATGGGATCCCCGCCTAGTGGCCCCATCCCACCTGCACACCAACCGAGAATCCTCCACTTGGGACTCTTGTTGAACGGCCGAGCAGGCCACCCTTGGCGGTCTATTGACAGGCAACCCCACCCATTCCTCATACTGCTGGTGAAATTGGCGCATTAAAGCCGGAATCCCAAACTGCTTGCCTTCAAAGACAACCCAGTTTCGCGACCGCCAGATCCGCCAAAGGATGGCAACCACAGCCATAAACATCGTCGGGTGATGGACAAGGGCGAGCAGCCGCTTGAGAAACAATGGAAACGTGTGCCGAGGCAAACCTTCCCCCAAATAGTCCAACCCTGCGTAGTCCCAGAGAGCCCTCGCTACCGGACATTCCAAAAACATATGTTCCATCGTTTCGGGCCCATCCCAGCAAACCGGACAGCGGGGCAACACCGGAAGTCCTACACCTGAAGATGTAAAACTAACGGGATACAAATAGGTTTTGTGCAAACGCGTATGGAAATTGCGAGAGATATAATACAATTTCTCGTGAGAGGTTTCTGGTAGAAACCTTACATCAATTATGAAGAGACATACTCTCTTGTGGTGGATGCAACTATGGTGTGCAATTTAAATAGTTTGGCAGTTCAAAAGGCATAAAATTTGCATTTGGTAGATATTGTGATAGCCTATTTGTATGGATCCCTTGATAATGATATTTATACGAAACTCCTTGAAGGATTAGTTTGCCGGAAGCAAACATGTGAAGTTCTCGAGAACAATATCGATCGATAAAACAATCCCTTGTATGGATTGAGATAAAATGGATGAATATGGTATATTCATCTAAGTGAATATCTACTAAAGGAAGTGGTCGAATAAGCCTTGCGTGATTAAATTCGAATAAAGTGCATTAGAGCATTTGCATTTGGCATGTGTGATTGTGTAATGACATATAGGCTTATGTGCGTGATATTGTGGTTTTAGTTATGAGTTTGATTTATGAATGTGGTTTGGTTAAGTGATGTTGTGTGTATGACGTGCCTTTTGCTTGTGGCCGTGTGGTATGAAGTAATTGTTTGCATACAATTGTGTTAGCTAAGTTTCATAGTTATATGGAAGAAAAAAGTCGAGAAATTATTTTATAATGATCTCATATCTTTTAGTTGATATGAACTCCAAAAGACCTTCATAAAGCATGTTTTGCTTAATGAAAGAAAATTGAACTCCAGAAGAGTTTCATGAAGCATGGATTGCTTAAAGAAAGAAAATTGAACATGAAGGATTTAAGATCCTTTTTGAATCAGTACGACAATGTCGGAAAGGTGAAAGGACAATTTTGTATGGAAAAAATTGCATATGTTCAATAGCTTAATGATCACATGGTCACTAGAAGTGAACAAAGATCAATTTAGGCATTGAGATAAAAGTGAATTATTAGGTCCTGAAGTACCGTATGTTAATGTCGTTAGAGCGAAAATGTATCTCACTATACTTCGTTACTATAGGTAACGATGAGGATCATAGATGAGTAATTTGTTTACCTATGGTCGTACAAGTATCTCATGGAGATTCCAAAGAAATCACAATAGCAACTGATCATGCACAATGGTCAACAATTCATGAGACTTGTTATGAATTGTTTGGTTAAGATTTGTGATTCAACACGTCTAAATGACTTGTAGTTGTGGATTTTCTTCATAAAAATGATCTTGAAGATCATGTATGAAGAAAATGGTCCTAATGGATCATGCATAAAGTGACAATCTAGAAGATTTGTTCACTATGAAGCTTACCATGAGAAGATTTGAAAGATTTGTTCACAACACTATACTTTGATGTTGTCATGAGGGGGAGCATATACGCACTGCACTCTTTTTTCCTTAACCATGGTTTTTCCCACTGGGTTTTCCTGGTAAGGTTTTTAACGAGGCAGATTCAGATAGCGTATTATGATGATTATGTACTCTTTTTCCTTCACTAGGATTTTATCCCACAGGGTTTTTCCTAGTAAGGTTTTAACGAGGCATATTCATGTCTAATGGTCATCCAAGGGGGAGTGTTATGAAAATATTATTATTATTATGGATGACCAACATTAGATGCTCCATGGTATGTTACAAGTTCTATGTAACTCATCTCCTTATATTTATTCTCCATATGACACATTAGTTGCACAATTGGGTGTTACATGTAACCTCCCACCCCATTTCTATTTCATATTCATTCTCACATTCATGTATATTGATTGTAAGAATGTAGAGGTTATGTGATGTGTGCCTATAAATAGATGGTCTCCTTGTACTAAGGAACACATGAATAAGAAAGCTCTATTCCCCTTCTCTTCTTGTGTCTCTACTCTTACTCTTGTGTATGTTCCTCTTCCTTGTTATTTCATAACAATTGTATTCTTTCTTCTTTTTTCCCCTTATTTTTTCACTGACAAAGTCAAATCCCACAAGGGAATTCTGATCCCAGCCGATTTCACTTTTAACAAAAGCCATTTGTGTAGATAATACACGACGGCATTTGCTGAGAACCGAGTTTCGAGCAATTTAGCAGTGGTGTTACTGTTACGACTGGCTCTTAAACGAGCAGTAGCTATTAGCCTGGTAGTGTAGTTCTACCGGAAAGGATTTGTATAATTTCCTCTAGTAGAGAGTTGGTGGCCTTCCTAGCACGTTTCGTTTATGCTGATTTTTGGAAAGGATATTGTTTTTTATAATCTAAGTTAATGGGGTTTTCTTACACTAATAATCTTCTTTAATTTTTCTGAATCGGTTAGTGCAACTTTATGTTCCCCTTTATTATGAAAAGATTTCGAACACATCCCTATATCCAAAATTTGAAGTTCTCCTTCCTTACAAGTTAAAACTATGGGCTTCAATATATATAATTAATTTTCTCATCTTGA
Source organism: Linum tenue (assembly GCA_946122785.1). Lineage (NCBI taxonomy): Eukaryota > Viridiplantae > Streptophyta > Magnoliopsida > Malpighiales > Linaceae > Linum > Linum tenue. The sequence goes on from CAMGYJ010000002.1 coordinate 56,897,584, forward strand.
TTTCGGCTTTAGCTTTCAGATTCAATTGGTGTACGTTCAGATTTATTGTAGTTGGAAAACAACCCATTAACAAGATATATAGGACAATTACCATAACAATGACCAACCCAAATAACTTAATTCCGGACAAATTGCAAGTCAAGTGCCTCTTTTGGGTAAATGTCATAGTTAAGTGACTATTTATTGCCACCATGGTTGTACTAGGGTGGCTATACGGTCCGGTCCGGTTAAATTGGTCCGAATTGATTCGGTCCAGTCCGGTCTTTTTGAAAATATAGGGACCAAAGCTTGGATTGGGTACATTCCGGTTTTGACCCGGTCCGGTCTCAATCCGGTTTTGACCTATTTTGACCCATTTTGACCATGTTGCAGAAAATTCAGCAACATATAACCATTTTCCTGGAATATAGACAACCTGTTTGTAGCAAAAATCCTAATTAATGACTATGAAAACAAAAGAATCGAAATAACAACTATGAACCATCAAATAAAGTGATTAGTTAATTACTACAACCATTTAAAAAAATCTCTGAAATTGCATAGCGTTACCGAGCAATGGACTTGTGGTATATACTAGAAGTTAAGTTATGCGCTTAGATGGCTATATGTTCCTTCCACAAGTGAAGAAAACACAGAGAAACTCTGCATTGACTGCGTTTGGACAACCAGTTGCATTTCACAATCGTCACAAAAACCACACCGCAACTAGTCACACACTGATCAGTACTTGAAACAAACTACAAAGCAAAAAACAAACTACAACCCCAGCTGGTTAAGAATAACGATCGAAATCATAATAGCTCATATATATAATTCATACGATCCCAGCCAGGCGGTATACGACGTCCCTAGCTAATTAAGATCCTGTCTGGTGCAGGAATGCATGTATCACATCTCCGTCCTCCATATTTACCTGGGTGTGTAATCAATGAAGCAAACACTTAAAAACCCCACCACTTTGACGTGTATGAACTTGTGCGTCGGCTCTTGATCCAATGCTAATTATCAGGGCTCTGCAAATCGTCTACTACAGCAAAAACAACAAGGTGAAGAAAGAAGAAGAAGAAGAAGAAAGGACTCCCCTGCAAATTGACGAGGAGTCGACTGTCGAGGACGATGGATTAGAGGCTGGAGCGGGCGAGCGGCTGCTTCTTTGCAAATTGCAAACCCTAGGGCCTCGGCTGCTGCTTTGACACTTGCTCGGCTGGGCCTGGGAGGGAGGGGAGAATGGGCCTGAGTTGCAGACTTGTAGTGGGTGGGCTTGGCCGGCCTCTAGGCTTATTTTAGTTATCCGGTCTTCCGGTTTTAACACGGTTTTGACCCGGATTGGATTGGTCCGGTTTTTTTTTATATTTCTAAGACCAAAGACGGGATTGGATTGTTTTAAATCCGGTCCCGGTCTTAAAAGGTCCGGGTTATATGGTCCGGTTTCCGGTTTTTAATCCGGTCCCGGTCCAAATAGCCACCCCTTGTCACGCCGGCCGGCGTGCCACTTGTTGAACCTGATTTAACCTGTACCGGTTATAAAACTGGCATGACAATACCGGTATGACCGGCATGATCGATATACGAATCTCCAAGTAAAATGATCTTATTTTAGTGAATTTAATTGATAAAAAGTAATTTATTATTTATTTTATGTGTTAAAAAGTTAAATGTTGATGTTATTTGTTGGATTCAAGTACTAATATTTAGGTATTGACGTTAAATGTCGTGTTTAAATGTTGAACCGGCACAAACCAGTATGTACTACCGTTCGAACCATTCCACTTGCTAAACCGGCACACTGGCGCAAATAGGTTTGACAACCTTGATTGCCACTGAATATCCGGAAATTCATGGAGCCAAAACGCAAAGAGCCGAAATACCAACTCATCAAAATCGACACCGTCATATCCAGTCTGGCCGTGGGTGGATATATAAACCCCACAGCCCCCTCGTTTACCACAACACACACAAAAGTAGTCAAGAAATTATCTCACAAGATCAGAAACAGCTATGAAGAAGTTGGTCATCAATATTATGGTTCTTCTGGGCATAGTACTCGTTGCAATTGCGGGGCACCCATCGGCCGTCGTTTATGCTCAGCAATGCATTGGAGCTACCTGCCGTCTCACGGCCCCCAACAGCGGCGGCCAAGACTCCTTAACCGTCGCTAAAGCACTAGCTCGCACAAATTCGGAGGGTTACGACGAACCCAAGTCCGGCAAGGACGGCGGCGGCAAAAACTGCCGTGGGTGCTGATCCGCAATATATAATAAGAATGATAATTAACGTGGAAGATTAAAATCCAAAGAGAAGAAGTTGTGTAAGATTAATTATTATGATATAAAAGTTTGTGTGTGTTTGTGCTTTTTTTTTTCCCTTAATGTTCCTCAGACCTACAATTTGCAACTCGTGCTAGCTTTATGCAGTTGCCAGTTGGGCACTGCACGCACGGAATAAATTGATTTTTCAGTGTTTGCTTTAATTTGTTATCGCCATTAAGTGCCTGCAAGATATATTGGTTTGCAACCTCTGAATCTTGTCAATGATGCAAACTGCAAATGCAATCAGGCCAGAAGAGACAAAATATAAGGAGTAGAAATGGCATTCCGAAGAAGATCAATGCAACTGATTTTTTATTGCAGTTCTACTTCTATGTCGTGGAGATGTGAAAATTGCACTGATCCTCAAAATGGCGCTTGGGCCATATCTCGAGCTTTGGTCGACAATTTGGCGCCTATTTGGGACCTGAAATCCAGTTCCTTTTGTAACATTCAGTATTTTGATCATGCTATCCCAAGTCATGCAGAGTGGTCCGTATGACATGAAATTGGACAAAGCAGTACTTTTTTTTCTCAAAGATATTTCCAATAGGGAACAACTAGATACGAATTGGAAGCCTTTTCGGGCAACCATAATAATACATATAAGAGAAAGGGACGACTGTCTACCAAATAGCCGAAGCAGTACTTAAAAGGCATAAAAATTATACAAACATCCCTATAGACCACTAATCGTTACTTTGAGTGAACACCAAGAAAATTGAAGCCAATATGGTAGAATTTTTTTTGTACTCATGTGAAAAATTCCACGAAATGAGGTTATGAAAACATGTATTTTACATGTCATCATATGGTGAATAAGTTTTTGAACTTTCTTGTTTACAACAGCTCGACTTTCTTTTTCTTTCATTTCCTTTTTTAATGAATGGTTAGAGCTTCGATCTATTTCATAAAAAAAAAACAACTAGTGTTACTTTTATGGCAACACCCCTTGCCATTAGGAAAAACAAACTACGGCTAATGTACTAACATAAGCCTAGGAGCCAAGAACTAGAGACACAAGAACTCAATTGCAAGAAGATTACAACCTCGGCACTATTACATAAAGCATTCATGTCTTGTCTAGCCTTCTTTACCACTTCAGCAACACTGCATATGACAGTGTCACCAACGTGTACAATTTTGCTCATGTTATAAACGCGGTGGTATGGATCAGGAAATCGCCGGAATCGATAAAGCAAGAATACGAAAGCGAGAATCGAAAAACACAGACACACGATTTACGTGGTTCACTAACACGATGTGTGTTAGCTAGTCCACGGGCGAGAGAGAGCCAGTTTCACTATATCGAGGAGATTACAGATTACAGAGGAGTATGAGAAGTATTATAGTACTTCTCCATGTGGGTCTAAACCTAATCCAATATGGCAAAGGAAATGGTTACAGACCAGGCCCAGAACCCGAACCCAAATAACATTGAGCCCATACACCGCGGCTGATAGTCCGATTCAAGTCACATCAACAGCTGATATGGCACTGACGTGGTAGATGATCTGGATCCTACTCAGCAGAGCGTTAGAAAAATTGACGCCATCACCAACACCGTCAAAGTTTCTAACAGAGTTGGCTAGATTTGTCATACTACCATGCAAATTTCTGAACAATTAGTGTATTTTGATTTATTTGGCTATAATTGTCACGAACGTGAGAGTTGTGGCTATGAAAGTGTATTTTGCCAAATTAAATGTATAAATTTAATTTGTAGCTTAAAGAAATTTAAGCAAAAAAGTATAGGTACAAACTGAATGTATACCAATTTTTTTTTAAACGATAACACCTGTCCTCCTCCTGGAGATTAAATTAGAGAGGAATATTACAAAATTCTCACTGAAACTATCTAATAAACAACCCCGTAAACATCTAAGCTGAAAATCCAAATCGGAGCATTTCACAACAAGTCTTTCTTGAAATGGGAAGACAGAAGCAAATGCCAATTAAGAGCATCGAGATAAGATTTTAATTAAGAGCACTCTCAGCGGCCTCTTAATTTCCACTCCTATAAATTCTCAAAACGGTCTCTCACAACACAAATCACAATCCCCAAAGAACACTCAAACACAGCATACATTTCAAGGCCCGGCCAGCAGTAAATAATTATTATCGAAATGGCGACCAACCAGGTTTACCGTCACTATTCAATCATCGGCCGCGCTGTGGCGACGGCATTGTCATTGATAATAATAATGTCGCTGTTAGCACAGTTGAGTAACGCGGATGCCAATCGTGCTGACGTGGCATCGGTGGGTCTGGCGTACAAAGCGCCGATAGCGGCGCCGGCGGGCAAGAGCGCCAACTGCGGGATCCAGGGAAAACACAAAAAGTGCAGCCTTCCTGGGTACGATTGCTGCAGCCAGTGGGGGTTTTGTGGGGTAGGTAAGAAGTATTGTGGTGACAAGTGTCAAAAATATTACGGGGATTGTTACGCCCCGCGTCCGGTCATCCCCCATTAATTTCTACCGCCCGCTCTGCCGGCGGACTTGAGTCTGAGACTTGGCATTTACAGGGTGAAAGACTGGTTTCCCGCGGTGTAGCGAGATTCCGATTTTTGTTTTGTTTTGTTTTGTTTTCATTGCTCCGGTTCACAATTACATCACATTTTGATATATTTTATTTCTTTCTTTATCAATGCTCAATCGAGAGGGAGATAATTCATAGTATTACAGCTATTTAATTATAGCGATGTCAACCGAAATCCATTTTTATCAATCTATGCCATTTTCAAATTAATATGAAGATTTGCTTCTACCTGACTATTGCATGCCAGATTGCCATTTACTCTTAACTCCTTTTATTTCATCGCAAGCAACACGTATCCATTAATTAGCGGCGAATCCATGATAGAGTAGAGCACTGGGCCACATTTGAAAAAGCCGCAGAGAAGACTGGGCCGTAATCAGACGAGCATTGAAATGAATATCTAAAATCGAAAATTACAAATGTTATACTAGATTTGGATCCAGGGGAGGGCTGAGTTGTGGCCCGGGGCGCCACTAGATACGCCACTACCATTAGGGGTGAAAGCTTGCCCCCAGAAACCCACTGACCCGTCCCGTCCCTAAGGGTCGGGATGAGTCAGTTTGTCTACAGGGACAGATTAGAGACGGGTCATTTGTTGACCCTGTAAGGGTCGCGATCGGGACGGGTAGAGACAACTTAGGGACGAGTCACGTTTTGACCCTGTGACCCTTAGCAACAACAATATCTCACACCACATTGGACCTTTTTGTAAAGTTTTAAAATTTTAGGTACTAACTTGTAAATATAAAAAAATTTGGGTACCAAAACTTAATTTTATCATCAAAATTTATGGACTTATTTGTAAAAAAAAAATAGGTACTAAATTGTAAAAAAAAAATGGATACCAAAACATAATTTGTTAAAAAGTTGTGTGTTGATTAGGGTCGACCTACTGACCCGGCCCGTCTTTTCCCGTCCTAATCTTTAAAGGTCAGACAGGATCAATAAGAAAATAAGAACGAGACGAATCAGTTATATATCTTGACCCTTCAAGAACGAATAGGAATAGACAAATTTTCAGCCTAGCTACCATTAATAAGAGAAAGGCTAAAACGCCCATGGCATTAGCCCCGCAACAAATTACACATGAGCATTTACTGAACGGGGTGGGCGAGGTCAAAATCTTAGTGCTGATCACTGTCCGATTTTAAACCAAAATAACCGAGCCCAACCTAAAATAAGAACCCAGCCTAGGAGCCACTCCACAACCCACCTCTAAAAGCCCAAACACATTATTATCCACTCAGCCACTAGTCCAATCTCATCCACCGCCCAAAATCCAAAAATATCAGGAATATGGTGTATAACTCGGGGAAATTTACCAAAATATTGCCTTTTTTTTTAATTTACCACCAATATGGTGGTTTTAAATTTATTTACACAGATATTGTGTTTTTTTGGGGAAAGAGATGCGGGCTCGCAGGAGAGTCAATTTTAACACTATGAAATGCGGATCCAAATTGGATTTGTGCGGACCCGCGTGTGAGTGCTGCGGCCCGCATGGGACTGCTGCGGAAACGCATGGGCTCGGCCTACCCGCATTACTCTCATGCGGATTCGGCCCACAGTGTTGTACCCACTCCAGCATATATTTCCCTCTCCATTTCCTTTCAGTATCACCACCCAAAAACTTCTAAAAAACGAGAGGGAGGAGCTCTGCTGGTTGCTGCAAAAGATGGCTAGGTAAGATACATTTATTTTTATAATTATATTATTAAAATGCTATTATAATTTTTTTTGGTTAATAATTAGTGCATTTGTTTGTTATGTAGTGATTTTAGGAAATTTGAACTAATTGTTTGGTGGAAATCGGAGAAAGTAGACGACAATTCTGGCGTTCATTTCGTTGGTGGTAGAAGGTTTCAGTTGACAGTTCCATGTCGGGTGACATATCATCAATTTTGTGAGAATCTAATCCCGAGAATACGGCGTAGAGACGAAGCAGTACAAGATAGTGATATGATCACAGGTTTCATTTATCGTCTTCCAGAATGGCAGAATGGTGTTCTATTTCATTATGCGATGCCTATTGTGGATGATGATGGTTTGAATGTGCTTTTCGATTTTATGGCACAAAATCCTTATTGTTTGGGTGCTGAGGTACATGCTGAGATTAGTCAGGCTGATCAGGGTGAAGATGATACATGGAGTGTGCCATCTGACCATGATTATGAGGACGAGGAGGAGGAGGAGGAGGAGGAGGAGGAAGAGGAGGAGGAAGATGGGGAAGAAGAGCAGCCTAACTTTCCTCCATATTTTTACTTGCAGGCTGCTGAAGAAGATGATGAATTATCATATGTTGATTCATATGGGGTAATTCCAATGCCTATCGTTTCTGGTTTTGAAGGGGAATTCTACAAAGGCCAGATATTTCACTCGAAACAAGCTGCACAGGTGGCGGTTAAACACCACGCACTACAACACAACTTTCAGTATGGCGTGGTGGAGTCGTCACCTTCAATTTGGAAGGTTAGATGCTTGAAGCATAAGGATGAGAATTGTCCTTGGATGGTGCGGTTTGGATGTCGAGACGTTGGAAGCGAATGGACTGTGAGGAAGGCCGAGTTGGTGCATTCTTGTAGCAATACGACTCAACCGACAGATCATCGTCATCTTGATGTCGACGTTATATCTGAGTCCGTGAAACATTTGGTACGTGCCCAACCTAATCTGAGTGTTCTAACTGTGCAAGCCGAGATGAAAGATAAATTTAATATGCAAGTTACTTATAAGAAGGCTTGGTATGGGAAACAAAGAGCATTGGAGAAGTTGCATGGAAATTGGGAAGAATCCTATGATTATTTGCAAACATTCTTGCGGGTGGTAAAGAGAAAAATGCCAACATCAGTTATTGATTGGGTAAGAGTTCCTTCAGCTCAACCAGGTCATTCGATTTTTCAGCGAGTATTCTGGGCTTATGGACCTTGTATAGATGGATTCAAGAATTGCCCAGGAGTCATGGCCGGAAGCCATCGAGCACCACGTGGAGATGCGTCCGCTGTAATAGGCTCATCCGTCACTGTATGTCGGGGTGCTATCAATGGGAATCGCTCCCACGCCCAGAGCTGTAGCAAGGCGACCCAGCCACCAAGGTCACCTCCGGTGGAGGAGGACTGCGTCAGATGCAGAACCGACCTACCCATCTCACGGTACAGGTAGGCTAGAACAGCTGCTCCCCAAGCGTAGCCTCCTGCGGTCCGCCAATTCTCCAATAGGAGTAGATACTGCAGGTGAACTGTAGCTCCAGTCCGATCGGGGAACATCATAAACCCAATCAAAGATAGGGCATACGCTCGTGCAAACTGCCCTGTAATCTCTGCTGATGCATTTGGCGGCAGATTGTTGAAATGCTCCCTAAGCCAACTAAGCTTAACGACACCCCCGCTAAGATCGTTAGGAGCATGTCCTAACAGTCTGGTACACGTCTCCGACCACTCACGATCTGGTACATCTACCATGACGGCCTCACCGTCAATCGGTAAACCGCTCAGTGTGGCAACGTCCTCAAGAGTGATCGTAACCTCACCGACCGGCATGTGAAAGGTCGATGTCTCAGGACGCCAACGCTCTACTAGAGCGGTGATCAAAGATGCATCTATACAACCAGTCATAGGGACCAACTACTGAATGCTAAACAAACTGGCATCCTGAAGATACGGCTCATAACGTGGATGGTACGTGACCAATTTGGTCGTACCACGAGTCTGGTAAACACGATCACCAGCCTATAGTGCACAAAACTTATATATTCAATTTCATGGCATAATTCTATTTTCAAAACATATTGTAAAATCTATCTAATTTACTAAAAATATATGTAATGAAAACTAATACTAATTTCACATGCAATTATAATATTTCAATTTACCTAGTAAAATCAATATAATTTAGTAAAATATATCTAATCAAACAAATACTAATTTCACAAAATCTAAAACTAATAATAATTTCACAAAATTTCACATGCAATTTTAATATTTCAGTTGACCTAGTAAATCAATCTCATTTAGTAAAATATATACAATCAAACTAATACTAATTTCAATATTCTAATCTAATTAGCTAATGAACTTTAATGAAATAAAATACATAAAATACTTACCTCGTTAATCCAAACTGAGTCGGCACGATGTTGACCATGTGCCCAAAGGAGTACTGAATCGACCGGAGCTGTATCTATCGTCGCAGGTGGTCGTCTCGTAGAATGCCTGTCAAGAATCCTAGGAACTGCAAAAAAAAATTAGAAGCAGAAAATAAAATCCCGCCGGCAGCGACTTTCCGGTCGCCGGCGGCGACACTCCGGTGACCGGCGGCAACTTTCCAACCGATGCTTACTTCGGTACCGCCCGCGTGCTTGCTGTCCTCCTCTTCCACGGCCTCTTCCTCCGGCGGCCGCCTGTTCTTCGTCGGAGTCCGACATCACCAGAAAAACAGATCTGGTTCTGCTCGGCGTCTCTACTCTGCTGCGCTTCCGCGTGACACTCGACCGAATCCTCGCTAGTTCGGTGCGAATCCGCCTTTAAATGTGGGTTTTGTGGCGGTGGGCGAGCGGGGCGTGGCGGGGCGGCGATGGATGGGGCGGAGGGTTGGGGGCGGGCGGTGGGTTCTGGGAGAGAAAGGCGCTGCGGATGAAAGGGGGGAGAAGAAGATAAGAAGAAAGAAATTGATGCGAACCCGCAGGAGTCCTCTGCGGGTTCCTTCTTCTTATGCGAATGCGCAGGAGTCCCATGCGGGTCCGCACCACTTTCCACAATAAATCGAGACTCCTGCGTGTCCGCAGCTCTTTCCCCAAAAAACACAATATCTATGTAAATAAATTTAAAACCACCATATTGGTGGTAAATTGAAAAAAACACACAATATTTTGGGAAATTGGTTATGCTTATGCATAACATTAGCTTTTACCCGACCTATTGGTAGGATAAATTTTATTTTATTTTGTGTTGATCAATTTTTTCATATTTTTTTCATAATTTAGGCTCTTCTATTATAATTATTTATTATTTCAAAGTAATCTTTATGATATTTTTATTATGAAATTAGCAGTAATTAGTTAGTTTACTGTTATTTATATGCTTTTTTCATGTTTAAGAAGAAAATTTTGCACTTCTTATTCTGGGATATGAATTGGGAGTTGGAAGAAAATATATGTAGTTTAAAATTGGTATGAATTGCCAGAGGAAAACCATATGAAAGCATAGAACCAAATAAGATTATTGCGCTAATTGTTGTTTCCCGACCCTTTGGAGAGATGAATTTGGTTTTGTGTTGGCTAATTATATTATTTTGTTCATTATCTTTCGGAATATTTTATTTTCTTAATTGTTAGCCAACTAAGTCAGTTCGATATTTTTTTTTTATGTTCTTGATTCTTGAATACCCTTACCCGTTGGTGAAAAGAAATCACAAAATGTTCAACTTAACTTCAAATGGTTAACTTGAGTGAGTAAAATATCACTATTATAAAATAAAAAATGAGTCTTATAAAAACTTGAGACTCATCATAACAACTCAAGAGTATTTCATTATGTAATGTTGAATCTCATTTGTTTCTCAAAATCCAAAGGAACAGTCGTCATGACTCAAGAATTGGATGCATAAATTATTTCATTGCCGGGTTCTCTAATACTAATCATTCCAACTGAAAAACGAAGTTAAAATATAATTGATAAAGATCATGCAAATTTAAAGAAAAAAATCACCAAAAGAATCTTAAAGACTACTATCAGTACATATTGTTTAGTTAAAATCCACCCAAATAAATATGGAATTAAAATGGAGCAAAAATAATGCAATAAAGTGCGACATGTTATAAAACTAATTGAAAATGTAAACAACTACAAGAGAAGATTAGAGAGGGAAATACACAAGAGAAGTGAGGGGAATAGTTTTTCTTATTCATACTCCTTTGTGATACAATAGTGTGCTCTATTTATAGGCACCCTTTGGTAACCACTACATCCTTACATCAATGCATATGAATTAGAGATAATAATATAGGAATGGGAGTTACATGTAACTCCCAAGTGAGCATCTAATGTGGTAGGCCATTGGTCATCCATATATAAATATTTACATAATACTCCCCTTGGATGACCACTAGATTGCATTATTACGCTATCTCATGCTGCCTCATTAAAAACCTTACCAGGAAAACCCAGTGGGAAAAACCATGGTTAAGGGAAAAAGAGTGCAGCGCGTATATGCTCCCCCTCATGACCACATCAGCTCAGGTCTTTGAGTCGTCGAACTCCAATTTCACGAACAAGCTTTACAAAGATTGTCGTCGGGAGTGACTTGGTGAATAAATCTGCTAGATTCTCACTTGAACGAACTTTTTCGAACAATTATTTCACCACTCTTTTGAAGATCATGAGTGAAAAAGAACTTGGGTGGAATATGTTTTGTTCTATCTCCTTTAATATATCCTTCCTTTAATTGAGCAATGCATGCTGCATTATCTTCATACATGATCGTCGGGATAATTTTTCCTAGAGATAGTCCACACGATTCTCTGATGTGTCGAATTATAGATCTTAACCAAACACATTCACGACTTGCCTCGTGAATTGCTAGAATTTCAGCATGATTTGATGATGTGGTTGTTATAGTTTGTTTTGTGGATCGCCACGAAATAGCTGTACCACCACAAGTGAACAAATATCCTGTTTGAGATCTACCATTGGGGGGATCTGAGAGATATCCTGCATCTGCATATCCCACTAAATCCATCTTCGATGCACTCGAATAAAACAAGCCCATATCCGTCGTTCCTCGAAGGTAACGGAGTAAATGTTTAACTCCATTCCAATGTCTTTTAGTGGGAGAAGAGCTATATCTTGCCAATATATTCACAGCAAACGATATATCGGGTCGTGTGTGACTGGCTAGATACATTAATGCTCCTATTGTACTAAGATATGACACTTCAGGGCCAAGCAGATCTTCATCACTTTCTCGAGGTCTAAATGGATCTCTTTTCACATCAAGTTATCTTACAACCATTGGATTACTCAACCGGTGTGATTTGTCCATATAAAATCGCTTAAGCACCTTTTCAACATATCCTTCTTGATGCACAAAAATACCATCCTTCAAATGTTCAATATGTAATCCAAGACAAAACTTTGTTCTTCCTAAATCTTTCATTTCAAACTCTTTCTTCAAGCAATCAACTGCTTTTGGAAGCTCTTCGGGAGTTCCAATGATATTTATGTCATCAACATAAACTGATATTATAACAAACTCACTACCGATCTCTTTAGAAAAACACATGGACAAATAGGGTCATTCTTGTATCCTTCTTTCATCAAATATTCACTGAGACGATTGTACCACATTCGTCCAGATTGTTTCAATCCATACAAGGATTTGTTCAATTTGATAGAAAATTTTTCTCGAGAATGTGTTTTGTTTGCTTCTGGAAAAGTGAATCCTTCAGGGAGTTTCATATATATATCATTATCAAGTGATCCATACAAATAGGCTGTCACAACATCCATTGGACGCAGATCTAGTCCTTCTCGAACTGCTAGACTAATCAAGTATCGAAACGTAGTTGCATCCACCACAGGGGAGTATGTCTCCTCATAATCAATGCCAGGTCTCTGTGAGAATCCTTGTGCGACAAGACATGCTTTATATCTCACGACTTCACCCTTTTCATTTCTTTTCCGCACAAAAACCCATTTGTATCCCACTGGCTTTACGTTTTTTGGTGTAAGGACTACCGGTCCAAAAACCTTTCGCTTTGAAAGCGAGTTTAATTCTACCTCAATGGCCTCTTTCCACTTTGGCCAATCATCTCTTGACTTGCATTCATCAATAGATCTTGGTTCATGATCCTCATTTTCATTCGTCACACTCAACGCTGCAGCATAAGCAAAAACATCATCGACGATTATTTTACTTCGGTTCCAACATTTTCCATCCAAGACATAATTGATTGAGATCTCTTCATTATCAAAACTTTCAGGTACCTGATGTTCTTCGGGAACTACAATCTTAGTTATGCTTGGGGACTCTTCTTGAGCTTTCATATCCTCGATTTGACCAACTTGATTCATAGCTCCTTTTCTTTTTCGAGGATTTTTATCCTTGGAACCTACTGGTCTACCACGCTTCATTCGTGGTTTAGATTCATTTTCAATTTCAGATTGTCCAACAGGGACATCAACTTTCACTGGAGCATTTACAGCTGGTATGTGTGACTTTGTCACTCTCTTCTGGTCAGCAAAAGAATCCGGCAGTTGGTTTGCTAAACCTTGTAAATGAATTATCTTTTGAACTTCCAGTTCACATTGTCTAGTACGAGGATCAATGTGAGATAATGATAATTCATTCCAACAAATATCTTTTCCCAGCTGTTTGTTCTCACCCCCTAATGTTGGAAAAACTGATTCGTCAAAATGACAATCAGCAAAACGAGCGGTGAATAAATCTCCCGTCAAGGGTTCTAAGTATTTTATGATTGACGGGGACTCATATCCAACATAAATTCCCAACCTCCTTTGAGGACCCATCTTAACACGCTGTGGTGGAGCAATAGGGATGTAGACGGCACACCCAAATTTTTTTAGATGAGAAATATTAGGTTCCTGACCAAAAACCATTTGCAAGGGGGAAATTTCATGATAACTTGTTGGCCTTATGCGAATTAATGTTGCCGCATGCAATATATCATGTCCCCAACAAGAAATTGGCAAGCTTGTTTTCATAAGCAATGGTCTTGTAATAAGTTGCAAACGCTTAATAAATGATTCTGCAAGGCCATTTTGTGTATGAACATGTGCTACAGGATGTTCAGCATCAATCTGGGAGAACCACGGATCTAGGCGTGCGAATTAGGGATTAAACGAATTAGGGATTGGGAATTTAGGTGAGGAAGAAGGGGAATTTGGGATGAGAGAGAGAGCAGAATCGGTTCCCGGGGTGGGAGCCGCCGAGTTGAGAGGGAGAGGGGAAGGGTTCGGCTAGGGTGAGATGAGAGAGAGAGAGTTGGGAACAATTCTGTGTTATTGCTTACCCATGACCTAACAGAACATCATATATATATAACCCGACTAATTACTGTTTACTACCCGAATAATTAACCTAACCGAATGAATCCCCATAACTCTCCTATCCGACAATATCCGAATAATATGAAATAACAAATAAACTCTCAATAATTATGTTTCTGACAATCCATCCCCCTTGAAACCCACCTTGCCCTCAAGGTGGTCCATGGGTCTTGTCGCCCTCTTTCTTGTCCTCTCCTTCAGCGTCCCGCTCCATTTCCTCGCCTTCATCCTCCCAGTTCCCGACTAGCAGCATCAAGTGACCCTTGGCACACTGGTGGCCCACAGTATACCTCTCGTCACAGTTAAAACAACGCCCGTCCCGGCGTTTCTGGTCCATCTCTGCCTGAGTCAGCCTCACGAACCCGCGCGGTGGCGCCCTGGCTGGGAATCGCGCCCCGACCGGGGTCCCGGTCGCCGGAGGGCTGGTAGCCGCCGCCGGTGCTCCCGCCCCGGTACCTGCCCCGCTACCTCCTCCACCACTGGCCCTCTGTATCCTGCCCACCGAGGACCTCCAGCTGGCCAACTCCTCTTCCTTCCGCCCTGCAAGTCTAAAAGCCACCCGGAGAGATTCCGGCTCAAATACCTTGACCGCCGTGGCCAGCTCAGGCCTCAGACCCGCCATGCACAGCCCCACCAGAGTTTCTTCGGTCATCTCCTTGCATTGGTTTCCCAGCTTCAAGAACTCTGCTCTATACTCCGCTACTGACCCGGTCTGCTTGAGCTTGGCCAGTTGCTCTGGAGCCCAACCTTCTGCCCTCCCGAACTGATATCGAAGCTCATCCTGGAACCGAGCCCACGAAATCCTCTCACCCGCGGCTGCGTAAGCCCGCTCAGTCCACTCCCACCACTGGAGGGCATCTCCCTCTAAGTAGAAGGACGCCAGATGCGCCTTCCTTTCCTCCCTGATCGGATGATTTCTAAACCACCTCTCAGCAGCATATAACCACAGTCCAACATCGCCAGTGCCATCAAACTTAGGAAACTCAATCACCGGTGGTTTAGCTCTAAATACCAATTCATCCTCATAGTCATACAGAGGGTTACTGTACCCATACCTGTTACCCCCGGTTGGCTGCATCGAGTGGCCCGACCCAGGATGTCGGTACTCTGGCCCCGCGTTCTGCATCTCCGAATAGGCCCAGTCGGCCATCTCCTGCTGGTACACCTCTCCTCCTCCAGCCTTCGCTCCGGATCCCTGTCCCTCCTCCAACCGGCGTCCCGGTCGAGCCCCGTCGGCCCTTGGGGTGCCCCATGGCGGATAACCAGCCTCGGGGCCCTGTCTGTCGCGCCTGGGCCCTCCTCCCGGTCCGTACCTGCTGCTGCCCATCGGGCCGCGACCCGGTTCCACCCGGTTCGACCCGGTCCGGCCTGGTTCGGCCCCGCCCGACTCGGTCCGACCGATCCCGGTTCGACCGGAGCTGGTTCGACCGGCTAACAACCCACCCGGTCGACCGGTTTGGTCCAGCATGGGCTCAGTCACCGGATTCTGGTCGAGCCCATTGGGCCCAAAGCCCATCTCCCACTCCTCCTGATCCGCGAAGCTCATCTCCTCATAATCCGGGCCCAATGCCTCGAACTCCACCACCTTCTTCTGCCTGCGGGCCTCCGCGATGTCTTGGGCCGTCGGAGCCGGAAGCAGACCTGGCCCACTGAAAACTGGTGCGGAGCCAGATCCCCTGCCCGCTCCTCCTGCTGGTCTGGGCCCGCCGTAGTAGCCGCCTCCCCGGCCCCCTGGGCCTGACGGCCGCGCCGCCCTCGAGCCCCCACCGCCGGCCACCTCGCTCGGCGCCGCGACCTCCCTGCCGCCGAGAGCGCCTGGCGGCTTAGCCGCCGCCGCCGCGGCCAGCGCGCCGCCTGCCTCCCCTCCCGCGGCGCTACCCGCGCCACCAGCCGCGCCGTCGCCCGCCCCCGCCGCCGCGCCTGGCGGGGCGACTTCCTTCTTCTCGGCAGCCGCTGATACCGCCGCCGCCGTCTTCTCCACAGCCTCAGGTCGGCTTCCCGGGCTTGGCTCCTTGCCCTGAAACACCCCGATCAAAACCTGATTCATGGTGTCCGCCAAGGCCTTGCACAGCTTCTCAGTCATGGCCGTGCCCATCTCCTCAATCGAGGAAGTAATTCGCTCCCCCAGCGCCTCTATGGCCTCAGTCGAATTCCGGGAAGCAGCAGCAGCTCGCTCTGTCGAAGCCGTCAAGCTCTCCAATGTTGTCACAACAGCGTCGTACTTGTTATTCGTGATGTCCTTCACGGTCACGATCTCCTGACCTTGCCTCGGCTGTTGCGATTTGTCCATGTTTGACATATCAATTCCTGTAGCTCAGTAATCAGCACGCCAGCCAGGCTCTGATACCAATTGGGAGAACCACGGATCTAGGCGTGCGAATTAGGGATTAAACGAATTAGGGATTGGGAATTTAGGTGAGGAAGAAGGGGAATTTGGGATGAGAGAGAGAGCAGAATCGGTTCCCGGGGTGGGAGCCGCCGAGTTGAGAGGGAGAGGGGAAGGGTTCGGCTAGGGTGAGATGAGAGAGAGAGAGTTGGGAACAATTCTGTGTTATTGCTTACCCATGACCTAACAGAACATCATATATATATAACCCGACTAATTACTGTTTACTACCCGAATAATTAACCTAACCGAATGAATCCCCATAACTCTCCTATCCGACAATATCCGAATAATATGAAATAACAAATAAACTCTCAATAATTATGTTTCTGACACAATCCCAGTGGACATACAATAGTCATTGAAAGTTTGTGAAGTAAATTCACCAGCATTATCTAGACGTATTTTCTTGATTGGAAAATCAGGAAAATGTGCTCATAGTCGTATCAATTGGGCAAGTAATCTAGCAAACGCCAGGTTGCGAGTTGATAGTAAGCACACATGTGACCATCTAGTTGATGCATCAACTAAAACCATAAAATATCTAAATGGTCCACATGGTGAGTGAATTGGCCCGCATATATCACCATGTATACGTTCTAAAAATGTGAGAGATTCACTCCTTACTTTCACAGGTGATGGCCGTATAATCAACTTGCCACGAGAACATGCAACACATGATACATCTTTAAACTGATAAATTTTGTGACCTTTCAATGGATGTCCACATGTATTGGCAATGATTTTTCGCATCATAATCAATCCGGGATGGCCTAACCGGTCATGCCAAACTATAAAATTATCAAGATTTGTAAACTTCTGGTTTACCACTACATGAGTTTCAATTGTACTAATAAACGTGTAGTACAACCCAGAAGAAATAGCAGGCAATTTCTCCAATATTTATTTTTTATCAGAGACCATATTTGTTATCATAATATTTTCACCAAAAAAAAAAGTTATCATAATATACTATTTACTCTCTTCTTCCTTTGTCTCAATATGATATCCATTTCGGCGAATATCTTTGTAACTCAATAAATTTCTTTGAGACTTTGAAGAGTATAAGGCTTCATTGATATATAACTTGGTTCCTTCTGGTAACAATACACTAGCTCTTCCGGAGCCTTCAATTAAATTTGTACTTTCAGATATAGTACTAACATTTGCTTCTCGCATTTCAAGATGCGAAAAATATTTCTTATCCTTCAAGATTGTATGTGTCGATGCACTATCAATAAGACACACATCATGGTTTTTGATCTTGGTGCCAAGCATGGGAATATTCATTCTCAAACAAAGATTTCATGTGTTGATTAATAAAGGAAATTATGTAAATTGAAATAGGACAATAAAAGAAACAATTTGGGAGAATCGACATACCTTGATCAGAACAATTGTGGATTTAACCTTTTCAAAAGGAAGAGTCTCGTGCTGATAACGTGTTATAAAACTAATTGAAAATATAAACAACTACAAGAGAAGATTAGAGAGGGAAATACACAAGAGAAGTGAGGGGAATAGTTTTTCTTATTCATACTCCTTTGTGATACAATAGTGTGCTCTATTTATAGGCACCCTTTGGTAACCACTACATCCTTACATCAATGCATATGAATTAGAGATAATAATATAGGAATGGGAGTTACATGTAACTCCCAAGTGAGCATCTAATGTGGTAGGCCATTGGTCATCCATATATAAATATTTACATAATAATTTTTTTCCACCCAAAATTTTATGGTGTAAACAACAATGATGCTAGAGAATTCATCTCAGATGTCTTGACCCAACTATTTTTCGATGCAACAGTGAAATTTTAGTAATTAGCAGACAACAACATTTATTGTCTCCGCAAATTTTTGTATTCCCCAACTGGGGTTTCCCCATCACTCAATCCTCTACTACCGCCACTAGAGGTAGAACCGGCTTCTGTTGAATATGGATATTAAGAATCCTGTTGAGATTTTGGTGTAGTAATTGATTTTTTTTTCCACAAAAGATAATTATATATTGATTGAATCAAATAGACAATTACATTCTGGAGTTCAGCCAGACCTGATAATCAAACAAACGACTTGTAGTCGGGTACAAAGACAAGACTTTACGAGCCACCAAATGAGCTACCCTATTGTTATGCCGACCTACAAATCGTACAGTAAACCCCAAATTCCCATCAAAAAGCTGGACCACCTCCTCTAGAATGGAGCCTACACGACTATCCCGAACATCCCACCTAAGAATCTTCCCAATGATCACCTGGGCATCACCTTCAAACCTCACTTCCGTAAACCCACTAGCCAAACACCATATGATAGCCTCCCGAAGAGCAAGCACCACAACCATCATTGGATCCTCGATCAACGGAAATTGGACCCCCTAACCAAGAGGATCGCTCTATCCGGACTCATGATCCCAAGCCCCTTAACCACCTGCCGAATGGGAACCCATCCTTACACCTCCAACCCACATACAAATCGCCATATTAGACCCAACAGGATCCAGGGGAGGAGCCTGGGAACGAGAAAGCTGGAGGGGCTGATCCACCGGAAGGCCAATCCATTCCTTCACCTGTTGCAGGAACTGCCGCATAAAGGTTGGGATCCCAAACTGTTTGCCCTAAAAAACAACCCAATTTCGAGATCGCCAAATCCGCCATAACACAGCAACTACCTCCATGAGCAAGGGTGGTTGGCGAATCAAGGCTAATAATTTCCTTAAGAAGAGCGGGAAAGCATGACGAGGCAACCCTTCACCCAGGTGGGCAAGCCCGGAATGATCCCAAAGGGCACGAGCTACCGGACAATTCAGAAACATATGCTCCAAAGTCTCTGAAGATACCCAACACACCTGGCATCGAGGGAGTACATCCACCTCCTTTTTAATCAGGACCTCCGTCGTTGACAGTATTCGATGGAAGATTTGCCAGACAAATACCTTAAACTGGGGGGTATATCAGCCCCCTAAACGGAGTGTAGTACTTGATCTTGATATCCATTAAAGTATCAAATATTGATCTTGATCCAAAACATAGCATATTGGATATGCTATGAAGCTTGGTAAATTCCTTCCGTCACTCTCTAATTCATATATTCAGGGCATCAGTGCACCTAGTGATGACCCTCAATTCAATCTCATCATACCACAACTATTTGGAATGAAAATTATCCATGACAAAACACCAGTAGCACAAATAGTTTATTCAATCAAAATTCTACACTTTAACAAAAACATAAATGGAAAGTACAGGGAACTAAAGTTAGAATCACATGTAAGAAATATGGCGATTTTTTACCGTACCTCTCTATCTTTTTGCAAGCTTGAAATCAATTATGTAAATCTAATTAGTTTCAAAGATAGAATTTATAGTGTTTTAGTGCAATTGTTATATGTAGAATTAAAAAAAAAACATACATACTCAATTGTACAAATCAGTACATGTAAAGCATGCTCTAATAGTATTATCTTCTCTTGCCTCTTGTAGCTGGCTCGATAAGTAGTAAATAAATAGGTATGTCGTAAGCAAAAGCAATCTAATTATATATATTAGGACCACAACAAAATCAAAGAATGTCTATCTAGCTAACAAGCAGCAATGGAGCTTCTGGATGCCTATCCCCAAGTTTCACTGTTCGGCTACATTAACTCAATGGCCCTCCTATGTGCAATCGAGTTGGAGATTGCAGATTTGATTCAAAGCCATGGCCATATTGGCCAGCCCATGTACTTGCAAGAGCTAGCTGCCGCTCTCAAAATCTCTCTCGTCAAAGCTCCATTCCTCCAATGACTCATGCACGAATGGATTGTAATCTGCCATACCAACACATATATACATGTGACTTGAATCGGACTATCAGTCGATACGACCCGCGGTGTATGAGCTCAATGTTATTTGGATTCGGCTACTAGACCTAGTCTGTAACTGCTTTTCCTTTACCATATTGGATTAGGGTTAGACCTAGGAGAAGTACTATAAATACTTCTCATACTCCTCTGTAATTTGTATCTCCTCGAAAAGTATAGTGAAACTGGCTCTTTCCTGTCCGTGGACTAGCTAACACACATTGTGTTAGTGACCCACGTAAATCGTGTATGTGTGTGCTTTCGTTTCTTGCATTGTCGAATCCTCCTATTTCCCGATCCGCAAAGCAACAGTTGTGATAAGTGGTATCAGAGCCTGGTTGAAAATCAGGCTAGGGTTTCGATTATGAAGAATGATGTCGGTAAACATGATGATCGATAAGTTCACGGGGAAGAACAACTTTGCTATATGGCAGATCAAAATGCAGGCTTAATTGAAACAACAAGGGTTGTGGGGGTCGGTGTCTACGAAACAGAAGAAGGCAGCGGTTGATGACGATGAGTGGAATACCCTAGAGGAGAAGGCTCACTCGACTATCAAGCTATCGTTGTTTGATGACGTCATCATTGAAGTCACTACTGAGAAGACTGTCGTGGGCTTGTGGTTGAAACTGGAGAGTCTATACATGACTAAGTCTCTAACCAACAAGCTGCATCTCAAGCAACGATTGTTCAGCTTGAGGATGCAAGAAGGTACGCCTTTGAGTGAACATTTGGAGCAACTTTATTCTATTTTGTTAGATTTACGCAATATAGATGTGAAAGTTAATGATAAAGATGTTGCCCTATGCCTGCTTGTGTCTTTGCCAAGTTCATATGATAATTTCGTATATTCTTTTATTGTTGGTAAAGATAACTTGTCATTGGAAGATGTTCGATCTGCTCTTCATACGAGAGAGAGATCATATATAAGGTGTCTGGATCTGTACAGGTGGTGAAGTATCGGGGTTGGCTGTTACAAGTGGAAACGGAAAGAAACTTATTTTAATTTCTTTTTTCATTTGATAATCCCAATTTAAGATAACAAACTTATTTTATTAGGTAAGATTTATTAACTTTTGATAGATTAATTATCTAAATTTTGAAAGCTTAATGGGAAAACAAAGTAACATATACATATATGGATATAAACATGTCACAATTGCATTCCGAAAGCATAATTACTTGTGAATTAGTTTCGTATAGTTTTATTAAACTTTACACATTTTAAATTACATAATTTATTTTTAATTGATGATTAAAGCTACAACATATGTAGGTAGATAAAATGTATTAATGATGTATCTTAAATTGGTAAAATGACGTAGGTAGATAAAATGTATAGTGTTATTAAAAAAAAAGTTAGGCCTACAAAATGAAATAGATGGTGGATTTCATTGATGTAGAGGAGACGAAAGTGGTATGTAGTGAAAAGGAAAAAAGTTGTTGATGTGGCAGTAAGGGCCACATATAAAATAGATTTGATATTTCATGGATGTGGATGGTCTAAGCCACCATACCCTCCTTAATGATCGACATCATTGGATTGTTTTCTTAATTACTAATACAACCACTAATTTTTTAAAATAGTCAGATATAGTACATACATTTTTATAGAACACTATGACAACCAAATAATTTAGTTACTGAATTTTATTATTTCATTATTTTTAACGTCTCTAATTCAAAACCGAACACGAAACTTTGGTTCCATTTGGAACCAAATTATTTAGTTATCTAAGATTTTTAAATTTCTTGCTTAAATTCATAACCAATAATAGTTGGTTGGAGAAAGTAAAAATCAATATGCTACCAAATTATTTGGTTGGAAAAACTAAAAATTACTATGCTACCAAAATTATTTGCTTGGAAAAATTAAAAATCATTTTGCTACCAAATTATTTGGTCTCTTCCAATTTTATTTGACTATCAATACTTTGACTTCAATCAGATAACCATATTTGTAGTATTCTAACTACCAAAATCTAATTGATTGTATATACTATCATTTTCACAACTAATTTTAGTTTGGTTGTAAACTCTTTGGTTAAAAAAGTTAAGTTTTTGTTGTAGGGTTCCTTACCACCGAACTGAAACACCATGGTTATAAGTTTGATGGCAATTAGAGGTGGCAATTCTCAATCAAATCCACAATCGATTAAAAATATCTATCTAATCCAATTCATTTAAATCCAATCCATTTGATTCAAATCCAATTGGATTGGTGGATGAATTGATTGATCCATGGATCCAAATGGCAAATTACGGTTTGGTACCTATACTTTTTATGTTTTACATTTTGGTACCCAAAATTTATTTTTTTATATGAAAAATATCATTGAAAAATTACGTTTTGGTACCTTAAATATTTTCATTATAATGTTTTAGTACCTAAACTTTTCACATTTTATATATTGGTCCTTGGTTGAGGATGTCATTTGGATTCATGGATAATCCACCAATCCACTTGATCCAATCCATCAATCCATCAATCCATTGGATCCAACCCATTTGATCTATGGATCCACCAATGCAATTAGGGCTGGAAGTTTGATACCGGTATTTGGGATATACCGAATACCGTACCAAATTTGTCTATATTTGGTATTACCAAATACACGTATTATTTCTTGGGATTGGGATTGAGATTGAATTTCAATTGTAATTCGATATTAGGGATTACGTGATTGGAATCGGTATATACCAAAATACCGATCAATACCGAAATATAATCTAGGGTATATTTTATCCTCTCAACTAGACTCTCTCATTCACTACTGCACAACCCTCAACCACCAAGTGTGTCATTTAATTATACATAGATTATTTCATCTTTGTTTCACAACTCAAAAGCCCCCATCAAACTCAATTTTGATTTTCCAATTTAAGTCAATCTCATCTCTCACCTAATAACTTGTTGTTTTCATAACATCAAAAAGCAAACACTAGTATTAGTCAACTCTCAGCCTTCAATTCGTCATATTAAAGATTACTAATGACAAGAACTTGAGATATCACCTCTCATTCATTCTCCTTATCCATATCCTAGCTCTAGGCAAACTCAATACTCTTTGCTTAGTCTCTTTGCCCTAAATTAAACAATCAAATCTAATTTATATATTTAACTATTTATTTGAAATGTAATTAATTTCGTATTCGATAATACGGATTGGGATACCATAATATTTAGGGATTGGGATTGAGATACCGAAATTATTTAGAGATTGAGATTGAGAATATTGACTTTCGGGTATAATTCGGTATTTGATATTAGAATACCGATACCGTACAAATTTCCACCCCTAAATGCAATTCACAAATCCATAAATCAATCCATTTGCCACCTATAATGGCAACCCAAAGAAAATAACATATGAAATATACCCTCCAACACAGCCCACGTGGTAATGCCCCACACGGTATCACTTTGTCCCCGTGAACCTTCCTCCACCATCCAATTTGCCCTCTCAATTCAACTGTACGTACTAGTTGGAAGAAGCATTAATCAATAAGATAAGATACAAACCCATAAAAGAATCAAAGAGATATGGAGGAGATTCCCATAATAATTATGCCCACATGGTAATGAACTAAAATAAGTACACTATCTATAAAAATTTACAAGTTGGAGGAGGGAGAAAAACAAAAAGTAATTCGTACATGACAACCAAAAGACTCAAAAAAATAAGCAAAGCCAACCAACAAAAGGTGAGAGTAAACAAACGTTACATAAAAGACAATATAACAAAGTGCAACATGGGCTAAATGGAAGTTTTACAGTAATTAAGCACATATATTATATATGCATGTATGATGAGCTTACTATTGAAGATCAATCCCCCCTCTCTTATATATAATTGTGCCTTATAATCAACTTGGAATTAACGTTCAACCGGACCAATTCCTATAGCGCGCGGTTAACTATTATTCACTCGCCAGAACGGTTCTCTTCAGCTTCTGCTCTTGCACTTCTCCACAGCTCTTGGTGCTGCATGCAAATCAAAATCCACAACTAATCATAACTGCATATGCGTACGATAAACAGAGCTTTTGCGACCAAGTTGGTCACGGAAATAACAAAATTGCTGTCGCAAAAAAAAAAAAGGTGATGACTCTTTAATGTTTTCATATATATATATGTACTTACCAAGTCCAATTGCTTCAGACCCTTTCATTATTCGCAACCGCTTGCATGACTCCACGAACATCCTGCATTTATGGATGAAACAAGAGGAATAAATTACCATGCAAAAAAACACGAGAAGCCAATTAGCCACCACAAAAAAACGACTTACTCCCAAGGAACATCTCCAACAAGCATCCAGTCTCCATCTTTGTCCTCGTAACTTGGCACGTATTCGGAACCGTTCAAGAGATCTACCAGCTTGCTCTCGCTCATAAAATCCTTCATCCCATTTGGTCCGCAATTGCCTGTGGGAAGAATTTGTAACTCTCGCCATCAATAAAAAAAATCATCCAGATCGATGTTAATAATAATTTTATAGCGACGAGCTAGCTAGGCGGTGACTAAATAGAATTAATTACCGATAGTGAAGGAGCTGAACATTTTGCCGAGGGACTCGGAGAGGTCGCTGTAGCTGTTGTAGAGTTTCAGGTCGACTTTCCTGAGGTACGGAGCGCCATCCATGCTCACCTTCACGAACGCCGCCGCCGGCGGAGGTGTGGCGGTGGTGGTGGCGGTGGTGGCGGCGGCGGGTTTCTTGGAAGGTTGGGCGTCATTACTACTTTTCTGGACAGCCATCACGTTCTTCCTGAACGACCGGATGGGCGGCCAACCCACCACTTGTGCCCTGCAACACAACAACAATAATAAAAATAAATTCAACCCCAACGCATACATTATTAGTTTTTTTTTCTTCATTCTTTTTTTTTTTTCCTTCTCCCGGGTGGAAATCACTATTCACCAATAATGATGGGATTAATTATTACATTTTTCTATAGTAGGTTAGCCTAAAAGAAAGAAAAAAAAAGAATACAAAATTTAATATGCAGCTCTAGTAGTTGGGGTGTATTATGGGTAGTATGAAATTGATAGTTCACAATACTATTTTAAGGAACTACCTAATGATTGTTAAGGAGATGAGTAAATTAATTAAGAGCTAAAGAGGTATCTTTCTTACTTTCTTAAGTATGTAATGAATCATAAATCAGTTGATCCCAATAACTTGAATTGTTGAGACAAAATTACGATGTATCTTATACTACTCTCTAACATACCGGCCGTCACAGCATGTAACAACGTCAGGTGGGTGAAACCACGCTTTCAGTACCCGATATTTATTATTTTTTTTAAAAAAAATTGGCCCCAGCACCAGCAGCAGCACGAAGAAGAGAAGAGAAGAGAAGAGGTGAGATTAGATTAGATTCATTAGATGGTGTTTGTTTGGCAGCCGAGAAAATGGAAAGTAAAAGATTCCATATGTTTTGTTCTTTTCCCTTATGCTCCCGACACCCAACCAAAACCATCAACCCCAAAGTAGGCCCCAAACCAAGAAATTAAACAATACAATTAATTCTCCCACACTCTGGAGAATCAATGGATCTCGGCAACTAGACAGCCAGATTATCCTAATCACTGATCTGTGCCAACCAAACCAAACCAAATCAAACCATTTTATATGAATATCATTCATGGTCATCAGGTCATGGGTCATATCCCCAAGTCCTAACCGCCGCCCGAATCTCCTAATCACATGCATCGACTCTATATGCATACGTTTGTTTCACTACTAATTAACCACGCCCTCTTAATTATATTACATATGCAGAAAGAAATACGGACTGGTTTGGATTACTAACGTGCTTGAGCGTACAAGCCGGAAAAGAATAATAATATAAAGCGAAATTTATATGGAAAAAGAAATAATAAAACATACTTGGCAGGCGGCTTTGCCGGATCGTTGTTAGAGCAAGCAGCAGCAGCAGCGGATAATTCGTCCTTGTTCATCATCTTCTCATCGTTGTTGGCTGTCTTGATGGCGGCACCATGAGGATCGCAGCCGTCCGTCTTGGCGGACGGTGACAAATTGAGCTTCAAATCGACGGTCTCCGAGAAGCCTCTCTTCCCAGCAGCGCCGGTTCTACTACCCAGTGGTGGTGGTACTGTGGGCCCGGGGAGACCCAGCCTGAGCTCCGTCTCCTCGAAATTGATCGTCACGTACATGTCAGCCTCCGCGGTCGCCATAACGACGAAGAAAGTCTTCCTCCGCAGCCTCTCGTTGATTGAGGTTTTGCGGTAGTGTTAAGAGTAGTAATGGTTTTGTTGGTTTCTGGTATTGGAAATGGGGAGAAGGGGAGGGGGGGAAAGGGAATGGGATGAGAAGGGATGATATATGATCGAGGTGGGAGGGAGGGGAATTTTGGACGGTGCGTGGTGCGACACGTGGACGGTGGATGGTGGTTAGGCAGCCCTCGCGGCTTTGTCGGGGAAAGAGGGGAAGAGATGGAAAGAGAAAGGGAGAGGGAGTGATGGCACGAATGACGTATGCCACTGGGTGGGGTTTAGGGGGAGAATGAATGAATGATTGTGGGATGTGTGTGGACTGTGGAGTGGGGTGGGACAGGGCCCAACTTGACTCGTCCAATTAGGGATGATAATCAAACCTATGATCGTGGGTATCTGCCCATCTTCGACCCAGTCAATATGGAGATAGAATCCTTGCTTTGATCGGGTATGGACGGGTATATATGAGTAAAACCCGCAAAGAACTAGATGGGTATGAGGCTGGTATGGTTTTAGTGTCCCCCGCTTCATACCCAAACCCGACTCACCAAGGTATTTTGCTATACTTAATAAGCTATAAATATATTTTTAAAAATTATTATTAGCACGAAGGTAATTAAATAAGAGAACATTATTAAAATGTAATTATATTTATCAAAATCCTTGAAATTTTTTACCCTCTCAGGCGGTCACAGTTTACTTTCTCAATTTCTCATTGTCACCGCCTTTCCTCTCCTTACTCCTGAATCATCTTGGAGACAACCACCTTACCAAATTGTTGATGAGATAATAATAGGTCATTGCGTATCATTTTTTATATTTGAATTATTTCGATGCATATTGGTGTAACTTAGTGTGTTTGAATAATTGGTAGTCTAGTAGACTTTAATCTTTTAGAAGCAAAAGAGGATTTGTTTAGTTGACAAGTTTATGTTAACTATTTACTATATAGATGTGTAAGATTAGAAGATGAATGATTTGATATAATATAATATTTTCATTTTATTGATTAATCAATATTTAGGATTGAATGCTTTTTCCTATTAAGAAATATTATAACTATATTGATTTCCGCTATTTATTGTGTATGTTTTGTGTTATAATTGAAGACATACATGTGCAACTTTAGATATAATAATATTGCTTATACGGGGCGGGTATTACCCATGAGTATCCGAAACCCATGGGTATGGGGATGAGTTTGTAAAACCTCACTCCACGTGGGTATGTGGCGGGTATGGGTTTGGGTATTTTGTAATGGGGATGGAGATGATTTAGACAGACCCGCCCCCAACCCGTCCCATTGTCATCCCTACGCCCAACCATTTAAACGGAGTAAATTTGCAGATTTGAGCCAAAGAAGGAGATTCGACCTTTGAGACAAAAAAAAAAAAGAGTTCTAGAGATAGAAAATGACGAACAACAAGACCTACGAGTTAACTGGAGCGCTGATAATACATATCTCTATGAGTATGGATGTGTTGTATTTGGTATTCCTCTCTCTCTCTCTTTGGATTAAACCTCCTTTCACTTAGGTATGAAGAACCTTAGTTCCATGTGTTACGAATCTTGCTAGTAGTAAATTGATTAGGTTAAGAGAGCTTCATTGATTGATAGTATTAAATTTGACTGTGCGAGATTCAATCATTCCACTCCTTTGTACTGGAATTCATTTCAAGTAGTGGAGATCTTTGTGAATTTCCTTAGCATTCATTCCGGTGAAGGTTAGTTGTATGTCGGGTATTGTGTTTGATGAGAAGGCTTGGTCAACTTAAGAGATTCCAACCTATTATCGGATCCTTTTAATTAATAGTAAAAAGACCAAAGAAAATTACAACTTGGACCTAATTGAGGAGCTAGGAGGACACATACCCGAGTGACTCTTCTCGCTTTTGAAAACTCAACAATTTACCTGTTTTCCTTGTTAATTTCCTTTCTGCATTTTCACCATAATTTGACTGCTAGATAATAGATATTCAAGAATGTGTAGGTGCGTGGTTCTAGGAGGTGAAAAGACTACTAGTTTGTTATATTTCAGAAGATAGTTGATTGACTGTAAAACTTGTTCATGAAAAGATGTTGGAATGTTGATATTCTTTGACCATTTGTTTGATCCATGACTAATTGGCTCCTCGCTTTTTTAATGTTCTCTTAATGCTATGTTTTCCCATGTTTTCCTCTGTCCTGTTGGATGAATAAGACTGAGATGATGCTAAAGAAGATGTTGCAGTCGAGGAACCAGAACAAGTGATTTTAGCTGCGGTTTTTGAAGAATCAATGAGTCTGGTTGCCGTTTTTACGATTGTAACAGCCCAACAGGTATTGCTAGCTCTTCCTTCAGTCAAACTATTACACTAGTTGCTATTTTTGAATATCTACTATTGCCAAGTGACATTTTTTGTCCCACATGATTGCAAGTTAGCTATAGTATATGTGCAACTCCTCCGATTGCCGATATTAGAAGACATGAAATAACATGTTTTTACCTTGACAATTTCTAGGTTTCCATGCATGTTTCATGCATCAGTGATGGTTGCTTGGGATAGAGTTCGTGGCATGAAGATTTTGTTTACTAGAAGAAGGATGAAATATCAAAACGTTGACTCTATATAGACTACTTGATGTCGACCATCATATCGTAGAAGTAAGGATTATACGGATAATATGCCTCTCTATTATGATGTTTTATTAAACATGCGCTTTTACTATTTTTTACATCAAACATGCCCCTGTACTTTATAAAAATTATCAAACATGCACTTTTGTTAAAATTTTCATCCAAAAATCGTTAACCAACGCCGGACTTTGGTTTGGGCGACACAAATGTCGAAAATATCCATAATAATTTCACTTTAATTTTTTTTTGGTTCTGTTTTATAGTCAAATAATTCTAATAATTTCACTTTGAAGAGACCCAGGGAAATAAAATGGGGGACAAAACTGATATTTTCCCTCCCATTTGCCAATATCGGGTCGTCTAAATCTCACTTCAACCATAATTGATGATATTTTCAATGAAAATTTTAGCAGAAGGACATGTTTGATAATTTTGTCAAAGTACAGGGCATGTTTGATGTGAAAAATAGTAGAGGGGCATGTTTGATAAAACGTCATAGTAGAGCGACATATTATACCTATAACCCTAGAAGTAATAATGAGATAGTTTATTGAGAAGTAGAGATCTAGCTATTACTGTGATGCATATTGTAACTTTATAAAATAATTATTGACTACAAGATTTGATACTCTTTAGATTGTTAATAATATTTTGTTATTGGTAATGAGAAAATAAATAATTAATCTTGTATAGGTATTGTAATTTGTCATAGGAAAATACTGTGATTGTCGGTTTGTAATTAGCCAAAGTAAATTACCGTGACAAGTGATAGACATATAGTCACGGTAAATACCATCTTAAAAGAAGTACATACTGTCTTTAAATGTATTTTTTTTCTTAGATATGTGCTCCAAAGTTGACATTAGGCACAATGTTTCCTGCGATTAATAGGTACAAATAATCAGGGGAAATTACACCGTGACTAGTTATAATTAAGTATACAATTAGTCATGGTATACAATTAGTCACGAAACTTTATATTACGGTAAATTTCTCATCACTGAAATCAATAATCAAGGGAAAATGCTTTTAAATACAGGATTTACCATGATTAAAAGACATTTTCCCTGTAGTGCATGTAAAACGAGACTCAGAATCTTATATCAATATGTAAAAGGAAGTTAAGCAATTACAAAGAAGAAGGAACATATACAAATAGTTGACGTGAGACGGACCAATTTTTATAAGCAGACGACCACTTGAGTCATTAGGTCGACCTATGAGCCATCAGGTCGACAACTTGTTGATCGTAACAGAACATACAATAGTTTATACAGTCTACCACATATGCTTATAGGTCAATCATTTTTTCCAAGCCATGGTGATCATTTGCAGATGACCGTAATAAAGTTTGAATCATTGTAGAGAATATCACTTATAATGAAGAACTATAGATGAGTGGCATTATGGTGAGATATCCATTACTAGTAAGGTAGTAAATATGAATTTGAAATATGAAATTAGTGCGCAAAATTTCAATTTGCAAACAATAAATTTATTTTTGATTATTTTAAACAACTAGCTTTTTACCCGACCCATTGGTCGGATGAATTTAGTTTTATTTATTATATTTTTATATTAATTTATTTTTTCATATTTTCAAATAATTTGGGATCGTCTAAATAATTTATTAGTGGGTGGAAACTAATATTTGTGCGAATTATTGATTGTAACATTAGTTAGTTTATAAGTATTTGTATTGATCATGCTAATATGCTATCGCTTACTGTTATCTATATATTTTTTTACATCTAAGAAAAAAATCACTTCCTATTGTTAGAATAAATTACTTAAAAAATATTTCTTCATAAAATTTGATATTATTCACTTATTTTTCTATTATATCCATGAAAATAAAATAATTAAGCATTAAAGTATTAATTATAAACTCCAAGGGATTTTCCCTATTAGTAATTTGGAGGGATAAAAATTTATCAAATAAAGGATTCAAATTTTATGGTCGACAACCATTAGGTACTAATTGAGAAAATACAAAATTATTAACTAATAATTCACTTTTAAATAATATATATCTCCAAAAGCAGTTGTGGTTGTTAATAGCTAACATTAATGTATACGGATAGTACAATTGTGTTATAATGGACATATCTGAAATATTCCAATTATTTCTTCAAAATTTTAATTAAATAAGGCACTCTATAGTTCAAACATACAATCATTTGTTGTGAAAATAAAGTTTCTGAAAAAGATTCATGATTTTCGGAAATCAATATGGATTTTTTATAATTGATTTTGGTGTTGCCTTTGATATCTAAAAGTCAACACTTATAGATTTGTCTACTATGTCATTTGAAAGATTCTAAAAATTTATAACAAATATGTACCACCAACAAATAAAAACTTTTTTGTCAAAAATTTGTGTGCCCATAAATTTGTTCTTAGCTTTGTGCTCGGCTTTTAGCTCGATAGTATAACATATGCTAAATTTACGACAGTCCTTGTGTCTGCCACCTATTTCATAGCATATTAGGTTTCGAGTATCCACAAATATTAGTACGCTTTCAACAATTATGTTTATAGTTACACGTATACTAACATTATGAAGTAAAAATTTACAACAATAAATAACTATAATAAAGAAAATTAATTAAAAAGAATACCATCCGTAAAGCTCAAGAATTATTAGTGAATTAGTTGGTAATCTATTATCCTCTTGCAAAAAAATGGACAATTACATTATGCTCATCGCTATTTTTGGAAGGTCAGATGATCAACAATAAAAGTCGGGGAATTTCAAGAAGATTCCCAAAGATGTTTCCCTCCCTCCAGGCAAATGATCGACTTTGCTTTTGCTAGTAGAGAATGGAGCTGTTATACCTGCATAAAACAATGTCTCTTGAAATAGTGTTTATTTTCAATAACTTGCACAATTCCAAATTGATTCATAGGTCAACGCGATCACATATTTTATTGACTTATCTGTTGATCATTATAATTAGAAGCAACAAATAAAATGAAAAGCATAGTGATAAAGATGACTATTAATACCATAGACCGATAGACGCATCCCTCTTCGCTACTTTCTGTTGGCAACTATGGAAAAATAGAAACCTCTGGGCCTTCGAGAGACTATTGGCGCCGGCAACCCAGTTAGCCTACCAAATCCGGCAAATGCGAGTGCAGATTGATCAATCTTCCAGGAGGATTGGGCAGGTTCTCGAGGAGGCTACAGAGCGGGTGGAAAGGGGAAATAGAATAGGGTTTGGGATTTTCACAAAAAGGCAACAATTTCCCCTTTATTAGTTGTTCTGGGCGTCGCCCACCAAAGTGAAAACGCGTCTCCGAGTGCCCAGGTGCCTAGATCAATCGCCCAGAGCTAGACTGGGCGATTTCCTTCTGCCCAGCTATTAATCGCGCCTAGGCGAGAGATTAATCGCGTCTTCTTGAACACTGAATAAAAGTGGACCAAACAAAGACATTACATCCAACTCCTTTCAGTTCCATCTTAACACAGTATCGGAGGCATGTACTATTATTATACAAATGATCTTACGCTCTCAATTAGGAACTAAACGAAGGTTAAATGCTTAATTGGCAAACTAAATCGATGAACCTAGTGATCTTAAAGAAAAAATTAATGATCACATGATTTCTTGAACCAAACTACTAAAGGAAAAAAAGAAAAAAGAGACCGTACATTAGCATAAGAACTCAACAAATTACTTATAAGAACTAATGACATAAGGAAAATGTAAACTCAAACCGTTCTTCCGAAGGTCATGGATTAAATCATTAGTTGTCGATTACATAGCCTAAACTGCAAGTTATATCCAAAATAGAGGCAATTTAGAAACAAAAAAGTTAGATAAGAAAGTCGTGAAACACAGAAAAATTGAGTGAACAAAGTGGGAAGTATTGCTTTCAATTAAGCTTGATTATGTTGACATAAAGCAGGCACACATTGACGTTGGAAACCTAAACAAAAAGCTTAAAAAGTGGCAAGAGAATTCTTCCCTTGAGGTTCAAATATAGCCTACCTATATGAGTAGAGCCAAGTAATTACCATGATTCCATTGTACACATACCATCTCACAACCAACTGCTGCTAATGCTCTGGTCCGTTCCAAACCTCACCTGCTCATATCTCCAATACCATATCACGAAACCAAGAATTATACACAACTAAAAGATCCAATAAGGAGAGTAACTTAGCATGGAACTTTGTGACGGGGGCAAATTCTATGGTCAGTATTAAGCTGTGCAAATTATATCACCTCTGCAAAGCTCACTACTTCCAGTAGTTTCTCATAGAACCAGCTACCGTCCTAATCCCTTCCTTCCTTCCCAGGGTCAGAGTGTGAAAAATGGCGTCCATCTCCGCCAAAACCACAGCTTCTTCCTTCATCCATGCATCTCTCCGTCGCAACCCCTCTCTAGGGATTTCCTCCGCCCCAGTTCTCGGTGAGTACTCTTGACGCCCCCCTCCCCTGAAATTCACAATTTCCTCTGGCTTTTATCAATTCAGCTTGGGGGAACCAAGAAATTGAATCGATTGGGTGATATGCAGGGCTGCCGTTGATGGCGAAGAGAGGGAGAGTGGTGAAGTGCTCGGCGGAAGGAAACGGAAAAACGGCAGCGGGTGGGAGAAGAAGGGGATGATGAGCGCTTCGCTGATGGCGGCGGTGGCCGTAGCAGCTGCGTCGAGCCCAGCGGCGATGGCTCCTCAACGGATGCGAGTAGCTGGAGCGATTTGTAGCGACCTTCTAGAGGTTGAAGCAGAGAAGAAAGAAGAAGCAGGGTTCGTGGCGGCGGGGTAGACGGTGGTGGCGGCGGCAGTAGTTGTGCTTCTCGCCGCCGGAAGGGAAAGCCTCGATCGTCGACAACCTCTTCGCCACGGAGATCGTTCGCTGCACTCCCAAACGCGATCTCCTCAGTCGCAGCAGAAGCGGGCCGTCACTGCTTTCCGCCACTGACCACCAAAACGTCTGGTCGTCTTCCCATGAACTCAGCAACAGCCGGCCGTCAGCGCCTTCCTCCGCTGAACACGAAACCGTGACGCCCTCTTACCAGAATTTTCCGATGGAAACTGATTCTCCTCCTGTCCTGCGGGTAGGCAAAAGAATAACGTGGGAACCCAGTAGAAAAGGTGGTATTTCAGCCAAGCGAAAATTAAATGAAAAATAAATAATAACTAAATGATAACGTGGGAAACCAGGAGAAAAAAGTGGGTAGTGGACGATTCTTAGTTCTGCAATCTGGCGGGGAGTTATATTTTTTTCCCGCTCAACACCCTGCCACATCAGCTTCTTAAAATCACTCTATGGACAGGAAAATTTGAATGGGGGTGGCAGTTTTACTTTTCAGCTATAAATTATACTGTTGATATGTGTGTGAATTAATGACATTTATTTGTCGTATTTTTTTATAAAAATGGACACTCTCTGCGTTGAATCGTGACTTTCCCATTGCAAATAGGTGTCTGAACCCCTAACATCATAGATAGTTCAGTAAACAATTGTACTGGCTGGAGTTTATATCAGTTCCTCTTCATAAAGAAAAAACCTTAAATTATAGTTCTAAACTTACAATATCTATAATGACAAGGTTAAGGAAACCGTATCAAAGGTTATACCGGAATAATGAGTGGTGGGGTATTTTGTATCAAAATTGTGATTTAATCATGATTGAATCATTTCCTATCGCTATAACCATCTACCATTTTGAGTTCGGTATCTGATATTTCCAGTCCGACAGGCCGGTACGATAAAGTTTCCTAATGCATCCTTGTTCAATGTAGCTCAATCTACCTTTAGGATGTTAGAGATATAAATTAAATGCCATGTTGATATAATGATGAAAAAAATTAGATTTTTCCATGCATGTTCTTCGATCGCATGGCAAGCACTCCATTGTGGTTTTAGTTCCATGTTTCAGTGATTTTTCATTGGGGTCAAAACTCAAGTCTGATGCTCAATTCCCTCCGCAATATGGAAGACCATGTCGGAGGAATCGGCTATAGCCATGTGGAACAGATGGACAGAACTGTAGAAGTCAAACCCTTAAAGTTGTCTGAGACTACTTGTTTTGATTTATTTTTATTATGGCACTAAAACAAAGAAGAGAAAGGGAATAACGCTGACACAAACACAAAAGAAGAGAAAGGAAATAACGGTGAAGAAGTCCACCAGTTTACTGCCGCGTGAGTCTCCTGCCCACAAAATGGATCCAATATGGCAAAGCAATGCCTAGATTCGATCGGCCCACACTAAAATATTTTCATCTACACTTGACAAAAAGTTAATTGAAAACATGGAAATTTTTTAGACTCGTCTTATGTGACAATCCAGACACCAAATCGATAATATAAGATAATAGACTCTTATATATAAGTGTCGGGTTAATTGCATGGTTGATTACTGTGTTTACAAAAAAAAAACGTTCATATTTGGTCACTCCAAATATTTAAATTCATTAGTGGTCACTCGAATTAGTTAAATGGTTCAAGTTTAGTCACTCTCCGTTAGTCTCCGTCAGTTTCGTTAACACCGTCAGTCAATTGCTGACGTGGCTAACAGAAGTGCTAACTCAACCAATTTTAACCCGCCACATCACCAAACCCGACCCATTAGTTGCTTTAACCTAGACACCACAACTCCAATTGGTCAGAAATGTATGTTTGGCAACGAAGAGATAAGGAAAAGCTACAAATCGAAATACCTTATCGAATCTCCTGTCTCGAAAA
Organism: Linum tenue; assembly: GCA_946122785.1. NCBI lineage: Eukaryota > Viridiplantae > Streptophyta > Magnoliopsida > Malpighiales > Linaceae > Linum > Linum tenue. The sequence continues at coordinate 56,933,280 of CAMGYJ010000002.1, forward strand.
ATTTCAAGCAATCGGTCTTGAACTCGGCAACGATGTCTCTTTCCGCAATCGCCAATCTCCCGAGCGCCTCCATCGCAGCTTTTCTAGCATCCCAACCCTGATTGCTGAGAAATTCGGTCAAGCATTTCATGAGGCCGTTCATCCCATTGTATCCCCTGACTCCTCCTCCCGCTCCAATCACACTTCTAGAACGACCAAACCGGCGCACTAGGCCTTGTACGCGTCGTTCTACATCAGCCTCTCGAGCCTAGGAACCAACGCTATGCAGAGCCGGCCGGGATCCAGATCCGCCGCCGAATTGATCGCCGAGGCCAGACAGAAAGCGGATCTGACTTGCGCTCGGAGGATTGGGTAAAGATTGCGAAGGGCTGGGTTGTAGAGATGATGTGGCGGGTCGGATTTGGTGACGTGGCAGGTTAAAATTGGGTGAGTCAGCACTTCTGTTAGCCACGTCAGCAATTGACTGACGATGTTAACGGAAACTGACGGAGACTAGCGGAGAGTGACTAAACTTGAACCATTTAACTAATTCGAGTGACCACTAATGGATTTAAATATTTCGAGTGACCAAATATGAACGTTTTTTGCAAACTCAGTGACTAACCATGCAATTAATCCTATAAGCAACAAATCAATTATTAGTACGAGGCCTTTTAGGGAAGACACCCAAGAGTAAAACCATACGAGCTTGGCCCAAAGTGGACAATATCAAACTAATGGAGCGGCCCGATTTCAACAAGTGGTATAAGAGCCTGGTTTTGGTTCGGGGAGGTGGACGTCAGTTTGGTGGGATTCTCATTCGGTGACCTCGGGATTTGAGATCCGCGTCTGTTTGGTGGATCTAAGAGAGATCCACGTTTGTTTGGCATATCAAAGAGAGTTCTAGGTCTGGAAAAATCCTTGTACCGAGAAGCTCATCGATACAAAGTGTCTGACGGATCAAGATAATCGCTGAGGCGAGGATACAAAATTTGTGGTCCTTGTCTTGAGGGGAGGATTGTTATGTGACCATCCAAGTACCACATCGGTAAACAAGGGAAGAAACCATTGTATATAAGTGTCCACATAGCCCAATTAGTATGAGGCCTTTTGGTGAAGACACCCAAAATTATAACCGTGCGGGTTTGGCCCAAAGTGGACAATATCATACTAATGGAGCGGCCCGATTTCGACAAGTGGTATAAGAGCCTGGTTTTGGTTTGGGGCGGTGGAAGTCAGTTTGGTGAGACCCTCATTCGATGACCTCGGGATTTTATATCCGTGTCTGTTTGGTGGATCCTGGAGAGATCCACGTTCTTTTGGCATATCAAAGAGAGTTCTGAGTCTGGAAAAATTCTTGTACCGAGAAGCTCATCGATACAAGGTGTCTGACGGATCAAGATAATCGCTGAGGCGAGGACACAAAATTCGCGATCCTTGTCTTGAGGGGAGGATTGTTATGTGACAATCCAAGTACCACATCGGTAAACAAGGGAAGGAACCATTGTATATTAGTGTCCACATAGCCCAATTAGTAAGAGACCTTTTGGTGAAGACACCCAAGAGTATAACTGTGCAGGTTTGACCCAAATTGGACAATATCATACTAATGGAGCGGCCCGATTTCGACAAGTGGTATAAGAGCCTGGTTTTGGTTAGGGGCGATGGACGTCAGTTTGGTGGGACCCTCATTTGATGAACTCGGGATTTCAGATCTGTGTTTGTTTGGTGGATCCAGGAGAGATCCACGTTTGTTTGGCATATCAAAGAGAGTTCTGAGTCTGGAAAAATCGTTTTACCGAGAAGCTCATCGATACAAGGTGTCTGACGGATCAAAATAATCGCTGAGGAGAGGACACAAAATTCGTGGTCCTTGTCTTGAGGGGAGGATTATTATGTGACAATCCAAGTACCACATCGGTAAACAAGGGAAGGAACCATTGTATATTAGTGTCCACATAGCCCAATTAGTACGAGGCCTTTTGGTGAAGACATCCAAGAGTAAAACCGTGCGGGTTTGGCCCAAAGTGGACAATATCATACTAATGGAGCGGCCCGATTTCAACAAGTGGTATAAGAGCCTTGTTTTGGTCGGGATGGTGGACGTTAGTTTGGTGGGACCCTCATTCGGTGACCTCAGAATTTGAGATCCGCGTATGTTTGGTGGATCCAGGAGAGATCCACGTTTGTTTGGCATATCAAAGAGAGTTCTGCGTCTAGGAAAATTCTTGTACCGAGAAGCTCATCCATGAAGGGTATCTGACGAATCAAGATAATCCTCTGGGAAAATCCTTGTACCGATAAACTATTAATATAATGTCATAAACAACTGATCTCAGTAACTTGATTAATTGAAAGAGTCCGTATCTCATATCACTTACTCATAAAGATCGGTCAAGTACTTCAAGAAAATCATATCAAATTCACTAAAAGTTTTTGGCTAAATTACTCAATAGCTTTGCTTGGTTTACAAGATATTTCCTCAAGTTAAAGCTTAGATCTGGCCTGCCTCTAGAATTCATTTAGAGATGCTTGGTACATGTGTGGTTATATATATCCAATAAAAACATCAAAAGTAATCGCATAATGGCCGGAGTCCAGGTACAGGAATGCATGCCCCAGCATGATGTGACATTGTGACTTCACTAGTCGCCCAAAGGAAGGCACTTACTCCACATCAACATGTGTATGTTTAGCCCATTTGGGTTAGCGTTACATATTTGCTTAGAAGTCAAGTTAGTTTATCATGTTTTCTACTTCTAGGATCATGTGGATTATATTTGTTAGTATTTGTTGAGTTTATTGGCTAGAGTTATGCACTAATGGTTTGGTTTATCGAAAGAATGAAGGTGTATTTTTTTCCTTGTTCCAACTTTTATCGTGGTACAGAGGTCTAAGCGAGACAGAGAATTGAAAAAGCTGGATAATTGACTATGGGAATTACGAGAATAACAAGTGACGTTGTTTCATATTCTTGTGAGATACAAAAGTTCATTGTGTTTGTATGTGTTTGAGAGAGCGAGTCAAATCATGAGGGAAATAAGTTTTCTTTTTGGTTCTATATCCCTAAATTTGATGGAGATTACTATCATTGACCTTGTGTATATATGGAGAGTTTACTCATGTCTAACGAGTACCAGACAATTGTGCAAGATTCTTTGAAGGAAGCTGTAGAAGGGAAACAGTAGCCAACTGCTTAAAAGAATGCCTTGGAGGAGAATAAATGGAAGGACCTGAAATCCCAGAACTATATGTTTACTTCGATTAATACGAGCATGTTGAGGACTATTAGTCAAAAGGCTAGAACTAAGCGACTATGCAACTAGGGCTGGAAGTTTGGTACCGGTATTTGGGATATACCGAATACCGTATCGAATTTGTCTATATTTGGTATTACCGAATACACGTATTATTTCTTGGGATTGGGATTGAGATTGAATTTCAATTGTTATTCGGTATTAGGGATTACGGGATTGGGATCGGTATATACCGAAATACCGATCAATACCGAAATATAAGCTAGTGTATATTTTATACTCTCAACTAGACTCTCTCATTCACTGCTACATGACCCTCAACCACCAAGAGTGTCATTTAATTATACACAGATCATTCCATCACTATTAATAGCCGTCTCTCAACGTCCAATTCGTCAAATTAAAGATTACCAATGACAAGAACTTGAGATGTCTCCTCTCCTCCATTCTCCTTAATAATATCCTAATTCAAAACTCTTTGCTTAGTCATTTTTCCCTAAATTAAACAATAAATTCTAATTTATATATTTAATTATTAATTATAAAGGTAATTAATTTCGTATTCGATAATACCGATTGGGATACCGAAATATTTAGGGATTGGGATTGGGATACCGAAATTATTTAGGGATTGGGATTGAGATTAACTTTAGGGTATAATTCGGTATTCGATATTTCGATATTTGGTATTGGGATACCAATACCGTACCGATTTCCACCCCTATATGCAACCGATGAAGACAAAACACCATAAAAACTCTAGACATGTCCTCCTCCATGTGTAGATCATTTAAGAATATTTGGTTGTGTGAGTTACAATAATATTCATGATCAACCAAGAAGGAATTTGGATAATAAAAGCGTGAAGTGCCAGTGTGCCACTTTCTTGGAATATCACCTGGTCCAAATCTTAAATGCTTTACAATCCAGCTAAAAAAATAGTGATTAGTCTAATTTCAACCTTTACATATCGTTATTGTTGGTATAAATGAATTTCTTAAATTTTGAGGAATTAATTTTGAAATGAAATTTTTTTGTGTTTGCTATTTAAGAGAATTCATTTTCAATTCTAAATTTTGAATTCTATGGAATTGAAACTAGTTATAGCAATTCCGAGGAATTGAGATGGAATTTCCAAATGAATTCCACAAGTATTTACTAATTATAATAGAATGATATAATTATCCTCTTTTATTAACTAAATTACTTATACACATGACATACCATACCATACAAAAGAAAAATGGCAAGTGCTGAATGAAGAAAGATATTGAACCATGAAAAAGAATGACACATGGACTCTAAAAACTAGGGCTGGGAAACAGTCCGGTTCGGTTTAAACCGGATCGGATTGACCCGGTTTTTTACAACCGGATTGGTCATATGCCCAACCGTAGACGAGATTGGATTGGTACACGGTTTTAACCGTGACCAGACTGGATTGATCCGGTTTCAACCCAAAAACCGGATCTCCTTTATTCAATCCCAAAACACAGCCGTTTTTATATAAAAAAAACACAGCTTTTTCAATAACAAAAAAATCCAATTAGCCTTCTCCTACCAACCACACGTACAATCCCTAATCTATTCCTACTTCCCAAAAAATCCACCCTATCCTTCTTTTAATCTACCTTGGCGATTCTTCTTCGCCCTCTTCCTCTCCCTCTCCCTCTTCTGTATCAAACAAAACACAATAAAAGCATCACCTTCTTCTCCCTAAAGCACCACTCTGGCTCGCCCTACCGATGAGCTCGATTGAAGTTAGAGAGGCGAGAAGAGTTGGATCTGGAGAATCGATTGAAGTCGCAAGAGCCGGGAAGGGGAGATCGAGCGAGAGAGGGAGCATGCGAACTCTGTATAGGAGAGGCATGTCATCGCGGCCGTTGCATGTCGATCGATCGGATCTCCTCGTCGTCACGGCCGTCGCGTGCCGATCGATCAGATCTCCTAGCCCTCGTCGTCGCTGCTTGGCGAGTTCTGGTGGCGGAGTGGCTACGATCGGTAGAGTGATGGAGGGAGCCAATTGGGTGGATGATAAGAGCTTGGATTTTCTTTCTCCTTCTCCTCCTCTTCGTGTGTGGGTTTGTGTCTCTCTGATTGGGAATGAGAGGAGTTTGAGGGTCAGAGGGGGAGAGAAGAACAAAGAAGTTGGATCGATTAGGGTTTGGGAAAGTGATATTGGGCTGGGCTGTGATGTAAGTGAGGTGGGCTGGGGATGGGTTGTGATTTAGCGGGCTGGGCTGGGGGCTGAGATTTCTTTATTTGTTGCTATCCGGTTTTTTCGGTTTTAACCGGATTGGACCGGGTCTGTGGGCACTACAACCGGCAACTGGATTGGATTGGTTGGGATCCGGTTTCCAGTTTCAACCGACACGGTTTTAACTGGCCGGTTTCCGGTTTGACCGGAAAACCGGGGCCGGATTCCCAGCCCTACTAAAAACAATGCCTAGAGGTGTTACTCCTTGTGTAAATTGAATTTTGAGGATAAAATTGAAGGAAGACGGTATGTTGACAAGCACAAAGCAAGATAGGTGGCTAGGTTTATCCCAAGAAGCATGGAATCTAATTTACTGAGGCATTTGTGTATGTAGCCAAATGGAATACCATTAGAAGCTCTAGCTACTTATAAGGCATTTACAAATGTTATTGTTTGATGCTAAGAGTGTTTTTCTGTGCGATGAGAGTTTGGAAGAGGTATATTGAGCAGCCAAATTTTTTTTAATGCTTTTAGGGAGGAAAATAAGTTTTGCAATCTCTAAAAATTCTTTAGGGATTGAATAACACACCTCGAGCTTCGTACATTGATGACACTTTACTTATAGTGTTTATCATTCTCATTCTTGATACATTTTCCCCTTCTATTGAAGCATCTTTACTAATTTCAATGATATTTCTTGTGTAAATCACAATTATTTGATCAATGAGCTTTTAATAGACCTAGGAAATGTTCTTGTACTACTTGATGCCTCGTTGGTATAGTTTTAATGGTTTTGAAGGTACAAAGCAACCTAAGGAAGATCGACTCAAGCATTGAAGAACTCTGGAGGACCAAATGAGCTATAAAGAGAAGATTAAGGAGTTTTCACGAGAAAGAGGTGGTCCGATGAAAGATAAGCCAACTACTAGTTGCCATAAGATGTCAAAACGAGCCCATAGGTGGAAGAATCAGCCTATTCTGAAGAAGAAAAGAGCGGTCGCCCAAGAAACGGGTCCAATCGCCGCTTCTCCAAGTTGCAACCCAAATCATCTGGAACAGAAGTCCATGTATCAAGAAGCCTAAACCATGAAGAATCAGAATTGCAGGTCCAACCACCGCCTTCCTTTTTTCCTTGTTGACGAAGTTTCCTAAGTCTACTAGGTTTGGAAGACTCTTGCCTAGTCGGTTTAGGTTATTTTAGGCCAGATTCTCCCCTAGAAATAGAGGGCATGATTCCATTGTAAGAGCAAGGCTGCACAATCACACAATTCTCTATAATACTTTACATGAGTGCTTAGCATACTCGAAGTAGAGGGGTCTTGAACTAAGAAGATGTTGTCATCATCAATGGTGGTAGTGGTACCTTCCTTCTGCTCTATGTAGCTAGTCGAAATTTATTGTATTAAGATTTTATTTTGAATATTGTTATGTAAATCTATTATTTCATCTCATGCTTGTGTTTGTCTATGAAGATTTTGATGTCTGTGATGATGTATGAATGCTTTCGTGTATTCGATGCTTATGATGGTCATTGATATTTCCATTGTATGATTGCTCTTAATACATTCTATTCTACTATATGCATGGTGCTTAGTGTTGCCTAGATTGTCAAGAAATTACTTTCAAGAGCATTCATACTATTGATGCTACATTCCTAGAGATGGATTGATCACCCATTTATGCTTCAAGTACTACCAATGCTTCATTGTTAGAGCATCAATGCTATATACTATAGTTATGGTTTGTAGAAGCCCACAATTGACTATATGCTATCCTAACTTCCCCCTGTTCTTCATTATTTAGGTAACGACATGAAGCAAAAGCACGCATTAGCTAGTTAAATCTATATTTCAAGAGGCTCATGCATGGGTAGAGAGTGGCCTCAGAGGAAGGGATAGGGTATTTCAATAGATGAATTGTCGATGCATGATGTGAATGAGCCCTAGTTTGCATGATTATCTTTGAGTTCATTACCTATGTGATATGGCCAATTCTTATCGTAAAGCTAGAGATTTTTTTTTGAATTATTCAACGTATTTATACGATATTTTGAAATTCCAATAAAAGATGGCTTATTTTAGAAAATAATGTTAATTTGACTTTGAAACGTTATCATCTACTCGTTGGGAGAGTCGTGTTGAAGTGTAAAAGCAATTAGGTTTCAAATGCCAGAAGTGAGAGAAGCCTTACTTCAAGTAGTTGATCTTGATGGCGATTCAAAAATAGCAGTGAAGCTGAATCTTTAGCACGAAATGAACTTGGTAATTTTGAGTTTATTCTTTCATTAGTTATTTGGTATGAAATATTGTTTTCAACAAATTCGGTTAGTAAACATTTACAATCCAAAGATATACTTATTGATGATGTTATTTTAAAAATAGATGGATTGATTTCATTTTTCAAAATATATAGAGAAGATGATTTTCAAAAAGCCTTAGAGCTAGTGAAGGAAGTTTGCATGACAATGGTTGTTGTTCCAAATTTTCCTCAAAAGCGCGAGATTAAAAGAAAAAGGTATTTTGACGAGGTTCCTGAAATTCTTCCAGTAATGCATCTTTATCTAGGGAGGAATCATTTAAAGTTAATTATTTCCTATGCGCAGTAGATCAAGCAATTTATTCACTTACTAAAAGATTTGAGTTGAGCAATATAGTAGTTTTCAATCTAATTTTGGTTTCTTATTTAGTTCTAAGAAATTATTTTCCTCAGATGATTCAAAATTGAAGTCTTCTTGCATGCATATTCAAACCATTCTTAAGAATAATGACCAATCCGATATTAATGGTAATGATTTGTATTATGAGCTTAAGTTATTATCAGATTTTTTACCTAAGGAATGTATTCTTCCTTTTGAAATTTTAAACTTTTTGAAACGTGTCAATTGTTTTCCTAATACAAGCATTGTATATAGAATCTTATTAACTATTCCTGTAACTGTTGCTACAACTGAAAGAAGCTTTTCAAAGTTGAAGTTGTTGAAGTCTTATTTGCGCTCTAGAATGACACAAGAGAGGCTTAACGAGTTAACTATGTTGGCAATTGAGAATAACTTCTTGGATGATGCAAAAATGGAAGAGCTCATAGAGAATTTTATTTCAAATAAAGATAAGAAAATGTCATTGAAGCATTTCAAAATGGAGTGATTAGATTTTGAGATCAAAACATATTGCTAAATGCATGCCTTCTTATCAATGCATATATATAATATAATTAGGAAAAAGTGTTTATTATACCTTTTTATTTTAATTATTTTAATATTTTTAAATAAGTTATATTAGTTTTTGAGTGACTTTTGCTCTTTATTTTAATGTAATAGATACCAAAATATAAATTTAGATATATAGTTGAAAAATAATAATCATATGGAGACTATCTCAATAATTTCAAATAATAAGATTTAATTATCAAATTTACACATTCACCTATCACGTCACGTGTATCGTATGGCATGGTAGAAAAAAGTGTCACAACTAAAATATATTACATATTGAACAAGAACTTGTTTTAGTGGTTCTATCGTCAGTATTCAAATTGGAAGTCCACAATTTGAATCTCTTAAGTAATTTCTACTAATAAATTAAAACCAATATTATCCTTATAGTCAAATGTCATCTATCACGTGTATGGCATAGTAGAAAAAATGTCACATTGAAAATATACTTCATATTGAACAAGACTTGTTCTAATGGTTCTATCGTTAGTATTCAAATTGAAAATTTACAATTCAAATACCTTAACTAGCTTCTACCAATAAATTTAAAACCAATATGACCCTTATAAAAGAAATTTATTTTGAAGATCAGAAAATGTCATTTGAAGTATTTTAAAACGGAGTGATTCGATTTTGAGATCAATGCATATTGTTAAATGCATGCCTTCTTATCAATACATATATAATATAATTAAGAAAAAAATGTGTATTGTAGCTTTTTTTTTATTTTAGTTATTGTGAGATTTAAATAAGTTATATTAGTTTTTGAGTGACTTTTGCTCTTTATTTTAATGTAATAGATACCACATATATAAATTTAGAGATATAGTTGAAAAATAATAATTTTATCGAGACTATCTCAATAATTTCAAAGAATAAGATTTAATTATCTAATTTTGAGTGATATATAGTTTCTTTGACATCAAACAAATTTCAATACTTATTTACATAAATAAAAATAATTAATAAATTATGAACAATAGAAGGCACCATATATATATATATATATATATATATATATTATATAACAATCCCAAACAAAACTATCCAAACTACCCTATGCAAAACCTTACCCAGTATATAAGAGAATTAACAGGAATCACGACGTCAATCCACGGCATATATAGGTGGTTCACCGTTGCATGTGCAGAAGTCTAGCCCTCAAAAATCAAAATGATGCATGCATGTATTACTGAACTAATTAATTAAATTGTATTCAAGAGGACTAAACGTACTTGGACGAATTTGCTCGACGATATTCTTTTTGTGTTCTCACCATTGGATCAAATATTAAACGTGAAGAATAGTCAATATATGTGATGAAAGATCGTTTTTTGCTGGGGAAATGTTCTATGACCTCGCAACATGGACGGTTAGGGATTAGTAATCTTCATGTGGGATTATCCCTGAATTCAGGCCTATTGTCTGGACTTAACAAGTAATTAAATTCAGGCCCTCAGCCGTCTTCTTCCTGATTCCCTGAGGGTGTACTTTAATTAAGATTGCTTGTCGTCCAATGCTAATACATACATTCACTTGTTAATCACAACTAATTAAGCAATCATTGCCAACCAATCACCTGGTTGATGATTATTATGTTAATTAAACCTTGATTAAAGATTCCAGCCGAAATTTGTGCCTCAATCTTTGCTTCACATGTCTCTTGACGCCAATAACGTTGACCTTTCCTATGTCTCCTCCCAAATTAATATTATCTCATTTATCTCACAAAATTTAGAATGTTGGGTCTCTCATTGCATCTATTGCTTTTAGTAAGCAAGACAAATCATGGTCAATTTCACAATATTTCCTGGGTCCGCATAAGGAAATGGTATACATTATAGATATATTCATATTTGAATTGGAAGTAAATGATTTTCTCGAATTCAATCTATCCACTAAAAAGTCCTATTAATTAGTTCAATTAATCCAAACCAATCCAAATCTACAATTTTAGGACATTTATATTTTATATTCTACAATTTGGTATCTAAACTTTAACTTCTTAAGAAAGAAATTAACTTGTAAAAAACTACATTTTGGTTCCTAAAAGTTCTTTGAATGACATTTTAATACTTAAAATTTTCAAAATTTTCAGAATGATCAAAAAGTTAGATACCACTTGGATCCACATATCCCATCAATAAATACACCAATCACTTTAATCCAATTCATGAATTTATAATTCCATAAGTTCATGAATCCATTTCATTTGTCACATCTCAATATCGATTCCTACATGTTGATATTGACACATATGAACACATCTAATACTTAACACAAGGCTTTGGCCTGATTCCTTGTGCCTTTTGTTGTCGAGATAGTAATAGGAATGCAAATCTTTTAGCTCATATCATTTTTAGATCTGTAGAGGTCAGCGAGCAAGCATCCAATTTTTATTAGCATGGTGATAATACTAGTTCCACTCAATAATAATATTTTATTTTAATAAATTTTTAATTTTTAGGGTTAGTGGCGTAGCCAGACTTTTATTTAAGGGATGCATAAAAATAATTTTTGAATAATGACCCATGATGCACTCTCATGTTCCATTGCAGAAAATTTTATATCAACATGTTTATTGAAAAAAGTATTAGCCTAAACCTAATTGCACATGCAAATATAAGAACAAATTTTCTCTTCCGACTATTATTTTTATAGAAAGTAAATGATTTTCTCGAATAATATGCACCCTCTTATCCATTAGATAAACTAGACTATATAAAATTAACTTATAAAATTGATTATGGTTGAATTGTGAATTTTGACTACTAACATTGAAATTTGGGATCAAATTTTATTATTGGCATAATAATACTACTAAGTTTTTATGTGTTTCTCCAAATCAAGGGGGTGTCATGGAACCCCCTTCTTACTCTCTAGCTACGCCCTTGCTTAGGGTTGTCTACAATTAATGTGGATTAGCAAAGGAAGGGGCACGCTGTGACTGTTATAATCCAATAGCGACACAAATCATGCGATGAAAGAGAGGACTTTGATTAATGATTACTATTCCGCTTACAATCCAATTTTAGTCCCTCACTCACTATACAAATGTGTCCGGTCTCACCACTTGAAAAGCCTCCATCTTGCCTAGCCCAAGCATTTTCCCCAACCTTCCAACCATCGGATTCTAGGCCCCATGCCCGATCCCATTCACATCAAACGGGGTTACAGGCCCATCAGATCTTGAGACCCCTAGCTCGGGCGACCAAAAGCCTATGTTCGCCACCCTGATGCGAGTCGGCCACCTCCATGGGGCTTTGATGACATGTAGAACTGACTATTCTAGACCCCATTGATGACTTGATATTTGCACATGTTTTCCCCTTTGTTTCTTGATCGTTTAAGCTTGCATTATCGCTTCTTTGTCCTATTGTATGCTAGGTTTTGTTCCTTTGTCACATTTCAGGTCCTAGCACATAAAGTGAAGCGTAGGCGCAAGTTTCAAGTCAATTGGAGATCAATTGGCGACTGGGGGAAGAAACTCGGGTATGACTTGAATAAGAATGGATTTCTACCTCAATTTTTGACCATAGAATCATGTAAGCTTGTCATGAGAAGAAAGAGGATGAGCCTACGAGCTTCTGGGATAAAACGGCATCTGATTTGGTGTCCGAACGAGGGAGAAACGAAGAATCAAAGATAGGGGACCCGGAACTGCAAAATACCCGACCGGGTATTTTGACCATATGATAGGGTACTTTTTGATAGCATCAGAAGGCCCCTCGGTCGTGAAACAAAAATATCCGGCCGGGTACCCAAAATACCCGACCGGGTCGCGAACGCAGGCTGTTAAAAGCCTGTTTTGTGCGTTTTTGGAGGGGGAGAGCTGGGTTTTGGATCCCCAAACACCCAAGGGACGAACCAAAGAGAGAGAGGGCGATTTGAGGGCATTCTTGGCGTGTAATTGGAGGATTTCTTCGCCTTGGAAGCTCGAGGAACAAGCCCGGACTTGAAGACTGATCATCTGAATATTCTTACTGCAGTCTCTCTCTTCTCTATGGAGTAACTTCCCTTCACTTAGGTTTTGAGGAACACTAGCTTTGTTTGTTTGATTGGATGATTGTATGAGTACTCCTACTTGATAATCTTGAGTTCATATTCAATCTATGCATGTTTTCGTGATTCAATTATGCTTTAGTCGAGATTATTGATTCTGCTTTGATCCTATGAGAGCGAATACGTGATTAGGTCAATAGAGCACCATAGATTGATAGTATTGGATCGATTGCTTTAGTCGAGGGTCGATTCACTGCTTTGTATTGATTGAGAACCTCATTCGATAGAGGGAGTCTAGTTCAGAACGCGTTGATAGGTTGTTCTAGAGATTATTGATTCTGCTTTGATCCTATGAGAAGAGGTCTCGAGGGTGGATAATTCATCTGCATCAAGTGCACGAAGAAGAGGTCTCGAGGGTGGATAATTCATCTGCATCAAGTGCACAAGCTTCCATCACCTGTCATACCACATGCTCGTGACTTGAGACTCCACCTCATCGACGAGAACCTCAACTTCAAAGAGGTTTTGGGTTGGACCGAAACTTAGGAGCCATCGTCCGGCTCACGACGTGAAAGAAGTGCTTGTTGGGAGGCAACCCAACCAGTTGGTTTGCATTTCTTTCTCTATTTCTCTTCGGTTGAGTCAGTTTTGTTCTTTGATTTTAGAGTCAATAACTCAACCTTTGTGAGATTTTGTGTGGTGTTTGTGTTCCGACTACTCTCTTCTCCTCGAATGCACCGCCTGCCTCGTCCACCATCATTCACCCTTGATCTGGTAACTTCGTTCTACACACCCTAATCTTTCCTCCATTGAGGACAATGTTGTGCTTAAGTGTGGGGGGATGTTCGATTTATGTATGCGTGTGAATGTTTGGCTGTATGTGTGTGCTTGGAGCCTAGTCCACTGTCCAAATTTCGATTTGAGGGCTCCAAGTACGTGTTCCTTGCAATTGCCTGCTCAATATGCTTTGAATTGACAGTCTCTATAGTAATGTGCAACCTAGGGAGGTAGTGTAGCACTATGGAGGATGTTGATTCATTTAAGAAGTCTCCTTTCTTCTTCATATTGTGTTGGTTGATTGTGTGAATTAGTGATCTTAGGACCCTTGAATTGTGTGGTGTTGTGGACTCTCTACCTGTCATGGACTCATGTATCATGTTTTGAAATAAAAGGTGGTCGAAAATATGCTTTAAAATAACGTCTCCCGTGTGAATAGGGCGAAAGTGTGTAAGGGGAGACGGGAATCCGTTCCCAACTTCCACCTACTACCTCCAGCCCCCTTACATTTCTTTCCCCGCACGAGGCTCGAGACATCCGCTCTTGACATGGCCGGTAAGAGCCGGCTCCCGCAAAACCTCAGCTAGGTGGGAGCCCCCATTTTCTGAAAAACAGGTTGGAACCCTTGAAAAGAAAAAGAAAAAAAAGAAAAAAGAAAGAAAAAAAAGAGAGAAAAGGGGTTCCAACCATCTTCAAGAAGAAAATAGAGCACCTTGAAAATACGAGTCCATGATCTTTTGTTTTTGAGAGTCCATTCATCCACGATTCATTTGTCCTCTGATCACTATTTGCCATGATGCCGACTCGATACTAGCGTTCTCGCCGAAGAAGCTAAGAGATGACTTGTGCGTCGGTTGACCTCGTAAGCTGCTAAATGATCTAGAAAATCCCCTATCAATGATCGAGGGTGCATGTTGCTATAGAGGACTGGAGAGCTGCATTGGTTTGAGTTAGGTTTGCTTGGGGACAAGCAAACTGTTAAGTGTGGAGGGATTTGATGACTTGATATTTGCACATGTTTTCCCCTTTGTTTCTTGATCGTTTAAGCTTGCATTATCGCTTCTTTGGCCTATTTTATGCTAGGTTTTGTTCCTTTGTCACATTTCAGGTCCTAGAACATAAAGTGAAGCGTAGGCGCAAGTTTCAAGTCAATTGGAGATCAATTGGCGACTCGGGGGAAGAAACTCGGGTATGAATTGAATAAGAATGGATTTCTACCTCAGTTTGTGAACATATAATCATGTAATCTTGTCATGATAAGAAAGAGGACGAGACTACGAGCGTCTGGGATCAAACGACACCTGATTTGGAGTCCGAACGAGGGAGAAATAAAGAATCAAAGATAGGGGACCCGGAACTGCAAAATACCCGACCAAAATACCCGATCAGGTATTTTGACCATCTGATATGGTATTTTGACAGCATCAGAAGGCCCCCCGGTCTTGAACCAAAAATACTCGGCCGGGTACGTAAAATACCCGACCGGGTCGCGAACGCAGGCTGTTAAAAGCCTGTTTTGTGCGTTTTTGGAGGGGGAGCTGGGTTTTGGATCCCAAACATCCAAGGGACGAACCAAAGAGAGAGAGAGAGGGCGATTTGAGGGCATTCTTGGAGTGGAATTGGAGGATTGCTTCGCCTTGGAAGCTCGAGGAACAAGCCCGGACTTGAAGACTGATCATCTGAATATTCTTACTGCAGTCTCTCTCTTCCCTATGGAGTAACTTCCCTTCACTTAGGTTTTGAGGAACCCTAAATATGTTTGCTTGATTGGATGATTGTATGAGTACTCCTACTTGATAATCTTGAGTTCATATTCAATCTATGCACGTTTTCATGATTCAATTCTGCTTAAGTCGAGATTATTGATTCTGCTTTGATCCTATGAGAGTGAATACCTGATTAGGTCAATAGAGCACCATAGATTGATAGTATTGGATCGATTGCTTTAGTCAAGGGTTGATTCACTGCTTTGTATCGATTGAGAACCTCATTCGATAGAGGGAGTCTAGTTCAGAACGCCTTGATCGGTTATTGTAGATAAGGATACGTCTCTCTAGGCAATCGACTCAAGAGGGCCTTGATCCTTTAGTCGAGATTCAAGGTCTAGTCAAGGATCCTCCGCATTGTGAATGAAACTGAAACAAGTTAGAAATCATCAATCATTAATCTGGCTAGTGGCTAGGGGGAATCATACCTAAGTGAGTTCTCAACCTGTAATTAGATTAACTTTAACTGTATTTTGTTAGGGTAGTTTTAGTTCTTCCATCTTAATCTGGTTTGCTAGATAATGAACTAAAGCTGAGTAATAGTAACTCTAGTGACCCGTGGATTCGATATTTATTACTTGAGCCACTATACTGCAGTCTCTTTCATTGGTTACACTTGGCCATTATTAGGAGTTGTGTCATAGCGAGTCACCCGTATTATGATCCAAAGTGCATTCATTTTATCTTTGTCATCGTAATACCTTGAATTTGTGCTATGAATGCATCAAATATGTATTAGCAACCTTAGGATTTCTTTTGCGGGTTTGGTGCGCTTTTGGTAGCGCTTTCTTCATTTTTGGGTCAAAGCAGACTATTGAGCAACTTGGTAGTCGAAGGGTAAATTGAGATCCAGTTGCTGGAGCTAAGACTCAAAGAGAAAACTAGCTTAAAAAATGGAACCCGAGATGGCGGCCCAGGTTAAGAAATGGCCATTGCTGCCATTTTTTAGTGGCACCTCTACTTTGTTAGAAAGTTACCTAGGAGCTTCATGATTCGCTAGCCTCGAGTTTGGAGCTTTTTGATTGGTCGAATAATGCAGTAGCTATGAGTTTCCTCCCCAAAAGGCCTAATCAAAGGCCTATAAATAGAACTCCGGAAGATAGAAATCGGAAAAAAAGAAGAGAGGTCAAGGAAGGGTTGTTTCTAGTCGACCGAGCAAATCACCTAACTTAGAGTGGAAACTTCACCAAACCAAAACCAAATATAAAAAGCATTCACCAAACCAAAACCAAATATAAAAAGCATTCACCAAACCAAAAACCAAATATAAAAACAAAAAATAAAAGCATTCACCGAACCAAATAAAAAACGGTTGTCCATCATCCTGAGAAAAAAAAACATAACTGTTGTCCATCATCTTGAAAACTAAAACGCAAAATCAGGTTGTTCTTGGGCTCGTTGACTGGGTTTCCTTGTGCTCTTCTCTTTCCTTTTTCCTCCTTTCATGGGTTTTCTTGTACTCTTCCACTGCAGCTTCAACTTGAGGTGCAACTCTTCTTGCTTCCGTGAGCACCATATGCCTTATGTAGTTCATGGGCTCTCGAACAAGGTACAAAGCGATCTGCATTCTCCTCACTTGAGTGCATGGCTATCAACATCAACAAACATGGTGCTTACCGCATGATTCAAAAATAACAATCAATTGTGGTTTTCTAATATGCGAATTAGAATTGTCTTTACCCAAATATAAGAGGAGTCCCAGCTTGCGCCATACATCCACATGCATACCCAGACTCCACTATCAGACCTACATAAAATAAAAGCATTGCGTGATAAGAACCAAGTTGATAAGTCGTCATTTAATATCACAAAAAATGGGCATAATTACCGATGAAGTTGTTCTTGATCCTTTGAAGGATTTGGGTACGAAAACTCCGCAATCCTTGGTGGCGACAATCCCGGACCTTGTTCACGATAGAGAATCTTCCACAAGGCTTGCATAAAGCTCATCTGTACAAATTAAGAAACGTTTGTACTTAGAAAGAGTTATTTACATTTTTTTTGCGTTATAACGGCACAATGTCACAAATTTACCATTGTTTGAACAGATTGTAGTCGAAAGGAATTGCGGTCTTCATTTGGTTGTGGATCCAAGATATGGACTTCTTCCTTGTCCAACTTAATGACAGCCAAGTACCAATGGGCATTATCTCTCATCGGAACACACACCTACATATGCGGAAATTGTCAACACGTATTAAAAAAATAAACTGCAAACCATGTAATACTTATTAAAACGAACAGTTTACCTTGTTCACCATATTGGTTCGACTAAGGAATTTTGATTCGTATAGGTCAAATGCCATCTTGGGTGTTATTCCACATGAAAATCACTAGTTCCTGCCCATGTGGTAGTTGCACAATTGAAATTTTGTCAACACAATATGATTCACGTTAAAAAAACATGTGTTGTAATTTTTTTGGTGAGAGGAAATTGTCATTAAGTATAATCGGACCACAACCTGTAGTTCAGCAGGCAGATAGCACACTCCTTTTCCGTCCTTGGAATTTGTCCACAACTCTTCTAGAGTCAAGTGGCAGGCCATCGCTGTTATAACCTAATATAACATGGACAAAAAACACTTCATGATACTATCGAGTTGTTATAAAATAATTCTACGTAGAAAGCATTGATAGTGGGCAAACAAAACAAAATTTTGGAGTTCCGTTGATTACTTCAGCATCTACGAATGAGCGAGGGCTTAAGGACCACAATGACTTCCTCGTACAAGAGTTGTTAGAGGTTTTGACCAATACTTCGTCAGGTGGCAGATGGGCTAAAAATATATAGTGAGCAAGCTGGATTTGCTCATCATCGTATTCCATAGCGGTAGGTAGCTTAAACTTCAAAACAACCTGGAATAGGGGCCACAAATAAACACGAGTTGAAATGCATTCGTTATGATGGAATAACGGCAAAGAACACTTCAATGGCAAACATGACACCTTTATTACCTTGTCAACAGAAGGTAGACAAATACTTTTTCCATTTGGCTTCTTTGGTGTGACCTCAGAGTCAGATTCATTGTCCGAAATAAAAACGATGACTGAAGCAGGAGTGGGTGGAGTGCTTACACCTTTGGGTATCCTTAGTTTCTTTGTTGGAGTCACAAATTCGGATGTCTCCTACAATGACAGTGAACCTGCGATTAATAAATTAACTAGAATGAATTTCAATGGTAAAAAGAGCTATTATACATACCACAAGCTTGGACGAAGAGCGAGTAATTCTCCTATTTTCCATGTTGTGCCTCTAATCTAAGCTTTACTCTGTACTCAAAATCGCGGCAAAGAAGGATATGGAACCACTGCTCTACCGATGAAGGTTAATTATATATACAAGGTTAGGATAAATTGTGGCGCCATATTTTTCCCGCGGAAAAATAGTTAGGGTTTAGTCTAAGGTACATGAACTTGGGATAAACATGGGTAGTTATTAAACCTAAAATTAAAAATATACTTTTTTCGATTGAATAAAGAATTGAGTGCTATTAGTAAATATTCGCTCATATTAATATTTGATCCTTCCCCATACACGTAGTACACAGCTAGAGTCAGTTGGCGTTTGGCTTTACTAAGAAAGGTTTTTCATTTTAAATATTTTCGTTATTTGTGAAAATGGTAAAGAAATCACTAAGATAAAGAACAGAAAGTTCAACTCGTTCCTACCAAAAATATAAGATATCACAAATCGTGTTATTAATGGGGATAATTATTAAGTGGCCCATTGAAGCATTAATTCGGCCATCATTCCCAGTAGGGTTTTGTAATCTACGTCCTTGGTTCCCCAAAATTTCCAGCCGTGACAATGACGTCGGAGGCAGACTCACCATTGACGTCGGAGGAAGTCCTAGTATTGACGTCGGAGGAAGTCCAAGAAAACGCTGGTGCCGGAGCCAGTCACACCACCCAGGAAGATAATGTCGCCGATCTCATATTTCTACAACCTGAAGATATTAAAAAAATGAAGTTCGATGATATAAAAGAAACCTATGATTTCTACATGGACTACGGGTTAGTGAAAGGCTTCGACATCATAAAATCAGACATTGGTCGTGATAAGAACAAAGTTATGATATGGCGTGACTATGTATGCTCTGGCGAGGGAAAGAGGCGCATGAAGAGCACAGAACGAAAGAGAGAAGCAAGAGGGGAGACCAGATTTAACTGCAGAGCCAAGATGCATGTTAAACAAGACAATGTCGATGGGAAGTGGTATGTGCACCAGTTTGATGATGTACACACACATGAAACGATCCCTAGAGAATATAGACACTACATGAAAGGGAAACGTCGTATGAGTGATGCAGTCAAAGTAGCGATAAATTTTAGAAGAGCTGCAGGTATGAAAACTTCTCAAATTGTGAATCTGGCCGTATCAGAAGCAGGAGGCTACGACAATTTGGGGTACACGAGGAAGGATGCATATAATTATGTGGACAAAGAGAGGAAAGAACAAATCAGTGAAGGTGATGCCGCAACAGCCCTAGCCTACCTGCAAGCTAAATGCAGCGCGGACGACCATTTCGTTATTGAACTAAAGAAGGATGACGACGACCGGCTTATTAACATTTTCTGGGCCGATAGTATTTCTGTTGCTGATTATGCATGCTTTGGAGAATTACTATCATTCGATGCTACTTACAAAAGGAACATTTACCAGATGCCTCTCGTGATTTTTTCATGTACTTTTCCTTCACACATAGAATTATCCCGAGCATGCTAAAATAACCCTAGAAGTTTGCATAATCTAACTTTGTTTGAACTTTTTTAGGTGTCAACCACCATTCGCAAACTTGCGTATTTGCATGTGCTTTCTTGGCTAACGAGAGAGAGGAAAATTATATTTGGGTGTTGGGAGCTTTGAAGAGAAGGCTAGGCGGTCTAGATCCCAAGACTATTATTACAGATGGGGATAGAGCAATGCGTAATGCTATTCAGAAAGTATTTCCCGATGCAACACATCGTCTATGTTCCTGGCATATAGACAAGACTATAACCAGAAATGTGAAGAATCATCCTACTTTTTTGCCCCGATGGAAGCATTTTGTGTCAGCTGACTGGGAACCTTCAGAATTCGAAGAAAAGTGGAAATCAGTGGTTGAGGAATGCTCATTTGAGCAAAGACATGAATGGGGGTATGCATATTTGCGTTCGAAGTTCTTCGCAGGCTTGAGTACAACATCAAGATGTGAAGGAATGAACTCTCAACTTGCCAATTATATCGAGAAGGATTAAAATCTCCTTGAGTTCTTTATTCACTTTGATCGTTGGACTAGGGATATGAGGGAGAATGAGCGTCATGCTGATTTTGAATCCATTCATCGAGAACGAACCATCACAAGCAATGTCTTAGTCTCACTTCAGAAGAGTGGAGCGGTGGTTTTCACAAAGAACGCATTCTTCTTATTCAGAGACGAGGTTGAAAAGTCGGCATGTTGCATAAGGTTGGAGACAGAGCGATCGGAAATTGAGCATGTGTACAAGGTCAAGGTGTCTGGCATGGATAAGGTTTTTCAAGTCACGTACGCAGTTGAACCCTTTGCAATGGAATGTAGTTGTAATCACTACAATTATATGGGAATACCATGTCGTCATATGATTTTTGTACTGAAAGAAGATAGCATACTGGAACTTCCTGAAGGCCTAGTACGTCGAAGATGGTCAAAGAAGCCGAAGACACTAGAGAGCTTGGAGGAACCGGGCAGACTAGATGAATCGCAACTTTTCGCATTGAGGTTTGCCATGACTATCACTTTTTTTTTTATAATATTGGTTCGAAGCTAGGTGAACATTAATTTTACTCACTTTGTATAAAATCTTGTGTCAATCGGGTATGGTACTATTCAACAACACAGCTTACAACTAATGTTAAAAGGGGCAAAATCTAGTGAGTGCTTCAAGATTGCTCGTGAGGGAATTCAATTATTATGTGAAAAGTTGGACATGGTGGACACTGGCAACGTGGACATACCCGGCATTAATAGACCGAAGGCGAATGAAATTTTGTTGGATCCATTACAAGTCAAAGCTAAAGGTTCGGGGGCTAAAAAATCTAAAAGGAAGAAAGGAGAACCACGATAGTGTAGCAATTGTGGTGAATGGCGCCACTATAGGACCCGATGCCCACATCCTGTTGGCTATGTGAAGCCAACCTCAAACGGTGATGCCACGAATGATGGTGTTTCGGAAGAAGGTGGCGGTGGCGATGACACCGATGTTGATCCTCCCACCACTCAAGATCAGTCGGAAACAGTACCGAAGAGAAGGCAAAAGCATTGCAGTAAGTGCGGTTCTACCAATCATAATGCAAGAACGTGTACTGGGTCTGGGCCATCCGATGATCAAAATGACGATGATGAAAATGACGATGACGACGATTATGAGCAACCTAGGGTAAAAATAAGATATAATTGTTCGTGTCTACACAATGCAGTTGCATCCAATATTTTTGTACGTCTAAAATCGTCGTTATCGATTTTGCAGAAGAGGCCTATTACAAGAAGTAGCAACCTAAGGATTGTTGAAAACTTGAAGTGAAGATGGACGTCCTTATCCTATTCGGATTAGGACTAATGGACTATGTGAAGACTGCCAGTATCAGCTTGAAGCGGCGTCGTTTGATTTATAAGAAGACTGTTGCCGTCTGCGGTGTCGTTTTACTTGTGTGTCGTTTTATTTATGTGTCTCTTTGGTTTATAAGAAGACTACTGCCTTCTACGGTGTCGTTTTATTTAGTTCGGATGGATTTGATTGAATTCGATATGGAGGTTGCTCCCTAAATAAATCATGTGCAACATTTCAATTGAATTATTTTTCTCACTCGTTTTTTTATTGAATTATTAAATCGGGTTTTTTACTTGTTTATAAAATTACTTAATTTTGGCTACTAAAATTATGAAATGTAATTTGGGCGTGAAATGACAAGAGCATGCGCCGACAGAGGACTTCTGAAAATGGAGGCAGTAATCAAGAAATAAACTACAGTATTTTTATTGATTGAAAGATCCCTCACCGATATATTATTAAGATCTCAAACACTAAAAGTACAAATCTTGAAAAACAAAACAATGTACTTTCCCTCCTCCCACTTTTATACTATACATATGGCAACTTTCCCCTCTTGTATATATTTTGGGAGCATGATCAACAAGTACGCGTCAATGTCGCCCAGAAGAACCATCATATTACGTCACGTAGGGTTCCACAACACCTATTATGGAATCGTAACAACATATGATGATTCTTTCGGCGATATTCAAACGGCAACTTATTGTCATTGCTCCCCTCCCTGCCTCTAACAAAGACCCTGCATGGAGAGCAAAGGAAAAACAATACAACGAAGGATTTAGTTTAACAGTCATGATCTAACAATGACATAATTAAAGGAACTGAGATCTAAAATAATACGCAGTCTCATCTTTACCACTACACTCGAAAATAAAGCATGGACAGGAGGACGAAGAGGTGGATGGGGTTGATTTTCGGGGTTGAGAAGATGGGAGAAAGGGGTCTTTTCAGGGATTGAGAGGAGGAACGAACAACAGCAGGAGATGAGTGCCTCTAGGGTTTCGGAGCATGGTCTCTCCCTCTCTGATTAAAGAATTTATAAATGAGCTCATAAATTTACTTTGCCTTTCCAGCCCTTTCCATTTACTGAAAATCACACTCCCTACCGCTGCCTCGGCCTTGGTAACGTCAGCACTGGTTAGGGGCAAATGCGACTTTCCGAAAACGGCGATATCTGATTGGGTGACACGCCGCGGTTAGGATTGAAGCTCTTTCACCATCGGATTAAAGGAAAAGTTTAGGAATTGATGGCGGGAGATGGGGATGTGCTTTTAGACTGGCTTTGTAAATTAACTAACTTTTTCGTTTACCAAAATTAATCTACTGATTTGGTACATGTAATTGTAACCCTAAACCCTAAATCCTAAACCCTAAATCCTAAACCCGAATCCCTAAACCCTAAACCCTAAACCCGAACCAATCAATACCATATACTCTACAACAATAACACCTTATAGGCTTATACCCGAACCAATCCATCCCATTGCTTATTTAGTGGAATCCTAGGTGGCACCATTATTTAGCAAGATTGCAATGCCACCTAGGATATTTTTTCTAAACTAGCAAGATTGCTAAATTAGGAATTCTTCTTGCAATGCCAAACCCTAATACACGAACCAATCAATAACATATACTCTACAACAATAACACCTTATAGGCTTATACCCTAACCAATCAATACCATATATACTCTAAACCATCAACACCTTGCTTATTTAGACCATCTCCAATGGTGCAATTCTTGAGAATTGCAAGCTGATGTGGCAAGGGAGTGAAAGTGGGATGGTGAGTTGCATTGATGTGGGATCAATTACAAAAGTTGCAAATTTGCATCTGATGAATGTTTTCATGCAGTTGCAAATTTTCATGCAGCACACACATATATACAATTCCAATCATAATACTTTACATAATTCGAATAACACAACGAAAAAAAACAACTTGAGAGAAAACTCAAATTAATATAACACACTCACCAATTAATATTGAATTGCATTGAAAATTAAGTAGGACCCACGGTCACAATTGATGTATAGTTAAAGTTGCTGAAGTGGCAATTGGGACCATATATTTGCTCGGTGTTGGAAACTTGAACTGAAACTGGAAGTCCTCCTATGTCGAGTCGTTTGGTATATAAGAAGACTGTTGGCTCTTGCGGTGTCGTTTAATTTATGCACTCATTAATGGTC
Organism: Linum tenue; assembly: GCA_946122785.1. Lineage (NCBI taxonomy): Eukaryota > Viridiplantae > Streptophyta > Magnoliopsida > Malpighiales > Linaceae > Linum > Linum tenue. The sequence continues at coordinate 56,957,228 of CAMGYJ010000002.1, forward strand.
AGTTGAAGGCAATTTTTAAGCACTCTAAATAAATCATGTGCAACATTTCAGTTGAATAATCTTGAGAACTAGTTTTTTTTATTCAATTATTATATCGTATTTTTTGCAATAATTTTGAGCACTCATTAAATGGGTAGAGCATGTGGCGACAGAGGAGCAGAGTTCGAAATCCGGCAAAAAATCCGGTTGGCCCAATCGTAAAGACTTCTAAAAATGGAGTCAGTAGTCAACAAATAAAGTACAGTATTTTATTGGGAGTGTAGGATCCCCTGCAGATTTAGAAGATCTCAAACGCTAATAGTACAAAGTACATTATTTTTATTGGGAGTGTAGTATCCCCTGCAGATTTAGAAGATCTCAAACGCTAATAGTACAAAGTACAGTATTTTTATTGGGAGTGGAGGATCCCTCGCAGATTTAGAAGATCTCAAACACTTTTGGAAGCCGCCATGGAAGCGAAGAGAGAAGCAGAAGAAAAAATAACAAAACAGTATACAAATATAAACAAATGTTACATATAGTCCAACAAAAACAAAAAGCTGTACTTTCCCTCCCTATTTTATCCTATTATACATATGTCAACTTTCCCCTCTTGTATATATTTTGGGAGCATGATCAACAAGTACGCGTCAATGTCGCCCAGAAGAACCATCACATGACGTAGGGTTCCACAACACCTATTATGGAATCGCAACAACATGTGATGATTCTTTCGGCGATATTCAGACGGCGACTTATTGTCATTGCTCCCCTCCCTGCCTCTAACAAAGACCCTGCATGGAGAGAAAAGGAGAAACAATACAACGAAGGATTTAGTTTAACAGTCATGATCTAACAATGACATAATGAAAGGAAATGAGATCTAAAATAATACGCAGTCTCATCATTACCACTGCACCCGAAAATAAAGCATGGGATAGGAGGACGAAGAGGAGGATGGGGTTGATTTTCGGAGTTTCATATTGAGAAGATGGAAGAAAGGGTTCTTTTCAGGGATTGAGAGGAGGAGGAACGAACAGCAGCAGGAGATGAGTGCCACTCGGGTTTCGGACCACGGTCTCTCCTTCACTGATTAACGAATTTATAGATTGACTCGTAATTACTTTTACTTTCCCTCCCTTCACATTTACTGAAAATTACACTCCCTACCACTGCCTCGGCCTTGGTAACGCCAGCATTGGTTATGGGCAAAAGCGACTTTCCGAATTCGGCAATATCTGATTGAGTGACACGCACGCGACAAGGATCGAAGGTATTTCAGCATCGGATTAAGGGAAAAGTTTAGGAATTGACGGTGGGAAATGGGGATGTACTTTTATAAATAGTCTGAATTTGTAGATTAACTAACTTTTTCGTTTACCAACATTACTCTATTGATCTGGTTTATGTTATTCTAACTTGAATCATAACCCTAAACCCTAAACCCTAAACCAAACCCTAATACACGAACCAATCAATACCATATACTCTACAACAATAACAACACCTTATAGGCTTATACCGTAACCAATCAATAACATATATACTTTAAACCATCAACACCTTGCTCCTCCCTTATACCATAACCTTCAAGACCTTATACTGTATACCAACAACACCTTCTTCTATCTCCATCCCCAACTTTCAATTTATAATAAGTGTTTCCTTTGAAATATAAAATGGAACCCACCTTGGCAATTGCTAGCATAATTTAGGGATGTAGATGAATAGAAATTGTTAAGTGATGAATTGCTAAAATTGATGATGTGGCGGTAGGGACCTCGTTTAGAAATTGTTGTTCAATTTTAGGGATGAAGATGATCAATACACTAACCCAATACCATATACTCTAAACCATCAACACCTTATACAATATCGTATTTTAGGGATGGAGATGATCAATACACTAACCCAATATCATGTACTCTAAACCATCAACACCTTATACAATATCGTATACCTATACGCTGATAAACTAAAATTATAACTTGCTTTTCAAAACATAAATTAAAAATTGATACTCACTAAGTATCGAACCACAAACCTCTACTTTATTGACTAAGCAAATAACAGACAATTAACCAATTAAGCTACATCACATTGATGACCATCTTGCATAATTTCGCTTTCTTATTAAGTGAAGGGTTAAAATGAACGATAAATATATCACAGGGGATTGTTTCAACTTCGACGGGGACTGAGAGAGTGGAAAAGGGGTAATTATTCTACCAAAAAAGAAAAGAAAAGGGGGAATTAACGAAGAGTAAAATTGGACGGATTGTCTTTAGCACGCCACTACCACCCAAAATCCTTCGGAGCAAAGACATGTTGGTTCAAGTCAAAGAATAAATGAAGAAAGATGAAGTTAAGAACTCTAACTAATTTTGATTCCATATGTGGCGAATCGCTAATGGGCGGGATAACCAACATGGCAAAATCGTTAATGAGAACCTACTTTGCACACACCAAATCATTTTATCTCGTACCGATAAATGTGTAAAGAGACACGCTACAATAATTATGTCTAAATTTCCTGATAATAAGGCATGATCAGCATTTATAAGAAGATGTTAAGACAATATAAAATCGAGAAAAATAAAACAACACCTACCCTCAGCCGAATCAATCAATACAATATGCTCTGGACCATCAACAATTCAACACCTTATAAACCATCCCATATACCATATACTCTAAACCATATACCATATACCATATACTCTAAACCATCCCATATACCATATACCATATACCATATACTCTAAACCATCAACAACCTAATACACTAACCAGTCAGTAATCATTAACTTAACCATAAACACCTTATACAATAATCACATACCTATACGCTGATAAAATTTTACATTTTGAAAATACTTGCCCAAGTAAAGTACACAAGTACTTCAAAAGTGAAATTCTAACTTTCGTTTCATAAAAAAAAAATTTAAAAAATGTCCTCACTAAGTATCCAACCACAAGCCTCTAATTAGTCTACAAGAGGTTTGTTATGTCAAGAGGGGCAAATAGTGAGAGAGTGGAATATGAGCAATTAATAAAGAGTTAAATTGGGCGGATTGTTTTTTACCTCGTACCGATAAATGTGCAAAGAGACACGCTACCATTTACCGAATCCCAAAAAAAAGATGGAACACATAATTGTGTTTAAATTGCGTGAACGCAAGACATGATCAGGATTTAGAAGCAGAAGCAGAAGCAGACGCAGATGTAAATAAAAGCCCAACCTCTTCACAATTCGGATCATGTACACAAGCCCACTTTTGAAGGGAATTTAAAAGCCCAACTAGACTTTGTCCTAAACGCACCGTTAATACATAAACACAAGTTAAGGCGACCTCTCCATCCGATTCGAATCAAATCCTGTTTTCTTCATCTTCTTCCTCAATTAGGTCGAAGACTGTGTTGCTTATTTCATCTTCAATTTGTGTAAATTCCGGTCGGAAATATAATGGCGAAGAACAAAAAGTCGATTGTGGATACAAGGAAACGATGATTATGTGGAGATTTTTGATTCCGGTCGGAAATAAAATGGCGAAGAACAAAACGTCGATTGTGGATACAAGGATTTGTGGTTCAAAATGATGATTATGTGGGGATTTTAGATTGAAAAGGGATCTTCTCTTCGAACGTGGATACATAGATTTGGGGTTCAAAACATGATGATGTTGGGGATTTGATATTGGATTGGGAGCTAAATCGAATGTCGATCAAATGATAAAAAGGATTTTAGATTTCAGATTTCAGAAACGATGATAAAAGGATTATGTTCGAACTTCGAACTAAGAGGGGACATCCCCTCCAAGACGAATGAGGGACTAGAAATTGGTTAGGACGGCGGGTCGTATCCATAGGGTTTAACCTCTTAATCGATATAATTAAACCGGGTACAATTAGGTTGAAGTCCAATGAAAAACGCGTAAACGCTTCGTGATGCTTTTGGTAATTTTCCTTGCCCCTGGTCACCCGTACCCTTATATATATATATTTCATTTTAAGTTGCAATTAAAATTTTTTGTACATAAATATGCATATGCCTTAATCATATTTCGAAAAAAAAATTTTTTGATATAAATTACCCGTCTATACCATAGTGATAATGTTTGGTAGTAAATAAAAAGATTCTATGTATAATATGCTCCTCTACTATGAACTTTTATCAAACATGCCCCTCTATTATTTTTTACATCGAACACCCATGTACTTTGGAAAAATTATCAAACACGCTCTTTTGTTAAACTTTTCATCCAAAACTGTTGGAAGACCTCGCATCGGCAAAATGGGAGGGAAATTTTTAGTTTTGCCCATCCATTTATTTCTCTAAGTCTCGTTAAAGTGCAATTATTAGGTGTATTGGCTATACAAAAGAAACAAAAATATTTACATGAAAGTATTAGGGTTGTTTTAGACATTTTTGTTGCCCAAAATATGGTTTGATTATGATTGAAAATTTTTTGGATGAAAATTTTAACGGAAGGGCATGTTTGATAATTTTCACAAATTAGATAGGCATATTATATGTAAAAATTAGTAAATGGGCATGTTTGATAAAGAGTTATAGGTATAATATGCCCATTAACTATGTTGTTTTATCAAACATGTCCCTCTACTAATTTTTACATCAAACATGCCCCTGTACTTTGAAAAAATGATCAAACATGCCCTTCCGTTAAAATTTGCGCCCTAGAATCATAAATCACGGTCGACCCTTGGTTTGGGAGACACAAATGTCTAAAATATCCTTATAATTTCACTTTAGAATTTATTTGGTTCTTTTGTACACCCAAATACCTCTAATATTTCACTTTAACAAGTCCTAGAAAAATAAATCAAGGGACAAAACTGACATGTTACCTCCTATTTGCCGGTGTCGGGTCAACTAAATCTCGATTCAACACAAGATTGATGATTTTTTTCAATGGAAGTTTTAATAGAAGGGCATGTTTGATTATTTTTCCAAGTTCAGGGGCATCTTTGATGTAAAAAATAGTAGAAGGGCATGTTTGATAAAACTGCATAATAGAGGAGCATATTACATATAACCCTTTGATAAAAGTGCATAGTAGAGGGGTATAAAATAATATACCTATAACCCTAAATAAAATTATATCATGGTGGTATGAAAGTGTACGAGGATGACACCATTCTAAATAAAATTTTAGAATGGTTGTATATATGATAGTAGAGAATATGCTAACCACCGGTCATAACCTTTTACCACCAGTTATCACTGATGACTCAATATTTGCATATGTTTTCCCCTTTGTTTCTTGATCGTTTAAGCTTGCATTATTGCTTCTTTGGCCTATTTTACGCTAGGTTGTGTTCCTTTGTCACATTTCAGGTCCTAGCACATAAAGTGAAGCATAGGCGCAAGTTTCAAGTCAATCAGAGATCAATTGGCGATTCGGGAGAAGAAACTCGGGCATGACTTGAAGAAGAATGGATTTATACCTCACTTTATGGACAAAGAATCATGCAAGCTTGTCATGATAAGAAAGAGGACGAGACTACGAGCGTCTGGGATCAAACGGCGAGTGATTCGAAGTCCGGACGAGGGAGAAACGAAGCATTGAATATAGAGGAACATGTTCGGCAGTAAAAACACGGGCGCGCCTAAATCAAAACACGGCCGACGCGCGCGGGCGTGTTTTTAACACGGGGCAAAACACGGGCGGGCCAAATCAAAGCACGGCCGTGCCCTCGACCGTGTTTTGCCCAGGGTCACCCTTTTTAGGCAGATTTGAGCCAAAAGAGAAAGGGATTCGGGTTTTAGAGAGACATAGCGATTCCTAGAGAGAGAAAGCGACGAACAAGAGTTCCCAAGTGCCCTAGCTTGATCTTCATCACCATTGGAGCTTGGCTTGAGCTTGGAGGAGTGCCGATCAACGTCCAGGAGCAGAAATCCATCCTTCACAGTATGATTTCCGCGTCTGAATCTGCTTTTGCTTCTTTCTCCATGGAGTAGTTCTCCCATTCATCTGGGTATGGGAAACCCTAGATTTGTATGTTATGTTTGATTGTATGAACCCAAGTACTGATTCTATGATTTGATTTTATTCGATTGAGGTTTGAATGACTGAATGACTTGAATCCTGATCAAATTCCTGTTGTTTCTGCTTTAACCTAGAATGAGAATATCTGCCTAGGTTGATAGAGCACCCTTGATTGAAGGTAGGGAATTGGTGACTTTAGTCGAGGAGCCAATTCACTATTCTGTACCGAATTCACTTCGGTAGTGGAGGTTTTGTTCGTTAGGGCCTCAATCTGTTTACTCCGGTGGAGGTTAGTCGCCCACTAGAGACTCAGATTGAGAGGGTCTGGAGACCTTTAGTCGAGACTTCAGGCTGTTTAAGAACCTTCCGCAGTATAACTATCATAGAAACTGAACTTGGTAAATTGCAATCCGGCTTAACTGCAGTCTAGGGGGAACCATATCCGGGTGACCTCTCTTAACCTGAAAACAACCGTTTAGTTGCTTTGCTTGTTTGTTAGTTTAGATCTTCACTAAAGTTTCATTGCTAGATAATACGAATTCACTGAGTAGTCATCATATCTAGGACCCGGGTTGACATTAAAACCCAAACCCGCTATACTACGCTTTAGGAAGTGGTTACACTTGGCCATTTTCTAGAGTGGCAGTAGGAGTGATTCAAGTTTTTGGCGCCGTTGCCGGGGACGGCTAGGTTGTTGAAGAAAAGTGATTTTTGTTACTTTAGCATTTTCATTTTCGCATTGGTTGTTTGTTCTTTCCCACTTGTGCCTTCACGGGTTTGCATTGCTTAAGTGTGTGCAGATAGTGCATGACCCGTAGCCAGTCAGGAGGTTTACTACCGTTGGATCCAGAGCTTGAACGCACCTGCCGCCAACTTAGGAGACAACAGCGAGCTAGACTGGCTACGGAAGAGCGCATAGAAGGCCATTTGAGCAGCGAGTCCGAGGACGAGTACGAGATGGAAGGCGACCACAACCCACCTCCGGTGAATCCGCTCTTGGGGAACGACCCCAGACATCAGTAACCGCCGCAGGGTCCCACCTTGGAGTACTACTACAATCCACGGATTGCTGACATCCGCCCGGTCATCCTCTATCCTCCTATTCCAGCGAACAACTTCGAGATCAAGCCATGCTGGATTCAACTCATTACATCCTCTATCCAGTTCCATGGCTTGAAGGATGAGGAGGCAAGGGTGCATCTTTCCCGTTTTCTGCAGCTGACGAACGGGTTCAAGCTGAACGGTGTCCCGGATGACGCAATCCGCCTTCACCTCTTCCCCCATTCTCTGGCAGGGAATGCTAAGAGGTGGTTGGAGACCCAGCCCCCATTGTCCATCACCTCTTGGGACGATCTGGCTGATAAGTTCGTGCACAGGTACTATCTGGCATCGAAGACTACAGAGATCCAGCGGGAGATCACTCACTTCCGCCAAGAGCCGGACGAGTCACTTCGTGATGCCTGGGAGCGGTACATGGGGTATTTCTGGCAGTGTCCCCATCATGGCTTCAGTGATGCATTCACAGTGGGGAACTTCTACAGTGCTCTCTCTCCGGACAGCCAGAGGGTGATTGAGTCTCTATGCCCAGGAGGGGATATTCTTACTAAGACTCCACTCGAACTGAACCAGATGATCAATACCTTGGCTGCCAGAGATCATTCCTGGGGGCAGAGCAGCAGAGGCAGAAATTCCCGGGATCGTGGTGTGCACGCCATGGAGGCTAGATCCGGACTCGAACAGCAGGTGGCCGAGTTAGTGCAGACATTGAAGCAGCCCAACAGTCTTATTCCGGGCAGAGGTTTGGCTACACCTCCAGTAGCTCAATGTCAGTGGTGTGAGAGCTCAAATCATCTGGTGGAAGACTGCCAGGCTATGCGGGAGTCGACTACTCCCCAAGAGCAGTTGGACTTCATCACCAATGCTCGGCGCTTTGACCCTTACAGCAATACATATAATGAGGGGTGGCGCCAGCATCCCAATTTCTCTTGGAATAGCAACACCACTAAGCCATGGTGGCTTTAAGTAGAGGCAGCCCTTCCAGGCTCGACAGAGGCCAGCCCCACAGCAGCAACCCTACCACCCTAGGCAGGGGCAACCATTCCAGCAGCCCCAACGTCAGTTTGCCGAGCCAGCAGCAGCTCCGGCTCCAGATGATCAGATGACGGAGCTGAAAAACATTCTAGCGGCATTCATGACTACCACCCACCAGAGCATAGCCTCACTGGAGGCAGGACAGAGGAACCAGGGTGCCATTTTGCAAGATTTACAGAACCAGGTTGGTGCCATAGCTCGCCAAATTACTACCCGGGCCCCGGGGACTCTACCTGCCACCACCGTCCCCAATCCACGAGAGCCGCACCAGCAGTTGGATGCCATTTTTACCAGGAGCGGTAAGACCATATCCGCTGACCCTGTCCCGACCAGGCAGGAGGAACCACTACCTGCTTCAGCACTTCCAGCCGACGATGCAGAAGTGCGGGTGGAGAAGGAAGCCCCTGCTCCCAAGCCACAACCAGTGGTTAAGGAGCATGTACCCCAGCTTCCCTTCCCCACTCGCCTACACAAAGACAAGCTGGAGACTGAGTTTGCCAAGTTTATGGCAATGTTGAAGCAGCTCAACATCAACATACCGTTTGTGGAGGCACTGTCGAAGATGCCCAAGTACGCGAAGTTCATGAAAGATCTCCTCACCAACAAGAAGAAACTTGGGGATCTCTCAACAGTGCTGCTGAGCGAGGAATGTTCTGCTATCCTGCAGAACAAGCTGCCCGAAAAGCGCAAGGACCCAGGGAGTTTTACTATCCCTCTTACTATTGGCAGCATGCATGTAGGCAAGTCCTTGGCGGACCTAGGCGCTAGCATTAATGTCATGCCATATAAGTTGTTTAAAAAGCTAGACCTAGGTGAACTTAGCCCTACTAGGATGAGCATTCAGCTAGCTGATCGTTCCGTTGTGCATCCTAGGGGTATCATAGAGGATCTGCTTGTTAATGTGGGTGCATTCACATATCCTGTTGACTTTGTTATTCTGGACATAAATGAGGATGTGGATGTGCCTTTGATTCTGGGTAGACCATTTCTTGCCACCGCCAAGGCACTTATTGATGTGCATGATGGTAAACTGATCTTGCGTGCTGGGAATGAACATGCTACTTTTTCTGTGACTGAGTTTGATCACTGTGCTATGATTGCTGTCACACCTGTGCATGCTATTTCTGACCAGGTACACGAGCCTGTCGTGTGTCCTTCTGCATCTCTCATTTTGCAGGACCCTCCTCTCACTCCTTCGCCGCCACTCCATCCAGCCTCACCTCCGAACAAAAAGATCAAGGAGGAGTGGCGGTCGAAGCAGGAGGTGCCTAGGCCCACTCGGAAGAAAGGTGGAGACCACTATGAGCTGGTCCCACCTCCTGCATCACGATCACCCTGGCCATCCGCGTACTCACTCGCCTGCATTTTGCCGAATGGCCAGGTTGAGCTGACCAATGCTGGTGGTTGTACCCGTCGGGTGCATGGCCACCTTCTGAAGCTGTACCTCAAGAGCGATGTGGATCCGCTCTTGGAGGCACATGTTCCTGCACCCCGCTGAGTATCCACCATGGGCGTCCAGCTAAATGACGGTAAAGAAGCGCTTGTGGGGAGGCAACCCCACCACGGTTTTCGTTTAGTTCTTTTGGTTTCGGGTCGGATTGTGAACTGGTTTGTTTTCTTTTGTTTTGGATAATATAATATTGGGCTGACCATTGGACCTAACGTATTGTGTTGGAGTTCTTCTGTTCCCTTTAGCAGTGCCTGTGTCCCTGACTGGTCCTCTCTCCAGTCCGCTTCACTCAGACTGGTCCCCGTCCAGTCTCATGCAGTCCGTGCACACCGGTAACTTCGTTCTACCCTTCTTATCTTTCCTCCATTGAGGACAATGTCGTGCTTAAGTGTGTGGGGATGTTCGATTATGAATGCGTGTGAATGTTTGGCTGTTTGTGTGCTTGGAGCCTAGTCCACTGTCCAAATTTCGAGATTTGAGGGCTCCAAGTACTGCCGTTTGCTTGACGTTTGATCGTATTGGCACTGTGGATGTGATTGGTGAATGGAATGGCTTTTGACTTGATGCATGACAACTTGAGTATGACTAAGACAACCTATTATGATGACTGAGATGTGCAGTAGAGTTGTGTAGGGGTTCAGTTTTTCAACTGTTTGCTTACCAACTGTGACTTGAATTGATCACTTCCTCTTGACAGTCGTTTATGCATCTAGTTCAGGGAATCAGAATGAGAGATAGAGCATATAGGTAGCCATGTGAGATTTGAGCCTGCTCGTTTCTTTCTTGTGCGATAGATCCCTCTTCCATGATGTGCAGCATTCACGTTGTCATTAGCTAAGATGATGGAGGCATAGGATTAGCCCACGACCAAATTGACTTTCCTGGTGTGTTATACCCCCTAGTCAGCCCCTTTGAGCCGTGTGTTATCCTTTCTTTCGGTCTACAATGAAAAAAATCACCCTTTTGCATCTCTTAGAAGGTTCCACAGAGTGGTTTTTACATGTTCTCTGCCGTTCTGCTAAATGTAATGTGAGGGTTGGAGGTAGTTCTTAAAAAGGTGGGCATGTGTTTGAAAAATGTGAATAGGTGGTGGTCCTCTTAAGAAATGAAAGAAACAAAGAAAAAGAAGAAAAATGAATGAATGAAAGCAAAAGAGAGCCACCACCAAAAATCTGAATAGTGCCCGGTAAGTAGTGTTTCTTAGCAGCCTGGCTTAGAAATACTAACGTCGTTGTGACCTCCTTCGCTCTTGTGCTCTAAATAATTTGAATAATGCGGAATGGCAGAAAGCAAGTGAGTGGTTGATTGGTTGTAGTTGTGTTGGGTTTGGAATTGTGGAACCTTGTGCTATGAATACTTCCACCACCTAAAAGGCCTTTTCCCCATGTCAAGACCCTAGCCAGTCATTTGAACCCGTGTCTAAGACCTCCGGATTAGTTAGTGGTGACACCCCATATGTGAACTCTAGCATTTAGAGGCTGCATTCATGGTGAAGAGACGTTAGGGATTGAGAGAATAAGCATGCGCATTTTTCGCATCAAATTGTCCTGACCCCACTGGTCGACAGTGAGTGATTCATTTTCCCATATTCTTTATACTCCTTATCCCGGTGAGGACCTAGATTGCTCGGTCTTAATTCTGATATCTTGAGTTTTATGCATGAAGTGACTGTCTTGAATAAGTGGTTGAGTCGAGTCTATGTTGGTTGGGGAACAGAAGGGAGACTTTTCCTTTGCTCGACTTTGCTGCAATTCGAATGTCATCTGTGGTGGTTGTCTAGGTTGTCGTTGAGGTTGCCCATGTGTTAATGACCAGAAGCTAGTATGATCCACGTGTTTTGTGCCGATATGATATGCCCTAAAGCCTGCTTGATTGAAATGTTTTGAGCCTACCTTATGTCTGACTTGGTTTGCTTGGGGACAAGCAAACGGTTAAGTGTGGGGGGATTTGATGACTCGATATTTGCACATGTTTTCCCCTTTGTTTCTTGATCGTTTAAGCTTGCATTATTGCTTCTTTGGCCTATTTTACGCTAGGTTGTGTTCCTTTGTCACATTTCAGGTCCTAGCACATAAAGTGAAGCATAGGCGCAAGTTTCAAGTCAATCAGAGATCAATTGGCGATTCGGGAGAAGAAACTCGGGCATGACTTGAAGAAGAATGGATTTCTACCTCACTTTATGGACAAAGAATCATGCAAGCTTGTCATGATAAGAAAGAGGACGAGACTACGAGCGTCTGGGATCAAGGGAGAAACGAAGCATTGAATATAGGGGAACAGGTTCAGCAGTAAAAACACGGGCGCGCCTAAATCAAAACACGGCCGTGCCCATATTTAGGCACGACCGTGTTTTGGCCGACGCGCGTTGGCGTTTTTTTAACACGGGGCAAAACACGGGCGGGCCAAATCAAAGCACGCCCGTGCCCTCGACTGTGTTTTGACCTGGGTCACCCTTTTTAGGCAGATTTGAGCCAAAAGAGAAAGGGATTCAGGTTTTAGAGAGACAGAGCGATTCCTAGAGAGAGAAAGTGACGAACAAGAGTTCCCAAGTGCCCTAGCTTGATCTTCATCACCATTGGAGCTTGGCTTGAGCTTGGAGGAGTGCCGATCAACGTCCAGGAGCAGAAATCCATCCTTCACAGTATGATTTCCGCGTCTGAATCTGCTTTTGCTTCTTTCTCCATGGAGTAGTTCTCCCATTCATCTGGGTATGGTAAACCCTAGATTTGTATGTTATGTTTGATTGTATGAACCCAAGTACTGATTCTATGATTTGATTTTATTCGATTGAGGTTTGAATGACTGAATGACTTGAATCCTGATCAAATTCCTGTTGTTTCTGCTTTAACCTAGAATGAGAATATCTGCCTAGGTTGATAGAGCACCCTTGATTGAAGGTAGGGAATTGGTGACTTTAGTCGAGGAGCCAATTCGCTATTCTGACCGAATTCACTTCGGTAGTGGAGGTTTTGTTCGTTAGGGCCTCAATCTGTTTACTCCGGTGGAGGTTAGTCGCCCGCTAGAGACTAAGATTGAGAGGGTCTGGAGACCTTTAGTCGAGACTTCAGGCAGTTTAAGAACCTTCCGCAGTATAACTATCATAGAAACTGAACTTGGTAAATTGCAATCCGGCTTAACTGCAGTCTAGGGGGAACCATATCCGGGTGACCTCTCTTAACCTGAAAACAACCGTTTAGTTGCTTTGTTTGTTTGTTAGTTTAGATCTTCACTAAAGTTTCATTTCTAGATAATACGAATTCACTGAGTAGTCATCATATCTAGGACCCGGGTTGACATTAAAACCCAAACCCGCTATACTACGCTTTAGGAAGTGGTTACACTTGGCCATTTTCTAGAGTGGCAGTAGGAGTGAGTCAATCACCATGTACAAGAGTGGTATATTTGGTAGTAAAAATTTTCCCCCTAAATTTATAGATCACGATAAACCCAACGTGACAATCATGGTCGTATAAATTTTTCTCTAATTTAATTTAACGACATATATATATATATATATATATATATATGTATATATGGGCCCTGATTATCTAAACCCTAACCCGAACTTCAATTTAAAACAATAATTGACTGTTAAGATTGTTTGGAGCTTACCGAAGTACATTTAACGGTTATATCACATGGAGTATACCAGTCAATACCACATATATATGGGTGGTTCTATCACAGCTTGGGTAACAACAAGAAGAGATTTTACCTGGCTGCGATGACTCTTCCCGCTGTGACGACAAGCGACTGCGGACCTTGGCGTGCGCTCGACCTTCTCCTTCCTCCTCCACCATCGACGACGAGCAATGGCGCACCTAGGGGCTCCGTCTCCTTCCTCCTCCAACGGAAACAACGATCAACGACCATTCATTCCTCCTCGACTTGCTCTTTTATGACAGGTCGACGAGAGGTGGTCGCCGCGGCGGGTTTGGGGGAGAGGTGGGCAGCGACGACAATGGCGGGTTTGGGCTATTAGAGAGACGATGGAGGGGAAGGGGTTGGTGGTCTGGTGACTGGGCGATAAGTTTAGCTGGTCTCTAGGTTAGATTGTTTAGGGTTTAGGTTATTTTTTAACTAGGGGAAAAATTGTCGTAACAGTCAATTTAGGGCATTTAATTCAAATTCTTAGGGTGTTAAATAGAAGACCACATTATTTATTCCTTTAGCAACAATTGATAGTTTCTTTCCACCAAACATTCAGCAAAACAACATGTTTGTCGCTCAATCTCAGTCCGACCAGGACACCGACGGAGTCATGAGAACTCTATTCTAGGTGTCTCGGACCCATCCAACCATGCAAATCCTAGGTTAGGTGGAACATGATGGATTCGATTGCTAGCTGGAAGCTACGGTGTGGCCACAGGCTATGGGGACGACAAATGATGGATTCTCTAACTTTAGACTTCTAAAGAGAATTCTGAAACATGTTCTTGCCTTGCAATTCTGCCATAACGGAATCCCACTCCTACTCTTCTCAGACCCCTCTCACTATCTTTAAGTATCCCTTTCAACATAATTCGGATCTACAACCTTCCCTGCAAGTTACCTTAGAGCGAACAGAGCAATGAAAAAAATAGAGTACAAGGAGCAGGTTCAACCTAGAGAAGAAAAGAAGCAAAATATAAATGGAAATTCTCGCATTTTTACTCCATTTTCGTGTTGAGAGATAGAAGACATCAACCATGACTTCTCCATAGTTTGAGGATCAAAGTTGGTTATTTGTAGTGACTGCTCGAAGAAATTCTTGTGCTTTTATTTACAAGGAATAAGGTAAATTACAAGTTTGGTCACTGTAATTACTAAAAAGTTTCACGTTTGCCACTAAAATTAGTTTATTTCATTCATGGTCACTAAAACTAGTTCAATAGTTCAAGTTTGGTCACTCTCCATAAGTCTTCGTTAACCTTGACTGATGTGGCAGTCAACTATGAGAGTTGACCGTTACATAATTGACGTTAACCTCCATCGTGAAGTTTACCCGGAGCGAGAGGGAGAGCACGTTACGCCATTAAGGGCAATGTCGAGCTTAAGTGTGGGGGGGGGGGTAATCTACTTTTATGCTTGTGTGAGTGTGATTGATGCTTGGAGCCTTGATTTATGCCCAAATTTGAAAATTTTGAGGGCTCCAAGCAATGTTTGCATGATCAAAATGGCCGGTTTGTAGGAGAATCTTGTGGTTATTGCCATTAACCTTGAATTGTTGCATGTGATCGAGTATGTCCTATGATGATGATTGAGAGGTGCATTAGGATAGTGCAAAGGTTTAGTTCTCCTGTGTGCAAAAATGAATGAATGTTTTGACTCGATTACTTATTGATTACAATTGCCATACATGTTGCTTTGTGAATTGGAATAGATGGTTGGGTGACTAGGTAGCCATGTGAGCTTTGAGCCTATCATTTTCTTCTTGTGTGCTTAGATCCCTCTTACCATGGCGAGTAACATCACAGTTTTCACTAGTGAGTATGATGGAGGCATATGATTAGTCCACGCCCAAATGTTGATTGTCCCGAATGAATTATCCACTAGTCAACCCCTTTGAGCCTTGTGACTTTGGGGGTCATTCTTATGTTAGGAGCATTGTGCTTGTGAGCTTAATGGTGTTAATAGAACGACCCCCCATCCTTTCTGCGTGTCTATACATGTGTTGTCCTTGTGTCCCAGAGCTCTTGCATTCGAGCTCCATTGAGGTTCTACATAGGAGGATTGTGTGCGGTTCTTTTTTGATAATGGTGAAAATTTTATTAAAAAGAGACGAAAAGGAAAAAAAAGCATCTGAAACAAACCGGGTGGAAAGGTTCACAAGATATGACCCCCCCCATCCTTTCTTCGTGTCTATACATGTGTTGTCCTTGTGTCCCAGAGCTCTTGCTTTTGAGTTCCATTGAGGTTCTACATAGGAGGATTGTGTGTGGTTCTTTTTTGATAATGATGAAAATTTTATTAAAAAGAGACGAAAAGGAAGAAAAAAAGCATATGAAAAAAAACGGGTGGAAAGGTTCACAAGATATGAACCACACAACCGATCCGCCACAGGTACTATCTGGCATCGAAGACTACAGAGATCCAGCGGGAGATCACTCACTTCCGCCAAGAGCCGGACGAGTCACTTCGTGATGCCTGGGAGCGGTACATGGGGTATTTCTGGCAGTGTCCCCATCATGGCTTCAGTGATGCATTCACAGTGGGGAACTTCTACAGTGCTCTCTCTCCGGACAGCCAGAGGGTGATTGAGTCTCTATGCCCAGGAGGGGATATTCTTACTAAGACTCCACTCGAACTGAACCAGATGATCAATACCTTGGCTGCCAGAGATCATTCCTGGGGGCAGAGCAGCAGAGGCAGAAATTCCCGGGATCGTGGTGTGCACGCCATGGAGGCTAGATCCGGACTCGAACAGCAGGTGGCCGAGTTAGTGCAGACATTGAAGCAGCCCAACAGTCTTATTCCGGGCAGAGGTTTGGCTACACCTCCAGTAGCTCAATGTCAGTGGTGTGAGAGCTCAAATCATCTGGTGGAAGACTGCCAGGCTATGCGGGAGTCGACTACTCCCCAAGAGCAGTTGGACTTCATCACCAATGCTCGGCGCTTTGACCCTTACAGCAATACATATAATGAGGGGTGGCGCCAGCATCCCAATTTCTCTTGGAATAGCAACACCACTAAGCCATGGTGGCTTTAAGTAGAGGCAGCCCTTCCAGGCTCGACAGAGGCCAGCCCCACAGCAGCAACCCTACCACCCTAGGCAGGGGCAACCATTCCAGCAGCCCCAACGTCAGTTTGCCGAGCCAGCAGCAGCTCCGGCTCCAGATGATCAGATGACGGAGCTGAAAAACATTCTAGCGGCATTCATGACTACCACCCACCAGAGCATAGCCTCACTGGAGGCAGGACAGAGGAACCAGGGTGCCATTTTGCAAGATTTACAGAACCAGGTTGGTGCCATAGCTCGCCAAATTACTACCCGGGCCCCGGGGACTCTACCTGCCACCACCGTCCCCAATCCACGAGAGCCGCACCAGCAGTTGGATGCCATTTTTACCAGGAGCGGTAAGACCATATCCGCTGACCCTGTCCCGACCAGGCAGGAGGAACCACTACCTGCTTCAGCACTTCCAGCCGACGATGCAGAAGTGCGGGTGGAGAAGGAAGCCCCTGCTCCCAAGCCACAACCAGTGGTTAAGGAGCATGTACCCCAGCTTCCCTTCCCCACTCGCCTACACAAAGACAAGCTGGAGACTGAGTTTGCCAAGTTTATGGCAATGTTGAAGCAGCTCAACATCAACATACCGTTTGTGGAGGCACTGTCGAAGATGCCCAAGTACGCGAAGTTCATGAAAGATCTCCTCACCAACAAGAAGAAACTTGGGGATCTCTCAACAGTGCTGCTGAGCGAGGAATGTTCTGCTATCCTGCAGAACAAGCTGCCCGAAAAGCGCAAGGACCCAGGGAGTTTTACTATCCCTCTTACTATTGGCAGCATGCATGTAGGCAAGTCCTTGGCGGACCTAGGCGCTAGCATTAATGTCATGCCATATAAGTTGTTTAAAAAGCTAGACCTAGGTGAACTTAGCCCTACTAGGATGAGCATTCAGCTAGCTGATCGTTCCGTTGTGCATCCTAGGGGTATCATAGAGGATCTGCTTGTTAATGTGGGTGCATTCACATATCCTGTTGACTTTGTTATTCTGGACATAAATGAGGATGTGGATGTGCCTTTGATTCTGGGTAGACCATTTCTTGCCACCGCCAAGGCACTTATTGATGTGCATGATGGTAAACTGATCTTGCGTGCTGGGAATGAACATGCTACTTTTTCTGTGACTGAGTTTGATCACTGTGCTATGATTGCTGTCACACCTGTGCATGCTATTTCTGACCAGGTACACGAGCCTGTCGTGTGTCCTTCTGCATCTCTCATTTTGCAGGACCCTCCTCTCACTCCTTCGCCGCCACTCCATCCAGCCTCACCTCCGAACAAAAAGATCAAGGAGGAGTGGCGGTCGAAGCAGGAGGTGCCTAGGCCCACTCGGAAGAAAGGTGGAGACCACTATGAGCTGGTCCCACCTCCTGCATCACGATCACCCTGGCCATCCGCGTACTCACTCGCCTGCATTTTGCCGAATGGCCAGGTTGAGCTGACCAATGCTGGTGGTTGTACCCGTCGGGTGCATGGCCACCTTCTGAAGCTGTACCTCAAGAGCGATGTGGATCCGCTCTTGGAGGCACATGTTCCTGCACCCCGCTGAGTATCCACCATGGGCGTCCAGCTAAATGACGGTAAAGAAGCGCTTGTGGGGAGGCAACCCCACCACGGTTTTCGTTTAGTTCTTTTGGTTTCGGGTCGGATTGTGAACTGGTTTGTTTTCTTTTGTTTTGGATAATATAATATTGGGCTGACCATTGGACCTAACGTATTGTGTTGGAGTTCTTCTGTTCCCTTTAGCAGTGCCTGTGTCCCTGACTGGTCCTCTCTCCAGTCCGCTTCACTCAGACTGGTCCCCGTCCAGTCTCATGCAGTCCGTGCACACCGGTAACTTCGTTCTACCCTTCTTATCTTTCCTCCATTGAGGACAATGTCGTGCTTAAGTGTGTGGGGATGTTCGATTATGAATGCGTGTGAATGTTTGGCTGTTTGTGTGCTTGGAGCCTAGTCCACTGTCCAAATTTCGAGATTTGAGGGCTCCAAGTACTGCCGTTTGCTTGACGTTTGATCGTATTGGCACTGTGGATGTGATTGGTGAATGGAATGGCTTTTGACTTGATGCATGACAACTTGAGTATGACTAAGACAACCTATTATGATGACTGAGATGTGCAGTAGAGTTGTGTAGGGGTTCAGTTTTTCAACTGTTTGCTTACCAACTGTGACTTGAATTGATCACTTCCTCTTGACAGTCGTTTATGCATCTAGTTCAGGGAATCAGAATGAGAGATAGAGCATATAGGTAGCCATGTGAGATTTGAGCCTGCTCGTTTCTTTCTTGTGCGATAGATCCCTCTTCCATGATGTGCAGCATTCACGTTGTCATTAGCTAAGATGATGGAGGCATAGGATTAGCCCACGACCAAATTGACTTTCCTGGTGTGTTATACCCCCTAGTCAGCCCCTTTGAGCCGTGTGTTATCCTTTCTTTCGGTCTACAATGAAAAAAATCACCCTTTTGCATCTCTTAGAAGGTTCCACAGAGTGGTTTTTACATGTTCTCTGCCGTTCTGCTAAATGTAATGTGAGGGTTGGAGGTAGTTCTTAAAAAGGTGGGCATGTGTTTGAAAAATGTGAATAGGTGGTGGTCCTCTTAAGAAATGAAAGAAACAAAGAAAAAGAAGAAAAATGAATGAATGAAAGCAAAAGAGAGCCACCACCAAAAATCTGAATAGTGCCCGGTAAGTAGTGTTTCTTAGCAGCCTGGCTTAGAAATACTAACGTCGTTGTGACCTCCTTCGCTCTTGTGCTCTAAATAATTTGAATAATGCGGAATGGCAGAAAGCAAGTGAGTGGTTGATTGGTTGTAGTTGTGTTGGGTTTGGAATTGTGGAACCTTGTGCTATGAATACTTCCACCACCTAAAAGGCCTTTTCCCCATGTCAAGACCCTAGCCAGTCATTTGAACCCGTGTCTAAGACCTCCGGATTAGTTAGTGGTGACACCCCATATGTGAACTCTAGCATTTAGAGGCTGCATTCATGGTGAAGAGACGTTAGGGATTGAGAGAATAAGCATGCGCATTTTTCGCATCAAATTGTCCTGACCCCACTGGTCGAGAGTGAGTGATTCATTTTCCCATATTCTTTATACTCCTTATCCCGGTGAGGACCTAGATTGCTCGGTCTTAATTCTGATATCTTGAGTTTTATGCATGAAGTGACTGTCTTGAATAAGTGGTTGAGTCGAGTCTATGTTGGTTGGGGAACAGAAGGGAGACTTTTCCTTTGCTCGACTTTGCTGCAATTCGAATGTCATCTGTGGTGGTTGTCTAGGTTGTCGTTGAGGTTGCCCATGTGTTAATGACCAGAAGCTAGTATGATCCACGTGTTTTGTGCCGATATGATATACCCTAAAGCCTGCTTGATTGAAATGTTTTGAGCCTACCTTATGTCTGACTTGGTTTGCTTGGGGACAAGCAAACGGTTAAGTGTGGGGGGATTTGATGACTCGATATTTGCACATGTTTTCCCCTTTGTTTCTTGATCGTTTAAGCTTGCATTATTGCTTCTTTGGCCTATTTTACGCTAGGTTGTGTTCCTTTGTCACATTTCAGGTCCTAGCACATAAAGTGAAGCATAGGCGCAAGTTTCAAGTCAATCAGAGATCAATTGGCGATTCGGGAGAAGAAACTCGGGCATGACTTGAAGAAGAATGGATTTCTACCTCACTTTATGGACAAAGAATCATGCAAGCTTGTCATGATAAGAAAGAGGACGAGACTACGAGCGTCTGGGATCAAGGGAGAAACGAAGCATTGAATATAGGGGAACAGGTTCAGCAGTAAAAACACGGGCGCGCCTAAATCAAAACACGGCCGTGCCCATATTTAGGCACGACCGTGTTTTGGCCGACGCGCGTTGGCGTTTTTTTAACACGGGGCAAAACACGGGCGGGCCAAATCAAAGCACGCCCGTGCCCTCGACTGTGTTTTGACCTGGGTCACCCTTTTTAGGCAGATTTGAGCCAAAAGAGAAAGGGATTCAGGTTTTAGAGAGACAGAGCGATTCCTAGAGAGAGAAAGTGACGAACAAGAGTTCCCAAGTGCCCTAGCTTGATCTTCATCACCATTGGAGCTTGGCTTGAGCTTGGAGGAGTGCCGATCAACGTCCAGGAGCAGAAATCCATCCTTCACAGTATGATTTCCGCGTCTGAATCTGCTTTTGCTTCTTTCTCCATGGAGTAGTTCTCCCATTCATCTGGGTATGGTAAACCCTAGATTTGTATGTTATGTTTGATTGTATGAACCCAAGTACTGATTCTATGATTTGATTTTATTCGATTGAGGTTTGAATGACTGAATGACTTGAATCCTGATCAAATTCCTGTTGTTTCTGCTTTAACCTAGAATGAGAATATCTGCCTAGGTTGATAGAGCACCCTTGATTGAAGGTAGGGAATTGGTGACTTTAGTCGAGGAGCCAATTCGCTATTCTGACCGAATTCACTTCGGTAGTGGAGGTTTTGTTCGTTAGGGCCTCAATCTGTTTACTCCGGTGGAGGTTAGTCGCCCGCTAGAGACTAAGATTGAGAGGGTCTGGAGACCTTTAGTCGAGACTTCAGGCAGTTTAAGAACCTTCCGCAGTATAACTATCATAGAAACTGAACTTGGTAAATTGCAATCCGGCTTAACTGCAGTCTAGGGGGAACCATATCCGGGTGACCTCTCTTAACCTGAAAACAACCGTTTAGTTGCTTTGTTTGTTTGTTAGTTTAGATCTTCACTAAAGTTTCATTTCTAGATAATACGAATTCACTGAGTAGTCATCATATCTAGGACCCGGGTTGACATTAAAACCCAAACCCGCTATACTACGCTTTAGGAAGTGGTTACACTTGGCCATTTTCTAGAGTGGCAGTAGGAGTGAGTCAATCACCATGTACAAGAGTGGTATATTTGGTAGTAAAAATTTTCCCCCTAAATTTATAGATCACGATAAACCCAACGTGACAATCATGGTCGTATAAATTTTTCTCTAATTTAATTTAACGACATATATATATATATATGTATATATGGGCCCTGATTATCTAAACCCTAACCCGAACTTCAATTTAAAACAATAATTGACTGTTAAGATTGTTTGGAGCTTACCGAAGTACATTTAACGGTTATATCACATGGAGTATACCAGTCAATACCACATATATATGGGTGGTTCTATCACAGCTTGGGTAACAACAAGAAGAGATTTTACCTGGCTGCGATGACTCTTCCCGCTGTGACGACAAGCGACTGCGGACCTTGGCGTGCGCTCGACCTTCTCCTTCCTCCTCCAATCGACGACGAGCAATGGCGCACCTAGGGGCTCCGTCTCCTTCCTCCTCCAACGGAAACAACGATGAACGACCATTCATTCCTCCTCGACTTGCTCTTTTATGACAGGTCGACGAGAGGTGGTCGCCGCGGCGGGTTTGGGGGAGAGGTGGGCAGCGACGACAATGGCGGGTTTGGGCTATTAGAGAGACGATGGAGGGGAAGGGGTTGGTGGTCTGGTGACTGGGCGATAAGTTTAGCTGGTCTCTAGGTTAGATTGTTTAGGGTTTAGGTTATTTTTTAACTAGGGGAAAAATTGTCGTAACAGTCAATTTAGGGCATTTAATTCAAATTCTTAGGGTGTTAAATAGAAGACCACATTATTTATTCCTTTAGCAACAATTGATAGTTTCTTTCCACCAAACATTCAGCAAAACAACATGTTTGTCGCTCAATCTCAGTCCGACCAGGACACCGACGGAGTCATGAGAACTCTATTCTAGGTGTCTCGGACCCATCCAACCATGCAAATCCTAGGTTAGGTGGAACATGATGGATTCGATTGCTAGCTGGAAGCTACGGTGTGGCCACAGGCTATGGGGACGACAAATGATGGATTCTCTAACTTTAGACTTCTAAAGAGAATTCTGAAACATGTTCTTGCCTTGCAATTCTGCCATAACGGAATCCCACTCCTACTCTTCTCAGACCCCTCTCACTATCTTTAAGTATCCCTTTCAACATAATTCGGATCTACAACCTTCCCTGCAAGTTACCTTAGAGCGAACAGAGCAATGAAAAAAATAGAGTACAAGGAGCAGGTTCAACCTAGAGAAGAAAAGAAGCAAAATATAAATGGAAATTCTCGCATTTTTACTCCATTTTCGTGTTGAGAGATAGAAGACATCAACCATGACTTCTCCATAGTTTGAGGATCAAAGTTGGTTATTTGTAGTGACTGCTCGAAGAAATTCTTGTGCTTTTATTTACAAGGAATAAGGTAAATTACAAGTTTGGTCACTGTAATTACTAAAAAGTTTCACGTTTGCCACTAAAATTAGTTTATTTCATTCATGGTCACTAAAACTAGTTCAATAGTTCAAGTTTGGTCACTCTCCATAAGTCTTCGTTAACCTTGACTGATGTGGCAGTCAACTATGAGAGTTGACCGTTACATAATTGACGTTAACCTCCATCGTGAAGTTTACCCGGAGCGAGAGGGAGAGCACGTTACGCCATTAAGGGCAATGTCGAGCTTAAGTGTGGGGGGGGGGGGTAATCTACTTTTATGCTTGTGTGAGTGTGATTGATGCTTGGAGCCTTGATTTATGCCCAAATTTGAAAATTTTGAGGGCTCCAAGCAATGTTTGCATGATCAAAATGGCCGGTTTGTAGGAGAATCTTGTGGTTATTGCCATTAACCTTGAATTGTTGCATGTGATCGAGTATGTCCTATGATGATGATTGAGAGGTGCATTAGGATAGTGCAAAGGTTTAGTTCTCCTGTGTGCAAAAATGAATGAATGTTTTGACTCGATTACTTATTGATTACAATTGCCATACATGTTGCTTTGTGAATTGGAATAGATGGTTGGGTGACTAGGTAGCCATGTGAGCTTTGAGCCTATCATTTTCTTCTTGTGTGCTTAGATCCCTCTTACCATGGCGAGTAACATCACAGTTTTCACTAGTGAGTATGATGGAGGCATATGATTAGTCCACGCCCAAATGTTGATTGTCCCGAATGAATTATCCACTAGTCAACCCCTTTGAGCCTTGTGACTTTGGGGGTCATTCTTATGTTAGGAGCATTGTGCTTGTGAGCTTAATGGTGTTAATAGAACGACCCCCCATCCTTTCTGCGTGTCTATACATGTGTTGTCCTTGTGTCCCAGAGCTCTTGCATTCGAGCTCCATTGAGGTTCTACATAGGAGGATTGTGTGCGGTTCTTTTTTGATAATGGTGAAAATTTTATTAAAAAGAGACGAAAAGGAAAAAAAAAGCATCTGAAACAAACCGGGTGGAAAGGTTCACAAGATATGACCCCCCCCATCCTTTCTTCGTGTCTATACATGTGTTGTCCTTGTGTCCCAGAGCTCTTGCTTTTGAGTTCCATTGAGGTTCTACATAGGAGGATTGTGTGTGGTTCTTTTTTGATAATGATGAAAATTTTATTAAAAAGAGACGAAAAGGAAGAAAAAAAGCATATGAAAAAAAACGGGTGGAAAGGTTCACAAGATATGAACCACACAACCGATCCGCCAAACAGAGAAAGACAAAGTGAAAGAAAATCCCAAACACAAGAAAGGAAAACCCATCAGTGGACCAAGCCATTTTTGTTGAGTGAACAACAAGCCAGAATCAAAGCACAAACTCAACCTCAAACACAGGCGGGGCGAGCCAAGGGGGAAACCCCACCCAGCAAGAAAAGCGCAAAACAACAAGCATCACCCCCAACGACATCAGCCGGAATAGGAAGCGAGCCAAATGAAACCACCCACGACCTCCAGTGAACCGGATCGCAAATCCAGAAGAAGAAACCCCGATGAATCCAGACATCCGACATCCCAAGGCTGTATCCTAACAACACAGAAATCTAGAGGAAATCGGGCCTCTATTAACCTCCTGGCAAAGCATCTTTCAACCAATTCTCTTTTTGATATTTCTCAACCTTCCCATGTGCCTGATGAGCATCATACATGGTTAAGTTGTCGTAGTCCAACACCGATGTCATATGACGATGAGGAGTAGCCCAGCCCATAAAGGCACGAGGCCTTAATCACGTAGCAAGCTTGTCTAAGTAAGGATTTGTATTTGATTGATAATTATAATTAGTAGTGTTAGCGGGTAAGCAGGGTGGTTAGAATCCTAAGTTTGTTAGAGTCTTTAGGAGTAGTGGGTTAAGCAACTTATGGTTAGTTGGTAGCTTTAGATAAACGTGGAAGTAGTTCCACTTAGATAGCCCTTTTCATTTCGAGTTGTGTATTCAAGTTCAGAATGGATTCAATAACAGACGGCAAATTTCAGAAAAATGAAAACCCTGGCCATTCTCGCCAAGAAAGGAGAAATCTGGTCTACTTCCACCAAGAAAAGGGAGCTATCCAAATTCAACACGTATCATTTGGTATCAGAGTCGTTGATCCGGGTTTCGATCACAATGCGCTCAGAGAGATCATCGAAGGAGGAGGAACTCATCAATCGGGCAATCCAAATGCTAGATGGTATCATCGCTACCTGCGGCATGATGATTGCATCGTATGACAAATACAAGCCAACAACAACACCACCACCGCAAGTCGAGACCCTAGCCGCCATTGAAGTGGAGGAGATCTCTGCCCTACCCGTTGCAACCCAACAGGTACCTGCCGCCGCTGAGAGCCTACCACCGTCGCAAGCTGAAGCTCTAGCCAAGTCGGTAGAGGACGAGGAAAAAGATGCTGATGACACAAAGCCTCCACCGTCATTGTTGTCCTTCCCTCTTGTCGCGCCGAAGAGTGCCTCCGAACCACGGCCTCTGCAAGTCAAAACTATCGCCGCCGCTGAAGCAGGAGAGATCCCCCTCCTACCCACAAAACCCCAGTTTTTCCTCGCCATCATCACGAGCACACAACCAGTCCCAGCGGAAGAGGCTGAGCCGAATCAGCTAGTGATCAAGGCGGCGACCGCAATGGAGCTGTTACTAAACGCGCCACATTCTGATGCCATTGCTGCAGTAACCATGTCGTTAGGGACGATCTCCCACCCGGCGCCAATCACTAAAATCAGGGATAATTGCAGGACTGATGGCTGCAAAGCTATTTTCAATACATGGAAATTTCGGAAAAAGTAGGATCATAGTTCAGCAGCGGGAGATGGCAATGAGAGTTGGAACTCTTGCAAAATCAACTTTCAGAAGAGTACGTCGGGCATACATCCGATGAAGATCAGCCAATATGCGGGCAGCCTGCTGGTGGCATCCACTTCAGGGCGGTTAGGTGTTGATGGCGATTTTTTCTATTGGAGGAAGACAAGGAAGAAAATTCAAGTTGGTAAAGCTGCTGCCACGTTGCATCGTAGACTCGATTTCAGGAAGGAGGGTTGTTATCGTAGCTCCAGTCTCAGTACATATGCATCCAATCCGTGTTGGAGAAAGCACAATTTCCCTCGTAAGAACACTAATTTGGAGTCTCCTTTATTGATTGCATACATACATGGGTGGTATTCCTTTATTTGGTCTCATCCATCAAGGGATTATGCACGCATGGGGAAATTGGAAGGATTAAAACCAGCCCAAAGAAAAGTCTTGACATTTAGGAACCCCATAAATTACGAGAAGAGTATTGCAAGGGTGGAGGAGCGGACTGCGGTGATATGCAACTCGAGTCAACCACCTGGGGTGATTAATGGTCCATCAACTGAAGGGTTGGATTGGATGACGGAATCGAGTCAAGGGAGGTGGCTTCCCATCGATGATTCTACCGAGAACATCCAATGGGTGTTCTATGATCGCTTCATTGAGCTCGGCCTTGAGGACAAGGCCGTTTTTCAGGGGGTGGTAATGATGAGCATCATACATGGTTAAGTTGTCGTAGTCCAACACCGATGTCATATGACGATGAGGAGTAGCCCAGCCCATAAAGGCACGAGGCCTTAATCACGTAGCAAGCTTGTCTAAGTAAGGATTTGTATTTGATTGATAATTATAATTAGTAGTGTTAGCGGGTAAGCAGGGTGGTTAGAATCCTAAGTTTGTTAGAGTCTTTAGGAGTAGTGGGTTAAGCAACTTATGGTTAGTTGGTAGCTTTAGATAAACGTGGAAGTAGTTCCACTTAGATAGCCCTTTTCATTTCAAGTTGTGTATTTAAGTTCAGAATGGATTCAATAACAGACGGCAAATTTCAGAAAAATAGAAACCCTGGCCATTCTCGCCAAGAAAGGAGAAATCTGGTCTACTTCCGCCAAGAAAAGGGAGCTATCCAAATTCAACACGTATCAGTGCCACCAGTCATTGCATCACATTCCTTGCCGCTAACTTGGCCACCACAAATGCAGTCGAAGTTTTATCCTCGAACGTACGACGATTTCTTTCAAGCCACACCACCCACCAAACGGAGTGGAGAATGCAATCTTTGAACCACTCGTGAAGAAACACACCTTCCCCGGAATTACCGTCTTCCAAATCTGCTTGTCTGGAAACTCTTGAACACATGCAAAAACATCCTTCACAAGATTCCTGTAGAGAGAACTTACAAAAAACTTCCCATTTTTATCAGGGTTCCACAAAATTCTACAAGGGCTAAGATTATTGTTCCGCCACTTAATATTATCAAAAAAGTTCATCAAAAGGATTCTCTCCCTCTCTACACCCCCCCTCTTAAATTGAATTTGAGATTAAAAGACCAACTCACCAAATCGCCAGAGGGGGAAACCGCGTCGGAAAGTCTCGCTTCAGGGTCGGCGGCGAAGCGAGGGAACTGGGAGGCCAACACAATACCAAGGGACCAACAATCATACCAGAATGAAACAGAGTTCCCGTTACCGGGATCCAGAGAAGCGAACTTCTAGAAGAGGTTGTATTCTTTGGAGATATTAGCCGACACCGAATGCAAAAAAGCCAACTCGAGCTCGGGTGGCCTACCAATCAGACCGTGGGTTAGGGTATTTGATCGCAATCAACTTCCGCCACCAACAGTTTCTCTCTGTCGTGAATCTCCACAACCATTTGGAAAGCATTGCGTCGTTGAACGCTCTGAGATCATGGAAGCCCAACCCCCCATTCTCAATCTCAGCCTTACAAAGATTCCAATCCACAAGAGCCATCCTGTTAGAGTCATCCGCACCACTCCAAAGAAATCTCCTCTGAATTTTCTCCATGTCCTTAATAACCGAAACTGGCGCCTTGAAAAGAGAGAATAAGTATGTGGGCATGCTCAAAAGGACCGCTTTGCACAACACAAGCTTCGCCCCGCTGGATAGGTGTCTGCTATCCCATCCGTTTAGTCTGCTATGGAGCTTATCAATCACCGAATTTTACATTGCAGCCTCATTCGGTTTACCCCCGAGAGGAAAACCCAGTATTAGGGTGGTTCGTTGCTCCACTTGCAACCAAAAATGCTCGCGAAGAAACTAGGTTCCGCCACATCCCCCACTGTGTACATTACAGATTTATCGAGGTTGATTCTTAGACCCGTAACAGATTGAAAACACACCATTGTTGCCAAAATATTCAGCACCAGGTCATAATGCGTGTTGCAAAAGATGAGAGTATCGTCTGTGAATAGAAGGTGAGTGACCTCTCCCCTTTTTGAGACTTCATCCATGTGAAATCCTTCGAATTTACCTGCTTCCCTCACAGAATTCAACATCCAGGACAAAACATCCATCAAGAGCACAAACAGCCCGGGGGAGAGGGGATCGCCCTGTCTTAAACCTTTTGAGGCCTTGAAAAATCCTTTAGCTTCCCCATTAATCAGA
Organism: Linum tenue; assembly: GCA_946122785.1. Taxonomy (NCBI): domain Eukaryota; kingdom Viridiplantae; phylum Streptophyta; class Magnoliopsida; order Malpighiales; family Linaceae; genus Linum; species Linum tenue. The sequence goes on from CAMGYJ010000002.1 coordinate 56,985,182, forward strand.
ATAGAAATAAGAGAAGAACACATACTTCCTTTAACCCCATAATCTAAAGTGAAAGGAAGAGTAGTGTTGGAATGAGTTCTTAAAAAGAGAGCATTGATCGTTAAAAGTAGTGTGGCAAATGTTTAACTCTCTAGTACCCCCTCAAAAAGAAAAGAAAAAGGAAAGTATAAAGAAAAAGAAAGGGAAACGAAAAGAGGTAATAAAACGGGGTAAATAAAGTAGAGAGTGCCACAAGGAATCAAAGAGTATGCTCTAGGTGAGGTTTCTTGGCACACAAGCCATTGAAACCTCCACAGTGTCTTAGAACTCCTTCGCTACCAAAACCAAACTTTGATAGCAAGAGGTGGACCGAGGAGAGTGCTTAAGGGAAGTTTCATGATGGGTGATAGTTTGGAAGGGAGAAGCAAGGTTTTTGGCCGATGCTAGTGGTCGTTGTTTGTGAGGAAGGTTCTTAGTCGAAACCATAGAACCTTCAATTTTAGGGTGCAGATGTAGAACCTCATGATGTGTTTGCCACCACCCAAAAAAGCCTTTTCCCCATGTCCAAGACAATCGCCAGTCATTTGAACCCGTGTCTAAGACCTTCGGACAAGCTAGTGATGACAACGTTCCATGAACTCTAGCATTTAGAGGTTGCTGCCATGAAGTTGAGACGATAGTGCCGAGAGTTGATGATTGTGCACATATTTTACACCAAAAGGTCCCGACCCCACTAGTCAAGAGAGTGAGTGATTCATTCTTGTTTTGCATGTCATATCATACCCCAGTAAGGACCTTTGTTGCCCATCCGTTTGTTTCATGGACTTGAACTCTATGCATGGTTAGTTGTGGTTGGTAAGTGATATTGTTGAAACTTGCATTGATTCATGACCAAGGTGAGAACTTTTTATTTGCTCATTTCTGGTAGCCTCGAATGTCGTTTGTGGCGGATGTCGGTATTGCTTGCAACGGTCCTTGTGTTAATTGCCAATAGCCATTTGAGATTCACCACTTTGTGCCCTTTGAATTGTCCCCAAAGCATTTTGATAGGTTGAGTTTTTACCTTGTGTGAAATGGTTTACTTGGGGACAAGCAAACGTCTAAGGGTGGGGGAGTGATTCGGGCCTAAATGCACACATTTTATCCCCGTTTCCCTTGGGCGTTTGTAGCATTTGGACTCCTAAAAGGGTGGATTTACGCTAGGTATTGTGCGTTTTAGTGTGTTTTAGGATCCAACAGGTGAAACCAGCCCTGGAGTCGAAAGTTGTACGAAAAGAGGCAAAGACCGGCAAAGAGGGTGATCCAGGCGCAGTTCACGGTCCACTATGGCCGTGAACTAAAGCCCAAAACCGTGAACCGCGATGCGTCCAGGGAGAATTCTGCAATTACTACCGCGGGACAAGTTCACGGTCAACAAGACCGTGAAGATTGAGGCCAAACCGTGAACTCCAAATGCGAAGCGGTGTGTTTCGGCATCACGCTCTATGTTCACGGACGCGTTGAAGAGTTCATGATCGTGAACTGAGGCCGTGAACTGAGCCCGATCCTGGTATATAATGTGAGTTGAAAGAAAGAGAGAGGGGGAGGCCAAAGTGTGAGAAAGTGTCTTCTTCATATTTAGAGAGAGAAAGGACGAACCAAGGAAGAAAGAAGGCTAGGGTTTTCTCTAAGTGATGGATTAGGAAGATTCTCCCCAAAGAAGATCAACACAAGCTCAAAGGAGATTGGAGGAATCACCATGATGGTTTCTACCTCTTCCTCTTGTGTTCTTCCCCTTCCTAGCATGGAGTAGTACTCTTTTTCACTTGGGTGTTGTGAAACCCTAACTATTTGCCATGTACTTGTTGGGTGAATTGAATGATTGTTTATGGGTGTTGTTTAATTCAATTGTACACCCTAACCCGACCGGGTACTAATTTTACCAGAATATCCTTGAAAATTAAAACACTCAAAGCTTAAACTGCAATTGGAAAAAATTTCATAAATAAATTTCTGAAAACACACTCTTGTAGTTCAAAGCAACGCCCTAACACATGGACAACCTAACCCAAACTTAAAAAAACTCAACTTGATCTCCATTCTATACTCATAATCATAAATGTAAATGACTAATAATCTCTAATGTTGTTGCGACTGAAAACCTTGACTAAGCATCCTCCGTGACGCTTATACTGCCCTCCTCTAGCGGGCTGCCCTCGAACTCGCTGCTCACTAACTGCTCCTCTAGCCCTTCGAACTGGTGAGTGAGATGGGGTCAGTCTATGCCCTTACGCTTAACATCTTATTAATACTTGATTACTTTACTTAACTGAGTGAAAGTTGTTTTGTACTTCCACTATTAAAAATCTTAACTCTTAAAACTGTATGAGAGTTACTGTTACTCTCCATTCTTAAAGCTCAAATCTCGACTTAAATACTTGACTGACACGGGGATCCCTCACTAGCTAGTCCGGTTGCCAACTCATACGTATGAGAAGCCCTCCCGACTTTCCTTAAACTTAAACTTATCGTAGAAGGCTCTTCTTTCACGATTCTCAAGAGCATAACTGCTGCTCAACTTAAAAGCCTCAAGAGCATAAATGATGCTCTATCTCAAAGATCTCAAGAGCATAACTGTTGCTCTATCTGAAAATCTCAAATGGCAACGGACTGGCGCTAGTGACTAAAAACTCTTAAAACTGTTTCATCTTCTTGAAGGTGAAGAATTTCTTAAAAGAAAACCCGTTTCTTATACTTGAACTTACTTGTAAGCAAAACATGCAATAACATAAAATGAAAGCATAACTCACACAAACTCACATGACATCATACAAAGGCAAGTATGGCATATAACAGTTAATCTCAAAAATTTAAATACCGTAAGGCGTAGAATTTAACCCATTTACACTCACCTTGCTACTTAAAAATCGATTGGCTTGAATATACTACCGTCCATGGATCGGGTTCCACCCTCGCTTCCCGCATACCAACCTCGCCGATCAAGACTTGGTTTGTTAATAATCATCAACATGTACACGAATCCAACTCCATTATATCTCTACCTACTAACCCACCACCATCAGGCCTAAGTTCAGGTCCTTAAGGCCTCTTTTTTAAGGAGGATCTTAAAGTCTTGTGATTGGCTAACTCAATTTTAAGTAGTTAGTGGGAAGTTATTAGTTAAATAGTTGTTAAGGGTATTAAGAAGACTACAATTAAATTAAAAACCGGCGTCTCTTTCTTTTACCAACCCTAATCCACGTCTCTTTCTTTTCCCTCCCGCAATCCAAGCCGTCCTGCTGTATGTTTCTTCATCATTCCGCAAGCGGGCGAACCATCCGATCGTCCCGAGTTCTCCGTCCGGTCGTCCCTTCTCCGGCAGCCACTCCAGCAGTCGCTCTCCTCACGGCAGCAGCTTCGTCCCGCCGTTAGAACCTTCGCCATCCCGCCATCATCATGCCGCTACAGTTCTAGCATCTCCGACATCCCGACGACGCAGCTTTTTTGCGACGCCGCCATCTCGCTAGCACACCTGCCCGTCACCATTCTCTTAGACTCCCTTTGAAAAGTGACAGTATTTCATTAATAATAATGACAACGTGGTTATTAGTAATTTGGTGTGGATAATGAGTGGTTGTGATTATCAACGTTGTAATGCGAAAGTAGTAATAATTTTGGAGGTTTTGTTAACGTATATGTTTGCAATGTTTCTACTCTATTGACAATGTTCTAGTATGCCTATTAACAAAAAATTTGTTATTAATGTTTTAATATGTAATCATTAATGAAATTAAAAAGAATTTTAATGCTTTTCCGCGAATGATGAACACGTGTATGAAGTTATATTTCGCGTTAATGTTGTATGGTTGTCATTTTCAACGTTGCAATACGAAACCAATCATAATGTTGTTACATATCAAAGATGATTATCATTCTTTGATGTATTTTGTTAATAAAAATGACAAAAATGGCTAATATACATACCCATAAGATCTTTTATTATTATATTTTTTGTTTGACTTATGATTGCAATTCAATAACATTATTAACAAAAATTTGTTTCAATTATTAACAGTTTGTTGATAGATCATATTATAAAAGTTGATAACGTTACCTTGAATGACGTTATCAACGATATACAAAAACATTACCACCGTTTCCAATGTTAATAATGAACATTGTCAAGATTAACTAACATATAATGTAAGGTTCATAATCTCCCGCAAAAAGTTAATAATTGAAACAATTTTTTGTTAATAAAAACTCTTCTTTCTAAACCTCCTATTAATAATATACTATACTTTTATCAACCTATACAACATATCAATAGAAGGTGTTCATTAAGGGTCACGATATTAACAAAAACTCGTCTTTTTTCAACTTCAGATTTTATACTATTAACATATTTTAACAATAACATTTAGACTATTAACGCTTTTTAAACCTCCTATTAATCAAATAATATACTATTATCAACCTATACAACATATCATTAATTAAGTTGTACGATCATCAGAATTGTATTTAACAGTTTCTTTTTGCTTCTTATAATACTCTTATATACTATTATTAACATTCAATCATAGACCTATTAATAATGTTATGAAAGGGAATAAACTTTATGAAACTAATAACCTATAACAAAACGTAACTAACTGAGCATTGGTAACAAACACATTAGTTATGCGAATCATTGAGCAAAAAAGTTGATAATACTTATAAAAACATTAATAAGGTAACAATTAAAAATTACAAACTGATTACAGAATCCTTAATGATCAATTATTATTAATAGCCCTGCAATCGTTGATAGGTTACATAGAAACGATAGGTTACATAGAAAATGTTAACAATGGAAAAGGACGTTAATAATGTATTAAGCAAATGGTGGATCTCCGATCCTTCATTGCCGGAGCCGCCTCACGGAAGATGATTCCTCCCAGTCGCCTTCAGCCAATGGCTCGGCTCGACGATCGCTTGCAACGACGGCTTTATGTGACGGCGACGTAATAGGACTGGGCTGGTGGGAGGGAGCGGAGGTGAACGACCTGCGGAAACGATGATAGAGAGAGGAGTCAACGACCGCCGAATTTTTGACGAGAGAGAGAGAGCACCGGTTTGAGGAAACGAGATAGGGTTTTAATTTTCATTTTCATTATTAATATCATTAATTTTTAATATATTCCATTCATGTCCTTATAGGTAGTTATCCAATGATTAATAATGATTATCTCTCTCCTTTTCTTATTGGCTGGAATGAGTTTAAGATCCTCCTTAAGAAAGGAGGCTTAAGTACCGGATCTGACCCGCCACCATCAACTTTTTCCTAGTATTTCCCTCGTACCATTACTCCAATTTCACTCCAGGCATATAATTAACATGGGCGGAAATACACTTTTATATTCCAAGGCTAATTCCAATACAATTCAACAAAGCCCAAGGTGTAAACAATAGGAATCCATTCCCCTACTTTTCACACGAAAACCCCACTTCCATAGCCTCGACCTTTAACTACAGGAACTAACGGTGATAATCAAATTCGATGGAAGAGACCCTTACCGTAATAATTGCTTGATTCCCTTATGTGCGTCCCCACGCATGTGTGAGCACCACCGCTCACATCTCCTCGGCAGGAAACCTTGCTTCCATTTAAGGTTGCCCCCAGCCGATTCTCTTAATTCATGCGTCGGAACCCAGGCTGTTTGATTTAACTCGGCTCTGTCATTGCTCTAGATCGATTCCACATCGAGGTCATGAAAGAAATGGATCGGCTCTCTATGTGCATCACTCGGTACTAATGGAAGGAAAGTATGCAACCCGCTATCCATCCATTCCCAGATACCAATTGATCTTCCTTGCATGGCCTCCTCTATCGCTTCTCTCTCGTTCTCACCACCACTTCCCTTTTCCTCCCACGAGACCAGGCTCTCTCTCTCTCTTTTGTCTCGTTCCCTTCAGCGGCACCAACTATTTTCTAACCCTTTCTAACCGTAACCCCCACCTCCAGAGAACCCTACCATCATTCCTATCTGTTTCCACGAAAAAAACCAAATGCCACCGCCGGTTGCCGAACTTGGTTTTCGGCGATGTTGATTCGATGTTTAACTTTTGCGGTGTCGTTTGATCGGATGCACCGCTGATTGCTGAAATCAACGTGACTGTCAAATATCCACCGGCGGGCGATGTTGATTTGATCGGTGCAACTCTGACTTCTGAAAACGATGACGATCGTCAAATATCCACCGTCGTGCGATGTTGATTTGATCGATGCACCTCTGAATGGTGAAATCAACGTGACCGTCAAATATCCACCGCCGAGCGATGTTGATCTGATCGATGCACCTCTCACTTCTAACCAACGCGACCGTTACTACGGTTCGCACCTTTCCAAACTACGTTCGAACGAGGGTGTTTGAGTTTTTGAGGAATCTACGTTACCGCTACTCCTATGGAGATTCCTGTGGAGAGCTTCGCGACTACGACTAAGACTACAACTATGGAGATCCTTCCTGGAAGGAGAGCTCCGCAAGGGAGTTACAAAGAAGAAAGGTAAAGTTTGACAGATGTGGTTCTGTGTTGATTTTGTTGTCCTTCTTTCTCCTTGATCCACTGCTTTTATTCGAAAAACCGCTTCGTAGTTTTCACGCTAGGTGGAACCACTTCCTCAACTGCTCTGTTGTGAACTCTTACGTGTCTCAACCGTCTTGATCTCCTCCTCGCTCGGGTTGGTGTGAATCTCACGCGATGTCGTTTTATTCCCCAAACAGCTCTGTCTACTTTTTTCTCCGCGACATTGTTTTAGATTAAACACTGTCGTTTTATACTCCACGGTGTTGTTTTCTCTCGGCGGCGTGGTTTTTAGTCAAACAACACCGTCTAAAATAATCATTAAACAGATTAATTAATTAAACCGGCTCATAATTGCCACGCGGTCAAATTCTCATCCCTTGGCGCCGTTTAATCTTTCCGCGGCATCGCTTTTCACTGATCGATGCCGACCTTGAACTGCTCCATCAAACAATGTCTTTTTTCATTCCGCGACATTGTTCTCTACCAAACGGTACCGTTTTCTCGTCTTGCGGTGCCGTTGGGCTTGGCGCGCCGCCCTCACCAAAATCCTACCCGTTGTGGTGTAGTTTTTTAATTAAACGGCGTCACTTAGTAATACTGCGACACTGTTAAGGCCTTTAGCGGTGTCGTTTTTAGCTAATCAGCACCGCTTGATTCTACCCACGACATCGTTTTAATATTAAACAACTCCGCATCCAGCCTTGCGGTGTCGTTTACTTCCCCAATCAGCTCCATTTGTTTTTTCCTCCACACGACACTGTTTATTTTCAACACTGTCGTTTGCTAGTATCGCGGCACCGTTGGGCCTACTCACGGTACCGTTTTTCTCCTTCCGACAAGGAATAAAACTAATAATTAATAAATAAATAAAACTCCTTTTCCAAGACCACTACTTAACGCGCGGCCCACCTCTTATTTTCCGGTACACAATGTAGTTTCCTGTGCCATGGTACCGCTGAGCTTCCTTGCGGTACCGTTTTTCTGCTTCGCGGTATCGTTTTACCCATCCGCGATGCCGTTTGTCTCTACGCGGTGTCGTTTCACTCTCCTTCTCCGATAAGGAATAAAAACACACACCTTTTCCAACAACAACACCAATATTGCGGCCCACAACTTGTTTTCCGGTAAACAGTGTCGTTTCCAGTGCCACAGTACTGCTGAGCTTCTTTGCGGTACCGTTTTTCTGTTTCGCGGTATCGTTTTAACTCTCCGCGATGCCGCTCAACTCCAAACGAGACCGTTTTATATCCGCGGTATCAAATTAAATGCACAGACCAATTAATGCGGCATTTAATTGATGCCAAAATTATTTTTAGGTGTCAACACTATCATTATAATAACCATAACAATAATTGTAATTTATCATCCTCCTAAACGTAAACCCCATAACTGTTGGACAAAACAATTCATGGGTTCTCTTTTGGCCGCTAGCACACCACACCCTTTCCTTTAGGATTTAATTTAGGCTAAATGGTATAAATATGTACCCATTCATAGTAATAATAATAGTTATTATTATTATTCCTAATTCACGATTGTACTACTTCGTACGTAATTGTCGATCCAATACCCAAATGTCGGGGTGTAACATCAATGATTGAGGTATTTTTCATGTTGATTGTGAATGTTTGTGTTTAGCAATCCAATTGGCTATTCTAACCTAGATGAGAAGGAAAATCCCCTTTCAAAGGAGGCTCAATTGAGTTGGGATTCCTTGGGCTTTTTAAGCAACCTATCTAGGTTAATGTAGGGCAAACCTCTATGTTGAATTAAGCAATTTGGTTAAGCGCGATTAAGCCGACCAACCATTGGGTTGAGTGAGAGAGTAAGCCAACCATCGATTGCCTTCACCAAGAGGGCTACTTGAGTAGCCTATAATGTATCCTTTGGTTTGGCAAACGAGAGTGTGGTCTACGACCATAATTACGTTTCCTAGCGGTTCGTGGTCACCTTGCCCGTAACAATTAATTCAATTCCTCATGCCATGTTAGTAGTTAGGGGGAAGCGACGCACGAGTGATCCTTCTTACATAGAGCTTTCAAAATCTTTTACTTTTGCCTTGCTTTACTTTAATTAGCAATCTTTTCAACCAAAACCGATTCACTAGATAATGTTTCAAACAATTGAAGTAGGGGTACACGGACCAGCCCGAGTCGATATTTAAACATACTTGCCCTGTATTGCACCCTACTATGATTTATACTTGGACTTTAGGCGGGAATTAATTGTGATATTCAGGACGAGTCACAGTTCGACAATGTACGGATCGTCAATACCTACATAAAGAAAGCCCTGCTCAAAAACCACTGTACCAACCCTATCCCTCACCACCAAACCCCCTTCTGAATGTGAAACCCCGAGCAACTACACCATCCACGCTACAACCAAAAGGAATCCTCATCGTAGTACCCATCTTCTCATCACGTTGCCCCCTAGCTATCACAAAAGGGGCACCTGTCCCGATAAAGCAAGCCACTCCCGGACCTGCTCTTGATACTGCTGGAGTAAAACAGAGCTCTTGTACTAGATGTGGTATATGAATTGTTGGAATACTCTATATTAGTACATATTTATAACAATAAATTTATATCCTTATTGTGTTTGTTTTTGTTTTTGTTTAGGATTAGTATTAATTTTGATTTTTTAGTGAATGAAGTTATTGTTTACTTGTTGGGTTGAGGGAAATGTTTATGGGATTAATCCTATAAATATGTACTTTTGTGATACCTTTCAAATATGAGAAGAATAAACCAGTATTTCATTTTAAATATAGTAGTTTCTTAGGAGTAGAAGCAAGTAATTTATTGATTATCGACGTGTGAAATCAATTACCAGTTAATTGGTATAAGAGTCTGGTTCCTCCAAAACTGCGAATGATGCCCCTGATGAAGAAACCCATGTCGTCGACATCCTAAGAGGTCATCATCGAGCAAGAGATAGGACAACAACTTTGGGAGATTATTAAAGAACAAAAAAAGACGAGGGCACAAATAGAAGCCTCCGATCTCCATATGCATTAGGACAAAGAAGACTGGAGCCAAATCCAATTGGATGTCCAAAACCTCAAGAGGAGCAAACTGATCTCTAAAGTAGTCTTGAGCATATGAGCAAGCTAATGCGGGCGGTACAAGAGAAGTGGAAGTTTTGCTCGAGAAATCATGAAGCGATGAACAGAAGGAGATAGAGACGACAATGCAATGGATGCATGGCTTCATCGCAAGTAGCAGTCGAAGGACCAAAGTCGCAAAGGAAAGAAGGAGGACTCTTGACATGATTTTGGTCAACGAAAAACTAAAATCCTTGGCTGGGGAAGAGTAGGTAATGTTGAAGGAGGGAAGTGGCTGAGCGGATATCTAAATTCCACCATTTCTATTCCGAATCATCATACATTATCTAGGAAAGGCCAGCAAAATGACCATGAAAGAATAGCGCATTATTAAAGAACCGAGAGTTCCGATCCCTGGGGCGCGTGGGGAAGCTTGGTAGTCTGCTATGCAGAAGATGACTAGAAGATCCAGGAAACAGGGTGGTAAGAGGAGGCGTTGAGCCAATGAAGTGGGTCGACGATCTCGGTGGGAACAGTTGAGCACCAGGACGAATGGGGAGTCATCACAATGAATTCGAGTAAGGTATGGCGGGATGTTGCATTGCGAAGTCGTCTTAGTGGTCTTAATATGTCCGCATGGAGCCTTACTATATGGAGTTAGGCCTGCGAGTTAGGGGTTCAATGGGTAGGGAGACCAAACATGTCCGCATAGAAGTTAGGGAGTGGCTCGAGCGGACGACTGGCGTGCACCATTGGACCGATGAATTGGCACTTATAGAGTCCAACCTAGTGGACCCGACTATGACAAAAATGGGCAGAAAGCATGCTGTCATTGATTGTACCACAAAAAAAATTTACCTGGCCCGAAGTTCAGGATCATATTTTCCTAGGGTCTCTCACATAACCCTTACTTTGGTAGCGAGGTACGACTTTATTTATTTAGAAAATGATGTAGGAGGTTGAGGTGCCTTTAGTTTTTCAAAACTAAAGCTAAAAGAAAAGAGTGGTATAATAAAGTAAATCTATACTACGTTGGATGAGTGAGAAAGCAGAGAAGGATAGAAGTTACATAGGCATGCTCCGCCTAGGTCTCCTAGTCACGTCTTCCTCAATACCTGGCATGGTACGATCTGTCGATTTAGTATTATGTTATATCCCTCCTTATGTCGAAGCATTTACTCTAACTAATGGGCGATAAGGACCCTACGGATTTCTCTCTTGAGGCATCATGTCGTTTGATCGAATGAGGATAGAGAATAGAACCGCCATGTCTGGTCTAATAATACACAACTGGGATTTCTATTCTTGCACCACAAAGGAGTGCAAGGTCGACTAAGCATTCATTCAAAATGAAAAATAAAAAATAAAGGAAATCAAGCATCAATAGATATGAAATAAATCAATCGTATTAAGCCAAACATCAACCTTCATATGACTAGAACCTCTAGGGTTCACATACCTACGCAACTAAACGAACTAGCCCACCATGGCGAAGGATTTATGGGAGATCAATGATCAAATCGAAGTCCAAGAAAACCACTGGAATCAGAGGCCCAACAAAGAAAGCATATACTATGCTTAAACTTCTGGCATTGATTCCTCCCTCTCGGGTGGTTCCACTCTAAGTCAGGTGAGTAGCTCAGTTGGCAGAGTAACAACCCTTTCTTGACCTCTCGTCTTTTTTTCTATATCTAGAGGTCTATTTATAGGCCTTTGATTAGGCTTTCTGGGGAGAGAAACTCATAGATACTGCATCATCCGACCAATCTGGAAGCTCCAAACTAGTGGCCAGCGAATCAGGAACCTCTACTTGCATCATCCGACCAAGAAAAGGTGCCACGTAAAAGTGGCAACAACAATTTTGTTTCTTAACATGGGTCGGCATTTTGGGCACCTTTTCGTTAAGCCCATCTTCTCTTTGAGTCCCGACTCCAGAAACTAGATCTCGATATCCCTTTCGGCTACCAAGTGCTCCACAAGTCTGCTTTGACAAAAAAATGCACAAAGCCCTACCAAAAGTGCATCAAACCTGCAAAAGCAATCATAGGGTTGCTAAAACAAACTTTAAGCATTCATAGCACGAATATATATTAAATATATATTAAATGAATTCACTTTGGGTCATAATACAGGGGTATAGAATAGTCAATTCTACGTAGTGATGGCAATTTCAACCCGCCCCGCGGGTATTACCCGACCTAACCCGCGATGGGGCGGGGCATGGGTATCTACTTCCGACCCGCGGGTATTACCCGACCTGACCCGCGATGGGGCGGGTATTACCCGACCCGCAGTAGCGTGGGGCGGGGCATGGGTATCTTCTTCCGACCCGCCCTGCCCCGTTCTAGACTCATTTTATCTCAATTTCTTACAATATCTATACATATTTCTCCTATTTTGATTTTTCTTCAACTAGTTAAAGTCGATCTTTCAACTTGTTAGGCTCAATTATCCATTCTATTATCAATATTTTTCATTCTTAAAGTGTTTTTCCCTACGTTTTATTGTAAAAAGTAAAATTTACTTGTAATTTTTTTTTGAACAACATGTAAGAGTGGGTCGACCCGCCCCGCCCCAAACCCGCGCGGGTTTTACCCGCCCCAACCCGTAGTAGCGTGGGGCGGGGCATGGGAATTGAGGTACCCGCCCCGCCCCATTGCCATCACTAATTCTACGTGTCATCAAGGCCCCCTAGAGGTGACCGACTCGAATTAGGGTGGCCAACGTAGGCTTTGGGTCGCCCGGGCTAGTGGTCCCAAGACTTGATGGGCTTGTAACCCCTTTGACGTGAATGTGATCAGGCATGGGGCCCAAAATCCAATGGTTGGCAGGTTGGGACACGTGTCTGGGCTAGGCGCTGATGGAGACTTTGCAAGTAGTGGGGCAGGACACATTGGAACCAGAATGTAGGGCGACATGTGCCCAATGAGGAGGTAGGGACAAATATTTTTTGTGGGTGGGTTGCGGCGTTCCAATTCAATCCTTGCACCACAAAGGAGTGCAAGGTCGACTAAGCATTCATTCAAATCGACAAATAACAAAGTAGTGGATATCAAGCATCAATATATATGAAATAAAACAATCATATTAAGCTAAACATCGAGTCTTACATGACTAGAACCCCGAGGGTTCACATACCTATGCAACTTCAAGAATTAGCTAACCATGGGGAAGGGTTTCTGAGAGATCATCAGTCAAAACAAAGTCCTAGAAGACCACGGGAATTGGTGGCCACAACAGAAAAAACAGAGACCATGCTGTCAATTTTAATGTCGATGCCTCCCTGTCGAGTTGCTTTCTATATTTGGTTTTTGGTATTGTGAATGCTTTCTATATTTGGTTTGGTTTGGTTTGTTTTTTCGTGGAAATGGCAAAGGGACTTCACCAAAATTCCAGCTTCCAACTTGTGAGTGAGGTTGCTTCTGTTCAAGGCTTCAAGCCATTGTATCTTGTAGAGAGGTTTAATTGGGATCATGTATAGTTAAACTGATTGGCTCCCAATCGTATAATTAAATTTGCATTCATGTATAGGTAACCCAAAAGGTAAAACTGATTGACTCCCAATCGTATAATTAAATTTGCATTCATGTATAGGTAACCCAAAAGGTCAAACTGATTGGCTCCCAATCAGTATAATTAATGACCAAACCCAGTATAAGGCAGATAGAAAATTCTTATGTAATTAATTTAATGTTCCTAGGATATGGAAAGGCTTCCATTCCTTGAATTTCCACCAACGATGTTTTCACTCCCCTTTTAGTCAGAGAATTCATTGTAGTAATAAATACAATAAAAATGCATACATAATTAATGGATTCTTTATTGTGTATAATTAAAAGGATATTTTACTATAAACAAAGCATGATAGATCCACATGGGGGTAAAAGAAGCATGAGTCTTGATGAAAAGGGGGGAAAATCACCATAGATAAAAAATCATTATAATCAAGCCATATCCATATTATTCACGCCTTTCATCGTCACTATACTTGTGACCAAATATAAATAAAACCATAATTTTAGAAAACATTGCAATTTCAAAGGTAGTCCCTACTTCCACTTCTAAATAAAACCATAATTTTCGAAAACATGGCAATTTCATAGGTAGTCCCTACTTCGATCTAATTGGAACTGCTTAGAACAAAAGCGGATTAAAATCTCCCCAATGAAATTCATTTGCAATTTCATAGGTAGTCTTTACTTCCACTTCTATAATTTTGAGAAAACATTGCAATTTCATCAATAGTCCCCACTCGTGGGCCAATTTCAATTGCAACCAAATTTGCACCCTTGCAATAGCTTCTCACATCATAGCAAGTGCAGGATGCAGTTGCACCTCCTTGCTTAGGGATGACCACAACTGCATCTCGTCACCTGTCTTAGGGAAATTAGCCAGGGCAAATTCACAAAATACTGCATGCATAGAAAAATATTTGTCTGGATAATTAAAAAAATGGGAGACTTTCCTAGTCAGATGATGTACTGGCTCCCCTCAGTACCTGACAGTTTTGAGTGCTGGAGAAAAAGACTGGAAAAAAAACAACAAAGCCTTACAGTAAACTTCTTAACAAAAGACATCCAATGCTGGCCCCTTTGCTGCTCCAACGCTCCACCCCGCCCTGCATCAATCGACTCTCATGTAAGCCGAGGACGTTTGCTTGAGGATGCCTCAAGGGTCTCTTCATGCTCCGTATGCCGAAGGTCAATAAAAGTATTGGTCAATTCGGCGATACGGTAGACTGGCAAATAGGCGCACTGGTACTCCTTATCATAAACCCCCATATCCATCCCAACCCTTTCAAGAAAGGTGGTCAAGAAGGTGGCATATGGAAAGGCAGTGTACCAGTTTTCCCCTCTAGGAGTAGCCTCAACCATGTTCAGGCACATGAGAGATGCGAGGTTAATAGGAACACCTCTTTGAGCTTGCACAAGGATAAACAGGTCAAGTTTACGAATTATCGAATGACCACGGTACCTTGGCATGAAGCAGTTGACGATCATCCAGTGGAGGAATCGAAGAGGATTTGGGAGGAAAGAAGCCTGGATGCGCCCCTTCGTCAGTTTCGCCAGTTCAACTTCAAACTCAAAATTGTACAGCCGCCCAAGATCGCTTCTGCTATCAATGGGGTGTCCTGCGGCGGGGAGATCGAGGATCTCAGCAAACTGATGAGGCTGGAAGCAGACTTTATGACCCAGAAAGATCGACACGAGATGAGAATCGCAAGGACCAGACAGGTCTAAATTGTGGTAGAACTTCCTCACCACATGCGGGCAGTAACTGGTGCTTCCTCGACTCCGGAGATCAAAGAACTTTTCCCAGCCAAGATTTTTAATTAACTTCTTCACTTCTTGAGGGAAAGGACTCAGGTGGATGAACTCGTACTCAGCCACAATAGATGTCTTGCTTGTGAATGAAAGATAGTCCCCGAGACTTGCGGTGGATCGGCAGTCGTCGTTTGATAGAGATAGTATGCCCATTTCCGCAAACGATTTACCTTTGTTTGCCATGGAGTCAGAGGAAGAAGGAACAAGGGAAGGTGAAGATGGAGGAAAGAGAGATTGTAGGTGTAAGAAAAAGTGATCGTGGGGGTTGAGTGTGGAGACGTGAGTGTGATGGAGACAGTTGAGTCTGGAATGTCAAGAGTTAGAAGATTTCGGAAGATATGTAGTAATGATGATGTTAACTCGTGTAGGTTAAACTAGGGTAAGTAAAGCTAGTTAAACTAGGGTTGGCGCACGAATTGATACCGCAGGAGAAAACAAATGGGCTCGCACGTTCCAGGCCCACTTTTGAATATTGCATGGGTCATGTACAAGCCCACGTTTGAATGTTATTTAAAAGCCTGCAAAAATCAATGATCAGACCCAGTCCAACTAGAATTACTCCTAAACGCACCGTTAATACATAAACACAAACTAAGGAGACCTCTCCATCCGATTCGAATCAAATTATGTGTTCTTCATCTTCTTCCTCAATCCTCTGGGCGAGACGAACACTACATATCAGGAAACCTAAATTTCACCGAGAGATATAAGGTTCGAGAAAATCACAATAACGCTAAGACAAGATGACAAAGCACTAGTGACATGAACGCTAGGGTTAGCAAACCTCTTTCAAGGGTTCTTTTGCAAATGAAAAGTTTGATGAACACAATAATAGACATGGTCGCCGTAATCGTGTTAGAAAGTGATAGGCGAGGGTAAATACAATGGCGGAGAAGAAACAAGACAAAAAAAATTTGGGAAATTCAATCTACGTCGAATGTGGATGCAAGTAATTGGGATTCAAAAAGATGATTAAGTTGGGGAGTTCAAATTGGATGGGGAGCTTCTCTTGGAACTGTGAAGGGGCGTCCCTCCAAGACGAGAGAGGGATCGTGTAATTGGTTAGGGAGACTGGAAATTGGTTAGGGCGGCAGTGGGTCTACCCAATTGGGTTATATAATTTAATCGGGCCCGTTAGTTGGACTAGGATGAAAACAAACATAACGCGGCAGGAGGCTTTTTGTAATTTGTTTAGTTATTTAGTGGCGCAGTTAGGTTTAACAAACGTGAGCCGTGGAGATTGAAAATGAATGGTTAAGATCGGACAAGGTACCCGTACCCGGAATTTGCCCTGGGCACCGTAGAAGTCACCATATATATATATATATATATATATATATATATGGTTTAGGCTAGCGTACGCCCTGGCGTACATTAGACTACCGTACGCCCATTTGAGTTTTATAATTTAGATCATGAATTAACCGGAGTTTTGGGCATGATACTATACCCTAACCACTAATGGATAAACCCCAGTCCCTAGTTTTCTAACCCAAATCATGAGATTCGTTTAATCTTGAAATGAAAATCAACAATAATTTCGACAAATCAAAACCGTTGATTTTCATTTAAAGATTAAATGAATATTATGCTTTGGGTTAGTGAATTGCGGACTGGGGTTCACCCATCAGGGGTTAGGGTATAATATCATGCCCCAAACTCCGGTTAATTCATTGTCTAAATAGCAAAACTCAACGGGCATACGGTAGACTAGGGTACGTCCGGGCGTACGCTAGCCTTTGCCATATATATATATCGTTAAATTAAATTAGAGAAAAATTTATATGATCATGGTTGTCAAGCCGGTTTAATATCGACCGGTTGAACCGAGTACAAGCGATATCAATCATCAAATTGGCTGGTATGGGGTCATTATTCAACATTTGTCAAATTCGGTCAAAACTAGGAAAATTAGCTCTCACTAGTTTCAATTTCTTATCAACATGCTACAAGGAACTTTGTGATATATACGAACCTTATATATATGATATAATTAATGCTATATGTTACATAAACCATTATAAAATTAATAAAATTTATTTATGTATCAAATTATTTACTATTAGTTATCAAAATATGAGTTATTTTATGTGAATCAAATATTCTTTCTCAAACTAATTTATTTGATATTTGATAATTTTTCATTTTTTTATCATGCATTTTTATTAAATATGAGTTATTTTATGTGTATTTTAATAACATATGCATAACCAGTAATTTTGTGTCGTATCATTTAACTTGCTAAATCAAAAACCGGTTTGACTTGTTGTATATGAGTATATGACATTATTGACATGATGACATCCGCTAGACCGCTGGGCAGCCCGAGGCATCCGAGCCAACCAGAAAAGCCAGCCGTATTTCCGCCCCCAATTCAATTCTCTCTCTCTCTCTCTTTCATTTTCTTTCCTTCTTTCCATCTGACCATCTGAGTTTTACTTTCTCTCTCCCGGTGAATTTCCTCCGTCGGCGGCGCGCCGTTCTTCTTCCCGCCGGAGAGCGACACACAATTTGAAAGAAAGGAGAGCGGACGAATTTCGTATCCCTCCGCGGGAATCTCGGTCTTCCTTCCCAGCGGTGCTCCCCACCTTCGCTCCGTTCCCCTGGGGAAAAAACCCTAGCGATTCTTCGATGTGTACGCGTTTGCGGATCCGCTGAAGAGGAAGGAAAAAGTGGGGAGGAAAGAAAGGAAGGCCCTAGTCACGAGAAAGAGGCGGGAAGCGAAGCGGTAATGGCGGAGTTAGGGCAACAAACGGTGGACTTCTCCACTCTCGTGAGTAGGGCTGCAGAGGACTCCTTTGTTTCGTTCAAAGAATTGATGGAGAAGTCCAGGTCGAGTGAGCAGTCTGACTCCGAGAGGAAGATTGGGCTGCTTAAGTATTTGGTTAAAACCAGGCAGCGTATGCTCAGGCTTAATGTCTTGGCCAAGTGGTGCCAACAGGTTAGTTTTTATTGTGCCGTCGTTTGAATTGGTTGCTCCAATTTGGTTCTTGATCGCATTAATGAACTCTTCTGTCGATAATTGGAAGCTTGAAGGGCTGGAAATTTTTGAACTTTTCTCGTTCTGAGTTGGCTAGGCTAGGGACCTATTGGTTTTATGGCTGATTGTGTGTTGAAAAGGATATTACTAGGAATCTGACTTGCGAAATTATAATGGAAATGGTGTTTCACTTGTTATGGCCGGTCCAGCTTCTCTGCTGTGGAGGAGTGGAACCCTGAGAAGGGTGTTGCAGAACATGGGGCAGACCAGTTTGTTCAAATAGTTGTAGCTGACTGGATTCATGCCTCAACATTCACTATCAGTTACAATTTGGTTGAATGAATCATTCTTCTAGTGTAACCTCTGTAACAGTGAAGCTCAGTGGGTGGCCGAGTTAGTGGTTCGCTAGGCCGAAAAAGATATACAAATTGGCTTCTCTTCATAAACCATTTTGATTTGCACAAGAGAAAAGTTTAGGTATGCCCTTGCTAATAGGATTGGTGAAGAATGATTAAGAAATCATTTAGAGCTTCATGATGACTCATTGAATTACGGCTCATAGGAGTATGATTGAATTTGTGTTCGTGCTTGAAAATTTTGGTATGGGGCATCAAAACTTCAGGACAGGTACTGTGAATTATTTTGCATAAATATATTTTCAGAAAACATGGGGCAAAAAGGCACGAATTTTCAGCCCTTCCAGGACAAGAATATTCAGAACTGCCCTCGTCTGCATAGCCTCGACACAATATATGTCATCTGTGATGCTGTTGCAATCTTACTTTTAGTGGTACAAAATATAGATAAATTGGTTATATTTTGGGTCAGGTAAAGAATTAATAACTCTTGTGGTAACATTGGGAATTGGCTGGTGAAATTGTTGGATGGTTATTTATCCTAAATAAGGCATCATCACTTGAGAGCTTTTGATGAGTGTACAGGGTAGTAATAATAGGATAGAGTTGCATAGGGAAGTTTGGTTCGTGTGTCATTACTGGTGTCTCCTTAGCTAATGCAGCAGTTATCAGAATATTTAGATCTTTTATATCATTATACGGGTTACTTATGCTGATCATTCTGGATGGTTCAGATGATTTACAGTTTTTGTTTTACAGGTTCCATTGATACAATACTGCCAGCAACTTCAGTCTACAGTATCTAGTCATGATACTTGCTTTACACAAGCTGCAGATTCATTGTTCTTTATGCATGAAGGATTGCAGCAAGCACGTGCTCCTATTTACGATGTTCCATCTGCTGTTGAAGTACTCCTGACAGGATCTTATCAGCGCTTGCCAAAGTGCGTGGAAGATATTGGTCTCCAGGGCACGCTAACTGGGGATCAACAGAAGCCGGCTCTCAGAAAATTGGACACTCTTGTGCGTACTAAGTTACTCGAAGTTTCATTTCCCAAGGAATTCTCTGAGGTAAAAGTTTCTGATGGTACGGCTCTGCTGCGTGTTGACGGTGAATTTAAAGTGTTAGTTACTCTTGGTTACCGGGGACACCTGTCCTTATGGAGAATATTACATTTGGAGTTGCTAGTTGGTGAGAAAAGTGGACCTGTGAAATTGGAAGAGTTACGAAGGTATGCCCTTGGGGATGATTTGGAACGCAGAATGGCAGCAGCAGAGAACCCATTCACGATATTGTACTCGGTGCTCCATGAGCTCTGTGTCTCACTTGTTATGGATACCGTGATAAGGCAAGTGCAAGTACTACGTCAAGGGAGATGGAGAGATGCAATTCGTTTTGAGGTCATATCTGATGTTGGTACGTCCACACAAACAAATCAAGATGGAGAATCTGAATCAGCAGGTTTACGCACTCCAGGTTTGAAGCTTATGTACTGGGTAGATCTGGATAAGAACTCTAGTGGATTGGATTCGGGAGCATGCCATTTTATAAAAATTGAACCAGGACTGGATCTTCAAATCAGATGTACTCATAGTACATTTGTTATAGATCCATCAACAGGAAGAGAGGCAGAATTTTCGCTTGACCAAGGCTGCATTGATGTCGAGAACTTGTTGATGGGAGCAATATGCTGTAACAGATATACCCGGCTTCTACAAATTCAGAAAGAGCTGGGGAAAAACACCCAAATCAGTCGTGCCGCTGATGATGTTGTTCTTCGATCCCACTTGGATGAATCAGATTTTCACCATAGAAAGGTTGGTTTTAAGATGCTAATCTGTTGAAATTTAGTGAAATCTGAGCTATTCCTTGTTGAAAAATGGTACCACTTGCTGTATTTTCCATCTCTAATCCGGTATAAAATTATGATTATTGATCTTTTCAGCCCTAGAGGTCCCCTTTTGTTTGTAAATGCACCTTTCTGGCTTATATCACCATCTTATTATGCTGTATTGTTCTTGTCCCTTTTATTTGTGGCAGAAGGGGGATATGTTTGAACACGGGAAATATGAGGCTCAAGAAGTACTATGTGTGCGTGCCTATGGCTCATCGTATTTCATGCTCGGGATAAACATAAGGTTCTTGTCTTTTCTTTTTCTATACGCTGTGTACCATGACATGTAGTGTTTGGTAAGGACCGGGGGGGAGGGGGGCATGCAGGTGGTGAACGGCAGTTATTGCCCTTCGTTTGCTGGTACTTCCGTTGAGGGTTAGTTTTATTGGAAAGGGTAGCATTGAATGTTTTCATAAGTGTTACTGTGGACTGTGAGCATTTTATCATCATTGCATAAGGATACATGCAGCAAAAAGGTCTGCTATATTGGTGCAGGTTGTTTTACTTGCCAGCTGAAGTTTTATTTCTGATAGGTCCCTTGATCAAGTTAGTTTTTCTGTTTCTTCTTTCTACGTAGACGTAGTTTGGGATCAACTACTAATGAGTTGAAAATTTGAAGTTTGCGAATCAAGCCTTCAATGGGTTGCTTGGCTAACTCACTTTCAGTAGTAATGAAGTGCTAGATACAGAAGGTTTCCTGCATTTTCCACTTATGTTTTTCTATTCCCAATGCATGTCTTTAGTTCTTCATGGATGCCATCTGAAAGAGAGGAAACTGTTTTGACGATATAGGAGGATCATGAATTCATGATTTACAATATATGTTGATTTGTAGGACTGGTCGATTTCTGCTGCGTTCATCCCAAAATGTACTCCCAGCAACAGCATTATCAGAGAGTGAAGAAGCTTTAAATCAAGGAAACATGACTGCAGCTGAA
This sequence comes from Linum tenue, assembly GCA_946122785.1. Classification (NCBI taxonomy): domain Eukaryota; kingdom Viridiplantae; phylum Streptophyta; class Magnoliopsida; order Malpighiales; family Linaceae; genus Linum; species Linum tenue. The sequence goes on from CAMGYJ010000002.1 coordinate 57,006,249, forward strand.
GTTTTTACCAGCTTGCGAAACAAAAGTATCTTGCACCTGTTTGCATCTACAGGCAGGTTTTTAGGGCTGGAGGTAAGATCTCTATGGTTGGTCAGTGCCATAGTTGTTTGTTCATGCCAGTATCCCATACAATCGTCTGACACACATGTGAAATTTACAGGTGTATGAGGATGGGTTTGCCACTGTTAAAGTGCCTAAAAACATTTTGAGTGGCTCACCTATGTTGCTAATGGGGTTTCCCGATTGTGGGAGCTCATATTTCCTGCTAGTGCAGCTTGATAAGGATTTCAAATTGCAGTTTATATTGTTAGAGATACAGCCTGACCCATCTGGAAGAGCATCTTCGGTTGATATGAACCAAGTGGTGCGTGTCAAGAAGATTGATATTACCCGGATGCAGATGCTTGAAGATAAATTGAATTTAAGTCTGCTTGACATGGAAAAGTTGAGTTCGTTCTTGCCACATGCTGGGGATGCTCTTGAAACTTCTGAACATGGTCTTCTGATTGACATTAGTGTCGAGGCTCCTCTGCAAATTGCTGGAGGTCCACCATCCTGTTTTTCATCTCTTGTTGATGAAGTATTTGAGCTGGAGAAAGGAGCACCAGCAATTCCTATTCAAAATATCTCATCTTCATTCAATTCATTGTCCAATTTTGGTTCTCCTCCTATGAATGGCCAAGGTGTTAAAGCAGGAACTCTTCCTAAGTGGGAAGGACAAGTGAACAATGTGACTATTTCAAAACCTTCTAGTTTGAGTTCGCATTACAATGGTTCATTGTACCAATCAAGCAATCTAAAGGGCCACTCGAGTTCCTTCAGTTCATTATCTCCTGGCATGGGGAGAAATTCGTACTTAAAAAAGCTGTCAGGTTCAAAATCTGATCAAGATTTGACTTCACTCAGATCTCCAAACTCCGTTGAAGTAACTTCAAATGTCTCAATGAATGAGGATCATATGAGATTGCTGAATGACACGGTTATTGATGGACTGTCTGGGAGGTCAGGCTCTCAAGTTTCTTTGGCTAGCATGAAACCTAATGGACCCAGAAGCTTGGAAAGAGTAAATGGATCAGGCTCCTTGGCTACAACTCCCGTATGTAAGATACTTCCACCAGAATTTTTTAGTTGTGTTATGTGGTGATAGTTTTGACGATTCTATGTATTTTTTGTCAGTCTCGTCACTTATGTTTATTTTCTGATTTTTCTTTTTACAGCACAGGAAAGAGGAGACGGGTATAGGGTTGAGGTATCAAAACAAGATAAGCATCCTAGAAAGCGTACGGTTTCAGACTTGTTGAGTTTGATTCCTTCTCTGCAAGATAAAGACACAGGAGGACTGGTCAAGAAGAGGAGAACCTCAGCATTGTCTCAATCTCAGCAGCCTTCATCAAATTCACTTGTATCACTAGAGTTGGTGAATAAGAATGAAGGATTCAGCTATGGGAATCTCCTGGCTGAAGCCAACAAAGGGAATGCTCCCTCTAGCATTTACATTTCTTCTCTTCTTCATGTCATTAGGCATTGTTCGCTTTGCATCAAGTATGCCAGACTTACTAGCCAGATGGAGGCACTTGATATTCCTTATGTGGAAGAAGTGGGATTGAGAAGTGGATCATCAAATATATGGTTCAGACTTCCATTTGCAAGAGGTGATCCATGGCAACATATATGCTTACGACTTGGAAGACCCGGAAGCATGTACTGGGATGTCAAAATAAATGATCAGCACTTCAGGGACCTATGGGAACTGCAAAAGGGAAACACTAGCACACCTTGGGGCTCTGGTGTCCGTATTGCCAATACATCAGATGTGGATTCACACATCCGTTATGACCCTGAAGGTGTGGTCCTCAGCTATCAGACCGTTGAGAGTGATAGTATAAAGCAACTAGTTGCAGACATTTGTAGGCTTTCTAATGCTAGGACGTTTGCTCTGGGGATGCGGAAGCTTCTTGGAGCAAGGGCAGATGATAAATCTGAAGAAAGCAGCGCGAATTCTGACTCTAAAGCACCAACAGGGCCCAAAGTTGGTTCTGAAGCAGCTGAAAAGCTATCAGCACAGATGCGGAGGGCATTCAGAATAGAGGCAGCTGGACTGATGAGTCTGTGGTTTAACTTTGGAGCTGGTGTGCTTGCTCGTTTTGTTGTTGAGTGGGAGTCGGGTAAAGAGGGATGTACGATGCATGTTTCTCCTGATAATCTATGGCCACACACTAAGGTAGGTTCATTGCTGTTTGCTTTTGTTGCGTTGGTAACTCCTGTTTGTTGTGGGCAAGCCTGTTGCACGACACATTTAAAACTGCATATTTTGGTTGTATGGGGATTTGAGTTGGTTAGCTGTTCCTTATCCATGGCAATCTTCCTATTCTCAAAGCCCACCATGCCTCATTTTACGTGGCTGGAAATTTTGGTTTTTTGTTCATTTTATGCTCTTAAGTTTTGCCTTTTCATTTGTATGTTGTTTCCTGGCAAATGCTTAAAACTTGACCAATTGGGTGTATTCGTTTAGCCTTTTGCTTAATTTAAGTGATAGGTTTTGGTGGAGGTAGAAGTTTGAAGAAAGGGCCTTTGGTAAGCTTTTAGAGAAATAATTGCTGTGTATAACTTTAAGAGTTGATTATTATTACGAAAGGGTAAAATTGGAAATGAAATGAAATTAGTGGGTTCTATTATGAATTCTTGTTCCAAAAGTTAGCTCAAACAGGTGTTTTGTATTTATCTTTTAAGCTGACTTATTTTTTGTAACATAAATTAGCTCTTAGCACAAACACACCTGTATCAAATCGGAAGAGTTGTTCAGAGTCTGTTATTATCTTTGTAACATATATTTCACAAACTTTGTACTGCTCCTTGTAAACTTCAGCTGAAAACAATCTTTTTTGCTTGCAGTTTCTGGAGGGTTTTATTAACGGAGCTGAAGTTGCAACCCTTTTGGATTGCATTCGCCTCACTGCAGGACCCTTGCATGCCCTTACAGCTGCAACTCGTCCTGCACGGGCTCAATGCGGGCCAGGGGTAACACCCCCTGCTTCTTCTTTCCCTAAACAGGCAGCAGGGTATGTGCAACAACAGCCTGTCCTGCCCAGCAGTTCGAGTAACATTATGACACCACCATCTGTGCTCACACCAAACCCTTCCCAGCCTGCTATTGCTGGTCCTCTCGGAAGTCCCGGTCTCCATAGTGCTGCAATGTTAGCTGCCGGCCGTGGAGGCCCTGGCATTGTTCCTAGCTCTCTGTTGCCAATCGATGTCTCTGTTGTGCTACGTGGGCCCTACTGGATTCGGATTATCTACCGCAAGAATTTCTCAGTCGACATGCGCTGCTTTGCTGGTGATCAGGTCTGGTTGCAGCCTGCAACCCCACCTAAAGGAGGGCCATCAGTTGGAGGATCCTTACCATGTCCACAGTTCCGTCCTTTCATAATGGAGCATGTTGCTCAGGAGTTGAATGGCTTGGATCCAGGATTTGCCGGAGGCCAACAAACACCTGGAATGTCAAACTCTAATACCCAAAGCCCTGTTTCGGGCTCCCAACTTTTGAATGCTAATACTGGAAATAGAGTTAACCTTCCTGGTTCTGCACTAGTGTCCAGGGCTGCAAACCAAGTAGCTGCATTAAACCGTGTTGCAAATGGCGTGCCAGGGTCTTCTAATTTAGCAGTTATGAGCACCGGGTTGCCCATACGTAGATCTCCAGGTGGTGGCGTCCCGGCTCATCTTAGAGGAGAGTTGAATACGGCGATCATTGGCCTTGGTGACGATGGAGGGTATGGAGGTGGGTGGGTTCCTCTTGTCGCTCTTAAGAAGGTCTTGAGGGGTATTCTTAAGTACCTTGGCGTGCTATGGCTATTTGCTCAGTTACCTGATCTGTTGAAAGAGATCCTTGGATCGATTTTGAAAGACAATGAAGGTGCTCTCCTGAATTTGGACCAGGAACAGCCTGCCTTGCGCTTCTTCGTTGGGTAAGAAGAATCTATATTCAATATTATTTTTATCTAACTACCAATGCTGGCTCTGAAGTTGCACTTGCTCGGCTGTTTGTTGTCAAGGATTTGTTTGGATGTAGGATTTGTGGAAGGACGGATTCTGCAAAATGTGTGGATTTGTCACATTTTTGGATCTCAAAATTTTGTTATTTGGATGTGGTTTTTGAGGTTGATAGTTACTTTCAAAACAAAAATACGACGATAATGCTTTCACCAACATGAAAGAGACATTATTAGATGGGCTTCACGGACCCTTTCCAGGGTGGGTTTTTGGATCCGTGGGACCTACTCACCCTCATGATTTCCACCCTCAGTTTTTGAAAAACCGTCTATTTGTAGATTTGGTGCTCAAATCCATGTGCCGAATCTTACATTCCTCCTAATAACTTCACTACCAATCCTGTTGAAGGTTTCATGTCATGCATTTAAATCTGTATCTTTGCGAATTGTGTTCTTATGATTAATTTATTTCTTGAGAAACTCCTATACCGAGTTTCGCAGCTTAGATTCTTATTCTGTTGCGCTGTTCTCCCTGCAGGGGCTATGTCTTTGCCGTCAGTGTGCACAGAGTTCAACTTCTTCTTCAGGTACTAAGTGTTAAGCGTTTTCATCACCAACAGCAGCAACAGCAGCAGCCAAACTCTGCTACATCCCAGGAAGAACTCACTCAACCCGAGATCAGCGAGATCTGTGACTATTTCAGTCGTCGTGTCGCGTCTGAGCCATATGATGCTTCCCGTGTTGCATCATTCATCACCCTCCTCACACTCCCTATATCAGTCCTGAGAGAATTCCTGAAGCTAATCGCGTGGAAGAAAGGACTTGTACAGGCGGCTCAAGGTGGTGGAGAAATGGCTCCTGTACAGAAACCCCGTATCGAGCTATGCCTTGAGAATCACAATGCCGGAGGAAATCAAGACGATAATAGTTCGTCAGTAGCCAAGAGCAATATCCACTACGATCGGCCGCATAATTCGGTCGATTTCGCACTCACCGTGGTCCTCGACCCAGCTCATGTGCCTCACATCAATGCAGCTGGCGGTGCAGCTTGGCTGCCCTACTGCGTCTCAGTGAGATTGCGGTACTCATTTTTGGATAATCCGAATGTCTCTTTCCTCGGGATGGAAGGAAGCCATGGAGGGCGAGCTTGCTGGTTGAAAGGTGACGAATGGGAGAAGTGTAAGCAGCGGGTTGCCAGGACGGTGGAAGTGAGTGGTGGTTCTTCAGGAGGGGAACGTGATCTCAGTCAGGGAAGGTTGAGAATAGTAGCAGATAATGTGCAGAAGACGTTGCATTTGTGTCTGCAGGGATTGAGAGACAGCGGCAACGGTGGAGTTACTTCGAGCCCTGGGCTGACATGAACGACTCTGATGCTTCGAGACATCTAAGACGTGGTTGTGATTGTTGGGTCTTTCCTGTGGGATCATCGTCTCATGCAATTTTGTCGACTGACTTACCGAGCAGAAACACAACTGGAGCTATGAGGATGAAGGCTTGGACATTTGAATGGATAGGGTGGTGGGTTCCTTCCGTGAAGTAGATTTTTTTATTTTATTTTGTGGGGCATCTACATAATCTTTTAGCAGGTATCTGAAAAAGACGTAGTCGGGTTGAAAGGTGGGTTCCATTCGAGCATCTTGTCTTGCAGCAAAGTCGGGTCCCTTGTACAGAAATGATACGCAGTTTGGATTATTAATTTGTAAAAAAGAAGTAACGGGGAAAAATTGTATGATTGGAGTTTGTATAATTTTTTCTGGACTTCTTCCAGTACTAGTTTGGATGATTAATTGAATCATTAATTCTACAACTATAGTATGAACGCTGATCGCTGCCAAGATAAAGAGAACTTAAGAAAAGACAACATTAGTGCTGATTACTGCCCATGGTAAATAGCCAAAGGAACCGTCATCTCTACCGCAATTCTGAGTCTCCGATTTGCCCAATATGAGTAGTGTTGATTGCTGCAGATTAAGACGGTGAATGCTCAAGTAAAGCCAAAACCTGGGACAACTAGGCAGAGGAAAAACAGCAAGCAATTCAACATCAAAATGGTGCCGAACCTTGGAAGATACCCATCGAAATGGGCTATAAATCCACCAGCAGACCAAAGTTGTACCTCATCAAACACATTTCAAAATCACCTGTCCAAGATATAATAACAGCAATGGCTTCAGTAGCTGGAAACAAGCTGATGTTGATGGTGGTGTTGCTGATGGGGATCTATGCATATGGAGCATTCTCCGCAAGACCCTCGGTGCATCCTGTTAGCAGCATGAATGAAAGGTTTGAAGCATGGATCGCGCAGTATGGACGAGTTTACGAAGATGCAGGAGAGAAGGCCAGGCGCTTCAGCATCTTCAAAAAGAATGTCGCCTTCATCAATCACTTCAACAAGTTTGGAAACCAGACTTATAAGCTAGCCGTCAATCAGTATGCTGACTTGACCAACAAGGAGTTCAGGGCTGCTAAAACTGGATATAAGAAACCTGCCAATCTCATCAACTCTGGCACATCATCATTCAGATACGAAAATGTGACTTCAGCGCCAGACACCATGGATTGGCGAACCAAAGGAGCTGTGAATCCCATCAAGGATCAAGGCCAATGTGGTAAGCTTACTAAAAGAAAGTCCAAACCTTTTCCATCTTCCTGCCATATATGTTGTACCTTTATTAATTGTGTCCCCAAAAAAATCATCGCAGGAAGCTGTTGGGCATTCTCTGCTGTGGCAGCGGTGGAAGGAATCACAAAGATCTCAACTGGGAAGCTGATCTCTCTTTCGGAGCAAGAATTGGTTGATTGCGACAGAACCACCAATGACCAAGGCTGCAATGGAGGCCTCATGGATGATGCTTTTAAATTTGTCAAGACCAAGGGACTGACAACCGAATCCAAGTACCCTTACTCAGCAGCAGATGGAACTTGCAGCACAGTCAAGACAAACTCTCCTGCTGCCAAGATCAGTGGATATGAAGATGTTCCCGCGAATAACGAGCAGGCATTGCTCAAGGCCGCAGCAAACCAACCTATCGCGGTGGCCATTGATGCTAGTGGCTCTGCCTTCCAGTTCTACTCCAGCGGAGTGTTCACTGGAGACTGTGGAACAGATTTGGATCATGGTGTGGCTGTGGTAGGGTATGGTACGAGTGACGATGGTACAAAGTACTGGCTGGTGAGGAATTCATGGGGGACCAGCTGGGGAGATCAAGGATACATCAAGATGCAGCGTGACGTTGGTGCAAAAGAAGGCCTCTGCGGCATTGCTATGTCAGCTTCCTATCCTACCGCATAAAAATAGTAGCGACGAGATAGCTGAGAAATCACCATCACTGTTAAGAAATATATGTGCTATATATGTGGATTGTTATTTGTGATCCTATTTAACTGTCTAAGCATTTGTGCTAGTAGTGGTAACCTATTTGTATGCAACTGCATTGTATCCTGAGTTTAAAATAAGAATTCTCTTCAAAGTTTAAAATAAGATCATGGCATTAGTTAGAACTTATGTGATGAATTTCTATGGAAATGCATTCATCTCCATGGCAATGGAAGCAAAGAAACAGCACGACATATGATATCTCCACCTATATGATAGTCCTTTTCAGGTCGAACTGAAACTCCATGGAAAGCATGAAATGCAACTCGTTAGAATGCTTCTTAAGCAATGAGGAATAAATTCATATACATGGAAAATGGACTGTAATCACTCGATGAACCAAAGTTTTTTTTTATGAATGATGTGGGATTTCATTGCTGACACATAATATGTGTCAATAGAATCAATGTTGATACAAAAAAGTGATAACAAAAGAGTTATAAAGCATTTAAACATGGGAAGCTAAGAGCATCATTGTAGTTGATATTACGGGACATCAAGGATCAGCCTCCTAACATGAGAGGACTAGTAATTTGGAATAGGACAAGTAATTTTCAGGGTGGTTAAAATGTAAAACCAAATGTGTAGCGCTAATGTAGTAGGAAGAAGGAGCATCTTCAACCTCTTCAACACCATCGATGGCCGGAGAAGAAGGACAAAGACAAGTGGTTGTTCCACCTACTCTCTATGAGTACTCAAAAGCCAAGACCATCCAACATCACCTCAAGTATTGCTTCACCACCAACGACCATAGAGATTCGAACCCAACTCATCCAGATGATGCAACAAGCAGCGATATTAGGAGGAACGAATAATGATGATTCGGTGCAACACTTGAAGACATTCTTAGAGATCATCGACTCCATACCAATAGATGACGCTACCAATAATGAAATTCGACTACGACATTTCCCGTTTCCACTTGGAGGAGCAAAGCAGTGCCTCTACTACCATCCACCAGGCACCTTCACCACATGTGTGGCTCTTGCACAAGCATTCATTGAGGAGTACTTTCCACCATGGAAGTCGAAGTAGTTTAAAGACGAGATTACACTATTTCAAAAGAAGGAAGGAGAGATGCGTGGAGGACATTCCAGGAGTATATCAAGGCATACCCCCATCATGTATTCACGCCGTAATAAATTGCAAAGTACTTCCCTAAAGGCCTCGATGAAGATACCACAATGATGGTCAACCAGTCAGCCGATGGAGATTTCACAACAATGACCGGAGTGCAATGTCTTAAACCTTGAAAAAGCAAACAAAAAATTACACTGAATTTTTTTATCCAATTTCCGGTCGTCCATCGTCAAAATCCGGTCATCGATTATTTCAAAAAATATATTGTGGTGTTAGATAATGAACATAATTATTTGTTTATATAATAATATTGATTTATTTCTTTTTGCGGTAATATAGAGAAAACTCCGGCTTCCCGATCTCAAAATACTAACTTCGCCTCTATTCTCTCTTCAATTTTTGTAAACTCGTTTATGATGGGGTGAGGATCTAGCAGACAAGGCTCCATAAGAATAAATCCTAACTAGCAACACCATTACTAAAATCAGTGTGTTTCCAGCTACCTGTGTTTGAATATTTCAAGAGAGGTGATGGTAGAAACTAGTCTTGTAGACTGAGTCATTGTGACATCCGTATAAATTCTTTGTAGTTCTTTTATATATGAAAAGTGGGTACACTTTATTGTAGCTACTGTTTCATTTTCTGTCGTCTTCTGTGCCTCCTCGGAGAGCTTCTCTCTTGCTTGCCCAAAGCTTCCCCTAATCCCTTTCCACCCTACCTTGCCAGCCGTACTCCCAGCCATGCGTTCACCTTTAGTCAGAAAATCCAAAAGGCCACGCCTTCCCCATCATGTCACGACTCCGGTTTGCTTCTCGAGGATGCAGCTCCTCTCACACGCCACCTCCCATGTTAGCACGTTGTTCTCCCGTATCTCTCTTCTGCCGTTGAGTCTCCTTTTTCAATCAGTATATTGGGAGAGGAGCGAGAGTCAATTGGGAGGAGGAGGGAAAGTAGAGTATTGTCATCTCATACTCTGTTTTCAGAAAGGAGAATCATTGACGACAAAGGCAGAGGAACAGCGAGGCTGCTGCACAGCTGAATGATGTAGTCGGCATCGATAGAAGGAGGAGAGGAGGCGGAGATCCGACTGGGAAGCGAAGGAAAAGGAGAGCAGGCGGCGTTTGGGTTCGGGATTATCCCTATCCTTTTCCTAATTTCGTTCTGCACTTCCTTTTCTATCGGGTACTGACTTATTTTTTGATTTATTGTGCATTCAGGATTGGGTGGCTATTGGAAGGAGTGCCTCACCCTGATTTCGGGATTTGGTGATTCTGATGGAGAGGTTATTCTCTATGGGTTTTTTCTAAAACTAAAGGTATCAGCTCATTTAGTTTCTGTATGTTCTCAAGTGTAGCTCTATCTGTTAGTGAACTTTAATTTGGGGGGATTGTTCCATTTCTGCTGCAAGGATGTTGGTGGTTTGGGATACGAGCTGACAGAAAGGTTCTAAGATTCGATGATCAACTAAATTTGAACTAAAAACTGCTTCAAAATTGAAAGCAGCAGCAGGTATAGGGTGATAAGGTGTTGTAGACCTTGCTGTTTTCCTTTTACTAACACTATTTTTTTTCTTTTTCATGGGTGTAGAAAGTTCTTAGAGCTGATCTCTAATGTTCCTACAGTCTTTTATTTTTCTTTAATATTTCAAGAAGCTGTTTATACATTGTTCGTTAATTTCTTTGTTTAGGTATCTTACAGTAGCTGCAAGATTTAGAAGAGGCCCAGCAGAAGAGGTGATCAAAATAACAGCCCTGGAATGCTATTTACTGTCTCTTTTCTTTTTCCCCCAACTGTTGTTTGATTCTCATGTCTGCTTGCTGTTGGTCAGGTGTCTGAAAGTTGTTTGTGATCTACCCAGATTGTTGATTGGTTTATGTGAGAACTCAAAATTGAAACTTGGGGAAATTTATGTTGCTGTTGTATTATCTTGCTTTTGTGTTGCAATTCTGCTGCTACTAGCTGCTATTTTGGCCCATTCTTTATGTAGTTGTTCACTTATTTTTGGGGTTTTCATAGACCGCGGGTTTTTTGGGGAAAGAATAGGACCAAGGTTACTAGGAAGAAGGATGAAGCAGTCTGTAATCTCCTCAACCTTTTAATGTGATCTTGCTATTTGTTCTGTTTCCCCTTCCATTAAATGATGCAATCTAACTGATTATGGGATTGGCTATGGCTTATACTGTGCACAATTAGGTTCCTGAAGTGATGTACAAAGTACTAGAACAACCCATTAAAAAGGATGAACTACAAGGAAGAACAGACATCTCTCAAACACTGGAGGAATTATGGCTGAAGTCAAAGATTCAAGATTTTATGCCAAAACTTTTGCTCTCAAGCTCAGAGAAATGGTACTGTTTCCTCCCTTCATATACACATAAACCAGAAATGTCCCAAACACAGTTAAAAGAAGCTGTTTCATTTTTTTCTTTCTTCTTCGCAGGTTTGACTAATGGAAGAAAGGACGAGAACATTTGAAAACCCAAGAGTATATGTACAAGCATGTGGCATCAGGTAGCATACCATAGTAGCTCCACGGCCACGAGTGCAGCCGTGAGGCTGCAACTCTCCCTTATTACTTCTTGGATGGATCATATGGAAGTGCTTTGTTTTTAGTTTTTCTTCTTGCTATTCTGAACAGGGTACGCTTCCGCAACAGGGAGATAGCAGAGTCTCACCAGAAACGTAGAGCCAGAACAATGAAGTCGTTGTATCCTGGGTTGTCACAACCCTCAAAGACAATAAGATGGAGAATCTAATCACCCTGCTTTGGTCTTCCTCTGCATAATTGTCTCGAGTTCTCCAAACTGGGTAAGCGTTCAAGCCCTCAGTTTGCCTCCGAACAAGTTCGATGGATTCCTCTACAGCAGCTTCTGTTTCCCTTCACTGTTGGGTTCAATTTAGTGTAATATTGTGTGATATTGGGTTACAGTAACCTCTATACTGTTGGGTTACCGGATACAAGGAACCCTAGAGATGAATCAAGTGCAAACCCATCCAGTTAGCCAAATGGAAGCAGCCTATGCAAAGGAGACTGCATGCTTATGAAGTAAGCTTTCATGAGCACATTTAAGAGTTTGTGTGCTGGTGAAGTAAGCATTCTGACTTAAGAAATGTGCTTACTCATATTATGGAATAAACGTGAAACTATGATGTTATTTAATTTTCAGGAACAAGAACACATTCAATCACTCAAGCTTCCTAGGCAGTGGTGCTACATTAGCTGCATCCTGCAAGAAGGCTGGTTGCAGAGCAAGGAGTTCATAAGGTATGGCTCTCAAGAGCTTTATCAGTAGAGATATGGTTTGATATAATAAAAGAAACAAAAAAAAACCTTTGTTAGCGAACCCTGACTTTTTCTTAGAATAACTTCTGAAACAAGCAGCTAACCTTCCTTCCACTATTTACCGACTTTTTTTTTATCGCAGTCAATCACTCCTTACAGTGGGCTTTTATAGCCCAACCGTAGATAATTTCAAAACTTTCATATCCTATCTGAAGGATAATGGTGCCAGCTTGGAGAACATTTGTGAAGTTCATACGCAAAAAGATGCTGAAGATGTATGATAAAAAGCAAAAATTATAGTGGCTGGAGTTTCCCCCGGAAAGCATTGCTGAAGTTTGTACTCGCGGTGATGTTCGGCACGTATTACTGAAGTTCGGCATATCTAATTACTCCATTTAGAGGTGGTGCCTTTTTTTGTCTGCACTCAGTGGTCGCCAAAAAAACTCTTCTGATAGCATGATAGGTTAGTTCAGTTAGTACGGATCAAGAGCTTCACCAGTAAGGATCACTGAGAACCTGCTTTTGTTGCTCATTATCAATGGTCGTCGACATTGCGTAACTGAAAGACAAGTTGTTGAACAGGTCATTTAGTAAGCTGAGGACCTGCTCTTTGGTTACGAATTGAAGATAAGCTTATTTTCTTCTCTAATGAAGGTTGCTCAGATAAGATAACTTGGGTATGGATTGAATTAATATATGAAATAATGAGTTTAACGTGTATAAAGGTATAACTTTGAGGTAGTTTCGGTGTAGATTTCGAAAGCTGATGAAGAGTAAACATGGCTAAATACTTTGAGGTAGTTTCGGTGTAGATTTCAAAAGTTAATGAAGAGTAAACATGGCTAAATCTCCCGCGGCGTAGCCGTGGGTATTAATACTAGTTTCACTAAAAAGACACAACAATTTGCATCCAATAATTTATTGATATGCGATATAAGATCAATTATTAAATCTTTGTCCATAACTCTAATTATTGAAACCAACTGATTATTCGCATAATTATTGTTTTGAAGGTTGAAGTGCATGCTGGCATAATGTGCTAGGAGAAATTGCTTTCGGCCAGTTATCCCATGTTTTGACTTTACTCTATAGCTAGTCGAGTTCACTAATTCGCTTCATGTAGCCAGGCTGCATTCATATTAGTTAGCAAAATTGGAGAACTCTGAATTGTGGAATAGAAAGACTGTTACTTTGTCTATTTACTAGCGCTATTATCATGAAGCCTTTTTCTTTTAGTTTTAAAGCTTAAAACTATTAGTTTACATTGGTTGATTTTTCTTCAGACTTTCACCATTAAATCTAAAACTGTTAGTTCAGTAGGCAAATATGACAATCAGATATTCATGCTGAGGGCCTTGTGCTGGAAGTGTGAATATATTGTTTGCTGGTTGTGGATTGGATTCTGAATTGTTTTCACAATACCGATAGTACATCCAGCCAAAGAAAAGGCTGTCAAACTTGACCACCATTTTATCCGCAACCTTGGCCCTTAATTTGCCAGCAGGCATTTAAACCATCAATCAAAATCATGCCATAATTTGGAACCCACCAATTAAAATGGAGTACTATAAAATCACCACAAACCGAGTTGTATTTCATCAAACACTTTCCATAACACCTCTGAAATAGTTAAAATCACTAGATAACAACAATGGCTTCAGTAGCTGGAAACAAGCTGATGTTGATGGTGGTGTTGCTGATGGGGATCTATGCATACGAAGCATTCTCCGCAAGGCCCTCGGTACATCCTGTTAGCAGCATGAACGAAAGGTTTGAAGCATGGATTGCTCAGTACGGGCGAGTTTATGAAGACGCAGGAGAGAAGGCTAGGCGCTTTAGCATCTTCAAAAAGAATGTGGCCTTCATCAGTCACTTCAACAAGTTTGGAAATCAGACTTATAAGCTAGCCGTCAATCAGTATGCTGACCTGACCAACAAGGAGTTCAGGGCTGCTAAAACTGGATATAAGAAACCTGCCAATTTCATTAACCCTGCCCCTTCGTCATTCAGATATGAAAATGTGACTTCAGCACCAGATACCATGGATTGGAGAACCAAAGGAGCTGTGAATCCCATCAAGGATCAAGGCCAATGTGGTAAGCTTACTACAAGTCCAAACCTTTTCCATCTTCCTGCCCTGCCATATATGTTGTACCTTTATTAATTGTGTCCCCAAAAAAATCATCGCAGGAAGCTGTTGGGCATTCTCTGCTGTGGCAGCGGTGGAAGGGATCACAAAGATCTCAACTGGGAAGCTGATCTCTCTTTCAGAACAAGAATTGGTTGATTGCGACAGAACCACCAATGACCAAGGCTGCAATGGAGGACTCATGGATGATGCTTTTAAATTTGTCAAGACCAAGGGACTGACAACCGAATCCAAGTACCCTTACTCAGCAGCAGATGGAACTTGCAGCACAGTCAAGACAAACTCTCCTGCTGCCAAGATCAGTGGATATGAAGATGTTCCCGTGAATAACGAGCAGGCATTGCTAAAGGCCGCAGCAAACCAACCTATCGCGGTGGCCATTGATGCTAGTGGCTCTGCCTTCCAGTTCTACTCCAGCGGAGTGTTCACTGGAGACTGTGGAACAGATTTGGATCATGGTGTGGCTGTTGTAGGATACGGGACAAGTGATGATGGTAAGAAGTACTGGCTGGTGAGGAATTCATGGGGGACCAGCTGGGGAGATCAAGGATACATCAAGATGCAGCGTGACGTTGGTGCCAAAGAAGGGCTCTGTGGCATTGCTATGTCAGCTTCTTATCCTACTGCATAAAACAGCAGAAATTAGCTGGATAATATCCATCATCCTGAGGAAAAATGTGTTCTATTTAAAAAGTGTCTTTTATGCAGCTGCCATGATTCCATTTGTATAAGCATTAACGATGCCACATCTTAATATATATCTTTTTCATAACTATTAACTAGGGGGAAAAAACAAAAGAAAACCAGTATAATCATAAATCAAAGCTTATCATTTTAATCAATTATATAATGTCTTCTCATAAAAACAGACTTTTCCACTTTTTACCAAGTTCAATTATTAAATTTGAAGTTTTGAACCAGATTAATTGAGGGAGAATATACAGCAAGAAATTGCGAAATCAACACATTTTGAACAAACAACTCCAGATAGTTCAATTAAACAAGTACTTCCTTCCTTTCTTCACCAGAGCATAGGAAGAAAATGACAAACTTATCGACTCCAAGCTGTCTGCTAACATATTATGGAAGGATGAAAAAATCGCCTATTAAAAAATGCAAAAAACTCTTGTCTGGTAAGGGATGGGGTGGGATTGAGGAAATGGCAAATATTAGTAACAGAAGAGAAACAAGTGACTTACTTTTACAGAGGAGGGCTACTATGTCTTCTTCCCTCCTAGCCATCTTCATTGCAGCAGTAAACAGCAGAACCCAATGTTAAGAGCTACTTCCAAGCAATATCCGCTGAAAATCAAGCACACAGGCAGTGCCCATTTTGTTGGACCATTTCTCTAATGTTTGAAAGGACCCAAACTTGGTTTTCTCAGCCAAGCGACTTCATAAACAAGTGACTGTCTCCGGCTAGATTTTCCTCAAGCAGCATCAGTCTGAACTTAATGAAGGATGCATGGAGAACAATGGAAAATCAGCCTTTACATCCATTTCACCCTTCAGAAAGTTTGTGATGGACCTGACCTCAACCCATCTTGGATGCTTTTTATCAGCAGCCACAAAACTGTGGGTTATTCCATCCACAACCAGAGAACTGCATCCTGCAGTCTTCTTCACTCCTTTACTTCCCATAGCCTCCCTTATCTCGTTAGAATTACACCACTTCCCTTCAGCGGCATACATGTTAGACAACAGCATGTATCCCCCATCATCATCCGGCTCTAATTTTAGAAGCTCCGTCAAAGCTTTCTCCGCTATTTCCTCATCTCCATGTGATTGACAAGCATTCAGTATTGCACCCCAGATTGATCGAGTTGGTTTCATTGGCATTCTTTCAATAACTAGTTTTGCTTCGCCCAACCTTCCTGATCTCCCTAAAAGATCAACCAAACAACCATAGTGCTCAGCACCAGGTTCAATGCCATAGCTTGCCATACAGTTAAATATCTTAATCCCCTGATCCACCAAACCACAATGACTACAAGCTGCAAGGACAGCGATAAAAGTAATTTCGTTTGGAATTAGCTCTTCCTTCATCTTGGAGAAAAGTTCTAGTGCTTTACTTCCATAACCATGAAAAGCAAATGCATTTATCATTGTTGTCCACAACGTGACATCCTTTCTGGTAACAGTCTTGAATATGTTAAAAGATTTTTCCAAATTTCCAGTCTTGTAATACATCTCAACCAGTGCTGAACCGAGATTAGCATCAATGTCCATTTGCCATCTAATTAACAATCCATGCACCGACCTACCTTGTTCCAGACCTCCATACTCAGCTGCTGCAGATACCAAGCAGCCCATTGTGACACTGTCAGGTCTAATATTTTGCAATCCCATGTCATGCAATAATGATTTAATCATTGTAAAGTCACCATAACAAGCATAGCCAGAAATCAATGAATTCCAAGAAAACATATCAGGAGTAGACATTTGATTAAAAAAAGCACGTGCAAGCTCCAAATCACCAAGCTTGGCACACCCAGCAACCATAGTGTTCCATGAAACAATATCCTTCTCCTTCAAAGTCTGAAACAATCTCTCAGCAACTTTCAACTCACGACACTTCACATACATGTCAAGAAGGGCATTACTCAATATCAAATTTGACGAACCGAAAGAGTTTCTCCTCCCTATCCAAGCATGAACAGCCTTCCCCAACTTAACATCCCCTAATTGACCACAGCAAACTAAAAGACCCGACATTGTGAAATCATCAGGCTCAACGTCCAGACCATCCATCCGAAGGACAAGCTGTAGAGCTTCGAAGGGGCACCCTTGCTTGGCATAACCATTAATCATGGTATTGAACGAAACAATATCCGGGCTAGACATGCATTCAAACAACTTACGTGCAAGAAACGTCAATCCACTCTCCAAATAAACCTTAAGAATGAAATTTTGCAGGTACCCATAAGATAACAACCCGAAAACTATAGCATGACAATGTATCTGCATCCATTCCGCGCCAGATTTAGAGGCACGCAGAAGGTAAAGCAGAGTATTCTCGTCAGGGGAAACACCAGAAGAGAGCAAGGAACCATACACGCCGAATGACCGTTTGACTGCAGGGCACAGAGCAGATATCATGGTGTTGTAAATGAACAGATTGGGCCTAGGAGTGAACCGTTCAAAGAGAATCAAAGCCAAATCGAGATTCTCAGGGTAAGAAATCGCGGAGAAGTAAATGAGTCGACTCATGGGGAAAGTCTGTCCAATGAGATTACTTCTCAATACCTGCGCCAATACCTGTTTGAACTGAACCCCATCATTGCATTTCTCGAGCAAAACAAGGGACGGATGATTGAGTTCCAGGGCCACCGTAGGATCCCAGTTGGTGTTCCTATTCTTACCATTTGCAACGCGGCTAAGGAAGCGGAGCCCTCGGCCACAAATGTACATCGGAACGAACCCTATATTGCTTTATTGATTTCAAGGTCGGGGACTTACCCAGCACTGCAAGCTTCATATTTGGGGAGCATCGCTCATTTAGCGGGCTCTGACTAGCAGCAAGTCGAGCGCTTTCCATGGAAGAGTGATCCTGAACATGACGAACTTGTTGCTATCGTACTTCCAAGCCATGGGGGAGCAGATCGGGTGAGTAACCCATCAGTAACCCCCTCTCCTCTCTTCACGTGTCAGTTACTTTTTTTGTTAAATTAAATGCTAAAGGGTAGTAAGGTAAATTACACTTATTCCCTCTTCATTGTTGACACGGACTTTTGACCGACTAGGGATGGCAATGGGTCGGGTCGGGGACGGATAGTGTATATCCGTTACCCTACCCAAAGTAGTTCGGGTTTTACCCATGCCCATACCGACATAAGAAACGGGTAGAAAATCCAAACCATGCCCATACCCGTTCGGTTTTCGGGTATCCACGGTTATCCATGGATAATAGTTTTTCTTTATAACTCCAATCAATATGTTAATATTTACACGTATTCTCACGTTACGTAAGACGAAAAGTACGACAATAATTCACTAGAATGAAGAAAATTAACTAAAACAACACAATTTCATAAAAAAATTTATATTTATATGCTAAATATAAAATATGTTAGAGAAAAATATTGATTATTTCTAGACAAAATACATACGCATATGTAGGGATGGCAATAAAACCCGGACCCGCGGGTACCCGCCCGACCCGACCCGGTCAAACCGGGTAAAATCCGTGTTGACTGGGTTCGGGTCGGGTTCGGGTTAAAACCCGGTGGCTGGCTGGGCGGGTTGGGTCGGGTTCGGGTTTGGGGGAACCCGACCCGTGGATACCCGGATATAGGTAAAACCCTAATATCTCTAATGTGATTTGAATTGAGTCAGTACTCAGTCGACCTCCTCCAACCCCAAATTTTGGCCGCCACCAAACCTCCCAGCAGAGTGCAGAGAGCAGCACGCCGCCACCAAATCCTCCCATCTCCATTCCCGTCGCCGCCCGAATCGGGATCCCGTCTCCATTCCAGTCACCGGCCGCCCTCCCCCTGCTACTCCTCTGCTCTGCGCCTCCAAGTCCCCACCTCCCCGCCGGGCGCCGACAGCCGACGTTCGAATCCATACCGCGCCGCCCTCCCTCTGCTACTCTGCTCCGCGGCCTGCGCCTCCACATCGCCGCCTCCCGCCGACACCAGTCCTGCCGCCCTTCAGTCCCGCCGCCCTCCTCCTTCTCCTCTGCTCTGCGCGTAGTCTCCACATCCCGCCAACGCCGACGGTCCACACCCGCCGCCCTCCTCCTGCTTCCTCTGCTCCGACCCTTCCCCTGGTGGGTGTAAGTGAACTCCCTCTCTCATTCTAACTAACGCATGGGTGCTTGCTTTTTTGTGCATATTACTCACTACTCTAACTAGTTGCACTGATAGAATGTGCTAGCTCATCCATGTTGTAATATCAGCCTTAGCTTCCGTTCATCTGGTTTATGGCCGAACCAAATTGTATTGGTGAGCTAGTTGCCTATATTCTTATTCTGGACACAAAATCCTTACCATCTCGGAGTTACTTGGTAGTCGGCTGGTTTGACCCTGCCATTTGTTCCTAAAGACTAAAACAGATTGGCAGACGCTCCGAATAATACCTAAGTTTGGAGCATTATGGCAAGTAACATGGTCCCAAAATTTTGTGTGAATCCATGCCATCTGGGAACTAGATGATTATTTGATTATTGTCTGGTTTAAACCTACTGTTTGATAATGTGTGAACTTGTTTTGTTGCTCCGACCCTTCCTCTGATACTGTGTGAACTTGTTTGATAATGACTGTATGCTAATCTTCCTTTCTTTTCTCATTATGAAGTCTTTTCCTTCAAGAGTCTGGAACTTGAAAGTTTCTGTGGCAGTATTTGTACAAGGCTAAGAAATGTTCTTATCTGTATTGTATCTAGTGAATGAGATAACAACACCATATAATTTAATGATATATATCCCACTATGATATTTGTTTGTGATTTGCTTGAATTTTCTAGAATGGTATGTTTAAGTATGGATAGTTTGTGTTACGAGATTGATGCTTAATTTTCTAGAATGGTATGTTAATTGTTATTTTAAATTTTTTATCAAAAAACCCACGGGTACCCACGAACCCGCGGATACCCAGCGGGTTGGGTTGGGTTTGAGTTTTTCAAACCCAGCGGGTTTTACCCCGGGTTTTTTTGTCGGATAAACCCAGCGGGTTGGGTTTGGGTTTGGCAAAACCCGCCCCAACCCGACCCATTGCCATCCCTACGCATATGTATAATCGGGCGGGTTCGGGTTGGATAGTGAGAAAACCATGCCCACCCATTACCCGAAATATTCGGGTTCGGGTTTTACCCGTACCCACTAAAAGTCCTTCGGGTTCGGGTTTTACCCTACCCGATTAGGTCGGATTCGGGCGGATATCCAAGGTTACGGATATTTTTGCCATCCCTATGACCGACCACATCAGGACCTCCTTCTCTTCCCTAGAAAAACCTTTAATTTTTCTTCCCTTAATCTTTAACGGACGATTTCTCACTCGTTTTAAGTCGAAATTTAATTTTTTTTGCACAGTTAGATCAGATTAATTATGCTCTTCAAAATGATATCCACTTTGATATTGTTTTGACACAAAAAAAAATTTCCAGTTATTACCAGTCTATACTATATGGTATCGACTATACCATAATACTATATGGTATTGACTGGTATTAAATAAGAGCATACCATATGGTATGAATTTGCCACATCAATATATATTTCGTTACCACCCAATATCATATGGTATAGTGTGGTAATATCAATATATATTTCGTTACCACCCAATACCATATGATATAGTGTGGTAATATTCAATATATATTTCGTTATCACCCAATACCATATGGTATAGTGTGGTAATATCAATATATATTTCGTTACCACCCAATACCATATGGTATAGTGTGGTAATATCAATATATATTTCGTTACCACCCAATACCATATGGTATAGTGTAGTAATATCACACAATACCATATGGTATAGAGTGGTAATATCAATATATATTTCGTTACCACGCAATACCATAAATTACCATAGGGTATAGTGTGGTAATATCAATATATATTTCGTTACCACCCAATACCATATGGTATAGAGTCATAATATCAATATATATTATCTAAAAGGAAAAAAAAGGAGGGAGAGAAAAAAATCGTCTTCTGATGCCTCTCATTTCCTCTTCCCCAATCAAGAACACCAAAATGCCAAAAAAATGAGAAAGATCGGAATTGAGTCCAACGAGTTGATGAAGATAAGAAATGCAATAAAAGAGAGTGACTATAATTTTTATGCTAGAGAAAAAAAATGAAGAAGAAAGAGAGCAGATCTAGATTTGAAAATGAGATTGTGAGAGAAAAAGTAAGAGAGAAGGAATAGAGAAAGAGAAATTATCTGGAAAGAGATTGTAAAAAAGGAAGAGAGAAGGAAGAAAGTTGAGTTGCAGAGACAAGACTTCTCTCTCTTTCATTGAAAAAGCCAGCATTGAAATGCGGAATAAAATAAAAAAAGTAAAAATACAAAAACGGACAAAAATGCCCCTCAACACCCCCCATCCAGCCCAGCCACACGATTGCTCCATCCCCAAATCTACGGTCCGCGTGTGATTACTGATGGATCAGTAACCAGTGGTTACTGACCCTATCTTGGGCCAAGCCATTGAGCTCGAGCCGATGGATAGCACAGGAAGAAGGGAAAAGAGTTTGGAAAAATCAGCTCTAGATCTCTGGAGATGGGCGGAGCCTGGTCGAGAGGAAAAATTTTCAAAATACACGTGAAAATTCCAAAATATCTACGTTTGGTGAAATTTTTTTAATTTACACATTTTTAAACATCATCCCAACCAAACATGTGTAGATTGGAAATTTTTCATAAAATGTGTGTATTTTAGAAATTTTTTAATAACGTATATATTTTGGAGAAAATTCGTAAATATAGGTAATAAATTAAAACTATCTCGCTCGTTTAATTCTATTACAATTCAAAATGACTAAACGTCTCGAGTCGTAATGTGATTAAACTAATAATTCCATTGATCCCAACATAATTGAACCGACTAACTCGTAATCCGATCGATCCCATTTTAACTGAACTCGCTCGATTGACCTAAATAATTACTATATTATATAATACATAGTTTTTTACAATGAATTTTTTGCTTCAAAAAATGAAATTCACTTGGAATGATTTATTATTTAGTAAAATTAAAAAAATTAATTCCTTGAAGTTGACATTCTTTAACAAAGTTAAAAAAAAATAAACATGAAATATTTAATTAGCACAATTCCAAATATTACAACTAAATGGTTAAAAATTGAGCCAATATATAACATTAATATAGTACATGTACATTAAAATAGTAGTTAATTAACTATTCAACAAAGTTATCGATTAATTTAAACATAGTTAAGTAATGAATTTGATAATTTTATTGTTTAAAAATGAGAATTTTTTATGTATTCAACTTCTTACAAAAGAGAAAAGAGGAAAATTTGTGCTTTCAGTTTTTGAAAAACGAAAGAAATAGGAAATTCAATGCTTTTGATTTACGTTAAGAAAAAGAAGTGATAAATTTTGGTACATTTTATTTATGGGAAAAAATATTTTAAAACGAAAACATAGAATTACTAAATCTACAAACTTTCAAGTGATAAAATAAAGCGATATAAGATACAATTTCAATCTATTCGTAAATAATTTTCAACAACAATGCATTAACCGACTAGAACTTCAAGTTTTCAAAATATCACACATAATTGATAATTTGCAACATGAAATTAATTTAGTTTTGAACATTTGTATCAATGCATAGACAATGTCTTAGTCACTAAATGCTAAATTCTTGAACCATCATATGTAAACATTGTGATAATCAAATTGATAAGTAATTAAGTATATGAAATATATGTAAAACCAACATGCATTTGAGATAGTTCGAATGATATTATATTGAAGATGAGATAACATCATGATAGACGCTCAAATATAATATAGTCTATTAGCTATTCCATGTAAGACTATAAATCTATAATATAGCCAATTAGCCATGCCCTTCACATACAATTTTAAGATTCATATTTGAAAAACTTAAATTTTGAAACACCCAAAAGATGAAAATGTAGAAATTAATATACTTGAAGCCCTCAATTGTTTTAAAATTTAGGCATTCAACTAGGCCCCAAGCACTCAAAATCATATCAATCATTCACTCACACAAGTATAAAAGAAACAAGGTATAGATTCTAGACTCGCCTATCTACCTCACTGACAATCTATGGAAACAACCAAAACCTAGACGAATTTGAGGAAACAACAGTGCTCTTAAGCAGCGACTATGAGCACAGATCAGTGACAGTGCGTAAAATCAAACAAGAGGATCCTAATTAAATGGCAATTAGCCTTGATACCATGGAGATCTGTTAATCAAACAAAAGACAAACCAAAATTTGGAAGGAAGAGGAACGAACACTAAAGAGTAAAGACAATGAGTGCTAGAGAGACAATCGATTGTGAGGTTAGAGCGACGAAGACAATGAACAAAATAAAAAAGCCCAACAAGGCAACAATTGAAAGAGCAACGGATTGATTCTAGAACAACTCACATGCAACAAGCCTAAGAAACGCTGATAAGTATTGAGAAACCGTAGGCAGAGAGAGGGAAGCTGGACTAATGGAGCAACAAATTACGAGAGGGAAATTGATGGTAAGGAAGCGATTGATTCTGGAGATAGGTTTTGAGAAATAGAAGGCAGAGAGAGGGAAAGCCCAAGTGTCTGGAAAATTCTTTATGTTTTTCCTATTTCTCAATACGCAGGAAAAAAAAAACTTATAATTAATTGGCCAATTAGTAAAACAAAACTAAAATATTTTGCTAATCTGAGTCAAGGTTTACTTAGTGACAAATGAAATTTTAGTCACCTTACACAAAAAGATTACGAAACTGTTTGTCACAATACACTTTACTGGTCTATAATGTGAGTATGTGACAAATCATATTGTGATGACCCTTTTGTCACATTATAGTTGTTTGAATCCTTCGAACCAATGTTTGTATGACAAACTGATTATGAGAACAAACAAAAAAATGTCACAAAACATAGTTATTGTGACAAATACTTATGACAAAAATATAACTTGTCTCGACAACGTCGTACATTATGACGAATTTTTCATTCGTCACATAACATTGTTTGTTGTGACAAAACGTCAAATGACTAATTGCAATTTTTTCACCATAGACATTATTTGTTATAGTGTTGTAAGTATCGTGGATGAAAGATACTCCAAGGTATCTTCCCAGGTTTTTGTTGGATTTAATACCCAAGTGATTGCTTATATATCTCTTAGTCCTCTCCTTAATAATTTTCGAGAAGAAGATACATGATTTCTCCTTCCTCAGTTGCTCTCCAGATGCCTCACAGAAGCGAATCAAGCAATCCATAATAGTCGTTCTTTGCCAGCAATTAGCCTCTTAAAAAAGGACGAGGTTGTTCGCAAAGAAGATATGTGTTAAAGAATCTGATGCAATCTAGCACAAGTGTACCCTAGATCAGTGAAGTAGTAGAGTGGTGAGTGGTGACCGAGGTCGTATTCTAAGGGGTCACGGTATCTTAGGCTACTTTGGCTCGGTTGTTATCTGTCAACATGTTACTTAGCAGGTGGGCAGTTGGCGATTAATTGACTAGGGAATGATAGGAGGGAAGAGGTACTCGGGGCGACTCCCTCGACCTAACCGCTGTAGATAGCATGCAAAGGATGGAACGACGATCTATGGTGATTGAGGTGCGGAGATTACTAATGAGCCAACCCGCTCGCGAGCAACTTGGTGTTTGAATAAAAAAAACTTGGTCGCAATTGGCTCGTTATTTAACAATCCGACTCGTTAGCAAACGAGCCAAACTTGAGCCCT
This sequence comes from Linum tenue, assembly GCA_946122785.1. NCBI lineage: Eukaryota > Viridiplantae > Streptophyta > Magnoliopsida > Malpighiales > Linaceae > Linum > Linum tenue. The sequence continues at coordinate 57,030,533 of CAMGYJ010000002.1, forward strand.
TGCTCAGTTTGATAAGCTCGTGAGCTAACTTGACTTGGTGACTTGTTGAGCTAAGCGCGCGAGTTGGCTTTTTTAGAGCTTGTGTAAGGATTAATTACTCTTCTGAACATGAACATTATCTTGTTAATACGGATGTGTATGGAACTTAGCTATTATTTTTAATTACTAGTGTACTTTTTATCATTTAAATTCTAATGTTTACACTTCAACAAAATAATTTCAAATCGAGCTCATCTTGAGTCAAGCTTGTACTCAGCTTGACAAACTATGTTGATGAGCATTTATCGAGCTCGAACTAGATTATTTTTATTCGAGTTGAGCACGAGCTCGAACTGGATTATCAAAATTCGAGTTCGAGCCGAGCTCGAGCTGAAAAATTTATAACCAAGCTGAACTCAAGTTAAGCGAAAGCTAGACTTGACTCAGATTTTGATAATCCAGTCCTACTAACAACACATCCTTATTCCTTAGAGACCGCGACCCTCACCATAATAACCAATATTTGTAGATTGCTTATTGTGACTTAAATACACTTAATTGTTATTTGAATATCAGAATCTAATGAATATTAACCAACTTAATATTATGATCATTCGATATATGAAGAAAAATGTAACTCTTTGTCATGTAAAAGTGGGTTATGGTCATTCGAGTGATCTGCAATCCATCTACCACCCTCTCAGGTAAATGTGTTAAAATATTTACTAATCGACAATCCAACTATATCATCATCCATCCACAAAAATTCAAATTATTTGTGAATGAATCGATGTCAAATTACTGATGAACCATCTATACAATTGGTAATCCCGGTAATGCCAAAAGCAAATAGTCATAAAATGAAAAATCATTTTAAATGCATCTAATTTAAGATTCGACAAATAAAAACTAAAACATTTCTTTCCATTCTACTTTTCGAATAAAGAGACAAAACTCTCCACTAAAATTAAAAAAGAAAGTAAAACATAAAATTATACAAAGCCTCAAAAGGTTTCCCCAACAATAACTTTAAGGGTATGCCTACTATGACATGCATGTCACGGTGACATGCACTTTTCGGTCGACCTATTCTTGAAGGCGGTCGACCGAATTGACTAATTTGGGCAGCACGAAAAAGCATTGCGGTCGACCTCAACGACCACCTGGTCGACCGCACTTAGTTTAAGTTGTTATTTTTGGTCGACCAGAATAAAACCTCGGTCGGCCATTTCGTTGGCGTCAGAAACAACATGGTCCACCACCTAAGGTATATAGGTCGACCACTTGATGACAGTCATTAACAAAATGGTCGACCGGATAAGGAAAGAGGTCGACCAGATAGAAGATAAGTGTTCTATCAAAGTGTCCAATCATTTGACGTAAAATGAAGATCAAGTGTTGGTTTTGCGGTCGACCGAATACAAGAAAGTCAACCTATGCCCCGTGTCTTTTTTGCTTATGTATGTCGATTTGTGTGGTTCTTTTGATCGTATAAATTATGTTTCAAACCATCATAATTAGTCATAAATAATGATAACAAGGACTCATCAATTCATAGCATAACAACTAAACAAACTAACAAGAAATACAATAAAACAGAAATCATAATTGTTCACACATAAAAATAAAACTAAAAAAACAACAGAATAACAATCAACAATCATTTTGACCACTAAAACACACAATCTAAAATCTCCGCGCTCCTACTCATCTTCCCCCCCCCCCCTCCCTCATCCACATTTTCTTCATTGGTGGTGCTAGCATGATGTGGTGGGATGCATGTATCTTCCGCTGAAAGATCGCCACTCATCTCGCATCTCATTCACGGTCACCTGTATTGTGCTTATCTGGGCGGTCATTTTCCCCATGTAGTCGTACATGCCAGTCATCTGGGTGGACATCTGGCCCATGTACTCGTACATGCCATCCATGCGCTCCCACACACGCTCTAAGGTGATCGGTGGAGTTGAACTATGTGCCTCCGCCATTGGCTCGTCTCTAGATCCTTCATCCCCATCATCATCCTCATCATCATCATCATCACCACCATGAGCATTGTTTATTCTGACATACTCACCATTACGCAACTCAAAGCCCATCTTTTTCAGAGATGAAACAGTATAGAACTCCTGCCTTGAGATTCTTAACCCCACCTCTTCACTTAAATTCACATTAAAATGCTCAAATAGCACAGTGAGGATCATCCCATAGGGAAGATTCCTGTTTGAACTCTCTGCAGCAGTAAGCATGTGGTTAAAGATCAAGTATGACAAGTTCACCTTCTCGTTTAACAGTAGGTTGGTGAGGAGCTCCATGTTGAAGTAGGTGACTGTCTCCCGATGTCCACCCTTTGGCAGAATGTTGTAGGAAAGCATGTGGTGAAGAACTCTGGCTTGAACTGTCAGGTGGTTACTCGTTGGCCTATTGCGACCCTGAGCATCTTCCTCTTCATCAAGACCACATACCGTCTGGATTTGCTTGGCTCTCGTGAAATGCGTTTCATTCCAAGAACCGTAAGAATGGATTCTCTTCCCCTCGTTTGGAGCCTCTAGTACTTGCGCCAACACATTCTTGCTGATGCGCATCGCCACCCCATTCACATAGGATTTGAATGCGTGAATGGATCCATTTGCATTGTGCTCGTAGACGATGTTGTTGTAGAAGTACTGTACCAGTTTTGGGTAGTATGGTACATTGAGAGATATCACCTTCAGCCACTCCTGCTCGATGAAGGGTCCCAGAAACCCGTAATTCTCGAAATGAGAATACGCATCCGTCGTCAATGGCCTTCCCGGAGCCAACCTGCGGTTGTGCATTCTCTTCTCTTCATAGTTCTCACTTTGCTCCTTGGTCTGGAACAGATTGGGATTGAACTCTTCCCATTCCGAACTTGAGGCAGCAGCTTTTTGTGCCTTTCTTTTCTTTTTGCCTCCAAACATCCTGCGATCAAACAAGCAAGAATACACGTTAGTCACATTTTCGAAATGAACAATACGCGGTCGACCACTCCACAAAGAGGTCGACCTCAGTTAATTTAAAACGAGAATGGGTCGACCTTAGAAGAATCATAGGTCGACCTCACAAATGATATTTGAGTGCATTGCAGTAGCTGCAAACTTGATTCAGTACTTAGTAGACTATTAGTAAAAATATCTTTTCCTTTGGACAAAGCACAAATACATGGTAAATTCTAAATATAACCTGAATTATAGATCTTAAACCTTAACACGACATAATTAGATTTACCTGGACTATTAATCTCTCACAGTGAGACCATGAATTAGGGATGGCAATTACCCACCCATGGGTAATTATACCCAAACCCAAGTAGACTCATTGATAATGGGTTGGGTATGGGTGAAGTGCATATGGGTTTGGGGTTTGTAGATAGGTTGGGTATGGGTATGGATATTGCTTCCATAATGTAAATGGGTATGGGTTGGATATGGATATCCATTTACTTGAGTGTGTTCTAACTACACATATCAAAATTAGACATATTTGTAAAACTTGAAAATTTTAGGTACCAAAATGTACGACCAAAAAAATTTAGGTACCATAACATAATTTTCCATCCATATTTTGGGACTTATATGCAAAAAATAAATAAATTTAGGTACTGAATAGGTATATCTGTTAATTTTAGGTACCAAACTATAATTTGCATTTGGGCATGGGTACAAACCCAAATCCATTTGTTAAAAACCCAACCTAACCCAAATAAATTGGTATGATTTTAGAGCGTTGGGTATTATTAAAGTCGTCAAAAAATGCATTTTTCTAGTTTTTATTACACCCTATTAGTTAAATTAATACCACTAACTTGTACCACAACCACTTCAACTATGGTTTTATAAACAATGCTCACCCTACCACTAACTTGTCTTGCAACACAACCACTTCTAGGGTTTTATAAACTGCATGGCCACCAGTCACCACATCCTTCAGTCCATCCGTTCAAACTTCAAAGTAGGAACTCCTATCATCCATGGAAACAAAGATAGATCTAGCCCCACTTTTCTTGAGCATCAAGACTCACCTTCTTGAGTTTAAGCTCGTGACGAGACTTCCCAAGCAGAGCAATTCTAAATTATCGCTGCCAGCTGTAAAATCATACTTCTTCTAGGCAGGGTCGAGAACATCTACACCATATCAAGTGGTATCCATTTCATTTCATATTTAAGCCTCACCTGTCCATAAGGACTTCTAAACTTCCTACCAAGGTTCCACATCAAAGATGAATGATCATGTCCCTGAATTCTTGGATGAAAGGATACACGTGGATTCATTCTACAACTCGAGAACAGGATGGCGTTCACAACACATTGCTACAACAATCGGATTTTCGTGCAAAAACATAGCAACTACATATGCTTATACGATGCTCATACTCTATCCTTTGAGCTTCATACTTCAAGATCTTGCTGCTGCGGCTTCTTTTCTTCACTGATTGCTGCAGGCGTCTCTGTAGTGGTCTCTTCAGGTTCCCTTTTGAGCTCAGTCTCGAACTCTTTTGCTGCCTGCGAAAGTTAGTAACACTCATAAATAAGACTCATCGTCCTTGGTAGAGAAACACGTTTAAAGTATTGCACACAAATTCTCTAAGAATCGGTATCACATCAGAAAAAGCCAACTCATCTTCTAGTAGCATCTGTCATAATATGTAAAAGACTGTCTTGCTAACTAAGTTGTGGGTACATAATGAGATATAATTGCTTTGAATCAGTTTTCTTAGGCACTAACCCTTAACGCTGAACTGCAGAAGAATCACAAAAGATCAAGCTTTTCTTCTGCAACAATGTCGTAACTCTTACCTAGCATTAAGGTTTCAAGATTCCTCCTAGTGCAGGAGTCTTTAACATAATTAGCGAAATGAGCACCAAGATCATAATGCAACAGGCCAAACAAGTACACAATTTTTTAAGTCAATTAACAATCCTTCCACTCCCAATCAACCACAAATGGAGTAATTCACTTATATCTGAAATGGCAACGACAATTAGAACTGAAGAAAGCAAAGAGCATGCTTAAGCCAAACAAATCTCATTAGTCTATAGGACACTCTGCAAAAACTGCCTCAAAAGCCCTGAAGTTCAATCCTCTGGCAATGGCAAAAAACCTACCGGATTGCAAATGTGGGAACGTGCGACATAGAAGAACCTATCTAGATAATAACATATAAAAAACCATTAATAGCACACCAATGGAAGTAACCAGAGCAAGGATAAGGATACAGAAGTCGATTGGAGATCCAAATACAACAATCATGCAATAACTAAGGACACAGAAATGAAATAGTAGATTCGCTAGGAAGCTCATGTCGACTTTCTTTCCAATTCATTCTCACACCTGAAATTTGCGCACCTGAAACCCGAAACTGGCCGGTCACCAGTGAAGTTCAAGCCCACACAATCAGAAGCCAATATCCTATCTATTTTAGCATCAGTTTAGCAACCAAGAGTAAATCGATCCACAAACCCCAACTCATTTAATTGGGGTTTCAGTTCATCTACCTACCAAACCACTCCTAAGCAGCCATAACCAAACCTCTATTCTTCCCGCCGTTCTTCCCAACAACTGAAGCAGGAAGGCGAAGTAAAGAAAGCACAACTAACTAACCTGCTGGAAGCTCTTGACAGTTTTACCAATACTCTTGCCAACTTCGGGGAGCTTCTTGGGACCGAAAACCAGAGCTGCCACACCAGCAATCACGACGAGCTCCGGAACGCCCAAACCGAACAGAGCATAGCAACCCATGCCCTTTTTGGGTCTGTGTGTTCTAACCCTGCCCATGAACAGAGAGCTGCCTCTCTTGGGCGTACTGTAGAGGGAGACTCCAGCGGTGTTGAAGAAGGCGGAGGTGGAAGAAGAAATGGGCAAAGAAAGCGGCGGCGGCCTGGAAACTGAAAGGGTAGTGGAAGCGATCTCCATGGCTATGGGGAGTATTGGGGGTATTGGGGGATTTCCTGTTGTTTTGCTTAGGTTTTTGTTCTGTGGCGCGATTGGATTGAAGAAGATGATAACAAATTGGAACGATGTGGCTGCTGGCTGGTATGATTCTTCTCTTTCTTTCCCCATTATTCAACTACTCTCTTTCAGTATTTACTATTTTCTTTTTGTGTTCCCATGTTTTAAATATTTTATTTATTGTCATCCTATCCTATTAATTTATTACTCACCAAACCAACGAAAAAAAAATGTTATTACTCACGTGGTTTTGAATTGGCAAAATACACTTGTATAGCCAAAACTTTGAATTGGTTTGTGAAAGTGTAGGAGAAGTCATACACTCATATTGCAAAAGTAGTTGGTAGAGTATTTTGTAGTAAAATTTTTATCCAATTAGGATTAATAGTATAAATTGTCCATCTACTATTATATTTTCTCAAATTTGATCCTGTACTATTTTTTATATCAAACTTGTCCTTTATTATATTATCTTTCTCAAACTTACCCTTCTGTCATATTTTCTGTCGGTTCTGTCAAACATGGTCCAACCATAATTGGGTTAAAGTAGATTGACCCTTTTGCCCTCACTAACTGCACTTCCTCCAATTCATATATGGAGGTCAATTCCTTTTTTGCTGCCTTCTCCGCACAATAAGGAAGGGTGCATTAGTCTTTTCACTATTTACTTAATTTCGGAAACGGGCGGGCTTCATGTTGCTTTTCTTTTTATCATGTGAAATTAGTGGCTTTACGTTTACCTTGCAGCTGCTCCTTCTAACACATCCAACTCTTTTTTTTTTTTTTTTTGACGGGTAACCTGTAAATCAATTAATTCGGGGAAAAAATTACATTATCCAGCCGAAGCTGATCGACAAGAAACAAAGGTGGATTATCAAGCCACACTTCTCTGCTATCCCAGCTAGTCCCATTATGAGCCATAATATGCGCGCAAGTATTCGCCGAACGCCGTACATGGTTTATGCTTCCCGGTGATGGGGTCTGCTCCTGTAGAAGTCGAGCGATCCGCCTGCAAATGACACCAGTCTCGGTCTACATCTCCTCCGCCTGCCCAACTTTTTCAACCAACGTCAGACTGTCAACTTCAAGCAGGAAACGACGGTAGCCCAGCTGATGCGCTAATTGGCCCCCGAACTCTGCCGCCAGCGCTTCTGCCAATTCCACTCCAAAGGAACCTCGAATCTTTTTCGTTGCTACAGCAAGGAAACGCCCCTATGGTCTCGATAAACTGCTCCCAGGCCTATCCCATCATTCTCCAACAGGCCGGCATCTGTATTAATTTTGATCCACCCTTCCGCCGGTCTCTCCCACCGTTCCACCTGCGCGTCTCCCATCACTGCTTCCTCGTGCCTTTGGTTCTTCCTATAGTCATCAAGAATTGAGATTGCACGCTGCAGAATCTCATCCTCAGGCCACTTGGATCCGTTAAACAACTGTTCATTTCGTTCCTTCCATATCGCCCACAGTACCATAGCCCACGATTCCGCCACGTCAGGGTTCTCATGCTTCAACACTTCCGCTACCCATTCCATGCAGTCCGCCGACCCATGCACAGTAAACACACTTTCCCACGACGATCCTCTCCATAATCGGCTGCTCCAGCTGTACTCGAGAAAAAGATGGTGTTGGGTTTCCTTTTGGTCACAGAAAGGACACCCATCATACCGTTGTGGGTTCTTTGTTACCACTTTCACCCCTGTTGGCAGAATATCTCTAGAGAACTTCCATAAGAAATGACAAACTTTAGGGGGACTTTCATGGTCCATATAGCCTTCCAGAACTTCTCATCACCACGCAGAATAATCCCCTCCGCCTGCATAAAAGCTCGTTAGCCATTATTTGTATCCACTTTTCACAGAGTAGCGACCATCATCACTATGACGCCAAACAAGGCGATCTGGCTCCTCACTCCCCCTGAGAGGAATGGCCATTATGGTGTGCACGGTCGGGGCGAGATAACAGTTGTGAAGCAGGCCAAGGTCCCATGTTTCCGTTTCGGGGTCGATAAGTTCCCGGACTGTAGCGTCCACCGGGAGATGTCGTGGAGCTGAAGGGATGAAAGCAGGTTCCGCGGGGAGCCATTGGTCCCCCCCAAATTCGCACTTTGGCACCATTTCCCACACGCCAGCGAAGACCGGCACACAGGAAGTCTTGTGCACTGAGCAGGCTTCTCCATATGTAACTTGGTCTACTTCCCAGCCGAGCTTCCAAAATAGAGCAGTTCTTATGGTACTTGGCGGCTATGATCCTGGCAATGAGGGATATTGGCCGCTGGTGCAGGGACCAAAGCTGTTTCGCGAGCAGTGCTTTGTTAAAACCTCTTAGGTCACGAAAGCCCATCCCGCCATCCTCTTTCATAGTAACCAACTCCTCACGGCGAAGCCAATGTGATCGCCTCTCCGCGTTCTTTTGTCCCCACCAAAAGCTGATGATCATACTGTGGATCTTGTCAATAATACCATCCGGTATTTTGAACACTGTCATGGCGTAGTTGAGCTGTGCTTGGGCAACTGACTTGATGAGAATTTCCCGGGCTGCTACAAACATAGATTTTTCCTTCCAACCTTTCAGCTTCTGCCTTACCCGTTCCTTCAAACCCGCAAAGAGGTCCTTTTTGGCTCGCCCCACCTCCGTGACCAGCCCCAGATATTTCTGATGCTTTTCTACTGGCTGCATCTGGAGGGTTCCGCTGGTAATAAGCTTGCTGTGAGGCTTCACATTCGCCGATAAGGAGACTTCCGACTAGGGATGGCAATGGGTAGGGTCGGGTGCGGGTTTACCCTATACCAACTCCTAACCCGCCGGATAGAGCCTTCTAAAATACCCGAGCAAATAACCACCGGGTATGAAAACTATATAACCATACCCTACCCACCGGGTAACCACGGGTATTCGGGTAACCATGGGTACGAATCCTAAACGATGAACTTATACATATATATGCACATACATACTATTGTCCATTAAAAATTCTCAATACTTGTAACGGTTCTAACTTCAACAATCCACACAAATTAAATCAGCAAACACATAATAATTGTTCTTGCTTCTACAATCCACACAATTATAATAATCGTCTACATCTTCATCATCAATAATGGTAGCTAAACTCAATTTCTCAAGCTAAACTAAATTTTTAAAGAGAAATTGACCCTTTGGTTAGCGGGGCGGGTATAACCGGGCGGGTACTATCGATTACCATACCCGTACCCTACCCTTTATTTTGAAACCGGGTATTACCCGTACCCGCCCCTTAACCCGTCAAAGCGGGTAATTACCCTCGTTGACCGGTTACGGTCGGGTAGGGTACCCATGGTTACGGGTTGGATTGACATCCCTACTTCCGACTTCTGGAAGTTAACCATCTGTCCAGACTCGAGCTCGTAAGTGTGAAGTATATTTTTTAGTGCCAGACATTCCTCCTGAGTAGCCCTGGCAAAAAAGATACTATCGTCAGCGAAAAAAAAAAAGGGTAATCACCGGGGCTCCCCGATTCACCTGCAGCCCATGTAGTCGTTTTTCCTCCACCGCCTTGGCTGTATAGGCTGACAATCCCTCCGCGCAAAGCAGGAAGAGATAGGGTGATGACGGGTCGCCCTGCCGTATCCCTCTGCTCGGAGTGAAGGTTTGGGAACGATGACCATTCACTAGAACAGAGTACGACACGGTGTTAACGCCCATCATCACAAGCTGTATCCACCGTTCGGCAAATCCCATTCTTCGCATCACGCCTTCGAGGAAATGCCATTCCACCCTGTCATACGCCTTCGCCATGTCAATCTTAGCGGCAAAATAGCCATGTTTCCACCGTTTGCTCCCTTTCATGGTATGGAAGCACTCAAACGCTGCCATGATATTTTCTGTGATGAAACGCCCAGGGATAAAAGCACTCTGCGCCGGTGAATTGATCTTGTCCAGCATCGGTTTAAGACGGTTGGCTAAAATCTTCGACACGATTTTGTAGAGCACATTGCAGAGGCTAATCGGTCGAAAGTCTTTCGGAGAAACTGGCTGTTTGGTTTTGGGGATGAGAGTGATCAGTGTATGGTTAAGTCCCTCTGTCATCTCACCCGTCTCCAAGATTTGCAGAACTGCTCCAGTGACCTCGTCACCCACAATAGACCAGTATTTTCTGAATAAAAAAGCAGAGAGCCCGTCCGATCCTGGTGCTTTACGACTACCCATTTGCTTCAAAGCCGCCCACACATCCTCATTCGTGAATGGCCTCATCAACTCCTCATTGTCTTCGGCCTGTAACTTGCAGGGGATCAAATCCAGAACCGGCCAACTGTCGGGCATCGGACCAGCAGTGAAAAGGTTCTGGTAGTAGTCTACCAGGCATTCGGACACTTCATTCTGTCCCACAAACCATCTCCCAGCCTCATTCTTAATCCTTCTGATCATATTTCTTTTCCGGCAGGCTGATGCTTTCCGGTGAAAGAAATTAGTATTCTTATCCCCTGATCTCAACCAATCTGCTCGGGATCTTTGTTTCCAGTATCTTTCTTCGCTATCAAGCACATCTTCCATTTCATCTTCGAGAAGCCGAAGCTGAGCCAACACCTCCGTCGTCTTATCACGTCGTGCTTTTATTGCCCGGCTAATCCTCTTCTTTTGTTTTCTAAACGCGGGGAAGGCCTGTCGACTCCAGCAATCCAGTTCTATCCGACATTGCTCAAACTTGTCAAGAATACTTAACTGCGGGAACTTCTTCCATGCACGATCGATCACCTCAACGCATTCCTCATGTTTTGTCCACAGTGGGTCAAAACGAAAGGACCAGCCCCACCTGATGTCCTCATCCTCTTCCCCTCGCGTTTCACATAGGATGGGTCGATGGTCAGAATGTGTCCGGTCCCCATGCTGAACCCTACCGTTTGGAAAGCTCTCTCTCCATTTCTCATTAGCTACAAATCTATCCAGACGTTCTTCAATGTAACCTCCTCTCGTACGTCTGTTCTCCCAAGTGAACGGGTATCCAACAAAACCCAGATCATGGCATCCTACATCGATGAGACAGTCACTAAAATGACTCATCTCCACCTCCTGGGCGCCTCGGCCTCCACTTTTTTCTGCTGTCGACAGTACTTGGTTGAAGTCTCCCCCACACAGCCACGGTCCATCCCATTGGGTACTCAATAATCTCATAGTGTCCCACGTGCGCCACTTGTCACTCCCATCCGGCCATCCGTAGATGCCAGTGAACCGCCATTTACCCACCACTTCCTCTTCAATAGCCGTATCAATAAAATGGAGGTCTAAATTCATCACCGTGAGGCTAACTTCCTCCTTCCACCAAACACTGATACCACCGGCCCGACTTCTAGCGGAGATCACCACCGAGTGGCTTTCACCATTCACATACCCGCAAACTCCACGTAAAGTCGCATTCTCCGCACACGTTTGCTTTGTTTCCATAAAAAACACTACATCCGGGGATGATCGGCGCAAAAGCGCTTTAAGAGCATTAACTGACCGCGTATTCCCCAGCCCGCGGCAGTTATAGCTCAGTAGCTTCATTTATAACCGGAAGGGGATGAGATCCCCGCGCCATTTTTCGTGTCTCTGTTGGGCTTTGACGTCCCATTTTGCTGCCCTTTGTCCGAAGCTATGATCATCTTTTTGGTTTGGTTTAGTTTCTTGGATTTGTCTCCATCGTTTCGCCGTTCCAGCGGCTCTTTGTGCTGGTGCCCTCCTATCTTAAAACTGTCCTTTGTGTTCAAAGTCTGGGTTGTACAGCCTTCCCTAAGCTCATTACTCCTGCCACGAACTATCGGACTATGATCAGATCTCGCCGGCGGTTCGGCTGGGTTCACAGCAAGGTTAGCACTCCCATTTTGTGTCTCTGGCGGAATAGTGGGAGGCTCTTTAGACCCTGTCTCCGCTGCACTCCCTTTATCGTTTCTTCCTTCCTCAGGTCCTTGGGTGCCATGGCCCGATTTGTTTGGATCATCTCCGGGGTTTCCATCTTCTTCCATGAGTAAATCAAACCTCGAGCCCGTATCGCATTTAGGGGTCGCTTGTGTGGTATTCTCTTGCCTCCCCTCGGCGGCCTTGTGTAGGGCCTCCTTCCTATTCCTTGTCCCTCTGTCACGGGGCATGGCCAGCATCCATTCACCATAGGTACTGGCCTCGGCAGCAGTATTCTCCTCTTGCATTGTCATTGGCGGTGGGTCGGCCTTCTTGAATAGCAGAGGACAAGTGACTTTTGCGTGTCCATATTTGCCGCACTCTGTACAAATGCGATGCAAACCTTCATATTCCACATAATATGTTATCCCTTCAATCTTGAACTTGGACAGGAGCGGCTTTGTCAAGTCTACTTCGATGCTAATTCGAGCATATCTTCCTCGATCCCCTGACTGAGTCGTGCGGTCAACACGGATAGGTTTCCCAATCTTCTCCGCGATGCGTTCTACTGCTTTTTTGTTAATAAACTCCCTGGGAAAACCCGAAAACCGAGCCCAAACCATAATCGATGCCACCTCCGCATGTTTTGGGTTAAAATTACGTCGCCAAGGACGAACCATGATGTAGAAGTCACTGATCATCCACGGACCGCCCGCAGCAGCTTGCTCATAGTCGATCTGGCTCGTAAACCGTACCACGTAGAACCTGAAGGACAGGATCGAAACCTGAATAGTGCCGCACTTTGCCCAGAGGGTTTCCAATATTCGCGCGATAACAGGGAAAGGGAAGGTACGACCAAGGACCTTGACAATTAGGGCAGACCTCCACTCTCTTCTCCAACGTTGTTTTTCTAACGCCGTGTAGGCGATGGTGGGACACAGAGGGTCATCATCTTTGGGAACCTCGTCGTCTAGGTCATCTTCTCTCATGGCAGCTGCCACGTCCTCGGAGTCGGAGTCTGCCACGTACCACTCGTCTCTCTGGTGCAGGTTTGTGAAGAGTTTTCTAGAGCCACCGTTCCATGCCGATTCCCTATTCCACTTCGCCTGGTCTGATTCTACGTCCTCCATGGGAACAAGAGCAAGTGCCATTTGAGCTTCCTCAACAAACAGGGGGTTGGACTTCATTGGCTTCGCTTTCTTTTTTGGCTGTTGGGTCTCCCGATCTCTTTTCGAGTCCAGAGATGATGTGACAGACGATGGTCGTCGACCACCCGCACTAGGTTCCAGGGAAGTCGTGCCCGGAGGAGCTCCCCCCGGCGCCGACTTGGACATGGCAGATGTCGTGCTCAGAGATTCCCAGGGTTGGAGAGGTTCGCCGCTCCGAGAAGTTCGGAGTTAGGGTTTTTACTTGATCTAGTTGGTTTGTTTTGACAATCCGCATCCAACTCTTCACCTCACCGAAAACGTCTCAACTCTAAATATTTGGTATGTTGACCAGGCACATGTTTCAATTAATTGCATAAAATTTTATAATTCTTTCTATTATTGTTGTAATTACGGTAGGTATATCATATATGAATATCATTTTGCATGATCATTGTAGTTATCGATAATATACTAGGGTTAATAAATATGTAGGTATGTGAATCCTTTCATATGTGGCTTTTAGTTAGGGATGACAATAATTGGGTAAAACCCATTACCCGCCCGAATCCAATATAAAGATTTGGTGTGTTACACTTGCCCCTCCTAACCCAGTTTGTATGCTTGGGAGTGGTGTTATACTAATATCTATATCATATCAAACTATTTCAGATTGAGATTGATTTGGTCGGTATTTAGCATTTGAGATACCAATAAACTTATTTATCCTAGTCATAGTAAAGTCCATACACTGATTAATGACTAATGGCATGTAAAACTTGCAACTAAGTATAACATTTAATTAGTCACGAATCTACGACAGAAAAATGTGGGAGAAGAAAAAAAATCTTTAACAAAATTCCTAGTGAAAGAGGAAAAAACTCAAACGTGAGAAGGAAAAATACTCAATTAAGGTAAGTTCTAACAAAAGGGGGAAATTTGCCTAATCGACAGCTAGAAAAACGTGGATTAAAAAGTAAAAAAAAAAAAAAACTTATACGTGAGAAGAAAAAAAAACTCATTTAAAGTAAGTCCTAGCAAAAGGGGGAAACTTGCCTAATCGACAGTTATAAAAACGTGTATTATGGAAAAACATAATTTTTAAGGTAAGTGTTAGGTGGTCCTACGGCACACCCTCCCACATCCCACCAGCATAGTTAGTAAATACTCCGTTTAATACACGTATATGTACCCGTACGTACTTTATCCGTTTAAAACTTCCGTATCCGTATTATTGTCAAGTTGTTTCATTTTCCCCCGTTCATTTGATGGCTCCCGTATTAAACACGTATAAAACCCGTATAACACGTTTATTATCCGTATTTTACAAATTAAATTGTTAATGTTACTATTATTTATAGTATATATTAATTTTTAAAATAATTAATTTTATATATTTATGACTATTAACGTACTATTAAACGTAATTTTAGCTTAGAAACGAAGTATAATACCCGTACGTATTTTTTACGTAACTTTCCCGTACCGTATTTTACTAACTATGCCCACCAGACCTTTTAAGCATCCTTGCATTTTATATATACTAATAATAATTATTAGTGTAGTTAGTATATTTAGTTATTACAAACTAATGTAAGCTTGTCAGTTGTCATGGTAAACAGTAAAATTGGAATTGTTGATTGTATTTGCTTTTGGCTGAAGTATAAACAGCAGAAACCCCAACTATTTACAGCTGAGGAAACTCCGCAATTTCTTCATTCCTTTCCAAGTTTGTTTACAACTGTGGCTGCATTCTCGATCTTCCTGGCTTGGATGCGTGAGAGATGCTTACGAGTTCATCAAGAGGATGTCAGTGAAGGTAGTGGTGGATCTAGAATTTTTTTATAGGGGTTTTCTCTTTAAAAAAATAAATAATTAAATTAAGTAATTCATAAATAAGAAAATACATGCCTAGTACAAATTTTAAAGCCACAACGTGTTTTCATATTCTGAAAAAGAATATAAAATATTCTCGACGTATTCACTGCTCAACAAATCTATATATTATACTAGACAATAATTCAAGAACTGATCGTATATTTGAATTTTAACCTTGTTCTTTATGTAACTCAAAGTTGAAAGACTTTTTTAACTCTTGCCGTGTAACAATAAAATCAATTCAAATTAAGGATAGCCTGTATTTAGTTTAGTTGTTAGGTTTTGAAAATAGTTGGGGATAAGGAAGGGATGATATAGCATGCCTACCCCTAAAAGGGTTGAAAAAATGACACCACCTATTAATTATAGGTTTTTAACGTAATTAATTTGTGTTGCATTTAATAATTTATATAAATTAAAAACACATATTAATTACTTTCCTTTTTTCAGTGCACTGGTAGTTGTATCAATGCAATGATATTAGTGTACAGGTGCAATGGTAGATGTATCAGTGCAATGGTAGTTCCAACAAAGGAACGTAATTAATATAAGTTCAGTATACAGGTGCAACGGTAGTTAAAAAAAGGAATGTAATTAAGATGAGTTTTTAATTTCCAAAGATTATTAAATGCAACACGAATTTAATACAAAAAATAACTATAATTAATAGGGGTGTCATTTTTCCAACCCCTTAGAAGGGTTAGCATGCTAACCGATCCCGGATAAGGAATAATGTTTGTACTATCTCATAGTGTTTAAATAGAACAAGAAATGAGTTGCAACATAGAGAATATATTTAATAATAGTAGTGTCCTAGGTTTGAATAACACAAACTTGATGATAACTTTTCCGCAGTTCGTACTCACCTCTTGTCATTAAAACCGCCACCAAGTCTAGGAGAAGCATACCATGCAGTGGCTAATGATGAGCAGCAAAAGAATATTACCCATGATTCCCGGTCGCGTGTAGAGGCAGCAACATTCCAAGGCCAAGGGGAGCGCACCAACTCGGAAGATAGAACTCAAAATGGGCGTCCCAAATGCACCCATTGTGGTAAAATTGGGCATCTTCGTGAGTCATGCTTTGACATAATTGGATGGCCACCAAAGACAGGAGAGAAGGGGGAAAGGCCACGTCGTCGCAACAAGTCTCAACAGCAACGACAACATCCACAAGCGGTTACTGTGGAGAGCTACGAACTCAGCATTCCTGGACTCACGGCTGAGCAGGTTGCGCAACTCAAAGCTTTCCTCGACTCTGAACCCAAGGCTGCCACAACATCATCAAATCAACCGAAAGCAAACATGTCAGCTGCGTTCTCTTGTCCCCCGTCTGATGTCTGGGCAATAGATTCTGGGTGTAATGAGCATATTGCTAAGAATATTTTGTTGTTTGATGGCGAGTTTGCACAAAGCTCGGCCCTACAGGTTCGTATCCCAAACGGGACAAGTATTACAGTTCATGGCATAGGCCATACCACGCTGGCTAATGGTTTAGTGCTTCAGCGTGTCTTGCACGTTCCTGAATTTCAGTGCAAACTATTGTCCATCAGTCGTCTCACGGCAGATCATTCGGTAGCCGTAATATTTCTGAGTAATTTCTGTGTCATTCAGGACTTAAGATCAAAAGCGATGATTGGAACGGGTGAGCATGTGGATGGATTATATTAACTGAGAGTCTTCGATACCAGTCATCCTGTGGCCTTCGCAACACAGCAAGCAGTTCAAGACTCGGCACTCTGGCATGCTCGACTTGGTCATCCGTCACCGACCAAGCTTAATGTTTTACAACCTTATATTTCCAGCACATTAGTAGCTATCAAGAACCCGTGTTTGTCGTGTTTACGGGCTAAACAAACTCGTCTTCCTTTTGTTGCTAGCAGTATAAAGACAAAGTCATGTTTTGAGCTTATTCATATCGACATTTGGGGGGGGGGGATATAATCAATCGTCACTGACAGGCGCTCATTATTTTCTCACAATTGTGGATGATTTTAGTAGATGTGTTTGGGTTTATTTGTTGAAAGCAAAGTCAGAAGTTGCGCGATATCTCCTACTTTTTTGTAATCAGGTCCGCGCACAATATGACAGTCAAGTCAAGCGCATTCAGAGTGATAACGGGCTCGAGTTCTCAGTTCCCGAACTACGAGATTACTACGAGAAGGAAGGAATAGTTCACCAGACCACTTGCACCGATACTCCACAACAAAATGGTGTAGTGGAGCGTAAACATCGTCATCTCCTGGATACTGCACGAGCACTTCGCTTCCATGTCGGGTTGCCGATACATTTTTGGGGAGAGTGTGTTCTCACTACGACATATTTGATCAACCACATGCCTCTCACGTCTATTCAATAAAACTCATTATGAAATCCGAGGTATGGTCATCTTAGAAAATTTGGTTGCTTGGTCTATACGAATGACACTCATTCTAGCCTCTCTAAGTTTGCGGCAAGGGGGAGACCGGGGATTTTTGTTGGGTATCCCGCCGCACAGCGAGGCTACCAGGTCTTGGATATTGATCATCATGTGATATATACCTCCAGAGACGTCTTCTTCTTGGAGAACATTTGTCCATTCCACAAATTTAACCCCGCAGGTGTGCCCTCGCCAAATGAATTCTTCCGTACCTCTACATCAGCCGATCATCCTATCACTAGTTCGACAGACAATGTCGACCAAGATCTTCTTACAATGGTACAAGAAGTAGCTGAGTCACTTGATGATGTTGCTGAGGATTCACTAAATGAGGACCTCCCATCCTCACCCACAACAACGTCACCGTCTAGTCCTCCATTACAGTCCACCTTGTTGACGTCGCAAGGGGGAGAGCCTGAAAATGGGTTCTCACCCACTACTTCTCCTGTTAATGAGTCTTCACCTGGTGAGTCCTCCACATCGGCAACGTCTTCTTCACCTGGTGAGTTTTCAACCTCACCTTAATCCTCTCCATCCCCGCAGCATGCCGCACCACAGCTTCCATTGCGCAAGAGCACTAGGGTCTCTCATCCTCCTGTTCGTTTGCGCGACTATGACGTCCAGCTGCCTAATCATTCCAGTAATGCACATCATGTCCTCTATCCGATGTGTAATTATGTGAGCTACGACCGGCTGTCACCTGGTCATTGAGCTTACCTCAGCAAAGTCACGACAGTCTTTGAACCAACTTACTTCTGGCAGGCAATCAATTACAAACATTGGTGGGACGCCATGCAGAAGGAGTTCACAGCTCTTGTAGCAAATGGGACTTGGTCTCTCGTGGTTCTCCCTCCAGGTAAGCGTGTCATTGATTATAAGTGGGTTTATAAAGTCAAATATCTTCCAAATGGGGAGGTAGAACGGTTTAAGGCTCGGGTGGTCGCAAAGGGTTTCACACAGATTGAGGGTGTCGATTATCACGACACTTATGCTCCTGTTTCCAAGCTAGTCACGGTTCGTTGTCTACTCGCAGTGGCTGTTAGTCAGAATTGGTTCATTCACCAGTTGGATGTCAACAATGCATTTTTGCGTGGCGATCTAGCTGAAGAGGTTCACGTGAAAGTCCCTCAAGGGTTTGCTAGTCCTGGTGATGATCGGGTGTGTCGTTTACATAAATCCATCTATGGCCTACGTCAAGCGTCACGTAATTGGTACCAAAAAATTTCCCAAACTTTGTTGGATTTTCATTTCGTTCAAAGCCGTGTTGATCACTCCTTGTTTCTCTATCGTGCGGGAGCAAGCTTTGTCGCAGCTTTGATATACGTCGACGACGTTATTCTCGCCGGCAATGATGCCCAGTTTATACAGCAGGTCAAGGATTTTCTTCATGAGAAGTTTACCATCAAGGACTTGGGAACATTGAAGTATTTCCTTGGCATCGAAGTTGCACGCTCTCAGAAGGGCATAGTTCTTAATCAACGTAAGTATGTGTTGGACATTTTAGGTGATTGTGGCCTTGAAGCCACTGCCATGTTCTACACCCATCGAGGCCAATCATCAACTTGCCCGTCTCCCGTCTGATCCAGCTCCAGATCCTTCCAGCTATCGTCGACTTGTGGGCCGACTTCTCTACCTCACAGTCACCCATCCTGATATCCAGTATGCTGTCAACATCCTTAGTCAAGCTGTTCATGCACCTACTCAGGCACATGTTGATGCAGCAGTTCGAGTTTTACGCTACCTCAAGAGGTCGCCTGGTCGTGGTCTGTTCTTTCCGTCACATACTCCCTTGACTCTGAATGCTTATTGTGATGCCGACTGGGCAGGGTGTCCCACTACTCGATGCTCAACTACTGGTTACTTCATTCGTCTTGGTGGTGCCCCAGTGTCTTGGCGTACAAAGAAACAAACCGTTGTAGCTCGCTCCTCCGCTGAAGCAGAGTACCATGCGATGGCTACTACGATCAGTGAACTGGTTTGGCTCTGTTGGTTGCTTGCAGAACTTGGCTTTCCCATGTCATCTGCCACGCCTCTCTATTGTGACAGTCAAGCAGCCCTGCATATCGCCGCCAACCCCGTCTTCCATGAACGAACTAAACATGTCGAGATGGAGTGTTACTTTGTTTGTGAACGAGTTCTTGCCCATCACATTGAGCCTCGGAAGATAGCTACCGCCGACCAGCCCGCTGATCTTTTCACCAAAGGTCTGAGTGTTGTTCAGTTCGAACATCTCTTGTTCAAGCTTGGCATGATCGATATCCTTGCCTTAGCTTGAGGGGGAGTATTACGTATCATTATACTGACGTGGATGGTTGCATGTTGTGTTCCCACGTCAGAGTCCTTGTCTTAGTCTAATTAGGTTTACTTGTTTGTCAAGCCAAGTGTTATTGTGCTGTACAAGGAAACCCCAGTTGTCTCCTATAAATAGCTAAGCTGCCGAGAGTTTGTGGCAAGCTAGCAAGTCAAGTCGCTAATAATAAGTCAAGCCGTGAGCTTCGTTGAGCTCACCGTGGATTAGTCCTGTTCACGTCGAACAAGGATACCATGTAAAATTCTTGTGTTGTGTGCGTTTGTCAATTCCGCAAGTATCGAATTCTTCAGATAATCATTTTTTCAATTTTAAGGGTGTCCCGGACTACCAATTATAAATTTTTTCCATACGAAACTACAACTAGGGGTTGGGTAATCGTTATTCCAAATTTTAGGAGTGTACCTAAATGTCCATGTATCCGCCACTGGGTGAAGGCGTGAAGCCCGATCTAGTCTTGTCGAGGAGCTTACTGAGTTCATGTAAATCCATGGAGATGTCGATTTGGGTCAGGAAGTGGGAAATATGCTACTCATCTTACGTCCGGAGATAATGCAGTCGAGTGATGATTATGTAGAGCTTCGTCTAATAAATATGCGTCAGCTGAGAAATGGAAAGATGATCATAGTGACCATTAATGATGGGATCTTTGTGTTTCCCATCCTTGAAGCTTGATGTTAGAAGAACAGAAGTTAAAAGATGTGGACTGACTACTATGGCTCTAGTCGATTCAACTAATTAATTGGCACTAGTTGCGTCCCTAATACTGTTTGCTGCAACTGGCAACTTTTCCGATTAACCTCCTACGGGTGAAATCAAAGCAAGCACAAATCATAATCATATGACATCAAAACTTGCGGTTTTGAAAATTGACACCCATTCTTTTGGGCTGTTCTATACAGGAGAGAGAGAGAGAGTTCAGTTGGTAGCCAAAAATTAGAGACTTAAATACACTTTATAAAATGGCAGGAAGCTCAACTGAGTTCTTCGCAACCGCGGATCCTTTTCTGCAAATGCTCCAAGCTAGCAATCCGACGCAGAGAAGCTGTTCGGCCAATCTTGTTGCCTGTTATTGCTCCTTTTGCTCGAGCTCCATCATCTAGGTGTCCATTTTCAACTGAAGAAACATCTGACATGCCAATGGCGGCAGGTTTCTTTTCATGGCGAGAAACATTCGGATGCTTTGGATGATCATCTTGAACAGGAACGGCTGCATCTGCTGAAGTGTCAGAAGCAGTTGATGGCATGCTCGCGGTAGACATCTCCTGCAGCGCCTGGAACATCGGGTTTAAGCCCGTAATCCTTTTGACCGCCTCCTCAGCCATCTTCACCTGGATATACAAAACTCCAATGATGAGAAGAAAGAAACCAAGTCTGCAGAAGAACCACTCAGGCGATATTGTGAAATGAGTTTACCTTTGTTCTCAGTGTCTCAACATCTGCTTTTAGGACTCTGTTGTCTACAGCTGCTTCATTGTACTTCTGGCTTATGTCGTTGAGACTTTTTAACAGAGAGGAATTTTCAACTCTTAGTTGCGAAACCTGCGTGTACAACAATGTTGAGTAACAGAACCAATTAACGTTGTAAAGTTTTGTGAGAACCCCGCTTCTAGGGATCTCGATAATGATCTTCGGCACCCGTGAGATTGGGATTTAGGGTTGAGATTAGGGATTTAGATGAGATAGAATAGAATTGGGAATCGGCCAAGGCCTTGGATTGGGAGAGAATAGAAATTAGGAGTTGAGAGGAGAGATTAGGGTTTAGGAGACTCTTCTTGATTTTCTTCTTGATTGATTATGACTTAAACCCAAAGTACATATATATAGGAAATACTGGAAAACCCTAACGAATAACCTAATTGGACTAAATCTCTACTAACCATAATTATCACTATCCTACCTAATATAATAATAGAAACCATATATAATTGTGTTTCTGACAATCCATCCCCCTTGAGAACAACCTTGACCTCAAGGTTGTAGTTGACTTCTACCTCCTTGACCTTCCGCTTTCTTCGTTTCCAATTGGGCTCGATCCCTTGAATGAACTCTTCTCGCGCAACTCCCACTTCCCTTGTCTCTTCTCCACCCACATGACTCTTGTCACGTTCTCCATAGCCGAACAATTTCTCGCTTTCAAAGTCCACGAAATATGAGTCGGAGAAATGTTCTTCATTATGCTTCTTCAATTCTTCCATGGACCTGGTGGTGAAGACAAACTCAAGCTTTCCCCATCCCTCTCTTTCTTCACTTTTGGGTCGGCCCACATGAATTTGGAAGAAAGAATTATTGCCCAAGCCAATTTGAAGCTCTTGTGCACTCCTCCTCATTTTAATTTTGTTTGGGCTTATCTCTTCTAGAGACCCACTTGTTAAGCCCATCAGACACTCTTCCTCCTTTAAGTTATTTCCCTGCAAAACATATCTAAATAAATGGTCCATTGGTGGACTCGGCCAGCTCAGGATGTGCCCATGGAGCTCATTATCACTTCTCAGCCCAATAGTTGACCAATCAGAAGAGAGAGCCCAACCAGTTTGGCCCAGCAACGATCCTTCATTTCGGCCCGATGACAAATAGTCCAGCGGTTGGTGTGTGTCGCGGCCCAACGTGAGTGGCCTAGGGTTAGTGCGACGCAGAGGGGCGCCGCCCTCCTTCTCTTCGTTCGGCTCGCCCTCCAGCAGCGGCGCCTCCTTTGTCATCTCCTCCACCGGCGGCGGCTTAGGGTTGGAGAGAAGAGTGATACCGCCGCCGCCTCTCACCGGTAGATCCTCCTCTTCGCTCCTCATCGACGACCCAAGGAAGGCGGCAGCATCGACATTCCCGCTGCACTCCTGCCTCCTCTCAATCGCCGGCCTCGCGTCTCCCTCTCGACGGCGAGGCGCCCGGCCCGAGGTTGCTGGAAGAGCCAAACCGCCGCCCCCAATCTTCCTTATCTCGCCCGGCGGCGATTTCTTCTCCATCGTCTTCTCCTTCATTACCTTCCCCGGCGGCGCGCGATTCCTCCGACGGCCAGAAGGCCAGTCCGAATCCACCGCCGACTTCTGCTTCTTCTCGCCCTTCGATGGCGACTCAACCTCTGGCGGCTTCTCCTTCTTCATGAATCCTGCTGTTGACGCCACGAGGAGAGCCGCCGTCGAACCTTTCTCTGTCTCCATGTCGATCATCTTCTTCTTCTTTCTTCCATTCTCCGTCGTCGCCTGCCGGATTGAGAAGAGGGAAATGTCGCCGCCTTCCTCCTTCGTCGGCGCCAAGAAATCCACCCGGTGGGTGGTCGGCGATCTCGATGTCGTGACAGTCGCCTTCTCTTTCCTCCTGTCACGCGTCCTTGGTGGTTTCTTCTCCTTGCTGGTCGACGATTCGCAGGAGGAAGAGGAAACTTCGTCGATCCTCAGCTTCCTCCGAAATCTCCAGGTCGCCACCCGACTTGACGTTGCTCTTCTCCCTGGAATTTCATCTTTGGGTTCTTTCTCAAAGACAAACGTCTTTTCTTTGCTTGGAACATCAGCAGGGACGACTAATGGCGGTGTTGGAGTTCCTTTCAAAGCCAGCTGCTCCTTGTCCTCTGCTGATTTGGATAGCAACATCGTTGTTGCAGCTGCGGCCTTCGAGAAGATGGGTGGAGGAATATCAGCAGTTGCAGTTTCCTTCATCGGCTGCTCGCTCGTGATTACCAAAAGTTGCGGCGGGTCAAAGATGGTGGTGGATGCTGCCGTGATTGGCAGCGAGAACTCCGTCGGATCCGATTCCTCCTCATCAACGACTTCTTTCTCGTCTGCCACCACATCGTCGTCTTTGTTGTCGTCCAACCAGTCATCCTCCTCGTCGTTCCAATCGCACGACGCTAGCTGTGCCAATAATTGTCTTATTTCCGCGAATCGCCTTCGATCAGCTTCCTTCCATTCTTGTAAACTCGACATGATTCTGACGTGGGTGCCTGTAACCGGGCTCTGATACCAATTGTGAGAACCCCGCTTCTAGGGATCTCGATAATGATCTTCGGCACCCGTGAGATTGGGATTTAGGGTTGAGATTAGGGATTTAGATGAGATAGAATAGAATTGGGAATCGGCCAAGGCCTTGGATTGGGAGAGAATAGAAATTAGGAGTTGAGAGGAGAGATTAGGGTTTAGGAGACTCTTCTTGATTTTCTTCTTGATTGATTATGACTTAAACCCAAAGTACATATATATAGGAAATACTGGAAAACCCTAACGAATAACCTAATTGGACTAAATCTCTACTAACCATAATTATCACTATCCTACCTAATATAATAATAGAAACCATATATAATTGTGTTTCTGACAAGTTTGTTCATGAAAAGAACCCTATTCCCTGTCCATACCTGCGTCTCAAGTTCAGTCAAATGAGCCTGCTTTCTTCTTCTGGATCGTCTGGCAGACTCTCTATTAGACAGCATCCTGTAAAATGACAACAGATGTCAGTCATACAAGAAATCAGTTGGCTAAAGTCACCTGCATATGATCATCGAAACACACAGGATAGTTGTTGATACCTCCTAACACGTTTCACATCGCTAGGATTCGCATTGTCAACATTTGCAGTTTCCCCTTCGTTTTCATCGTCATCCGATTGATCCCTCGACGACCCACTGGTTGTCGACTTCAGAACAACTGCAGGCTTCTTCTGTGTGAAAGGTACTAAGGATGGGATTTCAACTGGCTCATCCGTGTCCTTGTCAAACGAGCCTAACAAATCCTGTCCACCTGCAGTATTTGTTTTGCTGCTCAAGTTAGCATAAGCTCGAACCCCCTTCCACACACCACACGAAATGACTTATTACTACATGTCAATGATGCAAACCTTTGGAAAGAGCATGTGATCCCAGTTGTGAAGTGTTTGAAGCTTGTGATCCACTATCAGCTCTAACAGAGGAGTTTTGAGGTTTCAGATAAGATGCCTGCTTACACAATAACATGAAGCAATTACTTCGATTGATTACTGCAATAAAGAAAACATAAAACACACACATCAAAGATAGGAAGATGATGAGTCGACTCTTCGACTCATATCTCATATAAGTTGGTTCTTTCCATCACCTTGAGATTTTACTGCTACTTTTTTCCCCCAACCATTTTACACTCAGTTTCACATACTCATACTCATACAGTCCCGTTTGCATCATAGCCTACCTTTACTATACTATAAAACAAGATGAAATTTGCTACCCGCGATTAGAGTGTTGGTGTATACCATCATCAAGTAGTCAAATTAGATCAACTGGACCCTTTCCCATTGGCCCACTAATAATTGAGTCTCGGATGAGACTTGGAAAAAAAAAAAACTCATAATGGACTTGCTACTTCTCTGTCTCTTCCCTTATGTGAAGCTTCAACTAGACTTCAATACCTAACTTGCTCAAAGCCATTATCTGTTATGCTCCCCATCTTTATTGGACTAATCATCAAGTGCTCTCTGAAAGTGGTACCTTTTTGTTCCCTTTTCAATACTAGACTAGATAGTGGATTCTTTTCTTCCTTCAGCATCAAGGACTTACACTTTAGCTCTTCTTCAGCTCACAGGGACAACAGCCCTTTTGCCACAAATTCCCCCATGACCAAGAAATAGAACCTCTGTCTCAGCCACTCGAATCATATGAAACAGGACAAGAAAAGTTTCGAATCAAGAAGCCGACAAATCAAGAAGAAATCTACACCATGAGTTTTTTTCCCCCTTGTTCGGTGTCCAAGAAAATTGGATAGAAAGCTTAAAATATACAAAATCCAACAGAAAATCCCAACACCCTGCCGCAAAGTTACCTCATTTGACCCTTTTCTCCAACACGGCGATGAAGTCCTCAACTTTTAGTGTAATCTTAGGAACTAACTAATCAAGTAAACTACCACAGTTGATTGGGTCAAGACTATTTTCCTAGATTCCAATCCAATTTGACAATTGGATGGAGGTACTCGCACTCGCAGGTATATATTTATGATTATGATTGCTGGTTCAAGGTAGTCAAATTCTTGAGTTCCTCAGCAAAGACCCCGACCAAGGTTAAAGTGATTGGAGCTGACATTATTAAAGGGGGGAAACCAAAAGAATAATAATAATAATAATCCACTCGGATTAAAAGATTATAACGTTCCAAATCAACCTTATCCGACTTTGGAAAGGTCATAACGTGACCGAAATAACAAGTGATTTGAAAGAAGAAAAAATCAATCTTAAAAAATTAGTACGAAATAAACCAGAGAAAAGAGGAATTTACCCTGGACAAGGCGACGGCGGCACAAGCCAAGTTGAGTTTGCTCTTGAGAAAAGCGTGGTACTCCACGGAATCCGCCGGAATCCCCGGGGGCGTCGGAGCGCTCCCGTCCGCATTGGCGCTGGAGGAAGAGTGCTCAATCCGATCGTTGATCTCAACGACGTCGCTTCGTTGAGCTGAGGAAGACTGAAGCGAGGAGTCGGACGCGGCGGGGGCGGAATTAGCTTCCTGGAGGAAGCAATGGAATGCCCACTCGGAAGCGCTGCGGTTCATCTTGGAAGATCCGCCGATCGGAGGCGGCTGCGGAGCACGGTGGTGGTGAGAATGATTTGGCAGCAGCGGCGGCGGGGGAGGAGGAGACGGCGGAGACCAGAATTGGTCGGAGATCCCGTCCACTGAGAATACCCTATCCATTTTTTGTGAGCGTTGGTTGGGGAGAAAGCCGAAGAAATAGGAGAAGGGGAAAATGAGGCGGGCCGAGGATTGGGTACTTTTTTTGCGGGTTTTTTTGGGGGAATGTGCTTCTTAAATTACAAGGATTAGTTATTTTTCTTAGTACCCGCACTATGTTTTTTGTTTCGCCATAGTAGTACCCGTACTATGTTATTTTAACAAACAAGTATTTGTACAATGTCCTGGATCCGTTTGTAATCATTACACAAAAAATTCAGCAAAATCCATTACTAATAGGGTTGGACCATGCATGAGAACCGTCTTCCATTATTAGCATGATATACATGATGGAAATTCATTTTTCATCGCAAACCCATAATTCATTGGTCACATTAAGTTCATAGAGATGTAATGAGGAGTCGAATTGAGAGCGGAACATGATTTTTTTAACATACGATTCATTCAAAACTTAATAGGTACTAGTATCATTATCTCATTATAGGGTGGATGATATTCTTTACTATAGCATTCAACAATACATTCCATAAACAACTAGGATTCTATATAAAAAACGAAGCCTATATCTTCTGTTGTTAATCTTAATGTAGTCATCCTCTTAAAAATTGCATCAAAATATGTTATTAGAGGAGTTTATCAATGTCTAATGAGAAAATCTTGAACGTCACATGTTGCGTTTATGTTGAAACTTATTTTTTTTCTCTCTAATCTAATGATCATGTGCCCTAAATCCAATTTATCATCTCCTTTTGTTATGATGCATCAGTCGCACAACGGAATCTTAAAATGGGGAAATGACACATCGTATATATATGTCAAATGTCATGCAAGTGAAAAAAAATTAATTTAACAAGAAATCTTGTAAGAGGAGCTTTAAATTGAAAAATTACAGTCTAGACTCTAGACAAGTATTTTTTTTTAAATCACCTCTATGGGGATGAGATTATACAAATAGTATAGTATAAGGACTAAAGTAGCAGTTGGCTTTATTGTTTTGTTGGAGGGAGGATCCGACGTGGAGGTGAGGTGGAAATGGATAAAATAAGGATTAACTAGGATTTTGGGCTGGTTGCTTGTGGGTCCAGTGGGTCAGTATCAGCTACTTGCGTGCGTACGATTTCATCGTGGCCCCTACTATGGTCTCTGGGTGATGATAGTTGAGAAGAAAGAAAGAGAGAGAGAGAGAGAGATTCATCATCGAATCAATGCAAATGTTTTGTAAAAAAAAAAAAAAAAAAAAAAAAAAATCAATGCAAATGCAAGACCTCGTCGTATCATCCGACCACTTGACGTTCTAGGAACAAAAAGACCACTTGCCAAGTAGCAAAAACAAATTTTTAAATATCTATTTTATTTTGTGTAGGGTGACAAATGGGGTGTAGATAGGGATGGCAATGGGTCGGGTTGGGGCGGGTTTTGTCAAACCCAAACTCATGGGTTTATCCACCAAAAAGATTCGGGGTAAAACCTGCTGGGTTTGAAAAACTCAAACCCAACCCAACCCGTTGGGTATCCGCGGGTTCATGGGTACCCGTGGGTTTTTGTGGTAAAAAATTTACAAAAACAAATTTCTTTCAAAATAAAAGTTTAACATCATTTTCTCATACAAATTATTCATACAAAAGACACCAATTTAGAACATACAAGCAAACCGCAAATGATCAATACAAATTGTTCAAAATTAAAGATAAACATCTATAAACAACAAGATTAATTGAAAACTTCTTCCTCGTCAAATAAGTTTCTTCACTCTCCACTCTATAATATCAACTTCATTCTAAACAATTAGAAAGAACAAATTATACATGTCTCCACAAACATAAAGAATATTAGTTGTTTAAGGAAGATATATTATTTTGAATATTAAATATACCGGGAAAGTAATTATATGTGTGGGCGGGTACCTATGGGGCGGGTTTACCTAAACCCAAACCCAACCCAACCCGGTGAATAGTGTAGCGGGTTTAAACCCAAACCCGGCCCAAAACCCGTCAACACGGGTTTTACCCGCGTTGACCGGGTTGGATCGGGTGTGTACCCGTGGGTTCGGGTTTTGTTGCCATCCCTAGTGGTAGATCTACAAATTAAATGAATTGGTGAATTTATAAATTCTAATGATATTTACATATTTGATCAATATAAAAAATTTAACAAGTTATATAATAAATTATTGTTGATATAATTTGAATTGGACTATTTGGCTAACGACTGGTTGTACATATGTCGATGTTGTTTGGATTCGTGTTCTGGGCCTGGTTGTAACCACTTTTCCTTTACCATATTGTACTAGGGTTAGACCATGGAGAAGTACTATAAATACTTCGCATACTCCTCTGTAATATGTATCTCCTGGAAGTATATTGAAACTGGCTCTCTCCTGCCCGTGGACTAACTAACACACATCGTGTTAGTGATCCACGTATATAAATATGTGTGTCGTTTTCTTTCTTGCTTTGTCGAATCCTTCTATTTCCTGATCCGTAGAGAAACAGTCGTGACAAATGTCATAAAAATAAAACAAATTATGTACCAAATTTTAATTTTTTTTTAAATTACATTCAAAAATTAAATTTTTCGTATTAAATATACAAAATATAAAAAATATAGGTATTAAACTATAATTCTCCAAACATCCACGAATCTACCAATCCAATTGGATTTGGAATATATTGATTTTAGTGAATAGATTGAATTAATTCAATATTTTAGTAAATAGATTGGATTGGTGGATTGCATACAAAATTGTCATCTCTAATTTTGCACATATCTATATATTCTAAAATAATGACACTCCTAACTTTGCCACTAACACAGTTAGAAAATCACTTTGCAGAAAAATCTCTGTGTAACTAGGGATGACAATGAATGAAAGAATGAGGTTGGGGGCGGATAATACATATGTGTTGCCCTACCAAAAAATAGTTGTGGTTTTGCACATACCTATACCTACATAAGAATCGGGTAGATAATTAAAACAATATCCACCCTCATTCGGGTTTCGGGTATCCACAGTTATCAATGAGTAATAAATTCTTCTTATTACTCCAACCAACATGTTAACATTCACACATATACTCACATGTCACATTACATAAGTGGAAAAGTACGACAATAAATCACCAGAATGAAGAAAATTAATTAAAAACAAGTAAAAACACAATTTTACGAAAATATAATATATGTATGCTAAATATAAAATATGTGGAGAAAAATAATGATCATTTCTAAAAAATGGGTTAATGCCACGATTGGTCATTGAGTTTACTAAAATGTGTCATTTTTAGTCACTAGAAAAAATTAATATCAATTGTGGTCACTAAATTCAGTAAAACATGTCATGTTTGGTCACTCTTCGTTAGTCTCCGTTCAACTCTGTTAATAGAGTTCGTTAAGTGCTGACATGACAAACAAAATCGCCTAATCAACCGAATTTAACCCAACAAAAATAAAAATCGACCCGCCACGTCATTAAAATTACCCCAACCCATTACTCAACCTCTTATTGTTCTTCTATTTGACCTGACCGACCCAAATCTTCTTCCTCCTTCCTCTCTCCGAAAATTTTCATCTTCCCTATCTTTCTTCTCTCCTTATTCGGCAGCCTCCTGCTCCACCTCCATCGAAGGCGCCCCATTTATCAACCCGACAGCCAGAGAAAACAAAATTGCACACTCCTTGAAAGAAAACAACTTCCCCTCCCTCCCCTAAAACCAAAGCCCCCACAAGAAAAAAAAAAAATCAAAACACCGATTAAACCCTTTGCCGCAAAGTAAATTCCAAATTGGGAGTACTACTCACTGTTGAATCAGAGCCCTTGAGCGAACAAATGGCCGGAGCTAGGCGCTTGCTGTAGAAGGAGAATGAAGTGGTGGCAGGATTGGGAAGCAAATGATTGTGGTGGGGAAAGATGAGGAATAGTGCCAGCGGATTGACGCTCCTGTTGCTGCAGCCGTCATGGGAAGTGAAGTGGTAGTGGAGTACAAACAGATTGAAGGGGGAAATAGGAAGAGTCCAAAAGGGAAGTGGAGAAAAGCATGTTCACTCATTACCCGGAATATTCGAATTCAGATTTTACCCATACTCATTTAAAATCCTTCAGATTTGTGTTCCACCCCATCCGATTATGCTGGATTCAAACGGATATCTACTATATATTTGTTAGCGGATTATACCGCGGATTGTACAGGCCCATTTATTTCTCTTGTGCAGCCCATTTGTTGTGCCCATGAAGCCCATGCAAGAGCTGCTCGTGTACGTGGAGAGAGTAGCTCTAGGGTTTGTTTTGTGATCCTTCTCGTTGTATATAGGTTGAATGAAGGTTATGAGCGCTGTACAGAAAACATTCACAATAAGATCAGTAGCTCGAAGAGTTTTCACTCTTCCGTGGATTAGTCCTGGATTCTCCAGGGATACCACGTAAATCTGGTGTCTAGTTCTTGATTTCCTTTCCATTTTTGTTCAGTTCATCATCATCAAATCCGGATAATCTATCATGGTATCAGAGCAAACTTCGTCAATGGATTCTGATAGACCTTCTGTTCGGCTCACCTCAACAAACTTCCCTCTCTGGGAATTTCAATTCCGGGTCTTCGTTGAAGGGCGCGGCCTCCTGAGTTTTCTTGATGGCACCTGTCCTCGTCCTCTGCCTACTGCCGCGATCCAGGAGCAAGCCCAATGGAATCAAAGCGATGCTCGTGTCCGCCATTGGTTGCTGGGATCTGTCGATCCATCAACATGTCTGAGTCTTCGTCTATTTCCAACAGCGCACGCGATGTGGCAACACCTAGCTTCAACATATTCCACCGTCAATGTTGCACGGCAGTTCGAGATTCAGATGGCCTTGGCTCGGCTGGAGCAAGGAGATAAATCAATCACGGAATACTACAACGCTGCAACGGAACTATGGACGGAACAGGACATCCTCACTGCTGCATTGCATCCCCAACCTGCCTCCGCCGACGCTGTCAAGGAACGGCAACAAACCCGACTGCTGAATTTTCTCATGCGCTTGCGACCTGAGTTCGAAGCCGCGCGCTCCACACTGCTGAACAGGGATGATTTGCGTTTTGAGGGCCTGCTATCTCATTTTGTCCGCGAGGAAACAAGAATTCGCACTCAGGCGAATATTGCATTCGCCCTGGTGCAGGAGAAACCGTGCTGGCTGTGATGAATCAAGAAGCTGCTTATTCGGTAAATCGTCCCTCGTTTCATAACAAACCTATTCCTAATGATATTGAATGTCATTTTTGTCATGAGCGAGGGCATCCTAAGAAGCATTGTCGGCAGTGGAATGTTTGTGTTTATTGTAAACGAGCTGGGCATATCATACTTGAATGCCGAACTCGTCAAAGGAACGAGGCCAGAGCTGCAGGAGGCGGGTTTGATTACTCATGATCTGAACGAGCTAACAATAGCTCAATAGCAAGGCCCTACAATCACCGAGCAGCTCGTCCACCAACTGGAGAGCGCACTACCCATGCGACAGCCCTTGCACCTGGGAACCAGCAGCTTGATTTCGGCAGCAGTAGTGGAGGGAGTCTCTCGGCAGCGGATGTTGAACAGATGGCCAATGCTGCTCTGCAGAGATCGTTACCTACAGCCATTAGTGCTGCCTTCGCTACACTGAATACCTCAGGTAATGCTTCTCCCTGGTTGCTCGATTCTGCTTGCTTTAATCACATGACGAATGCATCGCGTAGCTTGAGCAATGTTGTTCCCGTAAAAGATATGTCGTTGAATGTGGCAAATGGTGGTAAGCTAAGTGTTCAAGGAATGGGATTGATGCATAAACAGAACTTGACTTTGCCCGACACTCTACATGTTCCTGGTTTAGTTCCGAATTTAGTGTCAAGTGGGACAACTTACTGAACAGGGTTGCTCTGTTTTGTTTGCACCGCCGGGATGTGTTATACAGGATTTGAAGACGGGGAGGCAGATCGGAAAAGGGAGTAAGCAGGGAAGAGTTTTTCACCTAGACGAGCTTCGTGGGAGTTCCGTGTCATCTTCAGCTTTTGGGTCGTGTGTCAGAGTTATTCATACTGATCTCTGGGGACCATCCCCTATCATCTCTCGTCGTGGCTATCATTATTTCGCTCTTTTCATTGACCATGCCACGAGATTTACTTGGGTTTATTTTCTCCGTCTCAAATCTGTTGCTACTGATTTTTTGAAAATGATTCAAACTCAGTTCGATCGTCCCGTCAAAATTATTCGTTCTGATCCTGGTGGTGAATTCAGTTCAGCTCCACTGTATGAAGTTTATCGATCTCTAGGTGTTTTAACTCAGCAGTCCTGTCCCGGTATTTCTCAGCAAAATGGTTTAGTCGAAAGAAAAAATCGTCATGTCATGGATTTAACTCGTGCCCTTCTGTTAGCATCTCATGTTCCTGGTCGTTTCTGGCCTGAAGCAGTTGCAACTGCTGTTCGTCTCATAAATTACCAAATTACTCCCATTCTGCGAAACACAAGTCCCTTTTTGCTCTCTACTCCCGTCACCCTGATTATTCCCGACTCCGTGTCTTTGGGTGTTTGTGCTTTGTTCTTCTTCCAAAGCGCGAACGTACCAAACTCACGTCGAAAACAGCTCGGTGCGCCTTCTTGGGATACAGTGACATACACAAAGGGTACTTGTGTTATGACCCTCTTGTTCAACGTGTCCGGATCGCCAGTACTGTCATCTTTTTTGAAAATCATGTTCCACTCACCTGAGTCTTCCTCGGCCGACTTTCTTCCTGTCAATCTTCCTCCTCCCACGTTTGCTGACGAAGTGGATGATGAATTTTTCCCTGCTGTGGATCCTCCTGATCCTCCCTCTCTGGATCTGTCTCCCGCACCG
Source organism: Linum tenue (assembly GCA_946122785.1). Taxonomy (NCBI): domain Eukaryota; kingdom Viridiplantae; phylum Streptophyta; class Magnoliopsida; order Malpighiales; family Linaceae; genus Linum; species Linum tenue. The sequence goes on from CAMGYJ010000002.1 coordinate 57,063,553, forward strand.
TCAACGGATGCCTCGTCGTCGACAGCTACTTCACCGCCAGCTGCTGCATTGTCCCCTTCATCACCTGCTGCATCGCCCTCTTCATCGCCTGCTACATCGTCCTCTTCATCACTCGCTGCTGCGCCCAGCTCACATACCAATCCCGCCACCATTCCCTCTGCCAGCGCTCCAAGTTCACCTCCTCATGCCACCCAGCCAGCTCCTCGTCGCTCAGAACGGGTCACCAAAGGAGTTCCGCCACCGAAATTTAATGACTACCTAGCATATGGAGTCGACTCTATATCGGTTCCTACCCGCTATCGTCAAGCCAAGGGCCATCCTTTGTGGGAAGCAGCTATGCGTCGGGAATTAGAGGCCCTCCATGCTAGTAATACGTGGACTCTAGTTCCTCGACCTCATTCATCTACTTCAGTTGTCGGATGTCGTTGGGTCTACACTGTCAAAATGAAACCAGATGGCACGGTGGAGCGGTATAAGGCTCGACTAGTTGCACAGGGATTTACCCAGGAATATGGCATTGATTACAGTGAGACGTTCGCACTGGTTGCTAAGATGGCGACAGTTCGTACTTTATTATCTGTTGCTTCTCTTCGTTAGTGGCCCTTATACCAGATGGACGTCAAAAATGCTTTTCTTCATGGTGATTTAGATGAAGTTATTTACATGGAACCACCTCCGGGATATCCTCTTGCTTCTCCTGATCAGGTTTGCCGACTGAATCGCTCCTTGTATGGACTCAAACAAGCACCTCGTGCTTGGTTTGAGAAATTTCATACCACCATCTCCGAATTGGGTTTTCAGCAGAGTCGCAACGATCCATCACTGTTTACTCGCACTACAGCAGCTGGGGTTGTTGCTCTTCTTTTATACGTCGACGATATGGTGATCACGGGGTCTGATCATGCTGGTATTCAACGTCTCAAAGAGGGTCTCAATGCCTCTTTTAATCTTAAGGATCTGGGTGAGTTATCATATTTTTTAGGCCTGGAGGTTACTCGTGACTCTCGTGGAATTCTCCTCTGTCAGCATAAGTATATCACAGACTTGTTGGATGATCATCAATTTACAGACTGCAGACCGGTTTCTACACCTATGGAGCTCAATCTATGTCTTGGCCGTGAATCTGGCACGTTATTACCTGACAGTAAGGTCTACAGGAGCATTGTTGGAAGTCTCATTTATCTATCCGCTACCAGGCCTGACATTTCCTATGCCGTTCAAGTCGTAAGTCAGTTTATGGATGCTCCTCGCTCAGATCATTTGGCCGCAGTTCATCGGATTTTGAGGTATTTGCAAGGAACTCGTCATGTTGGTATCTTCTTTCCCTCGAGTGGTGACCTTTCTCTTCAAGCTTTCTCGGATTCTGACTTTGCTGGCTGTGTCGATACCCGGCGATCTACCTCTGGGTGGTGTGTACAGTTTGGTAAATCCTTTATATCCTGGCGTTGTAAGAAGCATGATAAGGTTTCTAAGTCGTCTACTGAAGCTGAGTATCGTTCCATGTCTGAGGTTTGTTCTGAACTCATCTGGTTACAACGTCTTCTCCAAGATTTTGATGTGACGTGTTCTCTTCCTCTTAATCTCTTTGTTGACAACACTAGTGCCATCCGTATCGCGGTTAATCCTGTGCTTCATGATCGTACAAAGCACATCAAGATCCATGTTCACTATGTTCGGGATTTGGTTAATGCTGGGACTGTCTCTCTTCATCATATTCGGACCGAGGATCAGGTGGCTGATCTTTTTACGAAGTCATTTACTACTAGTCGTCACTGGTACCTGTCGAGCAAATTGATGCTTTCCGACCAACATCAATTTGGGGGAGGCTGTTAGCGGATTATACCGCGGATTGTACAGGCCCATTTATTTCTCTTGTGCAGCCCATTTATTGTGCCCATGAAGCCCATGCAAGAGCTGCTCGTGTACGTGGAGAGAGTAGCTCTAGGGTTTGTTTTGTGATCCTTCTCGTTGTATATAGGTTGAATGAAGGTTATGAGCGCTGTACAGAAAACATTCACAATAAGATCAGTAGCTCGAAGAGTTTTCACTCTTCCGTGGATTAGTCCTGGATTCTCCAGGGATACCACGTAAATCTGGTGTCTAGTTCTTGATTTCCTTTCCATTTTCGTTCAGTTCATCATCATCAAATCCGGATAATCTATCAATATTACGGATATTTTTGTCATTCCACGTGTAACTCTTGTTCATGCCAATTGCCAAGCAATGGGAAGTCCTTCTATGGCTACTTGAATCTCATCTCCAACATTAAATTTAACTTTTAAGTTGTTTCAGGGTGTTTGATCTTGTCAAGTGGGATAACAGATAGTCAACTTGGGCAGTCCTATATTTGGTGTTCGTATGTAGAATATCATCATGACCAATGAGATCGCAAAAGATCAAGGATATTTCTTTCTGCAATAGGGAGGAGGAAGATGAGGAGAAATATCTTCATATGAATGATTCCTCCAAAAAAAATCTCCTTATATAATGAATTAAATGTAGCCAAGCTAGGAAACCTGATTGATTCCTGCAATAGAGGATATTTCTTTCTGCATAATACTGTAAACGTACAAAGAATCTTTGTAGTTCCTTTGAAATATCAACGGATATTTTTTTTTCTTTGAAGAAATATCTTTTTAACGTTCATGGGGTTTCAACTTGCAACCAACGATGCACAACAACACGAACTAGTTGCATTTTTCTTCCAATCATCACACATTATTTTGTCTAATGTCAAGATTCAGATATATTAACATGTTTTACAGAAAACAACAAACTAATTATGGTAAATGAGTGCTTTACGTTTCTCAAGTTATTTTCATTTATCTATCTATTAATAAGAAATGGACATGAGTTGGATTGCATAAATTCAGGGCCAATCAATGGATCGTCAAGGCTCAGTTATAAAATTGAAATGGATCTAAATTGACTTATAAGTATAATAAAATTAAAATAATTATATATCAGTATAAAATATAATATCTTGTTAATATTGTTCAGAATACAATGCTATATTCTCTCTCTAACTTTTATATTCTCCACGACATCATTTTCAATTGTTATTCTATCTATTTAATTAAGATTTCTTTGTATTATTTTTTTAAACTAATAGAGTTTACAAAATACAAAAAAATACTTTAACAATCAATATATGTGTTTGGCATATATATACATGAAAATATTAATCAATAACTATTACTAATATTAATTAATATAATTAAACTCGTCATTATATTGATTTTATGACATATACCAATCTCACTTGTTGCTATATTTTGTGATAATAATGCTAATTTGACTAAGGCATATAGTCAAGTGAAAATGACAAGTATGGTCATGTGGGAGTAAGGCATGGTAAAAGTTGTGAACTGATCATTCATAGTGTTGTGTCTAGACAATATGACCAGACTCGAGATAATTTGGTTGATCATTTGACAAAATGGTTAACTAGTGACTTGGTGATAAAGTCTGTGAATGAGATGAGTTAAAAGTCCATATAATTTCTGGTAATGGGACACCCAAAATGGTTAACGTTAGACTCACCACAATGTGGTGTAGTTTAAGGGGAAAAGAGGAGAAATAGCTCACAATGTGGGTGGGAAAAAGCAAAAAAGTGGAGACCGAGGGAATTTTGGGTGGGAAAACCCACTAGAAGAAGATAAAAAGTGGGGCGAAGGGGAAGAGGTGGAGCCCGCGTCAGTTTGTTTTTTATTTTATTTTTTATTATTATTTTAATGGTTTAGTGTTTGTTTTTAGGGTTTTGTGTTTATTTGTTTGCTTTTATTTTTTCTTAATTATGTTTATGTTCAAATATCAATGTAACAACTTTCTTGTATAAATTATTGCGATTTCGTCATTAATGACGTTAATTAGTGATGAAAAAAATTATGTCCAAATTAGAAAAAAAATTATATCGAAATGTTCGTATTCATTAATTATCACTAACTATGTAAAAATAATGATCATTAAATAAAAATAAAGTGTTGAAATCAACTATAAATTAATTTTACAAAAAAAAAAGTGTTCAACCAATTACCCCCCTTTCCCACACCAACATTGTGACCAATCTCTCTCATTTTTCCTCTTTTCCCTCTTTTTCCACCTTTCCCACCCTCTCACATTGTGGATGGTCTTAGAGGCTGAATTCAATGTGAAAAGCTTATTATCAGAAATTGAAGCACAAAATTTGTCATCCTGAAGTATGTGCTTGTTATCCTGCATGAGAGAAGAGGATGAAGTTCAAAACTTCTTAATTGAATCTTTGACAAAGTGTATTATGTGGGTACACGAATAAAAGATTCGACCTACGCAAGTATGAAGTGTAACCGCTTCAAGAAACCCGGACTTTTGTTTCGTGTGCGCTTATGAGAAGGATTGGACACATGGCGGTTAATAGTGTCAAGACACTTAGAAGTTTGAAAACCTAAGTTTATATTATCTTCGAATATTCATATGAGTCAATAGGTTCAATCGTTAACGACACCCTTTGTATTCGAGTATTTGTCAAGTGTAATATACTAAGATGAAAATTCAATCGTCACGACATTTTCATTTATGCTTAAGTTTTGTTGGAAGAATGTTGTGATTTTAGTGAATTCTATGAATACACTAAAATGAGGGAGGAATGTTGGAAATTTGGTTGAACCGGACTAACGAAGTCAAACCAATTTTGGGTTGGACCGACCAACCGGTTTGGGATTAGACTGACCAAACCAATATTCTAATTTCATGAAGGGACACATCCCTTTGGCCTAGTGGTGGTTGCATTATTTTATGGATAAGGATGACCTTATGGATAAGAACAACCTTATGGATAGAGGCAACCCTTCATATGGATAAGGATAACCTTTCATATGGATAAAGACAACCTTTCGTATGGATAAATACAATCGTTCATGAAACAATGCATGGATTCGACCCCTATAAATATATGTGCGGGGTGGATGGTGCCACACACCATCAAACAGATTCTTCTTCTTTCTTCCAAAAATTTCTAAGTATGCTTTAGAGTTCTTGAGCCTAGAACCTAAAGTGGTGATAGTTTTATCCTCGGGAGAAATTTCCTGTAACCCAAGGCTTTGTAGAGGGTGGAAATATTCTTTTCGAAAAGTAAACGTTGTTCATGACTCTATCACAATCCTGGTTACTCGATATCGAGCTATCGTACGTGTACCCTCGTCCCTAAATAGTCCCAACACTTCCTTTGGTACCTGAATAAATCAGGTGAGAGAACCAAGGCTATAATGGCATGGAGCTTGATTGCTCGGCCAAAAAAAGGAGGGAGGGTTAGGCATTCGAAACATAAGTATTTGGAATAAATCTCGAGTCATTCGACACTTTATGAAATTTATTAGCCTTGAGTGGCCCATTGTGGGTGTCATGAATCACGAAATACAAGGCGAAACGATAGTCCATTTGGGATATTAAGCCAGCCACTACAGAGTCGTGGCTTTGGAGGAAAATTTTGAAGTGCAAGCCTGTTATTTTTCCCCATGTATCTGGACATGATGTGAATCTGAAATGGGATGGGCTTCCAATGGAGAAGTTCTCAGTTAAGAAAGTGTGGGAGGCAATAAGGCCACGAGATCCAGAAGTTACATGTGATTACTTATTAGTTTAGAGTAGAGATATAGTTCCAAGGCATGGCTTCATATTATGGTTCGCAATTCATGGCCAATTGAAAATGCAAGATAAGCTGCTCAGGTGGGGCAAATTTGTTTCTAGTTTGTGTCTGCTTTGTCCAGTGGAATAGAAAGAAGATCTCATCTATTTTGTGCCTGTTTGTTTATTAAGTATGTTTTAAACTGCTATTTGAAGAACTTGACACCAGATCAGTCTATTGATGAATGGGAAGATGCCCTAAGACGGGGAGTGCAAAATTGAAAGATCAATCAGCTACTGTAGTTATTGGTTAGTCTATATGGAGGTTGGCAATTAGCCTTGTTTGGAGGGAGAGGTGCTCTAGGATGTATGTATCAAGTGCTACAAAATCCCATGTCACTATCTATTCTGAAATTAGAAATATTTTGCACCTTCGTGCTAACAAAGGAAGAGGAATGAAAGAGTGAAAACCTAGCTTGCTTTTCTCATTGATCCAATTCGCCTCTTATAGGCAGATGAGCATACAAGATGACAAGCTCCATTGAAGCTGTCTGATAGCTTGGAAAGGGAAACAAGCCTGACTTGGCGAAAAAGAAAACAGAGCTAAAACAGGCAAAGTGGAAACGACAGCGTTCCAGTTCTTGTACACTAAAGAAAAGAGAAACGACAGCGCTTTAAATGGAAAAGAGATTGATGGTGAAAACGGCAGCGCAGCGAAGGTCCTTCTCGTTGGAACAAAACGTCGACGGATCGATAGAAGACCGTTGGAATTGAATTTCATTCTATTACCCCCCCGCAAGCTGGTGGGCACAAGTTTCGCACACCAAGCTTGGAGAGCAGGGACAGAAACGGAGCAGGTGACAGCGGCTTGGTGAATAGATCGGCCAATTGGTGAGCTGAGGAGATGTGCAGAAGCTTCACCATTCCCAATTGCAGCTTTTCTCTGACAAAGTGGCAATCAAGTTCAATGTGCTTTGTTCTTTCATGGAAGCTAGGTTGGGTTCTTGGCAATGTGGATAGCGTTCTGATTGTCGCAGTACATGGTCGCCGGATTGGAAGAGGAAACCTGGAAATCCTGGAGAAGATATTGCAACCACTGAATTTCGCATGCTGTGAAGGCCAGGACTCTATATTCTGCTTCGCAAGAAGACCTTGAAACGGTATGCTATTTTTTGCTTTTCCAAGAAATTAGGGAATCACCCAGGTAGATGCAGAAACCTGTTGTTGATCTTCTCGTGTCAACACAGGCTGCCCAGTCCGAATCTGTGAAAACTTTGAGTTGGAAGGAACCTTTTGATGGAAAGAAAAGACCTGTAGCTGGGGCTGTTTTGAGGTATCTTAATACTCGTTGAGCAGCCTTGAAGTGAGTGACACTGGGGTTTGACATGTATTGGCTCAATTGCTGTGTGGCGAAGCTGATGTCTGGACGGGTAGTGGTGAGGTAGATGAGCTTCCCAACAATAGTTCGATAGTGTTCAGGGTCTTCAAAAGGGGTATCCACCTCATTACTTAGATGCAGCTTGTAGTCAATAGGAGTAGTGACTGATTTGGCATGTATGACATTTGCTTCTTCCAGAATTTCTAGTGTGTATTTCCTTTGTGACAAATGTATGCCAGCTGTGCTTCTTGCCACTTCAATTCCAAGAAAATATCTGAGATTGCCAAGGTCCTTAATGCTGAATTCAGAATGCAGAACATCCTTCAATGCTTGAATCTCATTCATGTCATTGCCACCCAAAACCAGGTCATCGACATATATAAGAATGCATGTGTAGGAAGTCTATGTGACCTTGAAGAAGAGAGAGTGGTCTGCTTTGCTTTGTACATAACCAGACTGTGTTAACTTATCAGTGAGCTTAGAAAACCATTGTCTGGATGCCTGTTTAAGGCCATATAGGGACTTCCTTAGTCTGCAAACTGGATTTGGAATATCTGGAGGAGGTGTAAAACCTTTAGGTAGTGTCATGTAAACTTCCTCTTCTAAGTCACCATTTAGAAATGCATTGTCTACATCCAATTGATGTATATGCCAGTTTCTGAGAGCAGCAATGGCTAGAAAGGTCCTGACAGTGGTCATTTTGATGACAGGTGCAAATGTGTCCTGAAAATCAATGCCTTCTTGTTGAGTGTTGCCTTTGGCAACTAACCGGGCTTTATGTCTTTCAAGAGAGCCATCAGACAAGAATTTGTCTTTGTAAATCCACTTGTTGCCAACTGGTTTCTTGCCTTGTGGTAGAGAAACAACATCCCAGGTGTGATTTTTAATCAGAGCCTTTATCTCTGTCTGCATAGCTTGATTCCAAATGTCTAACTTTGATGCCTCTTTGTAAGATTGTGGTTCTTGGTGACTAGAAATGTTGAGCAGAAATCTTTTGAATGGGTCAGAAAGATTGTTGTAAGAAATAATTGAAGAGAGGGAATACCTGTTCTCTTGAACCTGTTGCAGTTTGGGGTGATTGGTGCTGCTAGGGCCTTGAGCTAAGTAGCAGTGATAGTCTTGAACTAGGTGAGTAGGAGGTTTGATTGTTCTGTCTGAACGTCTGAGATTTGGCTGAGGTGGGGGAGTAGGATGGTGAGGAGAGGAAGAAGAGATGGGAGGGGAGTTGGGAGGAGAGTTGGGAGGGGAAGGGGAAGAAGATGATGAGGGGCTGTTGTCTGGAGTGGATAGAATTGGAGAAGGAATAGGAAGGGGGGAAGTGATGTTGCTGGGAATAGGAGTTGTGTCATGGTGGAGAGTGGAGTTTGGGGAAGGGATTGGAAACAGAAGATCTGAAGGTGAGTCTGATGAGTCATCAGAGTCACTGTTTTTGAATGGGAAATGTGATTCATAGAAAATCACATCTCTTGAGGTGAAAACTTCATGAGAGGCTAAGTCATATAGTCTATAGCCTTTAATGCCAGGGCTGTAGCCTATAAAAATTGTCTTCCTGGCTCTAGGTTGAAATTTTGTTCTGTGGTTTGCAAGGGTAGAAGCATAGCAGAGACAACCAAAGACTCTTAGTTCAGATAAGTCTGGAGGTTTGTTGTGTAGAAGTTGAAATGGGGTTTGGTTTGAAAGAACTTATGTGGGAACTCTATTTATGAGATGAACAACGTGTTTAACACAATCTGCCCAGAATGCTGGAGGGAGATGGGCTTGGAATTGAAGGGCTCTAGCAACAGCAAGTATATGTTGATGTTTTCTTTCAACCTTGCTGTTCTGTTGAGGGGTTTCAACACAGGACATTTCATGAGTAATGCCTGTTGAGGTGAAGAAATCAGTCATTTGGAACTCTTGGCTCTGATCAGACCTGATGGTTTTGATTTGTTTTTGAAATTGTCTTTGCATTTGTGTGCAAAAGGCTATGAGTTTAGGTCTGGTTTCAGACTTGAGATGGAGTAGAATGACCCAAGTCATTCTTGAGAAGTCATCCACAATGGTTAGAAAGTACTTGTAGCCATCATAAGAAGGTACTGAATTAGGACCCCAAATGTCTACATGAAGTAGTTCAAAGGGATACTGAGTTACAGATTGGCTTACAGGAAATGAAAGTCGTTTTTGTTTAGAAAAATGACAAACATCACAGGGTTGATCCTTCTGTGTAGTGATGGCAATTTCAACCCGCCCCGCGGGTATTACCCGACCCGCGATAGCGTGGGGCGGGGCATGGGTATCTACTTATGACCCGTCCTGCCCCGCCCCGCCTCGTTGTAGACTCATTTTATCTCAATTTCTTACAATATCTATACATATTTCTCCTATTTTGACTTTTCTTCAACTAGTTAGAGTCGATCTTTCAACTTGTTAGCCTCAATTATCCATTCTATTATCAATATTTTTCATTCTTAAAATGTTTTTCCCTACGTTTTATTGTAAAAAGTAAAATTTACTTGTATTTTTTTTTTGAACAACATGTAAGAGTGGGTCGACCCGCCCCGCCCCGTACCCGCGCGGGTTTTACCCGCCCCGACCCGTAGTAGCGTGGGGCGGGGCATGGAAATTGAGGTACCCGCCCCGCCCCATTGCCATCACTACTTCTGTGTGGTAATGGAGGTACAAAATTGGTTGAGAATGGGAATTTTAGAGTGGGATACATGTCCTAGTCTAAAATGCCATAGATCAAAGGGGGTTCTGGAAGCAGCATTGATCAACCTAGGGGTGTTTGTTGCTTGGAGGTAATAGAGGCCATTGTGAAGGCTAGCATAACCAATCACCTTCTTCTGCTCCAGATCCTGTATGAGACACATGGTAGAATGAAATGATAAGCTTAGTTTGGTAGTGGAGGTGAGTCTGCTCACAGAAAGTAGGTTGAAGGATAAATTGGGCACAAACAGGGCATTTTGTAGGATGATAGCATCACTGCATATGGCTGTGCCAGAATGTGTTGCTTGGACTTTATTGCTAGTTGGGAGGGTTATGTATACATTGGTCAAGGGTTGTGGGTCTTGGAGATAAGATAAGGAACATACAATGTGGTCTGATATCTGTATCAACTATCCACATTGTTTGATGTGATGAGAAAGCAGTAAAGATGGGGGTGGGGAGAATACCTTTGTTGGTGACAAAAGCAGCAGCAGAGAAAGAAGTGGAAGGTTGTGATGCATTCATCAGGCGCATGAGCTTGTCATAATCAGCTCTAGAGAGCTTGACCTCATCAGATGGTGCAGTAGTGGCAATGGAATTGACAGAAGGTCTTCCTCGACCAGAAATTGAGTTTGGATTCCTTGGCACAAAGTTGGCAGGGTATCCATTCTTCTGAAAACATTTGTCTTTAGAGTGACCTCTTCTTTTGCAGTAAAAGCAAGTAATGACAGTGCCTGGGGTGGTGATGGAGGGTCTTGTCATGCCAGGGGGCCAACCATGTTTTTTGAAAACATATATCTTCAGTGTGTCCTTCTCTCCTGGAGAAAGTGCAATATGGTGGTTTGGAACTGGTATTTGGCCTTCTGTTACCTCCTTGAAAAGCCATTGCTGATGAATCAGTTTGCATTGATGCTATGAGCTTGCCAGATTGAGTACCATATAACTGTCTTTCATGCTGGAGCATTCTTTGAAAGACCCTGTTGATGTTAGGCAGTTCATCTCCAAAAAGCACTTGTGCTCTAACACCAGAGAAGTTCTCATTGAGACCTCTGAGGAACTTAATCACATAATTGGTTTCTTGATACTGGAGAACCGTGAGCATTGCAACACAAGTATTGTGACTGGTTGGAGTGCATGAACATGGGAGGAGAGGTTGATAGTTCTCTAACTCATCTTTCAAGGTAATCATTCGACCATAATACTCAGTCACAGTTTGGTTATCTTGTTGCAGGGAAGATAAAGCTTCTTTAAGTTCTGCAATCCTAATCAGATCTCCAGATCCATAGCGTGTTTGAAGAGTTTTCCAAGCTTCTGCTGCTGTCTTGCTGGAGAGGATGGTTTTGCGGATCTCTGAAGAGGTGGACTGCTGTATCCAGCTGAGAATCATGACATTGTTGCGGGTCCATGCTCCATGTCTTGCATCAGTAGCTGGAGGTTCAGGTATTGTACCGTTAATGAATCCCAGCTTGTTTTTGGCTGCAAGAGCATTAAGCATGGCGCGACTCCAATCATTGTAATTTGTGGCTGTGAGTTTTTCAGCAACGAGAACAGATCCAGGTTGTTCAGAACCATGGAGAAAGAAAGGGTCTGAAGCAGGATCAAGAATATTTTGTGGTGGATCTTGAGGGTCTGGCTGAACTTGTTGTTCAGCCTGATTATCAGCCATTGTAGAGAAGCGGCGGCTAGGGTTTTATCCCGGGCTCTGATACCATAACAAAGGAAGAGGAATGAAAGAGTGAAAACCTAGCTTGCTTTTCTCATTGATCCAATTCGCCTCTTATAGGCAGATGAGCATACAAGATGACAAGCTCCATTGAAGCTGTCTGATAGCTTGGAAAGGGAAACAAGCCTGACTTGGCGAAAAAGAAAACAGAGCTAAAACGGGCAAAGTGGAAACGGCAGCGTTCCAGTTCTTGTACACTAAAGAAAAGAGAAACGACAGCGCTTTAAATGGAAAAGAGATTGATGGTGAAAACGGTAGCGCAGCGAAGGTCCTTCTCGTTGGAACAAAACGTCGACGGATCGATAGAAGACCGTTGGAATTGAATTTCATTCTGTTACGTGCTGAGACTAAGTGACTTGTTGTTGAAGAGTAGTCTTGATAAGACCAGATATGGATGTTAGTTAGATAACCTTGTTTGTAGTTTGTTCTAATGTATGTACGTAGTTCCCCACTCTTTGATGGTTGTAATTATTGAGAGGCACTTAAGATTTTCTTATGATGCCCGACAGCCCGAGCTTAATGAATTTTTTTTTATTTAAGGTTTTTCTATAATGGTATTGATGTTTTTCAAATTGGTAGTGGTTGTCTAATAGATTGATATTGATCTATTGTTTTTTTATAGTGGTATTATTTCGACTGAACGGAAACAAGAAAATGATTGACAAAAAGAAGGAAGGAAAATCTTATTGTAGATTGCGGAAGTGAGGAAAATAGAAAATTATAATTATTATTTTTGTAACTTCATAAAATGTCATTTATTAAAAAAATAATTAATTTTTTTCTCATATCCAATTCACCTTTAATAATCACTATTTCATAATAATCCCCATAACCGCTAGCGTGCGACGGAGAGGTCCTCACTCCTCAGTAGTCGCTCCGAGATAATAACATTCCCTCTCCCCCTTGTGCTCGTTAGTAGTTAATTAGTTAGGTTGCTGAGTCGTTGCTTACTCACTTTCCCGTGTCGGATAGGAAAGCAAACAAACAAATTTCCCATATGTAATTTTTTATATAGCTATTTTATCATATGACGGGGTCTTCCTCTTTTGGCATCTTCCTAAACAAATTATCCTCAATATCACATTTTCGTAATCAAGTTTTTATTTTCAATGAGTGTGAGAGTGAGACTACGTGGGTTTTGGGATTCTATTTGGAAGAACAATAGGCGAGTGCGTGAGAAAGGGATTCATATTTTTTCATAAAGTTTAGAGTTAGTGGAGAACCATTTGATTTCTTTTAACAAAAAAAAAAAAAAAGAGTAAAATGATAACTTGTTCGTATTTTTTTTTTTTATCAAGATAACTTGTTCGTGTTGTTCTAAGCGTTTACTGTCAATAATAAAGACTAATCTTTCATCACATTATTCATACATGATCACACAAAATCACAAATCACTAATCGAGCAATGATGAACATTGGTTTGATCGAGTGGTATTATCACCGGTCTTCAATCTAGAGTACAATATTCAAATTTCTTAAGTAACACCTAACATTTTAAACAAACTTGTGTCACTGTTTACACCATAAATTTTGTCTTGTACCACATTGGTGAGTTACAAGATAATCAAGGAGTTTATAAGGCCACACCCATTATAACAATTAATATTGTTTAAATTGGGCCTTATGGATATTGATTTTAAACCCAAGTCACTAGCTCATTAATGAGCATGGACATGATTCAATAAGAGACATGAGCCTCTCGTAAGAGGCCATGCCATGCCACGAGATGGCATGAAAATTTCTAAGTATGAGAAGTCCATGGCCATGAATGAAGAGGCCATGCCGCCTCATAACCAAGACCAAATGACACAAAAACATGTCCATCTAGAATTTAGAAGCACATGCCATCTCAAGGAAGACCTCGGTACGGTCAAAAATATTCTAAGTCTCGAGAAGGACATGCCACTTCACGAAGAGGCCATGCCGCCCCATGACCAAGGCATAATGACTGAAAAATAAACTAAGTCTGGAAGAGGTACATGCCGCTTCAAGGAGAAGCATGTGCCACTTCAACAAGAGGTCCATGCCGCTTCACGAGAAGGGGCATGGACGCGAGACAAGATGAGACGTGCATGCCACTTCACGAGAAGGGGCATGGACGCAAAAAAAGATACTAAGTATGAGAGGGCCATGTTGTGTCACGAGAAGGGTCACAGACATGACTGAGAAGTCCATGGCCGCGAATGAGGGAGAAGGGTCACAGACATGACTGAGAAGTCCATGGCCGCGAATGAGGAGGCCATGTCGCCTCATGGTCCAAAATATACTAAGTCTGAGAAAGCCATGCCGCCTCACGAGAAGGGTCATGTGCATGATTAAGAGGTCCATGACCGTGTCATGTGATGGCCATGGACGCGAAGCAAGAAGCATTACAAATGATTGAAAATACCGGGTTGGATCCGGTCCTTAAGCCTCATTGTTTAAGGAGGTTCTTAAACTATTTTTATTGGCTGATACTAGATTAGGTAGTTAATTAGGGGTTAGTAGTTAATAGTTAGTTGGAATAAATAAGATATTATGAAAATATAATTAATATTACTCATTAATGATTCTCTTTCTCTCTCCCCCTTGATTTTCTCCATAACCCTCTCTCTCCACTACAATTAAAAGGAAATTCAAAATTAATTTAATTAAATATTATTATTTAATATTTAATAAATTCGAACTTAATATTTTTTATTTTTTAAAATGAAAATTGAAAATTAAAAATATATGCTCTCTCACTTCGTGGCAACTTGCAATACAGTATTAACATTTTGCAATGACATTATCAACATTTATGAAATGAATCGTTATTATTATACCTCATCATTATTAACGACTTCAATATACTTATCAATTCCTTACAATTACATTATTAACAATTTTGGATCAATTGTTACTGTTTTATAGTTTCGTCATCGACGCATATGAATGAATCATTAAAGTTATATAACATGGTCATTAACAGTTTGAATAACAATATCATTGATTTACAACATCTTTAGTACTAATGATTCACATTTTCACATCATGTTTATAACTATCTAGTCATGGCCTCTTCCAATGATTTCTAATGACATTATTAATGTTTTATGATCAATTAATATTGTTTTACATTATCATTCTCATTGATCATAAAGCACAATACTGATTTTCAACATCTTGGGTACTTGTGACATAGTGCACCTGTGTGATTGAGTCAAACAAACATTGTCCAGAAACATATTAGCTCAAGCAAACCAACATTCACGCCTCAACACCAAACTTTTAATAACAATACAATAAATCATTGATAACGAAAAGTACTTCGTTGAAAATAAACACAAAACATCAACGTAAAAATGCCCGACTTCAACATTATAAATGACATCAAACTTTTAATAAAGATATTAAAAACCATTAATATCGAATCATCAAGTCACTGATAAGGAAATAGATTTTTGTAATAAAAAATATTAATAATATTCAGATGCAATGTTTAATGTCAAATAGCACTAAAAACGCATTAATAAGTAACATGTGTTTAATGGATAATGCATCCAAAAACTTTGAAAATGCTAGCAACTAATGATTGTTAAGTACCTTATTAGATATTATTAGATATTATTAATATCTAATTTTTCAAACATTGATAATGCTTATACACACCTATTAATAATGACACCAACTACGTTACTAACTTAGACTGAAAGATCAATAACCATAGTTATATCATTAAACGTAAATTCACTTTTGCTAATGTCATAAACAAACGAATACCTAACAAGTATGCTTCTTGATAATGACATTTGACAAAGTTACAAACATAAACGAAAAAATATTAATAATTCAAATCACTAAACATAAGCAATCTTACATATGAAATAAATTTTTACTAATGGTTGTATTGTGCTTGAAAAAAAACATTGATAATAGCACTTCAAATGATTATAAATCATTGTGAACAAAATTGATAATACGATGTAATAGTAAATAAACTTCAAGTACCAACAAATTGAAAACACAATTTCACTTTTGCTAATGTTACAAACAAAACATAACATAAAAAGTTAATAATATCATATAAAATTATTAAAAAACATGTCGAACAACATTAATAATAACACAAACGAATACCTAACAACAAAAAATCCCAAACCCATGCAATGAAAAACCCTAATGATTATTCAATTTATAAATGTTGATAATGTCATTACAAAATGTTAATACTTAATACTAATCGGAAGTTGTTAAGATGTGAGAGGCATATATTTTAAATTTCAAATTTCCATTTTAGAAAAAGAAAATTATTAAATTCGGATTTTATTAAATATTAAATAAATTAATTTAATATTTCTTTTTAATTATAATGTAGAGAGAGGGTTATGGAGAAAATCATGAGAGGAGAGAGAAAGAGAATCATTAATTAATTATATTAATTATATTTGCATAACCTCATTTACTCTTAACTACTTATTAACTACTAACCCCCATTAACTACCTAATCCACTATCAACCAATAGAAATGCTTTAAGATTCTCCTTAAGAAATGAGACTTAAGGACCTGAACTCAACCCTGAAAATACTAAGTATGGAAAGGCCATGCCGCCTCATGAGAGGGGGCCTTGTGCATGATTGAGAAGTCCATGCCACTTCACAAGAGTGGCCATGGACATGAATGAGAAGGGCGTGGTGGTGGAGCACTATATCAGTAATGACTAAGTCCCAAGTGGGCCATGGACATGGGTAAGAAGTCCATGACCATGAGACAAGAGAACCATGACCCCCTTTGCGAGACAATACATGCACGTCAAAAGACTAGCATGGCACGAGATTCAGAACAAGATCAGGCGAGGCAAGCTACACTCCAAGACCCACGACGGTTACAAGAGAGGCCCCTAGGCGGTTGAAGGAGTAACCACCACTCCGAGGAAGCAGGGAGCGGTTCTTTTTGGGTAGTTATCCAAGAGGTGGTTTCTACCGAAGAAGGGGGAGCGGTTCTTAGTAGCAGTTATCCAACAAGCGGTTTTCTATGGCGGTTACCTCCTCGGGGCTATAAATAAGAGGAGGGGTCGACAGAGACAGAGGTTCCAAAACCAACACTCTGACACACACATGTCAAGTTTATCCTTTACCTTTTCTCTATCATGTAGCCATAGACGTAGCTTTTAGTTCGGAGCTCTCACTGAACCTCCATAGGAGTAGAAGTAATTTAATTTAGATCTCATTCCCAAAAACCATCAATCAAACACCCTCGTTCGAACTTTGTTTGAAGAGGTGTGAGCCGTGTCTTAGTAATCGTTGCCCAAAGAAGTCAAAGGTGCAATCCATCTCAATTCAACGCAAGTTTTCTCGCCGAAAAACAGTCACCCTTATAAAAATAATCGAGCTCCATTTTGATGTGCAATTGGTTTCCTGGTGTTTGCTGCTTAGATGTAACAATTTGAATCCAATTCACCAATCAAATCCATCTATTAAAAAATCTAATTAATCCAATTTATTTAATCTATATATAATTGGATTGACAGATTCATGAATATTTGTAAAACTGCAATTTAGTAAATATAATTTTTATATTCTACATTTTGATACCTATATTTTATTTTTGAACAAAAAATATCATTCATAGTGACATTTTAATACCTAAACTTTTCAAAATTTACATAATAATCCAATATTAGGATGTCACTTAAATCCATAAACCCAATCAACCAATTCATTTTATCCAATTCATAAATCCGCCAATCCAATTTACTAATCCTTATATTAAATACGTTTGCCAGCTGTACTACTCTCATTTCTTGAGGAGAATGCGGCGGCAAAGTTCTGTACAAATTTGGGATAAACATTAAACAATATCCGGCCCACAATAACTAAAGGGCCCATGCGTTATGGCCCTATTCGCCAATCCCTCCTGAACCTTTTTCTAATTTCCATTTTACCATTCTTGACAGAATGCTGCAAATTTGGGGCTATCAATATCTCACTTTCATGCATAAACATGATGGAAGCCCCCACTTTTCTTTTACAAGGAACACAAAGGCCCCATTTTGATTCATAGTGTTGGTGAAAACTTCTTTCTTATTCTCACTGTTTTGACTTGGGCTGTGGGACTTATCCGTTTATAGATAGAAATTTCCGAGTGGAATTATGCTTTCAAATACCAAGTTAAAAACATTATTTAATTCAAGATCATTCTTGATTAAATTATTTTTATCAGGATTTTACAGTACTTTATATGTATTTTGGTTTACAAAAATTCATTTTACAAACTTAATTTATACTTTTTTAATGTTATGGTAGAAATTTAGTTTGCACCCATACTGTTTTTGACAAAAATATATTTATAGTACAAAATGAATTTTTATAATAACATAGATGTACAAATTTCATTATGGTACAAACTAGAATTGTAACATAACACAAAAGTACAAAATTTTTATTATATTAAACTGAACTTGTACTTTTAACGTTATAGAACAAGTTAGATTCGTATTTCAAAACATCAATGACATATTTTGACTCGGTATAGCAAAACTTCTCTTGGTCATACATTATTGCTTTGTATCGGTTTTGAATGCACTTGACAACTATATAAAATAATAACTAGTTTGTGTCCGGCCCTTCGACCGGCTTTCAACGATTCATGTGTTCTATAGTTTTATTTTTGGTTTAAGATGTGTACTATGGTTTGTACTAGATTGTACCTCGACTAGTTGAGCCAGTTATAATATGATGAAAATAATTTTTTTGATTATTTTCAAATGAGAAGATTCTTCTTTTTATCAAACATATGTGGATCCACTTTACCTTTTAAAGGATAAGAGTCCAGCCGCTTAAGTCTTAACAAAGCTTCAAAATTTCGAAGTTTAAATTTCAATATTCTTCACTTTTTTATATTCGTGCCATAATCATATATGTCAATGTCATGTGAACCAACAAATATATCAATTTTACAGAATAGCGAGAAAGTCAAATTATTCAAATAGCGAGAAAGTCAAATTATTCAATTCCTGAAAAAGAGAAAATGTGCCTCCATCATAAAGGTTAATAACATTGTAATTAGCGTCTTTTTTCCCCCAAGAAATGTCAAAAGAGAGAACTATACAAACTACCAGAACACCTCCCAACCCATTACATCAATGAAGCCATCCAACAAAGTCGAAAGAACATAACTCAAGAGGAGAAAGAAGCAGGGTTTCTGCGCCACTCTATGGGCAACCCTGTTAGCAGTCCGAGGCACTGCCCTAAATTCTAAGGAGACAGAAACAGAAGCAAGGAGAAAGAAGCAATCCCGAAGCACCGGTCCTCCTAGGGAATCAGAAGAAGCACCCTGACGAAGCTGACGAACCACCACTTCTGAGTCACCTTCAATGATGACACGAGGGAGTGACTTGGAGACCAACAGGGAGATGGCGTCTCTGGCAGCAAGAAGCTCCGCGAGGTAGGGATTAGTAACGCCGAAGTGCTGAAATCCTACTGCCAAAGCTATATGCCCGTCTGCTCCACGCACTACTAGACCAGACGAACAACCGGAAACACGAACCGCAGCATCAAAGTTGATCTTCAAAAAATCAACAGGAGGAGGGACCCAGGAGGGAAGACGAGAACTTGGAGGATGACGGGGAGGGGCAGGCGCAGGAGGAAGAGAAGCAGAGACTTCACGGACTTGGAAAAAACATTGGCGAGCTAAAGACTGGGCATGAGGTTGCAAATACTCAAAAACCACCTTATTTCGAGACTTCCAGATTCTCCACAATACGCAAACGTACAGGAGAACATGGGTTTGGGGGTGCTCAGAAAGCATAACATGTCGCCACCAAAGACTGAAATTCACAGTCGGGGCCGAGGCAATGAAGTCATTTAGGCCTATAAGCGACCACAATCTGGTGGCCAAGGGGCATCTGAAGAACAGATGTTCAATACTTTTTGGACTTCTCCAGCAAACCGGGCACCGGGTACGACAATTAATCCCTCTAGACTTAAGCGCTACCACAGTTGGAAGAATCACTCTTAGACATTACCAGATGAAGAACTTTAATTTTGGAGGAACCAGAATATCCCAAGTTTTCTTCCAGATAGGGGGATCTATAATTTGCACCAGGGGTTTTCGACTCGAGACTAAAGAAATTTCTAAAGCCAGGTGGTATCCCGTTTTAACTGTATAGGAGCCATTTTTTGTAAAGTGCCAGACTCTTGTGTCTCTTTGATGGCATCTAGGAAGAGGTGTTTTGCGAATAAGATTAACTGTAATGGGATCAAAACAGTATTGAAGCCTTGGGATATGCCACTGATAGCATCGTATTTGCACGTGTTTTCACTCTGGTTTCCTGCCCATTTTGGCTCGAATTGATTGTTCCTTGGCCTATTTTACGCTAGGTTGTGTTGTTTTGTCGTATTTCAGGTCCTAGAAAGTAAGGAGGTGCATAGGCGCAAGTTTCGGGTCATTTGGAGGTCAAATGGCGAATCACAGACAGAATTACGGGCAGCCCCTGCCAAATTACGACCGTAATTGGCCAGGGCATGCCCGTAAATTAATGGCCGAGCCTTCTCCCCAGAATTCCCTCTCGGTGATAAAATTACGGGCAAGACCCCCAAGAATTACGACCGTAATTCCCAAATTACTGTCGGTAATTGGGAAATTACGGGCGTATCTCCTCCTCCTGCAGCTTAAGTAAAACGTGCGTTTTGGTGCGAATTACGGGCAGGACGTGATTACGGCCGTAATTTTGCCCGTAATTCGCCCAGAGTCGGGTTTTTGGAGGCAGATTCGAGCCAAGGAAGAGGTATTCGATTTTCTGGAGCAAAAACAGAGTTTTAGAGAGAGAAAGAGCGAAGAACAAACCCTAGGAGCTATTTTGGAGTGGATTTCTCATCATTGAAGCCCAGATTACGTCCCTAGGAGTGAAGATTGACATCCCCGAGCAAATTTTCCTCATCTTTATGAGTATGACTACTCTGATTTCTGTTTTCCTTTCTCTCTCTATGGAGTAGAACCTTTCTCTCACTTGGGTATAAAGAACCCTAGTTCCTTGTGTTAGCGATTTGATTGTAATGACTTGGGATGATATTACTGTTTGATTTTAATCGAATGATGCATGTTTATTGAATTGATTGGAGTCTGGTCAGCTTTTCTCAATTTCTGCTGCAACCTGAGATAGATAGAATCTGATTAGGTTGTTAGAGCTTCTTCATTCGATAGTAGGAGATTGGCTATACTAGAGTTAGCCAGTTTACTGCTTTGTACTGGAATTCAATTCCAGTAGTGGAGTTCTGTGCTTATTGCTTCAGCTTTCTATCCCGGTGAAGACTAGTCGTCTGCCGGGTAGTTAGACTGAGAGGGCTTGGTCAGCTTAAGAGATTCCAAGCTACTGTCGGATCTTCCACAGTCTAATCAGCAGTAAATCAACCCAGGGAATTACAATTGAACCTAACTAAGGGGCTAGGGGGACTCATTCCCGAGTGACTCTTGCCTGCTTTAGAAAACCGAACAATTTACTGCTTTCTTACTGCTTTTGCTTTTAAACAACAATCACTCGAATTAGTTTGCTAGATAATAGAGACTCACGGAGTAAGCAGTAGATCTAGACCCCGGGTTGATAGTATAACTTGCCTGTTACTGCAATCCCGGACTGCGATTTCACTTGGTCGTAGTTTGGTGTTGTGTTTTGGCGTGTCAAGTTTTTGGAGCCGTTGCCGGGGAACCCTCTAGGTTATTGGGGAAACGTGAGAATTTGTTACTCTAGCTTTTTATTTACTGCATTTTAGCTCTTCCAGCTGTGTGCCTTCACGGGTTGCTTCTGCTGATTGTGTGCAGGTAGTGCATGACCCGTAGCCAGTCGGGAGAACTACTACCATTAGACCAGGAGCTTGAATGAACTTGCAGGAACTTCAAGCGGACTCTAAAGGCGCGACTGGCTGCGGAGGAGGCACTAACACAGCTGCAGTTAGAAGAAGAGGAAGAAGAGATGGGTGATCCAGAGAACCGTGCTGTGATCCCCGAGGAGCAGACCATGGGATCCTACTGGACCGCTAGGGCTGCAGACATGAGGTCACCCATTCAACACCCTCATGTCCCAGCCAACAACTTTGAGGTGAGCACCTCAGTGATCACCATGCTGCGCGGTTCAGTGGTGTTCCGTGGTAAGGAGGGAGAGTGCCCTCGATCACATCTCAGGCGATTCCACGAGCTCATCGATGGAATCAAGATCAATGGGGTACCAGCAGATGCCATCCAGCTGAGGTACTTTCCATTTACTCTAGAGGGGCAAGCCAAGGAGTGGCTAGACACTCGACCTCCGGGCTCCATCACCACGTTCGCCAACCTGGCGGACAAGTTCCTCACCCGCTACCATCCTCCATCCAAGACAGCTGATCTGCAGAAGCAAATTACACATTTTTCTCGGGATGAGGATGAGACCATTAGGGATGCTTGGGAGAGATACGCCAGTCTCTTTCTCAGGTGTCCCAATCATGGTTTCAATGATGCATTCAAGGTGGGCACCTTCTATCACGCCCTCTTCCCGGAGGACAAGCAGCTGATTGATTCGGTTTGTGGCGGGAACATGCTGACAAAAACCCCGCCACAGCTGAATCAACTCTTTGAGGAGATGACGGAGAACGGGTACGACTGGTGTACTGCCAAGCGATCGAGACGAGCACCAGGACGGGGTGTGCATGCTGTGGGCACCCAGTCATCTGATTTGGTGCAGGTGGTATCGAAGCTGGTTTCAGCTATCGATCGTTTTTGTTTGATTGCAGGTACAGGACAGCCGCAGGCGATGCACTGCCAGTGGTGTGAGAGCTCTCATCACACCGTGGAGGACTGTCAGGCGATGAGGGAGTCGTCCACTCCCCAGGAGCAGGTGGACTTCATCGGGAATGCCAGGCGCTTTGACCCCTACAGCAACACCTATAACGAGGGGTGGCGCCAGCATCCTAACTTTTCTTGGGCTGGGCCAAATCCCAGACCACCAGCTCCCCAGGGACCACCCGGTTTTCAGAGGCCTCCATACCAGCCCAGACAGGGGCAATTTCAGCAGTCACAGCAGCCACTCTACCCGCCCAGACAGGGGCCAGTTCCACCTCAGTCGCAGGCACGACCATTTCCGCAGGCAGGGGCAGCACCTGCAGCCCCAGTACAGAGTGACCCGATGGTGGAACTGAGAGATCTGGCGGGTTCTCTGGCCACCTCCAGTGCAAATAAATTCAATAACATTGAGCAGTTCATGGAGAAAGCTTCCGGCAAATTCTTGGAGCTAGAAGCTGGTCAGAGAAACACACAGGCTGTGCTGCGAGTTATACAGACCCAGCTTGGTGGTGTTGCCCAGGCTGTTGCTCGGAGGACTCCAGGTACCTTGCCTGGTCAGACCATCCCTCACCCGCAGGACCCGGATGAAAACTTGAGTGCCATCACAACCAGGAGTGGCAAGGTGACTGCCGATCGACCTGTTCGGGTAGAGGAGAAAGAGACCCCTGCTTCAGCACTTCCAGCTAATCAGGAAGAAATGGAGAAGGAGGTTGAGGTGCCTGCTCCTAAACCGCAGCCAGTGGTGAAGGAATATGTACCCCAGCTTTCCTTTCCTACTCGGTTGCACAAGGGCCGACTGGAGACTGAGTTTGCCAAATTCATGGCAATGCTGAAGCAGGTGAATATTAGCATGCCCTTCGTGGAGGCATTATCGAAGATGCCCAAGTATGCCAAGTTCATGAAGGATCTCCTCACCAACAAGAGGAAGCTTGGGGAGTTGTCCACGGTGATGCTAAACGAGGAGTGTTCTGCCATCCTGCAGAACAAACTACCAGAGAAGCGAAAAGACCCAGGGAGTTTCACTATCCCTTGCATGATTGGTAGTTTGCATGTAGGGAAGTCCTTGGCGGATTTAGGCGCTAGCATTAATGTCATGCCATATTCACTGTTTAAGAAGCTAGGCCTAGGTGAACCCAGTAATACTAGGATGAGCATCCAGCTTGCTGATAGATCTATTGTGCATCCTAGGGGTATAGCAGAGGACTTGATAGTCGCAATAGGGCCATTTTCATATCCTGTTGATTTTGTGATTTTGGACATAAATGAGGATGTTGATGTGCCATTGATACTGGGTAGACCTTTTCTCGCCACCGCCAAGGCGCTGATTGATGTTAATGATGGAAAACTGATTTTAAGAGCTGGGGGTGAACAAATCACCTTCTCTGTTTCTGATAATATGAAACACCCCCAGCTCCATGATGATCTTGATTACTGTGATGTTGTTGCTGATTTTGAGACCGCACTCGCCATCACGAGTGCGGGTACTGATGATTTACTTGAGCGTTGTCTTTTGCTAGGGGAACAGGCATCACAGGATATGCAGCTAGAGGAGCAGCTTGCGGAGCTGGACGAGGGTGCGAGCGAGGGGCGAGAGATACCATTCAAGCCGATCCCCATCTCGCCCCGGCTCGCTACATCATTGGAGGAGCCACCAGAGTTGGAGCTTAAACCCCTCCCATCTCATATGGAGTATGCATTTCTCCGGGAGGGGAATAAGCTCCCGGTTATTATTAGCTCGGATCTTACCCCCGAGAAGAAGAGCAGGCTGGTGGCTCTACTGCAGAAGTATGCCCGGGCCATGACATGGAAGATCACCGACATCAGAGGCATTAGCCCATCCTTCTGCTCCCACAGAATTTTGATGGAGGATGAGGTTAAGCCAGTCCGACAGCCGCAGAGGAGATTGTCTCCTAACTTGGAGGCAGTGGTCCGGGCAGAGATCGTGAAGCTCATGGATGCAGGGATCATCTTTGCTATATCTGATAGCAAGTGGGTCAGCCCCACTCAGGTGGTCTCGAAGAAAGGCGGGATGACTGTGGTCCCGAATGAGAAGAAGGAGTTGATCCCGATGCGGACCGTGACCGGATGGAGAGTCTGCATCGATTACCGGCGCCTGAACGATGCCACCAGGAAAGATCATTTCCCCCTACCTTTCATTGATCAGATGCTGGAGAGGTTGGTTGGCCATGAGTTCTATTGCTTCCTGGATGGCATGTTTGGTTACTTCCAGATTCCTATTGCACCGGAGGATCAGGCGAAGACCACATTCACTTGCCCCTTCGGCACTTTTGCTTACCGGAGGATTCCATTTGGGCTGTGTAATGCACCGGCGACCTTCCAGAGATGCATGCTGGCGATCCTCGACCGACTGGTTGGAGAGATCATGGAAGTCTTCATGGATGATTTCTCGGTATATGGAGACTCCTTCACTCACTGTCTCCATAACCTGGAACTCGTTCTGAAGAGGTGCGAGGAGACTAATCTGGCACTCAGCTGGGAGAAGTGCCATTTCATGGTTCGAGAGGGTATCGTGCTCGGGCACAAGATCTCCAAGAAGGGGATTGAGGTAGATCGCGCGAAGATTGAGACGATCAGTCAGCTACCTCCTCCCGTTTCTGTGAAGGGGATTCGCAGCTTTCTGGGTCATGCAGGCTTTTACCGGCACTTCATCAAAGATTTCTCGAAGATTGCCCTGCCGTTGACCAAGCTGCTGGAGAAGGATGCGCCATTCCAGTTCACTCCCGAGTGCACAGCTGCATTTGAGACTCTGAAGGAGAAGCTTACCCATGCCCCTATCATGATGACTCCTGACTGGTCTCTTCCTTTTGAGCTGATGTGCGATGCGAGTGACTATGCAGTCGGAGCAGTTCTGGGTCAGAGACGCGAGAAACACTTCCAGCCCATCTACTACGCGTCGAAGACCTTGAACGATGCACAGGAGAATTACACCACCACAGAGAAAGAGCTCCTCGCTGTGGTGTATGCGTTTGACAAGTTCCGACCCTATCTGGTGCTCTCTCATGTGGTGGTTTACACTGACCACTCGGCGATTCGTTATCTGATGAGCAAGTCTGATGCAAAGCCTAGGCTCATCCGCTGGATCCTGCTGCTGTAGGAGTTTGATATCGAGATCCGGGACAAGAAGGGCGCCGAGAATGTTGCTGCAGATCATCTTTCGCGGTTGGAAGCCTCTCCGGTGGACAACTTCGAAGAAGAGATCGACGACTCCTTCCCGGGTGAGCGATTGCTGGCGATGACCCTGGTGGGCAGCGTGGCCCCTTGGTATTCTGACTTTGCCAATTATCTGGTGGGCAAGCAGTTACCCAAGGGGATGGCTACTCATGCGAAGCGCAAGTTATTCTCCGATCTGAAGCACTACTTCTGGGAGGATCCTTACCTCTTCAGAATCGGAGCAGATGGAGTGATCCGGCGCTGTGTCATGGAGCATGAGATGGGAGACATCCTGTCTCAATGTCACGAGGGACCCACTGGAGGTCATCATGGAGGAAACCGCACGGCGCGGAAGGTGTTACAGTCGGGCTTCTATTGGCCCTCGCTCTTCAAGGATGCCGACACCTTCGCCCGACAGTGCGACCGCTGCCAAAGGTCAGGTAACATTTCTGCCCGGGATGAGATGCCCCAACATATCTCTGTTATTTGTGAAATTTTTGATGTTTGGGGTATCGATTTCATGGGCCCATTCCCTCCATCTTTTGGCAATCTGTACATTTTGGTTGCAGTGGACTACGTCTCGAGGTGGGCAGAAGCTCAAGCCATGCCCACCAATGATGCAAGACGGGTCTGCTCATTTCTGAAGCAGCTGTTCTCCCGGTTCGGGACACCTCGCGCCATTATTAGTGATAGGGGAACCCATTTGCAGGGGCAATTCACTAAACTCCTCTCTCGCTATGGCGTTAAGCATCAGGTGTCGGTGGCCTACCATCCCCAGTCAAATGGGCAGGCCGAGCTGACGAACCGGGAATTAAAACGGATAATTGAAAAGACGGTGGATCAGTCCCGCAAGGATTGGTCCACCAAGCTCGATGATGCTCTCTGGGCATATAGGACTGCCTATAAGAACCCGATTGGCACTTCTCCCTATAGGCTTGTCTATGGGAAGGCGTGCCATTTGCCGGTAGAGCTAGAGCACAAGGCCTTCTGGGCCATTAAGCTTCTAAACATGGATTTGAGTGTTGCAGGTACAGAACGTAAGTTGCAGCTGCTGGAGTTGGAGGAGTGGCGTTACCACGCCTACGAGAACACCCTGCTCTACAAAGAGCGCACCAAGCGTCTCCACGACGCTAGGTTGAGGGGCCCGAAGGAGTTTCAGGTAGGTGATCATGTTCTGCTCTTCAATGCACGCCTGAAACTCTTTCCGGGCAAGCTCCGTTCGAGGTGGTCGGGTCCCTTCACGGTGACCCAAGTTTTCCCGCACGGTGCGGTGGAGATCAGCAATGCTCAAACCGAGCCATTCAAGGTGAATGGCCACCTCCTAAAGTTGTACTTGGGAGGTGCTGTCGAGCGCGCAGAGCTGCTGATCAAGCTCGAGGACCCTTAGTTCCTCTACTGGCGTCCAGCTAAAAGACGGTAAAGAAGCGCTTGTGGGGAGGCAACCCCACCACGGTTTGCATTTCTATCCTTTTTCCTTTTTAATTTTTGTCGTTTTCGAGTCATTGAGTCTGTGTAGAGTCTTTCTGGAATGTTCCTCGTGCCCCGGATGGTCTATTTTGGTATATGGTGGTGTAATTTTTGAACCGGGGCACGTTTGGGTTTGGATGTTCGAATTTGCAGCTTAAAAACTGGAGAAAAAGGGCCCTCGACAGTAAAATTACGGGCATGGGGGGACTAATTACGGTCGTAATTCATCTACTCCCTGCCCGTAATTAATTCAGAAAAAAAAAACTGAAAAACGGGCTCGGCATAGAAATTACGGGCAAGGGGGTAAGAATTACGGTCGTAATTCTTAATACCCCTGCCCGTAATTCGCCCAGAAGGGGCAGAGTGCGCTCGGCCATAAAATTACGGGCAAGGACAGGGGGAATTAAGGCCCTAATCCTGCCCGTAATTCCCCCCGAGCCTCGTTTAAAAAGTGGCGGCCGAGACCCCTCTCTCTCTCCCCCATTTTTTCTGGTCAGTTTCTCTCCCTTCTCACCGGAAAACTCGAACCACTCTCTTCTCCGGTGGTTTTCCGGCCATATCTCGCTCACCGGAGGTCCAAATTAAATTCCGAGACCACCCCCGTGCTCCTCTCGTCGGCGCCCACAAGTCTATACCAGTGGGGTCGAGTTTCGTGGTGGTTTGGGTCGCCAGAAAACCGTGACCCTTCGGTGTTCCACCGGCCCGATCTCCCTCCTCGGACCTCCGATCGAGAAACCGCGACCACCACCTTGTTCCTGGCACTTGGGGCGTCATTACCCAAAGTTTTGGGTCAGTTTGGCTCCGGTGAAGTTCCCGGCGATGAAACTCCGGCGAGCCTCCCGGCGATTTTTGTGGTCTCTCGGTCTTCCCTCACCTTCCCCACGATATCCTCTTGTGCCTCCAGGTTTTCTTCTATACTTTTACTTGTCATTTGTGGAGGATTGATATTGTGGGTTTAGTGGGGAATTTCGGGAATTGGTTTGTGCTTGAATTAATTCGGTAGGCCTCTATTGTTGCTTGCTTTGTTTGTTCATCTTTCGGTTGGCCTACCGAGTAATATGAGTTGTGATTGTCCCGCTTGGAGCCTAATTTGTTGTCCGGGTTTATAATCCGAGGGCTCCAAGTGCGTTTGAGTTTCTGTGAATGGTGAATGATTCTGATTGGTTATGAATGTTTTTCCTTTCTCGGGGCCTAGTCCACTGTCCGAATTTATGATTCGAGGGCCCCGGGTGAGGATGATTGTGACCTCACCATTGACGCATTTCCATGTATGTTGTTGGGTTTCTGCTGTTTTGTGGCTGCAGGAAAATGAACACGTACTTGAACCTGCTCGACGCCGACCAGAGGAAGACTTTGTGGGACATCCGACGCCGCAAATTCGTTCACTACCACTACCTCGACTGGAGGGTCTTCGAAGAGCTGGGTGCTCGTGAGGCAATGGAGGCTGCCATCTGCGCTTTCTCTTGGTGCCGCCTCCTCTACCTTGCCGAGCCGGTTTATCAGGAGCTCCTCTGGGAGTTCTACTCCACCTTCGAGCACTTCCGGACCCACGCGGGCGCGCACGGCAATGCCATCCAGTTCCGACTCGGAGGGGAGTTCTACTCCCTGAGCTATGACGACTTTGGTCGGGCACTGGGGCTCCTTCCACCATTCCCCTGTCACCTGGCCATCGAGGAGCCCGACAGTCCCATCTTTCGGGACCAGCAGTTCTTCGAGAGGATCTGCCTCCCGGAGTTTGCAGGAGCTGTTTTCACACCGGGCCACACCACGGCCACTCAGCTGCGACCAGAGTGGCGCATCATCAACCAGCTGTTGGGGAAATCCTACACCCCCAGCGAGGGCTCCACCAGTCATCTTCAGCTACGCACCCTGCATTGCCTGCACTCCATGAGCCACGAGGTGGACAACCTCCATCTGTCCTCTCTCATCGCCAGGACCGTTGCCAAGCATAAACGGTGTAATTGACGCCTGGCGTGTGGGCCGGTGGTCACTGCCCTGACGCGGTACTACAACGTCGACCTCTCCGGGTTCACTCTCATCCAGGAGGCGACGCCATTCTCCAGGGAGACCCTCCGGCGCCAGCTGATACTGGAGCGCGACGGGAACGTGACCTGGATCCGGGGCCTGCCTCGCCCTGTTCCTCGTGCACCAGAGGGTGAGGAGCTACCCGAGGCGAGTGATGCTGCAGCCCGTCGGACCACTCGTCGTACGAGGACTCGGCCCACCCCCTCTGCACCTGGCGACTCCACTTCTGGTGCCGGCCCGTCTGCTGCGGCACCCACCACCTACATTGCCGAGCAGCTGGCAGCCCTTTCCCGCCAGAACGAGCAGATCCTTGCTGGCCAGGAGCACATCAACGCGCGCCTCGACTGTGAGCGCGATGGTCGCCGCCGCATCATTTCAGTTTAGCATTACATGATGAGCTACTGGAACATGGATCCTGCTGCTGTGAGCTACCCTTGGGAGGCGTCCCCGAGGCATAAAGACTACTACCCGCCTCCCACTGGCGATGGAGGCGACGAGCTGTGATATGCTTTTGCCAGCCCATCTAGTTGGGGCTTGGCTTTTGTCTATCTTTCCAGATTTAGACTCCGGATTGTGTTTGATTTTATTTCTTGTTCCCGTTGTGTGGATTGTTGACTTGGAACTATGGTTTATTTCACCCAATGTGTGCGTTCTGTTGGTTCTAGCTCTGTGCCCATCGGACTGGTCCTTGTCCAGTCCTCTGCTTTTGACTGGTCCGCCATCCAGTCAACGTTCCTGACCACTGTTTCACGGTAACATCGTTCCCCTTCCCTTCGCTCCATTGAGGACACTGTCGCATTTAAGTGTGTGTGTGTGTGGGGGGGGGGGGGGTTCTTTGTATTTATTGGAACGTATATATGGGTGCTTGGAGCCTAGTCCGCTGTCGGAATCTTACGATTTGAGGGCTCCAAGTACTGCAGTTTGATCATATTGGCACTGTGTTTTGATTGATGAATTGAACGGTTTTCGGATTAATGCATGACAACTTGTTTGCGACTAGGACAACCTATAATGAGGACTGAGATGTGCAGTAGAACGATGTAGGGGTTCAGTTTTTCAGCTGTTTGCTTACCAACTGTGACTTGATCTGATCACTTGTTCTTGACAGTCGTTTATGCATCTAGTTCAGGGTATCAGAATGTGAGATAGAGCATATAGGTAGCCATGTGAGATTTGAGTCTGCTCGTTTCTTTCTTGTGCGATAGATCCCTCTTCCATGATGTGTAGCATTCACGTTGTCATTAGCTAATATGATGGGGGCATAGGATTAGCCCACGCCCAAAAACTGACTGTCCTGATGTGTCATATCCCCTAGTCAGCCCCTTTGAGCCGTGTGTTATCCTTTCTTTTGGTCTATAACGAAAAAAAATCACCCTTGTTGCATCTCTTAGAAGGTTCCACAGAGTGGTTGTTACATATTCTCTGCTGTTTCTGCTAAAGTTTATGTGAGTGTTGGAGGTAGTGCTTAAAAGTTGGGCAGATGTTTGAAATATGTGCAGAAGTGGTGGCTCTCTTAAGAAATGAAAAGAAAAATAAAAGAAAAACAAAGAAAAATTGAAAGCAAAAGAGAGCCACTACCAAAAATCTGAATAATGCTCATTAAGTAGTGTTTCTTAGCAGTCTGGCTTGGAAATGCTGATGTTTATGCCTCCTTCGCTCTTGTGCTCTTGAGATGTATTGCAGAATAGCATAAAGGGAATACCGGTTTGTTTGACTGTGATTGTGTGGGTTTGGAAATGTGGAACCTTTTGCTATGAATACTTCCACCACCTAAAAGGCTTTTTCCCCATGTCCAAGACCCTAGCCAGTCATTTGAACCTGTGTCTAAGACCTCCTGATTAGTTAGTGATGACATTATGTATGTGAACTCTAGCATTTAGAGGCTGCCATCATGGTGAAGAGATGTTAGGGATTGAGAGAAATAGCATGCGCATTTTTCGCATTAAATTGTCCTGACCCCACTGGTCGAGAGTGAGTGATTCATTTTCATATTCTCTATACTCTTGTACCCCGGTGAGGACCTAGATTGCTCGGTCTCTGTTCTGATGTCTTGAGTTGGATGCATGAGTTGACTGTTTTGAGTGAGTGGTCGAGTCAAGTCTGGGTTGGTTGGTGAACAGAAGGGAAACTCTTCCGTTGCTCGATTTTGCTGCACTCGAATGTCCTTTGTGGTGGTTGTCCAGGTTGCTATTAAAGTTGTTCATGTGTTGATGTTTGAAAACCAGTTTGATTCACGTGTTCTGTGCCTTTATGACTTGTCCCCAATGTTGGTTGACTGAAATATGTGAGCTTACCTTGTGTAGTACTTGGTTTGCTTGGGGACAAGCAAACAGTTAAGTGTGGGGGAATTTGATAGCATCGTATTTGGAGTGGATTTCTCATCATTGAAGCCCAGATTACGTCCCTAGGAGTGAAGATTGACATCCCCGAGCAAATTTTCCTCATCTTTATGAGTATGACTACTCTGATTTCTGTTTTCCTTTCTCTCTCTATGGAGTAGAACCTTTCTCTCACTTGGGTATAAAGAACCCTAGTTCCTTGTGTTAGGGATTTGATTGTAATGACTTGGGATGATATTACTGTTTGATTTTAATCGAATGATGCATGTTTATTGAATTGATTGGAGTCTGGTCAGCTTTTCTCAATTTCTGCTGCAACCTGAGATAGATAGAATCTGATTAGGTTGTTAGAGCTTCTTCATTCGATAGTAGGAGATTGGCTATACTAGAGTTATCCAGTTTACTGCTTTGTACTGGAATTCAATTCCAGTAGTGGAGTTTTGTGCTTATTGCTTCAGCTTTCTATCCCGGTGAAGACTAGTCGTCTGCCGGGTAGTTAGACTGAGAGGGCTTGGTCAGCTTAAGAGATTCCAAGCTACTGTCGGATCTTCCGCAGTCTAATCAGCAGTAAATCAACCCAGGGAATTACAATTGAACCTAACTAAGGGGCTAGGGGGACTCATTCCCGAGTGACTCTTGCCTGTTTTAGAAAACCGAACAATTTACTGCTTTCTTACTGCTTTTGCTTTTAAACAACAATCACTCGAATTAGTTTGCTAGATAATAGAGACTCACGGAGTAAGCAGTAGATCTAGACCCCGGGTTGATAGTATAACTTGCCTGTTACTGCATTCCCAGACTGCGATTTCACTTGGTCGCAGTTTGGTGTTGTGTTTTGGCGTGTCAGCCACTCTCCTCCACTTCCTCTAATAAAGAAGGAGACTCTTGGGGAGTTTGTTATATTCGAAACGCGAACCAAAGGAGTGATGGGTTTCTCTGAAACAACCCACTTGTCCTTGAAGGCTAAAATGTCTTGTCCATCTCCAAATTGCCACCTTAACCCCTGGAGAAGGAGATCTCTTCCAAACAAGATACTACGCCATCCCCAAGAGGGATTGGAACCAAGGGTGGCATCTAGTACTGACCGATGATGGAAATAGCGACCTTTATAAATTGATGCCAGAAGAGACTCCGGATTCTTCCAGATCCTCCAACATTGTTTGGCTAACAGAGCCTGATTAAAGGCACCAAAATCCCTGAATCCTAGACCACCTAGAAATTTACTATGTGCTAAACTTTTCCAGGAAACCCAATGGATTGGATGATCCACATTATCTGCCAAACCCCACCAAAATCTAGCCACGTGACTATTTAACCTCCGACAATTTTCTTTAGGGATCTTAAAACAAGACATGCCATGAACTGGTAAGTTGGTAGTTGTTCTCCTAATCAAAATGTCTTTACCTGCTTTAGACAGGGTTCTTTGTTTCCATCCTTGAAGTTTTTTAATGAGCTTCTCTTCCATGAATTGGAAAGACTCCTTTTTTGATCTAGCAATAGTTGAAGGAAGGCCCAAATACCGGTCTTGTTCTCCAATGCTACCCACACCTAGTTGTGCCCCTAATTCTAAGGCTTGATTAGGATCCATATTGCAGCTAAATAAAATCGCTGACTTTTGTAAATTGACCCGTTGTCCACTCAAACCTTCATAGGCTTGGAAAAGAGAGAGAATTGTTGTGCATGATTGCGAGGAATCTTCTAAGAAGAGATAGGAGTCGTCTGCAAAGAATATGTGGGAGACCATTGGGCAAGTTGCCCTGTTTCTAACCCCCTCCAGGTACCCCATAGATATTGTATGTCTTATCATTTCTGAAAAACCTTCTGCACAAATGGCAAATAATAGGGATGAGAGAGGGTCTCCTTGCCGAAGGCCTCTTGAAGGACGGAAATATCTGGATGGAATTCCGTTCACCAGTACCGAGTAGGAGACTGTCGTGACACATTCCTTTATCCAAGATATAAACTTTTGGTCAAAACACAATTCCTTCATTATTTCGAAAAGAAACGGTCATTCCACTCGATCGTATGCCTTTTCCATATCCAATTTTAAAGCCATCCAAGTTTTCCGCCCAGAGGTCAACGTTCGGAGATGGTGAGTTACCTCATGACTGATTAATATACTGTCTGAGATTTGACGTCCTTTTATGAAACCATTTTGAGTCTGAGATATTATGCTTGGAAGGACTCGACTGAGTCTATTGGCCAGGATCTTAGCTATGATCTTATAAATTACTTGGCATAGCCTAATGGGTCTGAGATTTTTCATGGACCTAACTTCCGCTGTTTTTGGGACAAGGGAAATCCATGTTCTATTGATAGATCGAAGGAGATGTCCAGAATGAAAGAAAGCTAGGACAACTTGGGTGACTTCATTGCCAACTATATCCCAATAAGCTTGATAAAACCCTGCTGTAAAACCATCTGGACCAGGTGCTTGAGTTTTTCCCATACCAAAGATCACTTCTTTGACTTCTTCAGATGTAATCGGATGAATGAGGGCTCGATTTTGTTCTTCAGAAACTAGACCTTCAAACGGCAAGTTAGACAGGTTAATGCCTTCAGTGAGTTGGGTTTGAAATAAGGATTGATAAAATTCTACTGCTATGTTCAATTTTTCATCCCCATCCGTGCACTAGAGACCTCTAGAATCCTCTAATCCCCAAATGAAGTTGGCTTGCCGCCTAATTGCCATTATCATATGGAAATATGGCGTATTGCGATCCCCTTCCGTTAGCCAGTTAACTCGAGACTTTTGTCTCCAATAGACTTCTTCCATTCTATATTGGAATTCTAGCCTTTCTTCCAGTTCTTGAATTAGCTTCCAATCAACTACGATGTTTTTCCTTGCATTATCAAGAGCTAGATTGAGGTCTTTTATTCATCTGCCTGAGTTTGATGTTCCTCCTTTGCACCAATCTACTAGTGCGTGCCGGACTCTGAGTAATTTATAAAACAAGCAAAATTGTAAGGACCCAGTTATTGGTATATTCCAGACATAGTCAATGATGAGTTTTGTTTCATGTATTCGGGCCTACCTTATGTCAAAATGGAATAGTCGTCTGGCTCTTGACATTTCTGGGACTGTCATAAGACACAAGAGTCTGTGATCTGATCCTTTATCAGAAAGATGGTATAGGCAGGAATTAGGCCAAGTATACCACCAATTCGTAGAAACAAAGGCTCTATCGATATGTTGTTATATTAAAATACCGCTTCTGCCCCGATTAGTCCATGTAAATTTAGGTCCTTGAAACCTTACTTTTAGAAGCCCCATGAAACCCCATATATATATCCTTCAACTCCTTCCTTAATGCTACATTTACCCCAACACAATATAGTTCACTCTTGACTGGACTACACTTTCGTCCATAGATCTTTGCAAAATGCTCTTGTACTTCTGCCACAGTTTGAACCCCTTCCTTTATCCATTTTGTAATAATAAGTAGGTCATCCGCAAAGCAAAGGTGGATGAGCTACACTCTATAGCATTGCGGATGGTAAGGGAGCACCTTCATTCTAGCAGCTCTATTCAACATACATGATAAAATTTTCATTATAGTTGCAAATAGGTAGCGGGGAGAGGGAACCCCCTGCCTTAACCCTTTTTGATTTAATATTCCCAACCAGGCCACCATTAAAACACACTAAAAAGGAAGGACTTTCCGTATAAGTTTTAATCCAGTTGACAAACACTTCAGATAAACCCATTGCTTGCATTTCATCATACATAAACCCCCAATGTACTTGTCAAAAGCCTTCCTGATATCGATTTTAAGTACACATCTTGGAGACACGTTCTTTCTTTCTTTACCATTTCATGGGCCAGAATGATGTTGTCGCTTATTAGTTGACCTTTGATGAATGCAAATTGGGTTTTAGTAATCAGTTCAAGCAACACTCCTCTAATTCTAGATGCAAGAATTTTAGAGACACACTTGTGTATGATGTTTCGGGATGATATACATCTGTATTGTTTCACCAGGACTGCATTTTTAACCTTGGGAATCAGTGTTAGGATAGTTCTATTTACCTCTCTAAGAAGCTTCTCCAAGATGAAAAAGTCATTTACTGCTTTTGTGACATCAGTTCCCACCAAACTCCAGTTGTTCCGAAATAATTCAATCGGAAACCCATCTGGCCCAAGTGTCTTGTCTTTCTTCATGTTAAATACAACTTATTAACTTCCTCATATGTAGTTGGCTTATAAAGATTCGACATATCTTCTAGTAAATGATGATACAAGAGCTTCTATAACATGGCAACAGGGATTGGAACTACTGTTTTATCTTCGACCCCCAGCAGCTGAGTATAGAACTTAATTGCCTCCTCCCCATCTCCAATTTATTAGCCACAATCTTGCCATTGTCCCTTTTCTAGTAGTCTTATAGTACCTCTATAATTCCTGACCCTTACCACACTACGAAAGAACCTTGTGTTTGAGTCCCCAATATTCACCCACATTTGTATTGATTTTGTCTTAAAAACTCTTCTCGACTTTCTTTAGAGCTAGAAATTGAACCATACAATCCCGTTATTTCTCGAACGTCATGGGAGAAGGGCGCGCCAAGGCCTCTAGCTGTGTTGCCGTCAGAGCAACCTTTGCTATTTCAATCCTCTCATGTAACTCAGAGTAGTGGACTTTATTTAACTTCCTAAGTTTCTCCCTTACCCTCTTCACTCTTTGATACAAGCAGTACATAGCAATACCTCTATTTCTCCCTGCCATCCTTCACTCACTGGTAACTAGGATGAGACTTCCAGGAGTTGAAGTATTTGAATGGCCTAGATATCCTTTTATTCTTTGCATCTGCGTTTATAGATTTCTGGTCTGGTTTACGAAACTTGTGGTTTGCTTAAATAAAGTTGGAGTTTGTTTTATGAGATTTCTAGCCTGCTTCATGGAACTTGTAGTCTCCTTTATGAGGTTTCTAGTATGTTAAGAAACTTGTCATATACTTTAATAAACTTATGTTATGTTTTATGAGATTTTCGGTCTGCTTCAAGAAACTTGTTGTCTCTTTATGAGGTTTCTGGTCTGCTCTAAGAAACTTGTGGTATGCTTTTTAAGGTTTCTCGTATGCGTTAAGAAACTTGTGGTTTGTTTGAGGTTACTGGTCTGCTTTATGAATTTTGTGGAGGTGATATTCTGGTATGCCTTATAGGCTTTCTGGTACACTTTATGCTATTTGTGGTGTGGTTTGTTGTATTTATGGTGTAATTTTTTGGTCTATTTCATGATACTTGTGATGCGGGCGAGATGGAGGAGTGCTACAGACATGTGTTCCCCGTAATTTTTAATAATGACAAGAGTCTCCCTTCCTTTACAAATCTTTATTAATTGGGGTAAACTCTTTAGAATAAAAAAAATAATTAGAACGAAATGTTTTTATTAGCTTGAACTAATATTAGTATCATACTAACGAAATGATCATCAAAACCATTTCGTTACTAACGAAATATTTCTATTGCTTGAATTTAGCGGTGGGGAGGGGAAGAAAGGGATGGGTTAATAACGAGGCAACGAGCCAAAGTTGTAAGTAATGAACAGAAGTTTCCCACGTAGTTTCTGTGTTGGCTCCCGACAACAGGACTTGCTGGAGTTATACGAGACGGTGCAACTTCCTAAGAATTATGTGGAGTACCAATCTAGCAAGGGGCAGGATCCACACTCACCGCTAGTGTAATAAGCACTCTTCCTCATAAAACTAAAATAAGAAGAAAGCAAATCACAAAGATTGTTATAATGCAAAGAACCTCATCAATCATCCTAGAGTAGTTTGCTTTGCGGAATGCCATAACCTTTGTATTACAGAAAAAAGTTGGTCACATGCTGATTTTTTAAATAAATCTTGACTTGAGAATTTGAAACAAATTGCAGATAATTTTTAGTTCTCGCATTATTGTTTAATGAATTCCTTTATAGTTGACTAGAGTACTCATACATGAGCGATGCAACTTTATTTATAGCGTAAATTGTACTGTTTTGAGTTGTCACTTCATTCCTATGTATCATTTATTTTGGTGTTAATTTCCTTCTGATTCTATTTATCACTAAAAAAATCACTCAATACCACATTGATCATTTTCAAGGAGTGATAGTGATTTATAAGACCAACTTAACCATGTTAATTAAATTTGTTTAGGTTGGGCCTAAATAATGGTATTTTGGGCTTCATACCATGTATCTCACACACACCACTTGACCCACCAAACACCCACCCATCACGCAAGAGGGGGGGGGGGGGTGCCAAGCGTTGACACCCTTCATCATCAACCACCCAAGTCGTGGAGACCCAACTACAAATGGGGGTCATCGCGAGTACCCCTAGCTGTGGTGGCAAAGAGAAGTGTTGAGACCCATAGCACAAGGGGAGTTAAGTATGACATCATCTCAGGGGGTCAAGCACTATGCCATCTACCTACCTTGCACCAAGAGGGTCAAGCGTGACATCATCCCGGGGGGGGGGGGGGGGGGTCCAGCATGATGTCATGCAAAGGGGTCATCGCGCTAGACCGTGATGGGAAAGAAGGCGAAAATTGGCTAAGTGTTGAGACCCATAGCACAAGGTGGGTCAAGCATGACATCATAGGGGGTCAAGCATGATACCATCCAAGGTGAGTCGAGTATGGCACAAGGGGGGTCAAGCATGACATCACCTTGCACCAAGGGGGTCAAGCATGATACCATTCAAGGTGAGTCGAGTATGACGAGACGCAAGCTAGCTATGGTGGCAAAGAGAGCCAAAATTTGGCTAAGTGTTGAGACCCATAGCACAAGGAGGGTCAAGCATGACATCCTCCCAAGGGGGTCAAGCACTATGCCATCTACCTACCTTGCACCAAGGGGGTCAAGCGTGACATCATCCCAGGGGGGTCAAGCATGATGTCATGCAAAGGGGTCATCGAGTATGACGAGACACAAAGGGGTCTAGCCGCCTACTGGGTATCAAGCATGTTGGCAAGGAAAGAAGGGCAACGTGAGTCCCTATACCATTGTGGTGAAGAAAGACAAAATTTGGCTAAGTATGGAGATCCAACCACCAGGGGGGTCAAGCATTACATCATGCAAGGGGGTCATGCATGACACCGTCCAGGGGGGTCAAGCACCAAGTACTGTAGCCACCTACCTTGCACTAGGGTGTCAAGCGTGATGCCGAGGTGAAAATTGGCTAAGTATGGAGATCCAACCACAAAGGGGGTCAAGCACCGGGTACCAAACACTAGGGTGTCAAGCATGATGTCGAGCAAGGTGATCAAGTTTCTAAGTAGTCAGCCATGTATATCATCACATGGTAGACCACCTTGTCAAGACCCTGCAAGCATGATGCCATCCCAAGGGGGTCAGTGGGCATTCATCAAACCCTCAAGCACCCTGGTGTCGAGCATGACGTCATGTCAAGGTGGTTAGCACGAGTACCACCAAGCGTGAAGCCTTCACTCACCAAACAAGACACCTCCATGGCACAAGGGGTTAGCTATCAAGTGGCAAGCACGCAAGACAGTCAAGGCGTCAAGCAAGCTACATCAAACACCAAGCAGTGGAGCAGCGGTTACCAAGAGGCGGTTGCACGACGGTTACAAGGGATGGCTATGAATAGGAGAAACGAAGACGAAGCAAGGGTTCCACAACCAAACATTTGACGCACAATGTCAAACTTTATCTTTTTCTCTGCAAATTAGCCATAGCCTTAGTTTTCGGAGCTCTCACTGAACCTCCATAGGAGTAGGTGTAATTAACTTAGCTTTGTTCCCAAAAAACCATCAAAAACATCAAACACCCTCGTCCGAACATTGTTCGGAGAGGAGTGAACCGTGTTAATAATCGTTGTTCAAGAAGTCGAAGGTGCACTCGCTGTGTTCAAACACCAGTTTTTCCTCGCCGGAAAACAAATTCGGTTTTTCATTTGTTTGATTCCCTCTTGAGAAACTTTGGCGCTTTTGATACCTTTCGGTGATGGTTTTGGATGGTATTCGTGTTATGGCGTGCGTGTCAAAGAGGGCGGGTCTATGATTTGGTAGGACTAGACGAGAATGGACTCAAAAGCCAAATGAGGAGAACCATCCACTTTTACCCCATTGATTTTGTAGAAAACGCCAAGCTTCTCTATTCCTAAAGGAAACTGGTGGGGTTTACTTTGAAACTGGAGAATTCAACTTTGAAACTGACGGGTCGAGACCGCCAGTTATAATACTTGGATCGCAAGTTTCGATTGTCGAGGTATAAAGGAACACGACTAAGAGGTATGAGAGAAATAATTTTTAGAGCACTTTTTGGCAAGTTTGAGAACAATAAGAGCGACTTTAAGGAGCTTTTGAACACCTATGATTGCGAGAACTTGGTGTCTAGCTGGAGAATCTCAATTGGAGTTGGCAGATTTCTCAATTGCAAGAAGTTCTTCATCTGGTTTACTTCATTCTCTTGTAAACTTGTTTTCCCTCTCTATGAACAACTAAACTCCTAGTTTTTAGGTCACTGGTACTTGAGCCAGTTCCAGAATTCTAGATTTATGAGTTTATACGATATTTTGATTTAGATTTCAGAAGTGCTTGTCTCGTTTATTTCTATAGTTTTATCAGTTTATATGATATTTTGAGTTTTATTTCAGAAGTTCTTGTCTCATTTGTTTGATTGTTTGTTTCTTTTAATTTGGAAGTGCATGCCTTTGATTATGAACCTATTGAGGATTTGGCGGGTTCATTAATAGAAATAGCCTAGATGGCTTCTTAGATCGCCAAACATTGGAACTAGTTAATCATTTTCACAGCCTCGTCCTCTTGCTTCTTCCACTCGTTGTTAGTTTAGTTTTTTTTTATTATTTTTTTAACTTCAATTTTGTCAAATGAGGGGAAAATAAACCCTGGAGGCACCTCAACCTCCATAGTCGCATTTTATAAACTATAGAGCTCGTCTCTCACCATCTGAGTAAGTGGTTGTGAGAGACCCTAGGAAAATACGATTATGGTCTTTGGAATAGGTAAATTTGATCGCACACTACAGTGTAATAATATCGGGTAAACACCAATTTGGAAAATCCTAATATACGGGAATAACGAATATCATATCTATATTGTGCTTGATTGATGCTTGATAACTAGCCAGGGAATTCGAATATGAACAACACCTTATATGTTTGGTTTAATCTTAGTTAAATTTTGTTGTTATCTTTTGGTGCTTTAATAGTTTTAGTAGTTATTTTTGTTAATTAAAATAATTTC
The DNA here is from genome assembly GCA_946122785.1 of Linum tenue. Classification (NCBI taxonomy): domain Eukaryota; kingdom Viridiplantae; phylum Streptophyta; class Magnoliopsida; order Malpighiales; family Linaceae; genus Linum; species Linum tenue. The sequence continues at coordinate 57,103,929 of CAMGYJ010000002.1, forward strand.
TAAAACGAACCGGTTATATCATTAAAAAATAGCTAAGTATCCAATTTTTCTTCCATGTAACTCTTTTTTCCTTTCTTTCGATCCTTCATGGCATGAAAGCATTCGAAAACCACCAACACAATGTCAGTAATGTACCTTCCAGGTACAAAAGTCCCTTTGATTTTACATTACAACGTCATTTTGGCTTTTCTTAAGCTTATTTGCAAGTACTTTGGATTGTATCTTATAGAGTAATTTGCATAGGCTTGTAGGACGAAAATCAATAGGTTTATCAGGATCATTCTTTTTCAGAATCAAAGCTAGTAGTTTATGATTTAGGTTCTGTTAGAACTCACCAGCTTCAAGAATCCGCTTTCCCTTTGTAAACTTGATGTAACAGAGACCGAGGCACGTTGAGAATACGCCAGCAAATTTTGGCTAAAAGCGCCTGATTAAAGTATTCAAAACGACGAAACCCCATACCACCATCATGCTTACTCCGACACATATTCCGCCACAACATCCACCTAATCCTAGAACGACCTGCCTCGACACCCCGCCAAAATCTGGCTACATGTTTGTCCAAGAGACGGTATAGAGAGAGAGAGAGAGAGAGAGAGAGAGAGAGAGAGAGAGAGGTAATTTGAAGCAGGACATGACATGCAACGAGAGAGCTAAAGCCATTGATTTGATCAAAGTCTCTTTAGCCGCCCAAGATAAAGTCCGTTGCTTCCAACCTTGAAGGCGCACAAGTAGTTTCTCCTCCAAATACCGAAAATTCATCATTTTTTATTGGGCTATGAGTGTAGGTAGGCCCAGGTATTTACCCTGGACACCCACCGCCCCTACACCCAGAATCTGAGCCAAGAACTCCTGGTCATGCAGCAATATGTTTTTACTAAAGTAGACGACCGATTTGGTCAAATTCACCCGCTGACCACTAAGCTCTTCATATTCACTAAACATCACGATCAAATTTTAACATTCCTGAAGAGTTCCCTAGAGGAAAAAGGCAGGAATCATCAGCGAAGAAAAGGTGCAAAATCCGAGGAGCTCTCGGGGCAACCTTAACCCCTTTGAGTTTCCCTTTAGAAATGGCCTTCCGAAGGAGCGCCCCAAATCCCTCTGTTCAGATCACAAATAAGAGCAGGGAGAGCGGATCACCCTGTCACAGACCTCTAGTAGGGGTAAAGAACTCTGAAGGAGTACCATTCAACAAGACAGAAAAAGAAGCCAAGCGAAGAAACTCGTGAATCCAACCTTGCCAGGTTGAGTTAGAGCCCATTTTATCCAAAACCGCTAGGATAAAGGGCCATCGACTCTATCATAGTCCTTTTCCATGTCAACCTTTAGAGCATGTACCCTTTCCTCCCACGCTTTTTGATTTTCAAATAGTGCATTAACTCGTGCCCTAGGCGGACATTCTCTACAATCTGTCGTTCCCGAATGAATGCATTTTGCCCTTCAGAAATGATATTGGGCAAGAGACAAGCTAGTCGATCAGACACCTATTTACAATCTTGTACACGACCTGGCACAAGCTAATAGGTCTGAGTTGCTTCATGGTCTCGACATTATCAACCGTCGGAATTAGCGTCAACCAGGTGTGATTAAAGCTCCGTAAAAGCCTCGTCGTAGAAAAGAAAGAGCATACTGCTTTAATCGCTGAATCACCAACTATGTACCAAAAGGCTTTTAAAATTTTTCCAGTGAAACCATCAGACCCCGGGGATTGTTTTGATCCCATGGAGAAAACTGTGCGACGCACTTCCAAAGGGAGAACCTCTGCCGTAAGATCAACATTCATTTCGGCTGTAACACTACAACCTATAGAAAGATTTGCAATCCGATATGCTATGTTCATGACTTGATTTTCTGAGGCAAATAGGGTTTGGCAGAAATTTGTGGCTATCTCCGCCTTCCCTCTTTCCTTAGAAACCCAATCACCATTATCATTCCGAAGAACGGATACAAAGTTTCTCTTTCGCCGGGCCCGGGTCACCGTATGAAAGTAAGAAGTATTCTTATCCCCTTTTTTAAGCCACATGACCCGAGATTTCTGTTGCCAGTACACATCCTCAACCTCCCATTGTCGATTAAGCTCGGATTCCAAATCCCTCACCACATCCCAAATGATTGGGAGAAGCTGCTTAATTAGATCCAGTTCCTCTTGGAGGGTTTTAATGTTCCGCAGCGAATTAGTTGTACCAGCCCGACTCCAATCATATAACAGATGACGATGCTTTTTCAATTTCTGCCAAAGCTGGTACATAGGAGTCCCCTGGATTTCCTCCTTCCATTCAAAGTGAACCATAGCCTTCACCTCAAGATTATCTGCCCAACGAGCATCAAATCGAAAGAGGGATCGACTAGTTCGGGCATATGGTTTATCTGACAGGAGGAGGGCACATGATCCGATCTTTGGTCTGTGAAATGTTTAAGTAAAGTGTCAGGGAAGTGGTCAACTCAAGCTTGGGAACACAACGCTCTGTCCAAATGTTCGAATAATAACAGTGGGACCCATACGCTTGTTTGTCCAAGTGAATTGATCCCCTTGAAATCCCATGTCATGAAGGCCAAAATCATGAAATAAGTCACCGAGATCAATCGATTTAGCCAAATTCCATGGGGTGATAAGTGAATTTCCCATTCCAATTGATCCTTATTTGATTGTGCCCAACACAATACATGATCCTTCTCGTCCATGTACTTGGAATGCAAATCTCCACCAACGTGTTTCGGATGAAGTTCTAGCTAAGCTGGTCATAAGCCTTCTCCAAATCAATTTTGATCCCTAGCCCTCATTTCTTTTCTTTATTGGATCGAAGAGAATGAAGCACTTCTCGGACGATTATGATATTGTCACTGGTCTGGTGCTTCGAAATAATTCTAGATCTAGATAGTATAGACTAGAGTGGAGATATTATCATAAACAAAGCAAAATAAAATAAAACAACAATCATTTTGCACTATGCAAAACAATCGTTTATCATCGTCTTTTAATATTGGTTAATCAGTGATTATCCGATAAACCTTGAACCTCTTGTTAATCCGGTTCGATGTTCGGTTCGATGTTGACAACAACTGAATTTTAATTGCTTAAGAATCTCAACCCGGGCTAGCTAAAACACTGCTAGGCTCTTCTAATATCCTAAATCCGTCTCCAATTCACCATTACCGTTAGGTTAGACATGTAGGTGGTTAATCTATGGATTAATATCGACCACTCATGAATAACCCCAACCCTAGTGAATATATGATTGATGTGGATAGATCATGGAAAATTTTGTACCCACTTATTCCGGTGGATGGTGGATGAGTTACTAGTCATTTGAATAACCCATATCCCAATTTCACATGGCAAAAAGATATTTGTAGTGTATACAATCAAATGGTCATCAATCATCATATTTTCTAAACCGCACCATACAGTGACCATTGACTTATAAAGACCGAAAATAAAGATCATTTTTTAACTATTACTGTTGTTACTAGTCTTACTATGTTGTGTAATGTCTATTTGAGATTGTGATGCAAATTATAAATTTTCAATTGTATCAAAGTCGTAAACAACGTCACTTTTTTCTACACAATTGGTTTATGGAGTTGTGTAATGTCTATTTGAAAGAGAGCATTCACCTTTTTCATTTAGTTTCTCCAACACCAAAGAGAGCATTCAATCAGATCACCACTACTCCCCTTCAAAGCTTCCGCAGAACAATCCCAAGCATAACACTCCACACCAGCGGGAGAGAAACTGCTGAGAAATGCATCAGCAAAGGCACCTGTATAAAACATTCACAAAAAAAGGTGTTGTCTCGATTCTGTAGAAACATTACATAGAGGGAAGGTATTATCAGTGATCACCCCCCAATCCTTTAGTTTATCACAAGTGGCAATCCTATCAAGAATGATTAACCAGGTGATAAAGCGATTACGTGGAAGAATGAACTTTCCCCATATAATACGCTACCATGGTTGCTCAGGTTTTTTATTCGAATAGTATACCAGATTAAAGTGATAGAGAACTTAATCATCTTCCTCCCCAGCCAAGACACACAACCATCAATATCCACATTCATTCGAAACTGGGGCCAAAGGCGAATCTTCAGTAGTTGTCGCCAAATCCAAGAAAATTTGGCAACATAAGCAAACTAACAGAAAATTTAACGGATGGTTGTACTTGTCCACAATTTCAAAAGTTTTGGCTATTTTATTGTATGTCAAATAGATATGGCTATTTTTGTCCACAACTTAAAAGGTTTTGTTATTTTTGGGTATTTATCCTTCATTATAAATATTATTCAACTTGTCTGATGGTTAGTCAAATAATTGCTTTTACGGGTTAACCACAACACAACTGCATCGACCTATTATTCACCCAACACAAAGAGAATGTAAATGAATAACTGGTCATAATTATATCAACTCGTTAATAAGCGAATGAGTTAACTTGAAGCCGATATTCACCCAATTTCCAACCTACCCAATCCAATCCAATCCAATCCAGCATATCAGTTGAGTGAACAAGGGAAATACCACTTGCAAAGCTCTTTTGTCGAGTGCACGATGATGACTGGACTCGAGGAAGATGCACATGCTAATAGGAGTGTTCAAATGGTTGCCATGGTAATTACCAAATCAAACAAGCCAAAATTCTATTAACCATGGAATACAATATCATAATCAAACCGTCAAAACTAATATAACAACCAAATTAACCAAACTAAAGCTTAATCGGTTTGGTTAATTGGTTAACCAAATTAACCAATATAACATCACATTATCATTAAGTATAATTTTTTCCGGTTAATATATCAATTCACAATTTTTATGATGAATAAAACATTACATTGAACACATACAAAAATACATGCAATTATTTTACAGTCAATAGAAGTATTCACCTAACAAAAATATATATCAATAGTATGGGTAATTAGATGATGTGATTGTGTGAATTGAATTAGTCTCTTAGCAATTATCATAGGTTGAAAAAGACATTTCTTTCAAGTTTCATCTAATATATTGTAAGAGTTTTATCTAAATTGAGTGTTCATATATGATGGTCTACACTCACAAATATGAACATACAGTATATGAACAATATTGAGCTTTATTGTTAATGAGCCTAAAAGGAAAGAATGTTTGGTTCTTGAGTGGTTATGTCAAATATTAAGTATGTGTATATAATATATATTAGGTATATCGATAATTACTTAACTAGTTAATTTGGTTTGATTGGTTAGAAGTGTCTGAAACCAAACCACCTAAACCAAACGAGCTAAAATTTTTAACCAAACCAATTATCCAAATTGACCAAATCATATTAGCCAAATTCTACCGGTTAAAATAGTTAGGGTATACCTATGGTGACATGCATATCACCGTAACTTGTTACTTTTAGGTCGACCTCATATAAGATTAGGTCGACCTAATCTGTACTTTTAGGTCGACCTCATATAGGAGGTCGACCTAATATACTGTTTCAGTTTTGTGAGGTTCCCGAATACACTAATGTGGGCACCCTGATGACTTATCACGGTCGACCTTTAAAATGTAGTGGTCGACCATTTGTAATTTAAGTTGTCATTGTTGGTCGACCACAATAAAACATCAGTCGCCCTTTTCATTGGCGTAAGAAGCAAAATGGTCGACCGTAAAGGTATATAAATCGACCACTTAATGGCGATCATTAACAAAATGGTCGACCATTTACAGAAAGAGGTCGACCAGATAGAAGAGAAGTGTTGTATCTATTTATCCATCATCATTTACGTAAACTAAAGATCAAGTGTTGGTTTCGCGGTCGACCAAATCCGGTACGAGGTCGACCGAATACAAGAAAATCAACTTATGCCTTGCGCCTTTTTTGCTTATGTATGTCGATGTGAGTGGTTCTTCTGCTCGTACAAATTACATTTCAAACCAACAGAATCAGTCATAAATAATGATAACAAGGACTCATAACTTCCACGTGGTCGACCTCTTGAATCACGTACAACAGCAACCGCAAAGGATCTTCTTCACAAAAGCTCTAATCGTAAAAAAATACCTAATCTAGAGTTTCGATGGCGGTGAAGGTGACATATATACGTATTTATAGATATTTAGGACGAGAATTGGTCGAATTAAGTGCTAGATAAGTTAGGGTTACCTTTCTGGTGTTGGAATCCTTATCCAATACGGATACGCTGTGCATGCGGTCGACCTCGTACTTATGCGGTCGACCTCAATTAATCCAAATGATCGGCCTATGAGGTATTTGGGTTGACCTTTCATTCTGTTCGCTTCCCAAAGAGGTCGACCATTTATTATAAAAGGTCAATCGCGTCGTTGAACCTCACAAAATTGAAACGTGGCATATTAGGTCGACCTAAAAGTGCATATTAGGTCGACCTAATCCTATGAGGTCGACCTAAAAGTGCAAGTTACGTTGACGTGCAAGTTACGTTGACGTGCAAGTTACCATAGCAAAGTCTAAATAGTTATCACGATAATCACACCGTTTGAACACTCTAATTTACAGTGGAGAAGAAATAGTTATAAAAAAAAAATGGACCGCCAAAACTAAAAATAATCATTATATTTTTCTCTTCCGTGTTAAAATACTGTAATTATTAAATCGAAAACAATCCGTCTCCGAAATCTAAACCGAAATCTGGCCCTTTTCCCTTTCCCTTCCGTCCGTCCGTCCGTCGCCAGCCTAGCTTATGCAAATATCCTCCGCTAATCTGTGATTAAGGCAAGAAATTGATTAGAACAATGACACAGATTTCTTTGATAGAGCGAGAAGGAAAGAAAGTAATAAGCAAGTGAGTGGTCTAGTTAGCGTCCGCGCTTCTTCTCCTCCTCTTCCTATCTATATATAGTGAAAGCCATATCGCCTCCCAAGTCTCACAACCCAAATCTCAGACATCACAGAACTCTTCTTCTTCCCGCTAGCTCGCTCGCCCGCCCTTTCTCCCACACCCCACTTTCCAGTCTCTATCACAGGTAATAAAGATTTTAGTTTTAGATCAATTTTGTGCCAGAATTCTGTATCTTTTTGTCGATCGGTTGAGCTTCTCGGTGATCTTTTTGACGGGTTTTTTAAAACCAGCAATGGGTTCTCTTTTCCTTTTTCGAATGTGGGGATTGGATCCTGTGTCTCTTTTTCAATTCCGCATGCATTCTGCTGCAATTTTCAGTTCTGCTTTGGGGTTCTCTGCCTTGCTCTGTCAAATTTTACTGATTCTGGTCCAGGGCCAATGAAACTGTGTGGATTGGTTCAACCAATGGGTGCCTAGGATTTAGTTTTCTTTATCAAAATTTGTTTTATCTTTATAGTGTGGGTGAGATATGACTGGTGTGGTGAGGATTCTTATTCCTAGGATATTGATATTGCTCTGTTTACGACTGTTTGGTTTTGGGTGTTTTGCTGCTATGCGAGTTGGAGATATGAATCAAGTGGCTTCTAACCTTTCCTTTTGTTCAGTCACTATGGGGAGCAACGATGGAACCGGCTATGGGGCATACACATATGAGGCTCTTGAGAGGGAGCCTTACTGGCCATCTGAGAAGCTGAAAATCTCCATCACTGGAGCTGGTGGTTTCATTGCCTCTCACATAGCAAGGCGTTTGAAGAGTGAAGGTCACTACATTATTGCCTCCGACTGGAAGAAGAATGAGCACATGACTGAAGACATGTTCTGTCATGAATTCCATCTTGTGGATCTCAGGGTTATGGATAATTGCTTGAAGGTGACAAATGGTGTTGACCATGTCTTCAACTTGGCTGCTGATATGGGCGGGATGGGATTCATTCAGTCCAATCATTCTGTTATCATGTACAACAATACCATGATCAGCTTCAACATGCTTGAAGCCTCTAGGATCAATGGTGTTAAGAGGTTAGGTCTCGTTTTGCTTAGTTTGGTTACAGCCTCACTATAGGTTGATATTCCTTAGGCGGGGTTGAAATTTGGGATGATTATTCTGGTTTGTGCAGGTTCTTTTATGCCTCTAGTGCTTGTATTTATCCTGAGTTTAAGCAGCTGGAGACAAATGTGAGCTTGAAGGAATCTGATGCCTGGCCTGCAGAGGTTGGTTTGCTTTTAGTGGTTTGATTTAATGCAGGTATGAAACCGTTTGACTTCACGTTTGGTTGTGAAATCATGAAATTCTTTTTCAAATTTTGTTCTTCAGCCTCAAGATGCTTATGGCTTGGAGAAGCTCGCAACAGAGGAGCTGTGTAAGCACTACACTAAGGACTTTGGGATTGAATGTCGGGTTGGAAGATTCCACAACATTTATGGTCCTTTCGGAACATGGAAAGGTGAGGCATGGAAACGGCAATTGTTGTAACTTAATCATCTGCTTCTAGCTTTTCACTAATACGTGGATTTGATTGTCTTTGATAATAGGTGGCAGGGAAAAGGCACCAGCTGCCTTCTGCAGAAAGGCGCTTACAGCTACTGATAAGTTCGAGATGTGGGGAGATGGTCTCCAAACACGATCCTTCACCTTCATTGATGAATGTGTGGAGGGTGTGCTCAGGTAAATACCCCATAATCTCTTTTAGGTATTCGAGAAGGTGAAATTTGCATTAGCATGCCAATGAACAAATGTTTTGTTTTGTTTCTGTCAACACTTTTGATGTATTTGAATACAATTTGGAATTGCACTTGCACAAATGCATAAAGAATGATTCAATCTCGTTATACATGGGGATAGGAAGTATTTGAAAAATGCACTTTAGAAAAGTGGATCATGCCTGCCTCCTCCCCCCACTTTTCTGGGTCAATTTCTGCACTAAACCTCTGAACAACGAGGGACCTGCAATATCTGTTAACATGAACTCTTTTAACGCCTTAGGTTGACCAAGTCTGACTTCCGGGAGCCAGTGAACATTGGGAGTGATGAGATGGTGAGCATGAATGAGATGGCCGAGATTGTTCTTGGTTTTGGGGACAGGAAGCTCCCTATCCATCACATCCCAGGTCCAGAAGGTGTTCGTGGTCGTAATTCTGACAACACATTGATCAAGGAAAAGCTTGGCTGGGCTCCAACAATGAGGCTGAAGGTACATGATGACTACTACTATGACTACCCTGAATTGGAGTTCCTTTTTGAAGTCTTAATAACTTCTTTTTTTTTCTATGGTCGTGACTCTTGACTGTTGTGCATTGTAGGATGGCCTGAGATTCACCTACTCGTGGATCAAGGAACAGATTGAGAAAGAGAAGGCTCAGGGTATCGACTTGGCCGTCTATGGATCATCCAAAGTGGTTGGAACTCAAGCTCCGGTTCAGTTGGGCTCTCTCCGTGCTGCTGATGGCAAGGAATGAAGCCAGAGTTCTAAAAGCTTGAGTTGAAGTTGCTCTTTTGGAAGGATTTGGCTTATAGATATTGTGGTAGAAAGTTGGGATAGACTTGTGGAATGGTAGGATGGGGAGAGGTTGCTTTGGAATAACTGGCAAATTAGATTGAATTATAATGTTATGTCCATTTTAATTTTCAGTCATGTTGGTATGTGTTGAGGGGCAGGGGTGGTTTTGCTGCTTACTGTATCATCCATCATCCTGTGTAGGCTTTCCATACCAGATATATGCAGTGGTAATGTATTAGAGTGGCCACCGTTTAGCATTTTGATTATCTGATAAACTTATAATAATCTTGATATCCTTGTTTTCTTTGAATGAAATTTTTTGGGCCTTGTGTTTTCTTCTTTCAAGATTGGCTGCTGTTTGTATGGAGGAGTTCTGTTGTTTGTGATCATGATAACTGTCAATGCTTCCAAAGGTGATGATATAAAGCGCACTTGGTCTGCAATCTGTTCGTGGTTGGTGCCAAATTGCTGCAGTCTGTGTTGGAGACTTGGAGCTCTTTACAGTGAAATTGGGATGGTCCAAAGAAAAGTGTCCCGCCTTTTCCAAAAGGCCAAAAATTTATGTAAAGGGAAACTAAATGGAAAAAGGAACCACTGTAAAAAAAAAAAAACCCCCCGATTTTTTCCCTTAGATTTGCTAGGGGCCATTTTGTTTTAATTCCTTTCTTCAACTTTATGGATATTCCATTGTAGATATCCGAAGCCAAGGGATCAGATCTTCCATAGTTCCTCCTGTGCTATTAAGCTGTTCTTCTGGATATTTTTTTTTTCTAACTACACACGTGTTTATTAAAATTTCCAAAAATACAATAATTTTTTAAAATTCGCAAACTGCTCATGCTTTGGGATACATTGCTTCGTCAAAAGCGATAAGTGTCTGATATAAAAATATCAATCAATGGAATTTTTTATTATTTATTTTGCATAAATTTTCAAGATCTTCGCAACTAAAAACTATCGAAAATAGTATGTTCGACTTTTGGCTCCAAATAAGGCCTAAAACCGCCATTGAAGGACCACAGCTATCGCTGAGGTGGACCACTACGTATTCACCGCCATAGAAGGACACAGTGAAAAAGCTGCACAAGACTTGCTGATGTACGACGCGTTGAAGCGTCGGATCTGGGAGAAAAACCTAAATTCGCGCCTCACCGCATCCGACGAGCGCGGTTAACGGGTTGGTAGAAGGCAATTATAACCACTTTTATAAACAACCTAAAAGGTTGGTAGAAGTCAAAGGTCTTTCAAACTTACAGCTAAAACGAGTCACATCTCTTAACAAGGTAGATACCATGTGTTTAACTGAACAAATTAGGGTTATTAGAATTCGAACAGAAGACCTCTCGATCACAGAAGGCCCTGGTACCATGTCAAGAACAAATTGCTACTCGAGTTGTTGGAAGGAATTCAATTATACACCTTCTCAATAGAAAGTCACCATCCTTCCTAACAAAACCAAAGCCATCATATATGAGCTTGAAGTTTGTAAAGATCCGGACATCATGTATTTAACAGAACATATGAGAGTAATCGGAATTCAAACAAAAAACTCTAATATCACATCAAGAATAAATTGATCTCAATAACTCAAATTATTTGATGAAATTTAATTATGTATCATATATATCATTTACTGATATTATTCTGGGACATGATCAACCTGTACTAAGATCCGTGTATATTCCGCTTACTTGCATAATTATTGAGGTTGTCAGAATATTTATGATGAATTGCTTCCGCACCTCGACCCAGAGATTCACCAGATAGGAAAAACCATGTCAGAATTTTTTTGATGAAGCCAAAACGAAACAACCAACTTACTTGCGTGTTAGTTGTTTAATCACATTTCGTACAGTTAGTTGCCATCATTTGTCCAATAAGATAATAACAAATTTGGTTGGCGAAAAGGGTAGGCCAGCGGGGCTTCGACTCAAACCAGTGGCTCAAAAGGATCTGGATAGTGGGTGGATTGGGTTGGCGTCTGACGTGGGTGCTACGGCCCAAGTTTGGAACCTTCATAAGCTAAGGGGCTAACTTTCACTCACAAGTCTGTTACGTGGTTTTCTCCGGAAGAAATCTCTTCACAACTTACGTCGTAATAATCGAACGATAAACGTAAGAAAAAGATTTAGAATGAAGAGAAATGAGACGAAGAAAATAAACTAAAAACTACTAATGAATTCCAATCTTCAAAGTGGTATTAAACTGGAACTTGAGTACATATTTGTAGAATGTAGATGAGGAAAGCTCATAATCTCGGTCCTTCTTTACCAAGGCCGGCGGGCCCCTTTTTCTTTTTCCTACCCAAAACATAAAACTTATCGCACAAGAAAATAATAAATAAATCCTAAACAAATAGCACTAACTAAATCCAAGTGATACTTAGAACCATGAAACAATAATAAAGACTAACAATATAAAATACTCTAATAGAAAGATACGCAAGTCTAAAAAATACCCCATTATTAGGATGACTTGATTCTTGTAACAAAATCACAAATCCTTAATAAGGATAGAGCAGTCGTAGTAAAGGCCATCTTGTGGACCTGGAATGGAACACTAAGCCACAGCTGGTTTGAAAGCTACTTCCTTCGTACAGATTGAGCTTCATTCCGCTTCTCTATGTTCATATCATGAGTTTAGAGTAGTATCAGTCTTTTAGATGAGAATATTTCGGGCCTTATGTGCAATGTAGTAAAAAGCGCGATTCTTTCTGGATGCGGGAAATGGATAAAATCGTAATGCGTAGAATCAAAGCGTAAAAAAGTAAGTGTTTGACGCATACTGTCAAATAGCTAATAATGTGTTAAATACGACATAACTATGTAAAATATGAGTGCACAGAATTTAGATAAGTTAGATAAGTTGATAAAATATTTGTCATTCATGTACAAAGCACAGAATTCTAAAGTGAGATTGTGACTGCATTTCTTATGTGTATGGTCTTGCTCGACATGTAAGGGGTTTGTAAGGGGGCTTTTGGGTGTTAGTGTTTACATTTGTTATGTTAGCTTGTGTTAGTATATTTACATATGTAGTAAGATAGCATGGCCGATTCGGGTTAGTAGCTAGCTTGTGGATCCATCGGCAAACATTTTGCCAGACAATCGGGAGAGGATTTTGGAGCCGCCGCATTTGCCCGCGGTCACATCTCTCTAGCAGTCATGACTGCACCGGAGCCACCAACGATTGTGTTGCCACTAACGCGACTCGTGACTCCGACCTTGTCTTCGTACCTCGGCGTCAGTGCATGGCTTTTCAAACTCAGCGACTTTCTGGATCGCAACGATCGTGGCAGCTGGCGAGGGTAGTGCATGTAGATTAAAACCCGCAGCTCAACCAAGTCAGAACCGAGTACACAGGCACAGGTTCAAACTACCATCCATCCTGAAAACATAGGGAAACTCTAGAAAGCCATGGAGATGAGCAAGTAATTGAAATTTCCAACTGACTGGAAATATGATTAAATCATGTTTAATGTACGACGCCAATTTGAAACTAGGGTCCTCAGAAGTCAGAACAGTCCTCAACGCATCTCTATACGTATAAAGATAAAATGGAACCCCATGGTAAAAGGGCTGGTTTTACAATCTCTGTGATATGATGTCCCTGTTTCACTTGTAACATCTAGTGGCTACATAACAGGATTCAAGTTTGGCTTTCTTAAAGATTCTTAGCTCTTAAATATGATGCAATAAACTGCACAAACTACATCACAACTAAGCTGATCAGATGTCAGAGTACATGGGGCTGGCTTCGAGCTGCTCCGCGAGTTTCTCGAGTACTTCCTTCACAAGCTCTCTGAGCTTGTCATCTTCATCGGCAGCAAATTTGCTGTCACCCACCTCAGCAAACACTGCATCATAAACGAGGGTCACTGCCTCGTTAGCTTCTGATGATGGCAAGCCAACCTCTTTTGCATGTTTATCAAGGAAACTGGTGATCATTTCCTTGCTGTTTAGATTGTCCCCTGCTTTGAGCTTCTCGTCTATAACTTTTGCCAAGATGGTATTCAACTGTTCTTCATCGGCCAGCAGCTGCAAAAGGTTGAGACAAGGATCATGAGATGATGAAGAGTTCGAAGGATTGCTTATTTATTAAAACATATAGGCCAACCGACCAGAACTCCAGCATTGGTTAGTTGGGTTGATGTCCAGAAAGCATATTTCTCGGACACTAGGGGATTATTTGGATGTACGATTTAGCCCTATGTATTTGAGCACAGAATCCATGAGTAGAGGGTTTCTTCCGAAACCTTATTTGGTAGGTCAAAAAGAGTATCAACTCCATGTAGGATTCACCTCATGCTTTTGAGCATAAAATGAGTAGAAGGTTCCTTCTGAAACCATGTTTGGTGAAGCAAAAATATAGTATCAAGTCCATGCAGTGGGAACTTCATTTGCATTTTAAAGTCACTATATCTTACTAAAATCACACATTACAAACAAACAAAATTGAAACAAAAAATGCAGCAATTACTTTTAAAATCCAGGGATTTTGCGAAATCCAACATTTTTCAAATCCTGCATCGAAAATGACCCTCAAGTTTCTTGTTATATATAGAGTGAAGAGAGAGCGGAAAAACAGAATCACCAAATCCTGACAGATAAACAAACATGCAACAAGCAGAAATTCAACAACAAACACGAGCTGAAAACCAGCTAATACATCAGTACATAAAGGGTCATATTGATAAATATTCAAAAAGTAACCTACCTTTCTAAGTTTGGATCCATTGAGTATCTGAGTGTTATGGACAACCACAACATTCCTTTTCAGCAATGCATCAGCAACTTCTTGCAGGATAGGCTGAAGTAACTCAGCAAATTGAGACTGACCCAACTCTCCCTCTTCCTCAACTCCATGTTTCTTTAAGATGTCATTTACAACAGGAAAATCTGCTCCATCACACAATTATCTGTCAGTTTCAAGAAACTAGAAGCATTGTATAGTCTTAAGCTTAACAGCAAAGTAGAACATGATGACAATGGTAGCAAGAAAGTTCCACTCTTTCAAATCGATGAAGAGCGAAGGAAATTGCAGCACGACCACAAACAAGATACATCAAAGGGTTTCACCATGGGTTTCCTTCTTAGACATCATAGTCAACATTTGGGTAAACCTAGAGGCAGGGTAATACGATTCCTAAACCAGATTCTTTAGCACTTGAAGAGAGCCGGAGCCTTCATCGTGATACACATCCAATCCTTCAACTTTAAGCCAGGACCTTTACTTAGTGCCTAAGGAAGAAGGCCACTACTCCTACCACATTAGATCCACGTTCGCATACGATTCAAGGACACACACAAGGGGGATTCTTCACAGCAGATCAATCCAATCAACAACTAAGTCAACCCTTTTCTCCACAGGGCAAGTCAAAAGTTCGTTCAACAAAGGCAAAAGTGGAAGGGAAGACCTTTTTACCTTCAAAAGGAGGGATTCCAGTTTCAACTCCCATACGAAGAAGCGCATTCCTGATCTCGATCTTCTTGATCTTGCCCTTATCCTCGGAATCCAAATCAGTGAACAAATTCTCCGCTAACATGGCGAAATCGTCTTCGTCCTCCAGAAACACCCGCAGCGTGCTCCCGTCCAGGATCGAAATCACCATCGGGTTCTCTGTTCGAATACACAAAAAGTTGCATTTCGCAAAAATAATTATAACCAACAGCTGAAGAAAATAAAAATGTTTTGGGGGTAGTGAGGAGGGTTTTAATTTGAACCTCTGAGCTCATCGGCGATGGCGGCGAGGTACTCGTCGAGTTTGGCCGTGGCACCTTCGCGGGTGAGCTCCTGGCTGCGGAAGGCAGCGGGATCATCGACGTTGAGGCGACTGAGAGCGGCGGACTTGAGAGCGGGAGGCAATGGGAGGTCGAAGAGTGAGTTTGAGGCGGCGGATTCGGCTAAATCGAGGACTTGGGCACCGGTGAGCGCGGCGGCGGAGTCCGGGATGGAGAGCCGCAAGGATCGGAGGTGGGTTCCGT
Source organism: Linum tenue (assembly GCA_946122785.1). Lineage (NCBI taxonomy): Eukaryota > Viridiplantae > Streptophyta > Magnoliopsida > Malpighiales > Linaceae > Linum > Linum tenue. The sequence continues at coordinate 57,119,262 of CAMGYJ010000002.1, forward strand.
CGAGAACGGTCATACCTCCGTCAGACATTGTCAAAAATGGACGGAGAGAAGGAGAGACTTTGGAGAGGTTTTTGGAAGGAGGAGAGAAATGAGAGAGACTTACTTCAGAAATGGGATGGAACTGGTCTTCTTTGCCCACGAGGTCACGACAATTAAGAGCATTAGGCTTTGGTCGAAGCTCTTTAAAATGTGCCTTCGGCTCCGTTTTTCCTTACCATGGATTTTGTATGCTGTAAAAGTAAAATGCATCATTTTATTTTATTTTGTGCACATATTGGAAAAATTCACTTATTTGGTCATAATTATCGACTTGCTAACAATAATAATCAATTTCTCCGAAATATACTAATGTTCAATTTCATTCAAAATTTTAACGGAATCATTTTAGATGTCGTCTGGACTAACATTTTGCTGACTCGACGACACTTAATAAAAAAAATTGTCTCGTCGAATTAACTAAGTTCACTTGCATAACCATAACTATCGACTTTGTAGACAATAATAGCAAATTTCTCATGAATACACAAAATGTCTAGATTTTGGATACATGTTTCATAAATGTAGCTATTTTTGTTAAAATTTTAACATCATTAGAGATTTCATCAGTTATATTTACAAGACGTTGACGAGGATGCCACCTTGACACAACGTCAATGATAACTCCACTTGCCATGCAACGTGGATGCCATATCATATTTTAACTAAAAAATATTTTTATAAATTCCTTTTTATCCTTCCTATTCTTCTTCTAGCCCTACTATCTTCCTTTTTGAGTCCCTGATCAGCCCGCATAGGTTCGTGATACTGGATTCTCCGACATTTTTTTGGCAAACACACTTCCCCATCGTAGTCATTGCTAGTGGAAGAAGCTGGGATTCCGGTGTTGGTGTTGGTCGGCCAGGGCAGTTTTGCCCTCTCTCTAACTTGTGGAATTTCTTCTGCGGGCAATTAGAGGCTTAGCCAAACCAACGAAGAAATTCCACGGCAGGTCCGACCGTTGCTCAGGTGCCGTAGGCCCAAGACCGAGGGAATCTTCTAGAAGATGCTTACTTCGTCCCCAAGTAAGAGAATCCAAGTTCAAGCGGTGCAAGGAAGCTTGAGGCCATGATTTAGAGGAAACATCATAGGTTACCCCTCTTTCTTGTACTATAAACAAGAGCTTAACCTTTAGTTTTCAGACACTCTTACTACACACATGAAAATCAGTCGAAGTTCCATCGGAGTTGAATGGGAATGCCTTCATCATCGAAGCCCGCATCATCTTTGGTGATGTCTTCTCCATCTGTTATGGCTAACTAAGCTTGTATTGTTTAGTGATGTGAATTATACGATGCTTGACGCATATTTATTCTATGACATAATGAGATGCTATTATAATTAGATGCTTATATCATCTTATGCTTCAGCTACTAATGCTTTAATTATCTTATTCTTTTATCTTGTATTGTATGTTACTATAGTTGTTGCTTATCAAATCATTATATGTTGCATGGGAAACTCAATCTATGTGATATGCATATATTTTTAAGTGTGTAGGAAAAGAAATGCACAGCCCTTCATACAGAATGATATAGATGCTCGATACCCTAGATCATCAACACCATTGACCATTGATATGTGATAACACCCAAAATGATGTTATTTAGCCTTCATTTATTAGTTGTTTTATTGTCATTTTGAGCATGATTCGATTTATAAAATGTCATTTGTAGTCTAGATTGCTTTCTTTTGTTATATCATGTTATTCTAGGTTGCATTTGACGTTATAAGCGAAAAAGGGGAGAGAATAAGGCTAATGTGTAGAAAAGGGAGCAAAAAATGGAGTTCGCTGTAGAAGGAGCAAATATCACGACCGAAAGAGCCAAGATAAAACCTTCAGTGCCAAGATCACGACCTCGAAGTGGGGACATGAACTAAAGCACCAAGATCGCGCCCTCTAGTGTTAAGATCACGACCACAAACTCTGGAGCGAAGGGCGCGAACTTCAAGAGTAGCCACCAAGGGAGGATCAGAGAGTCTCGACAGTAGACTCGCGGTTCTCTTTATTCGTGCTCGCGATAAAGATCATGACTGTGACATCTCGGATCGCGACCGTGATGTCAGGCCGCGAATTCCACATCCAATAAGGCGTAAATGGTGACCCTCAAGATCGCAGCCTCTCCCCCAAAGATCATCACCACGACTTTATGCCTCTTGCACTTGACTTGCATGCTTTCTCAGAATTCTATAATCCTCAAGCTCGCAACCTCTCCCACAAAGATCATGGATGCGATCTTCTGCCTCGTGCTCGTGAACTTACCTGTATCTGCAGAATTCTTTAAATAGGGGAATACTTCCCTTGAGCAGATTGGATTTTAGCATATTTTTTATTCTAGAGTAAGGTTAGAGAGAGAAGTAGATGCTTGGAGAAGAAGAGAAGGTGAGCTTTGGAGGATTGCCAGCATATGTGGAACATTCTTCATGTTTTCTTCCCATCTTTGTATGTCTCTTCCCCCCCCCCCCCCTTTCTTTTCATAGGGGTAATCCCTCTAGGTACTTTGGGGCCTAGACCCCCAAACCCTAGATTTAGGTTTTGAATGTAGATGTATATGTGTTAGGGTTTATGTATGAATATATTTGTTTTAATGAGTATATGTATGGATTATGCTTGGGTATGTCTCCCAACTCGTCCTTACTAGCCTACTGATAACACTGTATTTGTTTTCCCCATCATTTCTTCATCGTTTGAGCTTGCTTTATCGCTCTCGTGACCTAATTTGCGCTAGGTTGTGTTGGTTTATGATGTTTCAGGTCATAGTAAGTGAATGAGTGCGAAACAACGAGTTTTGGGATGTTTTACCACTGCATCTTCAATAAATCTGAATGTTGCTCATTTGGAGCGTTGAATGAGGGAAGGAAATCCCAAATATCTACCCCGAGTTTTAATGTCTAGTAACATTGAATAGTGTGTTTGATAATGATGTATTTGCACATATTTGCGCCCTTGTTTCTTATCCATTTGCGGCTCGTAGTCGTGTGTCTTTGGCCTATTTTACGCTCGTTGTGCTCTTTTGTCACATTTCAGGTCTCATACATCAAAGGAAGGGCTAGACACGAGTTTCGAGTCATTTGGAGGTCATTTGGTGAAGTTGGAGCAAAACACGGGCAGACTACCCTAAACACACGGCCGTGTTCACTAAGGGGCACGCCAGTGCTTTTTAGTGCGCGAGTTGAATCGTTGCAAGGGGAAACCACCGGCGCCATTGACCAAAAGCACAGTCGTGTACCCTGCCAGTGTTTTTAATGTCGAGAGCTTGTTGGTGACTGCTGCTGAAGAATGCAAAACACGGGCAGTTCTAGAGCACGACCGTGTTCCCCCTTGGGCACGATCGTGTTTTCCTTGGAATGGGCGTGTTTCTCCCACGTGATGAGAAGAACACGGGCGGACAAAGTTGGACACGACCATGACCACGACCGTGTTTTGGTCTGTCTCGGGATAAACTGGCAGTTTCGACCCAAAAGAGGAGGATTCGACTTTTTGAGCAAAAAACAGAGTTCTAGAGAGAGAAAGTGCAAAGAACAAACCCTATGAGCTATTTGGAGTGGATTTCTCACCATTGAAGCCCAGATTGCATCCTCGGGAGTGAAGATTGACATCATAGAGAAGATTATTCTCATCTTTATAAGTATGACTGCTTTGATTTCTGTTTTCCCCTCTCTCTCTCTATCAAGTAGACCTTTCTCTCACTTGGGTATTAAGAACCCTAATTCCATGCGTTAGGGATTTGAATTGTAATGACTTTTGGATTGATATAATGTTTGATTATAATCTATTGAGGTGTGTTTATTGAGTAAATTGAATCCTGATCAACTTCTCTTGATTTCTGCATCAACCTGTGATAGATAGAATCATATTAGGTTGTTAGAGCTTCTTCAATCTGTGATAGATAGAATCATATTAGGTTGTTAGAGCTTCTTCAATCGGTAATAGTGAATTGATTATACGAGAGTACTTAGTCGATTCACTGCTTTGTACTGGAATCCAATTCCAGTAGTGGAGTTCTGTGTTAATTGCCTTAGATTTCTATCCCAGTGAAGACTAGTCGTCTGCCGGTTAGTATGTCTAAGAGGGCTTGGTCAGCTTAAGAGATTCCAAACTACTGTCGGATCTTCCGCAGTTTAATCAATAGTAAATCAACCAAAGGAAATTACAACTTGAACCTAACTAAGGAGCTAGGAGGACTCATTCCCGAGTGACTCTTCTCTTGCTTCATGAAACTGGACAATTTACTGCTATCTTTCTGCTTTACTTTGAACTCACCTACATTCACTTAGTCCACTAGATAATAGATAATCACGGAGTAGGCAGTACATCTAGGTCCTGGGTTGACATTTATTACTTGATTCCACTATACTGCATTTCCATTCCGCGATTACACTTGGTCGCAGTTTGGTGTTGTGTCATAGCGTGTCAGTGTTATATTTTGTCCGTTAAAAACTTAAACAGTATAAAATATAATGATTTTTGTTTCTTATCTAGGTTAGATAAGTTAGGGTATGCCTATGATGACTTGCAAGTCACCGTAACATGGAGAAAACGATCGACCTCCTCTGGTAAGTGGTCGACCACTTTTCAAAAAAATGGTCTACCACTTCCACCAAGTGGTTGACCTGATGACACACTTACCTTCAAATGGTCGACCTATTCCATCAAAAGGTCGACAACGTTTCAAGAAAATGGTCTACCTCTTCCACCGAAGAGGTCAAGCACTTGAAGGTAAGTGCACCATTAGGTCGACCACTTGGTGAAAGTGGTAGACCATTTTCTTGAAAAGTGGCCGACCACTTGATAGAATAGTTCAACTATTTGAAGACTTTTCAAGAAAATGGTTTACCATTTACACCAAATGGTCTACCAGTTGAGACAAATGGTCTTCCTCTTCCGGCAATGGGTCGACCTGATAACACACTTATCTTCAAATTATACCCGCTTATAGGATGAGGTAGACCGCTTCCGCCAAGAGAGTATACTGATTCCGCAAAATGGTTTACGTACCTCTTCAGGCGAAGAATCTTCGCTTTCGCGAACGGTCACCCTAAGGACAAAGTTATCTTATACTTGCATTAAGAAAACAATGGACAATATGAGACTTACAATAGGAACTTATTTTGTAGTAATGCAACGTCCTATCACTTGTGGGCAACCAAATTCCTACGCAGATTATAGGCCAAGACAAAAGAAACAACACCCTTTTTAACACTTTTAGAATAAAAATTCACAAGAGCAAGATGATATATGAGATTTATGGACTTTGAAGATATGACACAATTGTATAACAATTATACTCTACTTTTTGAGCATCTTCATAAGAACAATAATTGTAAAAAAAATTCATAACAACAATAGCTACAAAGTTGATCCATCGCAAGAAAACTATATGATAAAAACAAGCAAACTTAGAATTTGAAGGAATGATGAAAGTCATTATAGAATAAGTCAAATATAAGAAATAAATATGCAGAACATTTTTCATATCTATGGGAGAACAATCACACAAGAAACTTGTCATATATGTTCTAGCTTTTGTACTAATTTTAACTCTCTTACTAGCAAACATATATATTATTATCGGTTGTTGAAAGTGGTGGACCGCTTGGTGGAAATTGTAGACCGTTTTTTTTTTTGTAAAGTGGTCGACTTTTTAGTAGAAGAGGTCGACCATTTGTTGAACATTGCATAATGAAAAATAGTACATCTGGTCGACCATTTCAGTAAATAGGTCGACCATTTTGCAAATTACCATAACAAAGTTCAATAAGATAATGGTTGGCAAGCATTTTTTACCGACTACAGTATTTAGAGGGATTTACTTTCACTGTAAAACTCACTTTACTATTTCTATTAATATTAATATTAAAAATATTGTAGTTCGTGAATATCAAGTCACTAAGACATTTGATGCCTATTATTCAAAATTTAATATAAATCTTATATCATCACCACAATTAATTTTTTATTCTCTTCCTCCATGCCTTTTTTTACGAAGATAATCATATATTGATAAAAAAAAAAAGATAATTACACCCTTGAGCGCAACTAGGCCAAATAATCAAAATAACGACTCATAGCCGGGTACAAATGAAGGGCCTTCTTAGCCACCAAATGGGCTACCCTATTATTACTCCTACCTACAAATCATACAATGAGCCCCCTGTTAAGCGCTAAACATTCCACCACCTCCACCAGCAAGGCGTCAATCCGACTATCACTTGTGATCCCTAGATTGATCTTATCAATAATAACCTTGGCATTACCTTCCAGTTGCACCGCCAAAAAGCCAGACAAAATGCACCAAGAAATAGCTTCCCGATTCGTGAGCATTTTGGCAACTAGAGGATCATCAATCCCATCAAACCGAACACCTTTAGCCAATATGACCCTCCCTCCACTGTCCAACATAACAATACCTCCTGCCGAATGAGAGCCTTGCTTAGTCGCCCCATCCCACCTACAGATTAGCCCACTCAGGGGAGCACCCCTTCTAGTGGCGCAGGGGAGACAGAAAATCTACTCGTCTCATCTATCGGAAAGTTCAACCATTCCTGAAGCTGTTGCTGGTATTGCCTCATTAAAGCTGGGAACCCAAAGTACTTGCCCTAAAAGACAACCCAGTTGCGAGACCGCCAGATCCTCCACAGTACTGCAACCACAGCCATAACCAATGGGGGCTGGTGAATGATAAGCAAAAGCCGCTTCAGGAAAAGCGGGAAGGTATGACGAGGAAGTCCTTGTCCAAGGTATTCTAAACCTGCAGTCCCATAACTCCCTAGCCACCGGACACTCAAGAAACAAGTGCTCCATCGTCTCGGCATCCGCCCAGCAAACTGGCACCTAGTGTGGACTTGGACATCTTTTCCAGCAGTGCTTCCGTCGTGGGGAGGATCCGATTGAAAATCTGCCAGAGGAACACCTTCAACTTAGGGGGGATATTAACGTCCCACAATCGGATCCAGTTTCACCTATCAATCCAATTGGTTGAGGCCCGCCAACGCCCATCCTTTTTACTTTGGTTAACAGTCAGGTGATAGGCTGGGTCGGACCACTGACTAAGCTTTGAATCACACCACCGCCCCCCATCCTGGCATATAACCTCGGCAACACACAAATTCCCATCCGCAGGTAACACTTGGGGGTTGTACGTAGGGGCAATGGCATGGAGCTGAGGCACCCAACTCGAGTCCAGAAACGGAGCATACCTGCCATTACCAATTTGCCAACGGAGGCCTTGCACCAATAATTGACGCCCAAACAGGATACTTTACCACCCCCAGGAGGGGCGAGAACGCGCAGTAGCCTCCAAGAATCTCGTCTTGGGGAAATACTTCCCCTTATATACCTGGGCTAACAGCGAGGTCGGATCGTTAAGGATTCGACAACCAATCTTAGCAAGAAGTGCATGATTGAAATGCTCAAAGCGCCTAAATCCCATCCCACCCTCATGTTTACTCCGACACATGTTCCGCCAAGACATCAAGTGAATCTTCGAATGGTCATCCTCCACACCCCACCAAAATCTTGCCACATGTTTATCCAGGAGGCGACAGCGACAGAGGTAGCTTAAAACAAGACATGACATATAAGGGTAAGGCTAGAGCAAATGACTTGATCAGAGTCTCCTTCGCCGCCCAAGACAGAGTTTGTTGTTTCCATCCCCGAAGCCGAGCAAGCAGTCTTTCCTCCAGGTACCGAAATGTAGCCATTTTGGACTTGGCTATAAGGGTAGGGAGGACCAGATATTTGTCATGGACACCCACCGCCCCCACCCCCAGAATCTGGGCAAGAAATTCCTGATCCAGAAGCGCTATATTCTTACTAAAACAAACCGCCGATTTAGCCAGATTAACGCGCTGGCCACTCAGTTCCTCGTACTCATTTAACACCGTGATCAAGTTCTCACATTCTTGCCGGGTACCCCTTAGGAATAAGTAAGAATCATCCGCAAAAACAGATGTGAGATACGAGGACACCGAGGGGAAACTTTGACCCCTTCCAAATTCCCTTCGAGAATAGCCTTCCGAAGCAAGGCTACAAATCCCTCCGTGCAAAGCACAAACAGAAGGGGAGAGAGAGGATCACCCTGCTTGAGCCCTCTGGACGGAGAGAAGAAACCTAAGGGTGAGCCATTCATGAGCACAGAGAAAGATGTCGATCTAAGGCACTCTTGAATCCAACCCCTCCAGGTTGAGCTAAAATCCAACTTCTCAAGAATCACGAGCAAAAAAGGTCATTCAACTCTGTCATAGGCCTTTTCCATGTCAACCTTTAGAGCCATGTACCCTTTCTTGCCTCGATTCTTTATTTTCAAGTAGTGCATTAACTCGTGCCCTAGAGGACATTCTCAATTATTTGCCGATCGCGAATGAAAGCATTCTGGCCCTCTGAAACAATCTGAGGAAGGAAACCAGCTAGCCTTTCAGCCATAATTTTAGTGATAATTTTGTAAACAAACTGGCAAAGACTAATGGGGCGGAGCTGCTTCATGGTCTCAACATTATCAACCTTCGGGATCAAAGTCAGCCAGGTATGATTAAAGCTGCGGAGCAATCTGCTAGTCGAAAAGAACGAGCAGACCGCCGCAATCACCGACTCACCCACAATATCCCAGAATGCTTTAAAATTTTTTCCGGTGAAGCCATCCGACCCAGGTGCCCATTTCAATCCCATGGAGAAACCCGTCTTTCGGACCTCGCTGGGAAGGACCTCGGCAGTGAGGCTAGCATTCATAACATCAGTAACACGCTATGCTATGAGAAGATCAGCTACCCCATTAGTCATATCAAGCACCTGATTTTCAGAAGTAAAGAGAGTTTGGTAAAAATCCGTGGCCACATCAGCCTTCCCTCTCTCATCCGTGATCCATTCCCCCGCATTATTATGGAGGCCAGCCACAAAATTCTGTTTTCCACGAGCCCTAGTGACCGTATGAAAGTACGAATGAATTCTTGTCACCCTTCTTAAGCCACTGGACCCTCGATTTTTGCTTCATGGCTACACCATTTAAAACAATGTTATCGAGCTAGAGCTAATTAACATCTCCTATAAACATTAACTAAACTAAGCCAACTAAATTATTAAAATTAACTTAGTAATAGCAAACAAAACGACATGGACTTGGACTGAACTTGATTTAGATATCTTCATGATGAAGCAGGACACCTTTTTACATCCCGTGAAAGTTGAAACCAAGTCCTCCTTGCTCCTTGTCAAATTACTAAAGAAAAAAACAATAATAACTTGATCCCAAAAAATTAAATTACAATCATCAAACCATCTGAACGGACCTCGACGCATCAGCGTCGTACAACGAGTTGGTATACCTCCGCCCTTGCCCGTCGTCGTACGGCGACTTCTCCTCGCTCACCGTCGCCATCGAGTTCTCATACCTCCTACCGCCGCCGTACCCGGCCACAAACTCCACCGGCAGCCCGCTCTTCGGGTTGAACGAGTACACATAGCTTTGGTCCTCCTGATTATCCTTGCCCCCGTACGCCGCTGGCCCCACATCCTTGGAGTTCTCGAAGCTTCTCGAAGCATAATTCTCGTACGGCGAGCCAGGCTTGGAGTAAGTACTCCCCAGCCCCACCGAGCTGCCGGATCTCGCCACGCCACCCGCCGCCGCCGCCTCGCCCTCCCCCCACAGCGCGAACCCTTCCTCGCCGTGGGCGGCGTAGTCGCCGACGTACAGCTTGTCCTCCGACATCCTCAGCGGCACCAGCAGCCCGACCAGCCAGCAGATGGCGCTGGTGACGACGACGTTGAGGCCCGCGATGAAGAGCAGCCCCGCGGCCTGGACGCCCAGCTGGCGGAACCCGGCGGAGGCGTGGTTGTTCTGGAGGGCGTAGGCGAGGCCCGTGTAGCGCTCCCAGTCGGGCACCATGAAGAAGAGGCGGCAGAGCTTGGGGACGGCGAGGATGCCGGTGAGGATGCCGCCGAGTCCCCCCGCGACGGCGTGGGTGTGGAAGATGGCCATGGGATCGTCGACGTGGGTGAGGAAGGCGAGGCGCTTGTGGAGGACCATCATTGTGTACCACGGGATGCTTCCGGACACTACTCCCATTATTACTGCTGCCCACCCTTGCACCACACCTGCTCCATTGTCAACAAGAAACATGTGTTATACGACATTTTAATCGTAGTTCAACTGTTTCATATACTTAGACCTAGAAATCACATATTCGAATTTCTAGTATTTCGGATCTGACCAACCGTCGGATACTTTCTAAGAAAATACGGTATGTTTATGGTGGGGGTAATAGAATTAAATTAATTTAGTTACCTGCGGCAGGGGTGATGCAGACGAGGCCGGTGATCATGCCCTGGACGGCGCCGATGACGGATGGCTTGCCGAAGAAGATGCAGTCGAGGAGCAGCCACATCAGCAGGCTGACGGAGGTGCACACGTGTGTGTTTAGGACGGCGAGGGACGCGTCGATGCTGGCCGCAAAGGGTCCGCCGCCGTTGAACCCGCTCCAGCCCATCCACAGCAGCCCCGCTCCGGCCAGCGTCAGGATTATGTTGTTCGGCGGGAACTTCTCCCTGTCCTTGTCTAACCTCGGCCCCACCTATATACATATATATTTCGCCGGCAAATAAACAAATTAATACAACCCCTAATTATGCACTTTAATATCTCAATTACAGTCCAATGAAATGACTTATTCCAACCACAAATTGTAACATGATGTATAGTTACATGAAAGTAAGTTTTACACTTTTACTTGTGCATTACTTTACTACACTAAACTTGAGAAAAAGGACAAGAAGAGAGCGTACACTAGGCTAGGCCTTACCCAAAACGACGCCGTGATGCCGGCGAAACCAGCGGAGACATGAATCACGTAGCCGCCGGAGAAATCAATGATCCCCAACTTGGCCAGCCACCCGTCGGGGCACCAAACGCTAAAGGCGCCCACCGTGTACGAGAACGTGAGCCAAAGCGGCACAAACATGGCCCAAGCCAGGAAATTCATCCGGCCCAGCAGACTCCCGGCCACCAAAACCAACGTAATGCAGGCGAAAACCCCTTGGAAAAACACCATGGTGGCGTTGGGGAAGTTCCCCAGAAACGCCTTCCTCAGCAGGAAGTCCTCGTCCAGGGAGGTCCCCGGGCGGCCCCAAAACGGCAGCATCTTGTCGCCGAACGACATGCGGTATCCCCACCCGACCCAGCACACCATGACGGCGGCGAAGGCGTAGAGGGCCATGAAGGCCGAGTTGACGGCCCATTTCTTCTTCACCAGGCTGCCGTAGAGGATGACCAGGCCCGGGATTGTCTGGAGGCCCACGAACGCCGCCGCCGACAGCTGCCACGCGTTGTCGCCTTTGTTTAGCCACTCTGGGTTCGCCTCGTCGGGGACCAGGTTCGGAGGGAGCATGGCTTGCTCCATTAATTGCTTGATGTCTCTGTTATATTTCGCGGTGGTCTTTGAGTTGGTTTATAGTGGAATGTTGGGAAGATTTGAGAATGGCCGGCTAAGGGAGGCACAAAGGAAAATTTTGTCTTTTTTTCTTTCCTTTTTCGTTGTGGTTGTTGTTGTTGCTGTTGATAGATACGGCATGATTATAAATTTATAATAGTTATTTATGGTGAAAGTGAACTTATATATGTTGAATGATTCTAAAAAAATATTTGGCGGAATATCCAAAACTTTTGGTGGGTTGTGACAAGCAACGAAGCTCGCCAAGTATAATCTTTGTGAAAGATTTTGGGATATACGAGACAAATCAATTTAATTGGTGATTCTGCTGCTAAAATAAATGGGAGGTGGTGAATTAACTGGCCTTTTTAGTCATTCGATCGCATATTGAATGGCCTTTTTAGCTCATTATGGTATGCATGTATTTAAAATTATGAATTTTTGATTGAATATATGAAAAAAAAATGTAATTACATATCTAAGCACATCTTATTATAAGCAATCAAGTAGTTGAATTGAAGACAAAAGGATAAGCCAGCTGCAGTGGTGGAGTCAGGAGATCGAAATAGGTGTGTGCTATAAATATATGAACAAATATTTTAGAAAGTTAATATTCATGTACCTAATTCATTCGTCTAAGAAAACCAAAATATATTAATACAAGTTTCTTTCTCTATAAACAACAATGACTCCAGAGTAGATGATGGGTTGAATTAATTAATTAAAGCTTTTAAAATGGGGATGCTATATATGATTGCAACATCGTCAATCAATATCAGTATCTCCGGTGATCATCTAAAATTCCCATATGGAGGATTGAGCAATAAGATGAGGACAAGTAAAAGTTGAGTGACAGACAATGCAGGCTTTGGATCCTACATATGGACAGAGATGGCACTGGCTTCCAAGGGTAGTAGGTCCAAATTACATTGTTGTGTTGGCCGTCCAAGGAATGCACAAGTTGTAATTGTAACACTAATTTTATTCCTTCAACCGCAGGCTTACTTGATACGTGCAATTTGCCAATGAGAAGTGCATGTGTCCAATAAATGGGCCTTATCATCAACGAGCATTTTGGGCTTCATGTTAGAAACCCACGGTGAGTATGTAAGTTTGGGCCCACTCTCTTCTGAACTTTAGGATGGCTTTATCAACTGAACTTGAATCTGTAGACTGAAAGAAGAGGGCGGGGTCTTGGGCTGCGCAGAACTACCAAAATGAAAAAAAGCCTTTTTTTTAGGAAGACAGGACGTCATTGCATCCTAAATCGTATTAATAATAGAACGATCCATGGAGATTGCCATGGAATCATACAAGAGCCAGTTACACAAAGTTGGATCGTATACATTGCAAGGATGTGTACCAAAAGTGGCCTCGTGGCCTTTGCTTGCCAAATAATCGGCAGCAAAATTCCTCTCCCTATAAACATGGGATACAGAAACATCCCAATCCAAATAAAAAACTTTCCGATCCGAGCAGCAATAAGACCGTGGCGATGGTCTTGGTCCAGGTGGTTCTTCATGATGGTGACGGCTGTAGATGAATCCAGCTTGAGTTCCACCTTGCGGAATCCCATTCCCACGCTCGATGGAGGCCAATCTCACCTCCCTTCAGCTTAGACATGGTGATTGTGCAGTGTCCCAGGTTTCATACAAAGGCCTCCAGGCAGTGCCCAAGGTTGTTGCGGATTAACCCCCTGCAGCAGCATTGCCTAACTCGGATCGGACCGACCCATCAGTCCGGATTTGTACCCATCCCTCACGAGGCGGTTTCCACGTAATGGGTGAGAAGATGTAATGGTTCTTTGGCATCAGTATGCACCTTTCGTCATTGATTCTTGCTTGTTCATACACACAAACCCACGAACAGATTCTGCTTATGAGGTCGGCTTCAAAGTATCTTTTTCCATCCATCACCTCTTCGTTTCTCTGCTTCCAGATCAGCCAGCAAGCAATGCCAAATCTGAACCCCCCCATTCTCTTCTCTAATATTGTCCATCATCCATTGATTGAAGTTCCTCAAATCGTGTGGCTGATGGTCAATCTTCAGGAATCGCCTTACTCCTTCTGTCTTCCTGCAATGTCTGAGAATATGTTCAGTAGTTTCGATCTCACCATCACAAGCTTTGCAGTTTGTGTCTGATGTCATGTTTCTGGTTGCTCGTTCATAGTTGGTGAGAAGCCTGTTGTGCAGAACGAGCCAGAGAAAATGTTTCACTCTGCTTGGTCCCTTCCATTTCCAGAGCTCTTTCCATCCCAGTTCAGGATCGTTCCCAGTCTCATTGGAAGCAAGGAGGTAGGCTGACTTGAACCTGAACCTGCCATCCCTTTCCAGTCCCCAAATCGTCGTGTCCTCTCCCAAATCCCGAGCTGGTGTCTCCATTCCTTCAATACAACAAAGGATATCATTAGGAAGGAGAGATTTCAGGTGTCTCCAGTCCCACTCACCTTTGTCATCAACCATTTCAGCCACAGTCATTGATTGCTCCTCCTTTGTTAACGCTCTAAGGCAGTGTTCTCCCAGGACAGTTTCATGATCGATCCAATGATGATTCCAGAAATCGGTTGTTCTGCTGTCTCTAATGCTCCACACTGTGGCTTGTTGCATCAGTGGGAATGCTTTACGAATGCCCCTCCATAAACTGGAGTGATTGATGCTCTTCATTCCCACTATCCTCCCTTCTCGTTGGTGGAAATACTTCCCCTGCATCACTCTCACCCATAGCTCAACCTTGTTGTTGAGGATCCTCCATGCCAGTTTCACCATGTAGGCAAGGTAGAGGCTGCGAGCTGATCGCAAACCAAGTCCTCCTTGCTGTTTTGGTCTACAAACCTTTTCCCAGGAAACCAGATGGACCTTCCTCTTTCCTTCCTGTGATCCCCAAACAAACCATCAAATTCTGCTATCAATCTCATCACAGATAGAAGCAGGTAACATGGTCGTTTGCATAGCATAGGTTGGGAGCGCATTTAAAACAGATAAGGCAAGAGTAACTCTCCCAGTAAGGGAGAGGGTCTTAGCCTTCCACATTGTGAGTTTCTTGTCCATCTTCTCGAGAATATACTTGTAGCTGCTCTTTGAGATTCGTCCATGGAGGACATGAACCCCCAGGTATCTTCCAAGGTCATCTGTTTCTTGAATCCCCAACTTGTGGCAGATCTCTCTTTGAACAAGCGTTTTAGTGTTTTTGGAGAAGAGAACCCTTGACTTTTCCCGGATGATCAGCTCCCCAGATGCATTGCAGAAGTCCTCAACGCAGCTCATGACAACATCAGCCTGTCTCGGATTAGCTTCTGCAACAACACGAGGTCGTCAGCGTAGAATAAGTGGGAAAGGGGCGGACCTCCTGGTGATAGGTAGAGAGGCTTCCAGTTCCAATCTGTCACAGCTTTTTCAATTCAGTGACTGAGTCTTTCAATGCAAAGGGTGAAGAGGTACGGTGACAGAGGGCATCCTTGGCGGAGTCCCCTGCTTGGAGAGAAGCATTCAGTTTCCCCGCCATTCCAGAGCACTTGCAACTTAGTAGAAGAGACGCATTGCATAACAATAGACACAAAGGGGGTTGGGAAGCCAGTCAGGATCAAGGTCTACTCAAGGAAGCTCCACGAGATACGATTATATGCTTTTGCAAGATCGATCTTCGGAAGCATCATGCCTTTCTTGCCTGATCTCCTAGCCATTGTGTGCACTGTTTCCTGAAGAATCAGAATATTGTTAAAAATGTGGCGCTTAGGAACAAAACTTGTTTGGTTCTGTTTCACTAATTTGGCCATAAATCCCTTGATCCTGTTCGCAAGACATTTTGTCACAGTCTTGTACCCCACGTTACATAGACTGATGGGTCTGAAATCAACCATGGAGTTGGGGGTATCAATCTTGAGGATAAGCATCAATATGGTCTCATTGATTGATCGAATGCGACTACTATTGAGGAAGCAGTCCTGAATAAACCTGCAAAAATCACCACCAACATTATCCCAACATTTCTGGAAGAAGAGGGCATGGAAGCCATCTTTTCCAGGAGCCTTGAGCCCATTCATATCTTTGATGACTGCTCTTATCTCATCGTTGGATGGTGGGAGGGTGATCCTATTGAGAAGACCCTGATTGATCTGGGGGAAGAGGTTAGGAATGGCGGCACAAGGCTGGTGGGAGTTAGTAGTGAATAATTTCATATAGAAATCCCTTGCCATCTCCACCAGGATTGTCGGATCAGAGATCCAGCTTCCATAATCCACTTTGAGGTAGGTAATCCGATTTCTTCTCCTTCTAGACTTGGTGCTTGTGTGGAAGAATCGAGTATTCTGATCCCCAAAAAGGAACTAGTTTGATCAAGACTTCTGTAGCCACAAGATCTCCTCCTGCCATAGAGTTTCTTCAAGCTCTTCTCTGATCTGTTGCTCCATAGCGAGCGAGCTTCTACTCTTGGATGACTCGTTGAATTTTTCAATCCTCTACAGGCGGCTAGCAAGCTGTCTTTTCCTTTTGAAAATGTTACCAAAGATTTCCTTATTCCAAGCTTGGAGCTTCTCAGAGAGTGCCTGCAAGGAAGAAGGGAAATCATGGCAGCAATTCCACAAATCTGAAAGAAAGGGGAAAGAACTCAGGGTGAGCAATCTAGGGAGCGAGAAATTGGAAGCGTCTCACCCGTTTAGTATTGTCACATTGCTCTTTGTTGCTGGTGAGGATGGGACGATGATCGGACTTGAGTTTGATCAGATGCAAGGTGGAGGAAGAAGGGAATTTCTGGATCCACTCCAGGTTACAAAGACTTCGATCCAATCGTTCCCTGATTCTGGACATTTTGGTGAACCAAGTGAACTTAGGCCCAGGGAACCCAATGTCAACAAGACTGCATTCATTGATGCAGTCATTGAAGTCCCTGACCTTGGCCTGGCAGAAGGGCGCTCCACCCATCTTCTCAGAAGGCCCTGTAATCGAGTTGAATTCGACCGTAAGCAACCAAGGAACTCTAGTTCTTCTCCCAATGTTCTTGAGATGCTGCACAAATCTTTACAATCGTGCTCATTAGGACTAGCATACACAGTTGTGATCACCCCCACCACTTGGTTGCCACTCCAGTATCTCATATGGATAAACTGTTTCTGACAATCAATGAGTTCCAGGTTGATCTGCTGGCTAATCCAAAGAACCTAGATACCCCCGCTGAATCCAGAGGCATCAGAAATTTCCCATGAATCAAAACCTAAGGTCTTGATGACATCCAAAGTGTCTTTCCCACTAATTCGTGGTTCAAGGATACATACCACATTAGGGGAATTAGCAGCTCTATACAAATCGAGTGTGGGTTTGAACTTTTGGTGCTTCGCACCACTGCAATTCCAGGAGAGGATCT
This sequence comes from Linum tenue, assembly GCA_946122785.1. NCBI lineage: Eukaryota > Viridiplantae > Streptophyta > Magnoliopsida > Malpighiales > Linaceae > Linum > Linum tenue. Next base: position 57,136,075 of record CAMGYJ010000002.1, read on the forward strand.
TTATCATTAAAACTGAGGAAGATGAATCTCCTAAAACACCCCAGGAGTTGGAATCAACATGTATCGGCAGCCATGGCCGTCGCTCCATTTTCTTTCCTGCTCTCTGTCTTAACAGAGGAGATCACATTGATGTTTTTCTGTTCTCCTGCTGGCACATTGGCTTGACCAAATGATATCCTCCTAGGGGGAATTGTGTCTTCCTGCTGGCCACCATTGGCACTTCCACAGATCACTCGTTCCTGGTTTCTTGGGGTGATCTGTTTCGTGCGGCTATCATTACCACTAGTGGATTCATCTGGGGGGTTTCTTTTGTTTGTGGTCATCCTTAGAGGTGGGCGTTGAAGAGAGATATGTCCCCTGTTTTGGTGTGCCCACAGCTCCCCCTTTCTTGACATTGTCCCCATTTCCCTGTCATAACCCGAGGGTGCCATTAGAGGGAGTCAGGGTGCCTTTGCTGGTCAATTTGGATGTGGATGCTGACTTGAGGGCTTCGGGTGACTCCTTCTGGTTCTCCTTTCTATTGTCAGTGCCCTGTTTCTGCTTCTGTTTACCATCTGCTTTATTCTTCAGTTGGCTCTCCTTGTCTTTGTCTTTGTCTTTCCCTTTCTTCACTTTCTCCTTCTGACCATCAGTCTTCTTTTGTGTCTTGGCATCTCCCTTTGGCTGAGGTTTGGAAGCAGCATCCTCACTGGGATTATCTCTTGCATTTTCAGTGATTTCGACTTCCTCCATCACCTCTTCCAGAAGGGAGCTAAAACGTGATCCTGTTGGCGCGACATCGGCTTGTTTACTGCCCTCTCCTTCCCCTTCCTTGTTCGGGTGCCTTCTCTGTGGTTGTTTCTTCCATTTAGTTCTGGTGGCTAACATCCATGGCCCGAATTCTTCGAGGATCTCCGGACGAATTTCCTGCTTTTTACTCATCTCTTCGTTTTTCTCACTTTGCTCCTCCTTCCCTGATTTGTTCTCAGGGCAATCTTCCTCAAGATGCCCAAATTTTCCGCAGGAGAAGCAGACCGTGTGTAGGCCTTCGTATTCAATTCGTCTCACATTGCGTTTAATCCTGTACTTTGAAACCAACCTTTTTTGAAGGTCGATTTCAATACAGATTCGGGCATAGTTGCCTCTGACCCCATTGGCAGTATTGAATTCGATCTTCTCGAGCCTTCCAATATTGTTCCCAATATCAGTAAAGTCTCATGGTCAAAGTAAGCAAGTTGGAGTCTTGGAAGCCTTACCCACACTGTCGTTCTGTCGATCGTGTCGAAGTTTGGGTCGAAATCGATCCTCCATGGTTCTGAGACAATGTAGTAGTCCTCCATCGTCCATGGCCCGCCGTAGAGGGCTCTGTCCTGATCTAGCTGGGAGTCGAAGGTTGCCTAGAAATAGCCATTGCCCACATCACTGATGTGGACGCCCCCTGTTCTGGCCCAGAGTCTCTAGGTTCTTCGTTGGACGAAGGCGAAAGGGAAGCTTTTCCCCAGGATTCGAAAGGTAATGGCTCTCTAGAACTTCTGGCAAATTTTGGCAACTGTTCTCTTCTCGATTCGAATAGTAGGGCATTCCGTGTCGTCATCAGCATCTTCGTTATCAGACTCATCCGACATGAGTTCATCCCCTTCTTGAATGTCGATTGGTGGGCCATTTCTGAGCATTCGGTCTTTGTAAGACGATTGGATGCATTTTGAGGATCCCTCTCCCCCTTTGAGCGGCTGAGTCTTTGCCCCTTCCTGACTCTTGATAACCACATCTTCATCGGAGCTATCTGCCTCATATGTTACAGTTACCACGGCAACATCCATCTCTCCCTGTCCACCGAAGCCAGCGTTAGAGGTCGATTTTGACTTTTTGGTGGGTTGGGCAGGCGATCCCGACGGCAAATTCGGCGGTTCCCTGCTTCTAATGGTCGTCTCATCCGTTGGAGACATTGCTCTAACGGTCAAAGGGGAAAGAAAACTAGGAGAGAGTGCAGAGGGTACTTCTCTCTAACTTTACTCTCTCTCTCTCTCTCTCTCTCTCTCTCTCTCTCTCTCTCTCTCTCTCAACCCTTCGGTTCTCTTCTAAAAAAAGCCTTCGTTGATCTAATGGCAAAAAAAAAAAGCCTTCATGTTAAAGATTGCCTGGCCATTGGTGACGGAGCCATGCAGTTTTTGGGCCTGAACTATCATTATCAAAATATTTATGAGCTATGGAAGTAGGATGGAGGTCACGGGTGAATGGAAGGCTGTCCCAACTTGTAACGGGAAATCATAAGGAAGCAGCATCTCATACCACAAGGTATAACGTGGAACATAAAAAACGGACAACAAACAACATTCTGGACCGATCGTTGGCTTCAGGACAGACCGCCATCAGTTTAGTTTGCGGAGAATTTTTTTAAGGCGGTATGGAGTTCAACTGTTGGCGAGCTCGTTCTGAATGAGAATTGGGATATAGACTATCTTCGGGCTTTCCTTCCAGAGCAGATGATAATGCATATACGCAGATAAAAGCACATTTCTATGTAAAATCGTTTTGGTGATATGGAAGAGTAAAATCGTAAGCTTTTAAACTTAAAAGCGCGGTTTTAACTACAATAGTTATAAAAATGTGATTCTGCATATAAACTTTTTGGTGACCTAAAAAGTAAAAACGTAAGTTTTTAAACTTAAACCGCGATTTTGCCTACATTATACAGCTTCATCCTGTTCCCCAGGAGCCTGGAGCGGCCACACCAAGCTGGCGGTTGTCAGCTTCTGGTGAGTTTTCGATCAAGTCAACTTACCAGCTACTTCGAGCAGGAGAGGTGGAGGGTGGCCATAACTATCCTGTGTGGACAGCCTGGAGCACACGAAAACCTTCCTCCGGTTGGTTTTGCATGGCCAGTTGCTCACGAAAGGAGAAAGACGATGTCTACACTTAGCTCAAGGAGATAACTGCCATATCTGCGACAATGGACTAGAGACTCTAATCCATGTAATACGAGATTGCCCATATGCCCACGCAGCTTGGTCGAAAGTGTTAATGGATGAACCGGATGCGGTCTTCTTTGAGAATGATATTGATAAGTGGATGTTGCACTACCTTGCAGATCAGAGCAATACAATATGTTTATCCCTTTTTGCTATCTTTTGCTGCAAACTTTGACAGAACAGGAACCTCTGGGTATTTGAGAAGAAGCTCGCAACTATCAACCAACTCGTTCACCATATCAAGAAGCTTAGAAGACAAGTGGATCTTGCCTGGTCGAGGTGGTGACAAGTGTTGGGAGAAGGTTTGGGACTCGTTCAACGACTGATCAGCTGGCAGGAACCCCTGGATGGATGGACTGTTTCAATACCAATGGATTAGTAATAGGAGCGTAGGGGGGCCGGACCGCGGATGGTGGCGTACTTAGGGGAAGTGATAAAAGATTTATTAAAGCTTTTTTGCAGTCAATTTTGGAGGAGGATCCATTACACATGCCGAGTTAGCAGGGATGGTTCATGGTCTTTGAATGGCTTGGAACAAAGGGCTAGGTAAGATTGTTTTACAAACTGATTCAATTGCATGGATTGATCTTATCCACTCGGCCCCTATACGCAACCCTCACCATATTTTTGTGTCCGAGGTGAGAAAGCTTATATAGTTGAATTGGAAGGTTCAACTTATCCACGTGTTTCGTGAGAGCAACTTTATTGCTGATTATTTGGCCTCTGTAGGCCATTCATTATCTGTTGGAGTTCATTTTTACGATTAACCGAGCCTGCTTTGAGATATTGGTTGTATTTTGATAGGATTAGAGTCCAAACGATTCGCTTAGTTAATACTTAAGGGTTAGAGCGCCCCTCTGCGCTTTGTTTCTCACAAAAAAAATTAACATAAATTTTTTATTTGAAATAAAAAAGCTGTATTATACAATATACATAGCTCGTACCCAAATAATATGTTTTGTTGGTTGATAATGATTTTTGTTTACGTGGTTGGTTTTATTAGAATAGAAAACAAGATAATGTAATGCATTAAATATGTAAGGGTAAAATAGTAACATGAAAATGATTCGTTTAAAAATAATTACATTGATAAATACCTACATTATCGAATATCTATAGTTTTCAAATGTCTATATTTAAATAAATTACTCATTTTGAAACTACATCAAGTAATAATTTTGTTCATAATAGTGCTGGTGTACAAGAGCTCAGTTTTGACAAATTTCTCACATACTAGCACTTGAGATTAGATCAGCTACTCCACTTAGGGATGACACTGGGACAAATCCAGTCATGGTCCTCCCACTACTCGAAAAATCCAACCCTATATGGTCAAACATCCAATATGGCCCGAATTAACCTTGTCTGACCCGTACGAGTCGGGTCTGGTTACAAGGTCAACCAGTTTATATTAGTTCACTTAACCCATTTAGTCCTCTTTATTTAAGTCCATATTTTTTTACAATTTTAGCATAGTCTAATTTAAATTTAAAACTAATTAAAATCTTAGCTTAGTTTAAAATGGAATTCCGATATTCGAAATCAAATGGGGACCAATTTATGAATGATTGTCTAGTTACATTCATGGAAAATCGATGAATCGATGTAATTTATAAATTAAAAGTTTTGAATCAATTTATTATTATTATTATTATTATTTATTTTTGTGAATACCGTTGATAAAATTTCTGGGTCCGCCACGGTGCAAATTATTCTTCAATCCTTGTCATAGGGTCCATTTCCTGCTAAATCAAGTAGTAGCAGCCTAAAAGTAAAGTTATATTCAATATTCTTAACCGGAAATATACGGTTTTTAAAATTAGAATTGACTTGTATTTTCTATTTTCTTTTCATTTTCAATTGATGGATTGTAGAAAAAGGAATACTCATGAAACGTGAAGGTGGAGGTAACTTTCCAAGTCAACGATGGCATTGTAAGGGAGGGATAGTTGTCACATTAAAGGAATGGACCGCAATTTTTAAGCCCCCCTTTCATTTTCATTTCTGTAATATATGAGAGGGTCTTACTTAAATAATTGTTACTGTTTCTAAGGTTAAAAAAGGTTGCTGTATTATTTTTTGAGGGGGCTAGAGATCTTGATTGAATGATAGATATGAATATAAACAGTTTCATACTTAAAATTCCACATTTCAAGCATATGAAATACTAATATTATCGACAATAAGACACTTAGTGATGCGCGATGTTATTACATGGTATATGTTTCACTATGGAACGTCTCCCAACAACTCGAGTTATTTAAATCAACTGATTTTCGACATGGCATCAGAGCCTTCTCTCACTGAGAGATCTTGTGTTCGAATCGCAACGACCCCCATTTATTAAGCACATGGTATTCAGACCTGTGCAAACTTCAAGCCCTTGTGAGTGACTTTCGTTTGAGAAAACGTGTTAGTGAGTGTTATAAGATCCATTACTGAACACTCTTCGAGTTATTGGGATCAACCATGTTCTTGATATGGTATCAGAGTTTTCTGTGACCGGAAGGTATTCTGTTAAACACATGATTTCCGAACCTGTGCAGACTTCAAGCCCCTTTATGGTGACTTTCGTTTGAGGGATGTGTCAATACATGGTATAAAATCCACTATGGAACCTCTCCTAACAACTCAAATTATTGGAATCAACTGGTTTTTTACACATGAATCCGCGTATAATCATTTAACTACAATTGACAATATGTTGAAGATTCATCATCAAACGATTTCATAATTACCATGGTGATGATTTCATATTTTGAATCGTTAGTGTCACAGAAATGCAGTGAGATTTTATGACCAACATTAGTATAAGCAGCCGGATGACGGTATCAAAACAATGGTGGGTAAAAATCAAAATTAAAAAATCCTCCCATAACTTATTGGATAGTGAACTTTCGAATTGCGAGAAAGGAGAATAGGCAGAGCTGATCAACAACATCGTCTGCAGCAGTGCAAATCTTTCGAAAATCAACTTCACACTTTAAGAAAACAAAAAAAAAAACAATTAATGACGCCGTGTTCCAGAAAACCCGTCATTTTGATTTGAAGAAATTTAGCTAGAGGGAAGGTAGCTAAAAAAAAAAGTCAGTCTTCAATTTCTCGCCATGACATATTTTCCATGCATTGAACAACGAATCCATACAACAGTCTATAGAATAGATGGTCGGTCGTCTCATTTCATTTCAAACCCCCCAGCACAGCCGTACGTTCAAAAGTCTTGACTTCTCTGACCGACGAATCACGAACAATCTCTCTCTATATATATATATATGTACATATCGATTATGATCCCATGAAAATCTTCTCCTCATAACTTCCCTCTAGCTAGCTTATCTATCTAGTAATTAATGGAGGTTTTAGCAGGAGAAGTGCTGAGCGAAGATCAAGTCTTCGAGTTCCAAGAAGCATTTTGCTTGCTCGACAAGGATGGCGACGGTAATACCTACATAACATATAAATATATATATAAAATCACCTTCTTTTTAGCTAGTGATTGATCTGAGATATGTATGTGTGCGCGCAGGTAGGATTACGATCCAAGAACTGGGAACGTCAATCCGGTCGTTGGGGCTGCATCCGTCGGAAGGAGAGCTGAAGGAGATGATGAGGCAAGTGGACGTGGAAGGGAAAGGGAGCATTGAGTTTGGGGAGTTCTTGGGATTAATGGCGACCAAGATGAAGGAGAACGAAGCCGACCAGGAACTCAGGGAAGCTTTCAGGGTGTTTGATAAAGACCAGGATGGCTTCATTTCACCAAACGAGGTAAGTAATTAAGGTAACCATCTCGATGAATATGTATAAGTTGATGGATTTTCATGGAGTTGGATCTCACTCTTTGTTTGAGGTTTTGCCTTTCTCCATAGCCTTTGGTTGTAAGTTGACTATTCTTTTTGGTCTGGTTTTGACTTATTCTGGAAGTCTTGTACCGGAAATCGGGGATGGATCCTGAGAATAGTATGCATATCTTAGTTAGTTGGCATGGGAAAACATTAAAGTATCATTGAATTAATTTTTTTGTTTAATAGGGAAAATAAAAATTCTGGTCATCGATTATAGAAACAAAAATATATAAGAATAAATTCCGGTCTTCTTTTTCAGCTCAGCATTTTTTTGTTCCCACCCTAATTAATAGGGAACAACTAGCATCCACCACATTTTTTTTTTTATAACCCAAGAACCTCAACCCCACGTTGCACTTTGTAACTGCGGGAACACCACTAGGATCTCATTATGCCTCTGGGAACACTCATCTGATGGCTTGGAGGATCGAACATGGGGAGCTGCCCCTCCCAAGTCGTCACTTTTCTCCGCACTCACACCAGTTGGGCTATGTGACCTTTGGCCCTCCACCACATTCCGAGTTGGGACTGCAACCAAATCAATAAAAGGAAATTTCAAATTGTATTTTTCCAACATATTTTCTTTTATTATTATTACGGGGGATGAATATTGTTTTTATCTGTAGTTGCAAAGCGATCTTTGTTAATTTAACTGATTCTATGAAATCTTGTGTTGCGTGAAAATGCAGCTGAGGCACGTTATGATGAACGTAGGGGAGAGAGTGACAGATGAAGAGCTTGAACAAATGGTCAAGGTAGCAGATTTGGATGGGGATGGCCGGATTAATTATGAAGAATTCGTCAAAATGATGATTGCTTCCTTCTGATAATATACATAAAGCTAAGCTATAGTGTAGAGTAATCTCATTATCATGTATTTCTATTGCACTACACAAATGAGGATCTAAATATCCGGAAATTTTAATGATCTATGTTTATGTACAAAAATCTTATTGTACAATTTTTCTATTTCAAAAATATAATAGCATTTGTATCATAATTCATAACTATGTTATTCATTAGATCACTCATATTATCGAGATAAAGATAGACGCAAAAGTCTCTAACCTCAAAATGACTGCAGCGAAGAAAAAATAAATCAAAACCCACCAACCACTATAGAGACAATGAAAGGGCTACTCGTGCTATTATATATAAGGAAAACCATATGAAGTAACACGACCTACAAAACAAAGACTCTAACTAATGAAGTAAACAGCGCAAATCACTAATCTCTAGGAAGATATATAGCACCTTCTCGAGCATTGAACTACTCTCCATTACAGACTTCATCCAAAAGTACTTGAGCATCCCAAAAGAAGGTCATCAAGGTCCAACCCTGTTTGCACACTATCACACTACATCTCACACAACCAGATGCTCCAAGAGAAATGGATCATCTATCCCCTAATAACACTTAGCCTCATAAGCAAGAACCGAATCTACGATATCCCGAATTAACCATTATCCATCCCCATGTGAAATATTGAACCAACTAATTACAATGCGGGAAGCTCACTCATGCAATGATTCCCCCTAATTAACCACTAGCCAGATTGGTGATTAATGGTTCTCTAACTTCGTTCACTCTTTGTTCATAATACAGAGAGTCCTTAACAAGGCCCTACTTTCGATTGCCTACATGGACTTTATCCTCAACTAAGACAACCGACCAAGAAACTTTGAACGAACTCCCTCTACTGGATTAATATACAATACAAAGTAATGAATCGACTCACTCTATTGGATTAATATACAATGATTCCCTGCTTCCAATCGATGCTTTCTCTATCAACCTAATCATATATTCTCTCTTCTTGGTCAAAGCGTAAATCAATAATACTTTATCAAGGAAAATTTGATTCAATATCCATGAAAATATTGGATATGAACTTGAGCTTAACAAGTCAGAGAAATCATACAATCATCAATCCAACAAAGAAGATCAAATCATGGAGAGCGCGGAAACTGACATATGCAGGCAGGCTGCAGCTCACTTCATCAGTTTTTTATGGGGTTGTTCAGTATTGGTTGCAGATCATTATCCTTCCTCATATTATTCTGAAGAAGATATAGAAGCTATGTGTTGACTTTTTATCGCAAGGGATGAGTCATGAAGAGCATAAGTTTCTTGGGAAAGATTGACAAAACCAAAGAAAGATGGTGGCTTGGGTCTTCGAGACTTGATTATTTGGAATAAAGCTTGTTCTTTGCATGCTATGGTTACTCCTTATGAACCGTGGAGCATTATGGGTGGCCTGGATGCAAGAGTATCACGGCAAAATATATGATATTTGGTCCTTCAAAGCAAACTACTGATGTGTAGAAAACATACAAGTGATAAAATAATTCTAGATATGCCTAGGATCGTATTCCATAAGGTCTTTTAATAGTAACTACTCAAACCTAACAACTTGAATTTGAGTACGCAATGCAATAGAGTAAATGAAGTGGGTTGTGGTGCCCAAAAATTTTGAGTTCCTAAGCTACTAATGCAAGAAAGAAACGAACAAAGATGTAAGCAATAAAGTAATGATTAGGTACGTAGCTCCTTATAGATAATCTTGCATACAATATCCTCAATAAGATGCATCTATGCATCATCTACTATAATGACATATCCCTTCCTCTAAGGTCACTCTCTACCTGAGCATGTGCCTCTTGCGATAGAGATTTGACTAGTTAATGTGTGCTTTGGCTTCATGCCTTCACACAATCAATGAAGAATAAGGAAGTTAGGATGAATATCCTAATTATGGACTTATGCAAACCATAATTATAACCTATAGCATCGATGATGTAAGAATCATCATTATCCTTCATTATGAATATAAGGGTAGTTAATCCTCCTAGGCACGCTATGCCTACTACAAGAGATTAGTTTCCTTGTTTGCCACAATAGTAGTATAAACAATGACTATAGTAGCATCATAGTAGATTCACATGCATAGAATAATTAAAACATCATATGAAATAAAACATCTGTGATCATACGGAAGAGATGATTAAAGCATCGCAATTACACTAAAGCATATAAAGGCATAAACATTGATGATCATAACATGAAATGATATAAGCATCTTACGAACGCTTAGAAAGTAATACACAATCATCATAGAATTGACATCCCTAAAAATATCGACTAACAACTCAAACAAGAGGGGAAAACATCACCATAGGTACATGCATAAATGATGAATGCTTCCCCTCTAAATCTCAATATGAATTATCCTCCTTTATGGATGGCTACTTGTCCCTAGTGGGCCAGAGTGCTGGGTAAAAGGTGTCTACAACTGTAGGGTTGTGCCTCTATTTATACTAGTTACACAAGGGGTTTTCTAGTCTTTTTCCTCATAAATTCGACCAAAGTCGTCCTTATAACTCAAATTCCTTCGACTTGTGGACGAATTTACTTGCAAAGGAAGCTTCTTGGAACGCTAGAGCAAAGCGGCGGTCAATGGTTGGTTGGACCCGCTGCTCTTGTTTCTTCTTCAAAACGACCCATTTTTTGTGGGAAACTTCCTCTTTGGATCATGTGCATGTTCCTACAATTTTTGCTCATATGGACTTCTTTTGACATGTTTGCTCTTCAAAATACTATCATTTGTTCCATATCTTGAGCTTCCAATGCAGAATTCATCTATGTTTAGGCCCATGAGTTTGTTTCTTTAACCTCCTTCTGATCCATTAGGTTCCTTGATGATTCAAATTCGTCTTGAGTTGTTTATACCTTTGAAAAGTACAAAACAACATCATAAATTCATCAAATAGGTCTATCCAAATAGTTATAAATTCTATATAAAATATATTCAACGCCACTAAAGATGCATTAATAGAATGGGGTAATCTATCAAATATTCGGCGAAACACTATATATGAAGTGTCATCAGAACTACCCCACACTTAAAATTTGATTGTCCCCAAGCAAACACTGCTACAATCACACAATGAAAGCTAAGAAGCATCACTCAATTTGAGCACATTCTAAGACGACATTTCAATCAACGAGGATTATACTAAAGTTCATTCTCTCCATGTAACCACTTCACTCAACGATTAATGCTCTCCATTCGACACCCCTCTATAGCATTGACCCTCCACACATATCAAGGAAAAGAGTTAAACAATCCCCTATGCGTCAGTAGTATCACAAAAACTACTCTTGCTCGGTCGCCGGTAATAAAAAACAAAATCTATTTGTACTAAATAGGACGATTCGGCAAGCAAAATCATAAAGAGAGAGACTCCCATTGTCAAAAAGGATGTGATGTGCTTAAGTTAAAATAAATTTTGTGAAAAGTTTACCCATACATTTTTACACTCTCGTTCTTAGTTGATTACTTATGATTGATGTGAGTAAGCCTTAATGTCCTTATGAGACATGCATCTCAGTGATGTGGTTGCATGTTTTTATTAATTGTTGCACTTAAGTTGTTAGGTACTTGCTATCGAGAATGAAGAAATGATTAAAGCGGCGCGATTACACTAAAGCATCTAAAGGCATAAGCATCAATGATCATAACATAAAGCGATATAAGCATCTTATTAACGCTTAGAAATAAATACACAATCATCATAGAATTGACATATGTTGTTATCGTTGCAAGGATAATGGTGTAGCTGCAAATTCTCCATCAAAGACAACAAGTACCAAACTTTTAAGTTCATTACAATCTGTAATTTTGCAGATTCATTGTGTTAAAAAATGCTAAGTTCCGTAGCCTATTCATTCATTCATTCATTCATTCATTCATTCATTCATAAGGTGGTGCTTGAGGGACCAAATTTCATTATAGTAGCAGCTCCTTTAGTCCCATAGACTATGATTCTAATGATTATTGAGCAGAAAACATTTAGCACAAGCATGCAAACTAGTTCATAGAGTTGTGAAAAAGGAAAAAAAAACCGATGCAGCTCATGACTCATTCATATAAGAACTTTAATATTAATCATAGGAGTCTACATAAGCTTGAATCAAAGCAATTTAAAGGGGGCAAATCATAAGCTTGAAACAATAAGCTTCCTCTACTCTGTCCCAAAACAAAACATGCAGCAGCCAAATTCAAAAAAGTAAATTTCCAACCCATCCCATACAAAAATAGAGTTAGGGAAAGAGAAATATGATGCACATACTTACTATGGGTTAGTGGAAATAGAGCTGCACAATCTGGTAGAGCACCCTGAGATTGAAGCCTGCAAAGAGCATTGAGCTTGTCGAACTTGAGATTGCAGCGTGCAGAGAGAACTACCAGCAACATGACCTGAAACAGAGAAACCAAAAGAAAAAAGAGTATGACAAGGAATAACAGAACTAGTGAGACACAATCACATAGCACTACGACACAACATGGCCTGCAATCAACTAGCCAAGTTTGCTAAGCTACAAGCTTGCTCGGCGAATTGCAGCAACAACTTTGAAAAAATTATAGTAGCAAACATCAAACATTTGCAAGCAATCAACTCAGTTCCTTCAAATTGAACGCAAAAACAGAATATATATACAAATTGCCAAGCTTCCTAACAATACTGATCCCTACAGCTTACCAAATGAACATGGTAGCCAAAAAAGACCATGCAAAATCAGAGGAGTCCATAGAGATAGCTCAACATTTAACCGTTCAGTAACCAGAAAGCTAAAATATGGTCATTCAAAAGGATCAGTAACCAATAACCCTTACATGATTATATAGCAGTCACCCATCAAAATTAATCTCTTTCGAGAAAAACATCATTACCCAATGACAACAAGCACATCAAACCCCTAATTTGGAGCTTAAAGATCCTGATAGATCTCGAATGTGATATCCTGATCCAAAACAAACAGCATGTAACCAATTAAAGAGAACTCAAACCAAAGAAACAATTAGGTCAAGCCAAGCACGAAGCAGTTTAGGGGAGAAAAATATTACCACAATCAGAGTCCTGGAGGGTAGCAAGCACACCATTTGAACTCCATAGGCGGCGAATCTGACTAGGTCTCACTGATCGAAGCATAACATGGGGTGAGAGTATCAGAAAAAATCCCAAAATACACATGTTTTTAAAAAAATCACCAAAATATACACGTTTTATGAAAAATTCCCAATCTACACATGTTTGGGTATCACCGTGGCAGTCAACCGCGGTGAAGCCTTCACCGCATTTGTCGGCTGCGGTGAAGGCCTGACCTAAGGCTGAAACTTCAAACTAATGTAACTTTGCGCGCGGTTATCCGATTGTAGCGAAAGTTTTTTTGATTCCGCATAACTTTTCAAGAACTACAATTTTACTTTGGAAGGTGATAACTATGTGCTCCTCAATCCAAAAGTCATAAAAATTTTTTTTATTGCGCATAACTTTTTAAGAACTACAATTTTACTAGGAAAGAATTTTCAAAACAAGAAATATTTTTTTGTATACAGAATTTTGGGAATAACTTTGCCTTTACTTTTCACAAATCCACATACATTCCAAAATTATAGTTATGACCAAAGTTGTAGTCCTTAAAAGGTTATGCAAAATCAAAAGAAAGTTTCATGACATTCGGATTGTGGAGCATACTTTTATGGTCTTCCAAAGTTTGTCGAAATAAAAAAATTGCTCGTTCGGGGTAGCAAACGACATTTTTTTGGATGAAGGCTGATGGCTGATTAAAAGATCTTAAGAAGTTATGCAGAATCAAAATAAAAATTCACTACAATCGGATAACCGAGTGCAAAGTTACGTTAGTTTGAAGTTTCAGCCTTAGGTCGGGACTTCACCGCCGCCGACAACTGCCGTGATGCATTCACCACTTTAGTTTGCAGTCGTGAATGCATTCACCACGGTTGGCGGCCGTGGTGATGCTCAAATTATGTGTAGATTGGGAATTTTTCATAAAAAGTGTGTATTTTGGGAATTTTTTAAAAAAACGTGTGTATTCTGGGGAAAATCCAGGAGTATCACGGTTGGGAAATGCGGAGCTCCAATTTGTAGAACCTGAAACACGAGAAAAACGAACCAATGTGGAAAACTAAATCAACTCCAATTTTCAGTTTGATGCCGATGTGTCTGCAAAGAACTTCTTCGCTGGAAAAGAATCCAGGTCTTCAACTGCCATTGAATTGGGATTTCTCTTCTCTGTATTTGGGTTCTGGTTTTGATAAAAAGTGTTTGTCTTGACCTTAACCCCAAGTTTTGAATCCATTAGAAAATCAAAAAATAAATGTTCAGAAATGTCTACGGATGAGCAATTTGAAACCCAAACTGGAAAGTGGAAACCCCTAATTTTAGTTTCAAAACCTAGCAAAGATGAAGAGGCAAGGAGTAGTGAACCCGGAGGAGATGCCAGTAACGGTAGACACACCAAGGCATTGAATCCACGAGAGAGAAGGAAGTCCGAATCGATGATGAACCACGAAAGTAAAGGTGCTAGTGGAGGCGGAAGGCAGAGGCTGGAGTAACAGGGGGAGAGGGAGGGAAAGCAGTTCTTGGGAGAATTTTTTAGTCGATGAGCGGATATGTTTTGTGGGAAGAAAGAGAATTTGGGGGGGGGGGGGGAACCTACTTCAGCTAAAAACAATGAAAAAAACTCAGAAGGCCCGCTACTCATTTTTTTCCTTCCCCCCATAATGAATTTTCCTTCAACAGCTTGTAAAACGGAATTTCTAGCTCTTCCCTCTATTATTTCAGGTTACCGACAAAATTTTTAATTTTGTAATTCTAGTTTCGCACCAACGATAAAAAGAACTTATGTCGTTGATATTTGTCGTTAATAGGCCTTTTCTTGTAGTGTTTTTTTCTTTTTGGTTCCTTGATTTTAATCATTAAATGTGGAGTTGTAGCAATCCCCATGGAACGATAATCTTACTTACTTTTATAACTCGATCGATAAGTTGCATATACATTTTATCGTATTAGTGTCACTTTGATATGTACCCTTCACTTGCTGCAGACAGCAGACTTCATATCAATGAGTACAAACTACCGAGCATGGTCGATCCTTCCATCCATCCTCGACTTCATCTTATTTGGTAGTGGGAAAGTAACTATCCATTATATTTCTTTGCTCTGAAACCTCAAAATGCTTCCATCATTTTTATAGGATGGAAGCAGAGGTCAAGAATGGAATGGCTAAAAGAAGGACAAAAAAACACAAAGACGTTCCATGCAAAAGCAACAGAAAGGAGGAAGAAAAACACAATAAAGAAGCTCAAAGATTATCAAGGAAAGATGACCTGGGCCAAAAGGAGATAAAAATGCTTTGTAAATTACTATTCTGATTTGTTCGAAAGTAAAATTGAGGAAGTGAACTGGCGAGTGGTGGAAGCAATTGACACTAAAGTTACTATGGAAATGAATCAAATGCTCCTCGGGCCTTTCTTAGGGGAAGAAATACAGAGTGCCCTCTTTCATATGAGAGCAACTAAAGCTCCTGGCAATGATGGTTTTCCTGCTCTTTTCTTTTAGAAAAAAAGGAACACCCTTGCTCCAAGAGGTTACCAGGGAACTCACCAACTTTCACCATCATGGTACTTTACCGGCAAAGCTTAACAAAACGATTATTACCCTTGTCCCTAAGGTAAAGAATCCAATCTCGCCCAAAGCTCCCCCTTCTCCTTCAGCTCACTTCCCCTTTATACCCAGATCGACGCCAGTTCACTGTCCCAGTTCACCGCTGTGAACATTCGTCCTGAACTGTGAAGTCGAGCAGATTCGCACCGTTTCACTCAGTCACTTCACGGTCTAAGGCTGGAGTTCACGGTCGCGTGACCGTGAACTGACTGGACTCCAGTGAGACGCGCAACTGTTCTCAAACCTTTGCGCTTCACGGTCTCGGGGCAATTGTCACGGTCGCCTTTTCTTCACTTTTTGGCGCGTTTCGACTCCAATCGCCCAAAACTCGTCCTATACCCTTCTACACGTGTTAGCACCTGAAATATAACAAAACAAACACAACCTAGCGTAAAATATGTCGAGGAGCGATGAAATGCAAAGTCAAACTATCAAGAAATGAGGGATAAAATGTGTACAATTAGACCTGAATCACACCCCCACACTTGAACGTTTGCTTGTCCCTAAGCAAATCAATCTCAAACAAGGTAATTTTTTAATCTAACAAAATAACTTGGGGACAGATTAAAGGGCACAAAACGGGCGAATCTCAATGGCTATTGGGCATCAACACATGAAATATTACCAAAGAGGAACAAGATGCTCTATTGGCTATCCCACTGTCCTCAAATATAGAAATAGGGCTTAATTGCAAGTTTGGTCACTCGAATTGCTTCAAAATTTCATGTTTGCCACTCAAATTAATTTATTCCATTTATAGTCAATTAAATTAGGTTAACAGTCCAAGTTTGGTCACTGGCCATTAGTCTCCGTTAACTTTTGCTGATGTGGTGGCGCAACTCTTATAGTTGACCGTTAAATGCATGACGTGGCAATTAAAAAATTAAAATTTCCACCTCAACTATTATAAAATAATAAAAACCATTTCTAATCTAACCTCGGCTGGGAATTCCTTCTCAATCAACTGAGGGCTCCTATCCCATGAACCGATATCAACTTAAGGCTTCGTTGGGTCCTCTTCCGATTACCCTCTTCTCCCTTCTTCTCCTCGTCTTGATCTCCAACGTTCCCGGCGCCTCCGCTCGGCGGCTCTCATCCGCCGTACAACAAACACCACTGCTGGATTTGTTGCCAGTATGATGACACCGGCAGGAAACCAGCTCGGCCCAGGCTACGGAAGTGATATGTCCATGTTTCCAAAGATATATTGCAGGAGCGATATATCGGCCCAGGCTTCCTCTACCATTACCATGACACGATTAACCCTTTCTCCGCAGTTTTGGACTTAAACCTCTAAGAAAGCTTGGCCTCTTCGGATTCCCTCACTACCCACTTGCCGGAACGTGTCGAAGTAGGTCTGGCAGTCCTCGGCCGAAGCAATTTCGCTTTCGTCATAGCCGTCGTAGATGGGGCGGAGATGGATGTCGCTCCCGGCGGTGCGGGTGAGGGTGGCGGTGTTGGCGGTGAATCAGGTCGGGGCGATGGTGACCCAGATTCGTTTGGGGATTAAGCGCTTCGAGAATTGGAGGACTGGGCTGATGTGGAATTTTTAATTTTTTTAATTTTTTAATTGCCACGTCATACATTTAACGGTCAACTATAAGAGTTGACCGCCACATCAGCAAAAGTTAACGGAGACTAACGGCCAGTGATCAAACTTGGACTGTTAACCTAATTTAAGTGACTATAAATGGAATAAATTAATTTGAGTGGCAAACGTGAAATTTTATAGCAATTCGAGTGACCAAACTTGCAATTAAGCCATAGAAATAGACAATCTTTGTTAGACTGAAACAAAAAGGGCAATTACACATTGAAGTCAGCGTATCTGTTGGAGTTAAAAAGGCAAGAAGAAGTTGATGATGGGGTTCCGGGAGCGCTGCAAATGAAGTTTTCTGCTGGAAAAAACTATGGAAAATGAACATTCCTTGGAAACTTAAAAGTTTTCTTGTGGAAAATCATTCACAACATACTACCTGTTGGAGTCAAGATTAGTAAGAAAGTGAAAAACATTGGGGATGAATGTCAAAATTATGGGATGATTGAAACTACTAAGCACTTCCTTGTGGAATGTAGCTGGGTATCAAGGATATGGAGCAAATCCCCAATTGCTAATATGTTTTTTCAGGCAGAAGACAAATCCTTTAACGCTTGGCTTCATGGGGTTCTAAACAATGCAACTGAAGAAGAGCTCGGAAAATTCACTGCCCTCTTGTGGTACTTTTGGAAGGAAAGGAACAATTTTCTGTTTAATAACAAGTTCTCGCAAGAATGGGAGGTGTTTCCCAAAGCTGGAAGGTATATTGAGGATTTTCTTGAAGTTCAGGGGAAGGAGGAGCAAATGAAGCTGCACATATACTTGCTCACTTCAATCACCAGTCTTATGTTGAAAAATAATGGACAAAAACTGTACCCCAAATGTGATTGCTGATATTGTAGCCCGTGCGGCAAATTTCAGTTGATTCTTCAATGAAACTCTTTTAGTGATTCCTAAAAAAAAAAGAGAAGGATTGAATAGTATAGCACAATGAGCAAATGACTATCTAAAATGCCATTGCTAAATGATGATTACATTCGATATTATTCTAACTTATAATTAGGGAGTGAGGGGTTAACATTCCTGCCGAAAGGTAAGGTTAGTGGCGCTAAAGTACTTGATATGGTACAACATATATATATATATATATTCATTTTCAAAAACCATTATTACCTCTATATCATGCCTTGATAACTACATGCATGATTGAGTAAGAAAAAGTTATAGTAGTAGTTAAATGTAAAATCCGTAGAAAGAAAATAGTTAAATGTAAGTATGTAACCATAACCATCACCATTAGTTACCACTTCAATGTGAATTAATGATGGTTGAGTCATCTTTTCTCGATACAATATTGCTCCAGTGCTTTTGGCCTCGTTTTGGGTTCATATAGGGAAACCTCTCCATGATTGATCACGGTGAGGAAAAAAATCTATGGCCTTAGAATTATGATGTACACCAACTCACTCACATGGCAGAGTGATCATCTCTCAACAAGTTAAAGGTGTGTGAAATCAATAGAGGAAGAGCGCATCATATATTAATTAAAAAAAAAGCTAATGCTATTAGATCATTCAACAACAACAAAAGAAAAACTCAAATGAGCTTGCCTCAATCCAATGCAACTAGCTAGCATACCTTCAATTTTAGTTCGAAAGGTTGAATATATGATAAACGAACCTCACAATCTTCGCAGACCAGTAGGACAAAAATCGCTGAGAAAAGTTTCGGAGAGTTTGTCCTACTGGTCTGCGATGAGTAATCGGATCAAATCTTCGCAGACCAGTAGGACAAATGTGTCCATTAATTTGTAAAGTTGGTCATGTCACACCTCAGTTGCGGATCGATGAGTAATCGGATCAAATCAGATTATGCGAGGACACGTCCGACCCAGAACCGGTCGGGCTCTACAGTCCTGATGCCCATCTTCCGGCCCGGACTTATGATCAACTCCCTAACACTCTCATCCGTCTAACCCTAAAATATATCATAGACATTTGTGGATCTCAAAATTTGGCCAACAAAGATAGTAATTAGAAGTAAGAGTGGGTGGGAATATAGGAGCACAAAGAAACAACCCAGAAAAGCCATACACAAAGTTTTCCCCAGCATGGGTTCCCCCCCAACTTTTGTATGATTAGGTTGTGTATGAAAAGTTCCACACCATGTTCATATATCCTGTTATGTTTTGTTCCTGACGAACCTTCAATGCAAGCCCCTATGATTAAGTGATTAAAAACTGAAGGGTTTAGAAGATTGAGTGAAAATAAAAAGAAAATAAAAATGGATAGAAAAGGCCTAATCAAAGCCAACTTTAAATTATGAGATGGGGCTCACTTACTTTTACAGACCTAATGTTCCAAATGTCACCTAATTCATGGCAACCCCTTTAATTATTGCTTTTCAATGTGTTTTGTTGTTGGGACCAATCGAAACACAGCTAAGAAGACTCGTTAGTTAGCACATATAGTCGGTTTATTTATTCTCAATTTTTCTTTTTTCCTTTTTGATGATAATCATTTTTTTCTTATTCGTCGCACTCATTGTTTTATTGTATAATAATTAATAATAATAATATATAACGTTAACGTCACTAATATGAAGGGTATTTAATTATGGCTTAGATTTAAACTAAGATTCCTGTACACTCTTAAGAGGGAAGAGTATCATGTAACATGACAAAAATCCACTAAGAAAGAAATTGGATAGTTGATCACCAATGAAAATTGGTCACATGATACAAGATATGCTTCGTTGTCAATGGGAGATTGGAGAGGAATAAGAAAAGAAGAAAGCCCTCTCTCTAGAAGTTCCAGCTCATGTTATTAAGGGGGTTTCCTTATCGTTATTTGATTGAGCATTTGGTAGTGATGGTATTGTTAAAAAAAAAATAGTAGTGATTTTGTAGTAGTTCTATTTTTTATCTTATTTCTTTTTAAACCTATTTCTTAATCAACGTTTTTAGTAGCTTTTCTAAGTTTAACTTACAATCTATGCGATAGCAATAAAAATAATTAGAAAATATAATTAAGAGGATAAAAGTGTGCCTATATTTAAGAGGATAATTATCTTGTAGAATTCATTTTCGAATGAAATCTTGTGTTTAATTGGTATGTGATCAGATCCAAATATTTAGAAATAAAATAAATTATCGCGTAGAATTCATTGTCAAATGAATTTATGTGTTTGGTATGGCATATGCAAAAGTAATTTAGTTAATAAAAGAGGATAATTATATAATTATGTTATAATTAGCAAATACTTGTGGAATTCATTTGGAAATACCATCTCAATTCCCTGGAATTGCTATAATTAGTTCCAATTTCATAGAATTAAAAATTTAGAATTGAAAATAAATTATTTTAAATACCAAACACAAAAATGTTTCATTTTAAAATGAATTTCTCAAAACTTATGAAATTAATTTATACCAAACGGTATGACAATGTGTTATAAAATTAGTTTAATCCCATTATTGTAAAAAACATTATTATATTAGACTGTAAAAATTTGCAAAATATTACTTAATCGTCTGCACATAATTAGCTCCCTTATAATTTTTGTATATGGGATAGCTCCCTTATAATTTAAGAATGAGGTGAAAACAATTTCTATTAACTTACATATTAGTTTTTAACATAATCCAAAGTAATTTGGTAGCCCTCTCACTAGTTTCTCTAATCAACGTTTTTTTTTTCTATGAGTGATCAAACATGTTAAATTATCTGGCAAATCTCATTTACCTGCATCATAAATATTTAACAGGTGCACAAGAATCAAAATTTTAGAATTAAGCATAGAAAAGATCATAAGAGCGACAGTCATACGTCTATATTAAGAACTCAACTCCATAAATACAACACATAATACATATCCACCCAACTACAAGTTTAGCTCAAAATAGTGATAAAAAAGCACATAAAACGGTAATTCTGGAGCTCCCCGACAGCTCGCTCAGTCTTTGACATTTCCACCGTAGGACTTTGGGATATCGAGATTGAAGTTTCAAGAGGAACTTGGACAGAGTTTGAAGGATGAAAATATGTGATAAAACTAGCTTTAGGATATCGAGCTATGAATTTTACTTGGAAGCAATCGTCGAGTATGATTATATAACGTAACATATATAGGATCAAAACTAACCAATATATAATCCTAAGTTACAGACCATCGACGCTAAACCCTAACCTAAACCCCAAATTGTAAACTCTAAATCACTAAATTTTAAATTCTTCAAATTCATGCGTTTTATTGTCCATCATATATATCACAAATGATTAATATCATTGTTTTGACATGAAACCCTTGATTAGTATGACGATTATGAGGCGGGTGTATAAAACAAACATCTAAATAAAGTGAGTGCACCGAACACAAAAGTATAATTATAAATGTTTAGGATACAAAAGTATTGGTGAAAATGTGTGCATTTTTTGGTGTTTTCAGTAGCCAACCTTCTTATAGCATACATCGATGGTAAGCCATACATGTACATTCACATGCAATAGTCACAAACAAGCTTCTTCCTTGGTTCTTGAAATTTGAAGAATCAACACTAAGGGAGTCTTTTTTTACAATATATTTTGTCACTCACGTTGAACCATTCATGCGAACACCTTGTTGGCTGATGGTGTGGGATTAAAAGGCATAATCCGTGATTGAGAATCATTGAGCTTAGAATTGACTCCTAAAAACCAAACTATATATGTTTTCCTTCTTAGATAATTATTCCGAAGAGTTGAACAAACTCACACAACGGCGATCGGAATCAAAACCCAGATGGAATGGGAACTATTGATTTTATAACAAAAAGTCTTCTTCTTGAATCAAGTGGATGGTGCATTTAAGGAGCCTTGAATTCAACTAGACATATTGAAATCGTCTTCGCGAGAAAACTATTGAAGATTTTAACCAATTCTACATAATAGAAATATACCTGAAAGAATTAAGAGAGATATGATTCACATACAAAGGGAATAGAAAGGAATTGAGATGCTATGAATGAGAAACTCAATTCAATCGATTGGAAAAATGATAATTCATACATAGTCTGAAGATGTCTTGATTTCTACAACCCCTATTGCAATATATCTTCTGATAGTATATTTACAAAATTACTACCCACAATAAAGAGATTGAGCATGACAAAATAAAAGATCCACGAAATTTAAAACCCACGCAGCAGCAGCATGACGGTACACCTTAATAATTTCTGCAATGAATACCACCGCACAAATTGCATTTTATGTAGTCTTTCTGAGTTGGTTTGCTTGTGGGATTTTGATGAGGGATTTTGCCTCAAAATCCCATATGTGTTGGATTATGGTCCAAATCCATGTTTGTTGATAAAAATGAAGTTGACCTAAATCTGTGGAGCCCACAAATGTGGGATTTTCTTTTAGCCTAAATTCGTTGACCACACGGATTATAAAATCCTACCTCATGAGGTAAGATTTTGAGAAGTGCCAAAATTCATGGATCCCAGTAACTATGAATGACCAAAGTATCCTTAACAAAAAAAAAAATACTTTATGATGATAGGAAGAAGGATAAGAAGGTAAACTCATCATTTAACCCATAAATCCAAGATAGTAAAGTCTATTTTGAAATTCAACAAGCAAACATGCAATTTTTAAAATCCAACACAAATCCAACATAATCCTTCAATCCCAAAATCCAAAATTTTACCAAAATACTTACGACTTCTTAATTTCGTGGTGAAGCCTTCCTAGGGCATATATCAAAAACTAATTTCTTATTAGAGAGGGGCTGGTCCCCCTCCTGTCCCATATAACCCTCTTTGAGTCTTGTCTTTAGTATCTGCAGGCTACTTGTGCGTGCCTGTATTTTTCCATCCTCTTTTTGGTGCACACTTGATGCTCACCTTCCCATAAAACAAGAGCACCCACATACAACAAGAGAAGAGCAAAACACAAAGAAGAAAAGGCAGCCATATTGAAAGGCTCATCCATCCATCCGAACCAACCAACCAACTATAGCTTTTCAATTAATTAATGAGCAATTATACTATATTATAAAGAATTGGTGCTTTAATGTATAATTTGAAGTTGTATCATATATTAAATGTATATATAAGTATATGTTGTACTATAAACGAATTTGTACCCTTATGTTATGTTGCAATTTTACAACTTACAGTTGTACCATCTCATAAAGATATACAAGTTCAAGTTGTAACATAAAAGAATTTGTACAAAAAAGTAAAGGTATAATCTATATTTGTGCCATAACATTAAAAGTACAAGCTCAAATTGTAAAAAAAAACCTAAAATACCAATACTTTATAGCATTGTAAAATTTCTTTTAATTAATTGGTTAGAAAGTCCTTTTCTTTTCCGCGTAGAGGACAACATACAGTCTTTTTATTTGTAGCCAAATAATAACAATTTAAAATTTAATAATAAAAATAAAAATAAAATAAAATAAAAAAGAAGAAAATGGGTTGCTAGCATGCCATAAACAACAAATCCCTTCTGCATGTGATATGGCGTGGGCGTGACAATATTCAATACGCCCACCCTCCTTTATTTTTTTGGCTTTAGTTGGGACCACTTTCTTGTCCATTTTTGCCCCTTACTTATTTACCTTTAATTAATAATTACATCTTAGTTTACTGCACACCATTGGAACGAATTTGGGTGCGTAATTTGTTTCTAAATCAAACATATATGTCACGTTAAACTCAAAATCAAACATAAAAGTAAATCTCTCATTTTCTAATATCTTCATCCAAACTATTTTTTGAAATACACCCTAAAGTAAGAAAATGAAATGAAGAAAGGATGACAAAGTAACAACACATAACCCTTTGTTAGCCAACAATTAATAGAGATTTCAATTTGGAAATTAAATTTTGGAGTTCCCAATCGACCAAGCAATTAAATAAAAAGAAAAGCAGGCCCAACGTACCCAACTGCGTATTTATTCCAGTGGACTCTTTCATTCTTGTCTTATGTGGCATCCTTGTCCTATAAGACAACATGATGAGGTTTCTCATAAATAAGAAAAACCCAGAAAGAAAATGAAATGGAAAAATCAGAGAAAAAGAATGGGAAGAAGAAAACCCAAAAGCCAAAAAAAAAAAAAAAAAAAAAACTTATACAAGTCGTCCTTCTCTTCTCTTGTCTATATAGTCCTCTATTCCCCATATCCTCTCCAATACATTCTTTCTTCCCATTTATCTGTCAAAAACCAGAGCCAAGAAGATGGAAGGAAGGGCTAAGAAAAGAAAAGGGTTAACTCTTTCCCTCCTCTCCTTCAATTGTTTTGTTTTGTGTATAATCTTGATGCACCAGTGGCAGTTGAAGCTGCCAGCATGATCTGGGTTCTCCTTTAAATAAAAAAAAGAGGTTTCTTTCTTATCTGTGTGGAGGAGAGGAGATCAAGCAAAGGAGAGACTAGATCATATGGCAGCTTCACCTGTTAATGGTGGTCATGCCACTCAACAAAAAACAACAGCATGCTACTCATCATCCAATCCAAATCTTCCATGCAGAGTAAAACTTCTGCTTAATTATAGCTTCTCTTTCCCTCCTCCTTTCCTCTTCATCTTTCTCACTCATGAAATAGGTATATATGCTTTTCCTCTATCTCTCTCTCTCTTCTTTTTCATTCCTTGTTCTCTATGCTGAATGATAATTTTTTTTTTGGTGATAATTAATCAGATATTGATAAATGGGTTGCTTTGGGTTTGTAAATTGTAAGTAATTAATCAACCTCCTCACATGAATCTGTCTGCAATATTATATGATAATCTTGTGTATATATAGAAGCGCATCTGTTTGTTTTATGGTCCTGCTTTATTCTGCTTGACAACAAGTCTGGTTCATGTCAAGTTCATCTTCATATTTTTGTCATTTTGATTATTTTTCTCTCTTCTTTTTGAAAGTGGGGTTTTTGTTTTGGACATTTTATTATCGTCAGTTTGCAATAATATCATGGTAATCTCTCCTCATCCAGATCTGCCTATTCTCTCTCTCCTTTTGGCCTTACTAATTAACCTCTCCAGTAGTAAAAAAAAAAAAAAAAAACTTTTGAGCTTGTTCCATCTTTCCACAACCAAATCCCAAGAAAGATTGGTGGGATTAGGGCTTGTCATGACACCCTAATTCATGTTGTTTTCTTATGTTTCTCTGTGTTCAAGATTGATGTTTAACTAATTTAATTGACAAATTGAGATTGGCTTATATCCTTTCCCCATTCTTATCCAAGTATAGTGTTGGAGGAGCCACCTTTGATAGCCACGGAGCTAGCTTATAGTGTTCATGTAAGATTACATGTAGATTTTGTAATAAATTTAAAAAATATCATAATTAGTTAAGATTTATTCTTTCTCATCAGGTCAAACTCTTTCCGCGTAAACTTTGAAATCCTCTCATTTAGATTTATGATTCCGCCACACTGTCCCAGTAGCCGCGAATGTTGTTGGAGAGAAACTCACCAAATTTTCATTTGGGGTAAACGGACATTATGTTTTTAATGACATTCGAGAGAGATGATAATGGTACATATATATATATATATATATATATATATATATATATATATATATATATATATATATATATATATGCCATGAAAGACTTTGGACTGATGAATTTATAATGATAAGATCTGTTTAGGTAGCTAGGTAAGGTAATAAACCAGCTTTTGCTTCCTCATCTCATCTTCATCCCATTTACGGAAATCACAGATTCACAGTGGTATAGCTTCTCAACAAATTTTGGGGACCATTTTTTAATTAAAGCAACCTGACTCTTGAACCATTGTTCTTTTGTTACCAATTATATATTAACATAATGTAGACTGTTTGATTGAGTGATATATTGGTAATGAAACCTTTGTTTTAAATATGCCTTAGAGATAGTAATGTAATTTTTTTTAACCAGTTATCGATTAACATGATATATTATTTATGGGTGACAGAAGCGTCTCGAGCCACCCGGCCGTAGCTACCTACATACCTGATCTCTACTCTACATATATGGTTCATTTGCAGGGGCTACTTGTGCTTTAGGAATGGCAATGGGGCTGCAGGTCTAGGGCGGTTATCTCGATACTCATATTTGTCTCGTGGCAGGTCGAGTACAGGTCGGATAATTTATCACGGAGCGCGGATCGGGATAGATCGACCCAATGAGTATCTAATTTATGTGAAAAATATTAGAAATATTCGTTATTTTCATTAAAAGACCAAGAAAGAAACCATAATATGATGAAATGTTAGTTAAATTATTAGAAAAATTAAGGTTTTCACTTATTTGCAAGTTTATTATAGCTAAAATATGAGGTAATAAGAGGAAAATCCTAAATATTTCGACTGAGATTACATGTAATTTAGTCAAGAACGTGTCAAGAATGGGGCAGGTCAGGTCGATGAGAGCTACTCATGTCCGTCCCGCCCCGCCCCGCCTACGGAACAGGTCGGATCCACTCCAAAACAAGCCAAACAGGTCGGATAAAATGGGTAAGGTCAAAATTGTCATCCTACTTATGCTGGCTACTTAAGTTACAGCTTTTTTTCTAATTATATATAGCTAGAAATTAATTATGTCAGGTTAATATAGATGCTGAATTCCTTATGAATTTCGAGGCAGGACATCAGGTTCTGGCGCTAGTGAACATGTTTGTATACAATTGTGGCAAAGCCATGTTAATGTTTAACACACTAGGCCAACCAACACCAACGTGGTCCTGTGCCACTTATATCTTTGCTCTGCCTATCACTGGTCATTTCCAGTCTCCCCCCTTTGTTTCTCTTTTTGGGTCCATTTTTGTTCTCACCAAAAGTTGTAGTAGATAGCTAGGCTGCTTCCGGCAACAATTATGATTAAAATGTTTTGGAAAATAAGCTTAATTGATGCTCTCTTTTATATCATAAATGGGCACAAATAAAATAATTACCACAACTATAGGCTAGGGCTTGTAAGTGTAACCCCTACAAACTAGTCATGTTACGCGAGCCAATAATAACGAATGTCTAGTTCTTTTGGATCCGAGAAAAAGAAATATATTATGATCTTAATGATAAGATTATGCGAGTCAAATAGTTGATCGATGAACAATTACTCTCTTTTTAAGTGTCGGTAACTCGCAACTGCCACAATCTTTATTGTTGGTTTATAGAGGTCGAACCTACTTGAATATGAATAACCCCTTTTGGTACTTTACGCGCATTCTTACAAGAACTAATAAGTCCATTACTGCGTGAACCCATTTTTGGTAAACTCCATTGATATATAGCACAGGAATGAAACAGCCAGCTAGTACGCAAGTCTCTTACTTTTGCCAATTTTGTATCTTCTGTAGAAATATAAAACTTCGTGATCAAGGGCGTGCATGAATGTTGTAATAATTACTGAAGGATCGATGTCCTCGATCAGTTTCAGTTCCCAGGATATATATACCACAAGCTCATGTTGAAGTGACGACACTTAGTTTGTTTAGGTAGCTTTTGGTAATTTACTTTAGTTACAAGGGTTACCTAAATGAGCTACTAGGGTTCGGCTTTAGACCCTGTGCCAAATATATATATATATATATATATATATATATATATATATATATATATATATATATATATATATCCCATGTATAGAAAACCTAAGCTGAATAATATTGACTCTGGAGAGTTCTACCTCTCCCGTGGACTAGTCCTGATCATCAGGGAAACCACGTAAAATCCGGTGTTCGTGTTCTCTATTTTCATCTTCTTATCATGGTATCAGAGCCTCAATTCTGAGGTTGTCGGCTCCTGTGTGACTTTCGGCTGCTTACTCGTCCTTGTTTTGGGTTCTCTTCGGCTGCCTCGTAATTCTCTTCTGCGTTCAGGTTCTTAATCTGTATCAGCTGCTTGTTCCGTGGTTATTCTTGTTCGGCTGCTGGTGTACTGCTCTTTTCTATTCTTGTTCGGCTGCTTGATTTTGGTCTTGATTCTTGGACTTGTTCGGCTGCTCGGGTTTATTTTCTTCGCTCAGGCTGTTCACTTCAGCTGCTCCGGTTCCTTTTTTCCTTGGCTGATTATTGCGCCTCTTCCCTGCTGCCTTGTTGTCATTGTCTATTATTGGCTCTCAATGGATTCCAAACCTGATGCATTTGTTGCTCGCTTCGATGGGAAGAATTTTCCCCTCTGGGAATTTCAATTCAGAACCTTTGTGCAAGGCAAGCGCCTACTTCCCTTGCTGCTAGGAACTCGTCCCAAACCAGACGAGTCCTCGGGAAAGGAGTTTGCGGATTGGGAAGCGGAGAACGCACAGGTCATCACGTGGCTGGTGGCGTGTGTTGATGTACCCACTGGGTTGAGTTTGCGTCGGTTTACGGCAGCAAGTGATATGTGGAAGCATCTCTGTACTACCAATTGTCAGGCTAACGCATCGCGGCAGTTTGCGTTGGAGACTGCTCTTGCAGGGCTCGCACAGGGAAATCTGGATATTCGATCGTACTATCAAGCTGCCATGAATCTCTGGACAGAGAGTGATCTTCTCTCAGCATCCCTCTCGGCTGCTCCTACTTCAGCAGCTACCATTGATGAACGAACTCGCGGGCGTACGATGCAATTTCTCATGAAGCTCCGTCCTGAATTTGAACCCATCCGCGCTTCACTTCTCCATCGTAATGTGACTGAGTTAGATGCGATTTTGGCTGAACTCTACAGGGAGGAAACCCGACTTAACAGTCAGGCGCAGATTGATGCACAGTCTGCTCGCTCTCTTGATTCCTCTCCCGTGTTTGCTGCTGCCTCCTTCAAGCCTCAATTCCGGCCTTCTTCATCGTCCCCTGGAGCTGCTGGTGGGCCGAGCCTTGGTCCCTATAATGGTCAAGGTTCTACTCCTGTCCGCGTTTGTCATTATTGTCGTGATCCTGGGCACATCCAGCCATTTTGCAGAAAGCGAAATTGGTGCAACTTTTGTCGACAGGCTGGACATATCTTGAGTGAATGTCCTAAGAGAGGGCGTCGATCTCACCCTCGTTCTGCTGGTCCCGGGGCTGCTCCCCCTGCGTACGCTGCTACTGCTGTAGCGCCGGCTCCGCCTTCTGCTGCGTCCTCATCCGCTGCTGCTGTTTCAAAGGAAGAACTCACCCGGTTGATTCATTCAGCCCTTCAGGATGTTATGCAATCTGCATTCTCTGCTGGTAATACGTCAGGTAATTCTCATCGTTGGCTTCTTGATTCAGCTGCTTTCAATCATATGACGAATCGTCTGGCTTCTTTCAAATCGCTTCGTCCTGTTACTCAGCGTTTACAAGTGGCTGATGGTGCGGTTTTACCGGTGACGGGAATGGGTCAGATTGTGGAGTCTGATTTTCATTTGGATAGTGCTCTTCATGTTCCTAAATTGGTCCCAAATTTAATATCTGTGGGACAGCTTGCAGAGGATGGGTGTGATATCCGGTTTAATAATCATGGGTGTGTGGTGCAGGACTCGACGACGGGGAGGGAACTCGGCCGGGGCCGTAAACAAGGACGGATCTATGTGATGGAGTCTCTTCGGCCAAGGGCGTTGTCTAACTGCCGAAGTGAGCTGGCTGCTGGTCTTGATGGAGTAGATAGGGCTGCTATTTCTCTTAGTAGTTGTAGGCTGAACTCGACTTCGTTTCCTGTTGTCTCTGTGGCGGGAACTTTAAATTCAGATGTACGGAATTCTATTTGGGATCTGTGGCACTGCCGGTTTGGGCATCCTCATTCTTCTCGATTATTACAGATGTTTAATCTCCAGTTGTTGCCTGATAAATTTCGAGCTACTTATTTCTCTCCTCCTCCGTGTATAAGTTGCATTGAGGCTAAGGCTACTCAACGATCGTTTTCTTCCAGCTCTACTGTTTATGATGCTCCATTTGACCTTGTGCACACTGATCTTTGGGGTCCGTCACATGTTCCCTCTCGTAATGGGTTCCTTTACTTTGCCCTGTTTATTGATCATCATACCAGGTATACATGGATTTATTTTCTGAAGCATAAATCTGAACTCCTTACCCATGCTAAGGATTTTGTCCGTATGATTCAGACACAGTTTCAGAAGACCATTAAGATTATTCGTTCTGACCCTGGTGGGGAATTCAGTTCGAATGAGCTTCTTGCGTTCTATCGTTCACAGGGTATTCTCAGTCAACAGTCCTGCCCGGGCGTGTCGCAACAGAATGGCGTGGTTGAGCGCAAAAACCGCCATGTTCTAGAACTGACACGTGCTCTGCTTTTTCGGTCTGGTGTTCCTGCACGGTTTTGGGTGGAAGCAGCTAACACTGTTATTCACCTCATTAATCGTCAAATCACTCCTATTCTGGATAACTCGTCTCCCTATCAGAAATTATATTTGAAGTTACCAGACTACTCTGCTCTACGGGTGTTTGGTTGTTTATGTTTTGTGCTTCTTCCTCGCAAGGAACGACATAAACTGGAACCCAAGACAGCTCGTTGCGTATTTGTGGGATACAGTGATCGACATAAGGGGTATATCTGTTATGACCCAGAGAGTCAGCGTTTGAGGATTGCTTATCATGTTATATTTATGGAGAACGTCATGTATTATTCAACAAAGAAGGACTCCTCTCGTGCTGAGTTTGCTAGGAGTCTCTCATTTCTTGAAACTCTTGTTGTTGCGGATTCTATGGTCGTGGGTTCTACTGGTGGGGATATACCCGCTGGCCCTACTCCTCATCCTTCCTTGGCAGAGGACAATACCACAACTTCCTCCTCTAATGGCAGCTCACACTTGGACGGCAGTGGTGAGGGGCCGATGAGCAGTAACCATAGCTCCTCCAGTTCCTCCAGCTCTCCGGGCAGCAGTAGTGGTGATGCTTCCACTGAGTCTAGCTCGGACAGTGAGGGGAGCGGTGGTAGTGATGAAAATGATGGCTATGAGCCACCACCGTCGCCTTCTAATAGTCCCACACCAGCTGGGCCACGCCGGTCCAATCGGGTGAATAAAGGTCAGCCACCTTCTCGCCATAATGATTATATTGTTTTTGCTGTTGATCCTGTCACCTTTGCTGTTGAGCCCATCCATGTCCCGTCTCATTATCGATATGCACATGGTATACCTGTATGGGATACTACTATGATTGAAGAGATTAATGCTCTTGAGTAGAATGAGACGTGGGAGGTGATTCCTCGAACTCCTGACATGTTTGTTGTTGGCTGTAAGTGGGTGTTTACCGTGAAGCTAAAGCCTGATGGATCACTTGATCGATATAAAGCCAGATTGGTAGCTCAAGGGTTTAGTCAGGAGTATGGTATTGACTACGACGAAACATTTGCGCCTGTGGCAAAGATGCAAACCGTTAGATGTGTATTGGCTGTTGCTGCGATGCATAATTGGCCTCTTGTTCAGCTAGATGTGAAAAATGCATTTCTGCATGGCGATCTCAAGGAGACTATTTATATGGCCTGTCCAGCAGGATACTCACGGGGTGGTCCCAATGTTGTTTGTCGTTTGAAGAAGTCTCTGTATGGTCTGAAACAGGCTCCGCGCACGTGGTTTGAGAAGTTTCATGGTACGGTTATGCAGGCAGGCTTTGTGCAAAGTCAAAATGATCCCTCTTTGTTTCTGCGTAATACATCATCAGGGCTCACTGTTTTGTTGTTATATGTTGATGATATGATCATCACGGGCAGTGATCAAGTTGGTATACAGGAGCTGAAGAAGACGTTGCATCAGGCGTTTAAACTCAAAGAACTTGGTGATGTTTCTTATTTTCTTGGTCTAGAGATCTCGCGCACAACACAAGGAATTTTTGTTAGCCAAAAGAAATATATCCGTGACCTGCTGACTGAGTATCAGTTAGATGATTGTCGGCCGAGTCCTACTCCCATGGAGCAGAATTTGAAATTGAGCAGATTGAGTGGTGAACTATTGGATGATCAAACTACCTATCGTACGATAGTTGGGAGTCTCAGGTACTTGAGTTCTACTCGACCGGATATCGCCTATGCAGTTCAGGTAGTTAGCCAGTATATGGGGATGGCTAGAACCCTGCATCTGGATGCTGTGCATAGAATTCTTCGATACCTTCAGGGTACTCAAGATGTGGGGATTTTCTTCCCTAGTCATGGAGAGCCAGCTTTGGAGGCTTTTGCTGATGCTGATTTTGCAGGTTGTGTTGATACGCGACGTTCTACTTCTGGATGGTGTGTTCGATTTGGTTTATCTCCTATATCTTGGCGTTGCAAGAAGCAAGATCGTGTTTCGAAATCTTCCACGGAAGCTGAGTACAGATCTATGTCCGAAGTCAGTTCGGAGTTAGTTTGGTTGCAGAGATTGTTGAGTGATTTGGGGATAGCTTGTATGCTGCCTATGAAGTTGTTTGGTGATAACACTAGTGCAATTCGGATTGCTAATAATCCGGTGCTGCACGATCGGACCAAGCACATTGAGACTCATGTGCACTATATTCGTCAGCTTGTCCAGGAGGGGGTGATCCAGCTTAGTTACTTGTCAATAGACGATCAGACTGCAGATTTGTTGACAAAGGCGGTTGGCACTAGTCGTCACTGGTATTTATCACACAAACTGATGTTGCGACAACATCATCAGTTTGAGGGAGGGTGTTGAAGTGACGACACTTAGTTTGTTTAGGTAGCTTTTGGTAATTTACTTTAGTTACAAGGGTTACCTAAATGAGCTACTAGGGTTCGGATTTAGACCATGTGCCAAATATATATATATATGTATCTCCCATGTACAGAAAACCTAAGCTGAATAATATTGACTCTGGAGAGTTCTACCTCTCCCGTGGACTAGTCCTGATCATCAGGGAAACCACGTAAAATCCGGTGTTCGTGTTCTCTATTTTCATCTTCTTATCAGCTCACAGAGGAAAAAACACACATAGTCAAGTCTCCCATCCCATGATTGACAGTCTCCGAAATGATATTTTATTTATCATACACACAACTTTTGATTATTGCACCATTACTATTTGCAAATAAGGTGTTACTACAGCCTTACAGGCTTCTTTCCAGCGTGTTCTGTTACTCTTCGTGACTCGTAGCTGTAACAGAGTTGCACATATTGTGGCAAAACACAAGTTCTAAACGGTGAATCATACAGTTATCGACTAACGTGTTTTTCTTTCTTACTATTTTGTCACCTGACTTGCAAAGGTTTTATATATTTGTCTTATATATGTTGTTTCTCTTCTGGGATAACTATGACAAAAGAAATAAAAAAAAATCAATATCTAACGACAAAGTTCTTACAATGATAAATATAATTCAGCGATTAGAGTCGTTGCTATTGTTTCATTTAATATGATGACCAACAAGATGTGTGTTAGCTACATCTATAATTATGATGAATTCAGAGGCAAATGACCTGGTTTGAAGCTCAAGATGACTCCTTATAGATGTAGCTAACACACATCTTGTTGGTGAACAATGTAAATATTTGTGTTTCTACTTCTTGCATTATCGATTTTTCTGTTCCGTTCTAACAAATATTACAATAATAAAAACTTATACGTAGTACAGTCATACATGCATACTGGGTCCCTACACATACAATAAATGTCACACTTTTGTCTAAAACCATTGGCGCAGATCATGGTGGTTGACAATGTGTGGACATAATTATGTAGAGAGCATATAATATCTTTGTTTGGAAGCCAAATTTGGCTACGGTCCACAACATCTTTTGGATACCTTTTTCTGAGGAAAATGCACAATAATATTAATAAACGTCACCCACATTGGCCTTTGTGTGATGAGTTGTTAGGTTCTTTTTGAAGTTTGTTACATATATGTGTACCATTAATGGCAGCTTCCACATGTGGATCGAGGGAGAGACCGCGCGCGACTCGACATCCCTCTAGCTCGGCATTTAACAAGTTGGGTACTAAAGCACGCTGGTGGTTAATAAATGCACAATTTTTTTGGCTTCACGCAGAAATTAGCCACAAACTGCAACTGCGATGGTTGATTAAACGTTGAATTCATCTCTTTATGGTAGAATTTTTGTCTTCACTTGGAGAGAATAGATAATTATGTTTCTTGGTTCACACATTTTTAAATATTGTTCACACGAGAGTGTTCGATACATATGCAAAAAAGAATTTACGTTACTATTATCTCTACTCTTATCATGCAATAAATGAGGAGCGTAATAATGGCGTTACTATTTCACAAAAAAAGTAAAATATTAACACCGACGGTTTTCTAGAGTTGTAGTCTATAAGGCCTCCGACAATATTTCTACTTGTAGTTCCACTATTAGTGCTTCGAGCTTCTTTCGAATGGGGTTGAAGTGCCCTTAATGCTATTTTTACTATCTATAAAGTAAAGATTAGTAGCTTAAATTGGTTTAAATGCATAATAAAATATTGTCTAGGAAAATTTCACCTAATGCAACCAATTATCCTCAATGGAGAACGCATTGAATTAAGATCGATTGCTTTAGATTTATCTCAATTCAATCTTACAAGGAGACATGCCCTGCCCGCAAGGTCTTGTCATGTGATGGGTGTTATTATTGCTATCTTGTGTGCGAGGTCTCTTTATAACACAAGAAATTTATGAAGATTTGATATCACCTGTAGCATATTTAGTAGAAAAACTCGAGTGTCTCTTGTTTGGTGATCCAGTGATTGTCTAGGAGCGAGGTCTTGTCATACATAGAACAATTATCGTTTATCTCTTGTTTACCAATGCATGTTCGAGGTCTCGTCATGCATTCAATGGGGCAATTGATACAAATGATCATGCATGTGTGATGTCTTATCTTCCATATAGAATAAGGAGGTAAGCAAGCCAAGAGTGATAAATAACAAGAATGAACTTAACGTCGATATCTTATTATTAAGAAAAAGTATAGATACACATAGGATCCACCCCCTAAATTATATGCTTTGCTTAGCTCGACATCGAGAGGGAGTGTGCATACATGGCTGTTCTTATCTCGTGTGAAACTAAACTACAATAGAGTTTAGGATCATGGAATCTCTAGCAGTTCACCTCTTAATGGACATACTTTGACCAAATGTGATTATGAAAGGCTTTACGTTTGAACCAACCCCCTATTTTAACCTAGTCCCCAAAACCTAAAATCTAAGGTACGGTTATAGAATTTGATACATCGAGTTTTCCTTCCTATGTGGTTGGCTATTATTTAGGATATGCATGATTATTACTTTCCGATGTTTAAGTGATAATTTTAATATGAACCTTAAAATCTTATGATTTTAAACTACGATTCCGATTTTAACTCAATTTTTTATTTTACATAAAATCTCAATTTTGACTACATCAACTGTGGGTTCGCGTTTTGTTTCCATTCCTATCGGCTCATGCCTGACACGCTCCCCCCTCCCCCTGGTGAGTTCCTTTGCCTCCTTCTTGATGGTTTCCGCGTGTTTTGAGTGTTCACCGTTCTTAATCCATTGATCCCCTTATACAAGGAGAGGGAATGGTTCCAATTTTTTGAATTTCTGGCACAGCACTAAAGATGGTCTTAGAAGTGCAAAAAAAACTTGGTCCGAAATAATGGTAGGGGTGGGCAACGGAAAATGGGTATTTGGGTATACCCATACCCATCCAATTTTTTTAGGGTTACGGGACCCAAATACTTGTAATTTTTTTAACGGGATGGGACATAGGATCAAGAAGTTTTACTAGGTACAACATGTTACCCGTACTACCCACCCACCCAATTTATATGCGTCAAACTTTGCTAGTTGCACAATGCACCACAT
Organism: Linum tenue; assembly: GCA_946122785.1. NCBI lineage: Eukaryota > Viridiplantae > Streptophyta > Magnoliopsida > Malpighiales > Linaceae > Linum > Linum tenue. The sequence continues at coordinate 57,171,636 of CAMGYJ010000002.1, forward strand.
ATTTTATTCCCGCTCTAGAACATTTTAGGTTCCGTTGCATATGCACCTGAACTTTTGTTTCCCAGCTTTGGAGTGTTCACCATTCTTCATCCATTGATCCCCTTATACAAGAAAAGATGGAGTTCTTTTGAATAGTATTGTAAGTTTTCTATGGGGGAAATAAGTAAGACGGTTTGCTTTTAGACTCTACATGCAAACATAGGAACGTGACTAGCCACGGCTATACCGCGAATTAATCTATGCTAGAGCTCAAGTTCTTAAACTCTAGCCGGGTGTAGTATAGGGCAAGTGTGTTTTAATTGTCAAACCCGGCCGGTTCATGTACCCCTACTTCAATCATTTAGTTGTTATCTAGTAAACGGTTTTGGGTTTAAAACTAAGAAAACTACAAAATAAACAAACAAGTAAAGTAAATCAAGGTTGTCCCAATGAGAGAAGAATTCACCCGGGTATTGCTACCCCTAGCTACACATCAAGATCAACCAAATCGAATGCAAATGTGTGTAGGTGTGTTCATACACTATAGGAGGGCACAACAAGTGAAGGAAACCTCACTTGCTCAATCAATCGGTTAAGGAAAATAATTAAGCTAGGAACCTTTGCTCTCTCAATCAATGGATTAAGGATTGCTACAATAAACTAGGAAGTCTAGCTCTCTTAACCTTTCGGCTAAGGTTTTCAACAACAATCTAGGAGTCCTAGCTCTCTTAACCAATAAAACTAAGGGTTGCAAGAACCAATCCCTCAAAACTTAATCTAGACGGCAAAGTAACACCCAAGTTAAAGTTCTAAATCGAATTTTGAGGTTTGCCCTAATTTTCCCTAGGTAAGTGACTCAATTGGCCAATGAATCCAGCTTATCAAAGCCTCCTAACAAAAAGGGGAATTCCCTCTACCTAGGTCAAATTGGCATAGTAATGAGAGATGAAGAACACAACCCAAACATCATGAAAATATCTCAAACTTTGCATTAAACACAAATCCACACACAAAGCAATCAATTAATACAATCCATCACATATTTCAAACTAGGGTTCACAACACCCAAGTGAATAGGTAGCCTATTCCATAGCTAGATAAGGGAAAACAAGAGAAAGGAGAGAAAGAACCATGAAGAGATGAAAATGTTCCTTCCTTGTTGCTTGAATCTCCCTTGAGAGGTAAGAATCTTCACTCCTCTAGTTTAAGACAAACCCAAATCTCCTTCTTCCTCATTTGAGTGGCACTTTCTCTCTCTATATAGGAAGAGGAAACCCTAATCTCTTTAGAAACCCCCCTTTATTCTGAAAACTAAAATGCTAGTAAAAGCTCTCCTTTCTCTCTCCCAACAACCTTTTATTTATAGAGCCCGATAGTCACTTTTCATGTTCAGAAGTCACGACCGTGACATTGGAGCCCTGACCGTGACATTGGACCAAAACGCAGGTCTCTAGTGTAGATTTGGGTCCACATCACGTCTTGGGGATGATTTTCACGGTCGTGAACACACCTAGGTCCAGTGAGGTGCAAAAACCTCATGTTTCCATCAGAATTCACGCCCAATGATCAATTGTCACGGTCTGGTGACTGTAACATTTGACCTCTGCCCTTGACCTTGAATTGTCATGACCTCTGATCAATTATCATGGTCTGGTGACCGTGACAATTGACCTCTGACCGTGACCTTGGACTATCCTTCACTTTTTTGGCGCTTTATCGAGTCCAATCATCCCGAAACTCGTCATCGACCTTCCCCCACATGCTAGGACCTGAGATGTATAAAAAATAACACAATAGCATATAATAGGTTGAGAGACGACGAAATGCATAGTCAAACTATCAAGAAATGAGGGGGGTAAAAAGTGTACAATTAGACTCAAATTAGAACACTTACCATGACAACCACCTGAGGCCCATAATAAGGTTTATCAAGACAGTCCTAAGTCCTAACAACATGGAGCCATCGAGCCCATAATTCTTAAAGCCGGAAGCAAATTTATAGTCCACTATACGTCATTTTTTTTTTCTGGCATTGTGTTCTCACAAAACTAGACGGTGATCGCCAGGATCAGAGTCGCTGCTAGATGAGTCTCTTAGTGGAGTGGAATTCTCTAAGACCAGTACAAAGGAACCGAAGAAAAAGCCCAAATAACGAAAACCCCTAAATTTATGGATTACCATTTACCAACGAGTACCCGTTATCCATCCCGTACAGATAATGTGTACCTGTTAACCCATACAGAATTTGTGACATGGAATGAAATTTTCTTTGCAAATGGCTGGTTACCCATTTCAAACCACCCCTAAATAATGGAGGAAAAAAACTTGACTGGGCGGAAATTGATTCACTAAGGCCCGGCCCGGCCCGGCCCAATCCATTGATCAGCTTTCAGCACCAGTCCGTACGTATAGTTAATTTTTAAATAATTTTTGTTGGACAACTTATGACTTAGGTGAGTTATTAATCCAATGAGAATGAGGATGAGAATATTTCTCGATCGTTCCATAAACATTCTTCCCCGCCCCCAAAACGGCGGCGTTTCCCTTTTCCCGTCCTCTAAGCGCCTCGTTTTGTCGTTCCCTCTTTCACCCGCTACACTCGGTGGCTGCTCAAAGAAACGAATCCACCTGAACATGGCCGCTCGGAGATTCTCGGTCACCTGCAACGGCTTCACTTTCGACGTCGATTATGACGCCGGTGACGGATTTCAGGTATCCTTCCTGATCCAGTCCCCAATCTTTCCATCCATCTGTCAAAATTCTCTCTCTCTCACTCTCAATTGTGGATGGTTCTTTTCCAAGGTTTTCAAGTTCCAGCTCTTTTCCCTCACCTCAATCCCTCCAGACCAGCAAAAGGTTCCTCTCTCTCCTCCTCATCCTCCGTATCGCCGTGCTTTTTGTGTGCGTTTATGTTCGATGTTGATGGCGGCGGGTGTGTGTAGATCATCGGAGAAGATGACGGCTCCGTTATATCGGATGATTCTGATCTCTTGTCCTCGTCCGGGAAGCTGAAATTGGTGTCGATCGACGACGAAAAACACGATGAGGAGAGCAGCGCGCGAGGAGAATCAGGCGATGATACCAGTTCTTTCCTCAAATCCGACGAGGAATTCGCGCGAATGCTTCAGGTCACAATCTGTTTGGGGGATTCTCCGACTTACAGTTTTTTTTTAATGCTCTGGGTTCCGTTTTCGGAGACTGATTAGGCGGAGGTATTTTTGTACCTCAGGCGGAGGAAGAGGCGTTAATGCTGCAGCATGTTGTAGCTACTGAACAGAGTGAGCAGTTTGAAGAGAGGCTGCGGCCATACGTCGATAAAGTCCTGCTGGTAAACCACTGATTCACGCTTTGTTTGAAGATTCTTATCTCAGAATGGAATAGACACAAAAAGGGAATATGTTTCCTTGTGGTTGTGCTGTGTTATATTCATCAATTAGCGACTCTAGAGAAGAAATGGAGGATGGAGCGTTCACGCCATTTCATTTTTCTTTGAACAACAATGACATGGGGATGGATGTTTTGAATGATGTGATGCTTTGCTTAGTAGTTGGCCAACTATTGATTATGCAGTATGAGGATCCAGTACGCCAAGAGGCAGCTCAGAAGACGGTTCCTGTCGATGAGCTTGAGGAGAAGGCATTGGTTTCTTTGGCCAAGGTAGGACCTTGTGAAAATCTGTGGGATCTATTGGCCCCTCTATTTTTGCCCTGTCCCTCTGCTACTTGAAGTAAAGTTGGCAGCTTTAAAATTTTCCCCGAGTGATTCTGGCTGGTCTGACACTGGTAGAAGAGTTCCCACTTGCTGTGACTGTGTTGTGGTTATTTAGAAACTAGTAATACATTATGCAGTCTGCATGTATTTATGATTCAGGGGAAACAACAATGTCGACCATGGTTGCATAAGCAGAGAGCTGCACGGAACTAGATGCTGAGAGGTTAAGGCTCATCGATGATTTAGGGGAGACAACCTTCTCACCAGCCTTCTACTAACAGACATTTTTTTTCTCTCGAAAGGATTGATCTGCATCTTTTCTTTTTGAAGGAAGATACTTTTGTAACTTGTGTTATAGCTGTCGTAGGACTTGTATCCTTCTATTAGTGAATGAATTTTTCTCTCTGTCCTAATCTTGATGTGAAGTTTTTCATTTACTATGGGTATTTTGGAGTAATGTTGAACTCTTCTTAGAAGAATCTTGGTCACCTTGCTATGCGGTAGCTTTTATGTTTAGGGCTTCTTCGTTAAGATCGTTTTGAGGTGAGAAATTTCAATGAATGACTAGAACTGCATAGTTTTTAGGAACGACAATACTAGTTGCATGCATCAATCATGTAAACTTAAATATTTAAAAGGTCCACAGTCTGCAACTTGGTAATCCAAACAGTAAATATATTTCAGGAAGGGAGGTTTAAGCCAACAAAGGCTGAGCTAGACCATGCTTTCCTACTCCAGCTGCTTTTCTGGTTCAAGCAGTCATTCAGGTGCCATTTTTACTTCTTTACAGTTGGTACATGATTCTTTAAGTTGTAGTAGGAGCTCCTAATGGTTAGTCAATAAGTTCTGCAATCTGAAATGGGATAATCAAGGAATTACTTCTCTGCCGTCATTTTAGGTTCCATATACAGTCCAAGAGTACATCAGAGAAGTTTGTGTGCTAGGGCACTAAGTATACTCTTGTCCTTAATTGTCATTTTTGGATTTTCATATAGGTGGGTTAACGCTCCTCCTTGTGACTTATGTGGCAATACTACTGTTAACCAAGGAATGGGTGCTCCTCTTCCCTCTGAAACAAAATATGGAGGGACTAGAGTTGAACTTTATCGGTAAGTTCATTTTATTTCTAACTGGTAGATCAACTGTATATCATCATTTTATGCACTGTCAGTCTTATGGCTCTCCTTGGGGCCTATCAAAATGATTGGATGTGGAAAGTAGTTTGAACACCACTTTCCCATCCCCAATCGATTACGCAACCAGTTGACTATTTTCTTCCCCTGTCTTCTGTCTAGCTGTGATTCTTGTTCAACCACCACTCGCTTTCCCCGCTACAATGACCCCTTAAAGGTAATTTTTGTTGCTGCTAAATCCCCTAAGGGTACTCCTAGTTCAGACTGAATTTGCTTCACAGTTCAATATCTTGAATTTGCGTGCTCTTACTTATATTCTTTTCCTTTATGAGCGTAGCTCTTGGAAACTCGAAGAGGTCGTTGTGGGGAGTGGGCCAACTGCTTTACACTTTACTGCCGTTCATTTGGCTATGAATCTCGTCTGGTTAGTGTGTTCTCTATATTGCAGACATACAAGAAGAGTGACTTCATCTAAAATTTCAGCTACTCCAACTTAAATTTACAGCTCAATTATGCAAACCAGCCAAATCATCTTGTTTCTCTTGTTTATCTTCGGTAAACAGTTCGTCTCGTTTCTTACACGACCTAATTGAACAAGCCTCAGTCAAATTAAGTTTCATTTGGCTTTTGGTCCTTTCGCGTTTTGGCTTTTGTAGATAATTACTCCTGACCATTTCCCTTATGCATCCAGATTCTTGATTTTACTGACCATGTCTGGACAGAGTGCTACTCCCGAGCTTTGGGAAGGTGACCTTTCATTAAGTAATAAATGGGCAACTCTTTGATTTATACCTACACAAACTAATGCTGTTCTGAACTAACAAAAAGACTTATTTCCCAGATGGATGCATCTCGACCCATGTGAAGCTGTTTACGATAAACCACTGCTATACGAAAAAGGGTACTCTTTTGATTCATCTTTCTATCTATAATCTTCACAAGAGTTCTTCTCTGAAATCCCATGTTTGTTCGTGTGCTGGCATGTGATATTCATGCTTTATAATACAGATGGGGTAAGAAGTTGAATTATGTAATTGCATTTTCAAACGATGGAGTTCGTGACGTGACTAAGCGTTACACTAGGAAGTGGCTGGAGGTTTTGTCCAGGCGGAACATCACCACCGAGCCGGTTGTATCTGCTGCCGTCACCAAACTGACAAATGAATGCCGACGGAACTTCACATCTTTAGCACTATCCGTCCTCCAAGATCGTGATAACAATGAGTCTGAGGAACTTGACAGAGATTTACTTTCTCAAGACGAAGACTATTCCTCTGTCTCATTACCTGGAAGACAAAGTGGGGACAAGGAATGGCGCCTTTCGAGATCAGAAACCGCGCCTGACTCTAACGACTCTCTAAGCACTTCTTCCTGTCCAACTCGCACGTGCATAGACAAGCACGTGACGAGGGTTCACAATGCAATTGCCCGTCTACTATCTCAATGTGTTGAGAATTCGGTTCCTCGGTACAGGGTCTCCGAGATATCAAATATATTCAGGAAGATGCTGGTGGATGCCAGGAATTCTCCGCATAAGGCGAGGAGAGTTGTCGTTAATCCATTTATCATGCTTTTGTTCCCATACTTTGACGAGTTGCTCCGTGCTCTGTCTCTGAAGTTCGAGATAGGTGGTTACGGTAGAGTGGAGGTGTGTCTAGCTGGAGAGCCTGTGTTTACATCATTGTCATTGCCCGTCGTTTTGGATGCACTGGAAGATCTTATTAACTCTCTGAACAAGATCGATAGTTTAGACGGAGATTCCCTTTCTTTTCCGCTTATAAAATCAAACCGGATTCATTCAGGAATGGTGGTTGCAAGTGGCGAAGAACTACCTTTTGGAATTGTGAGTAGCGATCTGTGCTCAGCTGACCTCTGTGTTGAGACTTTTCTCTATATTTACTTGATTTGCAAATGGATATGTTTGTTTCCCCCTTTTTGTTGGGTATATTTGCAGGCGACCTCGGCGTTTGATGGATTACGAGCTTCCAAATGGGAGGAACCAAACGGTTCAAAAGGTATAATGACCAATTTTCATGAATCCCCCAGCATGATCAGGGCACGATAGCATGATTTGGATACCATATAAACCTAGTCCATGCAGGTGGATGGATCTTGTACAGACTAAAAGACGGCATGGCATGTGAATTAGCGGCTTATGAGATAACGTCTGCCAACGATGCCCCGGAGAGGGATCCAATGGATTGGTATGATTTCCATAAAATTTCATCGTGGCCTCACCTTTTCTGGTCATTTATTTAACTTTCATGTTTGTCTTACCCTGCAAAACAGGGTTGTAGAAGGAAGCATTGATGGTGGATCCAACTGGCACATTTTGGACAAACGAGCTTCCCAGGTGTTCGAAGATCGATTTCAGTGTCGATCATTCGAAGTTCAGCGAAAAGGTCTTTCCTGCAATGTCTTCAGGTAAGAATTCGTTTTCTTCTTTCAGAGATTGTTCGAGCTGAGAGATTTTTAGCTCTTTTTGTTCAAGTGAATGGAACTTGATGTTAAGACTGGCACTGGCAGGTTCCGGTTTCTGGCAGTGAAAGATATTCAATCTACTTCCCGGCTGCAACTGTGTAGTATCAACCTGTATACACGGGGCCAGTTATCGCCTGAACTCTCTGATTTTGAAGTCATTGATTAGGGCAAAACCCCACACATGTTTCATATGTATTTCAAAATCTGTAGCATCGGCATTCATTTTTTTATGGCTAAATTGCAAGTTTGGTCACTGGAATTACTTAAAAATTTCACGTTTGTCACTAAAATTAATTTATTCCATCCGTAGTCACTTAAATTAGGTTAACAGTTCAAGTTTGGTCACTGGCCGTTAGTCTCCGTTAACTTTTGCTGATGTGGCGGTCAACTGTTATAGTTGACCGTTAAATGAGTGACGTGGCAATTAAAAAATTAATAAAATAGTTTAATTTAATAATTTTTATTTTCCACCTAATTATTATAAAAATAAAAAATCTAATTCCTTTTAATTATTATTTTCAACCGCCCGTGGCCGTTCCTCACCCCTCCGGTCGACGACCTCTCCCGGCCGGCAAAGCCCCGCGCCATCACCGTCTTGGGGTCATACTCAGGTGAAAAAGCGGAGAGCTTGACGCCGATCAAGAGAAAGCGGTTGTGATTGCGTGTCAGCTCGTTATTGGCTGCGTGGATGGGGACGTCGCACTCCCGACAGAGTATCGGCGTATCGCCCTGTCTTCCCGGCAGAACAGGAAGGCCCTTCTCTCCTGTTTCATGAAGCTGATTTTTCTTAGTAGAAGGATCTTACACGATTGGTAATTGATATTAGATAGTAATGAATTAGTGATGGCAACTTTTGATTTGACTCCGATCTGTTTGGATGGATGTTAGTTGTTGGTTGTTACCCTATTTGATTCGTAGTACGGTAGTAGTAGTGTGGGGCGGGATATACTAGTATTTTTTTCGATTTATCTTGTCCCACATGTTTTCATCCGTTCTATCGTAATTCGAATCAATATTTCTATGATTATATTTTACCTGGCAGATATCGCAGAGTGGAGAGTCTTTGGAGGAATGAGTAGTACTAGTAGGGTGGTGGAGGGAGAAGCGGAGGTGTTTGCCGGCAAGCTTGTTGGCGTGGTGAACTCGGCGGTCGCAGGTAAGGCACAAGGTAGCCTCGTCGGCGCTGCAGAAGATGCTGGCTTCGGCTTTCTCGCACACGTCGCACCGGATCTTCATTATTGAATTTCTCCTCCGCACCGGCAAAGCTCTCCGCTTTCTCTTCAGAATTGGAATTGAGGAGGCCCAAGACGGTGATGGCGCGGGGCTTGGCCGGCCGGGAGAGGTCGTCAACAGGAGGGGAGAGGAACGGCAACGGGCGGTTGAAAATAATAATTAAAAAGGAATTAGATTTGTTATTTTTATAATAATTAGGTGGAAAATAAAAAACTATTAAATTAAATTATTTTATTAATTTTTTAATTGCCACGTCACTCATTTAACGGTCAACTATAAGAGTTGACCGCCACATCAACAAAAGTTAACGGAGACTAACGGCCAGTGACCAAACTTGAACTGTTAACCTAATTTAAGTGACTACGGATGGAATAAATTAATTTTAGTGGCAAACGTGAAATTTTTAAGTAATTCCAGTGACCAAACTTGCAATTTAGCCATTTTTTTATTAGGTAAATGCTACCTATTAGTCTTCAAACATCAGGAACTTTGATGGGTGTTTTGGTCTGTACTTCATTATGCATGAACAACGATCTCTTATCGAATCAGTATTTGTTTGATCGAGTTGGGCCGCATATGTATAACCCGCTGCACTTGTGCTTCTTTATTCCTCTTCTTTTATGTTATAAAACAAAGAAAAGAAATGAGCTGGGTAATATGTGTTAGTAAGAAAACAATGGAAATCGAGGTTACCGAAATCTGACCCAGATTAGGTCGTTCTATTTAAGACGTTTGTGACATTGCCTATTTGTGCACAAAAGTATTACTTGCTGGTCATTCTAGAATTTACCAAATAATTAATGAAAAAATAAAAATCAAATTAGTGGAAAAGAAGTCAGTTGGTTGAGATCTGGGACAAGAATGCTCTTGAAACAACATTATTTGACTGGACAATGTATCGGAAAGTGGAGTGTGTAAAGAAAACACTAATAATAATAAAATAAAAAATGAAGGTGGTATCAGACAGTACGAAATTTTTTCCTAAAAAATATACCAAAAATTTGTAGATCACAAGGAACTCATTCCCTATATCACCGTGACCACGTTCCATATTTTAATCTCATCACTTAGATTTGAATCCACTCAAAATCAAAGAAATAAATTTGGTTTATGTACAAATTCATAGTCAAATTAAGGTTATATACCATATCCTAGATGCAATGTTTTAGCTGCCAGCCTGCTAGCCTAACTTGGTATCCAATTGTAACAAATAGAAATATAAGTGCTAAACTCAAGTTTTTGAAAAGTTGATGAATTCAATATAGTTAAATTTGAATTAAATGGATTAGATATTTGGACATATGTATTGACTGCTACAACCTAGAGGGCCAAGAGAAATACTATTTATTTTAACTAATTATTAGAATACCTAATGACCATGTAATCCAGTCCGGCGAGGCCGATTATTTGTTCTAGTTGGTCCTTCTAGCTTTGAACATTTGCAGCAACAGAGAAGGGCAAGGCCCCACAGAAATCAGAGAAACTCATGTCGTGGGTAACTAGTATGAATTTCTGGTGATGCTGTTTCACGGGAACGGGAACGAATCAGTTCAGTAACCTTATGGTGAGTAACTATGAGTAATCCGCCCACATCAGCATGACATCAGCATCCTCTCTCTCCTGGAAAGCCTTTAATTTTCCCCTCCTTAATCTTTGACGGACGATTTCTCACTCGTTTTAAGTCAATTTTTTTTTGCACAGTTAGATCATATTAATTGTGCTTTTCAAAATGATATCCACTTTGATATATATTTCGAACAACAAAAATTGAGCCATTTTATACCAGTCTATACCATATGGTATTGACTGGTATTCAAATAAGAGCATACCTATGGTTTGAAAAGCGTACCATGGTGGTATGACACAAACCAAAACTGTAGGATGGTTGAATACATGATAGTAGAAGTATATTAATTGTCATTTACAAATTTTAACATTGTATACCATAAGATACCATAAGATACCACCCCGTACTAGGGTGGTATTGTATGGTATTGTGTGGTATTTTTTTGTCTTGTAATTTGTTCACCCAGAAATTTGTAGATCCAATTGATTATGATTAACTCGTCCCTGCTGTGCAAACGTTTTAAAAAACGAATTAAAAACGAAGAAGATACCATATGGTATGCAGTTGGTACCGAGAGGCCAGAATTTTTTTTTCCTCAAAAAATATTGAAAATTGATCTCATTTTGTAGAGCACGATGAACTCGTTCCATCTGTGCAAAAAAAATTAAAATCCAAGTTAAAACAAAAAAGATATGAGTCAATTAAGAAAGCTAGTGAAAATAAAAATGGTCTTTAATTCTCCATCTTTAGATCTGGATTTTCTAAATGAATGGTCCAGATTTGGTTATTGATGGGTGCATAACCCATGGTTATGCACCCGAACTTGAGCCCTGTTTCACACACTGCAAGATTTTCTCCCGCTCGTCCACGCACCATTGGGGCGGGATCTCCTCTCCTCTGGGCAAATCCACGTCATCAAAGCCAATGAAAGCCACTCACAAGGGTTTGAAGTTTGCACAGGTTTGAAGACAAGAATACCATGTGCTTAACAAATGGGGGTCACCGGAAATCGAACACAAGACCTCTCGGTCATAGAAGGCTCTGATACAAGGTCAAGAACCAGTTTATCCCAATAACTCGAGTTGTTAGGAGAAGTTCAATCGTGGATCATATACCACAACACTAACGAGAAGAAGAGGAATCTTGGTCAGCGGCAATGGCATGGTGGAAGTAACTACTACTGGTAAACTAGCGGAGACTCCATCCATCCACTTGCCTAGAATTTTGTACTTTTAATCGATAGGAACCTTCCTATATGCTTACTTACCCTTAATGCTTTCTCTACCTTTTACCATGGCATGATATAGCCCATGTAATTTATGAGGAATCTTCCTAAAATATTGTTTTTCTTCAAAACTACACATAATTAATTTCTAGCATTATATCTAGATCGACCCAGTTCCTGTTCTTTTCCTGTGCACTCGCTTTATATCTCGGACACACAAGGATCGACATATTTTTCCGGGGAACCTGTAAATACTTCTGCTATAAAAAAGGGAAATTGAATAGCAACATGGGCAACTAACAACAATTTACAATGTACGACAACAACTAGCTAGATGGGGTTTGGTTCCCTCTAATTTTCTACAGAGTATTACTATATGTGCCTTTAATCGGGCGATTACCCGAACTAGAAAACCAAGAATCAACAGGCGCTCCCAAGATGCTCACTTTGTAATCTTTTCATCTATTCTCAAATACAAGACATGCATGCAGGCAATAAATTCTACCACCTTTATGGACGATATCATACAAACAAACAAATAACTTGAACTTCAAGAAATAGCACGACATCATAGGAATAGGTTATAATACCATTCCTAAACCCCAATTCCAACTCGAAATAATCACGAATGAATGTATATATTCATGTCGAGCGAGCGAAATGGACATACCTGCTGCCACAAAGTGAGTACAACACACACATGTTTTTATTGATAAATGATAATACAAACATACAAGAAGTCGAATTGAAATGCCATAATTAAGAAAATCACACATCGATTATTCGATTTACTTCGGTACACTAGACCAGCCGCAGTTTGGTCCCTAAAAGACAAGTGAAAAGAAAAACACAAAAAAACACAAGGTAGAAAAGAAACACAAACACAAAGGAAGACCCACGCCACGCCACGCATGCATAAAGAGTTAAAAAAAAAAAAAAAGACATGTCCCAATGGAAGTTAGTTACTAGAGAAACGACCAGGTGACCTTCAAATCCCCTTGTTCCCCAGAAGGCACCCCAAGCGCATCCCACACCGCCGGCGAAGCATCCACAACGTTGTTCGGGCACGGCGGCTGGTAATCGTGCTCCTCGTCGCACCCTTCCGTGGAATCGCACTCGTCCACCACCTTCGCCACCACGCTCCTCCCGTTCCCGGCCGTGATCTTGATCCGCTGGAGGCAGCTCTTCCTGTGGTCGAACCACCCGCTCGACAGCGCCACCACCCGCTCCCCGTCCCCGTGGAACTTGTTGTCGCACTCCGACGCCCCGCCCCCGTCCTGACCCTTCTCGAAGCTGTTGAGGGTCAGCACCGCCTTGGTCTGCTCCGTGATCGGCGGCGAGCACTCGTAGGTGGTGTACAGCTTCCCCTCCACGCAGCAGTCGGAGTTGTGGATCTGGTTGCACTTCTTTGCCGGAGGCTTCCTGCCTCGGAGCTTGCCGCTCGGCAAGCAAGTTTGAGGTTTCGCCTCCGCCTCGAGGTCGAGGAGGCAGCTGGCGGTAACGAGAGTGAATAGGAGAATGGAAATTGCGGCAGGACTCCTTCTCATTTTAACTTTCACTCTGGTTGGTTGGTTCTGTTTGGTGGGAGTAAGGCCTATTATATAAGAGTGGTAATTCGAGGGAAAATTTATCGTGTGCATCGGCGGGTAAATAGTTACAAACTCTTTTTTTTTTTTTTTTTTTTTTTTTGTGAATTTAGGGATGAATCTAGAATGTAGAGGAGATGGTATCCAAACAACGACAGGAGCATTAGACGGTGCAGTGGAATCATGCATATACGAGCTAGGCGGTAGAGGCATCGACTATGTAATATATATTCCTCCGTTTAGATTATTCCCTCTCGGAGTAACCGCTCGTGGCAATGAGCAGTTGGGATTTCTTGCACGTCCTGCTCGCAGTGAGGCAGGCCGCTAATCCAATCAGTGGACGGTAGTTTCACGCCGGTTTGGTATCATTATGTGCTTCCATTTTGTGGTGTCAACTAAGGCTCAAGATAGGGTGAGTAACAATGAGTAACTAAATTTGGACCCTTTTTTTGAAGTGACTGCAGATATAAGGGTGGAGAATTAAATGAATTTATTTTCCCTAGTTTTATTAATTGGATCATATCTTCTTCATTCTAACTCGGATTTCAATTTTTTTTTTTTTTTGCACAGATGGAACGAGTTCGTTGTGCTCTACAAAATGATATCCATTTTCAATATTTTTTGAGAAAAAAATTTTCATCGCTCTCCTTACCAACTCCATACCATATGGTATCTCCTTCGTTGTTTAGTCATTTTCGGAAATTTTTGCACAAAAGGAACGATTTAATCATCATCTCTTGGATTTCGAAATTTTCTGGGGGAAAAAATTTCAAACCTCTCGTTACCAACTCCATACCATACTATACCACCCTGGTATGAGGTGGTATTTTTCATACCATATGGTATGCTTTTATTTAATACCAGTCAATACCATATGGTATTGACTATACCATATGGTATAGACTGGTAATAACTGGCAAATTTTTTTGTTCCAAAAAATATCAAAGTGAATATCATTTTGAAGAGCACAATTAATCTGATCTAACTGTGCAAAAAAAATTAAATTCTGAGTTAAAATGAGTGAGAAATCGTCCGTTAAATATTAAGGGAAAGAAATTTAATGATTTTTCCAGGAGAGAGAAGGAGGCGCTGATGTGGCAGATTCTTATTGGGTTATGCATGAGGTTATTCACCACAAGGGTTACTCACTGGATCTGCTCCCATCAACTAAAACAATACATAAACTAAGGAGAGAAAATATGTTCACTATAGAATGTTTTAGCTGGGGGTGGGATACGGTCACATACCCTATGGGGTTGTGAGATTCACAACCAAAGGCATTTAGGGTATGACAAAAAAATTAATTTATTAATTAATTTTTTCTATTAATTACAAATTGGGAATTAAAAACCCATATTAAATACATATTTTTTTAAATTTAAATCCTACAATAAATATAACTCTTTGTTCCTATCTCTCTCTTCTTTTCTAGAAGACACACCACTCCGACCGGCTGACTTTCTTACCGACAAGCTTTCTCCGACGAAATTCTTGAATAATACTCGCTTCGGCCACCTGCAAAAAATTACTACTCCATCAATGTGCTAGTGGTACGCTACCGCTACCACTGGTACCACTACTAGTACAGCGGTACCAGTACCATCTAGTAGCTGGTAGCCTGGTAGGTGTAGAGTACCACTATCATTTGGTACCACTACCATCTAGTACCTGATAGTGGTAGCGTACCACTATCATTTGATACCATTACCTGGTAGTGGTAGTGTACCACTACCAGGTATCAAATGGTAGTGGTAGCGTACCACTACATCTAGTACCAATATCAGAAGAAGAGGAGATGAAGAGTATAGTGGCAGAGGGACTCACACCGAAAGAGGCAAGGAAAGGAGGCACGACAACGGCGGCGGGGAGTGAGGGAGGCGGAAGATTGCGGAGGCGGCGACGGTGGAGGGCTCAGCAGGGGGTGAAGGGAGGCAGAGGGTTGTTGGACGGTGACGATGGAGGGCGCGGCAGGGGTGGAGGGTGGCGAGGGCTGTGGAGGGCGGCAGCGACAATGAAGGCCGACGACGTTGGAGGGTGGCGGTGCCGTCTGTCTGCTAGAGAGGAGGAGGGAGAGAGGCAGGGTGGGAGGAGTTAGGTTTTATGTATTTATATGAGAGGAAGAGTGATTGGGTGTGGTAATATTTTTTCTTTCCCAAAATACCCTTATTTTAATCTTAACCATCAATTTAAAAAAAAAAAGAGACAGGAGACAGAGTGTATCCAATGGTTAGGAAGTAAGTTCTGAATCTCACAACCCCTATAGGGGATGTGACCGTATCCCAACCCGTTTTAGCTGTTGTTGTGGAAATGGGTTTCAGCACCACAGCTCAATCCAGAAAAAAGTCAACTTGTAGCTTCGGATGCGTTGAATATGAATTTTCTATCGGTTGGGGGATGATTTCATTAATCCCGCCCCCAGTTTGAGTCCTATCTCCTACAACAACAAAAAAATAATACTAAACTCACTTATCATTGTGTGTTTTTTTTCTATTGTCAACTAAAAGAATACAAAAATCGAGGAGAAATGAGATGTTCAATATAGTAGTTGTTGTTGTTGTGAAAATGGGCTTCAACAATACTGTCCAATCTACTGAACCGTAAATTTGTAGCTTCGAATACATTTAATGGGGGGTTTTGTATTATTTTTTAGACTGATTTCATTAAACTCGCAATCAATTCGAGTAGTATACTCCCCAATAGCAACAAAATGATACTAAATGAGGTTTTAGTCAAGTTTAACTCAAAAAGACTTTGATTCGAAATGAAATGAACCTAAATCAAACCAAAGTTGAACAAGGACAAATCTCAGAGTTTCACCCGAGCTCAGCTGGTCCTTTCATCAATTTGTCTTGGCCAACAACTAAACTAACCCTGCAAGTTATATCCCATAACAGAGCAACAAAAAAAGAGTATACACAAAGCTGGAAACTTCCGGACAGAATTGAAATCGCAGAACCGGAAAGACACGCAAACTTTACATGGTTTTAGTTTTGAAAGTAGAAATCTCAACACCGACTATTCATGGTTGAAAAAGCAAAATTTTGTGATTCTCAATGATCTACTTAGGACACTACTTGAAGCTCGTTGAGTACAGATTAACACCCAATTAATCTCCCAGACCATTCGAACATGTCCAACTACCCCTTTGATCAACTCCTCATTGATCAATAACCCATCATTTTACCAATACTAAAATCAAACTATCTCCCTGATGGCTTGATCCCTTTTCCTAGCAATTACCCACAACAAACACCCTTTGCTCTTTTTGAACTGTTGATTTCTCATAAAAGTTACTTCTCTTCTTGGCTTACACTAGAAAGTTAGTCGTGTTATAATGTATTTTGTGCATAAATGATTTATCGTTATGTATGTATGTGTTTAAATTACTTTGAATTAGTTCATACTGACCAGGGAATGGTCCTATTGTCATTACCAAAACATTTAGAAATTGGGTTAATTGCATGGTTGGTCACTGAGATTATAAAAAACGTTCAAGTTTGGTTACTAGAAATATTTAAATCCATTGGTGATACTTCAGTTTACTGAAATTGTTCATGTTTGGTCACTCTCCGTCCAACTCCGTTAAGTTTGGCTGACGTGGCCGTCAACTCTCAAAGTTGACTGTTAACTTAGTGACGTGGCAATTAAAAATAATAAATAAAATTTAATTTAATTTTTTTACAATTTCCAACTCATTTTCACAATAAAATAAAATAAAATAAATAAAATAGAAAATTATAATTAGAGATTTAATCCTTCTCCTGCTGGAGAATCGCTCCCGGAAGAGCACAAAATGATGGCCGCCGCTTCACTTTCTCTCCTCTTCCACTCCCATTCCCCGACCACCAGAGTTGTCATACCCAACAGGGGAGTGATCAATTTGCTTCCCTCCTTCTGGAATACACCGCCTGCCCCGTCCACATCATTCACCCTTGATCTGGTAACTTTGTTCTACCCTCCTTATCTTTCCTCCATTGAGGAGAATGTCGTGCTTAAGTGTGGGGGGATGTTCGATTATGTATGCGGGTGAATGTTTGGCTGTTTGTGTGCTTGGAGCCTAGTCCACTGTCCAAATTTTTAAATTTGAGGGCTCCAAGTACGTGTTTCCATGCAAATTGTCTGCTCAGTATGCTTTGAATTGACAGTCTCTATAGTAATGTGCAACCTAGGGAGGTAGTGTAGCACTATGGAGGATGTTGAAGTATAAGATTTTTCCTATCTAGCTCTCTGCTGTGCCAGTTGATTTTGTGAATTAGTGGAGCTAAGACCGTTGAATTCATGTGGTAATGGTGAATCTGTTTGGATGGTGTTGTGGACTCGTGTATCGAACAGGGTGCTCATGTGGAAAATGGAAAGCAGTTGGTCCTCCATGTCGAAATCATCAAAATCCTAAACATGGGGTAAGCCCAACGTGTGTGGCACCGTTTATTGCACAAAATCGGGTTTTGGAGGAGATTTTAGTGATCCTTAGTGGGGTACTCCTACAAGGTGAAGCTAAGCTGTCTCTAGTACAAGTAAAACTTCCACCCGTTGAACGGTTTGCCTACTCGAGGATGTGTTTTTAAGGGCACGGATAGTACAAGTAAAAGAAGTACCTTGGCGAGCGCCAGGTGTACAGAAATTGCTCTTGTTCGACTAATAAGGGTCGACCGTGCGAAAGACTGCAGTTGGAACTCCCGCCAAGTGAATGAAAAAAAAAAGAGAAAAAGAAATAAAATGAAAGTGAAAAGGGGGTTCCAACGGTGAAATGAAGTGAAAGAGAACCCCGGTACAACGAGTCTTTGGTTGTGAATTGTATGAGTCCCTTTATCCATGAACTGACTGTCTTACTTCCACTGCTTCTCATGATCATGGCTTGAGTCTAGTACTCGCATTGAGAGAGATAGGGAACGTCTTAGAAGACCAGTTGACCTCGTAAGCTGCTATATGATCTAGAAAATCCTCTACCGACGATCGGGGTTGTTTGTTGCTATAGAGGTCTGGAGAGCTGCATTGGTTTGAGTTAGGTTTACTTGGGGACAAGCAAACGGTTAAGTGTGGGGGGATTTGATGACTCGTTATTTGCACATGCTTTCCCCTTTGTTTCTTGATCATTTAAGCTTGCATTATCGCTTCTTTGGCCTATTTTACGCTAGGTTGTGTTCCTTTGTCACATTTCAGGTCCTAGCACGTAAAGTGAAGCGTAGGCGCAAGTTTCAAGTCAATCAGAGATCAATTGGCGACTCGGGGGGAGAAACTCGAGTATGACTTGAAGAAGAATGGATTTCTACCTCAGTTTGTGACCATATAATCATGCAATCTTGTCATGAGAAGAAAGAGGACGAGACTACGAGCGTCTGGGATCAAACGACACCTGATTTGGAGTCCGAAGAAGGGAGAAACGAAGAATCAAAGATAGGGGACCCGGAACTGCAAAATACCCGACCATAATACCCTACCGGGTATTTTTGGCCATCTGATAGGGGATTTTTGGCAGCATCAGAAGGCCCAGGGTTGGGAAACGGTGCGGTCTGGTTCAGACCAGACCATATATACGGTCTATGATCCAGACCGAGAGGATGAAGTATAGACCACAGACCAGACCACAAACTATACGGTCCGGTCCAGACCACGCCTGTGCAGTCTGGTTCGGTCTGGTCTGATCCAGATAGACCACACTCAACGAAAAATGAATAATTTGTTTAGTCAACCACACAAAAAATTGAACCAATAAACAAGAAAAATAAGTGTTATTTGCCTTAACACATTAATCCTAACATGCATGAATAATTTTGATACCCTAAATCTTAGTACATCACTAATATACAAAATAAAAGCATCCCAACTTGCACTATAACGTCATAAACATTAACATAATGTCATATGGAGACACAATTATCTCTACTCCCTGGTCAAATGTGGTTGTGAATGAAGGAGGGACGAGATTCACAAAACTAGGGTTGAGACTTGGGTGTCGTTTGGGAGTTGGGAGAGTGGTCGAATGGGCTTTTAACACGTATTGACAAGTCAGTTGGGTCCACGGTTTGGTTTGGTAAACCGCGGTCTAGACCAAACCAGACCAAGAAATCAAAACATAAAATAATACAGACCATAGACCAGACCAGACCATACTTAACGGTCTACGGTCCGGACCAAACTGTGCGGTACGGTTTGGACCACGGTTTTTCTAACGGTCTGGTCTATTTTCCCAGCCCTAAGAAGGCCCCCCGGTCGTGAACCAAAAATACCCGACCGGTACTAAAAATACCCGACCGGGTATTTTCCCTTTTGCCCAGAATAGTGACCCGGAGCATTTTGTTGATACCCGAGCGGTTCCCTAAATACCCGATCGGGTATTCTGACCGGGGATCGCGAACGCATGCTGTTAAAAGCCTGTTTTGTGCGTTTTTGCAAGGGGGGAGCTGGGTTTTGGATCCCAAACACCCAAGGGACGAACCATAGAAAGAGAGGGCGATTTGAGGGCATTCTAATAGTGGAATTGGAGGATTTCTTCGCCTTGGAAGCTCGAGGAACAAGCCCGGACTTGAAGACTGATCATCTGAAGATTCTTACTGCAGTTTCTCTCTTCTCTATGGAGTACTTCCCTTCACTTAGGCTTTGAGGAACCCTAGCTATGTTTGTTTGATTGGATGGTTGTATGAGTACTCTTACTTGATAATCTTGAGTTCATATTCAATCTATGCATGTTTTCATGATTCAATTCTTCTTTAGTCGAGATTATTGATTCTGCTTTGATCCTATGAGAGCGAATACCTGATTAGGTCAATAGAGCACCATAGATTGATAGTAGTGGATCGATTGCTTTAGTCGAGGGTTGATTCACTGCTTTGTATCGATTGAGAACATCATTCGATAGAGGGAGTCTAGTTCAGAACGCCTTGATCGGTTGTTCTAGAGAAGGATACGTCCCTCTAGGCAATTGACTCAAGAGGGCCTTGTTCCTTTAGTCGAGACTCAAGGTCTAGCCAAGGATTCTCCGCATTGTGAATGAAAGTGAAACAAGTTAGAGATCATCAATCGTTAATCTGGCTAGTGACTCGGGGGAATCATACCTAAGTGAGTTCCCAACCTGTAATTAGATTAACTTTAACTGTAGTTTGCTAGAGTAGTTTTAGTTCTTTCATCTTAATCTGGTTTGCTAGATAATGAACTGAAGCTGAGTAATAGTAACTCTAGAGACCCGTGGATTCGATATTTATTACTTGAGCCACTATACTGTAGTCCCTTTCATTGGTTACACTTGGCCATTGTTAGGTGTTGTGTCATAGCGAGTCAGAAATCAGAAATGGGAGTCCCCGACGAGCCTTTGATGATGGTGACACCCGAATTCGGCCTGATCTCGCTTGGATTGGTGGATGCCGATAAGATCCCCAAGTACGAGCTGACCGTGGAGGACGGGAGGCGGCTGGCGAAGGAGTACAGCAGGGTTTTGATGAGGAAGCACAGGGCGAGGTAGGCCGCGGAGACGAATCTATTGAGGATGAAGAAGGAGGCGATCGAAGCATTGCTGGAGAAGTTGAAGTAGGCTGCTCTGGTACCAGACTTGACGTCATTTCCTAAAGAGAGAGAGATTCATGGCGACATTGACACCTCCAATTGAGGGTTATATCGACAAGGTGAAGGAGGCTGCTATGAGGAGTTCTGGTGCCCAGAAGATTAGATAGAGCGTTGTTTTCTTCCCAACTCCCAAGGTGTGCCATGGTATTTTTCACAATTTCCTTTCCTCTTTTGTTGCCTGTAGTTTCCTACGTTAAATTCTTGGCTGCATTTTGGTGATTGATAGATTCAAAGAGAAACGGCCTTGTAGTATACTGGCTAGTCAGATAATGGATTGATGTGGCTTTGTTGCTTTACTACTTGAGAGTTACAGAAACGTAACTTGTCAATAACATTCCATGTCGACATGCTTGAGCCAGGGTGCTTTGGCTAAGGATCGATAGTTTTTCACAGTTAGGTGATTGATAGATTCAAAGGGATTCGACCTTGTAGTATTCTGGCTATTCAGATTATGGATTGATGTGGCTTTGCTGCTTTACTACTTGAGAGTCACAGAAACATCAATTGCCGAAAGTGACAGAGCACCTTTTCGAGCATCGGCGGTTGCAGAACCTTTGCCTTCTCTTTTGCTTCCTTCTAATCGCGGCCTCTTTTCGCTGCTCTTCTGTTGTTGCAGCACCTCAGCTTCAGCGACAGCAAACCTTCTCTCCAACGCGTCCATTGCGCGCTTTCTTGGATCCTCGGCAGCCATTCTATCAAAACCACGAACGCGCAGTCAGAATGATTGGTTCTTCACTGGTTCGTCGGAGAAGAAACACAAGAAAAAAAAAGGAAGACAGAGTAATACCTTGCAAGTGGAAATCAATCAATGAAGAAATTCGTAAGGCGAATCGTCGTTCTATTCAGCCGAGTGAAAAGCCCGTCGGCGGCTGGCTGTTTGAAGCTCGATTTTGTGGAGAAGTAGAGTAGGTGTGACCGTGCATCCTCCAACCGCTCGCAGAGAAGAGCGAAAGAGTTGCAGAGGTGGCGGCGGGCTTGGACTCGGAGTCGGAGGCGGGGATGGTGTTGTGGTGGAGGATAATGGAAATTCGAAGGAGGGGAAGCAAATTGATCTCTCTCCCTATTGGGTATGATAGCTCCTGTGGCCGGGGAATGGGAGTGGAAGAGGAGAGAAAGTGAAGCGGCGACCATATTTTGTCCGCTTCCGGGAGTGATTCTCCAGCAGGAGAAGGATTAAATCTCTAAGTATAATTTTTCTGTTTTATTTATTTTATTGTGAAAATGAGTTGGAAATTGTAAAAGATTAACAGAGTTGGACGGAGAGTGACCAAACATGAACGATTTCAGTAAACTGAAGTACCACCAATGGATTTAAATATTTCTAGTGACCAAACTTGAACGTTTTTTATAATCTCAGTGACCAACCATGCAATTAACCCTTTAGAAATTTAACACGTTAAATTACTTTGAATTAGTTCATACTGACGAGGGAATGACCCTATTGTCATTATCAAAACATTTAGAAATTTAACACGGATTGAAGCCAAGATTGTGAAAAAATGAAGTGTAGTGAGAGAATGCTTGTGTCGTGGCAAACTGCAGAGGCAAATGCCCCGCAAGTGGCCCGACCGAGAAAATTCCAAAATGCTGGTGTGTGCATTTTGTGAATTATTTTTAAAAAACAAGTGTAATTTATGATTTTTTTTGGTTAATACCTTAATTTGGCCCGAACTATATACATACTTTCTACTTTGGCCCGTGGTATTGGAAATTGTTATTCTGGCCTGAACTATGTAGCAAACTTCCTCATTTGGCCTGGAGGCGGGTTTGACCGTTAAATTAGACGGTCAAACTTGTTGACCGTTAGTCAATGTCCACCTCACTCGCCACGTCAGCTTAGAGGACATAAATTTTTAGTTTTTTTTTATTTCTGAATTTTGCTTTCTTGTCATTTGCTAAAAATGGGCCCTTTTTCGTTCTTTTAATAATTTTTTTGATTTATGATTTTTATTAATCAAAAGAAAATAAAATTCAGAAATAAAAAAAAATAATTTTTATGTCCTCAAAGCTGACGTGGCAGGTGAGGTGGACATTGACTAACGGTCAAACCCACCTCCAGGCCAAATGAGGAAGTTTGCTACATAGTTCAGGCCAGAATAGCAATTTTCAATACCACAGGCCAAAGTAGAAAGTATGTGTATAGTTCAGACCAAACTAAGGTATTAACTTTTTTTTAGGGAAAAATTTAATATCCAAACCTTTCATTTTAAACAATATAATAGCCAAACATTTTCGAAAACAATCTAATATCCAAATCGTCAACTTTCCGTCCGTTTGACCGTTGGTTGACACTTCAAAAAAGCTTTGTTTAGGGGAAATTGTCACAATACAACTTTGTTTTCTTGTTTTGGCATTGCAGATGACAAAATATTTAGATATTCTATACCATCATGGTGGAGTTATGGACTTCTCGGGTTTGGAACCACGATATGTTGGTGGTTTTTCAGAGAAGATATCGATGGATATTGATGAAGCGTCATACTTTGAACTTTTTTGAAGTGTCAACTAACGATCAAACGAACGAAAAGTTGACAATTTGGATATTAGATTGTTTTCAAAAAGGTTTGGCTATTATATTGTTTAAAATGAAAGGTTTGGATATTAAATTGTATTTATTTTTTTTATACGAACTATCATTCGAGCGTACAAAAGCGAAAGCCTTCCAAATGGTAAACGCGTAGGGTGCACGCGAGTCAGTCAACACCAAGACCCCGCGCGCGCGCAGCAGCAGCTAAAAAATGGTGGTGGGGGCGGTCGCGGAGGCTGAAAGAGAGACGTCAGACGAGAGAGAAAGGAGAAGAAGCAGCCCCCCGAAGAAGAAGAAGAAGACGACGACGATTGATGTGTGCCCACAACTTGGCTTTTCTGATTAATACCATCCGCATCCAGTCCATGGCCTAATCCCGGGTTCGGTTTTACACCCGTTTCCATCCTCCACGTCACTTCCCTTCTCCCCCATTCCCTTCCTTCCCCTCTCGTTTGTTCAGCTACTCTCTCTCAGTCCCTCTCTCGAACAGGTAAAAATTCCCCATCTCATTTCATTTTTTTCAATTATTTAATCTAATATCCCGATTGAAATCTCAATTTGTCTGCTTTTCCAATCTGATCCGATTTGATCTCCTCTTTTGTTTCTTCCCTGAATCAGACACTGCTTCCGGATAAGAAACAGGTGAAGCTCTTTTTTTCCTTAACCTGGGTTTATCTCTTCCTTTCTGTGTCGTTTGTGGGATATGGTCAATACGTCAAGTTAGCGAATTGGTTATCTCTCTAATTGATATATATCGCGGGTTATGTTGGGGTTTTGGGGAATGGAAATGGGCGATTTCAGATCAGAAGTTTCGTGAGCTAGAACTGGGATTCTGTTGACTTTTTATCTTTTTGTATCGAAGGTAGTTGAGGGGTTGGAGGAGGTAGGAAACTAGAGCTGGAAGAGGTAGGTAGGAAGAAAGTTTTGTTGTTTGTTTGTCTCTCGAGCTTTTTCCCATTTGTCAAGAACCGAATTTGGCTTGATTTCATTGTTGTTGTTGTTGGTTTGGGAACTGGGTATTAAAGGAAGTTTAAGTGGGTAAAAATAATGCTTCTGCAACTTGGAGTTGGTTGAGAAGAGGAAATTTCTGTTCCCACTTTCCCTTTTGTTTGTATTGATTGATTGATTTGGTTTTTGATCAATTAGTTTCACATCCGCACTCCCATTTTCTGCGCTACTGCTGAGTGTCAGCCACTTAGCTCCAGTTGACTGCAACCAGCATTCAAGTTCCCCATTGATCTTTCCTCACTGGAGGCTTCTGAGTAGAGTGCTGCCCTATATAGTCACCCAACAGCATTATTCAAACAAGAAAAAGCTCAAGTTCTTAACATTGATCATATCCAAATCTCTTTCTCTTGCCCTCTCTAAGATGGAGGGAAATTCTAGCGGCGGAGGCAGTAGTGTTGGTGGAGGAGGGGTAGCAGCAGCAGCGGCAGTGGTGACACCAGGAGCTGCTGGTGTTGTAGGTGGAGGAGGGAATGATGTTGAGCTCATGTGCAAGACTCTTCAAGTTGAACACAAGCTATTCTATTTTGATCTCAAGGAGAACCCAAGAGGCCGGTACTTGAAGATATCTGAGAAGACATCATCCACCAGGTCTACTATCATTGTTCCTTCCTCTGGGATTTCCTGGTTCTTGGACCTCTTCAATTACTATGTCAATTCTGATGAGCATGACCTCTTCAGCAAGGAATTACAGTTGGACACTAAGGCAACTCTCCGCCATTCTACTTGTATCTCTGCGTCTCTCTTACTCGCCGTTCCCTTCCTGAATTCTCTTACTCACGTGTTGCCATTTGTCTTGTATATTGCAGGTGTTTTATTTTGACATTGGGGAAAACAGAAGGGGACGTTTTCTCAAGGTATAACTTGGTGCTAATTCTTGCTTACATTCCTTATGTAAGGATTTTTCGTTCTCAAAAAATGTGTCGTGGTATCTATCAACATTATAAAAAAAAAAAATGTGTCGTGGTATCCTGATGACATTTTCAGGGAGAACAGATGCTTTGGTCTTGTTCTTAAGCTTTTCAGTTTTGGAAGACCTATGCTTCTTCCGGAAGGACCTGTATTTTCCCCACCCTTTCTTGGTATTTTGTGAGAGGAATTTTACAATGCTATATAGCATTGGTGCTATAGGTTTTTGTATTTATGGTACAACTTGAAATTGTATCTTTAGCGTTATGGTACAACTTAAAATTGTACCTATACTTTTTGTGTAAATTCTTTTATGGTATAACTTGAACTTGTACCTTTATGTGATGGTACAACTTCAAGTTGTTGTAAAGTTATACCATAACATAATGATACAAATTCATTTATGGTACACCCTAAACTTATACATTTATTGTTATGGTACAACCTAAAATTGCACATTAAAGTACCAATACTATATAGCATAGTAGAAGTGCTCATTTTGTGAAGGTCCAGTTCAGGAAAACAGAAAGAGGAAAGGCGTGGCAGTTCTATCTAGTGGCTTTTTCCTGATTTAGGCTGTTAAATATTTATAGACTGGAATATGCAAATATGTAAGCTGCCAAATGGTAGTCTGGCAGTACATAGAGGAAGAGTTAGTTGATTGGTTTATCCATACGAGTACACTCCTAAAGTGTGTGAATGTTTGGGATTGTTAACCAGAATCTTCATAGTTGATCACTCTTAATGTTCTGCAGGTCTCAGAAGCTTCTGTTAGTAGAAACCGCAGTACTATCATTGTTCCTGCTGGAACTTCTAGGGATGAAGGCTGGGCTTCTTTTAGGAACATCTTGGCAGATATTAATGAAGCTTCAAGGCTTTACATGCTGTCCAATCAGGTGACTGTTACATCTCTTTTCTGTCACTAACTAATACATGGAGAAGGTTCTGAGTTGGACAAATGTCACATGTTCGTCACCTGTGCGAATGTTATTACAAACAGCAAAATTCTGAATCCTCGGAGCGCCTAGTTGGACTTTCTGATGATGTAGGCGCTGGATTTATATCTGGGCACAGCACCCAACAGCCTGCTCCTCCAACTTCTGAGTTAAATGTAGACCGGGCAGTTGACCTGCCGACACAGGATGAGATTGGTAACCTGGGAGTGTCAAAGGTTATCCGAGTTGATCAGAAAAGATTCTTCTTCGATCTCGGGAGTAATAACAGAGGCCATTTCTTGAGGATCTCTGAGGTAATTTGGTTGAAGTAGTAGTTCAAACTTCGGGGCACATTAGTCATCTCTAACCTTGATACTATTGACATTGGAGCTGATGGTAAAAATATTTGTAGGTTGCTGGTTCTGATAGGTCCTCCATAATTCTTCCACTCTCTGGGCTGAAGCAGTTTCATGAAATAGTGGGTCATTTTGTGGAGATCACCAAAGATCGAATTGAAGGAATGGGGAGCGCCAACGTCCGAACTGTAGATCCACCTCAAAGATGAATGTGTTTCCATGTGATGGGTGTGTTTGTGAAAGGAGAATAAATGCTGAAGATGGCTTCTTTTGATGGCAAGGGAACATAATGTATTGGGATTCTTCTGGGATTGTGGTTGGTTCCTTTTGTTTTTTGGTGTTGCAGGATGGATGTAAATCCATTGGCTCCTGCTACTGGTTCTTGCTGTCAAATAGGGTAAAATCTGATGATTTTTTTTACTTGGGTTCTGAATTTTACTTTTGGTCACAGCTTGTGAAAACAATAAAGGGTGAATTCCAATTGCAAATATTCCTGCATTTTGCTTTTGCAACTTTCCCCTGCTGTTTCAGAAGCTATTTATCTATCAAAGATAACCGAGTAGAAAACGATTTCATGTCAGCACCCTCAGATAGCCAGACATTAGCATAGAGCTCAATTTGAAATCTAGATTTAGTGATTTACAGTACTAGAGTGTTTTAGAATCAATGAAAGATGAAATCTTTGTAAGTACTGAACATTGAACAGACAACAAAACATTGCAGAATGATATTTCACTTCTTGAAATCATATTAATAACCATCAAGTTCCCCAAACCCCAATTCATACCAAGAATCGAATAATATTTCACTAGACATGAAAATATCTCTTAACAACATGCTTCCCGGCGACAGCAGCAACGGCCGCGACCCCTCCGATAGCGCCAGCAATCGCCGCCGATCTGGGGCCTCTGGCTGCTCGATAAATTGCCCCAGTGCCGAGCCCAGCAACCACGGTGTTAGCCAAATCATCCACATCCCTCAACGCAATCAAGCCGCTCTCGATCCCGGTAAACATCAGACCCAGGACTCCCATAGTGTTGCCCAACCGCCGACCACTCTGCCCG
This sequence comes from Linum tenue, assembly GCA_946122785.1. Taxonomy (NCBI): domain Eukaryota; kingdom Viridiplantae; phylum Streptophyta; class Magnoliopsida; order Malpighiales; family Linaceae; genus Linum; species Linum tenue. The sequence goes on from CAMGYJ010000002.1 coordinate 57,198,904, forward strand.
CCGGAGTTCAAAACCCTGTTCAGCCGCAACTTCATGCTCTCGCCGGCCTCGGCCGCCCTGATCCCATCGAGTGTCCCCTTCGCACCGCCGGCGATCGCACCGCCGAGGTACCCCGCGCCGGTGTAGTAGGTGAGATTCTCGCTCCAGGTCCTGCGCTGGCGTGCGGCTTCTTCCTGGAAGAGGAACTCCGGGGACGTGGGCAGATTGTAGAGGCTCTGAGAAGGGACGCTGTAGAAATTCTGGTAGGGGTGGTACTTTTGGAACCTCTGATCACCCGAATCGTCCATCAAAGGGTTTTTGGCTGTGGAAATTTTTTGGGGAAGGGGCGAGCTAGAGAAAGAGGACAAGGGAGGTTTAGGGTTTAAGGAGAAACGGAGAGGGCGGAGGTTTCTCGAGTTTGTACAACTCGGCTGGCTTCTTTTTCAAGCAGGTTTGGACCGTTTGGTGACGTGGAATTAATTTTTTTTATGGAGTGACATGGATTTTTTTTGTGAGTAGTGTCAGACAAAACAATTATTTTCCTCTCGGGTAAATGACACATTTGGTCACTGAGATTACTAAATCGTGTCATATTTAGTCACTAGAAAAATTTAATATCAATTTTGGTCACTCGAATTACTGACACAGGTCACATTTGGTCACTCTTCTGTAGCCTCTGTCCAACTCCGGTCACTCGAATTATTGAAAAATGTCACATTTAGTCACTCGTATTACTGAAACATGTCACATTTAGTCACTCTCCCAAAAGTTTCCGTCCAACTACATTAATGGAGTTGGACAGAAACTGACGGGAGAGTGACTAAATTTGACCAGTTTCGGTAATTCGAGTGACCAAAATTGATATTAATTTTTTCTAGTGACTAAACATGACACAATTTAATAATCTCAGTGACCAAATGTGTCATTTACCCTTTTCCTCTCCTACAATAATTCGTACTTGAAATGGGCCAGAGAAAGTTATGGGTATTTATCTCAAAGCCTACATGATTTTGGGCTTATGCGATTTTCCGAAATCTCAATGAAGGCCCAATTTTATCCAAACTAATTTGTCCACAGCGAAGCCCACAGCCACGGCGGCGGCGGTGCTGCTGCTACCAGTCCTCTTTGAGTCTTGCCATGGCAGCGGCCATTTCCAAGTTTCTTCTCCAAATTCGCCGTTAAATGAAATCCCGCGGTTAAAGTGCAAGAGCGAAAGTTGTTCCGGACGAAATGAAGCGACCGACGAGCCCTGATCTGGTCGCTCTTGAATACACCGACCTTAATCTCCTCCAGTGGTATCAAATCATCGCTCTTTTGCTTCCCTCCTCGTTCAATTTTCAAAAGCAGCAGCGAAAAGTTAGTAACATAACATCGAATCTTTTTTCAATTTGCAAGAGGTGAGTCATGTAAGAATCCGGCGACATTACCCGTTGCAAATTACAACTCGATCCGTTGACCCGACTCGAACCTGCCCGAAAAATTGAAATTTTTATAGCCCGAAATTCGAAAGATCCGAATCCGATAATCCGTGATTTTTTGGGTCGGGTTGGGTGGGTTAGCAGGTCGACCCGTTGCATTTCATATGTAACTCACAAAATGCTAAAATCACTTATAAATTGGTGAGATGTTTAGAAAATTTCACATGGATATGAAAGACATGTTTGTAATTTAAGGATAATCAAATATCGAGTGTTTCTTGTAGTGGTATTACTCTTGTGATTGTTTTTTGACGATTTGTGCAATTAGTATTTCATTTCATTAGCATGGGAAGATTTGAGAATATGTTAATTGACATGTGTTAGTTAAACTATTGTCATGCATATGTGAAAATTTGTGTTCTTTAAAAAAATTTGAATCATGAGAGATACTGTTTCTGAGAGTGCTCATAACCCGAAACGACCTGTAACCTGACCCGAAACCGAATGGGTTGGTCAACTTTTAACCCGAAATAAGCCAACATGACCCGACCCGTAATCTAAAACTGCAACTCAAAATTACCCGACCCGATTGCCAAGTCTAGGCAACATGTAAACCCTTTGAGCTCATCTTTCTCTCTAAGGGGTCGTTTGCTTCAAGGATTTTATAACGAGGATTTTGTCATGGATTTGCTAATTAAAAACCTTGGGATTTATTAGAGATTTTGGGCATTATGGATTTGAGAAAATCCTTTGTTTGTTAAGCTATTTTTGTCATGGATTTGATGGTTTTTCAGTTTGTCTCCAAATCTCAGGGTATGAGGTGAGATTTATAAAACCGTGGGGCCCATGGATTTGGAGGGAAAAAAACCCAAATCCGTGGGGCCCACAGATTTATCTAAACATTTTTTGATAAAGCAAACAACGGATTGTGTGTAAATCCATGATGGTTGGTTTTTTTGTACCAAATCCATGATGCAAATCCTTGAAGCAAACGACCCCTAAGTTCGTTTCATTTTAGACAAAATATGCTAGGCGCCAACTCCCGCGCCTGACTTTAAGGAAGTTTTGCTCGATCGATAGCATGATATTTTACTATCCAACCCAATTAAAGTGGCTCTCAGACATTTCAGATTTGCAAACGTTGTTGTGTCTTTTAGACACTTGTTTGTTCTTATTCTGGGCCTTTAACACCAGTTTCAATCTTGGTAAGCATTACTTCTTGCTCCACCATGGTAATGTCTGGTGGGGCAAAATTCAAAGGTTTATCTATAAAGTTACATGTGAAGTGTCCAAATCCTCATTTCAAGAAGAGGCATCACAAGAGATGAGTTGTGCAACAGCCATTAGTCCTTGATAGTTTAGTCCCTCGGGTGTTTTTTTTTTTTAGATAAGGGTTAGTCCCTCGGGTGTTAATAAATGGAATGTGATACACAATTGAACTTGTCCCAATAATTTGAGTTATTGGTATCAACTGATTCTTGACATGATATCAGAGCCTTCTGTCACCGAAAGGTCTCCTATTCGAATCCCGATGCCCCTATCTATTTATGTTAAGCACATAGTGTCTGAACCTGTGCCTGTGCACACTCCAAGCATACCTGAGTGGCTTGAGTTTGAAGGGATGTGTTAATAAATGACTATATGATTCACAATTGAACTTCTCCCAACAACTCGAGTTATTGAGATCAACTGGTTCGTAACAAAGTGAATATGCATAGTAGGACGGATGTTCAATATAGTCGTTTGTTTCCGGTGATTTTCCCCGTAACTCACAGTTAAAAAGTTTGCTTGCAATTCACAAAGTGACGTAAAGTGACAAAAATTACTAACTATGGAAACAAACTAATCCCAGCAAAACTGCAAAATGCATCTTTTACCAAGCTCAGTCGAGTGTTCGACTCAAAGTACTCTCAGATTAGAATTGCAATCAATACTTGGTGAGCACATGGTTCTCTAAGATCAGGTTTCAAAATTTAAACTCAGATGGAAGAGTTTAATGTATTTTATTATTGGATTATATTCATGTCTCGTGTTAGTTCTTGTCCTGCTAAGGTGTCCACCACGATAAGGGAAACTAATTTCATGTACTAGTTTGTTGACTTTTCTTGGACAAGAAATTGTTGTTGGACCACAGGTACGGATGAAAGCTACACCAAGATTGAAGCCCACCTGTGCCCTGTATTAATTGTTTGGACGAACTGGACATCCCATGACCCAACTGGATTGGATCCTCTAGCATGTAATTTTGACCTCTTGCTTGATCAAAAACTTGGATTCTTAGGATTTCCCTCATCGAGTACCATAAAAGGTATGAATGATATCGAAGTTCTGTTCAAAAAACCTCGCCCTAGAACTTGTATAGATTTTCAAACTGTTGAGTGTTGTTGGTCCAAGAAAATAATCGATCTTATTTTCACAAACCGACGAGGATCCGACTCATTTAGGAAGATGGGTTGGGTTGCTAAGTCCACCTCAAAGAACAAAATATGATTATTTATGTATTTGTACTTTTTTATATGAACTTGCACTAATCGTGGACTTGCTCAAAATGGAATTTTCCCGGCTGAAGGAGTCCTTCGGCGATTCGATGAGGCTTGCGAGAAGGGACCGCGGTGGGGGGAATTGGTTTTGCCGGTTTTCTCCAAATGAGATGCTTTTGTTTGACCTTGTGAAATATTACTCAGGTATTACCAACCCATTTATGATGGAAATTTTGGTGTGAAGAGATGCGCTCGATTGGTGTCCAATGCATGTTTCCCAATGCCCATGGATCAAGGGGGAGCGATAATGGAAGAAGTCTGAGTGGTAGCTTCGGCGTTATTCAATTTTTCTTGTAATTTTACTCTTTGCATCATGTGCACTATTTGTCAACTGTCGTGTTTGGTTGTTTGGTAGAGTTTTGTGTACTTTTGTTCATTTCAAATTTCCTACAATGAGAGTGAAAGTAGGAATGACATTTTTGTCTTTACAATAAAATATTTATTTCATATGAAAAATATCAATATCAGAATTTGAACCGACGTCTCTTCATACACAGACAACAATCATAACCAATTACACCTAAATGAATTTGATGTATCTTTTTTAATACAAAACATACACGATGTTGAACTCCGGAAAGCGGAGGACTTTTCCATCATGATTAACAAGCTCACTAAGACTATTGTATGTATTTTTATGGTGCTTAATACTTCAATTTACATAGTAGAGTTTCATGTAATTTTATCCATTTTACAATTCAGCTCTCTCCTTAATTTTCGCTAAGGTAAATTGGTAATTGGCTAACATGGAAGAAACTATTTCTTTTACTGCGTGTTATGTCATTGCATTTTTCAATTTCAATAGTTTACGCCCTTTCACTTCCCAGTACAAGGGTACATGTGAAAATCAATCTTCCGGATTCTCTTGACACGACAGTATTATTCTTGGGGATTTAAGCTGGGCAAACAGAAGATTTCAACTCTGATGTCAATCCATGGCGAATAGAATGGAGTTCAATCAAGTAGTTATGAATTTGAATTTGGAGTAGAAGAGTTGTGATTGAGTTTGGGAATGAAGTGGTGAGGGGAAGAAATTGTGTTTGAATTTGGTAGCAAGTAAAGTTCAACTGCAGCAGGTGAAGGCAGAGAACAGGGAGTTGGTGAGGGTAGTGATCAAATTGAGGAGGGAATTGAAAGACATGGAAGCAAAACTGGAGCAGTTGAAGAGAGAGAAGTGAGAGATGATGAGGATATTAATGAAAATGGAGAAGCTATTGAAGGGCATGGAAGTGGACTGAAGCAGGTGAAGGAAAACAAGGGGGAGATGAGCATATTGATGGAATCGGAGATGAGTGTTGGTTTTAGCGAGCTTATTACAACTGCCCCTGAGTAAGATGAGTTGGCAAAACACAAGAAGAGGATTGATGAGTTGAAGAGCGAGCTGAGAAGAACCCCAACTGAATGAGAAATTTAGGGCCATAGAGAGAACGTATATCAAAGTATCAAAAAATGAGTTGCAGAAGGAGGATTAGAAAGTGACTGTTTGGTTGAAATACATGCCTCTTGAGGTCGAAGATAGACTGGATAAAAATTTAGAGAGTGGTGGCTATTGGGTCTTTAGGTTTATGATTTTTGCAGCTACCATAACCTATTTCTATCTTAAAACGAGGAATCATTGATTGATTTACTAAAGTAGGTCGATTCTTTATTCAACCTATTCACTCTATTATGAGTCTCTAATTTTGTGCTCTCAAGTTTTGATGGTCCTTTGTTAGCTGAGTTATTAGTATATAGTTGGCTTGAACCAACAACTCTTCATTTCTTCTTTATTAATGACATATTGTTCCTAAAAAAAGAGCATTAAACCCTTTATGTAAAATTGTGATGCTTCAGTTGAGTTTCAAATTATACATGGGTCGTGTGGTAATTCTAGTGAGCTTTTATACTCTAGATTTCTTGACAATCAACTAACCAATAGCATTTTAATGGGGCCTAATTATCATTATAAAAATGGGACCAATTGTACATTTTTATATTTTATATTCTTAAATGATGATGGTATTTCTCTGAGTGTTTGACCTATATATTATTTCTTTACGTATCATCTCGATAGAAGGATTGTCAATAAATTAAACGGGTTGATAATTAAGTAATTCTTCCCTAAATTTAACCATTAGATTTATAAACTTGGATCCAAGGGCTAAGATGAGCTTTGTCATTTGACTAAGCACCCCCTTAGTCATGGGATCTCCTCCCAAAAGATTGGATGCCGATTTAGCTTCGGCTTTGAAACTGTTATCAAATAATTAACCATCACAAAATCTGTGAAACCTTGTTTTGTTCATTGTCTGCGTTCTAGAATAAATTTGACAGATGAGTGTTGGTTGTCACTCTGACGCAAAAAAACCATCGCTTAAAACACGGTTTAGGATAGTGTTCCACCGGCATCAAGCTTTTACCAATTCAGAACCGGCAAAGCGCAATAGGACGGACACAATTTTAACCAAATCGACTCAACTTAAACAAATAATGATAATAACAATATATCAACAAGCATCTCTTCCTCCTTTTACACCTTCTACCTCTCCCAAACCCTCATCTACCCAAACCACCAACCTTCTACATTGATCCATCCAATCATACTGTGACGTCATCTTATAGACCGAATCGTCACAACCCTCACTAACAAAAAGGGATTGCATTGTCGAAACACCCATACTCCTCCTTTCAAGTCCTCATAAACCTCGTTACTTTTGAAGTATTCATGTCTGCTTTGCCCGGGACCTGCATTCAAGAAACGATAGATTCCACCTCATTCAAAGCCACATATGAAGAGATTGATGAAGGTTTTCACCATTTTACATGTCAGTAGCTCGAGATCAATGTAGTAAAAACACGTCTTAAACACAAAAACTGACATTTTTACGTTTCAGACTAGGCAAAACGCTTCAGTTTCTACATAAAACGTGTTGTGTGCAAAAAATGTTAAAAAAATCATTTAAAAATTGATCAAAGCAATCAAAATCGTGTTTTCGTACGTTTCTAGTTGAAGAAGTTTCCATCAATTTCACAACCTCTCTGTCCAGTATTGTCTCCCGAAAAACCATTGATCAGATCATGGATCCCTACAGTGCAATCGACCCACAAAGAGTCTTGAACATGTACTTAAAGTTTGAGAACGATCCAATGGTTGGTTTCTCCAGAATCCTCCTCGAAACGAACTGCCCAGCTACAGGAGAACAACGTTACACTCCCACCCTGTTTGACGAGTAGAATTTCTCCACAAACCATAAATCATAAGAACAATCCAAATGGTAGGATCGAATCAAAGAAAGCTTGGAACCGGTCCTCCAAATTTGAGGACGATCCAACGGTTGTTGTTTTTGGAATATCCTCTTGAACTCATTGCATTGCTGCAAAACGAAAATTCTGCATATCCTCTATTCCTCTCTTTATTTTCTTCTTCTTTCCTTCTCAATTCCCAGCTGTAATTCCTCCTACAAAATTCTGCATATCCTCTTGAACTCATTACCTTGATGCAAGCATTGCATATGACATGTTCAATAGGATCGAGGATGTTACACCACAGATTCATTAAGTGATTACTTTATTATTTGATGTGCAACTTAAGTGATTCATATTTACTGATGATATGATTTCTCCAATTCAATGGATGAAGAACCTCATAATAAAGAACCCTCAGTAATCCTGTTTAATTTGATATCCAAAATGAAACAAAACTATAGATAATGAGGTGTAGTTGTTAATTGTTTATACGTTTTTATGAACGAAGTAGCCTCATTATTTTCTTATTGCATTGTTGGTTTAGCTGTATGTTTGCTCCACTATTAAATGTTTGTCAAATTAGATTATATGCATGAGTAGTGACATTTTTAAACGAGACAGCTAGTTTGTTGAAGATTAATCAGATTATACACAAAAATTTACGCTTTTACGGTTTACATTTTTTGCTCATTAGAAATGTGCATTTGACTACATTGCTCGAGATATCGCAAAAAGACTGGTCTACGATCAATAAGTGCAATAAACCTATCAATTAAATATAATTTATTACTAAATTTAAACCCTAAACATAGTTTATTTCTAATTCTATAATTAATATGCACAATGAAATAATTATTATAATTAAACATAATTTATTTATATATTTTCACCTAAAAACCACTAGGCCGGAAAATATGGGTTGCCGAAACCAGGTCGAGCCACGAAATTCCAGTGGCCAAAACCTGATCGGTCGAGGATTGTTGGAGGCTCTTCTTAGTACCATTTGTGGGATTCTTCGACTGACCTAGTCATGTTTCGGCCGCTCGATTCTTTCGAGTCGGCCAGGTTCCACCTAGCGAAATTTATGGCCCTTTTCTGATTTCATCATCCCAGATTCCCTGGCCCAATAGTTTTTTCATAGCCTATCCTTGTTTGAAAAATCACTTTATGTCTATATATATATATGGTTCAGGCTAGCGTACGCCCCATTGAGTTTTGCTATATAGATCATGAATTAATCGGAGTTTGGGGCATGATACTATACCCTAACCTCTAATGGGTGAACCCCAGTCCCTAATTTTCTAACCCAAACCATGAGGTTCGTTTAATCTTAAAATGAAAACCAATGAAAATTTCGACGAATCAGAATCGTTGATTTTCATTTTTAAGATTAAACGAATCTCATGCTTTGGGTTAGTGAATTGGGGACTGGAATTCACCCATTAGGGGTTAGGGTATAGTATCATGTCTCAAACTCCGATTAATTCTTTGTCTAAATAGCAAAACTCAATGGAGCGTACGGTAGGCTAGCGTACGCCCGGACGTACGCTAGCCTTTGCCATATATATATATTCTACTGTACCCACGATGAAAGTTGGGGTACCGCATATCTTGAGTAAGAAAACGCTATCCAGAACTTGAAGTGACTCATCTTTCGGACATGATACTATACTCTAACAATTAAAGATCAAAATCTAAGTCTTAATTCTCTAAATCTAATACCCCAAGATCAATTTAATATAAACAATAATCGACGATTATGATTCGTCCAAATATAGGCAAAAAAATCAATGCACCATCTTAGGGTTTATAGTTTATGATTTAGATAATTAGGACCTAGGGTTCACTCATTAAAGGTAAGGGTATAGTACTATAGTATCATGCCCAAAAATCCTGCTAATTCGAGGTCTAGATAGCGTTTTCATACTCAAGGTATGCAGTACCCCGGATTTAGTTGGTGAAAACTAATGAGGCCTTAGGAGGGCAGATGACAAAAATAAGACAACTTTCGGCTTCTCTGAATAGTTTTTCGCGTAAATTAGTTTTTATTATTTTTTTAAGTTGGATATGTGTTATAAGTTGTGAGAAAATCCTTCTCCAAAGTCGTATTTTAATGAAATTTAGTTAGAAATATAATTATAAAGTTGGCGTCAAATAGTATAAGATTGGCATCAAATAGTATGACTCTTGTATTAACAACAGTGAGTTGGTGAAGTTTCAGCACGACTTAGTCTCAATTAAAAATCTTTTGATTAGTTGATTTCTTGCATATCCTTCAATTCATTTCATTTATGTGAAGCTTACCCATTAAAGAACCCATTAAATAATCATTGCCAAGATATTATTTTGAAATTCCAATTCCTCTTTGACACTGCATTTTTTATTGTTACTCTGTTTCAGCCGAACATATATGATACCAACCGGCACATCTAAACTATTTTTTCACACGTAGAAGTTTTTTATTCTCTACACAGTACATTTGGATCAGCTGATTATTTAGGCTTAAAACGACTCATTCAACTCACGTGCACCTCTAGATAGATGAGTTGAAAAGTGAAATATTATAGGGTGTGGAGGTTTCAGCCACCTAATTGTGATAAATTAGATAAGGATTTTGCATAATTGTGGTGGTATTCTTTGTTCGTTATTTTTGTGTGAATGAGAATCAAGAGAAGTGAGATCTTAGCTCATTTGTACCATATGAGTTAAATGTGGGGATGGAAGTTGGGTATTTAAATAGAAAAGTCCACTACGACTAGTCAAAAGGAGCATAAGTAGATGGTCTTTCATGTTGTCGTTGTCGCTCGCTCATCTTTGGCTTTAGCTTCGGTTTCAGTCACTTTAAGATTGATAAAATGTTATAAGTATACTAAATGTATTGGTTTCTTACCCAATTAGCATTGCTTGGATCAACAACCATCTGCTAACCAAACCAAGGCATTGTTTGGATGACTCGGGTCCAACTGTCACCCACTGCCAAATCAAATAAGTTGTCTGGTCAGCAAACTCCCATCCCTTAAGTTCGAAATCGTTCACAGTTTTGTGCACTGATCTTTCCATCAACTCTCTACCAAAAATAATTTTTTTTTGTTTCTTTTCTACTCTTTCAAAAGTATTTAAAATACTCTTTTTTTGTTGCTTTTCTTCTCTTTAAAGATATTATATTGAAATTCGAATTCCTCTCTGAGACTGCATTGTTTAATGTTACTTTGTTTTAGCCGAACATATATGATACTAATCAGCCCATCCAAACTATGTTTTTACAAGCTGAATTTTATTTTTTTATGACTGCATCTAAGTTTTTTATTCTCTACATGGTACATTTGGATCAGCTGATTATTAAGGCCTAAAACGACCCATTCAACTCACGTGCACCCCTAGATAGATGAGCTTAAAAGTGAAATAGCATAGGGTGTGGAGGTTTCAGCCACCTAAGTGTGATAAATTAGATAAGGATTTTGTAGAATTGTTGTGGTATTCTTTGTTGGTTATTTTCATGTGAATGAGAATCAAGAGAAGTGAGATCTGAGCTCATTTGTACCATATGAATGAAATGTGAGGATGGAAGTTGGGTATTTAAGAAGAGAAGCCCACTAAGACTAGTCAAAAGGAGCATAAGCAGATGGACCCTCATGTTGTCGTTGTCGTTGTCGCTCGCTCATCTTCGGCTTTGGATTTGGTTTCATTCATTTTAAGATTGATAAAATGTTATTAGTATACTAAATTTATTGGTTTCTTGCCCAATTAGCATTGCTTGGATCAACAACCATCTGCTAACCAAACCAAGGCATTATTTGGATGGCTCGGGTCTAACTGTCACCCACTGCCAAACCAAATAAGTTGTCCGGTCAGCAAACTGTCATCCCTTAAGTTCGAAATCGTTCACAGTTTTGTGCTGTGATCTTTCCATCAACTCTCTACCAAAAATACTTTTTTTGTTTCTTTTCTTCTCTTCCAAAAGTATTTAAAATACTCTTTTTGTAGCTTTTCTTCTCTTTAAAGATATTATTTTGAAATTCGAATTCCACTCCGAGACTGCATTTTTTAATGTTACTTTGTTTTCGCCGAACATATATGATACCAATCGGCCCATCCAAACTATGTTTTCACAAGTAGAATTTTTTTTTATGATTGCATCTATGTTTTTTATTTTCTACATGGTACATTTGGATAAGCTGATTATTAAGGCTTAAAACGCCCCATTCAACTCACGTGCACCCCTTATATAGATGAGCTGAAAAGTGAAATATCATAGGGTGTGGAGGTTTCAGCCACCTAAGGGTGATAAATTAGATAAGGATTTTGTAGAATTGTTGTGGTATTCTTTGTTGGTTAATTTTGTGTGAATGAGAATCAAGAGAAGTGAGATATGAGCTCATTTGTACATATGAGTGAAATGTGGGGATGGGAGTTGGGTATTTAAGAAGAGAAGCCCACTAAGACTAGTCAAAAGGAGCATAAGCAGATGGACGCGCATGTTGTCGTTGTCGCTCGCTCATCTTCGACTCTAGCTTCGGTTTGAGTCATTCTAAGATTGATAAAATGTTATTAGTATACTAAATGTATTGTTTTTTTTTTACTCAATTAGCATTGCTTGGATCAACAACCATCTGCTAATCAAACCAAGGCATTGTTTGGATGACTCGGGTCCAACTGTCACCCACTGCCAAACCAAATAAGTTGTTTGGTCAGCAAACTCCCATCCCTTAAGTTCGAAATCGTTCACAGTTTTGTGCACTGATCTTTCCATCAACTCTCTACCAAAAATAATTTTTTTTGTTTCTTTTCTACTCTTCCAAAAGTATTTAAAATACTCTTTATTTGTTGCTTTTCTTCTCTTTAAAGATATTATTTTGAAATTCGAATTCCACTCCGAGACTGCATTGTTTAATGTTACTTTGTTTTAGCCGAACATATATGATACTAATCGGCCCATCCAAACTATGTTTTCACAAGTAGAATTTTTTTTTATGATTGCATCTATGTTTTTTATTTTCTACATGGTACATTTGGATAAGCTGATTATTAAGGCTTAAAACGCCCCATTCAACTCACGTGCACCCCTTATATAGATGAGCTGAAAAGTGAAATATCATAGGGTGTGGAGGTTTCAGCCACCTAAGGGTGATAAATTAGATAAGGATTTTGTAGAATTGTTGTGGTATTCTTTGTTGGTTAATTTTGTGTGAATGAGAATCAAGAGAAGTGAGATATGAGCTCATTTGTACATATGAGTGAAATGTGGGGATGGGAGTTGGGTATTTAAGAAGAGAAGCCCACTAAGACTAGTCAAAAGGAGCATAAGCAGATGGACGCGCATGTTGTCGTTGTCGCTCGCTCATCTTCGACTCTAGCTTCGGTTTGAGTCATTCTAAGATTGATAAAATGTTATTAGTATACTAAATGTATTGTTTTTTTTTTTTACTCAATTAGCATTGCTTGGATCAACAACCATCTGCTAATCAAACCAAGGCATTGTTTGGATGACTTGGGTCCAACTGTCACCCACTGCCAAACCAAATAAGTTGTTTGGTCAGCAAACTCCCATCCCTTAAGTTCGAAATCGTTCACAGTTTTGTGCACTGATCTTTCCATCAACTCTCTACCAAAAATAATTTTTTTTGTTTCTTTTCTACTCTTCCAAAAGTATTTAAAATACTCTTTATTTGTTGCTTTTCTTCTCTTTAAAGATATTATATTGAAATTCGAATTACTATCCGAGACTGCATTGTTTAATGTTACTTTGTTTTAGCCGAACATATATGATACTAATCGGCCCATCCAAACTATGTTTTTACAAGCTGAATTTTATTTTTTTATGATTGCATCTTAGTTTTTTATTCTCTACATGGTACATTTGGATCAGCTGATTATTAAGGCCTAAAACGACCCATTCAACTCACGTGCACCCCTAGATAGATGAGCTTAAAAGTGAAATAGCATAGGGTGTGGAGGTTTCAGCTACCTAAGTGTGATAAATTAGATAAGGATTTTGTAGAATTGTTGTGGTATTCTTTGTTGGTTATTTTCATGTGAATGTGAATGAGAATCAAGAGAAGTGAGATCTGAGCTCATTTGTACCATATGAGTGAAATGTGGGGATGGAAGTTGGGTATTTAAGAAGAGAAGCCCACCAAGACTAGTCAAAAGGAGCATAAGCAGATGGACCCTCATGTTGTCGTTGTCGCTCGCTCATCTTCGGCTCTGGCTTCGGTTTCATTCATTTTAAGATTGATAAAATGTTAATAGTATACTAAATGTATTGGTTTCTTACCCAATTAGCATTTGCTTGGATCAACAACCATCTGCTAACCAAACCAATGCATTATTTGGATGGCTCGAGTCCAACCGTCACCCACTGCCAAACCAAATAAGTTGTCCGGTCAGCAAACTGCCATCACTTAAGTTCGAAATCGTTCACAGTTTTGTGCAGTGATCTTTCCGTCAACTCTCTACCAAAAATACTTTTTTTTTGTTTCATTTCTTCTCTTCCAAAAGTATTTAAAATACTCTTTTTTGTTGCTTTTCTTCTCTTCAAACACTATTTAAACCCAGAGTCGGGTGATCCACTCTGGTTTGTCGAGTTTTGTCCAGATTTAGGGTTTTGAGGAACTACTACACCAAAGAAGTAAGTTTGCTCTGTGTTGAGATGAATTATTCAATAATCTTGGATATTAAAGGGAATAAAGTTCTTTTAAGGAAAAATAGTGGAATTATGAATTCGGATAATATATGTTTGTATTTCATACTGGGATTTGCCCCTCGTTGTAATCAGTTTGGGTGAGACTAATTGGTCTCGTTGTTTCGTTTTTAATGGAAAGGAAACTGATTCAACGAAAAAAGATATATGTTTGCATGTGTCTTCGTTATGAAATTCTATATGCATGATATATATAACTTAGCAACATTGCTATACGGCTATAGTTGAATTATTTTCATACCCAATCAAAATTATGATAGCAAATATTCTCCGATTAATTGATAAATATTCAATCAGTAATCTCAACTGCATGATGCTGATGTATTGTAATTGTAGTATTATATTTACACCTTGAGAATCCATGTCCCACATGGAATACATTGCGCGGTGCTGTTTTGTTTTGTCCCTCTTTTTAAATTTTTAAGTACTAAAAATATATAAAAAAAAGTCGCCAGAGACCAATTTCTCTCTCTGAGACTGGGCTGGCTGGCGCTGCTCTAGTCTGCCTGTAGTGTATATTCATGCAAGTATTAAAAGCATATTTGTGGGGAGGGGGATTTCATTTTCTCTGCCGAGTCTTTTTCTTCTTCCTATTATTATTTAAGAAAGGAAGAAGAAAGAAAAAGAAAGGGGGAAAGTCATTGATTATTATAGTATTGGTCCCTATCTATCTGATGCTGACGGAGGCCGAGCGACGGGTGGGGCCGTGGATTTTCTGCTTCTGCTTCTGCAACCTGCATGAATTCACGTGTCCTGCCATGCCCATTGCCGTTAATTGCACCATCATCATCACATCACCCTTCTCTGCTCCTCCTGCTTTCTTTTGTCTTTGCTGCTCCTCCTTCTGCTCTTGCTCCTGCATTGGATTCTGAATCACTGAATTTGACAACCACAAAACAATCCCTCCCCCACTCTCACCTACCCATGTGTCTTCCTCACTTGCCCCCCCCTTTTTTTTTTTCTAAATGGACCGATTCATGGTAATTCCCATGATATCGTAACTAAATCAAAAGTGAAGGTTCGGGTCGCACACACATTGAAGGGATGTGTACCAAAATTAACATTATGTCCCTTGCTAACCAAGAAATCAACAGCATAATTGCTTTTCCTATACACATGAGAAATGGAAACATTCCAATCAAGATATCGGAGTTTGCTGACTTCCTTAGCAAGGAGATCGTGTTTGAAATTGCCTTTTTTTCCTTTTGTTTCCAATTGTGCTGATAGCAGTGGTAGAATCATCAAAGCTTGAGATCCACATTTCTTTATCCTCTTTCGCATGCCATCTTTAATCCCCTCGGCGACACCTTTAAGCTCTGCTCTTGGAATCGGGAGCAGGTCACAAAATTACAAACAAAAGCTCTCAAACAATGTCCCAAATGATGATCTCTGAAAGAGGCCTCCTCCTGCAGCTTTCCCTGTTGACGAATTAACTGAACCATCCAATTCGAGTTGTATCGATCCTTCTAAACAATGATCATAACAATCCGTCATTGACTTTCACTTAGAAAAGTATCACTCGTCGTCGTCATCGCTCCATTGGACACACAAAAATATGCAAAAAGATTTTGTGATGGATCTCAAAACCAAACATGAGCTAGCCATACCACCACCCAATATAATTCTTGATTAATGCAAATGATACCCTCTTTAAAATCAGAGCTTTTTGTTTCAACTTTTCACATAAATTTGGGACAGCTCTGTAGCTGCTGTGGGTACTGGCTGGGTATAGTCTCCCAGCTACCCTTGTTCGTGGGGCAAATGGGCGTGGTGGGTGGCCTTCCTTCCTCCCTCTACCTCTAACCCCACCCCAATGAAGGGACAAATTCCTTTATAAATAAGAGAGAGAAAACTCACTCACACGCACATAGGCAGTTTGGTAAGGCTTTTGTAGTCTAGTGTCTTGCAGCAGTTTGTGCATCTCCCACCTTTTCCTTACTCTCTCTCTCCCCCCAAAATTTTGTTCCTTCTTTTGGCTCATTGTTTTACAGTGCGACACTGTGAGAGAAAAGAGGACATACAGGCAAAAACCCAAAACAGGCGAGATAGAGAGAGATAGAAAAAGGCCATAGCTTACTATAGCCTAAAGAGACACTTCCCCCAACAACAAAAAGAGAAGAAAAGGAAGGAAAAGCAAGACAGTGAAATGTTTGAAGGAGTAGCACCAGAGCAATTCCACCCTTTCATCTTGGCTACTACTACTACTAATCCTTCAACCACCACAACAACAATTCATCCTCCTCCTCCTCCTCCTTCTTCTTCTCTTTCTCCATCGCCACATCTCCCTCTCCATCTCTCCTTCGCTTCTCCTCATCCTTCTTCTCCATCGCCTTCACCAGCTGCAGCTGCTGCTGCTGCTGTCTTCCCCATCGGCTTTGACCCTTACCAACTCCCACACCCGCCGCCACCGCCCAACTTCTTCCACCCACTGAATCATACTGCCAACAGTACCAGAAGCAATGTCAAGAACCACCATGAAGACAGAGAGCTAATGCCAAGTTATGTGATCCCACATCACCACCACCACCACCAGAAGCAGCAGCAGCAGCAGAAGATAATTACGGAGCATCCCCAAGCTTGGTCTAATGAAGAAGTTCTTGCCCTTTTGAGGATCAGGTCAACCATGGAGTTGAATTGGTTTCCACCTGAGTTCACTTGGGAGCATGTTTCAAGGTAAAATACACACAACAACAACAACACCAACAAAAGCATTATATTATTATAATATTGGAAAGCAAACAAACAAACTGGTTTTTATTTCATTACAGTTTTATCAGTACCATAGTACTCCTTTTAACTATTGGGAATGTTTTCTTTCTTTTTGTTGATGAAATTCATGCTTACCCTTAGTACATATCCTATCCCCCTTTCTAGCTCCTGAAATCAAAGATGATTCTGCCTATCTAGCTAGTTGCTAAGCTGGAAAGCTAAAGCTAATCTAGCTAGTCATAGGGTTCCTTCCTTTCCTGATTCCTCTACTAAAAAAAACATTAATTGGACTGACACACCATGTCTATAAAAACAGCATACATATTTAAAGCTCTGTGTGCTTTCAGAGTCACAGTAACTAAATGCTGGACAAAAAAACCAGTAATTGGTTGAGCTAGCTGCTTCACTGCAACACATTTATTATTCACTAATGGTGTGGGTTTGGGTGGTCTCACCAGGAAGCTATCAGAGGTTGGGTTCAAGAGAAGCCCCGAGAAATGCAGAGAGAAATTTGAAGAAGAAACCAGATTCCTCAATTCCATCCACGGCACCCATAATCACAGTTACTTCCCTAATCATGATGATGGAAATGGCTGCATCAATCAACAGCAGCAGAACAAGTATGCCCATGACAACGCTGAAGTCGAACCCGAATCAAAACCTGGCACCGCACCAGCCGCAGGAAACCAAGCAGAAAATGAGCATCAAGATCGACCCACCGTGGAAAGCAACGAGGATGACACAGAAGAAGAAGGAGGGGATTATGCAGCTCCATCGGCGGCATCAAACGGAAACCAGAAGAGGAAAAGGAGACAAGAGGAGGAGGAAGAAGAGGAGGAGAAATTCGAGATGTTCAAAGGTTTGTGCCAGGAGATGGTGGACAAGATGATGGCTCAGCAGGAAGAGATGCAGAACAAGCTGATAGAGGACATGGTGAGAAGGGACCAAGAGAAGCTCGCCCGCGAAGAGGCATGGAAGCAGCGCGAGATGGATCGAATCAACCACGAGCTCCAGCTCCGGGCCGACCAGCAAGCCCTGGCCGGCGACCGCCAAGCCTCCATCATCAAGTTCCTCGAGAATTTCACCACCACCACCGCCGCCCTCACTAACGCTGTCACTAATTCTGCCCCGCCGCCGCCGCTGGAGATGATTGACTACCAGATCCAAATTGCCACCGCCGGCGAAAAGGACGGCAATAGTAATCGGAATTCCACCTCGTCGTCCTCGTCGGCTGCAAACCCTAACAACAATTCGTCCGCCGACGAACATTCCCAATTAGAGCCCGGCGCAGTGACGGGCGTCGGTAGCAAAAGCATTCCCCCAAATTCATCTCGAAACCCTAGAAAATCCGGCGAATCGGAGGAGAATCGAGGGAGAAGCTCGGTGAAGGAGGAGGTCGGGAAGAGGTGGCCGAGAGACGAGGTTCTGGCGCTGATAAATCTGAGATGCGGAATCCACAACCAGAACAACACGGAAGGGGAAGGAACGCCGACGGCGGCTGCGGGGAGTAACAGTAAGGCGCCGCTTTGGGAGAGGATTTCGCGGGGGATGGCGGAATTGGGCTACAGGAGAAGCGCCAAGAGGTGCAAGGAGAAGTGGGAGAACATAAACAAGTATTTCAGGAAGACGAAAGATTTGAACAAGAAGAGGTCCGCCGATTCAAGGACGTGCCCGTACTTTCACCAGCTGAGCACCTTGTACGGCGCCGCGGCGGCGGCGGTGCCGAAGCCGTCGGCATCGGAGGAGGAGGAGGAACAGGTGGTGGAAGGGACGAAGGCGGTAACGGATAGTGAGAATAATATTAATACTAGTATTGCGGCGAGTGATGGTACTTCAGCAGCGGCGGAGATTGTTGCTCCGGCGGCGGCGGCGGCTGCTTCTTTTGGTTATGAGTTTTAGATTAGGAAATAATTAATAATAAGTACTATGTCTCTGGAGTCTGGAGATGGATTTATGTATAATGCATTACTTATCTAATTATATTAGCTGTGAGTTAGATAAAATTTTGATCTTCGAATTACTATTATATATATCATAATCATCATCATCATCTTTTCTTTCTTGTATCTTATTGTAACATTCCAAACCTTTTTTCTACATACGCCATCTGTTCGTACTATGATTTGGACATGTTGAAGACGTTCACTGTTCTGCTCGCAAAATCCAGTAAGGTGGGAGAGGTGTGTCCAGTCGAAATTTTTAGTGAATTTTTTTTATTTCGTTATTACAAAAATTCGAAAGTAATATCTCTGACACACGGAAAA
This sequence comes from Linum tenue, assembly GCA_946122785.1. NCBI lineage: Eukaryota > Viridiplantae > Streptophyta > Magnoliopsida > Malpighiales > Linaceae > Linum > Linum tenue. Next base: position 57,217,739 of record CAMGYJ010000002.1, read on the forward strand.
AATATTTTCTTGCAACACTTAGATTGCAACACCAATTAAAAGAGTTGCATTAAATAAACAATGACAACCCTTTTCTTTTGGGTTGCTTTTTGGTAGTTTAGGCAACCTAAATAAGTTATTTGTTATGTTTGCTCTAGTATACACAACACTTATACTATTGGATTGCATATTGTTATACTTTAAGCAACATTTAACGAATGGTGTCGTAAGAATATTTATTTTTGGTAATTTCACGTCTCAATTTGCTTTTCAAGAAAGAGATAAACACAAATAAAGGAAAAGATAAAATCGACAATTCTCATTTAGAAAGAATTAGTTATTATGAACTGGCGTGATTAGCAATTTAGCATTTATCTTCCCAACTCTTAATTAGAAAAGGATTATATGTATAATATGCCCCTCTACTATGTCATTTTATCAAACATGCCCTTCTGCTATTTTTTACATCTAACATACCCCTTTACTTTGAAAATATGATCAAACATGTCTTTCTGTTAAATTTTCATCCAAAAACCGCTAACCACGGCCAAACTTTTGTTAGAGTTTCACAAATGTCTAAAATATCCCTAATAAATTCCCTTTAGAATTTTTTTGGTTCTTTTGTATAACCAATTAATTCTAATAATTTCACTTTGACGAGACACAGAAAAATAAAACAGAGGATAAAACTGACATTTTCCCTCCTATTTGCCGATGTCGGGTAGTCAAAATCTCGGTTTAACCATGATTGATGATTTTTTCAATGAAAATTTTAACAGAATGACATGTTTGATTATTTTCCAAAATACAGGGACTTGTTTGATGTAAAAAATAGTAGAGGGACATGTTTGATAAAATGACATAGTAGAGAGGCACATTATACCTATAACCCATTAGAAAACTAAACGTTTCCGTATTAGATCAAACCTTAGACGTCTCTTCAGAGTTCAGATTCTCCCAACTTAAACTCTCTCATTTCCGACTTATCTATTCTAAGGGATGTTCGATTATGTATGCGTGTGAATGTTTGGCTGTATGTGTGCTTGGAGCCTAGTCCCCTGCCCAAATTTTTTAATTTGAGGGCTCCAAGTGTGTGTCCCTTGCAAATGTCTGCGTAGTATGCTTTGAATTGACAGTCTTTATAGTAATATGCAACCTAAGGAAGAAGTGTAGCACTATGAAGGATGTTGATGCATTTAAGAAGTCTCCTTTCTTCTTCATATTGTGTTGGTTGATAGTGTGAATTAGTGATCTTAGGACACTTGAATCGGGTGTATCGCTGACTCTGTATCATGTTTGGAAAAAGGTGCTCTAAACTGTGCTTTTAAAACAATGTCTCCCGTGTGGGAATCGGTGAAAGTGTGTAAGGGGAGACGGGAATCTGTTCCCAACTTCCACCTACTACCTCCATCCCCCTTACATTTCTTTCCCCCTCGCGAGGTTTGAGACATCTGCTCCCGGCATGGTCGGTAAGAGCCGCTCCCGGCATGGCAAGTAAGAGTCGGGCTCCCTCAAAACCTTTTCTAGGTGGGAGCCCTGTTTTCTGAAAATAATAGGTTGGAACCTTGCAAAGGAAAAAAAAAAGAAACAAGAAAATGAAAAGAAAAGAAAGGGGTTCCAACCATCTTTAAAGAAAAAAATAGAGCACCTAAAAAAGCGAGTCCATGATCTTTATGTTTTTGAGAGACTCTTTATCCACAGATCGTTTGTCCTACGATCACTACTGGACATGATCCCGACACTGGACTAAAATTCTCGCCGAAGAAGTTAGGAGGTGCCTTGTGCGTTGGTTGACCTCGTAAGCTGCTAAATGATCGAGGAAGTCCGCTACCGACGATCGGGATTGCGTGTTGCTGTAGAGGTCTGGAGATTTGCATTGGTTTGATTCAGATTTGCTTGGGGACAAGCAAACGGTTAAGTGTGGGGGGATTTGATGACTCGATATTTGCACAGTTGTTTTCCTTTGTTTCTTGATCGTTTAAGCTTGCATTATCTCTTTTTGGCCTATCTTACGCTAAGTTGTTTTCCTTTGTCACATTTCAGGTCCTAGCACATAAAGTGAAGCATAGGTGCAAGTTTCAAGTCAATGGGAGATCAATTGGCGACTCGGTGGAAGAAACTCCGGCATGACCCAAAGAAGAATGGATTTATACCTCTTTTAGTGGACAAAGAATCATGTAATCTATGCATTGAAATAAATAGGACGAGACTACGAGCGTCTGAGATCAAACGGCGACTAATTCAGAGTTCGGATGAGGGAGAAATGACCGAAAGACAGCAACCTCTCTAGAGTTACGGGCTGGCCTTCAAAGTTACTGCCATGACCGTAACTTGGCCATTTTTGTCGTAACTCAGGGCCACGGGAGGCAGAATACATTCCATAAGTTACGACTGAAACCCAAAGGTTACAGCCGTAACTTGGGGTCGTAACTTCGCTTTTGTGAGCTGTATAAATGCGTTTTTGCTGATTCTGAAGGGAGAGAGTTGGGTTTTGGTTCCCAAACACCCAAGGGACGAACCAAAAAGAGAGCAATTTCAGGACAATCTTGGAGTGGAATTGGAGGATTTCTTAGCCTTGGAAGCTCGAGGAACAAGCCAGGACTTGAAGACTGATCATCTGAAGATTCTTAGTGTAGTCTCTCTCTTCTCTATGGAGTAACTTCCCTTCACTTAGGTTTTGAGGAACTGATAGACCATCATTTACACATGTTTTTACCCCCGTTCTTACACCGTTTGAGGTGTTGATTCTCGTGTTTTAGGCCGATTTCACGCTAGGTTGTGCTTGTTTGTGATATTTCAGGTCCTAGTACGTGAATGAAGGCTTAGGAGCGAGTCTGGGGTCGATTGGACGAAGAACGGACGAATGGCGAGCTTTTTGGGAGCTGCACGGGCAGACCAGGGAGACGCACGGCCGTGCAAAGTGCAACTCTGGCAGTGCGGTTTTGGCCGAGGCCGAGCACGGTCACCCCTGAAGATCTGCACGGCCGTGCACCCTGGCCGTGCAAGATGGCTGAATCTCGACTAAATGACACGCTGCGTTTTGGAGTGCACGGCCAGAATGGTGGTCTGCACGGCCGTGCACCCTGGCCGTGCGAGTCGGGGAAGCCTGGTTTTAGAGCCTATTCCGAGCCAGAAGTGGGAGAATCGTGTTTTGAGAGCAAAAACAGAGCCCTAGAGAGAGAAAGTGCGAAGAACACATCCTAGAAGGTGTCTTAGAGCTGGATTTCATCGAATCGAGCTTGGAGGTCGTCATAGGAGTGGAAACCATCTTCCCGGAGCAGATTATCCTCATCGTTATGAGTATGACTAATCCGATTCTTGTTTTCTCTTCTCTCTCTATGGAGTAGAACCCTTCTCTCACTTGGGTATGAAGAACCCTAGTTCCTTGTGTTAGGGATTTGATTGTAATGACTTGGGATGATATTACTGTTTGATTTTAATCGAATGATGCATGTTTAATGAATTGATTTGAGTCTGATCAGCTTGTCTCAATTTCTGCTTCAACCTGAGATAGATAGAATCTGATTAGGTTGTTAGAGCCTCTTCATTCGATAGTAGGAGATTGGCTATACGAGAGTTAGCCAGTTTACTGCTTTGTACTGGTGTTCTTGACGCCAGTAGTGGAGTTCTGTGTTCATAGCCTCAGCTTTCTATCCCGGTGAAGACTAGTCGTCTGCCGGGTAGTTAGACTGAGAGGGCTTGGTCAGCTTAAGAGATTCCAAGCTACTGTCGGATCTTCCGCAGTCTAATCAACAGTAAATCAACCCAGGGAATTGCAATTGAACCTAACTAAGGGGCTAGGGGGACTCAATCCCGAGTGACTCTTGCCTGCTTTAGAAAACCGAACAATTTACTGCTTTCTTGTTGCTTTTACTTTTCACAACAATCACTCGAACTAGTTTGCTAGATAATAGAGAATCACGGAGTAAGCAGTAGATCTAGACCCCGGGTTGATAATTAAACTTGCCTGTTACTGCATTCCCGGACTGCGATTCCACTTGGTCGCAGTTTGGTGTTGTGTTTTGGCGTGTCAGGAACCCTAGCTATGTTTGTTTGATTGGATGATTGTATGAGTACTCTTACTTGATAATCTTGAGTTCATATTCAATCTATGCATGTTTTCATGATTCAATTCTGCTTTAGTCGAGATTATTGATTCTGCTTTGATCCTATGAGAGCGAATAACTGATTAGGTCAATAGAGCACCATAGATTGATAGTATTGGATCGATTGCTTTGGTCGAGGGTTGATTCATAGCTTTGTATCGATTGAGAACCTCATTAGATAGAGGGAATCTAGTTCATAATGCCTTAATCGGTTGTTCTAGAGAAGGATACGTCCCTCTAGGAAATTGACTCAAGAGGGCCTTGTTCCTTTAGTCGAGACTCAAGGTCTAGTTAAGTATTCTCCGCATTGTGAATGAAAGTGAAACAGGTTAGAGATCATCAATCATTAATCTAGCTAGTGGCTAGGGGGAATCATACCTAAGTGAGTTCCCAACCTTTAATTAGATTAACTTTAATGGTAGTTTGCTAGAGTAGTTTTAGTTGTTCTATCTTAATCTAGTTTGCTAGATAATGAATTGAAGCTGAGTAATAGTAACTCTAGAGACCCGTGGATTCGATATTTATTACTTGAGCCACTATAATGCAGTCCCTTTCATTGGTGACACTTGGCCTTTGTTAGGAGTTGTGTTTTAGCGAGTCAACGCCCTCCTTACAATTGTCACAGTCTCGTGGTCGTGTGACATTCACGTCCCTACCGTGACTTTCTGACTTTTCTTCACTTTTTGGTGTTTTGCGGCTCCAATCGTCCCGAAACTCGTCTTCTACCTTCCCACACGTAGTAAGACCTGAAATATAACAATAGAAGCACAACCTAGCGTATAATTAGGTCGAGATATGATGATTTACCAAGTAAAACGATTAAGAAATGAGGGATAAAATATGCATAATTATGCCCAAATTAGTTTTCCTGATAGTTTATACTGATTGAGACAATTAAAAATGCTATCAAAATCTTGCCCACTGAAATTTGATATAGGAGTCAATTCTGGTTGGTCAATAAAAATCAATTTTAATGCTATTTCTTATTTATAGTAAAGGTCGCCAGTGCAGGGAGACGGAAAAGGGGATTTTTCAGCGAAGAAGGAGAACACAAGGAAAAAGATTTTCCCCTTCTCTTTAATCATCCTGTGCTTCCAAGTTTTGGGTATTGTATATATATATATAGTGGCTACTTCGATGCACTCACAAAAATGAGTGCATTCAATGCACCCAACTCTAAAAATAGTCTTAAGACATCAATTTTTTATTTTGATTGGCAAGATTAGTGTAGTATAATGATATAGCATAAGATCACAACTAATCAATGCATTACCCTAAGCTTTAAACCTTCAATTTTGAACTTTTGTCCTAAACCCCAAATCACGAACCTTAACCCTAACCCTATATCCATAAACCATAATTCCATCAAATTAATGTAAATTTGGAATAATTTTTGTGCCAATTCATGGGGTTTCTTGTTCGTCGTATCATACGTGATGATTAACATTGTTTAGACATGAATCGCCTGCTCAAAATATCAATTATGAAGTGAGTGCATTGAATGCACCCAAAAAAGTGAGTGCACCAAAGATGTAACCATATATATATATATATATATGGGCTATAGACAAAATTAGGGCATTATGGTATTTACACATCAAATAATCCTTCTATTTTAACTATCTAAACAAGACAATTGATTCCTCAATTTGGTCAAATAGCACACAACCAATTAGTGAATTATTTGTGCACAAATATCACACCAGAACAAATCATTCATCCAAACGACTCGTAAGCTTCCGTTGAGAAATAGTATTTAAAAGAAGAAAACTTTTAACTACTTGATTTACCAAGTCAAACGATTAAGAAATTAGGGGTAAATTATGTGTAATTATGCCCGAAACAGTTTTTTACGGTAGTTTATACAATAAAAAATGCTATCATAATCTTGCACACTAAAATTTGCTATCGAAGTCAATTCTGGTTGGTCAATAAAAATAATTTTTAATGTTATTTCTTTCTTTTTTATTAGTAAAGGTCGCCCATGGAGGGAGACGGAAAATGAGATTTTTCAGGAAAGAAGGAGAACACTGGGGAAAAGATTTTTCCCTTCTCTTCAATCATCATGTGCTTCGAAGTTTTGGGTATTGTCAATTTTATATATGTGGGCTATAGATAAAATCAGGGCATTATTGTATTTACACATATAAAAAAGCCACAGTTCGCCTAAGGCCGAATCCGTGATCCGTAGCGTCCAAAATATAACCAAAATGGCCATTCAAAAAAATCGCCCGAAATCGATGATTGTACCCCTTTGGAATATGTCAAAAATGGACCCAGAACAAATACGCCCAAATTTGTGGTTAGTAGACTTAATCGTTGGTGGAGGATAGCCTCACGCCGAATCCTTGATCTGTAGCCTTCAAAATCCATGGAAAATGGTCTTTCAAAAAAAGCACACGAAAAATTATGAAAATGCCCCCGGAAAAAATTTCGGTCAAATCGGCGATTAATTGACTTTGTCATCGCTTGAGAATTGACCCAGTTTGCCTCAGGCCAAATCCGTGATTCGTAGCCTCCAAAATCCAACCAAAATGGCCAATCCAAAAAATCGCCAGAAATCGATGATGATACCCCTTTGAAATCAGCCAAAAATGGACCCGGAACAAATACGCCCAAATCGGTGCTTAATTGACTTAATCGTCGGTGGGGGATAGCCTCACGACGAATCCTTGATTCGTAGCCTTCAAAATCCAAGGAAAATGGACTTTATTAAAAAGCACAGGAAAAATTAGGAAAATGCCCCCGAAATAAATTTCCCCCAAATCGGCGATTAATTGACATTATCATTGGTAAAGAAGATCCCTAGTTCGCGTCAGGCCGAATCCGTGATCCGTACTCTCCAAAATCCAACCAAAATGACCATTCAAAAAATCGCACGAAATCGATGATGGTACCCCTTTGAATATGTAAAAAATGGACACATAACAAATACGCCCAAATCGATGGTTAGTAGATTTAATCGTCGGTGGAGGATAGCCTCACGCCGAATCCTTGATCCGTAGCCTTCAAATCCAAGGAAAATGGTCTTTCGAAAAAAGCACGCGAAAAATTATGAAAATGCCCCCGGAAAAAATTTCGACCAAATCTGCGACTAATTGACTTCATCATCGCTAGCGAATTGCCCCAGTTTGCCTCAGGCCGAATCTATGATCTGTAGCCTCCAAAATCCAACCAAAATGGCCAATCCAAAAAATCGCCCGAAATCGATGATGATACCCTTTGAAATCTGCCAAAAATGGACCCGGAACAAATACGCCCAAATCGGTGCTTAATAGACTTAATCGTCGGTGGAGATAGCCTCACGCCAAATCCTTGATTCGTAGCCTTCAAAATCCAATGAAAATGGACTTTATTAAAAAGCACAGGAAAAATTATGAAAATGCCCCCGGAATAAATTTCCCCCAAATCGACGATTAATTGACTTCATCATCGCTAAAGAAGAGACCTAGTTCGCATCAGGCTGAATCCGTGATTCGTAGCCTCCAAAATCCAACCAAAATGACCATTAAAAAATCGCTCGAAATCAGTGATGGTATCCCTTTGGAATCTGCTAAAAATGAACCAGGAACAAATTCCCCCAAATCGGTGCTTAATAGGTTTAATCGTCGATGGAGGATAGCCTCACGCTGAATCCTTGATCCGTAGCCTTCAAAATCCAAGGAAAATGGACTTTCGAAAAAAGGGCACGAAAAATGACCAAAATGCCCGAGAAAAAATTTCGACCAAATCGGCGATTAATTGACTTCATCATCACTCGAGAATTGCCCCAGTTTGCCTCAGGCCGAATCCTTGATCCATATCCTCCAAAATCTAACCAAAATGGTCATTCCAAAAAATCATCCTAAATCGATGATGGTACCCTTTGGAATCTGCCAAAAATGGACCGGGAACAAAGACGCCCAAATCGGTGCTTAATAGACTTAATCGTCGGTGGAGGATAGCCTCCTGCCGAATACTTGATTCGTAGCCTTCAAATCCAAGGAAAATGGCCTTTCGAGAAAAGCGCACAAAAAATTATGAAAATGCCCCTAGAAATATTTCGCCCAAATCGCCGATTAATTGATTTCCTCATCAATGGAGAATAGCCCATGTTCGCCTCAGGTCGAATTCGTGATCCGTAGCGTCCAAAATCAAAGCAAAATGGACATTCAAAAAAATCACTCGAAATCGGTGATGGTACCCTTTTGGAATATGCCAAAAATGGACCCGGAACAAATTCGCTCAAATCGCTAGTTAATAGAATTAATCGTCGGTGGAGGATAGCCTCACGCCGAATCCAAGACCTGTAGCCTTCCAAATCCAAGGAAAATCGCTTTTCGAAAAAAAGCGCACGGAAAATTATGAATATACCCCCGGAAAATTTTTTGACCAAATCGGCGATTAATTGAATTCATCATCGCTGGAAAATTTTCTTAGTTTGCCTCAGGCTGAATCTATGATCCTTAGCCTCCAAAATCCAACCAAAATGGCCTTTCCGAAAAATCGCCCGAAATCAATGATTGTAGCCCTTTGGAATCTGCCAAAAATGGACCCAGAACAAATACGCCCAAATTCGTGCTTAATAGACTTAATCGTCGGTGAATGATAGCCTCACGCCGAATCCTTGAGTTGTAGCCTTCAAAATCCAAGGAATATCGCGTTTCGAAAAAAACGCACAAAAAATTATGAAAATGCCCCACGAAAAAATTTCGACCAAATCGGCGATTAATTGACTTCATCATCGTTGAAGAATTGCCCCAGTTTGCCTCAAGCCAAATCTGTGATCCGTAGCCTCCAAAATCCAACCGAAATGGCAATTCCAAAAAATCACCCAAAATCGATGATGATACCCCTTTGGAATCTGCCAAAAATGGACCCGGAACAAATACGCCAAAATCGGGGCTTAATAGACTTAATCGTCGGTGGAGGTAGCTTTCAAAATCCAAGGAAAATAGCTTTTGTAAAAAAGCGCCAAAAATTTATGAAAATGCCCCGGAATAAATTTCGCCCAAATAGGTGATTAATTGACTTCATCAAATACTCCCAAATCGGTGCTTAATAGACTTTATCGTCGGTGGAGGATAGCCTCACACCGAATCCTTGATACGTAAGCTTCAAATCCAAGGAAAATGGCCTTTAGAGAAAAGCACACCAAAAATTACAAAAAATGCCCCTAGACAAAATTTCGCCAAAAATCGTTGGATTAATTAACTTCATTATTGATGGAGAATATTCCCAGTTCGCCTAAGACCGAATTCGTGATCAGTATCGTCCAAAATCCAACCAAAATGGTCATTCCAAAAAATCACCCAAAATCGGTGATAGTACACCCCTTTAGAATATGTAAAAAATGGACCCGGAACAAATACGCCCAAATCGGTGATTAGTAAACTTAAACGTCGGTGGAGGATAGCCTCACGCCGAATCATTGATCTGTAGCCTTCAAAATTCAAGGAAAATGGCATTTCGAAAAAAGCACACAAAAAATTACGAAAATGCTCCAGGAAAAAAAATTCGACCAAATCAGCGATTAATTGCCTTCATCATCGCTGGAGAATAGCCCAACTTCACCTTAGGCTAAATCCGTGATCCGTAGCCTCCAAATTCCAACCAAAATAGCAATTCCAAACAATCGTCCGAAATCGGTAATGGTACCCCTTTGGAATCTGCCAAAAATGGACCAGGAACAAATACGTCAAAATGGGTGCCTCTCTACTATTTTTTACATCAAACATGCCCCTATACTTTAGAAAAATTATCAAACATGCCCTTATATTAAAATTTCCATTAAAATATGGTCAACCACGGTTGAACCGAGATTGACCCAACATCGGAAAGATTGGGGATGAAATGTCAGTTTTTCCTCCTCATTTATTTCTCCACGTCTCGTTAAAGTGAAATTATTAGAGGTATTTGGCTATACAAAAGAAACAAAAAAAATTCTAAAGTCAAATTATTAGGAATATTTTAGACATAGGTGTCGCCCAAACCAATGTTTGACAATGGTTGATGATTTTTGGATGCAAATTTTAACAGAAGGGTATGTTAGATCATTTTTACAAAGTATAGTGGCATGTTTGATGTAAAAAATAGTAGAGGGGCATGTTTGATAAAACTGCATAGTAGAGGGGCATATTATACCTATAACCCTAAATTTAATCGTCGGTGGAGGATAGTCTCACGCTGAATCTTTGATTACGTAGCTTTCAAAATCTAAGGAAAATGGCCTTTCGAAAAAAGCGAACGAAAAATTATGAAAAATGCCCCCGGAAAAGTTTTTGCTCAAATCGGTGATTAATTGACTTCATCATCGCTGGAGAACAAACCCAGTTCGCCTCAAGCCGAATCCGTGATCCGTAGCGTCTAAAACCAAACCAAAATGGCCATTCCAAAAAATCACCCGAAATCGGTGTTGGTACCCCATTGGAATATGCCAAAAATGGATCGGGAATATGCCAAAAATGGTACACCCAAATCGCTAGTTAATATACTTAATCGTCGGTGGAGGATAGCCTCACGCCGAATCCTTGAGCGGTAATATTCAAAATTCAAGGAAAATCGCCTTTCGAAAAAGGCGGACGAAAAATTACGAAAATGCCCCAGGAAAAAGTTCGACCAACTCGGTGATTAATGGACTTCAACATCGCTGGATAATTGCCCTAGTTTGCCTCAGGCCTAATCTATGATCCGTAGCCTCCAAAATCCAACCAAAATGGCCAGTCCAAAAAATCGCCCGAAATCGATGATGGTACCCCTTTGGAATCTGCTAAAATTGAAACTGGAACAAATACGCTCAAATGGGTGCTTAATAGATTTAATCGTCGGTGGAGGATAGCCTCACGCCGAATCCTTGATCCGTAGCCTTCAAAATCTAAGGAAAATGGTCTTTCGAAAGAACCGCACGAAAATAATAGAAAAATAGTTCCGGATTAAATTTTGCCCAAATCGGCCATTAATTGACTTCATCATCGCTGGAGAATAGCCCTTGTTCGCCTTAGGTCGAATCTGTGATCCATAGCCTACAAAATCAAACCAAAATGGCAATTCCAAAAAACTGCCCGAAATCAGTGATGGTGCCCTTCGGAATCTGCCAAAAAATTACCCGGAACAAATACACCAAATTCGGTGCTTAATAGACTTAATCGTCGGTGGAGGATAGTCTCCCGCCTAATACCTGATCTGTAGCCTTCAAAAAAATTACGAAAATGCCCCCGGAAAATATTTCTCCCAAATCTGTGATTAATTGACTTCATCATCGATGGAGAATAGCCCCAGTTCGACTCAGGGCGAATGCGTGATCCATAGCCTCCAAAATCCAAGGAAAATGGTCATTTTAAAAAATCGGCCAAAATCTGTGATAGTACCCCCTTTGGAATCTCTTGAAAATGGATCTGAAACAAATAGGTACAAATCGGAGCTTAATAGACTAATCATCGTTGGAGGATAGCCTCACGCCGAATCCTTGATCAGTAGCCTTCAAATCCAAAGAAAGGGCCTATCGAAAAAAGAGCACGAAAAATACGAAAATCCCACTGGAAAAAATTTCGCATAATTCGGCGATTAATTGACTTCATCATCTCTGGAGAATAGCCTCAGTTTACCTCAGGCCGAATCTGTTATTCGTAGCCTCCAAAATCCAATCAAAATGGTAATTCCAAAAATTGGCGCGAAATCACTAATGGTACCCCTCTGGAATCAGCAAAAAATGGACCCGGAACAAATACACCCAAATGGGTGCTTAATAAACTTAATCGTCGGTGGAGGATAGCCTCACGCCGAATCTTTGATCAGTGGCCTTCAAAATCCATGGAAAATGGCCTTTCGAAAAAAGCACACGAAAAAATTACGAAATTCCCGGAAAAGTTTTTGCTCAAATTGGTTATTAATTGACTTCACCATCGCTGGAGAATAGCCCCAGTTCACTTTAGGCTGAATCCGTGATTCGTAGCCTCCAAAATACAACCGAAATGGCCATTCCAAAAAAAATCGCCCGAAAGCGATGATGGTACCCCTTTGAATCTGCCAAAAAGCGACTCGGGACAAATACGCCCAAATTGGTGCTTAATAGACTTAATCGTCAGTGGAAGATAGCTCACGCCGAATCCTTGATCCGTAGCCATCAAAATCCAAGGAAAATGGCATTTCGAAAAAAGAGAACGAAAAATGACGAAAATTCCCCTAGAAAAGTTTTTGCTCAAATAAGTGATTAATTGACTTCATCATCGCTGGAGAATAGCCCCGGTTTGCCTTAGGCTATATCCATGATCCGTAGCCTCCAAAATCCAATCAAAATAGCCATTCCAAAAAATCGCCTGAAATCGCTAATGGTACCCCTTTAAAATCTGCCAAAAATGGACCCGTAATAAATACGCCCAAATTGGTGCTTAATAGACTTAATCCCCGTTGGAGGATAGCCTCACGCAGAATCATTTATCCGTAAAGGAAAATGGCTTTTCGAAAATTGGAAAAAATTACGAAAATTCCCATGGAAATTTTTGCTTAAACCGGTGATTAATTTACTTTATCATCGTTGGAGAATATCCCCAGTTCGCTTAAGGCTGCATCCGTGATCCGTAGCCTCCAAAACCCAACAAAAATGGCCATTCCAAAAAATCGCCCGAAATCAGCAATGGTACCCCTTTGGAATCTGACAAAAATGGACCCGAAACAATGACGCCCAAATTGGTGCTTAATAGACTTAATCGTCAGTGGAGGATAGCTTAACACTGAATCCTTGATCCGTAGCCTTCAAAAGACAAGGAAAATGGCATTTCAAAAAAAGCGGACGAAATTTACGAAAATGCCACTAGAAAAGTTTTTCCTCAAATCGGTGATTAATTGACTTCATCATCGCTGGGGAATAGCCCCAGCTCGCCTTAGGTTGAATCCATGATCCGTAGCCTCCAAAATGCAACCAAAATGGCCATTCCTTAAAATCGCCCAAAATTGGTGATGGTACCCCTTTGGAATCTGGCAAAAATCGATCTGAACAAATACACCTAATTTGGTGCTTAATAGACTTAATCGTTGGGGAGGATAGCCTCACGCAAAATCCTTGATCCGTAGCCTTCAAAATCTAAGGAAAATGGCCTTTCGAAAAAAGCGCACTAAAAATTACGAAAATGCCCCATGATCCGTAGCTTACAAGATCCAAACAAAATGGTCATTCTAAAAAATCGCCCAAAATGGTCATCCCTTTGGAATCTGCCTAAAATGGATCCGGAACAAGTACGCCCAAATCGTTGCTTAATAGACTTAAACGTTGGTCGAGGATAGCCTGACGGAGAATCCTTGACCCGTAGCCTTCAAATTCAAAGAAAATGGCCTTTTGATAAAAGCACACAACAAATTACGAAAATGCCCCCAGAAAAAATTTCATCTAAATCGGCGATTAATTGAGTTCATCATCGCTGGAGAATATCTCGAGTTTGCCTCAAGCCGAATCCGTGAGTCGTAGCCTCCAAAATCCAACCAAAATGGCAATTCAAAAAAAAATCGCTCGAAATCGGTAATGGTACCACTTTGAAATCTGCAAAAAATGGACACGGAACAACTACGCCCAAATGAGTGCTTAAAAGACTTAATCGTCAGGGGAGGATAGCCTCACGCCGAATCCTTAATCCATAGCCTTCAAAATCCAAGGAAAATGGCCTTTCGAAAAAAGCGAACTTAAAAATTCCGAAAATGCCCCGGATTTTTTTTTTTTGCCCAAATCGGCGATTAATTGACTTCATCATCCCTAGAGACCCAGTTCGCCTCAGGCCGAATCCATGATCCGTAGCCTACAAGATCCAACCATAATGGTCATTCCAAAAAATCGCTCAAAATCGGTGATGACACCCCTTTAGAATCTGCCAAAAATGGACCCGGAACAAGTACGTACAAATCGGTACTTAATAGACTTAATCATCGGTGGAGGATAGCCTCACGGTGAATCCTTGATCCGTAGCCTTCAAAAAATAACGAAAATGGCCCTGGAAATTTTTTTACCCAAATCGGCTATTGATTAACTTCATCATAGATTTGGGCGTATTTGTTTCGGGTCCATTTGTCGCAGATTTCAAAGGGGTACCATTATCGATTTCGGGCGATTTTTTGGAATGGTCATTTTAGTTGTATTTAGGAGGCTACGAATCACGAATTAGGCCTAAGGCGAACTAAGGATATTCTCCAGCGATGATGAAGTCAATCAATCGCCTCTTGAACAAAAAAAATTCCCGGGCATTTTCATACTTTTTTGCGCTCTTTTTCCGAAAGACCATTTTTCGTGGATTTTGAAGGCTACGGATCTAGGATTCGGCATGAGGCTATCCTTCACCGATGATTATGTCTATTAAGCACCGATTTGGGTGTATTTGTTCTAGGTCCATTTTTAGCAGATTCGAAAGGGGTACCATCACCGATTTCGGCCGATTTTTTGGAATGGCTGATATTTGTTGGATTTTGGAGGCTACGGAGCATAGATTCGTCCTTAGGCGAACTCGGCTATTCTCCTGCGATGATGAAGTCAATTAATCACTGATTTGGGGGGAATTTATTCCAGGTGTATTTTCGTAATTTTTCGTGCACTTTTTTCAAAAGTTCGTTTTCCTTGGATTTTGAAGACTACGGATCAAGGATTTGGCGTGACGTTATCCTCCTCGGACGATTAAGTCTATTAAGCACCTAATTGGTCGTACTTGTTCCGGGTCCATTTTTTGGCAGATTCCAAAGGGGTACCATTACCAATTTCTGGCGATTTTTTGAAATGACCATTTTGGTTGGATTTTGGAGGCTACGGATCACGGATTCGGCCTGAGCCGAAGTGCAGCTATTCTCCATCGATGATGAAGTCAATTAATTGCCGATTTAGCAATAAACAATTTCGGGGGCATTATCGTTGTTTTTCGTTCAATTTTTTCGAAAGGATAATTTCCTTGAATTTTGAAGGCTACGGATCAAGGATTCGGCGTAAGGCTATCCTCCACTGACGATTAAATCTATTAAGCACCGATTTCAGATGATTGTGGACGATTAAATCCTCCATTTTTGGCAAATTCCAAAGAGATACCACCGATTTCGGACGATTTTTTGGAATGACCATTTTGGTTGGATTTTGGAGGCTACGGATCACATATTCGGCCTGAGTCGAACTGGGGCTATTCTCAAGCGATGATGAAGTCAATTAATCGCCGATTTGGGCGAAATTACTTCCGGGGGATTTTTCATAATATTTCGTGCGCTTTTTTCGAAGGCCATTTTCCTTAGATTTTGAAGGCTACGGATCGAGGATTCGCCGTGAGGCTATCCTCCACCTACGATTAAGTCTATTATGCACCGATTTGGGCGTATTTGTTCCGTGTCCATTTTTGGCAGATTCCAAAGCGGTCATCACTGATTTCTACGATTTTTTGGAATGACCATTTTGGTTGGATTTTGGAGGCTACGGATCACAAATTCGGTCTGAGGCGAACTAGGTTTATTCTTTCATCGATGATGAAGTCAATTAATCGCCGATTGTGGCGAAATTTTTTTTGGTGGCATTTTTGTAATTTTTCGTGCGCTTTTTTTTGAAAGACCATTATCCTTGTATTTTCAAGGCTACGGATCAAGGATTCGGCTTGAGGCTATCCTCCACCGACTATAAAGTATATTAAGCACCGATTTGGGCGTATTTGTTCCGAATCCATTTTTGGCAGATTTCAAATGCTTACCATCACCGATTACGGGCGATTTTTTGGAATGGCCATTTTGGTTGGATTTTGGGGGCTACGAATCATGAGTTACGCGTAAGGCGAACTAGGGCTATTCTCCAGCGATGATGAAGTCAATTAATCACGTTTTGGATGAAATTTTTCCGGGTGCATTTTTGTACTTTTTTGTGCACTTTTTTCGAAAGGCCATTTTCTATGGATTTTGAAGGCTACGGATCAAGAATTCGGCATGAGGCTATCCTACATCGACGATTATGTCTATTAAGCACTCATTTGTGCGTATTTGTTCGAGGTCCATTTTTAGCAGACTCCAAAGGTGTACCATCACCGATTTCGGTCGATTTTTTTTGAAAGGTCATTTTGGTTGGATTTTGGAGGTTACGGATCACAGATCGACCTTAGGCGAACTCGGGCTATTCTCCTGTGATGATGAAGTCTATTAATCGCCGGTTTGGGGGAAATTTCTTCTAGGTGCATTTTCGTAGTTTTTCGTGCGCTGTTTTTGAAAGGCCATTTTCTTGGATTTTGAAGACTACTGAACAAGGATTTGACGTGAGGTTATCCTCCACAAACGATTAAGTCTATTTAGCACATATTTGGGCGTATTTGATCCGGACCCATTTTTGGCAGATTCCAAAGGGGTACCATTACAGATTTCTGGCGATTTTTGGAATGGCCATTTGGTTGGATTTTGGAGGCTACGGATCACTGATTCGGCCTGAGCTGAACAGGGTTGTTCTTCATCGATGATGAAGTCAATTAATTGCCGATTTAGTAAAACAAATTCAGGCGGCATTTTCGTTGTTTTTCGTTCAATTTTTTCGAAAGGCCAATTTCCTTGAATTTTGAAGGCTATGGATCAAGGATTCGGCTTGAGGCTATTCTCCACCGACTTGGGCGTATTTGTTCCGTGTCCATTTTTGGGAGATTCCACAGGGGTACCATCACTGATTTCTACGATTTTTTTGGAATGGCCATTTTGGTTGGATTTTGTAGGCTACGGATTCGGGCTGAGACGAACTGGGGCTATTCCCAAGCGATGAAGAAGTCAATTAATCTCCGATTTGGACGAAATTTCTTCCGAGTGCATTTTTCCTAATTTTTTGTGAGATTTTTTTGAATTTTTATTTTCCTTGGATTTTGAAGGCTACGGATCAAGGATTTGGCGTGTCTCTATCGTCCACTGACGATTAAGATTAAGCACCGATTTTGGGGAATTTTTTCGGGTCCATTTTTGGAAGATTCCATAAGGGTACCATCGCCGATTTTGGGCGTTTTTGTTTAACGGCTATTTTGGTTGGATTTTTGAAGATCACGGATTTGGCCTGAGGCGAACTGGGGCTATTCTCCAACGATGATGAAGTCAATTATTCGCCGATTTAGGCGAAATTTTTCTGGGGGCATTTATGTAATTTTTCGTGTTATTTTTTTAAAGACCATTTTCCTTGTATTTTGAAGTCTACGGATCAAGGATTCGGCGTGAGGCTATCCTGCATGAAGATTAATCTATTAAGCACCAATTTGGGTGTATTTGTTCCGGGTCGATTTTTTGCAGATTCCAAAAGGGTACCATCATCGATTTCAGGCGATTTTTTTAGAATGGCCATTTTTATTGGATTTTTTAGGTTACGGATCACGGATTCAGACTGAGGCAAACTGGGGATATTCTCTAGCGATAATGAAGTCAATTGATCGCCGATTTGAGCGAAATTTTTTCCAGGGGCATTTTCGTAGTTTTTTCGTGCGCTTTTTTCCAAAGGACATTTTACTTGGATTTTGAAAACTACGGATCAAGGATTCGGTGTGAGGCTATCCTCCACCGACGATTAAGTCTATTAAGCACCGATTTGGACGTATTTGTTCCGGGTCCATTTTTAGCAAATTCCAAAGGAGGGTACCATTACAGATTTCAGTCGATTTTTTGGAATGACCATTTTGGTTGGATTTTGGAGGCTACGGATCACGGATTAGTCCTGAGCCGAACTGGGCTATTCTCCATCCATGTTGAAGTCAATTAATTGTCGATTTAGCAACAACAACAAAAAATCGGGGCATTTTCTTTGGTTTCGTTCGATTTTTTGGAAAGACCATTTTTCTTGGATTTTGAAGGCTACGGATCAAGGATTCGGCGTGAGGTTATCCTCAATTGACGATAAAGTCTATCAAGCACCGATTTGGGTGTAATTGTTTCGGGTTCATTTTTGGCAGATTCCAAAGGGATACCAATACCGAGTTTGGGCGATATTTTGGAATGGCCATATTGTTTGAATTTTGGAGGCTACGGATCACGGATTCGGTCTGAGGCGAACTAGGGCTATTCTCCATCGATGATGAAGTCAATTAGTCGCCGATTTTGGCGAAATTTTTTCTGGGGGCATTTTTGTAATTTTTCATGCGCTTTTTCTGAAAGGCTATTATCCTTGGATTTTGAAGGCTACCAATCAAGCATTCGGCGTGAGGCTATCCTCCATCGACGATTAATTCTATTAAGCACGATTTGGGCGTATTTGTTCCGGGTCCATTTTTGGCAGATTCCAAAGGGGTAATTACCATATAAGATAAATAAGCGCAAAAATAAGGGCCGAATGGGGGGAATTCTAGGAGGTATTATTTTATTCGTCTTCCTAGTCTTCGACCCAAGAGGGGGTTGTGGAAAATTTATTTTCTTGGGTCGAAAGACTAATGATACCTGATTTTTTTGTTAAAGATTCATATTCTTATCTTAATTATCCTGATATTAATAAAACAACAAAACAGAAAAAAGAAAGTTTATGTTCTTGTAAAAAGAAAAAATAATTATACAAAGAAAAAAATGAATTTAACTAAAAAAAGGAATCGTAATCAAAAATGTTTGGCTTTTTTGAGAACTTTTTGAATTACTACATTAAATTTTGACTCAAAAAGTTCTCACCAGTTTGTTTGAGGCTTCTTCTATTTCGATTATTTCTATTTCGAATATGTTGTTCTATGGGTGGATTTGGCAGAGCACCCTTTCTTCAATTCAATTAGATGTTAATGTAAATGAACCATAACTATGAAGTCCTATTCCTAATAAATTAACCCCAAAATAACATATCCAAATTAGAAAAAAGCCAATAGAAGCGATAATTGCGGAATTTAAACCTTCCCCATTTTTATTTACTCGGATATGGAAATAAATCGCGAATATGGTCCAAGTAATAAAGGGAGCGGATATGGTGACAACACCATATTTGTTGTTATTGTAACAACACTAGTCTTCAACCAATAGGAAGCTAGGGTTGTGATGACTTTTTATTAGCTTAGTTGACCTAGTGTAAAATAAAAACAGGGGTATAATTGTCATTATTAAAAAATTTGTTTAAATAATAAATAATAAAAAAAATAAAAAAATAAAAAATATTTTTTATTTTCTACCCAAAATTTTGGTCGCCGGAATTATGTCACGGGTCACCGGAAAATGGTCGCCAGTCACCGGAATATGCCAGTTTCCCATCGGAATATGCCACCGTCGCCGGAATATGCTTACCGGCGTCGGATTATGCTTACCGGGGTCGAAATCTAGTCATTGGGGCCGGAATATGCCTATCGGCGTCGGAATCTGCTCACTGACGGTCATCGGAGTTCGGTCAATGAACTTCGTTGACCGGTCAACGGTCAACGACCACCGGATGTTATGGTCTTCATTGTGAGATTTATGGTTTGGTTTCTCACATTTTTGTATGCCTTTTGTTGGTTGCTTTATCGCGTTTGTGGTTTGCATTGAGAATTTTCTGGTTTGCTTTATCATGTTTGTGGTTTGCATTGAGAAGTTTCTGGTTTGTTTTCAAAAACTTTGTGGTTTGCATTGTGAGGTTTTTGGTTTGTTTTAATATATTTGTGGTTTGCATTAGGACGTTTATGGTTTGCTTTTTTGTGGTTTGATTTACTGTGTTTGTGGTTTGCATAGGAGGTTTCTGGTATGCTTTCGCAAATGTTGTGGTTTGCTTTGTGGGGGTTGTGGTTTGTTTTAGAGGATTTGTGGTCTCCATTAAGAGATTTCTGGTTTGCATTAAGAAGTTTCTGGTGTGCTTTCGAAACTTTTGTGGTTTGCTTTGCGAGGTTTCTGGTTTGTTTTAATATATTTGTGGTCTGCAGTAGGACATTTTTGGTTTGTTTTACCGTGTTTGTAGTTTGCATTAGGGGGTTTCTGGTGTGCTCGCAAAGCAACAACAATATAAGATATTTGTTACTGGAACATATACAAAGATTTGTACGTAACAAAGTCATATTCCTATATTTACTAACTAAAACAACAAGCACATTAATGGCAACATCTATGGTGCCGTACCTGCACGGGTGCCGGCATATATGCAGCCGTCAGATGTTCTACTTTAAATCACAGCCTTAGATTTAAAACCACTACTTAACCAAAACCGGCTTAACCTATTGGCTCTTTTCTTAACCAATTTCTTCAAGGTAGTTAGTTTTTATTTATTACTTTTTTTGCCGGGAATACCAAAGAAAACTGAAGATTGATTTCCGTAAGACCGTATCTATAGAAAAAATCCATACAAATTTCACATATGATTATTATCTTCTTCGATTTGTTTATTAATGAATATTCTATAATAGTTTGAGTATGAAAATATGAAAAAAACAATAAATTATAGTATATATGAGTTGAATCTATAACATGATAGTTATTAACGAATATATTTTATATTTCACTTCATTGAATATGTTGTTGTAGTATTATCATGAATGTAATTATAAACGTGTAGCTCTTATCTCCAATTTTTACAAAGTATAAAATTAAATTCACGAACTATGTCTATCTCCACTGTTATTATCATTGTGTTAAAAATGATGAATTACTTTATGGATTAAAAGAAATTGATGAATTAGTTGATTTGATGGTGGAGACAAAATTAAATATATCATATCAAAAGGTCTATTTGCTCCTCAAAGTTGTATTAATTTTATTGGTAGCAACTCCAAATCTTGGTGATGGCAGGCTAGCTAGCCGCAACGGTTGTGATGGTGATGGTGATTTGCAGCACCGAAAGAAAGAGTTGGGATTTATGATATTCAGGGGGGAGGAAGAAGGCGGGGTGACAGGCTGACTGCAATCACTGGCGGATACATGCACCGGGACACTCCTAAATTTTGGAAACACGATTATTCAAACTGCGATAGTAATTTGCGTATGAGAAAAAAATGTTTAAATGGTAGTGGGACACCTTTAAAATTTGGGGAAATGATTATCCAATCTCCCGTAGTAGTTTGCGTATTGGTATAAATAATATATAAGTAGTAGTTTATGTGATTTAAATTTGGGACACTGCCACTATTAGTTAATATATTTTCAATTACGCTACAACTTATTTGTTATTGTATTTTAGATCCAAATATAATAGTAAAATGTTATTCTTATCTCAAATTATTTTCAAAACCTAACGATTAAACTCAATTACAGGATATCCTTGTCTAGTAAGACATGTCGAGAGATATTCATTGAGCAGTATAAACATCGAATGCATTATATCATTTGATGAAACACGTCTGAACTCTTAATGAAACTTTATTAGTTAGATATTTTCATATTTAATAATTATTTAACTTAATTCTAATATTTAATTTAATTTTTTTATAGAGGACATCCCTACGTAGAATTCCTGGATCCGCCACTGACTGCAATACGATGTGGCGATGGGTGGCCAATGGCGGTGATCGTTGAAATTATTTGAGCCGGTGGGGAGAGATTCATAATTGGGATTTTCAGAGGAGAAGAAAAGTAAATTGAGAAAAGGAATCATGAACGGGGAATTTTTTGTTTTTTTAGTGTCAATTTGTTTTTATTATATGTTTATTATCTAATCAAACCAAAACCAATGATTTAGAATCAATCCATCTAATTGAACCGGACACGTATAATGCCGGCACGGGTGCGGTGACGGCACTATAGAATTTCCGCACATTAATTCTCTTTTGGACACATCACCAAGAGACATTGCAGAGAGATGATTGCCATCTCATCCTCTACCAATTAACAACGAAGAAACAAATTAATTAGGGCGCAAGCCGCCGTTAGGTCTCAGAGAGCTGCTGCTCGAAATCGATTAGAAATTCGAGCTCAGAAATCAATGGTAAGCTAAAATGTCAAAGCCAATTTCTTGTAGATTCAAATTCGAGATTTTAAAATTTAATTGAATGGGTTCTTTTTCCAGGAGAGATTCGACGAGATGAGAAGATTTGATGAGACAAGAAGTTCAGCTTCAGTTCACCACAGTCGGAGGCTCTCTGCTCCTTTCGACAGCGGAATAATAATCGACGCCGCCAGCAATCTCGCTGTCGCCGATGAAACGCCGAAGAATGTGGAGATGGATACAGGGAGCAGGCCTAGGTCACGATCTCGACAATGTACTACAAACACGCCTTTCTCTGTTCCCGATTTCGGCGACGACCCGCCGTCGCCGGTGGTTGTGCAGAATAAGGTAGACAACCTCTTTCTCCAGGGATCGAATTTCACGAATCTGTTGAACAGCTGTGAGTCTGTAAACAACCTATAAACAGGGAAGAGTTGAAATTGCGGGAGGAGGAAGCTGCACAGATGGTGAGGGAAAGCAAGGCGGAGGAGGACAAACGAGATCTGAATTTTTTTGTTCCGGCAGGCAGATGGGCGCTGAAGGTCTAGTCGTGAGGAGGTTGGAGTTGGAGCGCTCTTCTCGCGGTTAGTCGACAGCGAAGCAGGAAGTGAGAGAAGAGGAACCTGTTTTTTCATCGCCGCCGTTGCGGTTATAGTGATGGATTACGCTCCGACGGAGGATGGGGTTAGACGGAGTGGAGGTGTTCGAGGTGGAGAATGGGGGATGGTTTTCCATTGGAGGCGAAACACAGCGGCGGAAGAGCGGGGGGCGGAGGAAGACGCGTGTGATAAATAATTTGATTTGTCTTTTATTATTTAATTGTAATTTTACTATGTTGCCCTTGTTGTTACCGTAACAACAAATAGGCTGTTGTTATAGTATCTGCACCCAGTAATAAGGCCCAAGTTTCCTTTGGGTCCCAATTCCAATAGGACCCCCACGCTTCATTAGCCCAGACTGCTCCTGAAAGAATACCGATGGTTAAAAAGAGAAATCCGATACCAATAATACGAAAACCCCAATGATCTAATTGTTGAATCAATTGAACTTTGTAATAATTCCTAGAATAAAGAAAAGAAAAAGAAGTATTTCTTAAAACATTTCTTTTTTTCGTGATGTATGGCGTTCCACCAATGGAAAATGAATTCAAGTTTGCTCTTTTATCATTATCAATAATTCTTATAACTTTTCGAAATGTAATTACTATAAGCGCTACGGATAATAATGATCCACATAAAAGAGCGGCATAGCCCAATACCATCATACTTACGTGCATCATCAACCACTGGGATTGAAGGGCAGGGACTAAGATGCCGGATTGGTGCATATTAGTTAAAAGACCCGAAGTAGCAAATCCTTGTGTAAAAAAAGTACTTGGCGCTGTTATTGGGCTTAAATAATTTTGTTTTTTTAAATATGGAACCATATGAATAATGGATAAGATCCATGAAAGAAAGATTAATGATTCATAGAAATTACTTAATGGTAAATGTCCCGAATAAATCCAACGAGTAACTAATAATCCTGTTATACAGAAAAAACTAGTTATCATTCCTTTTTCTGACGAATCATATAGTTCTACGAATTCATCGACTAATAAGGTTATCAAATGAATTGTAATTCCAAGTGAAACAACTGAAAAGGATATATGAATTAATATATGTTCTAAAGTCGAAAATATCATAAAAATTTTAATTCTCAAAAAAGGGAGAGCTATAGAATTGAATTCATTATAGTATAGGACTTGTTGGATGTTTTTGAAAATTAAAAAATCTTATGCCGCTACTCGAACTGTACCATCACCGATTTCGAGTGATTTTTTGGAATGGCCATTTTGGTTGAATTTTTGAGGCTACAGATCACGGATTCGGTCTGAGCCGAACTGGGACTATTCTCAATCGATGATGATGTCAATTAATTGCCGATTTGGAAAAAAAATCGGGGGCATTTTCATTGTTTTTCGTTCGATTTTTTTGAAAGGCTATTATCCTTGGATTTTGAAGGCTACAGATCAAGGATTCAGCGTGAGGCTATCCTCCATCGACGATTAAGTCTATTAAGCACCGATTTGAGCGTATTTGTTCCGGGTCCATTTTTTGCAGATTCCAAAGGCGAACCATCACCGATTTCGGGCGATTATTTGGAATGCCCATTTTGGTTGGATTTTGGAGGCTATGAATCACGGATTAGATCTGAGGCGAACTAGGGCTATTCTCCAGTGATGATGAAGTCAATTAATCTCCTTTTTGGACGCAATTTTTTCCGTGGCATTTTCGTAGTTTTTCGTGACTTTTTTTGCGAGAGACCATTTTCCGTGGATTCGGCGTGTGGCTATCCTTCACCGATTTCGGGCGATTTTTTGAAATGACCATTTTGGTTGGATTTTGGAGACTTCGGATCACGGATTCAGTTTAAGGCGAGCTGGGGCTATTCTCCAGCGATGATAAAGTCAATTAATCACCGATTTTAGCAAAAACTTTTTCGGAGACTTTTTCGTAATTTTTCGCTCGTTTTTTTCAGTTACTACACAAGACAATTGATTCCTCAATTTTGACAAATACCACACAACCAATTAATGAATTATTTGTGCACAAATATCACACGACAACAAATCATCATCCAAACGACCCATAAGCTTCCGTTTAGTAACCCTAGTTAACAGGCTAGCTGACCCGTCCCGTCCGGGCGTCCCCATTTTCGCAGCTGGTTGCAGTACTGTCTGGGTTGACATCAACATCGATCACATGCGATGCCTGCAGTGCAGTGCAGAGTGCAGCTCCCCTGTTGGGCGCGCCCGTAAGATGGTGGCTCTATACGGTGCTCTAATCTGCCAAACACCGCACGCCGTTTGTTCTTCCCTGTTACACATTCATTCATTTTCGTAGAAGACAACAGAAGAGAGGGTGCAGCGCCTCACTTAATTGGTCATACGGCTTCCAAGTTGTGTGTTCTTCCGACTCATCTGAGCTCATTCTAGTTGACCTTTTCCCCCCTCCCGGCCACCTGGATCTGTATGTATACGTAGCCTTATCTTGATAGTCTGAACCGTACGTTTTGGGATGGGTCAAATGTTCGCCGCGCTTTGGGCTGGGAGAAATGGGTCGAGGATGGCTGCATCTGCTAGTGGGTCCACAGAGGAGGCTGAGTTTGGGCCAAAGCCCACATAAAGACGGATGTGAAACTGTTCATCACACAACGCTACAAGAAGGCATGTGGAGGAGCGATTCATGCAGAGATTGGTCAGCTTCTTCATGATGAGAACTCGTCTTACTCGGTCTGTTTCATGCTCATGTCACGCCGTCTGTTAAATGAGTTCTATTTCATTAACTGCTTACACGGTCAATCAACGATGTAAGGAGTGTTTCATCTCCGTCTTGTATCTACTTATGTATGTCCGCGTTGCAGAATTCGTGAATTGAATTGTGCGGTCAAATCCTTTTTCCTTTGTAGATTTCAGTTTTGGAAGTGGGATTTCTTGTGTTATAATAATTTGATCTATTTTTTTTTTATAACGAGGAACACCCTCCACGGTCACCACATTTTGTGGTTCCGTAGTCGGGCTAAACCCCGGGACCTCCGCCGGCGGTCCGGGTGATAGCGGGATGCCTCCGGAAACACCATGGTGACGGTGAGGATCGAACCTGGGACCTTATGGTCACCAGTCCTCCTCCCTTACCACCAGGCTATGTGACCTTTGGCATAATAATTTGACCTAGCTATTAGCGCGGCTAGACCAGTAGAACCATCAAATCATTTATAATAGTAGTTTAGTTCATTTGCTTGGACGTTTAGGGAAGGACCAATGATTTTTAACAATTTGAATGGTTCACTGGTTCACTATTTTAACCACAAAAAATTTAAATAAAAAATATTTTAATATAAGCTAAGACCTCCCACATGAAGTACTAATTTTATTTCTTCTTTTTCCAGCCTTCTTATCGGCTTTATGTGATCCAATAAGGATCGCCACCCTAATCAATAACTTGAAATTAATAAAAAAAGGGGTTAATATATTTGTATGGCCCGAACTTTTCAAAAATTAAACATCCCGACCAATCTTTTCGATCTATAACTTCGGTTCCCATTCGGTTCATACAGATGGGTGGGTGTGGGTCAATTTTTCATCACCCACTGTAACAATGGATGGGTGGATTTTGCCCAAAAATCCACCCAATCCACTCATTGCCCATCCCTAGTTATACACATAAAAGACATACTTAAATCCATTACATATATAACCTCAACTTAAATCCATCACATATTTAAATCCATTACATAACATCAACTTAAATCCAATATAGTAAAAATTCAACGACACGTAAATCCAACTCACTTAGATCCATCACACTCAATCTTCAAAGATAAAATCATTAATCTCTATCTCCATTACATCAACAAAATTCAACTACGATTTTAGTACAACACTACAACATATCATACCACTAACTTTCTACTATAACTTCCTATACGGTTTCTTATTCATTGATAATGAGTTAATAACAACCTGGTGTATTTAGGGGTCGTTTGCTTCAAGGATTTAGACGTGGGATTTGGTTCTCAAATCCCACACATGAAGGATTTGTCCAAAAGCCATTGTTTGTTGAGCCAAAATGGAGGGTACCAAATCCGTGGGGTCCACTGATTTGGGGCTCCAAATCCGTGGGCCCCACGGATTTGTAAATCCCACCTTATACCCTGGGATTTGGAGACAAACTGAAAAACCATCAAATCCATGATAAAAATAGCTCAACAAACAAAAGATTTCCTCAAATCCATAATGCCCAAAATCCCTAATAAATCCCAAGGTTTTTAATTAGCAAATCCACGACAAAACCCTCGTTATAAAATCCTTGAAGCAAACCACCCCTTAACTTAATCTTGGATTCAAAACTAACTTCCAATATTCATTTACTTTATTTACATAAGGAATCCCTTTAAAAAGGTTAGCGGGGAATTGGAGAAATATAGATATCCGAGAGTGTTAACTCTCGACTATGAAGTAATAGGTAATAAATGGATTCTGAACCTCGCCCGCGTTAATCTTCAAAATTCTTGTGGACGTTTGTGAGAGAATGCGACCTGGCTATCGGAGTTTTCAACGGCAAACCAGTTCTCAAACCCCACCTTCACATGGACTAAGGGTGATACTAATGCGAGTTACAAAGCTAGCCGCCTAGATCGATCCTGCTGCATCACGGAATGGAACTTGTCTTTCCCCAACACTAATGGTCACCATCTAGCCAAGCTTCACTAAGACCGTGGTGCATCATCATATAAATGACCACCCTCCTCATCTGATTAATTGCTTCTTACATGATCTTAGTCTTCAAAAAATTTGTAACTCGAATGATGTGAGCCATCTCCACATGCTTGATGGGGTGACTGTGGATTCTGGTGGGAAATGGAGTGGTGTGATGTCTCATCACCATTGACAGCCTCTTCTCCTTTCTCGTCGTCTTCATTGTCAAAGTCCTCTTCCTCTAATTTCTCAAGTTGTTCTACATCTTCCCCATTATTCACCCTTGCCTTCACCTTCCTTTTTCTCATCTCTCCATATGCTCATAGATTAGCCCTAGCTTCGTGGTATTTTTATCTGAAGCCATGACATCATGAGAGTCATACACATGGTAGACCTAACGTGCAACGAATGCAGCTGCACGAACCTCGTAGTGTGCTGATAGTAACGCATCTCCATGCGCAATCTAATTTGGGTTATTCTCGCCTACCAATTTGTCTCAAGAATCATGCGACTGTGGGATTAGGGTTCGTCGAGTTCGCATCGAAATTCTGGGTTTCACGTCGATATTCTGGGTTCCGTGTCGGTATTTTGGGTTGGTTGGGTTTGATACATCGCTGGGTTTGATAGTGGATTAGGGTTCACTAGGTTCGCCAGTGTCGTGTGAAATCGGGCAATGGGTGCGACCATTGAGGCGTCTATTCGCAGGTTGGATGACGCATGGTTGCCTTTGTCGAAGCTGGAAAGGAGATGGAGGACTGGATCAGCGGGACGAGCTGGACCGGATGGAGAGGTGGATCAGTAGATGGGTGTGTTCATCGTTCGACTGTCGCCCGTCGATCGAGGGTTCGACTGCTAAGAGGGAGAGAATAAATTGGGTAAAAGTCAATCGAGATGGAAATTTGACAATCTATAAATTAGTAAAGTGACTTTTGATCTACTTTTTTCAATTGATGAATTAGAAACAGATTACTTGGCATGCCATCTTGACAAAAAAAAAATAGATCATGTCACCAACAATTGTTTTTCCAGTCAACAGTCATGATAGTACTGTTAATTTTATAGACGAAATAACTATATATGTGAATTTTTCAAAATCTGACTATTTCTCACAAAGCTATAATTTCAAAAATCCATCTCTTAGAGTAATGGGTATTTTTCTTGCAACTCAAATTGAGTTGTTGGGAACCTCTAATCTCGCTTATTTCTTTCAACTCGATTTTTTTTTCTTTCCTTTTTCATGCAAAAGCTCACTCTCAAAAGAATCGATACTAACAAGGTTTTAAAAAAATGGTTGGTTCAAATCTCACTATCAAGGTTTTGAAAAATATGTATCACCTAAATATAAGGATATAACTTGAAGACTATGTATGTGGAGATTATGTATGTCCCGAATACCGATCGTTATGGTTAAAACTCACGATTATAACAATCCGGTTGTACCTTAGCAGAAGGTCTCGGGTTGGAAAATGTCCTCTCAACCTTAAACCAGTTGAACAAAGAAAACCGTAACATACGGGAATCATGTGTGGGGGTTGGGCTTTCATCAACCAAACACACAGAAATGGTGAATGTTGTTCAAACATCTTATTGTACAACCTACCGACTATGCATGGCAGGCAAAGTCTTTGACTCATCATGTGAATCGTGACGCCCTTTTTCACTTTTTTAGCCTTTTTGGTTGAGTAGACAATTGAGGTTGAGTTGGATCTTGTTTCTATTCGAGTGAAATGAGATTCAGATAACTCATCATCATAGGAAAAAGGAAATTATGGATGGCGGGTGTGCTTTGGTTGAAGTCAAATTAAATGCTTTATTTGTTAGTATCACTAGTCGTCTAGTCCAATATGTTTAAGTACAATCTATCCATCCTTGTCACCGTTTCAACCATTTGTACGGCGGCACTTGTCTGAAGCTTTTGTGGGGGAAAGGCTTTTCTTAACTCATTTGTGTGAATCATATCAATTGACTCGGTTGGTAAAGGAATGATGCATGAGTGAATTTGTTCGTACCTCTATATTTCCAAATGTGTAATGTGTTCAATCTCTTGTTTTCTAATGTGTAATTTCGTGTTGTTCTTTTGTTTTTTTTTTTTTCTGGTTGTATACCAATTTATAATGTATTCGATCTCTTTTCTAATCAATATAAGATTATCTTTTGTGAAAAAAAATTATTTCCAAATAATTCTTTATTTAACTCAAAATCAACTATTCTATTTATTTTTTAATCTATTTATATCCTTTCATTTCTATTATTTATTTTCCCATGGTTGTTTCATTTCCTCCTGGAATTATTTTTTCTTTCCTCCAAATTTCACAAGCGATAAAGAGGCTCATCCACTCGTCACCTCCGCCGAGCTCTATCAACTACAGCTTGTCGTGTCACAGAAACTGACGCCTTCAATTATGGGTCGCAATTCTCCTCGGGCATCAAAGTTTGCTTCTCCGTCGTTAGCAACTGACACACACCGATCCATATCGACGCCTCGCTAATCGTTTACTTAGCTGCACTTCCTTTCCGTTCGCAAACACCATCATTTGAAGGGCATTCTTCATGAAGTTTTGTAATTAGCTTGAAGTTGGGACTACTAAAGTCTGTCATTTTTTATAAATAATGTTCACGTTGATTTAAAATCAGAAAGTAGTACTGTACATGAACCATAGCCAATTAATTTGTTTTTTTGGTTGCAAAAGATTTTTGTTTACGTGGTTGATTTTATTGGGATAACAAACAATAAAATGAAACATATTAAATGTAAGGCAAAATAATAGTAACATTACACAAATTGTGCGTTCATCTAAAAACTTTTAAACGAATAATTACTTTGTATATGTCTCCATTTCTCAAATGTAAATATTCACATTTTAAAAAATAACTTATTTTATAAATAAGTCATGGAAACTAAAAATAATTTTACAAGTGTATAGATGAACAAAATTCGTTTCCGTATGTACAATTATCCTCTTTTTTTAATAATTGACACGGAATGATCTATTAAGTTAACAATCTTATCATTCACACTACATTTTGTTGACAAACTAACCATTAACCAGTATGCGAATTGAATTCACAAACGGGGTTAATTTTTAACTAGGTTCTAATAATGGTTGGGTGGAACTTTCATGGTAATACGTGTTTTTGTTTTCATTTTATACATTTCTTTACATATTTGGCATAATATTTTTGTTTATCTCAACAGAGACTATGTGGGTAGCACTTTCGAGTTTCCATTCCTAACAAATGTATATGTTTTATTGTTACAATTAATTTTTTGGCCAATTTGGTGACATTGTTGTGTGCCACTTTTAGCTACCGTGTCTTGTCCTACCACTTGACTTGAGGGATCATTGTATCTGTTACGCCAACCAAACACAAATTTATTAAAAATTCGATGTCTTCCATAATCTGATAAAATTTAGGGCAAATTTGAGAATATGTTGTTTGATTCAACATTGGACGACTGGGTTGAAGTGTTCGGGACACGGTCTTGATTAAGACTAAACCCACGTTTCTTAAGTACCCTCGATTAGTGACTAATTCATCATTACCAGCTCATGCTTTGACAAATGATCCAAATGTCAATGGGACACTTTACAATGTCATATTGTCGGCCCAAAGCAGAGCAAAATTATGGCACGTATTCGCTTTGCCTGTGTTCAAGCATTTCAATGGCGCCATCAAGCAAAAGAAGATCTTCCAAAATAATTTGGTCGTATTCAATTAATCAGTGTCGGTTCGATAATGACAAAGCTTATTATTAATATTATCATCGTGAAGACGTGAAGTGATAAAAGAGCTCTTTCTTCTAATTATCATTCTAATTTATATAACCACTAGAGAGTGAATATTCCGTCAAGCGGTGATCGCCGTGAAAGAGTTTTATATCATGATTAAAGGCTCTTTCGTTAAGTTGTTGTGTCAAAGTTTTAGATTATATGTTATTGATGAATTTATTGGTTGAAAAATACATAGTACAGCAAACCATATAAAATAGGGAAAATGACACATCTAGCATTTATATTAGGATTCACAGTTGTTCACGGATTGAGTAGCATGTTAGCAAATACATATAAATAGACATTTTCTTCGAAAGGAAGATGGTATCCCAATGATGAAGACTGTGCAACGACACTGCGAAATAAACATTCTTCTGTCGTGATCCATCATCGTTCTTAAGTAGAGAACTTCTTTTGAAAAAGTAGATGAAGCGCGTTGAAAATATTTTTTGCTAAAGAAAAGCTGAGATGAGCGAGCAGTGCGAGTACACATAAACCATTTCTTTAAGTTGAAATCTATTGTCATTTTCAATTCGAGAAGTGCGTGGGGAGAATGCATGTAAACAACCTAGGCATGGTTTTTCAAGGAAGAGTAGGAAGTAATGGGGAGAAGACTGATTTTGTCTATTGTGAAGATAAATAGTTTAAGTTCAGGATCCACTGTGATTATTAAATAGAACAATGTTAAGAAACCCCAAATAATTGGCAAGATCATCGCCATTTACAATTGAGGAGCAATGAAAGAAAATATATGCAATAGAAGGTTGGGACATACAATGAGACTTTTTGGCAAGCAAACCATGTTTTCTAGATAATACAACTTTTAAATATTGAAGATAATGTCACGAAAATAATGGTATTGTTCAATCATCTTCCTCAAATTGGAAAATACATCACGAAAACATATGTAATAAGGATCGAAACATGTGCAAAGAAAGATGACTATATAGTTGGAGTAATCTACATCTTCTAATTGATAAGCACTTAGAAAAAAATATGCAATAACGGTTCCAAAAATAATTTTATTGCGGAAAAAATGATGAGTGCACAATAGAAATAGTCACACTTAGATCAAGTTAAAAAAAAGTATGTCTCAAATGGTGAGTTCAAAAAATAATAGAAGCAACATGCAAGTTCTTAGGGAACAGTAACTTGCATTTGGCTGTATATATATTAATATTTTATCTTCCGTATAATTATCCAACCTATTTATTGTGAATTGGTGCATGATATGGGTTATGATAAGGAGTTGGTAGTCAGTGTGGTGGGATTCTCCGGAGGCATTTGGCTTGTTTGGGACTCATCAATAGCTACCATCACTGAGGCGGATAGACAAGCTCAATTCCTTCACGTTCGAGTCCAAAGCGGGAATGAAAATTGGTGTCTCACAACGGTATATGCTAACCCTGCACTAATACAAAGACGTGAGTTGTGGCAGTCCATCCGATCTATCTCGGAGGACATGGTGGATCCATGGGTACTTGTAGGTGACTTTAACTATATCTTGCACCCCACTGATAGGATGGGAGGGACCCCCTTGATGCAAGTCGAGTTCGTGATTTTCAAGATTGTGTTTTGGATGCGGGATTGGTAGACCTTGGATTTTCTAATCCACCTTTCACTTGGATCCAAATGGGGATCAAGGAGAGACTGGACCGAGGATTGGGCAATCTTGCATGATCAACCTTATTTCCCGAGTCTATTGTATGACACCTTCCTCGGGTTAAAGAGAGTGACCACCGACCGCTAGTAGTTCAACTGAATCCAGATTTCCAGGCTATTGGACCCAAACATTTTAAATTCATTGCGCCATGGCTGACCCATGATGGGTTCAAGGAGATGAAAATACGCGCGTGGAAACGACGCACTGAACTACTAAGTGCCATTGCGAAATTCTCTTATGAAGCCAAACGTTGGAACTAAGCAACTGTTGGGAAAACTTGTTCACGTATACTAATTTCTTGCAACACAAGCAAACACATAAGATTAAGAAAAACATGCAAAGACACATGCAAGCGTCCTAGCCGATAGAATTCACTATCTCTCCTTAAAGAATCTTATTCCCCTCAAATACCCAAGGTTGTGGAATGATTCCTCCCAGGATAGAAAGGACGTACCTTTTCCGGCGTAGCGGTACCTCAAACCCCGGAAACACCATCGAACGTAGCGAAACGGCGAGAACCACACTTGACTCTATTTTCTCTTTGAAAAAGGAATGCAGAAAAACTAGTTTTGGATTTTGGCAGAGTTTCAGTATCGGGAAAAATCCATGTAAAACTCGTTATCAAAACAAGAGGGGGTATGGTGCTATTTATAGAAAATGAAGGGATGCATTGAAGGGAGGCAACTCTTCATATGGGTGGTTACACCCCAACCATTGCATTGGTTCGTTTAAAATATTTCAACCATTGCATTGGTTCGGCCTCATGGAAGTTGGACCGGTTTGGTTATTCCAACTGCCACATCGGTTCGGTTCGATTTGGTTCAACTCGGTTTGGTTTGGTCCATTTGGTTACACAAACCAA
The DNA here is from genome assembly GCA_946122785.1 of Linum tenue. NCBI lineage: Eukaryota > Viridiplantae > Streptophyta > Magnoliopsida > Malpighiales > Linaceae > Linum > Linum tenue. The sequence goes on from CAMGYJ010000002.1 coordinate 57,251,143, forward strand.
TTTAACCAATTAACCACATATTACATCAAATCGATCGAATTCGAGGCCATGCCTTCCCACATCTTACCAACATGGTACTTCAAGAGACTCTTGAAACTTTCCCCTTTTATTTCCATTCACACCACTAAAAATCCCAACAATCCCCCACATGAATGGAGAATGTTGTACTTTAAAAACTATGCAAAAAATCGTGTGATTCTCGACTAAGAATTAGTTGCATCGGAATAGGTAGGTTTCCCTTTGAACCTTCCTTAGTGAACATATATCGAGTATACTCACCAATCGGTAGATGTGATATCTTTGAACCGTCGGTTTTGCTTGTATACTAAGACAACATATGTCACACACCTAACTCTTATCCGTTCACTGGTTCTCATTGTTGTGTTCGTTTCAGCCATGAACACCGCCTGGTCTCATGAGTGCTTAGAGAACTGGCCTTCTTTTATTCTCCTTGAAGCGGCTCCACTTCACACTCACATAGGTGATCTCTAAACATGTATTCCGAAAATACACTATTTGATCACATCCTGTGTCAAACTTAGAAACCATTAAAAACCTTCCATCTTTAGGTTTACCCTTATAGTTGGACATTGTCTCATCATGAGAATGGAGTTTGAATAATTTGACAATGTCGGACCATCATTCACAACTTTGTTTCTCCTTGAACCTAGAGGTTGGGTCTGCCAATCCTGCTTAGGTAGAGTTACCGCCATGAAGATTTGTCCTAGGCCACGAGTCCATTCCCTTCGATGCTATCGTTAATTTATAGGTAGGCCTAACGTTTGTTATCACTTGATCTAAGATGATCAATCCAAATAACTTTGCTAGAAATTAATCAATCCATAGTGTCACGTTTCCATTATCTTTGACGAGATTTATCACATAACACTCCTAGCCCTTGCAATAACACCTTTGTGCATAAGTGCGTTTTATTAACGCTAGTCTTTGCGGGCCACACTACTCAACTTCACCAGTCTTAGAGTTTAACTTGGACGTTTTCCAAGATACTGCTCCTCGTTAACCATAAATGCCTATCCATTAATGGATTATGGTTTTTGGTTCATCCGGTGAGTTCCCTTTGGGTACAATACACCAAAGACTCGTCTCTTTTCAATTCACTACACATCTTGTGAGCTTGATTTGATTTTATTGCCTTGCAATAATCATAACGCATGCCAACGGTATTGAAGTCTCTCCACTTCATTAACCTTAAAGTACTTGAGCTTCACAAGTATCTCTTTAAATGTAGTGACATTTATGACTTAGCTTAGGATTTACGCAAATCTTCTAAGTATCACTTTCACTTTAGAAACACCCAAGCGACATTCCACATCACTTCTCCCCAATTTATCCCCCACATTTCAACTATTTCGCCATAGTTGTTGAAACCAACGTTTCCGGTTTGGGGAATGTTGTTCATATACATTCATGTATAAGGTCAAAATCATCTCTTTGGGAAGAGTGGATCAACATCAATAAATATTCTGACAAAACGTCGATATATGCTAGAGTTTACTCATAAGTTATACCCTTTGACTGGGTTAACTCCACAAGGTTTAAGGACTCTCACTTTCTCGTTGGACACCTTCATACTTTCAAGTATGACTTCGCTTACCTTTCCACTTTTGTTTTATGGATAGGTTTGCATCCCATTGTAGGGTCTCGAGATAGTAGCCGAAACAATGGCTAGCTCTTCTCCCCCATAATTCTACCCTTTGCCAAACATCATGGAATAATTCCATTTATTTTCCATGGTTTTACTTATTGAACTTGCCAACCACTATATGTATCTAATTGTTTACCAATGGTATGATCTCACTCGATTAGCATACCACAAACAATTCAGATTTTATTAGAAAAATTATCCAATTACTTACCAATGGTATTGATCAAGGCAACTTGGGACGTCATAAGTAATTCAGATGCATTCCAGTAATGGAAATCCCATCTAATTACTTTCCAATGACATTTCATCTATGTAACATGATATACCACAAGTAATTCAAACGAATTTCTAATTCAATTGTCTAATTACTTTCCAATGGTATAAACTTCATAAATATACCATAAGTAATCCAGTCTTTATGTTCAATAAGATCATCTCAATTGAGCTCTCATGCCAAATTGTTTTCCAATGATATACATCTATATATACCATAAACAATTCTGGCAACTAGCTCCACGTTGATAATCATAGGTCACAAACAATTCTGACCTACTGCTTATCTAGATGACAACCATCATTTGGCAAGCTTATTAAATCCCTATAAGGATCAATCACAGCTTCATTTTCCTTGCCCTCATGGCATAGGAAACATCAAGTCCTAAACCACATACATGATAAATAAATTATCATGTCTTCACAACTATCACAGGAACTAGAATTCCTTATCGCTTGTAGCTGTCTCGTAATGCAACCCTACTCTTTCAAACTATGTCCAACATACTATGAACATTACGTTTGCAACCATTCTGGCTTAGATAGACTTGATTCACAAGTCCCCACTAGCCTTGCACCATAGGTTTTACACACCTATGATTGTTCATATTCTCCCACTAGATAGTTTACTACTATCCAAACCACCGTTACTTAGAGTCCATGAACGATTATAATAAGTACTTCCATCATCTCATGCATCACCTTGAATGAAGTCCAAATTAAATTGGCACATTTATCATTCATCCATGCCACAAAAATGAAATGGACCAATGCAATAAAAGCATTAAAACTTTGTGGTTAATTTTGGAACCAAACAAACTTGTAAGGTTTTATCCAACTAATTTTCCACTTGGGAGATAAGAACATTTGTCCTTTATTCATCATGTAAATACACGACTTACATAGGCACACACATATTGATACCATATGTATATATACACACATACATATGTCTACTCTTCAAAGGAGATTACAATACATATACAAGAATCCTAAGGATTCTTGGGGCCGAAGTCAGGATCAGAGAGACATTCATCGGTCGCTATGTCGGAGTACTCCTCCTCGTTCTCCGATTCCTCAACTTCCTCTTCTTCCCCCATACTCTCCATCGAGTCCACATGGGTGCCCACATCGTCCATATTAGGACCCATTGAGTACCAATAATAGATGGGTATTCCATCTAGAGTCCAATAATTGGTTGGATGCTCTCCACCAATGTCATTATATAGCAAATCCCCGCTATCGTCATAAAAATCGAACCACTCTTCATTGTCAAACTCCATTTCGGAAGTAGAGAGATCAATAATCTCCGGATCTGATTCGATATTGATGACCTCTATGACGTCATCGTCATCATCCTCGTGAGTTGGACTCCATTCTCCGGGGATGCTACCAATCATTTTCCGTTCTAACAGAATGAACACACTGATCAAATCAGAAACCAAGGGTTTTCTTGCAATGAACAGTGAATTAGAGATCAATAATCCCTTTTCTTTTTCTTTTGATTGGAGGAGACAAGCGGTTACATCCGCTCAATTTTGTTCCAACCAAAACATCGAATCATGCGAGCAGCCTCCTCTTTGAAACAATGGATATACATACAAAAAAAATGCATACAGTTGCATTCCAAATGCAAGCGGCAAGACATATATTTATACACAAGTATCCACATATATATACAGACAATATATATAACATCCATTCTCCTTTGCAAAAAGAGACAAGTATCCAAATGCATGAACAAGAATCCAAATGCATGTACAGTAACCAAATGCATGAACAGTAACCGCGGGTTACTCTCAATTAACTAATCTGTGATGTCTTTCATAAAACATATACAGATCTATCACAAAGTCATACGAGACAACTATTTGCGACACACATCGCATGTGTAAACTGATCAACATGGCAATTTTTTGATGAACCAATCAAATACAATTTGAAGTCGATCTTGCAAAAGCCAACCAGTAAACTCATTTCACAATTCATGCATGGAGGCTAAGTGGCGTCAATTAAACATATGCCAGTTACACATAATCATCCGGTTTGAAATGGCAGATATACAGGCAGTGAAAAATATACATATAACCAAGAAAATTGTCATGGCATGTATACATATGGCACACGTATATAAATACCATCCTTTTTTTTTTCCTTCCTTTTTCTTTCAAGTAGCAGTGAGGAACAAACATATGCATACACCATACATATAATATACACAACATGCATATGTAAACCAATCGAACCAATTAGAAACAAGACCAACAGAATCCCTTTCTAATTAACGGCAAAAATCAATCAACAACTTGATCAATAGAACAAATTTGCGATGCAAATTTTTTTTTTTAATCTATCTAGTACTCGTGAACATTAACAATTGATGATCTAAGATTCTTTAAGATTGTTGGGGAAATTGTTCACGTATACTAATTTTTTGCAACACAAGCAAACACATAAGATTAAGAAAAACATGCAAAGACACATGCAAGCGTCCTAGCCGATAGAATTCACTATCTCTCCTTAAAGAATCTTATTCCCCTCAAGTACCCAAGGTTGTGGAATGATTCCTCCCAGGATAGAAAGGACGTACCTTTTCCGGCGTAGCGGTACCTCAAACCCCGGAAACACCATCGAACGCAGCGAAACGGCGAGAACCACACTTGACTCTATTTTCTCTTTGAAAAAGGAATGCAGAAAAACTAGTTTTGGATTTTGGCAGAGTTTCAGTATCGGGAAAAATCCATGTAAAACTCGTTATCAAAACAAGAGGGGGTATGGTGCTATTTATAGAAAATGAAGGGATGCATTGAAGGGAGGCAACTCTTCATATGGGTGGTTACACCCCAACCATTGCATTGGTTCGTTTAAAATATTTCAACCATTGCATTGGTTCGGCCTCATGGAAGTTGGACCGGTTTGGTTATTCCAACCGCCACATCGGTTCGGTTCGATTTGGTTCAACTCGGTTTGGTTTGGTCCATTTGGTTACACAAACCAATTTAACCAATTAACCACATATTACATCAAATCGATCGAATTCGAGGCCATGCCTTCCCACATCTTACCAACATGGTACTTCAAGAGACTCTCTTGAAACTTTCCCCTTTTATTTCCATTCACACCACTAAAAATCCCAACAGCAACAACGTTTGGTAATATTTTGAGAAAAAAGGACTCAGTCAGGCCAAAATTGAAAATATGGAGCTAAGATATGGTGGCGAATCTGATTGTGCAGAAATATGACAGGCAAGAGATGAGTTAGAGGAGGTGCTCTTCCAAGAGGAGTTATTGTGGTGCCAAAATCATGGGAAGACTGGGTAACAATGGGTGATCGGAGTACAAAGTATTTTCACACACGAACTATTTAGAGACGCTGACGAAACAGGGTGGCAACCTTGAAGAATGCAATGGCCGAATGGGTCGAAGACCAGGAAGAGCTCCTTCAAATGGCCAAACTATTCTACTCGCACCTGTATACTGATGACGGTATCCCTACGTCGACACTACGGGCTGTGTTCGGGAAAATCCCAGTACATCGGTGGACACCTCTCGCGAATCAGTTTACGGAGGAGGAGATTTGTGGTCCGGTCAAAGCGATGGGTGCTCTTAAAGCCCGAGAAAGGATGGACTTAATCCTATGTTTTGCCAACAGTGTTGGAATATATTGTTTGAAGGGAAATGGTGGATTTCGTACAAGTTGTTTGGCATATACTATACCCTAATCGTGAACCTCAGTTCCTAATTCTCTAACTCGGGCCACAAGATTCATTTAATCTAAAAAAATAATAAACTGACGGTTCTGATTCAGTGTAATATATTGAAGTGCAAATAACAAGTGTGAACACAAGCGTATAGTGTACGTCGGTCGTACGCTAGCCTTTGCCATATATATAGTTCAGGGTAGCGTACACCAATCACATTACCGTACGCCTTCGACTTTTGTTATGTAGATCATGAATTAGCAGGAGTTTGGGACATGATACTATACTCTAACCTCTAATGGGTGAACCCCGGCCAGTTCTCAATTTTCTAATCCAAATCATAAGATTCATTTAATCACAAAATGAAAACCGACAATTCTTATTCATCAGAATAATCCAAATACAAATAATATATGTGAACACAGTCGTATATCCAAATATATACATGAGTTGGCGCAAATAATAGTTAGGTTCTGAAAAAAGTTGGTTGGAGTTTTCTTTGAGCTTAAAAAGTTGTTGAGAGGTTTTCAAAAATCATAAAAACTCACGAGCGTTTTTGGGCTCCGCGCATCCCATCTTTCTCGTCTCACCAGTAGGTAGGTTGGCTGATTTTCTTTTCTTTTTGAGAACACTCTACTCTTTATGTAGCCGCCAATTAAGGGATCGGAGGAAAATGCAATAACAAAGCACCCACAGTTGACACAGTACCATCACCAAAATGAACGGAGGCCACTTTCGCTTTTTCGCTGATTTTCAAGCACGGAAACGGGATGCGATGGGATGTTTGGTTGGGCTGTAGGTGCATGCACCATTTTTGCTGTAAAACTTGCACCGCCAGAAAAGTTCAATTAAGTCTAACGACATATATAATAGTAATACTCACCTTATTTTTTTTTTTTCCGGGAGAAGCTTGACGGCACTGGAAACGCAAATGAAGTACAATTCCAAGCTAATGGAACTTCTTATGAGGGATGAACAAAATTTACCTTCATTTGAGTTTGAATTTTAATGCGAACAATAATTTAACAAAATAACATTTAATACGGAAGAAGTGGGATGTCTATGTGTAGATGAGCAAGTATAATTTCATATAAGTGAAAGTCGTCAATGTTAGGGGGTTATAGTTTGTGCTACTTTGCGTTTCAATAAATCAACGATTTGTATGAAGTGTCGTGAGGTTTCAAACACAAAGTATCTCGATGAAAAGGGTTTAATATCATTATTAGCGAAGCCAGAAGATCAAATTAGGTGCATATTGTGTCTTTTTATACGATATAAATATATAATTAAAATATGTAAAACATATCATTATAAATTAACAACATAGTAACTCATTCACAATAAAATACATATTCAATCAAGTTTTATTTTGTATGAACAATCATGATGTGTTTTAAATTTTATATTACGAAAAAAAAAACTTAGAAGCTTGCATTATTTATACTGTGTGTGAAGAGGTATTCTTCTCTTCTCGCCTGTAAATTTTTCTCCTTGCTAGCTACGTCCTTGATTAGTTGATTGCATCAAATAGCTTAGCCAGGTTGATTATAATCACTAAACTCTACTAATTAATCGCACCAAGGTCAACGGAATTACGGACAAATGAAGTAATTAATTACGGGACAGATTAATGTTAGATTCAGGGCACATTAGATAAAGGTAAAATGGGTGGGAATGTGGGATCATAAATAAATTGCAGATCTATTGTATATCGTTGTCGGGGACATGGGAAACAAAAACTACACAAATATCTACTGTGGGCGGTGGGCACTAGGCAGTGATGAAATTATGGGATACTTCAGGGGCCAGTTTGATAATTGGCGTCGAGGGAGTGAGTAAGAGCGGAAGAGGATTGCTACCTAATTAAAAAATAGGCTAAATTGTAAGTTTGTTCACTTAAATTACTAGTAAAGTTTACGTTAACCACTAGAATTACTTTATTCCATCCGTAGTCACTTAGATTAGATTAACAGTTCAAGTTTGGTCACTAGCCGTTAGTCTCCGTTAACTTTTGCTAATGTGGCGGTCAACTCTTATAGTTGACCGTTAAATTAGTGATGTGAAAATTAAAAAAATAATAAAATTTATTTTTTTAATAATTTCCACCTCATTATTACAATAATTAAAAAATAATTGAAACAAAAAAAAAAGGTCACAAACAACGGCAACGGAGGAGGAGAACAATTCAAACAACAGCGGATGGTAAAATTGACCTTGTACATGGACCTTATTAGTCTAATTGAACTTAGACATATACCTTATGGTAACAGTTCAATTGAACTTGTACATGTATCTTGATGGTGTAATTGAATTTGTACCATACAATAATGGTCAAATTGAACTTGTACATATACATTAATAGTCAAATTGAACTTGTACCCATACATTAATAGTCAAATTGAACTTGTACATATACTTTATGATACAAATTGAAAATAATTTTGTACAGTTCAAGATCTGGGAAGCAAATGAACTCCAACTACACACAAAACAATTTTTTTTTTTTGGTCGGAACCTCTTACGATTTGTTGACAGAAACCATCATGAATGAAAGGGGGAATCAATTCAATCCAAAAGAAAGAAGGATAGAAAAGAAGAAGAGGGTGAGGGTGGGGGGATAATTAGGGTCGTGATTGCGGATCCAGTCCGCGGAAGAAGAAGCAGCGGAAAGGCCCCATAATTAGTGTGGCCCCTTGTCCCACCCTTCCAATTTTTCTCGTGTCACCATAAATATTTTTTTATAAATACATATGTTGAAAAATATATTTAAAAATAAGAATTTCATTATGGGTCGAATTTTCTCGTGTCCACTAGGCCTAGTCCCTCAACCTTGCCTTGTGTTGTTACCATAAGAATTGAACCGAATCAATAGCTGAACCAGTAGAACCATCAAACCAGTTACAATAGCGGTTCGGTTCAGTACATGAACGGTTATTAATGGATCAAACGGTTTTTCACGGTTCAACATAAAACCACCATGATTTAACTGGTCTATTGGTTTACTATTTTAACCATAATTTAAAAAAAAAAACTTTAACGTAAACTAAGATCATCAAGCCTTTATTATTAATTTTATATATGTTTCATCTTCTCATTTTCCAACCTTGTTGTCGTTTTTACGTGGTCCACTACCAACTGGCGCAATAAATTTAATTTGAATTAAAAAAATTATGATTTCTTTTGTGATATGGTTTGAATGATTTATTAGATATTGTGGCGATGATATGAATTTGAAATTCTTTATGGTCGATGATAACTTCATTTTTAAATTAGTGTAATATGCAAGTCTTGTATGTAATATATCATGAATGTATCTATGAACGATTTACCAACGATTTTTGTAACAGTTAACCGCTAACTTTTTCGATTCAGCCCGGACCAGTTCTAAAAACAGAGGTTGTTACTTTTCGCCTTTCCTTTTGGTTGGTCAGTTCAAGTTTAACAGCGGACTTACGGTCCTTCTTTTTTTGTTGGTAGAATCGATCTTTTTTTCTTTACTGTCAAATAATATACTTTAACCTTAACCCCAGAGGTAGAGGGTACCGTATAATAGCCTGCTTTCTGATTATATAATTCTCTTTCTATATAAGCTTATTTTTCTAGAAATTGTTTATACTTATAATATATTTGTTTAATGAGAACCAAAACACGATAATATACTTTACCCTGTAAATATACAAATTTATTTTATATTGTTCCGACTTCCGATCGCTGATAAGACACAAGGACGTATATATGATGAGTAATATCTAAGGATGTATAATTGACCAATTGTGATCAAATTTATGTATAATATATGACAAATAAAGTAAAATTAGACATATCAGTCACATATCCTAATACTATCTCTTTTTTCCAATTAGATATTTGTCACATCCAATCAAAACCTCTCATTCATGCGTTTCACCGTCTGAATGCGTGATGTACCAATAATACTTGAAGTCTAATAACCCATTATTGTGAGTGGATGTTGGACCGATTTTTTTCATGACCATTGACCAAAGATCATCAGCGGTCAAAAACAAACAGAGCCCTCCCTGTAAATGTACAGTAGAAATTCGCAGTGCAGCAACGATGGAAACTTTTGCCCAGCCAGACAGAGACCTCAGACCAGGGAACCGTAAAAAAATAAAAAGCAAAATATTCCAAAAGAATCGACGTCAGAGTTTGAATCGGAAATCCTTGACCAGACCGGATTGACGAAAAAGACCATCCCTCCCTCCCTCCCTCACTTCAAGTGGTTTTCTTTGTCAAAAAAAAAAAAAAAGTGGTTTTCTTTTCTGGTTTAGGTTTACTCATCAAGAGTTAACCTCTTCACTATTATATATGCAATCTCCATACACGTGTTATGTCGGAACTTTGGGTCGATGATTTGAAAGATCTTATGTGACACGGTTAAAAAAATCCAGCACACCTGAATAATGAACGGTATGATAAAATTGCATGATAAAGTCTCTTATCCAATTTGATTAATTACCTTTAATACAAGATCGACATCTGGTTCATATGCAATTCAATAATATATTTATAAGATACTTCGATTTTGATCCAATTTGATCGGTAACTATTTGGATGAAATTGTATTTAAACCGTTCATGTATTTCATCAATGTACACACCCCCTTCTTTCGCATTTGGATTGATATTCTTCATAAGGAAAGTGAAAGATCTAAGCAGCAACAACAATTAGAAAGAAATTGTCAAAAAAAAAAGAAAAAACAAGAATTAGAAAGTTAAAGGAAAAAAAATAAAGGGAAGCCATGAATCTAACTTTTTTTTTCTTGTGGTGTACCAGTGGACAATATTCGCATCGCAATTTGACCTCACCAGTCACCACCTTCCCTTTTGTTTCCCTCCATTAACTCTCCCGCCCTCATTTATCCATATTCAAAAGGGATAAAATTTTGAATCCAGTATAGCCCAAATACTTGCTCTGCTTTGTATTCAAACTAAAGTTAGCAGTTGCATGTTTATTTTTTCAAATTTACAGTTTACCCTCACTGCCCGAATTTGCAATGAATCAATTACTAAAGAAATTAAGCATCAATTCACCTCTCAAAGTTCCTCTTTGTTTTATTGAAAGCTCATTTTCATGTTTATCTTCTAACCAGTAACCACTGCTAGACTAATCGTATGTACGGATTGGGTGGTTATTTTAATTATAAGCAGATCACTTGACTGAGATTAACCAGAATTTGACCTATTGCTTATATTTTGCCATACTTTTTTTGGAGGGTTTTTTCTTCGGGCAAAACACCACTATTAACTGGACTTAAAAAAAAAAACAAATAAAATCTTGTTACAACAAAGCACGAACTTCATTTTGGAGAGCTGTTTTGAAAATATAATATTATCCTATTTTTTTTATTTTTACCCAAAAAGCATAATTTTTATTTATATTGTTCATAAATTAAATAAAATTAGAAAACAATATTAATTGATATAAAAAAATCAAACAAGATAAATTTCAAAGATTTTTTGTACGTATTTTCATATTTTTAACTTTAATTATTTTTTAATAATTTTAGATAATTTTTATATATAAAATTAATTTCAATAGCATACCAATCAAGCACTCAAATAAATAACACTTCAATTCATTTTTTGTCAGTAAGAAAATCTATAACTACAAGTTCAATTACAAAAGAGGAGAGTGGATCGATGGAATAGTGCAAAGTTAGTCCAACAATTTAAAATTACTTTATTATTATTAGATTTTGTATATCGTTAACTTAAAACTTTTTTATACTAATCAAATTCGACACTTCCTAACATTTATTTCTGTTCAGATATTTATTTTGATGCCTAACTTGAAAACAAACATCATATAATTTTTTAGGGTAAATTGCAAGTTTGGTCACTGAGACTACTAAAAAAAGTTCACATTTGGTCACTAAAAATATTTAATTTCATTCGTGTTCACAAAATTAATTTAGTAGTCCAGTTTGCTCACTCTCCGTTAGTCTTCAATAGCCTCCGTTAATACCATAAGTTTTTTGCTGACGTGGCTAGCAGAATCGTCTAGTCATCATAATTTAACCCAAAAAAATACAAATCCAATCTGCCACGTCAATTAAAACCTGCCATGTCATTAAACACAAAAAAAACCAACCCAACCACCTCTGACTCAACTTGTGGCCCAACCCATGTCATCAAAATATTGATGTCCCTGCAAACGCTCAAAATTCATCTCCAAACCCTTTCCCGCAAAACCCAGACACTCTCATCCTCTCGATTTTGGAGAGCTAAAACAGAGTTTTAGAGAGAGAAAGTGACGAAGAGTGATCCTTGAAAGCCCTAGGTAAATTTTTCTCACCATTGACAACCTTGAGCAAATTCTACATCCAGTATGGCTTTTCACTCTCTCTATGGAGTAATCCCTTCTATCACTTGGGTATATAGAACCCTAGATATGTATGTTTGGAAGAGTTGTATGAACATTTTGTTATGAATGAATGATTGTCTTTTATGAAATTGAGGCATTATTTAGAATTGTATGAGTTCTGATCTAATTCTTGTGATTCATGCTTTAATCTAGAATGATAGTCTTTGCATAGGTTAAAAGAGCAACCTGAATTGAAGGTAGTGAATCGACTGCCTTAGTCGAGAAGTCGATTCACTACTCGGTACTCGTGTTAAACCCAGTCGAGGAAATTTGAATCTTATTGCCTCGATTAGCTTATATCTGTGGAGGTTAGTCGCCCTCTGGATATTCTAGCTGACAGGGTCTGGAACACTTTAGTCGAGACTCCAGACTGTTTGAGAACTTTCCGCAGTATAAGTACCAATCGAACTGACTTGGGTGAATTGCAACTTTACCTAACTGCAATATAGGGGGAATCATACATGAGTGAACCTTCTTAATTCGAGAACAACTGTCTACTTGCTTACTTCCTGATTTAGTTTACAACCAACTTCACTCGACTTTCGCCGTTAGATAATAGAATTGCACGGAGTAACCAGTACACCTAGGACCCGAATTGACATTTAGAACGTGAACCACTATACTGCATACCTAGATTACGATTACACTTGGTCCTGATTTAGTTGTGTTGGTAAAAGCGAGTCAACCAACCAACTCTATTCCACCTCCTTCTCCCCTTATTTATGTTCAATTTCACAACCCAACCTCTCTCAGCCTTGATGTTGCTCGTCGTTGGACAATTGATCAACATGAATTTCTTTTCCATTCGGACATGCAGCAGTTGAAAAGGACTACACTCGCCGAAATTATGAGCAATGGGTGATTCCGGAAGGGATACCTACAGATTGAAGCTTCATCCCTCAAGGGAAAGACCAGAGCACTCTGCTGTCCGACAGCCCTCCACCAGCCATAAATTCTGTCACCGGCGAGACTGGTGAACAATTAGACGAATTTGCGGCGGGGGCATGGGAAGTGGGAGAAGCAGGTGGTTGTAGATGGGGGACCGTGAAGGGGATTTTGTGGAGCTGGGGTTTGAAAGAGGCAGAGGAAGAAGAGGGAGATTGGGATGTGGCGGAGATGGATTGGTGATGACGCATCTGGGTTTCACGAAGGGAGAGCCCATAACTTTAGTCTCGATATCTCCATCGGTCTTCCCTTGAAACAAGGATGAAATCAGAGCAAGAAGCGCTCCTCCTTCCCGAGCTCGCTGACGCAAATATTCCAGATCTACCGGGTCGATTTGTACTAGTTCTTTTTTGGATTTGTGGGGATTGGTGGTGATTCTGTTAATCTTTTTATTGGTTCAATTTTTTTGGTTCAAATAGAGAGCTTCTCAGAGGACAGACGAGAGAGTGGGTAGAAAGTGGGACTTGGGGGGCGATCCTCTGCTTCTCAGATGAAAAACAGAGGAGAGAGCGAGTGAATTTTTTTGTGGCGATTGCTTTGTTTCTAGGATGAATAACATAAGAGAGAATGGTGGAAAGAGTTAATTGGGCGGAAGTGAAAGGTGATGTTGTGCTGGGAACGGTTTATAAGTCAAGTCGGTTTAAAGGTTGGGTTGGGAGAATTTGACATGACAAGTTTTAATGACGTGGCGGGTGACATGACGTTTCTATTATATTGACAAAGCTCGTCTGTTTGCCACGTCAACACTTAACGGACTCCATTAACGGAGTTGGATGGAGACTAACGGAGAGTGATCAAACATGGACTATTAAACTAATCTTAGTGACCATTATTGAAATTAAATATTTTTAGTGATTGTTTTTAGTAATCTCAGTGACCAACCTTGCAATTTACCCTATAATTTTATATATTATCTTGAAGGAAAATCTTCTTGTTCCTCACAACTAGCGACGACAATTGGACCTGAATTCACAAGTATTCAACCCGACTCAAACCAGTCAAAATGAGCAAAATCCAGTGAATGAATTTATTGTCCGGTGCAGGTTTTACCCATTTTTTAAGTTGGCGGTTGATAAAACCCTACCTGCTTTCCACCCGACCTGCGTCCAAAAAGCAAAATGATGTTAGTTTGTATCTAACCAGGACAATATGGATTATGAATGTTGTTAATTTTCATGGCAGTATAAACATAAAGGATAATTTATGGATCTTATTAGTCTTTATAAAGATACATTTGTAAGGAATGTTTGATAATATTATGATATGGTGTTCGAAAAAATAATATATAATTATGTTTGTGAACCCATGGACACCCTTGCACCGTCGGTACGGTTGGATTAGGGATGACAATGGGGCGGAGCAGGTACCTCAATATCTATACTCACACCGTATCAAGCAAGGGTCGTGGTCGATCTACTCTTACATGTTATTTGAAAAAAATAAAAAATACATGTAAAGTTTTACTTTTTACTATAAAATGAAGGAAAAATAATTTATGAATGAAAAATAGTGATAATAGAGTGGGTAATTGAGTCTAACTAGTTGAAGAAAAGTCAAAAATAGGAGAAATTTAAATAGATATTGTACGAAATTGAGATAGAATGAGTTAAGAACGAAGCAGGGTTGAGCATGACGGGTCGAAAGTAGATACCCATGCCCCGCCCCACGCTATTGTGGATCGGTAATATCCGCCTTATCGTGGGTCAAATATGGTAATACCCAACAGATCTGGTTCAAATTGCCCTATATTGGATTTGATTGGATTTGCTCTTTAAAACTCAAAAACATTTTACATAATTTTTAAAATAAATACATCTGCTAAATTGAATTTAGGTTTAGAGAAACCTGATCAATTACCATCCCTCCTCACAAGACACAAGCTAGAGTAAAGACCCGATTCCAATGGAAAACAGAGCCGTTCCTTAAGCACCTCATTAACAACAATCTTCACTATCAATTTTGCTTTTCACCTTTTGCTCTCTACTTGGACCTTATTTATATAATATTCCATTTCATCCCTATACTTTTCTTCTTTTTGTCGCCTGCCCCAAATAATTTTTATATTTGTTGTAGGACCTTTAATTAAAAAACAATGCTCTCATATTAAGCAAATCCATTTTGTCTCGTTCTGCTCCGACGTCCCAAAACAGCCCCCGCTTAACAAATGCATTTGATTAGTCAATAGTTTATTAAATGAATGAGGTCAATTATTAGTAGCACTTTGGAGCCCTGATTTTTAGATAGTGTATCGTCAAAATACATACATTATAGAGCCTCTGATTTTAGATACCGCATCTTCCAACGGAAAATAATTCATTTAGATTACATCAAGATATATATTTATATTAATTTATACATATTTTACCATAAAAATTAACTAGAAGACGAACTTGGTACCAAGATAGCAAGCTGACAGGGTGAATCTGTCGACAAGTTGAGAAAACGCGCATACCGACAAGGCGACAACATATCAAGTTGATGAGCGCTTAACACCTGCACAAGAGGCGCAATGTGCCTCTTTATGCGTTAGTCCTCTCACGATCAAATCAGAGGAGTTTATAGAGAGAAAATTGTTTAACCTTCCCTTTTAGTGAGCGAATCCAAACTGAGTAAATCTCGTCCCTTCCTTCATTTACAACCACATTTCACTAGAGAGTAAAGACGAGTGTGTCTCCATATGACATTATATTAATGTTTATGACGTTATAGCGGAAGTCAGGATGCTTTGACTTTGTATCTTTGATATCTACTGAGATTTATGGTATCAAAATTATCCATGCATGTTGGAATTTATGTTTTAAGGGGAAAAAAACAAATTTTTTTCTTGGCTATTGGTTAAATTTTTTGTGTTGTTGACTAATCAAATTGTTCATTTTCATTCGGTGTGGTCTATTTAGACCAGACCGTACCAGATCACACCGTATAGTCTGTGATCTGGTTTGTGATCCATACTCTAGTCTCTCGATCTGGACCGCAGACCGTACATATGGTGCGGTCTGGACCAGACCACACCATTTCCGATCCCTAGCGAA
Organism: Linum tenue; assembly: GCA_946122785.1. Lineage (NCBI taxonomy): Eukaryota > Viridiplantae > Streptophyta > Magnoliopsida > Malpighiales > Linaceae > Linum > Linum tenue. The sequence goes on from CAMGYJ010000002.1 coordinate 57,267,144, forward strand.
GAAGCAACATGTGAATTATCATCTAATTTCAATCATAATAGTATCATAACAGTGCTTTAATATCAAGATATAAGTTCTACTCCCGTGGAATCTTACATTTCCCTAGTAACAATATCGATAATTTTGTGTTAGAAACTACATCGCTCGAGTGGTTTGTATAATAAATTCTGATTCTACATCATCACCGAATCAAATCAATTTGTTTCTAGACAAAATTAGGATATATTGCATGAAAAATTATTTAGCTGAATAAGTATCATTAAAACTAATATTCTCCTTTATTTTAACCAATGTTTCACCATGATTAATCAAAAGTCTGACAGACCACTCGACTAATCTAATCTTGACATAACCTTTATTTTCCCACTTTTTATTTCTCACCATTTTATATAAAAAAAACTTTTTTCCCTCGATAAATAAAGAAATGCGGGAAGAAGGCGAAGACTGAAGAGAGAAGGTTGTGGCCCATAACTCCAAAGTTTTTGTCATTTTCTCTCCGCCTCTTCTCTCACAGAGACAGAGAGAGCAAGCAGAGAGAAGTCACACTGCCCATGTCTCCAGAGCTACTGCTCCTCTTCCTCCAACAACAACAACGACAAACAACACCTTCCTCTCCTCTTCCTCTTCCCCTTCCTCCAAACGCCACCGACTCCTCTCCGCCCAAGGAACACCACCGCCGCCACTAGTTAACTCCTCCTTCCTCGCCGCATTCCGATCTTCGGATCCGCATTTCACCAAGCTTTCCTCCAGCCTCCGCCGTTCAGGTACGCGAATCATGCTTCTTCTTGCTCCTTCAATACTCCCCTCTCTGCCTAGCTCTCCCCCGCGCGAATCTGCAGATTCACTTCACCTCTCCATTTCCGGAGCTGCATTGACTGCGGCGGAGTGTGGTGTGGGAGGGAGCGGATCTTTTTCCTTCGCCAATTCGAACTTGCGCTTTTGAATTTCACTTGTTTGGGGAAAAAAAAGAACAAGAAGGTTCGAGTTGAAAATGCGAGGTCGAGCTAGCTGAGTCTCTGTTGATTCTGCATAATTTGTGGGTTTTAGTTAGCTGCCGCTGTTAATTGGATTTTCTTTTTGTTTGCTTTCTCTCTTATTCTCCAATTTCCTCTGCTTCTTTATTTGATTCTTTTTTCTAAATTTCCCCAGCTTGATAATGACACTGTTCAGTTGCTGAGAAACTTAGCGAGAAAACTGCGGTTGAAGCGCTTGCTCTCCTTCGCAGAATCATTCTTTTGTTGGAATGTGATTAGTTCCTATATTTCCGCATCGAATTTCCCCCCTTCTCTTTTTCTGCTACTATTTGTACGCTAATGAGTAATGAAACCGCACATCCAAGAACTCCACTGCTCCCCCAACGAATTTCCATCTCCACCATCTCCAATGAATTTGGATTTTGAGCTGAGTTGAGTCTTTTCATGATTCCTCTTCATTGAGAATTGCGGAGAACAATTAGTCAACACCACCTTAGTGATGGTGATTCCGGTGTTAATCTTTTAAATGAGTTTCTTGTCCTTGCATAGTTGCATGGTCTCGGGGCTTTCGTTTTTCTTGATATTCATGGATTAGAAGAACTTTCTTGATTGCGGTAGTGGTGCTTCCTTTCTTTGTTGTTTTCACTTTTTTCACGGATTTCTTCTCTCACTTTTGGTGGGTTTTCGAAGACTTCAATTTGAGTAGGGGATAATATGTGGACAAAATTGATGACAGCTTCAATGTGTCTGTATATGCAGGGAAAGCGAAGTGTTTAATAGCATGGAGCAGTACGAAGTACTAGAACAGATAGGAAAGGGGTCATTTGGCTCTGCTCTTCTTGTGAGGCACAGGCATGAAAAGAAGAAGTGAGATGATGAATTGAAACTTTTGCTCCCTTCAGTTCTCTCCTTTATTTCTTCTTGGTTCATGTTAACTTGTAAAAGGTTTCACTCAATCCCTGCTTGATGTTTTGGTCGTGTTAAGGTATGTGTTGAAGAAGATCCGCCTTGCTCGTCAAACTGATAGATCACGGCGATCAGCTCATCAAGAGGTCAGTTTGCTTCTTCTTTTGCAACTATGGTTTCTCTAGCATTCAGGGTTATATCTTGAGAGTCAATATAAGTGTCAGTTTCCACAAGTATCTCTTCATTCTCTAGGATATTTGTTTCCATTGAGATTTTCACAGGGTCTCTGCCAACCAAGTGGAAATTTCTTACTATTTTTAATAATAGTTTATGTATCAAAGAACCATTTTACATGCACTAAAAATAAAAATGAATTTTTCTAGTTTCGTGTTGGAATCACATTCCTCATGGAGAGTTGGTGTAGTTTCAGTAATCTGCTGATGGTATGTATATGTTTTGAATAATTATTTGGGACTGATCTGGGATGTTGGCCATCAACCATCCTCACTTTTGTGCAGATGGAGCTGATTTCTAGAATACGAAATCCTTTCATTGTAGAGTACAAAGACTCCTGGGTTGAAAAGGTATAGTGTGCCCCTTCACTGCCATTTCCACTTTCCACTTGTTTGTTCCCAAGGGTTTAAGGTTTTTCCATTTCCCTTATTCTGCAAAAATTGAATGGATGACAATGACTTGGGTGTGGTGTAACATATGGTGTGTCTGCTCAGAAGGCATCCATCAATGCTTGTTGCTCCTGAAAGTTTTTATTTGTATTAGCTAATAACATCAAAAAGTACTCATAAAAGGATGCAGTTTTCCTCTAGAAACTACCAGCCCCATTGAAATCCTAGAATATAGTCCTTGGGTGCTTCATGTACTTCTTAGTATCCTGCCTTGCCTAAATCTGCAAACATATTCTCTCTCCTATCTCCTAACTCTCGATTCGATTCAATATATTGTTAGACAAGGGAAGATTTAGTTTCCTTCCTATGACCATGAAACATTTGAGTTCTTTGGTTTGGTACTTTGGTTAATTGAACTAGTGAAGAATTCTTTCTCTTAGTTGCATAATTTCTTGTGTGGTTAAGTTACCTGTGTGGAAGGTCTAATGTAGGATGATTGGGTGCTTTTTCTACTCAGGGTTGCTATGTATGCATTATCATAGGTTATTGTGAAGGAGGAGACATGTAAGTTTTGTTTCTCTGCACACTCTGATTAAACCTTATACTTTGTAATATTGAAGTGGACTAATCCAAGCAATATATTCTTTGTGTTCTAGGGCTGACGCTATAAAGAAAGCCAATGGTGTTCTTTTCTCTGAAGAGGTCCTTCTCTTTTCTCTATTGTTCTCACCTCTCCTTATCAGTTAGTCCTGCAATATACTGTCCTTCGAGTACACTTTTAAGATCCATCAGTCCGTAGATGCAGATATTGAGTTTGTAGGTGTTTTTCATCTGATTGATAGTAATTCGATCTTCAGAGACTATGCAAGTGGATTGTTCAACTTCTCATGGCGCTCGACTACTTGCACATGAATCACATTCTCCATCGCGATGTCAAGGTGTGTGACCATATTGTGTATTTAATGTAAATATTATCCATTCTCCAAGACATCTGATTTTCCAGACTCCGATAACCAATTCCATTTGCACTTCTCCAGTGTTCCAATATATTTTTGACAAAAGATCAAGACATTCGTCTAGGTAAGTTATATGTTTTTTTAACATCTAATACTCACTCAGATATTTAGATTGAAGGTACCCAACTAAAGGGCAATATTGATGCAGGTGACTTCGGACTTGCAAAGATTTTGACCTCGGATGACCTGGCTTCATCTGTAAGTCATTCAATCCAAACTTTCAAGATCTGCTCAGTTACACTTGCAAAAAGACATTCTTTCAAGTTTTTGTTTACCAATAACTATGGTGCATTTCAGGTTGTGGGAACTCCAAGTTATATGTGCCCCGAGCTTCTCGCTGATATACCTTATGGTTCAAAATCTGATATTTGGTCTCTAGGTATGCAGACTGTTAAAAGTTCTGATGTGCTCTTATAATTGAGATGCATGCGTGTGTTGATGCTCTCCATAATTTTTCTTATCCAGGTTGCTGTATATATGAAATGAGCTCTCATAAGGCTGCATTCAGAGCATTTGTGAGTTTTTAATGGCCTTGGTTATACTTTTCAACTTGGCAGGAATTTAATTTTTACATACCAGTAGAATTCTAAGCTGGCTACAGGAATCACAATCATGGGAACTGGCTAACTTTACTAGATAGTATCATAGTAATGTGGTATAGAGGTACACATATGCAGTTGGGACTAAAGAGCCTATACAGTTTTGACTTTTTGTCAACCCACTCAGAAAATGTGCTGCTCCCTATCTGCTTTTGGCTCCACTTGGTTGTGCTATCATAGTAGGCATAGTCGTAGTGTCTATACCTTTTCTGAAAGCTGTGTGTATGTATAAGTTCCAAGTCAGCAAGTCACTAGCGCGCGCCCCTAAAAATATAGCAAAAGCTTTTGTTGAATTTCTCCACTGAATTTGTACGTTTCCTTTTGTTTTCATTCTCTATTCTGCTTATGCTTATATTTTTTTGGTTCCCCTATCGAGCAGGATATGCAAGCCCTGATTAACAAAATAAACAAGTCGATCGTGTCTCCACTTCCAACCAAATACTCCGGTGCTTTGTAAGCTAATCTCCGACCCCTCGTCACTCTATTATCATACTTACTCGAAATAATTCGAATCGTTGGTTTTGAGGTCTTAAGTTTCGGTCTAGGTCCGACACAAAATTCGTAAATGGTATGGGTCCAAATGGAACCTTATTCTTATGGCATTTCTATATGTTCTCAGTCGAAGTCTTGTCAAAAGCATGTTGCGGAAGAACCCAGAACTGCGACCAACGGTAAAATGAATTACCATCCTCTCTAATATCAAATCATGTGCAAAACTTACTCTGAGAAACTCAGTATCATTATATCATTGAACTTGGCTGCATTTCTTGGTTCAGGCTGCAGACCTGCTGAGGCATCCACATCTTCGACCATATGTCCACAAGATCCATGTGAAGATCAACAGCCCCAGAGGTGATACATTGCCCTACCAATGGCCCGACAACAACTACATGAAGACGAGATTCTTGGACACTGTAATGGCTCCCAACACTTACTCTGAGAAACGGCATTCTTACTGCAACAACAGGATGTTGAACCCCAGCATATCAGCAACAGACCAAGACTCTGTTTATTCCACCAAAGGAATCCATGATATGCCAAGTTACTTGAACCGGAGGATGTCGGACATCTCTCTCGCGAGCAGCCGTGCAACGGTGATCTGTAAGCCCATCATTTCAAAGCCTTCGAGTGTCACCAAAGCTCGGAAGGTCGCTGCTGCTTCCAGAGCTTCTGCTGCTCCTAAGAGACAACCGGATCATGCGAGGAAACGAGAATCGGTGAGATCATACACCGACTATTTTCTGGGTCAATTAATGACATTTTTATTATTATGATTGCTTACTAGTTTCAGCTTTCTTCATTTTGTTTATCTTATCGTCCCCAGTTCCCTGTCGCATCCACACAGACCAAAAACTCGATCGTAACAAGCCGCAGAGCATCTCTGCCGATGGTAACGAAAGCTACCACTACCCGACAAGATCCTGCTTGCCGGTCCAACGTCGGCATCCTCCAAAGCTTGAAATCTCCAGACGTCTCCGTCAATGCTCCCAGGATTGACAGGATAGCAGAATTCCCATTGGCTCCATACGAAGAGTCGACATTCTTCCCCGCCCAAAGAACTTCGTCGACTTCTGCACAAGGTTCTTGCGGCTCACCACCTCGATGTTCGATCACCAAGGACAAATGCACGACGGTCTCCAACTACTCTGCTGCAGCCAAGCAGCCTCCCGCCGGCTTGGCCGATGCATGGCAAGGCATCCACTTCAGCATGTTCGGCAAGCAGAAACAGCAGGGAGTGGATCATGAAGACGACCGCGGGAGCATTAACTCCTCGTTGTCCAACCAGAACGCGACAGCTGGAGGAGCATCTAGCCGGACTTCGTCAGAGACCAGACGACGAAGGTTCGACACGTCGTCATACAGGCAGCGCGCTGAGGCCCTGGAAGGGTTGCTCGAGTTCAGCGCCAGGCTGTTGAATGATGAGAGGTACGATGAGCTTGGCGTGCTGCTGAAGCCGTTTGGGCCGGGCAAGGTTTCTCCCAGAGAGACTGCTATTTGGCTCACCAAGAGTATCAAGGAGAATACTACTGCCAAAGTTGAAGATTTATGATGTTTCTTCCACTGCTACTACGCTTTCTTAGCTCTTTTTCTTGTAACTATGAGCTGACGTAACACTCAGTCCAGATGATAGGCTGTACGAAGTAGCTCTCTCTCTTTCCCTCTCCTTCTGTCTATTTTTCCACGGTTAACGTAGTAAGTTTTCTTGTTCGTGTAGCAAACTTGCACTACTTTATCCAATTCAGATGAGCTCCGGCAATCTGTGGCTCGTCGGAACTTGGCGACGATGATGACTCCGATTCTCAGTGTCTTGTTGGTTTTTACTCACAAGTAGACTAATTCCCAAGCCGTAGTGGTTAATATTTTAGTCATTGAGCTGCATAGTTCATAGTCAGTGTATTTATTTTGTGCGTTTGTTTTGTTGACTTCCACTCGACAGGATCAAGGTGGAATTTTGACAGCAAAAGGATGAATCGAGTCGAGAGACATTTGTTCATCATGACATGTCTTGTTCTTTTGCTATCATCCATATGGTCAAAGAACTTTGGCACTACTCAGGAGAGTGTGAGAGAGAATGGGTCCTATTTTACAAAGAGTAGTTAAAAGGGGTGGCCAAATGGCTTCTAATTAGCGAAAACAAACATCTGCAGCCTGCAGGCACAACACAACAACAATATTGCCGTAATAATATATTCACTCTCAGAGAAAACGACCTGTGAGATTTCTGTATGTAAAAGCCATGGCCTGCAGTATTTCTGATGGTCATGCAATTACAAGGCAAGATTGGTTTTGGTATTCAAACTTCACATTTCATTTCGCATTACGATTCTTCAGAGATTAGCTTAGCTTGATCATTTTCCATCCTAAGATGGGGAAGGCAGGGAAATGGGTGATGAATTTCCTGCTAGGGAAGAAGCAGGGAGGCAATAGCAACAATAAGAAGGTTGGTGGCAAGACGGACTCAAATGGTGCGTCTTTCGCAGAAGATGGCAGTATAGATACAGCTGCTAGTGTTGTTCTTCCGCCACAAACTCCAACCCACCATCACAAGAGGCGATGGAGCTTTGGGAAATCATCAGCAAGCAACGACAAATCATTGTCTCGGAGGCATAGTACCAGCACCACCGCCGCCGCCATCACCACCACCTTCAACCCTCTTCTGCAAGCCTCGTCAGCCGACGCCATCGAGCAGCTGCTCTTGGGTCCGTCGCTGGGGAACAATGAAGCTGTGGCTCTGGCCATCCATGAAGCTATTAAGAACTTCGAGAGGAAGTCAAATGCTTCACAACAAGCAGCAGGAACAGACAGGCGGCTGAGGATCGTCTCTAGTGAACATGTTGCTGCCACCAGGATCCAATCTGCCTTCCGGTCTTACTTGGTAATCGCCACTTAGAACCTTTCTGTTATCCGCTGCCATTCGTGTTTGTTTCGTTTGTGAAACTGCAGACTAGGGGTGTTCGACTTAAATCTGCGTTTGCATCGAATCAGGTTGCAATCATATGACATGTCTTCTATTTTCTTTTGCTAGGCGAGGAAAGCACTGGCTGCCCTAAAGGCACTGGTGAAGCTACAAGCACTAGCTAGAGGCCATCTAGTGAGGAAACGTATGAGCGCCACAATCCGAAAGATGCACGCCGTCATGTCAATCCAAGTCAGAGCTCGTTTCCAAAGGATCCAGATGAGCGATCACTCGCAACTTCAACGAGAAGAAGTTGTTGATCAGTCATCAAAGGTCGGAGCTTCTCCTTCCGACAAGAAGAGGATCAAGAGAGCTCAAAGCGGATCAGTCGAGAAGACGAATTCTGAGAGAGTTGCCACCAGGAGGCATTCAGGGGACCTCTCTTACCTTAAGCGCGAGCGGCCGTACGAGGAGTCTTCTTACTCTTCTACCCAGACCAGTCCTGCAACAACCCGCCATTACAGAGCTTCTCAACAGGGCGTCTCGTCAGGATCGGGACGAGCTCCGGTTTCGAATCAGGATTCGTTCCTGGAGCCGAGCTACATGGGGAAGACGCAGTCGTCCAGGGCGAAGTCGAGGTCTCACAGTGAGCCGAGGCAGAGACCTCGTAGGAGCATTTCGTCGAACACAAGGCGGTCGCCGTCTAGCGATGGAACGAACAGCGTGCAGAGTGAGATTCCTCGTCTCGGGTTCTCATCGTCGGCTGCACAGTCGAAAAGGGTGCCCGTTGGTGAAGTCCAGGAGCAGTGGTTCATCAAGCTGTATCGGTCGACCGTGGCGCCGCCATCACAGGGTGGTGAAGAGTATTGTTGCGACGGCGACAGAGAAATTCTCGTTGCCTGCGAGGTATAAAGATCGCCTGATAGAAACTCTCTATTACGACCCAACGGTAATTTGTTGTTTTTGTGTATTCTGTTTCTGATTCTTTGCTTCTCCGCAGCCGCACTTGAACATGTTCTGACTCTGGGACGGGGTCGGGTTGTCACTAAAAAGAGCACAAATCGTATAACTTATGGAGCCACAAAAAGAAAAATCGTCGTTAAAAGTTCCGACAGAGAGGAAAGGGAAGAACAAGGCGAAGATCAGCGATACTGTAGAATTAGTAACGGAATCTCTTGAAAATTCGCTGCTATCAAGCTTTGTTCCGTTTTCACTTATCGTCTAATTTAAAGTGACACATTCCACGCAATCCACTGTACGGTTGTCATTTTCTTTCAGTAATCTCTCTGAGCCAGACTGTGTCTAATGGGATCATATAGCTCTCTAATTCAGAGTTTTGTGGAAGGCAACCTGCAGAAGAAGGAAAAAAAAAAGGCATGGAGAAGAATAAATTCCATTAGCCAAGAGCAACAAGTAGCCAAGATTAAGATGTAGGGTTTAAGAGGAAAGGGTACGTACCGATGTTGAGGTTTTCAGAAGCTCTCGAATGGCCATAGTAGCATAGCATGAAGCTGGAAGAGTGAAGCTTAACTTCAGAGCTAATTGCGTTTCCTGTGTATCAAGGTCACCAGGAGCTTCTTCTTCAGTTTCCACTGGCTCTTCCCCTTCTCCACTGTTAGCTTCAACAAGATGCACCTCGATATCTTCCTCTTTGACTTCGTTAGGACATTTAGCTTTATCCATGCCAATTCTGTCCATGTCGGTCTCTGCTAATGGTGCATTAGCATCGGTGTATTTGAGCAATTGCCTGCAAATATGATTAAAAACCAAGTTAACGACTGTCCATGAAGGATTTCAGACAGCCATAATAACATGTGGATTTCATGAAGTCATACCACTCGAAGTCCCTCGGTTTGTGAAAAACTTGCCTATAGCTTCCAGTCATGCTGGCTATCGAGAATTCCCTGTTCAATGGAGAGATAGATCATTAGATAGAAGCAGTGAATTCAGTAAGAAAATTCTGGAGCAGCTTGATAACTTACTTGACGTTATGCACACTTTCGGTTAAATTCACACCATCCTGATTAAGGACCAAATTATGATAAAACAGAAGTTAGATAACGACCAGGTACAGATCTAGTAGTTTAGAATAAGTGCAAACAGAATAACCAGCTTTCCATGCTGTGTAGAGAATAACTACGGAACATTTCCAACCTTCTTAGCCGAATCATGATAGACATCAGAGATGTCATTGGCGGGAAAAATTGTTCTAGACCCAGGCATTGGAAGGATGATGTCATCAATAGCATATTTCCCAGCAATGATGTCTTCTGCAGTAACAACCTATATGGCGCAAGAAGTAATCAGCATCTTAGTCACAAATCCACATGTTCAAGTAGTATGTAGATTACATCTGGCATCAGCTAATCGCTATTACCACAACAGGACTAACAATCTAACATCAATCAAATCATAGTTAGTAAAATGCGGTACGGGAAAGTTACGTATAAAATACGTACGGATATTTTACTTCGTCTCTAAGCTAATACTATTTTTAATAGTACGGTAATAGTCATAAATATATAAAATTAATTATTTTAAAAATTAATAAATATATAAATAATAGTAAAGTTAACAATTTAATTAATTAAATACGGATATTAAACGTGTTATACGGGTTTAGTAATGGAGTCATCAAATGAACGGAAACAAATGAAACGGCTTGACAATAATATAGATACGAAAGTTTTAAGCGGATAAAATACGTACAGGTACATATACCTGTATTAAACAGTATTTACTAACTAATTCAAATCCATAGAATGTGGCCCAGCATACCTTAGCACGGAGGTTTTTTTTCTCAGGAAGTTCTATTGCTGAAGCTTCATCTAAATAACTGCAATTATCGATTTCCTCAGGTTCAACCGTACATTCAGAGGTAGCAGCAACAATAGTCTCCTTTTCTGTTACATCATCTATCGGGTATACCAAGTCTCCCACAACAACTTGCCTTCCTGCCAACAAGGAGCAGACCCCACTTGTCAAACCAGATGCCTAGAAAAGAAAAAAAACTGAAAGTATCTGTATAAACAGAGCACACGTACCATATTTTTGGAACCTCAGGCTTGCAGCATGGTTCCACAAATAGCTTTGGTAACTGTGCACATACATCATTCTCAAAGTCCTCGGTATAGCTTTCATGGCCTGGGAGTAATTCCCGGGAGCTTTCTTCAAACATTGGAGCTGCAAAATGTTGGAAGGATGCAGGTCTGAGTTGGCCACAATTAATGACAGACGAAAAGACCGAATACATAAAACGAAAAAAGTTAGCTATGAGGTAAGACAACTTACAATGGCCCTCTCAGCTACCATATAGCGTGGCAATTGCCTCAAGGTTCCATCAATGTCATTGCTTTCCTTGTAATATTCTCTCACCATTCTTACTGCGTCTCTTTGTATTGAAAGATTCAAGTCAAGAAAAACCTAGAGCTTATATGTTCCCCCAAAGTTCCAGGATTTTGGATAATTCAAACATAGGTTATAATGTGAAAAAGGTAAAAGGATATCTCCTTCTCTTGGATCAAGGATCAAGCTTACGGCTGTTTTCCACTCTCCACGAAGCAAAGCTGCACCAACAAGATGTGTTGCTACAGAACCACTTCCAAAACGCTAGAGAGAGAGCCAATTTCATAACACAAATGAGCACAATGTCAGTCCTCGAACCATCTATTCTTGAAAACCGCAAATGAAAGCTAACAAATGTTAAAAAACATGAATGCAGCCCTTTGTTGACAAACAAGCAGAAACTAGGAACATGAAAGTACCTGCAGACCGAAATAGTTGATGAACCCATGCAACCCCAAAGATTCAGCAGATGCTTTGATGGTCTCTTCGCAATCTGCAACAACTCCTCTAAAGGAATGAATATATAAAAAAAAAAAACTGTCAGAGCTAAACTGCAAGATGGTGAGAAAATTGATCAAAGGAAAGCATATGCATACCTTAATGTGATTGTGAATCTGTTGCCCGAGAGCTGTCCGAGAAGAAGTTCCTCATTGACATAGCTGAGGCAATTTCCCAGCAATTAACACATTTATGCAACAGTTTGGGTAAAAAGTGCAGTTCTTGTGATGATTTCAACTTACCAGAAGTCACCCACTTTTATACCAATCAATCGGTCGTTCAGAGCAGCTACTCTAGTCGCTTGCTGCTTGAAGACGGTTACCTGAAGCAGACCCAAATTATCCACTGCAAATGTTATCCTCCCAATAGAGGCATTTCATCCGTAGTTTCAATTTGGTGAACACGAAAAATTGCACCTCACCGAGAAGATCTTAAAATGAAGTTCCAACTGTATTTATTTAATATACTAAAAACGAACTTTGCACTGAAGAAGATAGATCCCAAGAATCGAGAACAAAATTGATGTTCATAGCAGAAATCGTTAGGGCTAGGAGGCTCACCCTTTGAGTGGTGATAGCTCGTTTATCTTTGGTTCCTGAAAACCCGAATGCCCTTGGCTGTATCACAAAAATAGTCATTGTTATTCCTTGTCATGCCTTCGGTCAAAATCGAAACATCCCTTCAGTCATTCGTACAGAAGAAAGTCGGAGGAAGACACTGAAAAATAGAACAAGGATTTGTCATCCATCCCAAAAGAGGCACACATGCATAGGGCATACCTTAATGCCAAGCATCTTTCCTAGGAGACCAATCGCCTCCTGTGTGTCTTTGTTCTCCTTGTACAGATGAAACCTGACCACCCAAAGGCAACAGAACCTTCAGTATTTATGCAAAATCGAAACTACATCCTCCAGCTAATCCAAAATTACCATGTATGATACAAGACCGCACATGTCACTACACCAAGTGAATAATGCTTCTGTTAAGAACACAGCGTTTATTGACGAAGGAATAATCATATGTTGATCACCTTAGAAACTTGCCAACATGGTCTGGCCAACTTTTGGAACCTCTACTGTCGAAGGCCTTATCGCCTCTTTCTTTCCGTTTCCTAGAACTTCTTCCACTATTATTGCCTCCACCCCCAGAATTCAACCTTACACGGATGCATTTCGATGAAGCATCCGGTCCATCGACAGTATCAGTGACAAGGAACTTTAACTTCTCCTTGAAGAAATTATGCACTGCCTGAATAAATCCACTCAGAACCATCAAATCAAATTCCATTACTAATCGAGTTGGAGCATCGAAAACAGTAAGAGACACAAACCAACCGTTCTATGGGCTTTATCGGTATCCGGAGATAGTACAATTGGCGACATTCCATCTTCACTTCCAGAATTAACTTGATTGATCAGACCCTCCAAAAGATCACCATCAGATTCCCCAGCGAGTAATCGGAAGGCCTGAATTTCAGACTCGTAACTCTCTTTTGTCACTTGATCACTTTTCATCGTCTCAGTTTCCTCCACTACCTCCTGAAACCAGTGTCCAAAATCAAATCAAGGGGGGAAACCCAAGCAAAAAGCAGAGACAACCAAGGAAATAAGTGAGTAAAAAAGAGTGGAAAGCAAAGGGGCGACCCACTTGAGCAGGAGCGTCCAAAGAGGTCAAATGAACCACATTTCCTTCAGTGTCAACTTCATTCACAATGAAATCAGCATACCTAAACAAAGAATTCAGTTCCTCGAAACTCAAACCATCTGGAAAAAGCCATTATCTAGATTTTCATATATAGAAGTAAAAACCAGTTTACCTTTGCTTGAGAATGCCCCGGAATCCGGGGGTTTTGGAGATGTAGCAGAGGATTCCGACGTCGGCTTCGTCTATCGTCGACATTGGAACTTGCGGAGGGGAAACGGAGACGAGGTTACAAAGAAGGGTTGAGTTGGCAGAGGAGGAGAAGCAATAGGGTTTTAAAGTGGTAGTCGAGGAAGTGAAGAAGCAACGAGCAGCGGCGACGGTAACTGCAGAAGGAGAAGGATGCCATTGCCACATCATCGTTTTCGTTTGGCGGGCTGCAGAGCCCCAAGGGTTCGGAAGACGGTACCGTTTTTTTACTCGTCACCATCGGACGGTAACTAGATAAGATGATTTTTCCCTAGAGCCCGGACCCAACACCATTACTAGGCCAAGTAAAATATTTTCTTCTTCTTGAAATGAGTGCAAAGCAGGGCTGGCTATTTGGTCCCGGACTGTTTGGTTTTACCCGAAATAGAATCGTATAATCCGAACCGGGACCGGACTGGGACCAGATAGCAAACAATGCAATCTCATATTCGGGCTTAGATTTGAGGTAAAAAACCGGATAAGAGACCCCCAACACCTAAAATCAAGATAAAATTGGGACCGGACCGGGTCAAGACCGGACTGGATCAAGACCGGAGTGTATCCAATCTTTGGTCCTTATATTCCCGAAAAGACCGGACTGGGACCGGATCAATTTGGTCCAATTTAACCGGACCGGACCGTATAGCCACCCCTAGTGCAAAGCACCACTACCTCTTACTCATTAAGGAAATGAATGGTGAAACCACAAACATTGTCAAAATACATAAATGAGCAATAGCCGGATCAGACAAGCAAACAACATGGGAGCCAATAGGAAGATTATGGCCTCGATGAGCAAGACTATCAGCTAAAAAGTTCGCCTCTCTGTAGACATGGATGATGCAAATCTGTCAGTCTCACTGCTGAAGTTCTCTGAACCCATGCCAAGTGAAGATGGACAAGGAGATTCTATTCTATCGATCGTTTAGGTTAGTGTTAATGTGAAGTGAGAGTTACTATTGGTTACATATAAGGCTCATAGTCTATACAACCAAAATTAGCCGCTATTAGCTTGTCACAGACTCACAGTGTCGCTGGAAACTGGTAGTGTTATTGATTCGAATAATTCGCAAAATGTGAAACTAACAAACAAGCCAATCTGAATAGGGTAGGCATTCGGTAAGTTCACTCGAAATTGAACTAATCCAAACCGTACAACACCTAATGACAAGCCAGAAGCCGAGTCGAAGAATATACGGGTTCTCTCATTCTGAACCAAGATATAATCCAGTTCGGTTGGGGTAACCCGATTTGTCCGAATAGAGGACTGTCCAATGTCCTGTTTTCTGTCTGTGGCCTAAGGCAATGTGCTGCCTTGTTTTTTATGGGCCGATGGGGGCACCTGAGCCCATAGCCATAATGGATTATTGTAGAACTAATTAGTTAGACTATTAAATGATTATAATAAAAATAATAAATTAATTAATATAACCATCCTCCACTTCCTCCAATAAAATATGGTAGAGTTTGTATATTTTTCTCCATTTCAAATTTTCTGTAACAAGAGTGAAAGTAGGAAGTGCATTTTATTCTTCACAATTCTTTATTAATCGATATAAAAAGATAGGGTGTGCCTACGGTGACATGCATGTCACGGTGACTTGCACTTTCTGGTTGACCTCAGTTAGGATTAGGTCGACCTCATTTAGAATTCGGTCGATCTCATATAGGATCTGGTCGACCTCATTTAGGATTCGGTCGACCTCATATAGGATCAGGTCGACCTAATCTGTTGTTTCAGTGTAAAAATAGTTCATGGTGCCTACTTTGGATATTCATATCATACAATTGGTTAGATGGAAATTGAAGACCAATGACTTGTTTTGAAGCTGGAGTGTCCCTCTACATATTGAAGTGATTGAGAGCTCCATAGGAAGTCCAGAAGACCATTTTTGAACCTCATCAAAAGGCTATGCCAAAACTGGGAAACTGCCTGGAAATGGTTAAGTCTGGAAACGTGTTTGTGAAGCCTATTTTGGAGCTCAATTCGAGAAGCATGAATGCGAGTCGAGTCCAGGAGCATCTACCATGTTACATTAGGTATGTTTTTATACAAGTTCAAGGCATTGGATGAAAGATTGGATATCTGTAAGGCTTCAAACAAAAGGGTCGAAGTTGCTACGAAGGCTGTTTTTCTGGCAGAGGTCGAGCACAAGCAAGCTGCCAGAAAAACAGCCTTCGTAGCAACTTCGACCCTTTTGTTTGAAGCCTTAAAGATATTCAATCTTTCATCCAATGCCTTGCCTTTGTATAAAAAATACTTAATTTAACGTGGTAGAGGCCCCTGGACTTGACTTGCATCCATGCTTCTCAAATTGAGCTCCAACGTAGGCTTGACAAACACGTTGCCAGACTTAGCCATTTTCAGGCAGTTTCCCAGTTTTGGCATAGCCTTTTGGTCAGGTTCAAAAATGGTCTTATGGACTTTCTATTGAGCTCCCAAGTACTTTAATGTGTAGAGGGACACTTCAGCTTCAAAACAAGCCTTTAATCTCCAATTTCCATCTAGCCAATTGTAAGATATGAATCTCCAAAGTAGGTACGATGAAACTGTTTTTACACTGAAACAATAGATTAGGTCGACCTAATCCTATATGAGGTCGACCTAAAAGTGCATGTCACCGTAGCAAAGTCCAAAAAGATATTGATATCAAGCTTAGAACCAGAGACTCTTCAAACAAAAACAACAAGAATAACCAATTACACTAAACAAGTTTATTGTAGCTTTTTTAATACAACCATAGACGAAGTTAAACTCTGAAAGCCAAAGGACTTTTACACCATGATTAGATTGCCTACTAAGTCTCATGTAACTCTTCCCATTTTCAAATTTCTATTGTCTTCTTTATTTTTGCTAAGGGTAAATTGGTAATTTGCTAACATGGAAGAAACTATTTATTTTACTATGTGTTGTGTCCTTGCATTTTTTTTATTTAAAATATTTTTTGTGCTTTTTTTATCTTTGTTCTTATCCCTTCCTAACCTCCTCTGAAATTCCCTCCATAGTGCAATAGTTTGCTCCCTTTCTCATGCTTCATCATGCATCGTCTTATCACGCCATCTGCTCCGATCCTGAAGAGGTATGGATCCTCTTAGAAATAGTATTACAGGTTGGAGAAGAATTTGCGCTTAGCGTGAGTGGCCATCCCCTTAGGTAACTGCTTGCCCACCAGATAATTGGCAATATTAGAGTACCAAGGGGTGACACTCTCAACCAAGCACAGCGCCAACAATCACTCATCCGGGAATAAGTCGTTGGTCTCTTCCACAAAATTGTCCACTGAAAAGGCTTCCAATCGTGAAAGATGATCTGCATCAACGTTCTCTGCTCCTTTCTTGTCCCGGATCTCAATGTCAAACTCATGCACCAGCTGGATCCAGCGGATGAGCCTAGGCTTGGCATCAGCCTTGCTCATCAGGTAGCGATAGCAGAGTGGTATGTGTAGACCACCACATGCGAGAGCACCAATTAGGGTTGGAACTTGTCGAAGGCATACACCACATCGAGCTGCCCCTTTTCAGTGGTGATGTAGTTCTCCTATGAATTGTTCAAGGTCTTCGACGCGTAGTAGCTGGGATGGAAATGTTTGTCGCGTCTCTGACCAAGAACAACTCCGACCTCATAGTCACTCGCATCACACATCAACTCAAATGGGAGAGACCAATATGGAGTCACTATGATGAGTGCATGGGTAAGCTTCTCCTTCAATGTCTCAAATGCAGTTGTGAACTCTGTAGTGAAGTATAATTGTGCATCCTTCTCTAACAGGTTGGTCAAAGGTAAGGCAATCTTCGAGAAATTCTTGATGAATCTCTAGTAGAAGTCTACATGACCAAGAAAGCTACGGATCCCCTTCACGGAAACAAGAGGAGGTAGCTTACTGATTGTCCTACCTTTGCCCTATCTACCTCAATCCCCTGCTAGGATATCTTGTTCCCAGGTACAATTCCTTCTCGAACCATGAAATAACACTTCTCCCAGCTGAGTGCCAACTTCGTCTCCTCGGACCTCTTTATGACAAGTTCTAGGTTATGGAGATAATGAGAGAAGGAGTCTCCATGGACCGAGAAGTCATTGATGAAGACTTCCATATTCCCTCCAACCAGTCGGTCGAAGATAGCCAACATGCACCGCTGGAAGGTTGCCGGTGCATTGCAGAGACCGAATGAAATCCGTCGGTAAGCAAAAGTGTCGAAAGGGCATGTGAAAGTGGTCTTCACCTAGTCCTCCGGTGCGATCGGGATTTGAAAGTATCCGGATATGCCATCCAGGAAGCAATAGAACTAGTGTCTCGCTAGCCTCTTCAGCATCTGGTCAATGAAAGGGAGCGGGAAATGGTCCTTGATTCGGGTGCAATTAGACACTTTTTATCCCCATTTTCCTTAGACGTTTGATGCTTTTGTACTCCATGAGGTGTGGTTTTACACTAGGTTGTGCTTTGTTTTAGTATGTTTCAGACCCTAGCAGGTGGAACTAACCCCGGAATCGAAAGTGGGACGAAAAGGCGCGAAAACAAGTCAAAGAGGGTAAGCACCTGAGGATCACGACCCAAGATGAGTTTTCACGGTCTTAGGACCGTGATAATAGCTCCTAGACCGAGAAGCGCCAAGGTTCCAAGAGCGTTTGCACGTCTCGCGGGCTCCCAGTCAGTTCACGTTTGTAAGACCGTGAACAGACTAAATTAAACAGCGCGTATCAGTTCGACATCACGGTCCAGGAGGAATGTTCATGACCGTGAACTAAGACTGTGAACTGACTACGACCAAGGTATAAAAGGAGGACTGAGCTGAAGGAAAAGGGGAGAGACCTAGTGTGATAAACTTCTTCTTCTTCTTCTTCTTCAGATTTCTAGAGTGAGAAAGTGACGAACCAAAGAAGAGAAGAAGCTAGGTTTCATCTTCAAACAAGGTTTTGGGAATTCCTTCCCCAAAGGAGGATCTCTTCAGCACATGGAGCAAGACTAGCATATCCATGATGGTTTCCCTTCTTCTCCCTTGTGTTTTCCCTTCTCCTAGCATGGAGTAGTCCCTTATTTCACTTGGGTGTTTGTAAACCCTAGCTACAATTATGTGAATGTTTGTATGAGTTGAATGATTTGTGTGTGGATGTGTTTTAATATGAATTTGGAGGTATTTTCATGGAATATTGTGTTGTGTGTTTGCCTATCAATCTATTTGCCATTCTAACCTAGGTAGAGAGAAAACTCCCTTTCTTTGAAAGACGCTTGCAAAGCTGGGTTTTTTTAGGCAAATCTTGTCTCCTATCTAAGTTAATGTAGGGCAACCCTCTTTGTTCGTATTATCACCTAGGGTTGGTTGTAATTTAGCTGTCCAAACTCCGATTCGAGGGTGAAGTCTTGGCAACCCTTAGTCAATAGGTCAAGAGAGATACTTTGGTGGGTTGAATCGAATTCCCTTGACCTATTGACAAAGAGAGTGGTGTTTGCTCACTTGTTCACTTGACCAGAGGTTCATCGAGCTTACGGGAAGTTTGAAGATAAATGGGGTCCCCGAGGACGCTTTGAAGTTGAGACTATTTCCCTACTCTCTTGCGAGGAATGCGTTTCGAAGGCTCAACAATAGACTGGCTCTCTTGATCACCTCGTGGGATGACTTGGTCAACAAGTTCATGACTCGATATTGTCCTCCTTCCAAGACGACGGAGTGGTGCAAGAAGATCACTCATTTCGAGCAAAAGGAGGATGAGTCATTGAGGGATACATGGGAGAGATACTCTGACCTTACTACAGACTAGGATGGTGAAGAGTATTTATAGAACTCTTCTCCTAATCCCAAACAGAAAAACAAACACCTTTTCCAAACCTACAAGGAAAAGGCCGAAACAAAGCCCAATCCCAAACCCAAACAGAATAGGCCCAAAACACAAAACAAACCCAAATCAAATTCAAGTCATATCCTAACATTGTCAGAACAGAAGCGTGCAATCGACAATCCAAATCAAAACGAACGAACACAAATTTAACGTGGTTCACTAACACAATGTGTGCTAGCTAATCCACGGGCAGAGGAGACAAATTTCACTAATTTGAGGAGAGTACAGGTTACAAACCAAATTCCAAATGGACAAACCAAACAAACTAACCTGACTGACCTTACTACAGACTAGGATGGTGAAGAGTATTTATAGAACTCTTCTCCTAATCCCAAACAGAAAAACAAACACCTTTTCCAAACCTACAAGGAAAAGGCCGAAACAAAGCCCAATCCCAAACCCAAACAGAATAGGCCCAAAACACAAAACAAACCCAAATCAAATTCAAGTCATATCCTAACAATCTCTACCTTGACTTGAATTCTCTCTCAAATACCAGATGTACCAGACGCAACCAAGGTTGCCAGATGTACCCAGACGCGATACATATCGCCAGACGTATCTAAATGCGATCGAAACCGCCAAACTCAAACGCGATGCAAATCGCCAAACTCAGATGCAATCAGAATTGTCAGACGTACTAACTCCTCCAAATCAGCTGTAACCGAATCTCCGCTGCCTCCAAATGCCCCTAAGGGCGGTCAACAAATCAAAACATGCAGCAAGTCCAACCCATGTTGGGACTTGCCATGCAGAACCAACTTGGTGTTATTTCCATCGATAACACCAACATCAAATATACTACTAACTCCAAACCTGCAACTCCAAATTGACTTCTCGATCTTCAAATCCAGAACAAACATCCTTGATGATCGGAGTTTCTAACCACCACACCGATACAATAACCAAAATTCTGTCAAACCCTAACCAACCACCTCAACGGAACTTGGTGTCAATCGTTCGCAAAAGTTCCCAACTCAAACTTCAACTCCAAGGAAACACCAAATTTCAAAGTCCATAACGAGACAAACGCTAGTTGCAACTTCCACAAATACTAATGAATTGTGATTACTCCAAATTGTGATAATAATCAGAACTCCAAATAAAACAAAACTTCAACCAGGCCACTTCGTCTGCTTCTCCTCCAGAATTGGCGGCAAACAATTGTGATTGATAATCACAATAATCCTACCCCAAAGCAACAAATCCAACCTTTTCAAATCAACAACGACGAATTCCAAAGAACCAACCCGATGCTCCAACGCCAAAGGAACGATGCGAACATCGACTTCCAATCAATCAATCTAGCAAGTAGCAACCAGCAACGTGATCCCAAAATCCACAGACAGTTTCAAATAATCCAAAGATCAACCGCGGCTCTGATACCACTTGTCATAACCGGGTTGCTCATTAGTACGATATTGTCCGCTTTGGGCCAAGCCCGCACGGTTTTACTCTTGGGTGTCCTCCCCA
The DNA here is from genome assembly GCA_946122785.1 of Linum tenue. NCBI lineage: Eukaryota > Viridiplantae > Streptophyta > Magnoliopsida > Malpighiales > Linaceae > Linum > Linum tenue. The sequence continues at coordinate 57,287,698 of CAMGYJ010000002.1, forward strand.
AAAGGCCTCGTACTAATTGGGCTAGGTGGACTCTAATATACAAGGGTTCCTTCCCTTGTATTACCGATGTGGTACTTGGATTGTCCCTTAACACAACCCTTAGTCAATAGGTCAAGAGAGCTACTTTGGTGGGTTGAATCGAATTCCCTTGACCTATTGACAAAGAGAGTGGTGTTTGCTCACTTGTTCACTTGACCAGAGGTTCATCGAGCTTACGGGAAGTTTGAAGATAAATGGGGTCCCCGAGGACGCTTTGAAGTTGAGACTATTTCCCTACTCTCTTGCGAGGAATGCGTTTCGAAGGCTCAACAATAGACTGGCTCTCTTGATCACCTCGTGGGATGACTTGGTCAACAAGTTCATAACTCGATATTGTCCTCCTTCCAAGACGACGGAGTAGTGCAAGAAGATCACTCATTTCGAGCAAAAGGAGGATGAGTCATTGAGGGATACATGGGAGAGATACTCTGATTACTTCCTTCAATGCCCACGCCACATATTCGAGGAGCAATTTTGGATCGAGACCTTCTATGGCGGTCTCCACCAAGAGGACAATATTCACATTGACTCTTTATGTCAAGAGAAGTTGATGAACAAGACTCCATCCGAAGTGACCGAGTTGCTCGAGGACATGGCGACAAAAGGGTATGATTGGGGTTTGACGAGGAGTGGTAAGAAGAGTACCGAAAGAGGAGTGCGAAGTGTGCTTGAATTTTCTAGAATGGTGTCTATATATGGATAATTTGTGTTGAGAGATTGATATTTGACTTTTATTTTGATAAAAACTTGTTATTGTAATTTTTTTACGACAAAAAACCATGAGTATCCATGAACCCGCGGATACCCAGCGAGTTGGGTTGGGTTTGAGTTTTTCAAACCCAGTGAGTTTTACCTCGAGGTTTTTTTCACGGATAAACCCATGGGTTTGGGTTTGTCAAAACCCGACCCAACCCTACCCATTGCCATCCCTAGATGCTGCCCTCCACAATATACATGAGCCAAAAGCATTATTACATCCATACAAATAATTCAATATTCGGCTCATTTACATCCAACCAATGAGTCGGGTTATAAGCTAGTTTTATTTAAAATTCGGAAATGGACCAACAGGTCGGGTGATAACCAATACTGGTTGAACCCAATTAATACCGACCATAATTTGGTGGTGGGCCCCACCATAAAGCCTAAACAAAGGGTAAAATACCTAGAGTACCACTAAAGTATGAGAAATGGAGGAGCTATACCACTTAACTAAACATAGGGTATCGCGTACGACTGAACTCTATTATATGTGGACCCGGTACTACTTAAGCTTACTGCTAAGTGCATTCCATTAAAGTTGATAGAATATTCTTGGAATATTTCGTTTTTTAAATTTCATATTTGGTCCTTCTACTTTTCTTATTTTAGAAATTCTTTTTGAACTTATGAAGAACATCATTTTTTATTGTTTAGTTGGAATTCTCTTTTGAATACTTGATACCAAACCAATTTTTGAATAGAAAATTTAGAATCAATTATCATTATAAGTATTTACAATTACCATTATGTGTTCTAATAATTGAATAATTCACTGAAGCAAATATATCGTAGGAATTCTATCTCGATATAAATAATATGAGAATGTTATATTTAGTTCTCTTACATCATGCTGACGTTGTCTAATTTTCCATGTTCAATCTCCTTTAAATTCTCTAATATATATTGTAGATGTTTCCTATTATTTAAATTTACTAATTCTAAATCTCTTCATATAGTCATATTTTCTTTTCTACATTTTTTACTGAATGTTGTAGTTTTTATAGTTTATTTATTACTTGGTTACTTTCCGTCTCTTTTCGTTCTAAATTATTTTCAATTAGCGGAATATGTTTAATTCTTTCAGATTGTGTTCCATTTATCCTTCTTTAATTATGATGTGTTGATGATCAATTAGGTTCTGTTTTAACTATTTCTAATGGTGTTTCTAACTGAATTAGGGGGTTTAAATATATATTTAATCATTCTAGTATATTTATTATTCTCCTTAATATTTTTTATTATTTTTACTAATTTATCTATTTTATTGAAAAAATTATTAGCCATTCTAGTAATAATATGTTTAGAAGGTTTTCTAATTATTATATTAGATAAAAACTTGTTGAAATATAATTTTGGATGTTTTGAAAAGTTTTGGGTATCAAAAAGTATTTAAAAATTTGGGTTGAATGGAAAAGTAACGAATGTACATTTTGACGACTTTAATGATATCCAACGTCTTATTCAAATTTATGTAGTAGATTTATCTCAATTCTTAAAATTAAACAAACAAGACTTTGAGATATTTTTTTTCTCTCGCTCTCTCGCTCGCCAGTGGGTCTCTTCTCTTTCTTCCAGTTAATTTCGCTGCCGCTGCTCCCAACTGAATCAGAATAACAGATCCCAGAAGCGGCTCGCGGACGGCAGAAACGAAGAAAGGAAACCAGCCGACGATCAATCCCATAGCTTGTTCCAATTAGTGCTTCCCCAATTGTGACGCGAGAAGCAGAGTTGCAGCGATAACCAAGGGGAGAGAGATGGTGACCAAAACGGAGGAGAGTCAATTGAACAAGCTCGAGAACCAGGTCGAAAATGGCGGGGGAGGCGCCTGGGAGTACCTTTGCCTGGCTAGGAAGCTCAAGGTCAGGCGTTCCGATAAGGTGCTCAAGTACGGGCTGTCCATCCTGAATGACTCCCGAAAGCGATCCAGTCTCGGTCCCGATGGTGCGTCTTTGTTGTTGTTCCCCATTCGAATTGCAGTTTAATTCTTCCCGAAATGATTTTGCTTAGTGATCTGTAGGATGAGTTGAGGGGTGATTTGTGTGGTTTGGATTTGCGGGTGTGTTGTACAGTTGGGAGGTTGATTTGATTGTATTTTGAGCTGATTTGGGGTTCTTTTGAAGAGAATATTTGTTGGAACTCTGGTTTACAGAAGTGATTGTGATGCTTTCGAGTGAACCCTATTCAAGCAAACTCCAATCCAGTATTGGTTTCTATACATAACTGGTTTGGTAGTTGCAGAGGATTTTTCGTTAGCTACTTAGACTGACAAACACTTGGTTGTGAGGTCGAAGGTGTGATTCGGAGAAGAATTTTTCATTTGGTACAAATCTGGGTGCCAAGATGTGTTTTTTTAGTTGAGTGGAAGGAGACATGGCTTGGTGAAAGGTGTCTGATTCTGTCTTGGTCATAGAGCTAGAAGAGAATGAATATCTGCTAAAGCGTATGAGAGCTTACTAGCTCTCATGTAAATTGTAACTATGCCCCGGCTGTTGTTTGCGATTCATGTCAAACTACTATGATTAACTCCTGTCTTTTATTGCAGAGTGGACCCTATACGAACAAGTAGCTGTTGCAGCTATGGACTGCCACGCTGTTGATGTGGCAAAGGTACTGATCCTTCCTTTTCGAACTTACATCCTTCTTTAGTTACTAGACAGTATTGATGTTGGCTTAGCTTGTGAGAGGCTTAATTCAGAACTCGCTGTGTCTACTTGGACTGTTTTACTAGGTGCAGCACAGACCAAAGAATGGGCTTTGTTGTGAACTTATGTATCTTAATGTTTATTAACTAATTCCGTCATTGATTTATTAGTTTCACCAGGCATTGGTGACTTGACTTACTAGTTTGACCTGGTTTAATAGAGGCTAACATGTATACTATTTTTATGTTAGTTGATCAATTAACTATCTTTCCTACTCTGGTTGAGTCTTCTTGATCCATATTTGGTTGAGGACTCACTATCCTGATGCCATTATTTGAAGTGCAAGTGACATAGTTCTGTTATCTTTTGTAGGATTGCATAAGTGCATTGCAGAAGAAGTTTCCAGAGAGCAAAAGAGTTGGTAAGTAAACGTAGCCTTCAATGCCATTTCAGTACCCATTTTGAACCAGCTTCCAAGTTGTTCATGGTTCATGCTTCCCCAACTTTGTCACTAAATTCCTCTAAGTTCATGATCTGCATGCTCTTACTGGCCATCCATTTTGAGCTTGAGTCACTAGCCTGGCTGTAATTGCAGTACTTAACTATACCCACCACACTTGATGTTTTGGTTATCTTTTGGTTTAAATCACAGGCAGGTTGGAAGCAATGTTACTTGAAGCAAAGGGATCCTGGGAAGATGCAGAGGCGGCTTACTCAAGCCTTCTGGAGGACAATCCTTTTGATCAAGTAATTGCCTTAGAATTATAAAGTTACACTTTCTTATTAAGAGGATTACGTGAAGAGTTCCCCGCACAATGTGATTTCTGGTTTTGTGTTCATTCTGCAGGTAATCCACAAGAGAAGGGTTGCTATAGCAAAGGCTCAGGGCAACATTTCTGCAGCCATTGAATGGCTAAACAAATATCTGGAAATGTGAGTCCCTTCTTGGAATCTTACTTCCGTAAGTTCAAGTCACCAGGGCAACCCCTCATTTCTTGCTTGTGGCCCTGTTGCTTTAATGAGTTTAAGCTTATTAGTTAAGTTTATTTGTTCAATCAATAATGAGTAATGCCACATTATGAGATAGTATGCCATTCTAGAAAGTCAACTTCTTGAGTCGAGCTCCAACACATTATTGACTTGGCATCGTTCTTATCTTATTTTCAGATTTATGGCGGATCATGATGCATGGAGAGAACTTGCAGAGATATACGTTTCCCTACAAATGTGAGAGGATTTGACTGAATCATGCTACTTCCATTTGTAATATTACATCCATTTGTAGGGCCAGAAGCCTGATCTATATACGATTATATCCATAAATAAATTAGGTACAAGCAAGCTGCTTTCTGCTATGAGGAACTGATACTATCTCAACCTACTGTTCCACTCTACCATCTTGCCTATGCTGACGTAAGTCTCCTTTTCCCATCCAAGTTTGTATTCCATTACCCACTTTGGATTATGCAAAACCGAAATCAGGCATTTTTTTGTTTGCAATGAACAGGTACTCTATACACTCGGCGGACTAGAAAACCTTCAGACAGCAAAGAAATACTACTCCTCCACCATAGATTTGTCTGGAGGCAAGAACAACAGGGCTCTCTTTGGCATCTGCCTGGTTAGTTGTGCTAACAAGCCTAATTCAGGTTCCCTGCATCTTGGCCTGGAACTATTGTTCTTATCTTCAGTCATGACTGACCAAGAATTTGCTGCGTCTATTTTTTTCTTCTTCAAATTGTCCAGTGTACCTCAGCCATTTCACAACTGGCGAGAGGAAGGAACAGGGAAGACAAGGACAGTAGTTCAGATCTGCCATCTCTGGCCTCAGCTGCTCTCGAGAAAGAGTACAAGCTGCACGCTTCCGATAAGCTCTCTGTCCTCACCTCAACTTTGAAATGCTTGAGAGTGTCTTCGTAATAACTCTTCATGCCCAAATCATGTGAAAAGGGAAAGCACACAGACTGCTGAACCTTGGGAAAGTGTTTCGGAGATTTGGCTTCGCATTATGGTTGATCCGAAATTTCACTTCTTCGTGGATGATTTCGACATGAGAACATAAACTGTATGATTCTTTAAGAGTTTGGTTTTGATTGTTTAGGTAGCGAAAGAGTGTAGTCAGACACACAGAAGGATAGCTTGAGATGTCAGATTATTTCTAGTTTAAACTGGCTTCAATTTGGCCTGATTGTCCATAATGACTGAAAGATCCATCGTTGGTAGGGATGGCAATGGGGCGGGTTTGCCTAAACCATCCCCATCCCCGCTTTCAAATATCCAAACCCATACCCGTCCCATACCCATGCGGGGAAGGATTTGCAAACCCATCCCCATACCCGTGGGTTTTGGGTACCCATGGGTAATACCCGCCCCGTACATCCTACATTATAATAGCTAAAATTTTACATACAAAAATTTCAATTATAATACTAAACGCACCTACTATTTCATAAAGTCGACAAAGAGACAATCATTCTTAATACTATTCTAAGCATCTTATTCTAAAACATCCAATAATCCATAAGATTGAGTAACAATATAAGCCAAATCATTATTATCTGACTTTGGTACATCTATTAAGTAATAAATAACTGACTTTGGTACATCTATTAAGTAATAAATAACTTACTAACATAATGTTGTAAACATGAGGGAAAAGTCAAAGAATGAAGGAAGATTTGGAGGAAATGAATTATGTTTTGATTTGGGTGGTCACTCAATTGTATTTCTACTATTTATTTTCACGAGTTACCCTTGCTATTAATGATAGATTACAATTTAATTAATGTACATTTTATATGTGAAGAAATATTCTTGGTGGGGCGGGTATGGGTATGGGTCGGGGGAGGCTAAACCCATACCCGCCCCATACCCATCAAACTTTTTGCGGGTCGGGGGCGGTCGGATACCCGCGGTAATGGATTTGATTGCCATCCCTAATCGTTGGTGAGACCTCCCATTTTTAGATACTTAAGGAATGGTCTGTCCCTTTCTTTTTTGCTGCTAATTCGAAAATAGTGAAAACTCCAATTTGCCAGTTAGATGGACAAAGGTGTAGGGATAACCAAATTGGAGGGATTGTTTTTTTTTTCTTATTACAACCGGAATGTAACAACGAGAAAATAAAGATAGACGGTCTTTCAACCCAAACTTCCTGAATATCCCAATTGTAGAGTGTGTGGGCCATCATATAGGCTACTTTATTGCATTCTCTCTTAGTGAATGACAACAAATTCTCCAGACCTCGGCCTGTATTTTATCATTGAGTCGACATGCTTGCAGAGAAGACTAGTTGCATTGCACTGGTTGAGTTTGGAAGTCGCCTCCAAATAGTTTGTATCGACGATTTCCACCATCTTCAGAGCAAAAGCAAGCAAAAGCAATTGCTTGAAGATTTGCAATCTACATGACCACTAGTGTCGCTCTCTTCTCACCGCCGTTAAAAGACACTTTCTCTCTGAATGTTGCACCACTATGTCATATGTCGATCCCTGTTTCGCTAAAATAGTTGCATCGACATTAACAATCAACCATCCCTTATGCGGCCTTTTCTAGGTAAGATTTCTTGCTACTCACACGCCTTCCGATGACATGAATTGTATTCATTCCAGTTGGATAGGGCTTTGCCAGCAATTTCCAACTCCTCTAGTTTCTAATTGTTAAAGAGGTGATTATTCCTCTCGTTTCATAGATTCTAGAGAACCATGGTGAATTTTGAAAGAGACTCATTATCCACTTCACATATAACCTCACATAACCAAGTTTTGCATGGTAGATCCTTTCCTCTTTAAAAAAGATATAAGAAATCAGCAGGAGACCATACTCTTCTAGACCAAGAGCGTTCCTGAACATGTGATCTTGGGTTTCCTCTAGTTTACAGAAAGGGCACTCAATTGGTGCATCTTTCTTCCTTGATTCAATGTTTTCCCTTTGTGTAGAACATAGTGAAGAAAACGTCAAATGAAGGTGTTCACCTTAGGCAGTATGTCAATGCCCAAACTCGTTTCCAATTCACAGAGCCATAGATCTCTCCTACTTCCTATTTAATCTCTTCGTCTTTCTCCTTCTACATCCAAACAAAATAGGTCGACCTAGTCGTATAAGCTTCCGGTTTCTAAAGCACCACACTTGGCAATCTAGTGTATGCTTCTTTTGGATAGGAATACCCATAATTCTCATTATATTTGTATAATTGAAATGATTTTGCAGTATGTTAGTCCCCCAAACACGATTTCATGATCAATCCCATTCGAGACCCTTGCGAGAACTCCCAACGTGATAACTGGTGAAATGATGACAAAATTTTCCTCTTCTACACCAGGATCCCATTTATCACCCCTCACTTTCACATTGTACTATTTCCCACTCTAACGGGTTTAATGTCGAACCAAATCTTGTGCAACCATCAGAGTTCACCAAATTTAGCTAGGAAAACAACCTCCCTAACATGTAGCACATCAGTGTTAGGATAGTACTTACCCTTTAAGACTCTGGCTACCAAGGAATCTGAATTTTGTATAAGATTCTAAATATGATTTTTCTAGTAGGGCGAGATTAAAAACCTTTAAATCCTTAAAGTCAAATGCTCCATGTGGTCATAGGCTCACACGGTTTCTTCCAAGCTTGCCAAAGAATCCTCCTTTCTTCTGGCCCCACCAAAAACACATTATAGCACTCTTTATCTCTTAAAGAACTCCATTAGGCACTAGAAATACAAATGTTAAGCTAAGCCTGAGCTACAATTTTAATGATCACTTCTTTTGCATAATTTCAAAGTGTCTAGCTTTTTCATAGTTTAATCTTCCTTCATACTTTATCCATAAGCACCCCAAAAGCATAATTCTTGTCTTGCGTATCACAACATGTAAGTTGAGATATTTAGCATGATGGTCCACTTGTTTCATACCCAAAATGTTAGCAAAAATGACATGTTGTTATATATCAACATTAGGACTAAAGATAACTCAGATTTTTGAAGGTTGACCCTTTGTCTCGACTCTCTCTCATATATCCTTAGTATGTCTCCTAGTTGTGTACATTTGTGTAGTTTCTCTTGTGAAAAAATGTTATCATAAGCAAATAATAGATGTGATATAATAGGGCCTCTCCTTGAAACTTGAATGCTATGTAATTTTCCCTCTCCAATCGCTTCCAAGGTAATGGATGACAATCCCTCTACACATAATAGAAAGACATAGGGCGAGATAGGGTCTCTGTGCCTCAAACCCCTTCCTGTTACAAATATAGGTGATTTTTGTTCATTGATTACAACAACAAAGAAGATCGTAGTTGTCGGAATTGAGCAGCTCCCATTAGTACGATATTGTTCGCTTTGGGCCAAGTCTGCACGGTTTTACTTTTGGGTATCCTCCCCAAAAGGCGTCATACTAATTGGGTAGGTGGACACTTATATACAAGGGTCCCTTCCCTTGTATTACCAATGTGGTACTTGGATTTTCCCATAACAATCCTCCCCTCAAGACAAGGACCACGAACTTCGTGTCCTCTTCTTAACGATTATATTGATATGCAAGACACCTTGTATCGATGAGCTTCTCGGTACAAGGATTTTTCCCAGATGCAGAACTCTCTTTGATATGCTTTCCAAACGCGGAATTCTCTTTGATCCGCCAAACAGACGTGGATCTCTCATGGATGCACCAAACATATGCATATATCAAATCATGAGGTCACCGAATGAGGGTCCCACCAAACTAACATCCACCGCCCCGGATCGAACCGAATTAGGCTCTGGTACCACTTGTCAAAATTGGCCAGCTCCATTAGTACGATATTGTCCATTTAGGGTCAAGCCCGCACGGTTTTACTTTTGGGTTCCTTCCCAAAAGGCCTCGTACTAATTGAGCTTGGTGGACACTAATATACAAGGGTTCCTTCACTTGTATTTCCGATGTGGTACTTGGATTGTCCAATAACAGTGGTAATGCAATGCATAATTAGATTGATACCCATATGTCTACGAAACCCATTCTAATCATCATGGATTTAAAAAAAAATCATAATTTAATCAATCATAGGCAATACCCATATGTCTACGAAACCCATTCTAATCATCATGGATTTAAAAAAAAAAATCATAATTTAATCAATCATAGGCTTTTGCAATGTCTAGTTTTGTTGTCACAAAGACTTTTTTGTTTGTTTCTTTCTTATTTTTCATGGCATGAAAATATACAATGGCCACCATGACATTGTAAGTATGGGTAGAACACGGTCCGGCCCCAATCCGATTTTTTCAGAAATACGCCAACCCGAAAATGGATTGGGTCCAGTCGGGTCTATCCCGATCCGGTCTATCCGGTTCTAACCCATACCGGCCCTGCCTAGAAAATTTTACTGCATATACCCCTTTTGTTGGAATGCAGACAACCTGTTTCTACATAATTTTTAGAAAAACAAGCCAAACATTTTCCAATACCAAATTACAACAAACTACCTATTACAAAACCAAAGTCTAATTCAAAACTTCAAAGTTGCGGCTTGAGTTGTTGTGGTGTTGCTAGTTGATACTAGTTCTTGTTCTTGAGGTGCCTGTTTCGTCGCCAACAGAAAATACTAGTAGTAAGACCATTGTTACTACTCTTAACAGGTGCCCTTGAAGCTTGTGCTTGCTTCCTACTAGGAAGAGGAGGCAAATTATCATCTCCCCTTGAAGCTGGTATGTACTCGCTTCTAAAAACCATGCACTACACAAAGCCACAAACATCAATATCAAGAAGAAGGATTCCACACCAATATAAGCATACAATCAAAATCATAAAATGCATGTTTTTGGGACTCAATTCAATAACCTACCCGAAAGACTAGTCTAAAAACTAGAACTATTCAATTCCATCAACTCCCCCAAGTGCTCTCTGCAACTGTAGTTTGGCAATTGGCAGCGACCTTGGTGCAGAATTAATTCATCACATTCAGAAAATAAAAGCCAAGACCTCATCAATTTAAAACTGCTTCTCCTTTCTCCATCAAAGAGCAAACACAAATTAATATACTCATCCAGCTACTGCTCCCCTCCATCTTTCTGATTTCGGCGGCCGCTGCCTGCTGGTCGTTGATAGTTGGTGGAGCACGCTTCAACAAGGAATGCAGAGTAGAGAGCCGGGACCGATGGCGAGAGGTGTGAAGATGGATGATTAGAGATGGTGAGAGGCGTGGTGTGGCCCGAAGGCGACGAGCTGGGATCGAAGGCAAAGAGCTGTGACCGAGAGCAACGAGTTGTGGAGAACTGGAGATGGATGAAGGATGAAGGATGGAAATGGAACTAGAATTTTGGAAGGAGGAAGGAATAAGGATGGAAGTGGCCATGGATTTCTTAAGAGTTAGGGAAAAATTGCTTTGGGCGGACAGTTTATAGTAGGGGGCAGAAGACGGGCTCGGGAGTATGGGCTAGAGAGAAAGGCTAGGCTAAGCTCGGGTGTAGTGGGCTCTAGGCTGGCTTGATGGGTCTGTTTTGAGATTATCCGGTTTTCCGGTTTTAACACGGATTAGATCAATTTTGGTTTTTTACTAAATTTTGCGACCGAACATGGGATTCGACTGTTTTACACCCAGTCTTGGTTTCAAACGGTATGATTTCCCGTTAAACCAAAAAAATCAGACCAAATAGCCACCCCTAATTGTAAGTGATATATCTTCCCGACACAAACACATTATGATTTTCCACCACTATCCTGTTTATAACCCGTTTGAGCCTATTTGCCTTTACCTTTAACGTAATTTTGCATAGCACCTTGCATTGACTTATAGGTTAACTCCATAGGTGATTATGGCTTCTATATATTTTGGGATAAGTGCAATCAGGGTATTATTTAGTTCCTGTGAGAACTTTGCTTCCTCTAGATACCAACATAACTCGTGGACTACAATTGGCTTGACAATCTCGTAGTTTCTCTAAAAAAGAGTAACGGGGTTCCATCAGCCTTTGGGGCCTTGCTAGATCTCATGTGTTCCAGTCTTCCAGAGCCTGCCATATCTCATCCTTCGTCAAAGACAATAAAAGTTCTATGTCCATCTCTAAATTAACCAAGGTTCACGAAGGAGTTAGGCGTAAACTTTGGATCTTAAATTAAGAATTAACTCCATACAACTATATTGTAAACTTATTTGTTTGAAATTTTTGTATATGTAAACTTCATAATTCAGATCATAAATTAACTCTATACAACCATTTCAAATTTAAATTCTAATTGGATATCAAATCAGTGCAAAGGCGTAAATTAACTCGATACAACCATTTATAATTATAATATAATTTGATACTGTAAATTATAGTTTTAATTTCACATATATAAAGGTAAATGGGCTTTTGTGCATGAAGTGGTCAAGGCGACAAACTTTGTTGGGTGTGAGTGAAATGAAGTTTTTCGTATGTATTGTTGTGTGTTTATATAAGTTGTGAAGAAGGGATGTGTTGCCACCAGTTGCATAAATTTTATAAATATGAAAGTCAGATGATTGTGTCATGTAGAGTCATTGGTGATTTTATTGGCATTCTGTCTTCGATAGAAAAGAAGGAACCTAGACCCTCGTTTTCTAATAAGTCTATTGATTTTTGTAACTCTATTGGAGATATGGGATTACAGGATATTGATTTTGCAACTACTCCCTTCACGTGGACATATAGGAGGAATGAACATGACCTGGTTGAGGAACAACTAGGCGGGGTATTGGTGTCTTTGTCTTGGCTAGTAGCTTCCCAGAATTGCTACTTCGAAACCTATCGAATGAAGGTTGGGATCACTGAGATTCGTTGCTTTCTAACTATAATATTCCTTGTAGAACGAGACCTTTGTTTCATTTTGATGCAAAGTGGGTCACAAACACTGAAGTTAGAACGAAGGTTGAAGAGGCATGTAGGTCAAGAATGACGGGCTACCCTATGTTCCAACTTTAAGACAAACGGAAGAAAGTATGTCATATTATATCATAATGAGCCATAAAGTAACATTGAATGCAGGTGGAGAAATCGAGAGATCGCAAAATTTAATAGTTGAAGAAAAGAAGAAATATTTTGAAGACCGGGATGAGATTTGAAGGTTGTAATCAGAGTTGTTATGAGCTTGGGAAGATGAGGATTTATATTTGAAACAAAAATCCAAAATTAGGTGGATCAAAGAAGGTTATCGGAACACAACATACTTTGAGGCTACAACCAGAGCTCTTTGTGGAGGGAATTTTATCATGGGTCTGAAAACTGAAGGGGGAGAATGGGTGCATAAGAAGGAGGAAAAAACAAAGGTTGCAGACAAATATTTTTAACAGCTATTCCAATATGAATGTTAGTTTGTAACAACTATTCCAATATGAATGTTAGTCTTTACTAATTCAAGCGAAGGGTAATGCAAAGGTGAATTCAAGTCATGTGGCTCTTATTCTTCCTTCAAACATAAAGTAGTTCGTGTTTGCTATTGGTGAAATTCACCAAGATTGGATGGTTCATTAGGTTGTTCTTCAGATATTTAAGGAATATAGTGGGAAATGATGTTACCCGCGTGGTATGTCATTTTTTCCAATCGGGTGCTCTTCTCCAAAATATCAATCATACTTGGATCTCTTTATTATCAAAAGTGGAGTTGTAGGATAATATGAAAGAACTTCGATATGTGAGACTATACCAGTTTGTTTACAAGGTGTTGGCTAAGCCAATGGATGAACGGTTAGCTCGGGTTTTGTCGGTTGTAGTCTCTCAGAGTCAGAGTGCATTTATTCGAGTAAGCCACGAGGTAATGCATTGCCTCAATCATAAAGTCAAATAAAGAAGGGACTGGCGATGGTTAAATTGGATACGGGAAAAAACGTATGATAGGGTTTAATGACCTTTTGTGGTTGCATTGATGTACAAGTCCCGTTTTTGCTTGACATGGATGAATTGGCTTAGACAGTGTGTAATGACTACTAGTTTCTCAATTATGATGAACGAGAAACTTGGGGGCTATTTCACGCCTAGTCGTGGATTGCGCCAAAGGACCCCGTATCTCCATTATTGTTTGTCTTGTGCACATAGAGCTTTTTTGTGTTGTTGGAGAAAGTATTAGATATTGGTTCTCCACATGGGATCAAACTGTAACATTATTGCCCACGATTTTCAACTTTTGCTTCGCCAATGACTCCAATATATTTTTATGGGGTACTTCGAGAGAATGGTTGTCGTTTCTAGCATTTTTATGTGACTATAAATTTATTAGTGTGAACTTAGGGAAATAAGCCATATGTTATTATCGCTCGTTGTGTTGACACTGTTTTGTTTTTTTTGTTTTTTTTTTGTTTGTGATACTGGTTTCATACTAGTATTATTTTTTATTTTAATCCATACTAATATAGATTTTTTGTTTTATTTTTGTAGTGCTAGTACGAATTTTCATATAGTGATACTGATTTTCATGTAGTGGTACTAATTTTGTTAGGCGGTTTGAGGATGAAGTGAGAAGAAGATTGTGTGAGGAAAGCAGAGAAGAAAAAATGAGATAGAGAAAGGGAGTTTTGAGAAGATAAAATGCAATTTCTTGAAATACTTTCCATAAAAATGTACTTCCTCGGTTAAATATAATTAATATAAATTTTAGTTTTAAAAAATATAATCAATAGTAGGACGAGATTTACACCGAAAAGGATACAATTATACTTAATTAGTATATCTCCATGTAAAATTAAGGAAAAGCATACAATGTTTTTTTTTTTAAGAATAACAAATCAAATTTAAACTTTAATATCTCAACTCTCAATAAATAAAATTTTTTGTTGCTAAAATAAAATAATAAATCGATTAAAATTAGACTTTCAATTAGGGGTGGGCATTCGGTCGGTTCGGTTCAAACCAAACCGAAATTATGCATACATGGTCCCCGAATTCTATCAAATCTCAAACCGAATTCGAACCGAATTATAATTCGGTTCGGTCGGTTCAAACCGAATTATAATTCGGTTCGGTTCGGTTTTTCATACAAAACCGAAATAGTGAGGTTAGCTTGTATCTTCTCTTATTTAAATTATTTTTCACCCCTAATGTAAACAATAAATATGCATCATCAATGATAAAATCAAATATTTCAACACATAAGTCATAAAATACTAACATGATTCAAATATTTAAAGTCTCATAATAAGTAGAAACATAAAAATCCACCATTTAGAGCTTGCAATTATAATGATTCGGTTTTTCGGTTCGGAATTCGGAAATTCGGTTCGGTCGAAAGGACCCTGGTTTCCGAAATATGACCTTTTCTCTTCCGAATTCCGAACCGAATAACATTAATTCGGTATCGGTTCGGATTATATTCGGTTCGGTTCGGTTCGGTTTTACCGAACCGTATGCCCACCCCTACTTTCAATCCATGATCCATAAGTTGGATCGAGAGGAGAGCATTTTGTTAAACATTCAAATTGTTTGCGAGGGAATCATATCAATTGACAATGGAAATGGATCTCATTGAAATGTTCAAGAAGCTAGCAGCTAACATTGTCTGACCTCAATCTAGTTTCAAATGTTTGGGTTGTCGTTGGTAGTTCTCGAGCGCCGACTGTAGCCCCATCTTCTATCTTTCCTTGCCTACTTTCCTCATTGCATTTTCTCTTTCATTTTTCGGATTTGATTTCCCTCTTCTACCTTTTCGCGCCTCTCTTATGATAACTGCTTTTGCTCCTCCTCGTGTCAGATGTTCATATTTGTTCATTTGAGATGCTTTTGCGTCCTCCCTAAGTCAGATCCTCATATCTGGTCATTTGATATGTTTTGTTGGTAACAAAGGAGGTTGATGTTCTCTTAACATGTATTCTCCTTCATGTTTTATGTTCCTTTTCCTTGCGTCGCCTCTTTGATTAGTTTTTTTCGGAGAAGACTTATGAGTCTTATTGTGACCTTCTCGTGGAGTTTCATGAAGATCGAAGATGAGGTTCGTTCCATTTGGGTTACTGATCAATCATCCGGTGCATGTGCTTTGGTTGTTGAGGTGGCGGCTCTCTGGGTTTCGACAAGTTTCTGTGAGATTCGGTGGTTTCGAACCATGTCGTTCGTTTTCCCCCTTCTTCGGGCGACTTATTACGCTTCCCATCGTTGGTGGCTTTTGGGTTCCTCTTTGCGGTCGCTACTCTGAGGTTTCAGTACGTCGTTGGTGGTTCCAGGTTGTCTTGTGGGATTCGCTCTCCATTTTGTGGTTTCAGGCTCGTTGTGTGCTAGGCTTAGCTTTTCATAGATGTGGTTTGACTTGGCCCTTTTCCATGTGGGTTTCTTCCTTCCGTGGGTTCTTTGGCCCAAACTTTGTATACCTCTTTGGGTTCGTTTAATGAATTTCTAAGTTAAAAAAAAAAGACAATGGAAATGAGAATTGTTTAATGAGCACACCAAATAGTTGAAATGAATTGATTGTAAATGAGAAGAAACAAAAATTTGACCTCAAAAGCTCCACTTTTTTTCTTCGTTAATTGTTATTCGATTTTTTATATCTCCAACTTGACCATTTGGGCCTAGCTCATCAAAAAATAAAGTTGCTGCATAACAGTCACTTACAATGTCCACATCAAATTACAAAATATAACTCGATAGCCTACAATCAATCAACTACTTAAACAACAATCGTAAAACTCGAGGACTCAACATCCTGTGCAAATTAAAGTCATTGTTGCCAAGACTATACCAGTGAACTTCATCCATCATATTCTTGATAATTTTTTCTTCACTTCTATTAGCAGACTTAAAGATCTTGTTGCATTGTTCCCTCCAAATGTTATAAACATACCAGCACCACATCCCTCCAATCAGCCTTCCATCCATAGTTCCACTCATGTAGAGTTTGCAAACTTGCATCATCATTTTATCCCAACATACAAACCAAACAACCCCTAGGAATAATAATCTCATCACCTTTATTGAGAACAAACAGCCACTACTAATAAATGCTCTATGGTTTCAGAAGCACTACACAGAGGACATACATCCACGTCAATTATTCATCACTCTTTCAACTTCACTCTAGTGGTAATCCTATCTCTAATCACCACCCAAGCAACAAATATGTGCTTAGGAACTACATATTTTCCCCAAAATCATTTTGCTCCAATCAACCTTCATCCCTCTATGTCTAATTGATTTTCAGACAGTTTTAATAGAAAACTTATTCAATGACTTCCCTTCCCAACTAACCAATCGTTCTCCACCGGTCAGTAATCTAAATTAATACCAAAACTTTAGTTGCAATAATTTCCTCCACAACTAAAATCCCATATGAGTTTCAGGTATCACTCATATTGCTCTTCCTTTTAGCCTATACCTCAAAACCCAAGTCATTGTTTCCCCCTAACTTTAAACGTATTACGGTGAAACTACTTTTTAGTCATTGAAATTGTGCAATTTATAAATAAAATCAATCAATGATACATAATTTTGTTCATCTGCGAACAAGCTGCAATCCAAGTGGAAACGTAGGTTGTCCGTGTGAAGTGCTTGGGAATGAACCGAAGTTCAATCCACGGTAGCTGCGGACAGCTGCAGTAGCATTCCCGAGCGAGAGGTGTAATCTAAGACTAGTGGCTAGTTGAGTTGTAGCACACAAAGTGTGGTCGTACTCCCAGTGGTGAGTTGTAGCACGCAGAGTATGGTCGTACTCCCCTAGCACTTGGGTGGTCATGGGCGGTGGTCCTGATGCATCCAATCCCTCCCATGGCGTCACAACGGTTGTTTCGCCGTCTGGCCGGAGTTTGACATGCTTGCGGCCACAATCAAGTGGCGACTGTGGGTAAAGGTTCTCCACATAAAAAAAATTTGTTCTTTTTTCTGTTTTATAAAATAAAAAGGAAAAATACACTTGTGTCGCCATAATTTTAACGTTTTTGACAAATATAGCAATTTTTGAAAAGTATACAGATATAGCCACATTTTGAAAACTAATTTGATAAATTTAGCCATTTTCGTTATAAACTTTAACTTCGTTAGTGACTATGTTAATAACGTCAACGTTACCCTTAGATGGATGCCAACTCAGCTCACACGTCAGCTCCAACAAGATACATTATGCCACATGGATGCCACGTCAGATTTTAATTGAAAAATTCATTAACTTATTTTAATAAAAGAAGTTCATAAATAACTCACCCCTACTGCTAGGGATGGCAATGGGTCGGGTCGGGGACGGATAGTGTATATCCGTTACCCTACCCAAAGTAGTTCGGGTTTTACCCATACCCATACCCACATGTGAAACGGGTAGAAAATTAAAACCATGCCCATACCCGTTCGGGTTTCGGGTATCCACGGTTATCCATGGATAATAATTTCTCTTCATAACTCCAACCAATATGTTAACATTCACACGTGTTCTCACATTACGTAAAAAAAAAAGTACGACAATAGTTCACTAGAATGAAGAAAATTAACTAAAACAACACAATTTCATGAAAATATTATATTTATATGCTAAATATAAAATATGTTAGAGAAAAATAATAATTATTTCTAGACAAAATACATATGCATGCATATAGTCGGGCGGGTTCGGGTTGGATAGTTAGAAACCCATGCCCATCCATTACCCACAATATTCGGGTTCGGGTTTTACCCGTACCCACTAAATGTCCTTCGGGTTCGGGTTTTACCCTACCCGATTAGGCCGGATTCGGGCGGATATCCACGGTTACAGATATTTTTGCCATCCCTACCTACTGCTGCCGGAAAAAACCCCCTTTGCCAAATAAACCCTAATTTTTCATTTCTCCCAATCTCATCATTCTTTTTATCTTCAACTATTGTCGCGACAACAAATTCTTTCATATGGTCGGTAAGAATTTCTAGAAGAAGACGATGATCGGACAAGAAAAAGAGGATAGAGAGATCCGTCGCCAAACCTCTTGCCCTCATCCTACGCAGGAGTTCATTTAGAGAAGAAGCCGGAGTATTTTCTAGAGCTGATCTAGTTGTTTGCCGCTGGTGTTTGTGCTTCGACGACGCCGCTACTTGTGCTTCCCGAAACAGAGACTCGAACCCAATGACATCGGCAGAAAAAACAAAGCTTAGCAAAAGACATTTTTCAGTTGAGTTCTCGCCCAGTAGACTTAAGAAGTAGGAGAGTTTCAATGAAGCTTTTGATGGTGAAAATGGTCAGCGCAACAATTAGGGTTCTTCAGAGCTGGTTCCGTCATGGGCAGATCTGGTTCTTGCTCATGGCTCTATTTGTACAACTTCAATTGCACAAATCATACTATAGAAGTCATTAGAATTACGAGGCGAGGAGTGTAAATGATCGGGTTTTGGAATTGTGCCGGGGTAGAACTCGAGCTCCGCCGACGACGGTGAAAAGGATGAAACGAGAAAGCAAAATACAGGGGGAGGTAAGGGTTTCGGGGAAGACAGAGATATTTATTTATTTGTTTGTTTGTTTTCTATTCTATTATAATAAGAAAATAACCATTTTCACCGAGCCTAGTTATTCTGCTAACTTGAAAATTCGTTAGTATATACTAACTAATATTCAAAATATATAAACTAATATCCAAATCTGCTGAGTATCTAGATAACACATACTAGTATTCAAAACATCACAAACTAGTATCCAGATAGCATATACCAACTAATATCCACAATCAACCAACTAGTATTCAATATGGATACTCTTATGTGTTATCTGGATACTCTTAAGTGTTATCGGGATACTAATTATGTGTTATATGGATACTATTATGTGTTGTCTAGATATTAGTTTGTGAATTTGGGATAATAGTTGATTCATGGTGAATATCAGTTAACAAACTTTGAATACTAGTCTGTGCTCTCTAGATACGTTAGTACTTGGATACTAGTTCATGTATTTTGGATATCAGTTAGTATCTGCTAACGAATTTTCAAGTTAGCAGATTAACTTTCTCCATTTTCACCTGGTATTATTTTTGTCAAAAAATGTCAGGTCACAAAAAATGCTAGTTTAGTCAGCATCCTTAGTATTTCCATTAAAGTTATGAACGAAATGACTATTTAAAGGGTAAATTGCAAGATTGGTCACTGAAATGACTAAAAAGTTTCACGTTTGTCAATAAAATTAGTTTATTCTAATCATGGTCACTAAAATTAGTTCAACAGTTCAAGTTTGGTCACTCTCCGTTAACCTCCATTAACTTTCTTTGATGTGACAGTCAACTCTAATGGTTGACCGTTAAATGAATGATGTGTCAATCTAAAAATTATAAAAAAAAATTTAAATTTAATCTTTTTATAATTTCCACCTCATTATCATAATAAATTAAAAAAAAAATAAAACATAAAAGTTATAATTCAAGGAAAGAGAGTTACTGTTGTCGATTCTGGGGAAAACGGCTACGGATTCAGGCGGTCGAGGCAGGTTCCGGTTAGATCCAGCGTCGTCGTGGGCGTCGGTCATGCTCAAAGGATCTAACACACGAGGCGAGATCTTCTCCTGACTGGAAATTTGAAGGGTTTCACAAGGATGATCGTCGGAGACGCCGTTTACGCCTTCCAGCGGCAACCCTTGGCTTTTGAGAGAGCGTCGGATGACGACCGGTGAGTCAGGTTTCAATTTCTTCTCCGGACTCTGTTCGTACGACTTCGGTCCTGTGTTATCTCCCTCGCCCAAGACCATGGCCTTCCTTCTCCCTCCGCCTTGGGAGCCGCCTCGCTGTCGTAGTCACCTCTGCCACCTTAGCGGCCTCTAGCGGTAACGGAATTCCATACAGCATCGCCGGGATTGAAGAGTGGAACGACGACCTGTGGGTTCCCGATGACGATTACGTTGCTGGCGGTGGGTGCGACGAGATGGTTTCGAGGTCCATGTCGCTATACAGCTTCAAGTGGCGCATCGACAGAGGAGGGTTTTTTTGCAGGGTCGGAGGACGGTATCTATTCAGGGGTGAGAAGCTCTGTTTGGGGAGCCAGTAGCTCCATCTCCGCCGATTTCAAAACAGAGTATGGGATGGCGGGAGGAGATGGAAATGGCGAGTCATTTCGGATGACAATAAATGACAGTGGGATTAAAAGGAGCCGGAACAGCTTCAAGAGCTTGAGATGGATTTTCCGACAACATCATCACCACCATTATAAGAAGATTAAATTTTATTTTTTATAATTTTTTACTTGACACGTCACATATTTAACTGTCAACTGTCAGAGTTGACTGTCATATTAATAAAAGTTAACGGAGGTTCACAGAGAGTGATCAAACTTGAATTTCTGAACTAATTTTAGTGATCATGAATAGAATAAACTAATTTTAGTGACAAACGTAAAACTGTTTAGTAATTCTAGTAAACAAACTTGTAATTTACCCATTATTTAAATGTTTTTTTCAGAAGGCTATTATCACAAAGTTCAAACTTGTATTTTGAAAAGGCAAAATACAGCTATATATCCACAACTATCAGGTTTGTGACAAATATATCCACAACTATCGGAATACACGAAATATCCATTTTCGTCCACTCCGTCAGTTAACTTGATGACTGGACAGACGGTGGATGCTTAGTTGGCGTGCTTCTGACCCCACTAAATGACGTGGATTAAAAGAGGGGGAAAAATTAGGCAAAATACAGGTGTATATCCACAACTATCAGGTTTGTAACAAATATATCCACAACTATCGAAATACACGAAATATCCAAAAATCGGAAGGTTGTGTGAAAAATCTATCAACTTTCGTCTGAAACTATAACGGAGTGTCAGACGACGGTAAATTGACTAACGAAATGCTGAATCGATGCCATCTCACCTGCCACATAAGCCAAAAAGCAACAACCTTCTGACGGAAGGTGAGATGGCATTGATTCAGCATTCCGTTAGTCAATTTAACGCCGTCTGACACACCGTTATAGTTTCAGACGGAAGTGGATAGATTTGTCACACAACCTTCTGATTTTTGGATATTTCGTGTATTTCGATAGTTGTGGATATATTTGTCACAAACTTGATAGTTGTGGATATACAAGTGTATTTTGCCTTTTGAAAAAAAAACCTTGCAAAAAAGTCGGTATTTAGTTCAACTTGACATGGGTACTAGGGATGGCAACAAAACCCGAACCCACGAGTATTCACACGACCCAACCCGGTCAACCCTGGTAAAATACGTGTTAACGGGTTTTGGGTTGGGTTTGGGTTTAAACCCGTTCACTATTCACCAGGTTGGGTTGGATTTGGGTTTAGGTAAACCCGACTCATGGGTACCCGCCCGCACCCATATAGTTAATTTTCTCGGTATATTTAATATTCTAAACAACTAATCTTATTTATGTTTGTGGAGACATGTCTAATTTTTTCTTTCAAATTGTGTAGAATGAAGTTGATGTTATCGAGTGGAGAGTGAAGAACTTAATTGAAAGGAAGAAGTTTTCAATTAATCATGTTATTTATGGATAATTTGTGATTTGCTTCAATTTTCTTGAGTTTTCTAGATTGGTGTTGAACAATTTGTATAGTTAATTTGTGATTTGCTTGAATTTTCTAGAATGGTGTTTTATATATGGATAATTTATATTGAGAGATTGATATTTAACTTTAATTTTGATAGGAACTTGTTATTGTAAATTTTTTACGATAAAAACCCGTGGGTACTCATGAACCCACGGATACCCAACGGGTTGGGTTGAGTTTGAGTTTTTCAAACCCTGTGAATTTTACCCCGAGTTTTTTTCACGGATAAACCCATAGGTTTGGGTTTGGGTTTGGCAAAACCCGACCAAACCCAACCCATTGCCATCCCTAATGGGTACAAACTAGAACGGTGTCGTTGCACGCTTCGGAGGTATATAAAATGGTGAACCCTAGCTAGCAGGTTCTTCTCTTTCAGCTGTTCACTGCGCTCACTTCTTCCCTCGACAACAGCGCAGCAGCCGCCGAAGAACCCTAATCGCCGCCGATCTTACGCCATGGCCGTCGGGTGATTACCTCTCTCTTCTTCTTCCCTGTATTTTCCATAGCAAGTTTTCTGAAATCCCATAGCGCTCTTTGTTCACTCATATTTTATCTCCTTTCTCCTTTTGTGTTCCCCCTCAGGAAGAACAAGCGGATCTCCAAGGGAAAGAAGGGAGGCAAGAAGAAGGCGTAAGTTGGAATCTCCATTGAACATTCTTCTCAATTTTCCGTCATTTAAGTGGCTCACTTGTCCTTCGATCTCTGAATGTAATTGGTTTGTTTACTTAATTTCAATTCGCTGTTGGAACAGAACCGATCCCTTCGCCAAGAAGGATTGGTACGATATCAAGTCACCATCCATTTTCGAGGTCAGGAACATAGGCAAGACCCTCGTCAGCAGAACCCAGGGAACTAAGGTATGATTTCCAATTGATTGTGATGATGACTCTTAGGTTAGGGAATCTGTTTGATTATGGGGCAGATAGTGAAATAAATGGAGGGAAAGTTTCTTTAGTTCGGGATTGATCTTTCTGCTTCTAGGACTTTGTTCAAATGCATTGGTGCAAGTTTAGTTAAACTGATATCGGTTTTCTGATAATTTGTCTCTATAGATCATTGTGGTCAAATGCAGCGGTGCAAGTTCATTTAAACTGATATTGGGTTTCTGATAATTTGTCTGTATAGATCAATGTGGAAGTTTGAACTGGTCTTTATTCATGCTCTATATCTTTATGCCAATCTCTTTGCGGGAAAGTTGTGAACTTTGGGTTATTAACGCATGGTTGGACTATGTTGAATTAGTATCTTAGTTAAATCACCATTGTTATCTATTCTCATATGATGCTTGATCGATGAGTCTTTGAATGGTTGACAGATTGCCTCCGAAGGCCTGAAGCATAGAGTTTTCGAAGTCTCTCTTGCTGACCTTCAGAAAGATGAGGATAATGCCTACCGAAAGATCCGCCTTAGGGCAGAGGACGTGCAAGGAAAGAATGTCCTCACCAATTTCTGGGTATGTAGTGCTATTTATTTGTATATCTCCTCCAAATATGAAGCCGTACCAAAACTGAAGCTAAAAAACCTGATTGTCTACTCTCTAGGGAATGGACTTCACAACAGACAAGCTCCGCTCCCTTGTCCGCAAGTGGCAGACATTGATCGAAGCCCATGTCGATGTCAAGACAACTGATAACTACACCTTGAGGATGTTCTGCATTGCCTTCACAAAGAGGCGTCCCAATCAGGTGAAGAGGACTTGCTATGCCCAATCGAGTCAGATCCGCCAGGTACACATACTTTTACAATGATGATTTATAAGTTCTCTTGCTTCTCATCAATCCGATGGGCTCATATATAACATTCTCTTTGTACTTTCACAGATTCGCAGGAAGATGAGGGAGATCATGATCAACCAAGCACAGTCCTGTGATTTGAAGGATCTAGTGAAGAAGTTCATCCCCGAAAGCATTGGGAAAGAAATTGAGAAGGCCACCGTTGGAATCTATCCTCTCCAGAATGTTTTCATCCGAAAGGTCAAGATCCTCAAGGCTCCCAAATTTGACATTGGAAAGCTGATGGAGGTAAATGCATCAGGGCCTACCTTGTTATTCAATCCATCTGTATTTTGCTCTTTTGTTAGGTTAATGGTGATTACTCTACTGAAAGCTCTACCCGTGTATTTGATTTTGATTGGTTGAAGGTCCATGGTGATTACTCGACCGAGGATGTTGGTGTGAAGGTGGAGAGGCCTGCTGATGAGCCGATGGCGGAAGCAGCAGCTGAGACCGAAGTTGTTGGAGCTTGATCACAACTCAGAAGACTAGCTATCTGTAGTCCAGATTGTGACAAATCGTTTGAGCTGTCTTTACAGTAGAGTATTGGATCCAAGTTTTGATGGGATTTAGTTATTGTGGCAACGTGTGCTGAACTGTAGAGGTTTATTATCTATCGGGATAGTATGTGAGATCCATCAGCGACTTGCGCTTTTCTCAAGTTTTACATTAAACATAGCCACTTGGTTTTAAGTGATGGTCAAATCTTATCTTATTATTAGTGATAAAACCTTGCGATAGTCTCCCATATATTTCGTTGGAAGTTTAACTGTCGTAGATTCTGTCAGAATCAGTTGCATTTTATCACTGAAAGATGTGGACAATGACACAGCAGCTCCTGGTCGTCTTCTTCTCCCACTTCATTCTTAGTGCAAGAAGAAGCACATAAGCTGGCAATGATACCGTTGCAATCAAGCGGGAAGCGTTGTTGAGCTCCTAGTTCAACCTGTGCTCAGTTCTTCGTCTGAATTGGCCGGTTTTTCACCGGTTGTGAAGCAATGGACATGACGTTCCATGTGCTGTACGTTCATCTGCAATTTCGAAGCAGTGTCCATGGTGAACGATGATGCCAATTTCCACGTAAGTGTCATCTCTGTCCTCTGCAATGCCTACCCATATATGTACGTAGATGCATGGCTAACTTCTAGATACCAGATACAGGCTTGCCAAATGGTAGATTATAAGTTCCCAAACCCAAACTAACTGCCATATCCAGAAATTTAACTTCTCTCACTGTTTTGTCCCTTCTGGATCACAGAGACACAGGTAAGAACCACAATGTCCAGCCAACAAATAACAAATTAATGCTCTGTTTTGGCTCCACCCAAAAACACAAAGCACATATAAATGTCCCTGCATCCCATCGCCCACAAACACAAGCAACTCACTAACAGAGGAAGAGAAGGCGGAAAACCAGAAACTCAAGACTGATATCCACCATGGCCGCTTCCGCTGCTCTGTTCTTCCTGGTCCCGACCATAGCATTACTAGCCGCAGCAGCAGCAGCAGGAGTGTCCAATGTGGAAGCAGTGACATACCCAGTCATCAACATGGCCCCGGGGACCAAAGGCGGGATCGTCTTCGACACCCAAATCGGCCTCAACTTCACCACCAACACCATGTCCGCCGCCTCCGACTTCTCCTGGCAGACCTTCCAGCAGAACACGTCGGCCGACCGGCGATCGCTGCCGCAGATCAGCCTGTTCATAGACTCCGACATCCAAGGGATCGCCTACCACGACTACCAGGCCGCCCAAATCTACATCGACGCAGACTACCTCGCCAACTTCACCTCCAACGGCTCGTCGTCGTCGGCCGATGAGCTGCGCAGGGAGTTCGCCGGGCTGGTGTACGGCCAGATGGCGTCCGTGTGGGGTTGGAACGGGAACGGCACGGCGCCGGCGGGGCTGCTGTCCGGGATCGGCGATTACGTGAGAGGCAAGGCAGGGTACGAGCCCAAGAATAACCATACTACTACTAGTTATTATGAGTGGGCGGAGGCAGGGGAAGGGGAGAAGTGGGACCAAGGGGACGACGTCACGGCCAGGTTCTTGGAGTACTGCGATGGTTTGAGGAATGGCAGCTTTGTGGCGGAGATTAATTCCATGATGAAGGATACTTACAGCAGCGGCTTCTTCGTAGAGCTGCTTGGGAAAGATGTGGCTGATGTTTGGAAGGATTACAAGGCCAAGTATGGGAATCTCACGGCTTGATTTTTGACGCCATGGCCAGGCCAGAATTTCTTGGCGAAAGAATGAATTCTTTTCGAGATTGGGTTTGTGTTTTTGATTTTGTTTGACAATTTTTCTCTATTTGGGGGAATCGGTTTTGCGATTGGGTTTTATGGGTGTTCCATGAAAGAAAGATGTTTGTTTGTTCGTTTTTTTCTTCTTCAAATCTGATTCTTTTGCTGCTCATAGCCTTACAAATCGACGTGGTGGATTCGCTTAACTAGCACAGAAAGAAACACAGATGGATACATGAGAACTCGATACAAACTTACAAAGTCATTGCTTTCAGATTCGCCAGCAATGTGCCATGACGAGTGCACGCAAACTGATCCTTCCCAGAGAGCTACATTACATGTTCTTCAACCTCAGCTTCATTCCCTTCAGCTGCCATACTCGAGCAGAAAAGGAACTGCGATACGATATGACAGAAACAATCGGTCTTAAGCAAAACACTGCAGGCAAACAACCCATGTTCATCGCTGAAAAACAATGAACATGGGAAATCCAATGAAGTAGAGGATTACCATTGCTGCTGCCGAAGGAATTCCTGCATTCTCTGCACCTGCAGCTAGGAGAGCAGCCAACGCCGCCCTTTAAAAGCACAAACATATACAGCAAATCAATCTCATAACGTGATGCACAGAAAAACACTTCGCATACACAGAAAGGTGAACAAACATTAAATAACCTCAAAGCATTC
The DNA here is from genome assembly GCA_946122785.1 of Linum tenue. Taxonomy (NCBI): domain Eukaryota; kingdom Viridiplantae; phylum Streptophyta; class Magnoliopsida; order Malpighiales; family Linaceae; genus Linum; species Linum tenue. The sequence goes on from CAMGYJ010000002.1 coordinate 57,314,262, forward strand.
ACAGTATTTCTTCAAGCAATGTGACTTTCTGCAGTTGCATCCTTTCTTATGCCTAGCTGAAGCTGGGGTAGCTGCATTCATTTCCCCCTGCAATGACGGAGCAAGACACCGATCAGAAATATGCAAGGCTCCAGGATAGTATTCAAAATTATCGAATCTTCTAGCTAGGATCAAAATCTTACCCCAAGCCTGGTCATCACTTTAGGTTCAAAAGCAAGGGGATTTCGGGAAAAGATGAGGTGACGAGTAGCGAGGACAGCGGTTTCATTCGCAGGATTGTTGGAACAACCTTGACATGAACAAGACTCCATGCAGTAGAGACCAGCAGCAAAGCATTCACAGTATCTTGTTGTGTATATCAAATCTCAAAGTTAGTAATAACCTTTGAAATCGTGCCACAGCATAATAGCGGAAGAGAGGGAGAATGAAATGAATGTAGGGAACTTACAGCTTCAAGCATTTTGATCTCTTGCAGTTGCATTTCTTGATGTGTACCACTTTGAGCCTGAATTAGTGACAACCACCAACCAAAATTCAGATTCATTACACGAAAAAAAAAGATATCAACATTCAGATTCAAAATGCCGCGAAAATATCATGCCTCTTTCTCTTGGGACTACTACTGTCACCCCATTCAGGCACTATCGAGCTCTCAGGTACATTTTGCTTACTCTCGACCAAATCTGTTATGCATACAAATGAGAGGAATAAGAAGGGAATCATCAGATTATAACCAGAACTCTATATAGTGGGAGTGTGGAAGTGAAAAGAGTTTACTAGTGTTCTTTTGGTTGCTTAAACACTGAGCCTTGACCACTCCAGAACTTGTGACAAGAGAACGCAAGTGCAACACATTTCCCTTCCTTGATAAGCAAGTATCCTCTTCCTTTTCATCTAATGAACTACTGCTAGACATTGTGCCATCGACTCGAGATTTCCTTTTCTGGCTACCTGCCATCTCGAAAATCAGGCATCGCCTTCTTGCTTTGTGCTGCTTCTGCTGAAGACCTGTCTTTACAGATGCATCACATACAACCAGCTCTTTAGACCGAGCTCCATGAACATTATCTTCTTTCTGGTTTTCTCCCATTTGATCAAATTCCTGAGGACTCTGCAACACATCCGATACAAAATTGCTTTCTTCCATAGGGTTCAACAACACCTTCTGCTGTTCTTTCAGCTCGGGGTCTTCTTCTTTCTCCAGGATGGACAACGAATCTAAGGTCAACACATCAGCCAATTCAGAAATTACTGAAACCCAATCATGCTCCATTTCATCTTTATTTCCCCGAGAGCGAGTGATTCTTCTTAGATTCCTTTTGCTATCGTATGAAAGTCTTTCGGCCGAAATGCATTCGAGTTTTCCCTCGGGAGGTTCCTGAGCTGCCACATCAGCCTTTACTACTTCATTCTTGGAAGCTAAGCATTCTAATTCTTGGGGGGTTATATCAAATTCTGGCAATTCTCTAAGTTTAGAACTTGATCGTGCTACTACGGAGCCTTGACACCTAAAAACCAAACAGAAACTTACTCACTTAACAGGAGAAAATTTCAATTTGACCTCCTTTCATTCACCAGCACTAGAGGGTTTTTTACCTGGCTGAAGAGTTAACAAACTTGAGCTGTTCCGAAGTGGAAATGGGCGAAGGGGTTCTGAAATTCTGCGAATCGAATGCTTGAAGACCAACACCGGTCTTGTTCCTGAACTTGACGAGTTCTAAGGGAGACAAGTTGTTGATGTAATTGAAGAAGGGCGAAGTCTGGCAAATGGGGTCACAAAAATTAGTAAAAAGTTGTGAGCAAGTTCATCGCTTCAATTAAAGAGACGGCCACAACGTTTGAACACGACAGGACAAACACAACAACGAATTCACACAAGCCTCAATTGACCAGAAAATTAGCTGACCAACAACGTTGGAAGACAAGAATACTAGAAAACCCCAAAACCCTCAATCCCCCTAAAAAAAGAAACGGTATGGTACAGACCCATAATGAAAAACATTGCAAGAACCACAAATTGAACTCAGAGAACTTGGAAGTAGCAGAAAATAGCATCTTAAAACGGGACCTCGAGTTGGGAAACAGAGGAAGAAGAGGCGTCGGGTTGGCGCTTGTTGTCGGGCGTGCTAAGCTCATCCATCATAGTGGTTTGTTCCCTTCCTCATTCAGCATGTGCGGGTTTCTCTTTTTTCTCTCGCTGAATCTTGAACTTTCCCAGTTGCAGCACTGTAATTTAACGGAAGTCGAAGGCACGAAGACAAGGGCTGGCGGTTTGCCTTCTCTTTCGTTCTCTCTCTTGTTCGTCTTGTCTTTTTGATTTCTCGCTGTCTGAGGAAGGAACACACAAACATTGGTGGAGAGAAAATTGAAAGCGAAAGAAATGGGCGGCAAGGCGGGAAATTTTCTTTGCTTGCCTAAATCTTGGGCCCTGGAATCCAAAACCCTGTAAAGGCCCAATTACTCCTTGAGCTGGAGTCGCTGAACCGACCTCACTAAAACTTTCACTATTGGTTGGTTGCATTTCACATCACCACATGCAACTATGCATCGCACCAAACCCCACCACAAAGGACTACGCCCAAAACAAATAACCTCCTCCCACCTGCTGTGTAGGAGTGGAAATTGGTACAGTATCGATAATCCTAAACTGAATCGCTATTCGTCGTCCTATATTTCAAATTTTATCTCCCTAAACTAACCTACACAGACTATTTTGCCCCCAACTTAACCTAAACCCTAATAGCCTAACTGACCAGCCGAACACCCCATCTCTTCCTTCTGCCGTCCCCTCTCCCCAACACACAAACCAACGTCGTCGCCGCTTCATCGAGGAAGGTATTATGCTTTTCATATTTGTTTAACGACAACGATGCGGGTTGAAAACCGTCGCCGGTGGGGTAGAGGCGGGTCGGCGACGGGTATTCAACCATCTCTGTCGCCGTCGCCGTAAGAAGCAAGGGAGCAGGATATCCGCATGGTCTTCTTAATTATTTTATCAGCTTTATCTTTTTTTAAACCTTTTCGGCTTTGTGGGAATTAGGTAGTTTGGGGAATTGACCAATTCGGTGGATGCTCAGCGGAGGACGGCGGCTGAGCAGGTGGCTGGGATTAGGGCGATAAATTAAACGGAGGACATTTAAGTAATTTAATATCTTTTAGGGCGATAAATTCAAATATTTAGGGCGACGAATAGTAATCCTAAACTGAATGGCTAAATTACACGTTTGGTCACTCAAATTAAATAAACTTTTACGTTTGCCACCCGAATTACTTTTCTTTCACATTCGCCACTAATTTTATGAATCGTTTCACTGTTAGTCACCGACCGTTAGTGTCCGTCAGATTCCATTAACTCCGTCAAATTTTTGATGATGTGGCAAACGAAACTGCTGATTGGACTGTTAACTTAATGACATGTTGATTTAAAAAAATAAAAAAAATTACACCTCTGATCATGTTATTTTCCCTTCCCTTTTAAAACATTCTCCTCTCTCTCATTCTCTATGTGATTTCCCCTTCCCCTTTTCTAATTTTCAGTCATATGTTCCGATCAGATCTCCACGGAACGAAATCTACCCTCCACAGCACCTCCTCTGATTCCAATTGGGAACCCTCCGGTGAGTTTGTAGTCCTCTTCCACTATTAATACCAAGCATACAGAGATCGATGGCCTCCTCAATCTATGCGGCGAGAGTAGGGGTGGGCATTGGTGCGGTCCAAACCGCTCCGCCCGCTCCAAATCGCTTATGCGGTCAATCCAAACCGCACCATTAAGATTGCGGTTTTATTTGCGGTCTAATCCTAAGCGGTTCGCGGTTTTGTGGTACGGGTCGACTGAAACTGCGCGGTTGCGGTTCAAAACCGCAAACCACTAAATCCCTACCCAGCTCAGCGAGAGATTCTCAAATCTCAATTCATACCCTTACCAGTTACCACACCCCCCGACTATTCTTCTTCTTCCCGGCGACGGCGGCTTCCTCACCACAAGAGCAAGCCTCGCCGGCGGCTGCAGCTTCCTCACCACAAGAGAAAGCCTTGTCGGCGGCGCCATCGACGATTCCTCCCTCTCGACTACCTACCCGACACCCGTTCTCGCCTCCATCCCGACTCCTGATATATTCGTGCCTCTCGACGACGTCGCGCACCACCAAGAGGCGATAGCTCCAGCGCCGACGCCGACGCCGACGATTCCTCTCAAGTCTCGACTACCTGATCTATTCGTCCCGGCTACCTGATCTATTCGTCCCGACTTCTGGTCGATTCCTCCCTCTCGAGAGGGCCAGCGCCGACGATTACTCTAGAGTCTCGACTGCCCGTTCTGGTACTCTCTTTCTCCCTCCTCATTTCCTTAATCGGTCTCACACTCTCACTGACCGACCCGCCGAACCCTTTGCCCCTTTGTTGGATCAGAAGTATCTGTTGTTCGTGAGTGAGTTTGGGATTGATCAAACTGGGACGAATTTGAATGATGAACGGTTCATAAATTGCTTCCTTGGATATGCAGCTGAGCTTGATTTAGATTGGGCGATATGGACGATTGTTGGAAGTTATTATCTAGGGGAAGGAGTAGTAGGGATGAGTGAGCCTTACGGTTTGTTGAATTGGGATTGCGTTGAGATTAGGAACACATGGTTCTTGGAGAAACTCTCTGCCCTTCAGAATCCTTTCCAAGGTAACATTCCGTTCGATTATCTTGCTACCCAAGGAACTTAGAGGTTGTTTGGTAGTCGGGGCCTGTGAGGTTGAGAATACTTCAAATCTATTCTTTCTACGATCCTTGATTACCAAAAAGCCTCTAAGATCGTTTTTAATCGGGTTTGTCAAATTGCAGGACCTGGTTTAGCAGAGGCAAAGGGTTTCCTACTAGGCTTGATGGATTGATTAGAGTCTAGATATTAGGTATACTATGATAGATTGATTAGAGTCGTATATTATCTCCAGGGTACTTAGTTCTGATTAGAGTCGTAAAACATCAAAAACCAGTTAAACCCAGATGATAATCTGCGGAGCTATTTCCTTCATTAGTACTCTGATACGTTTTCTCAGTTGCGGGGAAGTTTTCTTCAAGTTGGTAGTGATCATAATAACTGAAATGGGGGCCTGGCTGGCAGAATGGTCAAGGGAAGCTTCTCTGTTTATATCTCTGTTCGGTGACCTGTTTTTGGATTAGTTCAGTACACTCTTTCTCATCCAGAAATTGATGAGCTATGTTTGCTTACTTTGTTTGTATCATACAATTTTCACAAACAAGTTGGTTGGTAATTAAAAGATCCATGTTTCTAACGGTTTTCTTTCAAATTCGATATCAAGCAGTTGGGAAAAAGAAGATATTATCTGCAAAATGAAATCAAAAAGCTCGCAGGGAAAACGAGCTCAAGCATCAGTATCTAGTGAGGTCAGTTTCTTGACTATGGTTACATTCTTAAGCGGGATTTGATGTGTGTGTGTGTGTTTACTTATGTGGTGGATGGTTGGGGTTGTTGAAGGTGGAGTTTTGCCATCTATGTTTGTAACCGTGTCCAACATGATCTTCTGTAGCTTACGGAACTGCTCACCATCCACAGGTTCAAAGATAATGACAGCTGATGATCCAAGTTCTTGGATTAGAGCTGGAGAGGTCCCCTTATGGCTTTTGTTTAAGCTAAATTAATGGATGCTAAGGGGTTGTGATTTTGGTGCTTCTGGATAGGATATGTTGTGAAGGAACTGATATAGAATAGTACCCAAGTTTTAGTTTTGTGGGTTAGGTGAGGGATTAGAAAGCTTCAAAAAAATTAATGGGTTTTCTAGCTTGAGATAGGCTTTGGTAGATGTATGTTGTCTCCCTTAACCTTTTTGTTTAACTGGATTCTGGCTTGTGATGTTAAATGGATGTTTGAAGTTTATATATCGTCCAATAGCTGAGTAGTAAATGAAACAGCACATAATTTACTGCACATAAGTAGACATCAGGAGGTTCTGGAGATACATTTTGGGTGGCAGAGGAAATCTAATATGTCAGGCGAAAATTTGTTGCGCCAAACGAATCCGTTCAACTCAAATCGACTGAAGCTTTTAACTTGTAATTGCCAGCACGAACAGCAACACCACCGCCAGCAACAGCATCAACGCCGTCGCTGCAGCCGCCGGGAATATGCTGTACGTCAAGGTCATGACCGACGACCAGCTCCAAACCCTCCGCAAGCAGATCGCCGTCTACGCCACCATCTGCGAGCAGCTCGTCGATATGCACAAAACCCTCTCCGCCCATCAAGATCTCGCCGCAGGTCGCCTCCCCCTTCTTTACTCTTTTTCTAGTAGCTTTGCAGAATGTGAGAATTTGAATTGATGTTCCAATGTTATAGCTCTTTTCCTCTGCTGAAAAGTTTTGGTTTCTTTTGGAGGCAGGAGGGAGGCTGGGGAGCTTGTACTGCGACCCATTAATGGGCGGAGTGGGAGGCCACAAGATGAGCGCCCGCCAGCGCTGGACGCCAACGCCGATTGAAAACTTCCCCCGCGTAGATCCAAGTCACCGGCCCAACTCCAAAAGTGAACGACGACATGATCCCGGCTCTGTTTTTGGAATGCTCTGTTTTCTGTTTTCTATTTGTTTCATTATGAATTGCGGTCAAATATGCGGTGCGGGTTAAACCGTACCAAACCGCTAACCTATGCGGTTTGGTTTGATCGCACCGATTATATTGCGGTCCAACATGCGGTGCGGTCCAATTAATATGCGGTGCGGTGCGGTTTGTATCAAAGCGGTGCGGTGCGGTGCGAACCGCACCAATGCCCACCCCTAGGCGAGAGGCTACTAGAACTCCGTCAAGTCGTCAAGCTATGAACTCTTGTTTTAATATTTGATGGTGGTGTTGGACTGCAGATCTGAGGTTCAGGTGAGCGGTGGGGCATGGCCAAGTGAACAACATATATGAATCCGGGAGGCAGTACAAATGGATAGTCAAACTTGAATTTGATTAGAGATATCGGTGAAGGCGTGCATCGCTAGGTTGGTGGTGCTAAATTCGGAGCATCTTCGTATGTTTTCCCCATTCTTACCGATGCGCTAGCGCTGGAATGACAAATGGGTTCACAGCAATGTTGTTAAAACCGAACCGAAGTATGACCCGGTAACGTGAACGGCTTGCACTTTAGTGGTTTAACCGCTATTAGACCGTTAAAAAACCGTTAGAGAACCGGTACCTTATAAATGATAATATCATAAGTAGATGATATATAAAATAATAATTTAACAATTTAATGACTAAAATAAAATTTACTCTTCAAGTACCAATTAGTAATTTTACATTATATATATATCTCCACTGCAAAAACCCTACCCCATACCCCTGCTACCGCCGCCCCATTCTTCCCTCCTTTCCCTTTCCTTCTTCTTCTTTAATTCTTTCTTACCTTTCCCTTTACTCCGCTGCTCCGACTCCATCACCACAATCGACTGTCTCATCCAACGCCCCTATCACTTTGCTGGAGACCAATCAACGGCGGACCTCCTGCGGTAGCGAGCTGGGACGAGGAACGACGGGGAATGACGATTTGGGGCCTGGCGCGTTGACTGGCGACGGGGACTGGCGGCGGGCGATGGCGACAGGCGATGGCTACGAGGGACGGCGACGGGGAACAACGACGACGGGTAATGGGGACTTTGACGGGGAAGGAAGCAGCGCCTCCTTCAGAATGCACAAAGAGTCGAAGACGAAGACAGATAAAAATAGAAATTAGGGTTTTGTTTCAGACAGCCCGACCCTCTTTTTTCCTTTTTAGTTTTTTTTAATTAATTCAACCGGCTCAATGGGAAAAGCCGGACGAGCGGCTCGAGCGGTTATCCGCTTCGGCCGCTCGCCGACCATCCCAGAGAGTCGTTCCGGTTAAATAGCTGAGCCGAGTCGGTTTTGTGGCCGGGTGGCGGTTTTGGCGGTCGGGCCGACCGGCTCGGTACGGCTTTGATAACACTGGTTCACAGTGACTGACCTTTCTCTTGAGTTCCTTCAATCCGGAGAAGAGGGAGATGTGGTACTAGACAGCGTCATTCTTGGACAAATCAGAAATGGCGGCGGCTTCATCGACAGCGTAGTAGGTGGTACTAGACGGCGTCATCCTTGGAGCAAACTGGTGCACGAGCTTTAAGGATTCTGTTAGTTGCGCCATGCTGGACGGTGGCGCGGGGGAGGCGACGGTGGCGAGATAGATGTCGTTGGGAACCCCGTCGGTGCCAAGAGGGCCCGGAAGTGTACCTTTGTTGCGGCGGGGAGGGAAATTGGAAGATTTGGGTGTCGATTGGTATGGTGGTGAATTAAAAAATATATATAAATTTTAATTGGTATTATTTTGTAATGGTTGTGATAGAGGTGGGAATGAAAAATATTTTTTATTTTTTATTTTTCTAGGTGACACGTCAGTAACTTAACGGTCAAAGATAATAGTTGACTGTCACTTAGGATGAATTTAACGGAGACTAACGACGGTGACTAACAGTGAAATGATTCTTAACATTAGTGGTGAATAAGAAATAAAAATAATTCGGGTGGCAAACGTGAAAGATTTATATGATTTGAGTGACCAAACGTGTAATTTAGCCAATATTAAATACTGAATACCGAATTACACCCTAAAGTCAATCACAACCCCAACCTCTAAATAAGTTTGGTATCCTAATCCCAATCCTTAAACATTTCGGTATCCCAATCGATACTTCGGTATCCCAATCGGTATTATCGAATACGAAATTAATTATCTTTATAATTAATAATTAAATATATAAATTAGATTTTATAGTTTAATTTATGGCAAAGAGACTAAGCAAAGAATCTTGAATTTGCCTAGAGGTAGGATATGAATAAGGATAATGGAGGAGAGATCACACCTCAAATTCTTGTCATTTGTAATCTTTAATTTGACGAATTGGAGACTAAGAGACAACTAATACTAGTGTTTGCCTTTTGGTGTTATGAAAATAACAAGAGATTAGGTAAAGAGACGAGAGTGACTTAAAATTGAAAGTCCAATTCGAGTTGGATGGGGGCTTCTAAGTTGTGAAAAAATGAAGACCCTACTGTCTCAAATACGCAAAAGAAGTAGTAATTAAGGTGTCATTTGCTTGTGGGATTTGGGTGATGTATTTGGCACCCAAATACAAAGCATTACATATTTGATATAAAAACATTGTTTGTTGAGGTATACAAATTCGTGGGCCCACGGATTTGGACATTTTTTTAGCCCCAAATCCGTGGACCCCACGTATTTGCAAATATCACATTTCATTTGGTATTTGGTCATTGAAGACAAGGAGTTGAGACCCATGGTACAAAAATCTTTAAATCCATGATCAAAATTAACTAAAAAAACAATGATATCTTTCAAATACCAAATGAAACAAATCCATCATAAATCCAAAGATTTTCAAAACAAAAAACCTTCATTTTCAAATCCACAAGCAAACGAGCCCTAAGAATCCATTTTCCCGAGTTATGAAATCTTGCACAATCGTTGGTTAAGGTGTTGAATCCATTTATTCGTCGATTTCGTTGCAGCACAAGAATCAAGGGATAGCGTACCTCGCCGAAGCCAGATGGTTTGCTGAAGGGAAAGTGCCATCAGTAGAGGAATACAGGAAGGTTGGTGTTTATTCTTGCGCTTACCCATCTTTAGCATGCTCAACCCTCTGCGGTATGGGCGAAAAGGCACCAAAGGAAGCGTTCGATTGGTTGTTCTCGGAACCGAAGATCCTCGTTGCCATCTCTAATCACTGTAGTATTATGGATGACATCATATCTCACGAAGTATGTATATGTAATTTTTTAACTTCTATAAAAATAAATGTACATCGGCCGATGATTTTTAATCTCATTTTTTTACAGTTCGAACAGAAAAGAGGCCATGGTCACTTTCTGGCGAATTCTCGCGCCGTGGGATTTTTTTGCCCAACCCTTTTTTTGAGTAATTTTGTACGAGAGAGAGAGGGAGTTTCCCAGCAGCATCGAAGATTCTCCAGCGGCGACGAAGAAGAGGATTTTCCGTCGATGGGGATTTTCTATAGGGAGCGACAACTTTATGATGTTTGTCGGTCTATTTTGTAATGTTAGTAATGTTTATATCACTAATTAGTATATGTAATAATTTGTAATGTTTGTTATTCTAGTTTGTATACTTTATGTTATGATTTGTAAACTTTGTATTTGTTGGTTTGTAATACAACAAATACAAAGTATGGTGATATTTTTCCAATTGTATGCTTAGTATGCTTTGTAATGTTTTCTCGATTGTTTTGTATGTTTGTAAGTTTGTCACTTTTGTCTACCATGTTTGTACTATTTAAAAAATAACTCGGTTGACTTTGGAACGGAACTCCTCTATATAGGGACGAAGACTCTTTTTCCCCATTTTGTATGGTTTGTATTGCTTGTGAATTCTTTTTGTATGCTTAGTATTATTTGTAAATCTAATTTGTATAGTTTGTATGGTTCTAGTTTGTATGGTTCATATGGTTTGTATAGCTTGTCATTTTTGTCCACCATCTTTGTCATTTTGTCATCATGTTTGTATGTTTGAAAAACAACCAGGTTGACTTTGTGACGAAACTCCTCTATATAGAGACGGAGCCTCTAAAGTCAATCTGGTTGTTTTTCCATTTTGTATAGTTTGTCAGCCTATTTTGTCATTTTTGTCCCTCTTGTTTGCAATGTTTATATGTCTACAAAAACAACTTGCTTGACATTGGGACGATCTCCTCTATGCAGAGACAAAGCCTCCAAAGTCAACCTAGTTATTTTTTCATTTTATATTTTTTATCGGTATAGTTTGTATTTTGTATAGTTCATATGTTTTGTGTTGTTTGTGAATCTGTTTGTATGGTTTGTCATTCTAATTTGTATTGTTTGTATGGTTTGTAAGCCCGGTTTGTATAGTTCGTAATTTTTCATAATACCCAAATTACTCAGTCTTTAATAAAAAACCTCTTCTCAATTTTTAACCATTAGATTGGTGTGTCTAAATCTAAGAGTTAGGATGAGTGTAGTCAAGTGATTAAACACCCCCTAATCACCTGATCCTTCCTCTATGTGGTCAGCGATCAATCGGCAGCTTCGACGTAGAGGAGGCTTGAACCGGGAATCTATAACCACGGATCTAGTGGAGGAGAAGGGCGATTGAAGTGAGCTCAGAGTTGGTGAGAGAGCGAGTCTAATCGCCTGAAAATTGAAATGAGGCAAGGCATCTGAGGTCCACGTGCTCCTTTCTTCTTCTTCTTTTAATAACCCAAAAACTTCAATCTCAGAGGCCACTTTGTAATAACAGGGTCTACCAAACCTGAAAAGTAACTACATAAGCAAACATTTTTAAGGACTAGCACACAACACTCTTCTATGTTTCAATTACATTTTGTGTGGGCCATCCAGCCTGGTTGCACTCCCGTCTGCCGTCTGCAAAAAAACCATTGTAATGGCCCAATTCTCCGGGCTTTACTCTCTATTTTCTTCCGCAGCGGCCCAGCCTCCTTTGTTTTAGTCCAATTCAATTCTGCGTTTTTTCACTTTTTCTTTTTCTTTTCCCCACTAATTTCAGACTACTTCCCGGCGAAGTAGTGTGGTCCTCGCAATAAAAGACGCTGACGCACAGCTGATCGCCAAACGCCCGAAGAAATCATCGACGTCGCAGTTCATTTCTTCTCTCTCCGGTTTCACTTCTGATTCATCAAGCGATCGCAAGCGCTCCAGTCGCTCCCGACCAACGATTTTCCTGTTTTAGGAAGTGGAATGAATCGTACTTTCACATCAGGTGATCAGCTCTTCAAGCCCGATTTCTTTCTACGAATTTTTTCCCCTCCTTTTGGTTTTCGTATGTTGAATTCCAGATTCTGTTTTTCCATTTTGTTAGCAACGGAGGCCACCGCAGAGTCGGCTGTTGCCGTGGACGTGGTGGGATACAGATTCCATCCTCGCGATGATGAACTCGTGAATCACTATTTACGTCGCAAGTTACTCAACCTGAGTACTGGTCGTGTTTCCATACCTGAGATCAAAGTCTATTCTTTTGATCCTTGGGATTTACTCGGTAGGGCATGATCTCCACTTTGCATTAGTGAGTGATTTCTTTCAAACCAAATGAATATAATAAATGTATAAACCCTTGATTGCAGGTTTGGTGGACAATAAGCTTGACGAGTGGATTTTTTATTGTTATTGTCCGCGTGATTACAAATATGTCAACAGCAAAAGATCCAATAGAACCACAAAAAGTGGTCATTGGAAACCCACAGGCAAGATCCGTGAAGTAAAGATTAAGAGAACCAAGAAAAAGATTGGTATTAAGAAGACTTTGGTTTTCTATAAAAAGGGGATAGGTTATCCGAGAGGAATCATCACAGAGTATGTAATGCACGAATACGAGTACATAGCGGATCCAAACTCACCACATAAGGTAAATTGACATTTCTTTGGCAGTTTCACAAATCATATCTTAATATCCATGGTTGATGCTGAACTTATCACTTTTATGGTCATATAAATCCATGAAATGCAGCTGATGGTGTATTGTTGTTTTTCTAATTAAACTTGAGATGGTGTATAGCTGTTTTGTTACTTCTATTTGAACTACGGTTCATGCTCCAAATGATGCATCACTATTGTGGTTATATACATGCATGAAATGCAGCTGATGGTGTGTTATTGTTTTGCTAATTAACCTTGAGATGGTGTATGTCTGTTTTGTTACTTCCACTTGAATTATGGTTCATGCTCCAACTTCTTTGCATCATTTATTAGTTATCAAAACCTGATAATAGAAGTTTGATCTGTTAATCTGGTGTTGTCATTTGATTCCTCAGATTGTTATACCATTTGACATGACAAGACATTTTACAAATGTACATCTAGCACTTAATTGCATTAGTTAAGGTTGGTAATTATGTCTCATTTGCAGGAAAATTTCACCCTTTGCAAATTGAAGAGGAAGAGAGATAAAAGGATCAATAAAGATCATGACAAACTAAACAGTATTGTGACTATGGATTCTAGTCTTGATCAATGTCACCCTATTTCTGATGTTGAAAAAACGAGCCGTAGTTACCGGGGGCCTAATGCTTTTGACTGTGAAAATCAAAGATCACCTTTATTGGGAGGTAATGGGTGTTTGAACCAACAACAGACTACTTGTGATAGTAGTGAGGCAAGCCACCCGGTGGTTTCTGATTTTGGAAATCAAATGTCACCTTTGGAAAAAGGTGATGGTGATGATACTGTTGAGCAAGGTTCGTGCGAGTACAGTGAAGCCAATTGTATGCGGGTTTCTGATTTCTTAAACCCCATCACACCTCTACAGACAAGTTATCAAGTTGGTTGTGAACATGGTGAGGCAAATTGCCTAATGGCTTCTGATTCAGGCAGTCATGTATCACCACTTAAAGACGACGGATGCTCGACTTTGCTGACACCATCTAGTTTGGAAAGTCATTCAGTTTTCGAGAATGTTAAACTGGGTCATTTGATGGATTCTGTTAGTGGAATCAGCCCGCGGCAGACCGCGCAAGCAGAACAACCAACTCCTTTCGAAAGGGAACTTTACAGTTCAGGAGCACCAAGTCCTGAAGTAGAGAACCAGAAGCTTTCTGAGAACCCCTTCCTTACTGCAACTGAGTGGGGTGACTGCTTCCATTCTGCATTTCCAGAGGTAAGAACTGACATATGGTTGTTCTACTTTGTACCCAGTCAATCGAAGTTGAAACTGATAAATGCCTTGATCTTTTATGACTTTGCAGATAAACCCAGAATTGGTTGATCTAATGTTGACCTACCCTCCAGAAAGCATATTCTGACTCGTCCCTCTGCCAGCCAGTCTGGAACTTGTAGAGTGATATCTCTATGATGGCCGCCATCTATATATGTGTTGAGTATTGTTCAAAACAAAGTATATTCTACTACCTATTTCAGGAATCTTGATATGTGCTGATTTCACATAATGTGAACTAGGCTGTTCATTTAGGCACTTTGTATATTCATATTTCTATTTGGTTAAATGTACTGATGATAAATGTGTAAGTAAGCTATGTAATGTACAGCTTTGCTTGTTTGTTACTGAGCAGTTTCCAGGAGCACATATTCTTATGAATTACACTGGTTTGAATCAATGTGATTCAACAACGTGCGAGAGGCATTCATGTTCTTCTTCTTAAATTCCAGTTTATCAGAGTGAAAAATTACAGCTTGGCTTAGTACTTTGGTCAAAACCTAGAGAGTGCTGACTTCCATTTCAGTACAAATTGCTTATTGATGAACATATTTTGGTTGTTTTATGGTTATACATCTAATTAGTAGTTACCCTCTCCACAATGCCTGCCGCCTGCCTTGCCTAGTCTTCTTCTAATGTGCTGCTATTGAGGCAGAAAAGTACAGACGATGATTATGGAAGAGGAGCTTATTTTGATAGGGAGAATGGACGGCCCTTGGAATCATGAAGTGTACCACGTAACTAATCGGTTTTGCTTAGTGGTTAATCGAAACCAAACCGATTAGCACTCGTATGCACAATATGCGGTCGTGATGAGATAGTAGTACTAGTGAAATTGAAAACCGCATAGTGATAATAGTTGATTTAGTCGGGTTAATATTCTAATATGATCTCAACTTTAAATAAATGGACAACTTCGGCTCCAACTTTTAATGATGACGAAAAGTATCCCAATTTTATAATAATGAACAACTTTGGTCTAGTATTTAAGATTTTAAATTCATGGTTAGTAGTAACAATCTACACTTTATCATATGCAAATCAAAATTTAATTTAAGTCCTCGGTGGAAAAGGGGAAACTGCGGGGACGAATCAACAACTCCAGTTTCATTAGAGTTTGGTTTACGTGGCGTGGACGTTTCCATTAGTTTAGGCCTATCAAGTAAAGTGCCTGACCTAATCATTTTCCAAGACACTCACTCCCAAGAGGTACTTAGTTAAGTAGAGATTACGTGGAAGTTAGGCAAAATTCCCTCCCAAAACAACCGGCCGAATCGCATCGATCAACGTTAAACTCCCATGTCTTACCATACACACTGAACTGAGGCACAATTAGCATATATGAAGTTGCATCGATGCTGTCAAGATGTGCAAAATGGATGTACGCACTTGCTCGATTTATGCGTGTCATCCCTTGTACAGAGGTCAAGCTGTACAAACTTGCTCGACGGAGAGGCCAATTTTTTGTAAATCGGGTATGGTCGGAGTTCTTGGGACGGGGCACATCCAACGATGTGCATCTCCCGCTGAGATCACAAGGACATGTTGAACCAATGTGTCCACCCTACACCCATTTTGCATAGTAGCAGAAGGAACCCAGATTCTCTCCATTTCCCCCATGAAGAGACATCCCACGAGACACACAGTAGAATATGGCAGAAAGAAACAGCAAAGAGACAGAAGCAAGTAAAACCAGTGGTGAAAAAAGACCAAGTCTATACACTTGGGAAGTTGGAACTATTAAGAATGCATAACCGGGGACATGAGACAAGACTCCAGTCAAAGAAAACCAAAGAGCAAGAAACAATGCTACAGAGCTTCAGGATTCTGTAGCTACTGGGTTGGTTTCCACAGTGGTTCCATATGCCGCAAACAGTGAAAAAGCTGCAGTCAAACGGACAGGCAAAGAGGGAGGGGAAATAGTAATACTTGGTCTTGAAACCTTTGGCCTATAGTCATCCTTCCAATTCCTGCAAGATAACAATTGCAGCACTTGCAAGATGATTAGATTTCTCCGTCTTTAACGTCATTGTTTTGCTGATATATACTGAAGAGGCAAAAATGGCAAGCTGGCAACCCATGACAGCAGGGATTAAGACATCAACTCAGTGTTTATGATCATGGTACCTTGTTTTTTTAAGTCCACGGACAGAATCAAACAAAAGGATTAGGTAGAATTTCCATACCACGTTGTGCAGACAGTTATCCTTCTATGTACAACTACCATAAACAAGTCAGAAACTGTGTCTCTCATACATGCTGAAATAGAAACCTGCAATAGTAAAACACTGCACTAAAGCGAAGAACAAATGGAGATGTTCCACTAGGTGAGATCCCATTTAAGTACAGCTGCAATAGTTAACTGCACAATAATTCACCATGGAGGCTTGTGATCTTGAACACTTCAAAGTGTTTTCCTCAGATGAAACAAGAAACGTACAGCAAGTAAAATATAGAACAAAAAATTTTGTATTTGATCCATTCGACTGCTCAAGTTACTCAGGAAACGAAAAATGGACCGTGTTTGATCAATCGCGAAAACTAAGTGTAAATCAATTACATAATGACTCCAAAATGACCAACTCACTGATATAGACTCTCAAACTATTCACTCTTCCAAGCATACAAAACCAGCTTAAAATCAGGATTTTGATGTGACTTGCAGTCCACAAATCTCTGTGAGAATGACGACCAAGTCAATGAACTCGGATCATCATCGTGCTGCTGCTGGCTTCCTCCACCCCACAGTTTCTCGAGGCACGTCCTGAACATAAACACAGCATTCCCTAGTGAACCACCACCTCCAAACAGCCAATTATGAACATCCCACAGAACCTCAACAGCCAAACCATCGACCAATATTGTGTGGTTGCCACGGAACTTCCACTTCAGCTGCTTCACCTGCAACACCGTCTTGCAGTCCACTCGAACCATGAGGCACGGATCGCTGACCCCAACTGTGTCACATTCGAGGACGAGATCGTGAACCTGGCCGTTGTCACAGAATTGAGCCTTGGTGGTGAACACTTTCTTACCAAAGAGATGTTCCCTCTTGGCTACAAATACAGCAGGGGAAGTAAGAGGCAAAATGGCACTGGCGTTGGTTTTCTTGAAGGCTTCTTTAGTCATGTCCCCGAGAAGGAGAACCATTTGCTTGTCTACTACAACTGCGACGTAGAACCCTAGCTGTGGTTCAGGGTTACCAGATCCGAATTTCGCTGAAGAGAGATCCCAATAGATGTCGATTTTGCAGGAGTAAGCTTCTAGACTCCTCGACCCCTTCTTCTTGGAGAATAACCAGGGTTTAATCTCGACTTTGCAAAGACACTGCTTAGAAGAATCGTCGATTCCGAGGGTTAGTCCTTGACCCATCAAGGTTTTGGTCCAGGAGACAGTGATCAAGCAGGAACGGCCACGGATTCGACATTGGTACAAGCAAGTGACTAGATTCTGAGCAGTTTTAGTGGCGGTTGAAGACGAGGCAGAAGAAGAAGAATCAGCTACCTGAACTCCATTCTCGCCGAAACAAGAGGGGAAATCTCTCATTTTTTCCCCCCACTTCTCACTCACTCTCTCCGGAATTTTGTCGAACAGTTGGAGCGCAATTCCGAGTCCTGCAAAAGAAAAGGACATTCAAACGCGGAACTCATTCTAGAGACTGGAGCTTGACTGGAGAAACACCCCTTACCTCAAAAACCCATCTCAGAAATGGCTCAGAAACTGGAAATCGAGCTCGGGAATCGATCTGGGTATGGAGCGGAATGGAGTGATTTTAATGCATTTCAACAAAGAGCACATGGGGGGTGAAGAAAGGAAGGGAGAAATGGGAAGCAAAGGGAAAGGACAAATCCAAATTCAAGACAAAAACAGAGAATGTAGGGAGCAGAGCAAGTAAAACCCGATGAGAGAAGGAGACAAAAAAAAGGGAGCCCGTTTCATTGTCAATAATACTCAATACCCCATCTCCAAAAACAAAATAATGGAGATTACCCAGAGAAATAAACAAATCAAAATGCAACAATACCAACATACATTATTACAAATTGTTAAATGTATACCTCAAGAAAGTGACAGCCAATTTTACAGAGCCAAAAAAATAAAAGAGAAGGAAGAATTGCAACTTGGAAGAAGAGATTTTTGGAACTGGGTATTATTCTTCTCCCTGGAAAAAACAAAAGCCTGGGTTTTGAAGGTTACCCAACACTGATCACTACAGTAAAAAAAATAAGAAGAAGAAAAGTTCCGGCCTTTCCTCCGTTTATCTCTGAGTTGCTCAAAGGGTCCACTTTCTTCTTCGTTTATTTTACACGACAGATTCGCATGTAAATGAAAAAGTGAAAGTGAAAAAAGAAAACAGAGTACAGAGAGGGGAAAACAGGGGAAAGACAGAGCACCTGTCGTTTAATGGAAGAGTATTTAATGGATGTTCAAAGGTTGTCCCCCCAGACTTACTCTCTACTCCTTCTGTTAACGTTGATTCCTTTCAGCAGCACAGCCCAAAATATTTTCTTTTCCTGCCCAGAAAAAAACATTGGCAGTAGTTTTACAGATAATGAGGGAGATGATGAAGGAGAGAAGAAGAGCGAGAGAGAGGAAAGATAAGCAGAAGGCAAGGGGAAGAAAAAGGAAACGGTTGGGTGGGGTTAAGGAAGTTATTGCAATGCACGACTTCATTTTTTTCCTTTTATATATTTTTTATTTATTTATGCGTTTTCCCCCCTTAATTGTTTTTATTTTTATTCTGTATTTGGTAATTTTCTTATATTATGTGCACAAAAATATTTTTCATAAATGATGATTATGATGGATGTTGAGTTTGTTAATTGGGGGATGGGGTTGTAAGTAATTAAGGATGAATTGAAAGTTCTTTGCATTTAATGGGTGGATTGCCGTTATTAGTTCGTTTATGTACTTCTTTTCACCGGTTAAATCAATGGTCTAATAAACACTTCTTTTGGCTTGGTATTAGAGAAGAGAAGTGGCCATTTATTTCATGATTTTGAAAAATGAATATAAGTTCATGGATTTATTATGGAATTAGTATATTATGGATTTGGACAAAACTGCTTGATGGATTTTGATGAATTAGATTTGTGAGTATGAAATACAATTATCTTTATTGCTCTTGTTTATAATTATTTGTCTATTATTGTTCTTTTATATACACAAATCGTGCAAGGTTGTTAAACCGGTTTGACGCCGTTACGCCAGTTTAGCAAGTCCAATGCTCCGACCGCGGTACAACGAGTATATGTCGGCTTATTTCGATTTAACAAAATATGTAAGAAAAGTGGGAAGGTATTACAACAAATGAAGTACATATAAACATATATAATCTATCTTAAACCAATCTTTCTACAAATCACATCCATATTTAAATAAAATACGACATTATGAACAAAATAAAAATTATCATATTAAAAATATACTTCACTCAGATAGTAATTAAAATAATAAGTGAGGGTAGATGGTTAAAGTACTATGATGAATTTTAGATCCTCATCCAAATCTCACCTCAAGATATGGAACTTGCAAGTCCGTGGTCCACAGATTTGGATTCACAAAGTCCATGGACCTCGCAGATTTGATCCCTCTAATACCATTAAGCAAACAAATGGATTTTGTTCAAAGTCCATGATGGATGGAATTTGTTCACCAAATTCATGATGAAATTAATGAAGCAAACGACCCCTTAAAGCTTTTGGGGACCAATCTGGGGGTGAAATGATGATTAGAGAAGGATTGATGAGAATTTTATACGGTATTAAGTTGCAGTTCAATATGGTAATCTTTATACATGAACTAGTCTATGACTATCTAACTGATAGAACAAACTGACAACACACACATAAATGTTGTATCACTGTTACAATCTTTCGTATGAATTTTTCGTTCGACTAGAAATGTTCATCTCATCTATATCTTCCATAAATGTCACTTTACAACATATTTCGTTGTACACTAAGGAAGGGCACAATATTTCTTCAGATTTTCCCGTTACTGATACTCTAAAATTTTCCATTTTTTAATTTAACCTATTAATAAGATCGATTAAGGTGTGAAAATGGTAGATTATGTGAAAATTTGCATTGTACTTTTGTTTGTGAAGGAATGTTGTAACATCCTTACATTTTTTATCAAAATATTGTTCGTTTTGACCCTAACTCTGCACTATTTTATTTTTGTGGTGCATCAAGATGACTTCACAGGAGGTAACTTACACTAAGTACGTTTAACTTCAAAGTTGTTACAAGAACTCCTTCATTTCACGTTCAAACCATGTCTTATCAATTAAAACCGGATGCTCCTTATGAATGATGAATCTCTCGTACTTTGTCGATATGAAATTTGTAGAAAATGCTTCTAAAGCAAGGCATAGATATGAACTAAGAGTGAGTGTACACATGGCTGGCATTTCAATGATCCAGACGGGGATTCTGTTCAAAAAAAAAAAAAAATGATCCAGACGGGGATTTGTTGGGAATGTTTAGGGGATGAAGAGAGAGTACCTTCCAATTCCAAAAAATGGCAAATATAATTGGGGGGATTGCCTTTGACAGCCTCAGCATATCTTACTTTAGAAGAAGATTATATAAAACTTGACTTGTGTAAAATGGGAATTATGTTGTCCCTTACGAATCTTTGTGCTGAGCTGGTATCACCATATTACCATTCCACGATCCCATGGCCTTCCTAGTTCTGCCTAGCCTGGATTTGTTTTCTTTATTTTAATTTTTTACCCGAATTTGGTTCGATTGATCTCGGGGAAGACTGTGGTGTCGTGCCTGCATCCATGCCGGCATAATCTCCACCGTTCGATATATTGAATTAAATCAGGACCCTTTTTTTCTAATCGCTAATTAACCATGATTGGTTGGACCAATTTCTTAACCGATGGAGGGAAGTTTTTGAGTTCAAATTCAATGATTTACGGTCCAGATTTCTCGTACCTACATTTTTAACCATTCAAAATGAAAGAGTGATCTCTAACCCATTTTTTTACAAGTAACTGATAAAAGTATACCCATAATTAGAAATGTTAATGGAGGTTCGGGTGGGTATTTCGATACCAATACTCGTCATGTGGCATGTCGGGTACATGTTGGATAATTTATTATGGGTGCGGGCCTGGGTAGCTTTACCCATATAGTTATGTAGTTTAAAAGAAAACATTAGAATTTTTTTCATTGACAAATCGAGAAACAAACTATAATATGATAAAGATAGTTAAATTATTCGAGAAATTAAAGTTCTCGCCTATTTACTTCGTTATAGCTTAAATATGAGATAATAAAAATAAAATTATATGTAATTTGAGTAAAATTACATGTGATTTAGGAAAACAATGAGTAAAGACTAGAAATGGCAATCAAACTCATGGTCGCGGGTACCCGACCGCCCCCGACCCAATCAACGCGGGTAATCCCCGCTTTGACCGGGTATGGGGCGGGTATGGGTAAAACCCGCAAAAAGTTTGATGGGTATGGGGCGGGTATGGTTTTAGCCTCCCCGCCCCATACCCATACCCATATCCGCCCCACCAAGAGAATTTCTTCACATATACAAAAACATGTGGATCAAATTATAATTTATTAATGGTGATGAGGATAACTCAAGGAAATAAATAGTAGAAATGCAATTGAGTGACCACTTTAATCAAAACCTAATTCATTTCCCTCAATTCTCCTTTCACTCTTTCACTTTCCCCATTGTCAACAAGATTATGTTAGTTAATTATTACTTAGTAGACGTATAAGAGTTAGAACATAGTAATTTGAAAAATATTATACTCTATATTATGTATTAATGAATGTTTTAGGATCATATTCTTTGAAGCGTATTAAGAAAATGATTGTGTTTTGTTTAATTCGTGATATAATAGGTACGTTTAGAGTTGTAGTTAAAACTTTCTTGTGAATTTTTGGATAATAGTGTTGGATGTACGGGTACGGGTATTACCCATGGGTACCCGATACCCACGGGTATGGGGATGGGTTTGCCGAACATTCTCCCGCATGGGTATGGGGCGGGTATGAGTTTGGATATTTGAAGATGGGGATGGGGATGGTTTAGACAAACCCGCCCCAAACCCGCCCCATTGCCATCCCTAGTAGAGATTGAGGCAGGTTAGGACAAGTCGGGTCGAAAGGAGTATCCATACCCATCCCGTGTCACCTACGGGGCGAGTAATACCAGTCCCCAAACAGGTTAAACAAATCAGGGTAAAACGGGTTAGGTCGAAATTGTTATCGCTACCCATAATGTCTCATGGAAATCCTCGCTGCCATCTATACATACATCAATTAATGATATTCAATTTGGGGATAATTTTTTTTATGAAATTAAATTAGTGGTAGAGCTATGTGATTTAAGAGTGACCAAAAACAACTGTAACCCTACCCAACTCATCATATTTACTGCTAAAACTAATGTTTTAGGTTGGTTGTTGGTTTTATTTTGTGAAACCCGCTCTTTTGGGTTGGGTGTGAGTTTTGGGTTATGCAACCCATAGATACCAACCTGAGTCTATATTACACTTGTTGTTCTAAGTGTTCGTATCTAAAACGCATTTGTCTCCTATACAAGCATGTTTGTGAGAAAGCTAGATTTTATTCATAATTTTTTTTTGTGGTCTAGCTAAACTTATGCATTTTTCAATTTAAAATTTAGGCGTAGATTTAGAAGAATAATATACTATGGACATCCATAAAGTTATGGTTCACATTTTTTTTCTTGTGGATAATTTTAGAAGAAGAATATACTGTGGATGCATTCCCTTATACTGCATAAGATTTTTGCTTATTTTATTAAATGTTTATGAAATATAATAAGACATATGTTGAAACAAATTACATTTCATCTATATCCAAACAACACCTTCTATGTATTTTGATAGGGTTATAGGTATAATATGCCCCTCTACTATGACATTTTATCAAACATGCCCTTCTACTATTTTTTACATCAAACATGCCCCTTTACTTTGACAAAATTATCAAACATGCCTTTCTGCTAAAATTTTCATTGAAAAAATCGTCAATCATGGTTGAACCAAGATTTAGACGACCCGACATCGGCAAATGGGAGGGAAAATATCAGTTTTATCCCACGTTTTAATTCCCTGAGTCTCTTCAAGGTGAAATTATTTGAATTATTTGGCTATACAAAATAACCAAAAAAATTCTAAAGTGAAATTATTAGAGATGTTTTAGACATTTGTGTCGCCCAAACCAAATTCCGGTGTTGGTTAACGGTTTTTGGATGAAAATTTCAACAAAAGGGCATGTTTGATAATTTTTACAAAGTACAGGGGCATATTTGATGTAAAAAATAGTAAAGGGGCATGTTTTATAAAACATCATAGTAGAGGGGCATATTATACCTATAACCCATTTTGATACCTTCCACTTCAATTAATTTGATTGAAATTTAATTAGTTATCAATTACTTTATTTTTATTGTACAGAATAGTTGCATTTTTAGTGTTTACTTGAGTTTTTACTTATAATTATTGCCCACCTGACCCAATCCAACCATAAACAAAGAGTGAATTTTTTTTTTTTTTGTGTGTGGGTTTAGATGTGGTGTTTTCAAAATTGAAGTGTGTAAATCTGGTTATTAAAATGACTAAACCTGAATCACTAGATCCATGTATATCCCTAATGCGATGTGAAGGAGAGAGTGTGGGAGTATTTAATGGAATTGTTTTTAATTTATATAATAATGAAATAAAAAAATTGATATTTTTTATATTATATCCAAATTATTTATTTTTTAAATTTCTTCAGCTGATATTGCATCCACATCAGCGATGTGCACTCAATATTGAACCTTCAAGGTAACAGACAATCAAAACTCTAATAAAATTAAGATAATTTTTTTTTGAAAATTTGAACATCTTTTAAGAATTTAAAAAAATTTGGATCAATATAATCGATTAGTGTAAAATTTGGCCAAACTCAGTTTTTTTATTATCTAGCAACGTCAGCTTCACGTGCCACTTTGTAAGAGCAGGGTCTAATAAATTTGGGGCCCACCTGCAATCAATTTGACGTCAACAGGACTTCGCTCTCAATAGTCTCATACCTCTGGAAAAACCAACGAATTTCGCTAGGATCGAATATGGAATCTGCAACTTCCAATCATTCACTATCACGACAACTTACTGTTAGACTATCTTTATCTTTGATGGCCAAACCCGGCTATACACCCTAATAATTTCTACTTGTGAAGGTGCTTAAAGCTAAATCGAGATTTACCAATTTTTATTAAATCCTCTTGTTTGTCCAAATTATAAGAAATTTATTAATTGATTAATAAGTGTATGATGGAGAATAAAGACGTGGGGTTCACGTGGATGTGCTCATGTGGTCTCGGTTGGTTACGTGCGTTTCACTTCAACCTCCCCCCAAGTCGGGCCCATTCTTCCTACAAACCCACTCTGTCATTTGGGCCGTCGCATTACTTTTCCCTTCTATTCACTGAAAGCCCATTCCACTAATCCCATTAATTATTAAATCAAATCCTCTAAACCACCCACCAAATATCACCAACCTCCTGCAATACATCCATGCATGGCGTACTAGATCCAGGACTATGTGTGTCACCTAGTGGTAATAAGGGGACATGACATGCTGAACACCTTTTAATAAAATAAAAAAAACAAGTATCACGGTTGTTGGCAAAGCAATTCGATCATATACTTCGGTCGAAATAAGGGATTTTATAATATTGTATAGTATGGAGACTAAGTAGTTTTCTACCCAACATATGGGAGAATTTAGTAGATTATTCAATCTAAATTGTTGCTTTTAATAGGGGCGGTTGTGCGGGTGGTTGATCCGCGATTTGATATCGATCCACCCGTAAATAA
The DNA here is from genome assembly GCA_946122785.1 of Linum tenue. Taxonomy (NCBI): domain Eukaryota; kingdom Viridiplantae; phylum Streptophyta; class Magnoliopsida; order Malpighiales; family Linaceae; genus Linum; species Linum tenue. Next base: position 57,338,851 of record CAMGYJ010000002.1, read on the forward strand.
TCCGAATCGTAGTGGTAGGTGATTGATGTGGGTGGATTGTGGATTGACAAATCTTCTACATGCACCTATGCGGATGAGTGGTGGATGGATTGCGGGTCACCCAAATGACCCGCACCCTATTCTCACATGACAAATTGTTGTTTCTTGTTTATATTGTCGAATAGGGGTTAATTGCAATGATGGTCACTGGGTTTACTAAAACCGTTCATGTTTGGTCACTGCAAATATTTAATTCCATTCATGGTCACTAAGATTAGTTCAATAGTTTAAGTTTGGTCACTCTCCGTTAGTCTTCGTTAGTTTTTGCTGATGTGGCAGTCAACTATTATAGTTGACCGTTAAATGAGTGACGTGGCCCTTAAAAAATAATAAAATATAAATATTTACAATTTCCATATCATTTTACAACTATTAAAATTTTAAATATTTATTCTGATTCGGAGAAAGAGAATGCGTATCGGTCGAGGAGTTGAAGATGGCGATCCTGAGGAAGTTCAAGGCGAAGAAGAACGCCAATCCGAAATGGAACCCTAACGGCTTGTGCCTGGGAACCGACTACGATCTCGTCTTCACTAACGAGAACACCAAGGAAGAGTACGGCGAACAAGAAGAAGCGTTGATCCCTAGTGGCGCTTCCATTGCGGTCAGGCGAGTCCACGGAGATCGTCGCCGGAGGTGGATCGACACCTCCAAGATCGTAGTCGAGAACAACTCCGATCAAGAAAAGGAAGCGACTTTGATGGCAGAATCGAAAGATTCAGGAGAACCCACGACCTCAATGGAGAAAAGCAGCGTTACAGAAAAGGAAGAAGAAGAAGAAGAAGATTTCCATGATTTCGGGGAAGATGCTCTGGGTTTAGAGAAGGAACAGGGGAAGGCTAGTGGAGCAGCGATAAGCAAAGAAGAGGAGGATATGAAGATTAAGAAATTGGTTAGCACACCTGCTCTGTCTCAGTTTCAGGGGAAGAGGAAACCCATGTGCGGCATTGGCGGTGGATCAAATTGCAGCATTCGAATTGCTTCTGCTTCTGAACTCACAGAGTTTGTACATAGCCAGTTTATTACTTTTCATAAGCAAGGAATTGCTTGAGAAGGGTACAATCTTACTATCTTTCCCTGTTGCAAGCAAGATTGAAGAAGAAGAAGAAGAAACGCAATGAGGAGAACTCAAGGTCGCGCGTCAGCTCGATGTCTTCTCGGTCGCCAGATGGAGGAGAAGCTTGTGTGGTGGAGCTTCTTGTACGGTCGCGCACGGAGGAGGACTTGCCGCCGACTTCTCGACTGCCGCCCGAGGAGGAAGAGGGTTTTGCTCGATGGGGAGGGGGAGAAGAAGTCGTTCGATGGGGTTAGGGTTACAGAAGCGAAATCGACGGCGTTTGGTGTGGCTGACAAAAGGAGGGAAAAAAAATGTTTGGTCGCTGCAATAGTTGTAAAATGAGGTGGAAAAATGAGATGGAAATTGTAAATATTTAAGTTTATTATTTTATTATTTTATAATGGTCACGTCACTCATTTAACGGTCAATTATAATAGTTGACTGCCACATCAACAAAAACTAACGGAGACTAACGGAGAGTGACCAAACTTGAACTATTGAACTAATCTTAGTGACCATGAATGGAATTAAATATTTGCAGTGACCAAACATGAACGATTTTAGTAAACCCAGTGACCATCCTTGCAATTAACCCTGTCGAATAGTCATCAAATTTTCTAACCACACTACATACTGATGATATACCTAAGCACGGAGAATGGATAATATTTTGTATTACTATCCGTTACTATATTGTGTATTGCTTCTCAGCTGAAGGGTAGGTGCTTTTGGACCTACACCTGCACATCAGGGTCCTGGAACTGGTGCAAAATTCTTAAGCTGAGAAGCAAGGTATCTTCTTTCATCTCGACTAGGGATGATGTTCTGCTCCTTGATGATCTTCCTATGCCTCGATTTTCTATTAAAAGAGTGTGGCAGCTTATTCGACCTACTCAGCAGAAGGTGGACTGGTGGAAAATTCTCTGGAAAGGTAAGGCTATACCGAGCAACCGTTTGATGGATGATGTTGAAGTATAGCCAGCAAATGGACAGAATGCAGAAATGAGGGTATTTGGGATCGCTGGCTTGTGCTTTCTGTGGGGGAGGGACTGAGAACAGACAACCTCTGTCCTTTCACCAGGCAACTCCTTGATGAGCTGTTTAGTGGCTCTGTGCAGGTCCCTTTAATCCAAACTTGGGAGGAAATGGTTTCATGGATGATGTTGAAGTATAGCCAGCAAACGAAAGTTGCTGAAATGGGAAGGCTCATCTGGCAATCGTGGGTAAGTCAGGTTTGGAGAGAACACTGTCGTCGACTGTATCTGTATGGAGTTAATGCTTAAGGTTTTCAGGAGGTGTTGCTTGTCATCAAATCCGAGGTTGTGTGTGTTTTAGGCTGTGAAAGGGTGAGACTCTTTTGGAATGTTTAAATTGTGATCTGTCTCAGAGGAAGGTTTGCATTAACTGTTTTCACAGATTTGGTTTGATTCCCTAGCTAGCAAGGGTGTTGCTAGCAACCACTTTTTGATGAATAAAGATCCCAACGATTCATAAAAAAATAAAGTAGCAATAATCGTCAATTTTCTTTACATAATTCATTGATGAAGTAATGAATGATTTTATGGAAATACTACAAGGATCTACTAGAGACAAAGTGGGAGGTGTCTAAATTTACACGGTGTTAATAACTTTCAAGGAACTTAATGTAGCCAACTTGTTTAATGACTAGTTGGAGAATTGATTTTGCGGGTTAACCCACGATTCAACCGAACCCATCCGCCATACACTCGACCCAACCCAAAGAAGAATGTGGGTGGATAGCGGTTCACAATCACATCAATTCACGAGTAAACGAGTGGGTCAATTTGAGACCAAAATCCATCCAACCCGTCCATTGCCCACCCCTAACCTCAAATATGAAAATTAATATTTGTGAAGTTTAATTGATTGGCCGTTATGATTTTATCCGACTCTGATTGAATTGAATCGATGATTAGAATTTATCCGACATACAACCTGATAGAAGACAAAACTGGATAATATCATTGGAAGGATCTCTGCAGTATCAAAGAAAATCAACGCATGGAAACGAAACGAAGGGATAATCCAAATCCTAAAGCTGTAAGGATAGCGTTTCTTTGTAGGGGCCAAGAACATAATGAACGATTCAGACCAGAAAAGGAAAAGAGATAATTATAAGCAAACGAAGACAAAGCCTTCATGCGTGACAATGATGGAAACAGAAAGTCTTGAACCTGTTTGGAAATTTTGAATACCAATCCATATAATGTATTGCCAACTCAACATGAAAATGACTTCACAATTTGGTGCCATAAGATCATCTATGTGAAACGCGTTCTATAATAAATTACTCAACCTATATCTTTCGACATGTTTCGATCCGTGTTCTATAATAAATTACCCGACCTATATATTTCGACATGTTTCGATCCGCGTTTTATAATAAATTACTCGACCTATATATTTCGACATGTTTCGATCCGCGTTTACAATAAATTACTCGACCTAGACCCAACCTGCTACAATTATCGAATACCCGCCCCGATTTGATTTCATGTACAATTAACCTGTTTCGGATCTCAAACCTTAGGCATATTTTGGGCACACTCTAACATACATGAAAATAAATGTTTTGTTATATGTTAAGTTATATCCACCACCTTTGAGAGTGGAGGAGGGATGGGTGAATGGAGGTAGAAGATTGAGATGAGATTTTTCATGGGAGACAAAAGGGAAAGAAAAAGTCATTGCCGGGTTGAAAGCCAAATAAAGGAAAAAGAGAAAGAGAAAGAGAGCAGCAGGTAAGATTAACCCTTTCCATGAACCTTTTTATTGTGTAGATTCTGAGTGTGGCCCTCTCTCTTCAATTGCATTGCATGATCACTACTGCATAGTTTGGTCTCTTTGTTTCCATTGCCACCACACTCCTCCAATGTCACAATCGTATCACCTCCCACTTATTGATTGCAATTTCAATGCCTTTTGACCATTCACAAATAGTCTCCCCCTTTTCACATTTTGCTACCCCCCCAGCAAAAAAAAGAGAAACACGAATTGAATTATATTCCTAACTATTTTATGTTAGATTGAATTCCTCTTTCATGTATTGATCAAAATTTCGAATTGAAAATCCGAAAGATGTCAATTAATTCCAGCAATGATTTACTGTTACTATCACGAATTTTTTTTCATTCGAAACGAACACACAACAATGACTTGATTAGTGGTTGATATATAAAAAAATACTCTGAATGGGACAAGAATGTGTATGGTTAAAGAAGCTATGTCAATGTTAGGAGAGATGATCACGAACAAAATTACATTTGACTAACTAATTCGAATTTGGCAACATCCCTTGGTAGGCTTCTCCGAATGGCCCAAATGTTCGGGCTAACTTGGTTCAGCATCTCCTCCACTGCTTACAGATCAATACAATAGCACGGCCCAGGTAACCTGCACTTAGGTGGATCGGATATTGGCCCAACCTAAGAAAGGCCCATATCAGATTACACTGGAAAGGCGCCAAAACTTTGCCGAACGGCGTGGCGTGTGATTTTCACTTTGATTAAAATAAGAAATAATTTCATATTTCCGGTTCACTTCACAATTGTCAGTTTCTCACAGCCTCTGCTCAAATCAAAACCCCCTATCATCCAAAACAATTCTAGTAAATTATCTGCGACACCACAACTCTTCTTCCTTTCTCTAAGTCATCACTAGGGATGGCAATGGGTAGGGTCGGGTGCGGGTTTACCCTATACCAACTCCTAACCCGCCGGGTAGAGTCTTTTAAAATACCCGACTAAATAACCACCGGGTATGAAAATTATATAACCATACCCTACCCACCGGGTAACCACGGGTATTCGGGTAACCATGGGTACGAATCCTAAACTATGAACTTATACATATATGCACATACATATTATTGTCCATTAAGAATTCTCAATACTTCTAATTGTTCTAGCTTCAACAATCCACACAAATAAAAACAACAAAAACATAATAATTGTTCTTACTTCTACAATCCACACAAACATAATAATCGTCTAAATCTTCATCATCAATAATGGTAACTAAACTAAATTTCTCAAGCTAAACTAAATTTCTCAAGGGAAATTGACCCTTTGGTTAGCGGGGCGGGTATAACGGGGCGGGTATTATCGATTACCATACCCGTACCCTACCCTTTATTTTGAAACCGGGTATTACCCGTACCCGCCCCTTAACCCGTCAAAGCGGGTAATTACCCTCGTTGACCGGTTACGGTCGGGTAGGGTACCCATGGTTACGGGTTGGATTGACATCCCTAGTCATCACTCTCCTCAAAACCCCAATCGTTTATTTGCAGAGCTACCAAAAATGACGGCTAACCACATCGATTCTCGCCCTTGTGAACCTGACCTCATTCGCTGCAATGGAAATCGCTGCTAGGAGAAAGACCAGAGAAAAAGGGAGGAAGATGGCTGAGCATTCCTTGGCGGTGGATTCATGGACGAGGGAAGCTCAGGAAGCTTCGATTCTGATGGAGGGTTTGGAGAACAAGCGGCGCGTGGATGCTGCAGCTGAGTCGAAGCTTGTTGAGCTAGGAATCAAGCTGGATCGCCTCGAGTCTCTCCTTCGCAACCCGCCTTCTAAACATATCTTGTATGATTCTTCTTCACTCTGAATTAGTTGTTGCACACACATTAGATGGATCCCGAGCGATTAGTTTCGATGGATGGATGGCCACATTCTTGAATTTGTGAAACAGGACGCAACTGAGTCACAATTGGGGATTTTCGTATCATTCATCCCCTCAATTGTGAACCAATTAAAGTCCAAACTTGGTCATTAAATGAAAATGGTGATTGAATTTGATAATAATTCAAGTAATTAGCAGCCTAAAGGAGGCTCGTATTAAGGACTGTATTTAATTGGGCGATCTAAACGATGGAATGGAAGGACATCCTTGCACCAACCCCTTTAAGTACCATACCCAAGTTCAAGAAAGAGCGGCGGTCCAAGCAACGGGTCCAATTGATGCTCCCGGAAATTGCAGCTCAAATCGTCAAGAATTGAAGTCCATAGATCAAGAAGCCCAACTCATGAAGAACTAGAGCGACAGGTCCAACGGATGCCATACCACCGCCTTCCCTTTGGCGTGTTGAAGAAGTTTCCCGAGTCTAGTAGGTTTAGAAGACTCTTTCCTAGTCAGTTTAGGTTGTTTTAGGTTGGATTCTCCCCAATGAATAGAGGGCATGGCACCATTGTAAGATTAAAACTGCACGAACACACAAATCTTTGTAACACTCTGCATGAGTGCATTGTCTAGTCCAAGTAGAGAGATATTCCGATAACGAGATGTTCTCATCATTAATGGTGGTACCTTCCTTTGATTTGTGAACATTAGACATGTGGTAGAGGTAACTATTCAAGAAGCGACTCATGTATTCCCCTCTTCGGGTTAGATAAAACCCTATGATTTCACGACTCTCCAGAAATGCTGCAAAGGGATCCTTATCAAGGAGTCTATTGAGATCAGATTTGACTCCATGATGTATCTCCACCAGGACTTGGAAGTTTTCTTCAGGGTCTCCAACTTCGGGATTGTCATCCTCCATCGTTTCACCATGAGCGCTCTTATAAATGGTAAACTCTTCATGCTCTACCCTTACTTCCTCAAAGTTCTTCTTTTTTAATGTTTGAGTAGATCTTCGGGAAGACGATGTAAGGAGATCTTGAAGGGGTCTATCCATTTCAAGGCTTGGTTCTTCTATGCATAACATGTCATTGCTTAGATTAGGTGTGATTGATACTCATTGATCTTCTTCCATTGATGTAGAGGATGATGTAGAGGATCCTTCTTCTCCGAGTTTGAAGTTGCAGTCTTTGTCAACTTCCTCCTCCCAACTTGAGTTGAACTCTAGATGAGTGTGGCATCAAGTTTCCTTTATTGAGCTAGATTATTTTTCTTCATTGATGAACTCTTCCACGATCTCCTAACTGGTGGGAGTATCTTGCTTCTTTCCTTGGTTAGATTCCATGTTGGTCTGATCATCAACATTTCTTATCGATGTCTCCTCTTGAAACTCCTTCTTTGATTGGATAGGTTGAGATGGTTGTTCCTCTAGTGGCTCCTCATCTTCATGCTCTATTTGAGGTTGATCATCCTTGTTAGGATTCTCCTACACGATCTCTTTTTCAATGTTTGGTTCCAAGGGTTTTGTTGAACTTCAAATAAGAGGTACAAGAGGTCATCATACTCGAACTCTTCCTCCTGGATGTTTCCAATGTTGGATGCCTCGGTAGGTGGATTACTTCTGGATTCAAATTGAAGAAGGCATAGAAAGTGTTCAATGCCTTCAAAGGGTGTAAAACCATATGCATCTTCCAATAAATTCAAGAAAGTTTGGATTTGTGTAAGTTTTTCAACAATGCAACCATGTTCCTCCATTGCTAGTCCTAGGGGTTGTATCTCGTTTTATACTTCTAAAGATTGAGTTGTAAGATAATATTCTTCATCATCAAATTTGTTGGCCTTGAGATGATCTAATTCTTGAGGTTCCTTGATAGGTTAATCATTCTTCTTTCATTGGATAGGTTCAAGATGCTCGATCATGGTTTTCATGGTTGGTGTGATGCTTTCTTTGTATTGTGAGTAGCTTCCTTCATTCGTTGCATCTTCTTGAGGGGGTCTCTTGATTTTTGTTGTTGAAAGATTGAGTTATAAAATCACCGTCTTCTTCTTCTTCACATTCATTGGCCATGCCCCCCCCCCCCTAAACTTAAAAACACAATGGAAGTTTTATATAGCAGCCAGAGTCTTACGTAGCATAGTGGTGTTGGCACTTATATTTCTCCTTCATTACTGTGAGCATGTGGGTTCAAACCCTACCTCTGCTATTTTTAGAAAGCTCATTTTGCTTTAATTGACTCTCATTACACCCTTTTACCATGAGGATAATGGCAAGTCTCCTTTATATATTTTCCTTCAAAACTCATTTTACTTAAATTAATAAATTGGTTGTTCCTAGTTCCTACACTCTTTTCCCTATTTTTCTAAGCAAGTCTCCTTTATATATATTTTTTTATTTTCTTGGTAAGTCTCTTTGCATGTGAATTTATTTGAAATTGAAAATGTTATATTTTAAATAGTCGAATCTATGCTATTTTATTTTGAAATATGTCATGATTTTTATAGTTTTGACATAATTTTAATGATTTTATATAAAAAATTGTTAATAATTTTGGATGTTATATTTATATGTATTTTTTCATCACTATGTATGTGTTGTGAAAAAAATTCGCCCCCCTTAATTTGAAATCCTGGCTCCGTCCCTGCCTTGGTCTAAGATCTCTCCATGTTCTTCATCGCCTACTGGTTGGCATTGAGATGATATCCTCTTCTCCATGGTCTATGAATTCTTCATGCTCCAGAAGCCCTTCGTGACCCTAGATCTCTCCAAAACCTTCATGCATCTAATTGGAACGTATTTATAGGCTTCGGTGTGATCCTTGATGATTTGAAACATCTTCTAGCAGTTGTTTTGGTCATTCATCTTTGATGCTAGCATTGATGCTCCTAGGAGGTTATGGGTTAACCTGGCATCTTGATTTGAGAAAATCAAATGCTTGCTTCAATTCCTCTATAGTTGGGAACTCCTCATACATTCTTTGAGTAGCTTCGCTTCTTCGGGATCCATATCTTCGCTATCCCATTTGTTATGAATCCTTTACTGATAGTAACATGGTGGAGGAGGATTGATGTTGCTTGCTTTGACCTTTGATGCCTTTGGCCAAATATTCTTGAATAGAGATAGGATACCCATCTTTCTCCAAGTTGTGCTTCAACTATTCTCATTGTTGAATGCCTTGCAATGCTTCCCTCGAGTTCGATTCCTACAAAAAACGAAAACAAGCGAGGAGGTAATAACTTTCTAAAGTAATCAAACACAAGTGGTTAGTTTCTTTCAATTACTATAAAAATTACTATAAAAAATAGGTCAATACCCTAGTTTGTCTTGAAGTTTAGCGTTAGTGATAGTTCTGGCCCCATTTTTCAAATAAGACCTTTATGACCTACTTTTGAAACTATTGGACAAATGTGACATATGGGACGGGTTGACTATTAGAATTGACGGTCAACCATTTTCTTCGTCGCTGACTCAGCATTTGATGTTGACTCAGCTTGTCCATATCGTTACTAAAAAAAAACAAAAAGGGAAGGGAAGAGGAGACACGACTCATGAGGGCCACCACCACAGACCTTTCCCTTTCCTTATCCCCTTCCATAGTCTTTCTTCCTCGTGCCAGAACCCCAGTTGTTCCCGTCCCTGTCTCCGACATCCTCTGAAATCAAATCTGACCCACATCGAAGTTAAGCATGCGATGAGGCCTTTTCGTGGCGATCGATGGCAGGCGGCGAGGGTTGGCGGCGTCTCAATCTCCGCCAAGAAGGTCTAGAAAAAGTACCAACCGTACTGGTCCTTCTTCCGCACCCCATTCCAGATCAAAACAGCCAAGAAAGTCCCCGCCATCGTCGACACTTTATACAACTTTGTCGGCGACATCTATGAATGGGGTTGGGCCCAATCATTCCACTTCTCCCCTTCGTTGTCGGGGAAATCCCACTCGCAACGCCACCCGATTAGTTCAAAAATCAAGCCCGAAAGTCGAATCCTCAATGTTGGGTGCGGGGTCGGAGACCAGGTGAAAAGAGCTCGCGACCACAACAAGAAGACCATAAGCCGATTCCTCGATGCTGGGTGGGCGGGTTCGGCAACTAGGTGAAAAGAGCTCGCTTATGGGAATCGATGGATGAGAATAAATGTCTTTGATTTTTGGATGACTTCTCTTAAAGGGGAGGAGGAATCGGTAGAAGAAAAAGAAGAAGAAATTGTAGTAGGTGTGGGTTTGGGGAAGGAACAAGAGAGGCAGCATAGTGGTGGTCGTCTGAGAAGGTGGAGGCTTTGGGGATTTTATGGTTTTTGACGATGATGTTGATTTAATTTAGCATTTGGATTTGGGGGTTTGGGGCTTGGGGATTAATAAGAGGGATTTTCTTAATTACAAAATTAAAATATTTTATTTAATGACATGGCATGCTACATCAGTGGTTTTTTGCTGAGTCACTAACGGAATAGTGTTTGACCATTAATATTAACGGTCAAAGAAAATTTTGGGCCAAATTTGTTCAATAGTTTGAAAAGTGGGCCATAAATGTCTTATTTGAAAAACGGGGTCAGAACTGTCACTAACGCTAAACTTCGGGCCAAACTAGTGTACTAACCCTAAAAAAATCCCCAACAATGGTGCCAAAAACTTGATGTAGTATTCATAAAAAAATGGATGTAGTAACAAGTGAAAAATCCTAAGATGCCCTATGATCGTATTCCACGAGGTATTTTTGATAATAACTACGTACTCAAACCTAATCAACTTGTATTCGGATGGCGATGCAAAGAAAATATAATATGTTGGGTTGAGATATCCTTGGTCGAATTCTACTCTACTAATGCAGTAAATGGAGAGCAATGCGAGACAAGAAAGCAAGTAAAAGGATTGCATCGGTAGTGTTCTCTAGATTATCATGCATACTAACTCTTAAATGTGATGCTTCTATGCATCATCTTTTATGATGCCCTATCCCTTCCACTAAGGTCATCCTACTCGAGCTTTCGCCACATGTAATATGAACTTGATTAGCTAATGCGTTTTTTCGCTACATGCCATCACCTAATCAATGAAGAAAAGGGAAGTTATGATAACACATAAGTGCGGGCCTCTTGAGCCATAATTGATGGTCTATAACATCGATGATCTATGAATCAAGCATTAATACTAATCGAGATATAGATGGTTTAATCATCCCATCTATACTCGTGTAGCATCAATAGGGTATCACTAGAGGGTAATTTATTAACAATCTAGATGGTACAAAGAACAATGCATATTGTAACACATAATCATAAGCATCAATGGTCTAAAGCATCTAGTAACAATAGCTTCAAATGATAAGCAATAGATGATACAAGCATAAATTAACTCAAGCATCAATGATAAAGATAATAATCACAATATGCATCTCATTAAATTAACTCAAGCATCATATATCCATAGGAGAATAGGAAGACATCACCAATAATAGAAACATCGATGGTGACAAATCCTCATCAAGCTCTAGCAGGCCTTCGCCTCCTCTCTATGGATCTCTAACTCGTGCCCCTAGGATAGAGTGCTGGTAAAAGGTTTGTGTAAAGCTCTAGCATAGCCTCATATTTATACTAGTTACCAGGGGAGGGGGGGGGGGGGGGTAGTCCATTTCCTCCTAAAGGCGGCCAAAACCTTCCTTGTGCGACTTGAACTCAGATTCCTTTGACTTGGGATTAGGTAATCTTGAAGTGGAAATTTTTGGATGGCTTGGGTTCAAGCTGGTGTTGGACGGAGGAGGTACCCGCCGTAGGGTTTTCTTCTCCATGGCAACTTCATCTTGATTCATTGGACTGCTCATCAAAAGTCAACTTATTTAGACTTTGTTTGATATGTCTGCTCTTTAAAATACCATTCTATTGTACATAACTTGAGCTTCCGATACCAGAATCCATCTCTGTTTGAGCCCATGAGCTTGTATTTGCGTGCTCCTTCTGATTCATTGGGACCTTGGTGATCCATATTTATCTTGAGTGCATTATATCCTTGAAAATCAGAAAAACGCCAAAAGGCATAAAATAGTATAATACACACTCAAAGTCTATCATATACTCATAAATCAAATAATTATGAATTCCATATGAAATATTATGAAAATACTAAAGATACATTGATAGAAGGGTAAAATGTACAAAATATAGGAGTGATAAACACTATAAATAGAGTGTCATCACTAAGTTGCGTGGTCCACAAGCAACTCCTCCTCCTCCAAATTTTAGCGTGTTTTGACTTATAGAACTCTGGTTGGACCTCGATCAAAGTTAGGTTTGCTTCACTACCATATATGCTTGTTTTTGTCATAAAGTGAGCATCCAATGTTCATATCCATCTCCATTTGAGCCCATGAGCTTGTAATCTCGTCCTCCTTCTGATGCAATGATAGAAGGGAAATTTATCCAATAAGGGAGTGATAAACACTAGAAATTGAGCATCATCAGAAATGCCCCACACTTGAACTTTGCTTGTCCCCAAGCAAACACTACTCACAATCATATAACTCAATGAACACAAGAAAGCATCACTCAATCACGAATCTTAGGTAGTGGATCACAAGAAAACTTACAAGGTCAAGAAGAGCATGAGATAATCCTAACCACATCAATATGCAAGAACATCATGCAATCCAATCCAATCCAAACATAAACAACTAATCATGCAATAGAGTCTGAAAACACATGGGGTAAACCTTTTGATAAAAAATATCGAGCTTTGAATGCTTCTATCATAGACATACCCTCATCACTTTTGACCCCAACAAGTATTGTTTCCAAGTGCAAAGGCAATGCACCACCATGGTCATCTCCTTTTCTTGCACCGTGTACCTTTTCTCGGTGTCTTTGATTATGCTCTCATAGGAAATGGGATGCCTACCCTGCATTAATATCCCACCAAAATAAAAATATAAATCATCAGATTCTACCTCATACACTTTGTTTGGGTCGGGAGACACCAAGATTGGTTCTTCCATCACCACTTTCTTCAATGCCTCGAACACTTCTTGGCATTATGACATCCAATCCCATGACCTGTTCTTCTTGAGGACTCTATCAAGGGTGTTGCAATATTGGAGAAGCCCTTGATGAAACACCAATAGTATCTCCAATTCTAAGGAATGAGCGCAGTTTGGTGACTCGGGTTGGTGGCTCCCACTCCTTGATTGCCTTCACCTTTGCCTCCAATGATGTGCCAAGGAATGAAACTTTGGCGGCGACAAAGTCACACTTCTCTTTATTCACGAACAAATGATTTTCTCGTAGTACTTCAAAGACTTGTCACAGGTGCTTGATGTGGTTGTCGATGGTGTTGTTATACACCACGACGTCGTCCAAGTACACCACAAAAAATTAGTCCAAGAACTGTTCGAAATGTTGATTCATGAGAGTTCTAAAGGCAACATGAGTGTTGGTCAATCCAAATGGCATAATTAGAAATGCGTATGAATCATACCTCGTCACACATGCTATTTTTGGCTTGCCTCATTCTGCTATCCTCACGTGATTGTATCCAAATCGGAGATCGAAGTTGTTAAACCATCTTTAACCTCCAAGTTGATAAGAAAAATATGCTATTTTGGGGATTGTCCATTGATTCTTTACAACAATGTGGTTGAGTGCTCGTTAGTCGATGCACATCTGCATCGACCCTAGTTTCATCTTTTGGAACAACATGGTGCTCCAAAGGGAGACTTTGAAGGTTGGATGTAAGGATGGCAATCAAACCCATGCCCACGGGTATCCGACCGCCCCGACCCAGTCAATGCGGGGAATCCCCGCTTTGACTGGGTATAGGGCGGGTATGGGTAAAACCTGCAAAATGTTTGATGGGTATGGGGCGGGTATGATTTTAGCCTCCCCCGCCCCATACCCATACCCATACCCGCCCCACCAAGAATATTTGTTCACATATAAAAAATACATGGATAAAATAGTAATCTATCAATGATAGTGAGGGTAAATAAAAAAAATAATTAGTAGAAATGCAATTGAGTGGTCACCCAAATCAAAACCTAATTCATTTTCTTCAACTCTCTATTCACTCTTTCACTTTTCCCTCGTGTTAGCAAGATTATATTAGTTCATTATTGCTTAGTATATGTATTAGAGTCAGATAAATAATGATTTGGATTACATTGTAGTACTCTATTTTATGGATTAAGGGAAATTTTAGGATAAAATGCTTTGAACCATATTAAGAATTATTGTCACTTTCTCGACTTCATGATATAATAGGTGCCTTTAATGTTATAATTGAAAATTTACATGTAAATTTTATGTATTATAATGTTGGATGTACGGGGCGGGTATTACCCATGGGTACCCGAAACCCACGGGTACGGGGATGGGTTTGCAAAATCTTCCCCCTCATGGGTATGGGGCGGGTATGAGTTTGGATATTTGAAAGCGGGGATGGGGATGGTTTAGGCAAACCCGCCCCATTGCCATCCCTAGTTGGATGTAGCCCACTTCTAATAATTCCTTCAGTTTCTTCCTTAGCTCCTCCAAATCTGGCAGTTACATGCTATAGGGAGCCCTAGCTGAGAGCTTGGCCCCGATCTCCAACTTAATCTCGTTGTCAACTTCCCCCCTTGATGGAAGTTTGTGGGAATCTCCGAGGGCATCACGTCCTCAAAATCTTCTAGAATGCTCCTTATCTGTGGATTTTCTCCCTTTTTAGGTGTCAGCGATCCTTCCCCATCTCTATCTCCATCATGGCTAGGAACGTTGGCTCCCTTCTCTTCACGCCTCTTGATACCTGCATGGAAAACAAGTTTTATGGGGTAGGGGATTCTTCTTTCAGAATTGGTATTGCACAAGCTTTCCCTCCGTTGATGATGCACATATTTTCGACAAAGAGGAAGGGGACATCTCGGACGTTGTCGATGAAGTTGATGCCAAGGACTATGGGGCGATCTCTCATTGTGACAATGTGGAACTCCACTTCTCCTTGCCAACCACTTATTGCAATCGGGATATTGCGTGCAACTTCATAATTTGGTATGGGGTCAGAGTTGACGTTCTTCAACCACCCACTCTTCTTTTCGAACTTGATTCCGAGTCTCTTTGCCTCCTTCAAGTCAAGAAAATTTTCGTTGGCTCCCACGTCGTCGAGAGTCTTGGTGTCTTCGTTGTTGAATCTTGTTTTCACGAAACATTAACTTCTCTTCTTGGTGGTGGAGATGTCGACCTTGACGTTGATTGCAATCAACTCTCGCAAGGAGCTCATCTTTGATTATTCTTCCTCCTTTTCTGCCTCGTCTCCCTTAAACATGGAAGCTAGTAAACTTCTTGCCCGACAATAATGAATTATGTGTGGGCCTTGGAAAAGAAAGCAAGAGATGGATTTTTCGTCCCTCCCTCCCCTACTTACTTCGCTAGCACCGTCCTTCTGTAGCTTGTTGATGCTGATCTTCACACAATTAACCGTCATGTGTCTCAATCCTTCTCATAAGCGTACACAAAACCAAAATCTAGGTTTGTTCAAGCTGTTTCACTTCATGCTTACCTAAGTTGAATCTTTCATTTGTGTACTTGTATAATACACTTTGTCAAAGATTGAAGGCAAAATACACTTTCATAGCCATAACTATTCGCGTTGTGACAAATATAGCCACTTTTTGAAAAATACACTCGTATAGCCACTTTTGAAAACTTGCTTGACAAATTTAGCCATTTCCGTTATAAACTTTAACACCGTTAACTCTTCAATGATGTGGATGTACACGTCATCAAATGTATGCCATGTGTCAGCCACCTCAATTTAAATTATTATTTTAAATAATTTTCTTATCAAAATGAAAAATCATTTAATTTTTTCTTCCAATTCTCCTTTCCCCTTCCCCATGGAGAGAGCAGAGAACGAGATCCGATCTCCGCCTGTCACTCTCCGATCCATCGACCCGTCTCCCTCTCCGTCGTTTGGAATTCTTTCTTTTCTTCTTCCCCGAGCCGCCGATCTCGTCATTGCCGGCTTCATCCTCTCTTCTTTCTCTGTTAGTCATTGGGTTGGGGGAGAAATAGGGGAAATCATCTTCCCCTTCATCTTCTTCCTCACGCCAGAAACACAGAGGAAATCATCTTCTTCTAGCCATTCACACATCAAAGTAAAGACAAGCTCATAAACCCCAATTTTGAATCAACCAAAAATAGAACCCTAAATTGACAGAGACCCAAATATCGCTCCCCTTACTTCTCTCCCACTAGTCTTGTAATCATCCACAGATCGGCCACCGCCACTAGAACCCAGATATGTAGGTTGCTTTACCAGCGACGACTTCGACTTTATCAAGTCATCGTCGCCATCGCCATCATAATCGTCTTCCTCTCGTGCGACAGAGATGAAAAGGTTCGCCCCTGTTTCGATTGGAAGAGAGAAGAAGGGTCTGGGTTAGGGGTTCTTAGTCGTTTCAAGCTCTCACAAAACCACCGCAGCGGCGGAGGATAGTCTGTGGGGCTCGTCGATGTTTCCAGAATCTCAAGCCAAGAACCAACACTCGAAGACCCATCTCGTCAAAGTCGTCGATTACGCTCATGGAGACTCCGACAGGGAGAATCTCAGAGCTGGTCTGCGGCGGTCGTTAAGGATTCTTGTGGCCGCCGAGCTGGTCTGCGGTGGTCGGTACCCATCGCAGCGACGGGCAGAGGCTGAGATGCGAAGGGATTTGGGAGAAGGAAATCGAAAAAGATGATCCAGAATCCAGATGGGTCTCCTGGGTAGATGGAAAGAAGGGGAAAGGCGAAAGGGGAAAAGAAGATGATCGATTTTTCATTTTCATTAATTGTTATTTTTACTTTTTAATGTAATTATAATAATAACTTAATAAGAAATGAAATTTTCCACCTAGGATTGGTTTAAATAAAAAATTTCCACGTCAGTAGAAAACGTTAGTACAGTCAGCATTTATGATGTTGCCGTTAAAGTTTTGGACGGAATGGCTATACGAGTGTATTTTTCAAAAAGTGGCTATATTTGTCACAACGCGAATAGTTATGGCTATGAATGTGTATTTTGCATAGTTAGTAAAATACGGTACGGGAAAGTTACGTAAAAAATACGTACGGGTATTTTACGTTGTCTCTAAGCTAAAGGTACGTTTAATAGTACGTTAATAGTAATAAATATATACAAATAAATTATTTTAAAAATAAATAAATATATAAATAATTGTAAAGTTCACAATTTAATTCATTAAATACGGATATTAAACGTGTTATACGGATTTTATACTTGTTTAGTACGGGATCCATCCAATGAACGGAAAAAAATGAAACGGCTTGACAATAATACGGATACGGAAGTTTTAAACGGATAAAGTACGTACGGGTACATATACGTGTATTAAACGGAGTATTTACTAACTATGATATTTTGCCAAGATTGAATTAAGAAGTTTTAAACTTCATTCTCTTTTCTCATGTAAGATTACAAGCACATACCTCAGGATGATGCATTATGTGCTTCGATTTATGATAATAACCTTTCCTCTTTGAATTCATTTAATTCAATTCAACATGAGTGTTCCCATTAGAAAACAGATGGGCTTATAAATAAACACGTGTGTGCATTGGACCGGTTCCATGAAAATTGTTGTCAAATATAAAAGAAATCTTATGATCAAGGACTGGATCACCATTATATTATGTTCGGTCCAAATATCAATTTGATCCATTTTTCTTCGCTATTTATAAAATTCACGAGACAAAGATCGGACCACATTATATTCAATCCGGTATTATCTGTTCCCAATGTCAATTTGGTTCGATGTACACCCTAATGCGACAGTCCAACTATAACAATAGGATATAAAAATGGTTTGAATTAGGGTACAAAATCATAATGGATGCTTGAGATTGAGAGAGAAGCAATCTAATAACCATATTTTTCAAGGGGGTAAGGAGAGAAAGTTTGATGAGATAGTTTACTGGAGTTTTGGGAGCTGACGCGAATCTCTAGGCACCAGCTAATGCACTTTTCCAATTTTCTACGAATATTCAGCGAACGATATCTTATTCATTTTATATCGAATTTCAAAATTGTTTGCGTAGAAATATCATATTTTTTTGTGCTCTGTGATATGATATCCATTTTGATATTCTTTGAACCAAAAAAATTTATGTCATCATACCATTGTCATAGGGGTGGGCATCCAGTTTAGTAAACCTGAAATCGAGTACAACCGACCTGAAATCGAGTATATAAAAAGCGAAACCGAATTTATGTTATTCGGTTCGGAATTCGAAAAGGAAATGTGATTAGTTCGGAAAACAGACTCTTATCGACCAAACCGAGATTTTGATTACCGAACAACCGAAAGTTACCCAGCCCATATATCTGACCTCACTATTCAGCCCACCTGACCTTGGTCCTTGGCCCAAATCTTTCCCCCCCAGCCCACCGCCTCCCCCTCACACTCTCTTCTCGGTTCTTCCTAACCCTAAGAAAATAAAGAAAGAGACAAGAGCTCCATTGCATGTCATCCCGCCGCTCGACGCTCGCCCACCTACATCCCGCCGCTCGCCTCCCCTCTCATCTCACCATGACTGGAGCAGAGCAAAAGCCGAAATCTCCCTCGTCGTTGCGGTCCCTAGTTTCATAGCTCGAATTTGCAACTTAATTTAACCGTCGAGGATGGCGGTGATGTTGTACTTAGGGGTGGGTAACGGGACGGGATTGGGTACCCGTCCCGTTTGAAACAGGTACCCATTCCCATTTGGAGAGGCAACTCCATCCCACGTCCCAAACCCGTACGGGTTAACGGGTACCCATTACCCGTACGGGACGAATAACGGGTACCCGCGGGTAACCCATAAAATTTTAGTTATTATTTACATGCTTAGGATGCATCAGTTAATTCTTGCATCTGTAGCAAGTTGCAGCGACCAAAATACTTGCTCCGTCTCTTTCTACCGAAATGTAATATAATTAATTTATCCCCCACCCAGATCTAGTCACTGTGAAAGCACTTCTTGCTGTAGTTAAATGCATATGTATATATGATCATAGTGACCTCGTTTCTGTTTGATTGAATTTATGTTCTTGTGTGTTGTTTTGGTGAAAACAGGCAATGGACAAGATTTAAGGCATAAAGGGGATCAAAGCAGTGGATGAGATGCGGCTGGGCTTTTTGCTGCTAATGGTCCAGGGAGCGCTGCATTTGCAAAATAGAAGAAGAGACTTCTCTGATGGTTGTTGTTAGTTTAGTTATATATGGATCATCAAATTAGTTTAATTACGTTATATACGGGTAGTACGGGTACCCGTAATACCCAAACGGGTATTAACGGGTAACCCATGGGTACCCGTTGTAGGATTTCTTCATCCCAAATCCCATCCCATAAAAAAATTAAGGGTATTTGGGTACATGTAACCCTAAAAAAACGGGACGGGTATGGGTATATCCAAATACCTGTTTCCCGTTGCCCAACCCTAGTTGTACTCCTGCTGGTAGAGGTTGGAGAACAAGACCAACCATTTTGGGTATATCCAACTTCGTTCTCCCTCTAACATCCCCACCTTTTGGATCTTTACCTCTCCCGCTCTCTCTTTCCTCCCCTGGGTCCCAGCTTATTCTACTTTAGGCCACTGCTATTTCTCTCTTTTTCTTTTTATGTCGATGGTCTTTCTAGAAAAGACGAAGGAAGAAGCGAGAGATGGAAGAAAAGAGGTTTTGTTTCTGGTAAGGAGAAGTAAAGGGTGAGGAGAAGCATATTGAGTAGAAAGAGAGACAAATGAGAAGAGAATAGTTTTTTTTTTTGTTTCGGTTGGATTTACTGAGAGGAGAAATTGAGTGGCTTGAAATGAAAGAAGGCCCCTTCGTTCCATCTCTGAATATGTGCCTATGCATATTTTGGTTTGTGTCTAAAAACCGAACCTAACCGTAATATAATTCAGTTCGGCCAAAACCGAACAAAATTATATTTCAGTTCGAATTCGGTTTGCAGTTTAGAGTGAATCAGGAACCCGATATGTTACCCTCCCATTCGGTTTCGACCGAACCAAACCGATGCCCACCCTACACTGTCATATCATGATAATACCAAAATAGTGGTATGATATCATAGTGGGATAATATTGAGGATTTTTTCCCAAACTACCATCGTTTTAAAAAGATTTACAAAACTAACACCCAACCCAACAAAATTCCAAAAGTACCACCATTAATCGAAAACCGCACATCGAAGGGGCGATTCTCCTTCAAACCGTGCGGGGAATAAGCGTTTCCTGCTAGGGCAGCTAGAAAAACGCTCCTCCATGTGGCGATCCATGCAACCGTCCGATTGGGAGGCGATCCGATGGCTAACCGCCTGCTAGCGGAGCGATCCGCGTCTCAGCCTTGTAACTGTTCCCCGAGGGTGCGTTTTAGGCTTCGGGAAGAGGAAACCGTACGCGGGGGGCGCGGTTTCTGGTGGGGGTAAAAATACCAAACCACCCCCCTCCCACCAGATGGTCCTTACCCTATAAATACCCCCTCCTCCTCTCATTTTCTTCACACCAAAACCAATCTCTTCTCTCTCTAAGTTTATCACTCTACCCATCCCCCTCTTCACCCAAAAAACTTGGAAATAGTGGTTTGTTGGTTGCGGCTAAGTCCGATCTGCCCTAAAAAAACTTTTCTTTAGTTTTTCATTAAAAAACTGTTGAATCTCTGTTCGGTTCCCATCGTGGATACCAGAAGTTTCAGGGTCTTGGTACTACTAGTGGGGATGATCTTCATATAATCCACCCCCACCGTGGATACCAGATGTTTAGTCATCTTCAGAATGACCTACACCGCCTTCGACCGCCTCGGTGTAAACGAACATCTCTGCTTGTTTAATGTTATTGGTGGTCAAAACTTGGACCACGACATCAACATCCTCCTAAGTGGTAATGAGGTATTCCGCATTCCACAACGACCCGCCATGTCTGTTTGGATATCGATACACCATACGATTTACTCTTCTTGTGTCATCCCCCTAGGTGGACTCAGTACACATTTGATGGAGCTCTTCAAGCATCGGTCTCGTAGCGACCTTCATTTTATAAAAATTGCCACCGATGTAACGTAGCCCTTTCCGGTCTCTTCCGTGTAACAATTCCACCGTAACCCAAGCGTGAAATTTTGAAATGCCATCTGCAATAACCGCAATTAAGTTATTATGATAAAAATCGCAAATCACAATGAAAAATAATACAAAACAAACTTACGAATTATCGTTAATTGCAACAAAAAAATGAAAGGTGCACAATTGAAATTTGAAGAAGAAGAAGAAGAAGAAGAAGAAGAAGAAGAAGAAGAAGAAGAAGAAGAAGAAGAAGAAGAAGAAGGAGAGGAGTGAAGATTTGAGTTTTCCGGTGCTGCCTTTTATAGGCAAAATTTACACTGAAAACCGCAGGGGGAGCGGTTTTAGTTTGGCATACAGCCCCCACCCCTGCAACATCCTGCATGCCGACATGTCGGATGTACGGGGAATGGGGCCGAGGCACAAACCGCTGGGGGGGGGGGTGGTGCTGTTTGTGCATCGACCTAATAAACCGATTGCTTGTGGGGAGGTTTCTGTTGCCGACGCAGAACCGCACCCCGAGCATGCGGTTTTTGCTAGGGCATCCATGTAACCGCTTCTTCCAAGAGCGTTTTTCCCAAAAAAAATCAACCGCTGCTCCAGCATGCGGTTCCATAAGAAATCCTCCCCTTTGCAGTGCAGTTTTTACTATAACCGCCCATCCGTGGTGTTGTTTTTAATTAAGGGTGGTAGATTTGGAATTTTTTCGGTTTGAGTGGTAGTTTTGTAAAAAAAATTAAATAGTGGTAGTTTTAGATTTTTTCCTAATATTGATATGATAGTAATATGATGTTGGTATGAAGTCTTCAGTTTGAAAAACTAATTTGATGACATGATATCATTGTCATATCATGATATAATGGTATGAAGTCTTATATTTGACAAAATAATTTGTTGGCATCATATCGTGATATGACAATAATAAAATTACAAACAATATGTTTTTGAAAAGCTAATTTTTATTTCATTAAAATATAGTAAATTGGATATCATTGTGTAAATCTTAATTAATATGTAATTTATTTTAATTTTAAGTTAAAACGAATGAGATATGATCAAATTAAAAAAAAATAGAGCATTATAAAAAAGTATCATCTCTCTCGTCTGAGCCTATGCCAGTAAAAGAAAAACAAAAAGATAGAGAGTGTGGTCCGTCTCTTCCGATTTTTATTTTTGTTATAATATTTTGCACATTTAAATGTGATTAAAATGGACAGATGTAGATTGAGTTTTGTAGCAAAATGTTTTGTACTCTATCCTTTCTTTTACTAGCTTGTTCTTCGAGTCGTTGGTCGGAATGTCATTTGAATACAATGTATTTATGATGTGTATTTAAATTCTTTAAATTATTTGTAGTGTTGAATTCCGTATGATATTAATATGACATAGAAATTAATTTTCCATTTTCGAAATTCTTATAACTTTTCATAAATGATGAACATTGTAATCTTAATGGTTATAACCAAAGTTGTCAAACCGGTTTAAGTCGTTGAGTCGATCAAGTAAGTTGTTTGAATTTTAATGTTTTGATTGAAGTCCAGCCTGTTTGAGCCGTTTTACACATTTTTTAAATATATTTATATATAATATAGAAATTTTGTGACTGAAATGAAATGTACTAGCTTATATCTATTATTTGTAATTTTTTTTATATCTATTAAAAACTCTAATTCCATAAAAATAACTATCTCAAGATCCACCTATCATCCCCTTGCCTCCCCCCCTTCCCTCTCTTCTTCTCCCTCTCGAAAGATCAGACCCTTGGTTTTGTAGAGCCCGTTTTGGAGCACGATTTTGGTCGGACCTAGTCCAAGCAGTTTCCCGGTAGAGGTGTAACAACCTTGGTTGTAACACTCGTAAAAACCATTCATAACTTGTCTATTTAACGATGTTGTCATTTAGTTGCCTATGATTGAAAAGAAAATTGGCATAACAAAAAAGAGTTTGTTTGAAAAAAGCGTAGCATAAATAGGAAACTCTTGATCATAACATTTAGTCAATATTTATTTCTTTTGCTTGAGAAACAATACATATATAACAATATCTAAACCTTAAAGTATTCTGCACAATACAATACCAAAATTAGTAAGAAAATAACATTTTCCATCCATACTCTATGCAATGAAAAATTATTTATCCACCAACATACTCTAAATTTATTTGAAGGACAATCTTATTCATTCAACAAAAAAAATTAAACCTATCTTGTGGTATCTACCTTGCTAATGCACATGACCACATCAATGCGTCCATGAAAACTCCGGCTCGACTTTCATGATTTGTCTTGTACTGCGGTTATTTCATATTAAACTAAGTAACTATCAATGATACATATTGTCAATTACCCTATAAGATAATATTTTTTTTTTGAAAAATTGGTATTAAGAAATTGTGTTATTTTAAACTCACTCATTTGTCCAATCATGGCATATTATCAAGAGATTTAGGATTTAATGGTTAATCTAACAAAAATTTACAAAAAAGTGGTCACTTACAGTTTGCACAACAATATCGTTGCTTTAATAGTTCTAAAAATTAATACTAAGTTAAGAATTCTACATCACATCTGCACATTAAATATTGCAATTCAATATGCAATATCCGAATCCATGATATTTGGGTTGTAATTTTAAAATTATTCTCCATTTATAAGATAGATATAAATTAAATTTATTATTAAATTCAAATTAAAATAATTCAAATATCAAAATTAAAATATCAAATAACAAATAAAGTACTTACGGGAGAGTTATGGGCTAGCTAACAGTAGCGAAAAAGTCATATGATTTTTAGAGTTTAGATTTTTCAGATTTTGTATTTAAAAAGATACAAAATATTTCTTTGGTGTAATTAGTAATGATTATTGTCTTTGTTTGGAAAGATCATGTGTCAAATCTCGAGATTGTTGTATTTTTCTTATGAATAAAAAAATAAATAATGATCGTGAAGACAAAATTATCCTTTCTAGTTTTGCTCTCGTGGCAGGAAATTTGAAATGCTGAAAAACTGTGCCTGCATTTGTAGAAGATTACAATAAGGGGTCGTTTGGAGAACGGGATTTAGTGCGTGGATTCATTGAATCCGTAGATTTTGTAGAAAGTTATGTTTTTTTTGTTGCTTTTTGTATTATGGATTTTAGCTTTAGAGATTTCAAATCTCTAAAATCTATGGATATCAAATCTCTCATAATCAGAGAGATTCTATATCTTGATTCATAAGATTTTTTTCTCCTACTTTTTCTCTTTCTTTTATTTATTTATCATATTCAATATATTTACTAACAAATTTTTTAATATTTCTCGAACTATTCTAATTTTTTATTAAGGATAAACATGTTATTTAATATAAAATTTATTTTTATTTTCATTGAATGTTAACAATCACAGTTACCAAACAGTAACCATTTTAAAATCTATTTTCAATAATCCAAAGAGTTAGAATCTTTAGATTGTTGACAATCTATAGATTTAAACTCATATTCTCTTGACAATCTATAGATTTAAACTCATATTCTCCAAACAACCCTAAGTTAGAGTTCAAACTATTTATTTATTCGGAAATGATTATTAAATGTCATTTCTAACAACAGATTATTAAATCAGAGAACGGCTTATTGGTTTGTCGACACTCGACCGGCTCCATTATCGCGCCTTGTCGAGTCATTTTTAGTGGCACTCACTCGGCCAACCGCATCAACGCAACACAGCAGCAAACCAGAAGGGAAAGGGATGGAGGAGTGAGAGTCTTTTGAATTTCTTTCCTTTCCTTTCCTTTCGGTTTGGTTAGTTCTGTTGCTCTTCTTCTTCCTTCCGACTCCACGCAGTACTACTAATCGCACGATAAACAACTACAAAACGCCAAAAACCACAACCACCAACGAACAGTATAACCCTTTCTGAAGACGAGCTCTTAGTTACGTGACAAATCTGCCGCTCTTAGCATCTTCTTCATCCAAAGATACCATCTTCGGTCTTTCCCCTCATTGGGTATCTCCCATTCCCCATCAGTTATTTAACTATATTTAGTCCCTTCTTCGTCTTGAATTCCATTCCCTTCAATTTCTCCGCCTTTCTCTAGGCCGGCACACAGAAGCTGAAGAAGTAGAATTAGCAGCAGAAGAAGAAATCAGAGGGGAATTTTCCTGTTTGAGCTTCTTCAGAGCTATGGCCGCTTCTTCGATTCTGTTTCCCGCGAATTCCGTGACTGGAACCAGAAGTTGGGGGAAATCTGGGTTCCTGTTTTCCGGGCGGCGACGTTCCGTGGCTCAGGCTGTGAGGAAGGCTCCTGGGTCGGTTTCTGTTCGCTCTGCTTTGGACTCCTTGGAGGCAAACGTCTCCGATATGAGTGTTAATGGTAATTCTCAAAATTCTCTGTGACATCCAATCCGAATTTGTTTTGAGGGGCCTTTCGAAAGAATAGCATGAATTTGCTGGGTTATGAATGGAGAATTTCCTCTCCTTCGTCTTATTTTGATGGAGAATGATCATTTTTCTGTAGGATTCTCACAATAGTAGAGTGATGCTTTGTGTTGTTTGTGGCGGTTGGATGTGTAGACTATATATCCTACTGCTTAAACATTGAGAATTCGTTTTTAAGAATGCAGTGTTCTCTTACAAGTTTTGAGTTTTGTTCTTCCTAGTTCTTACCTTACTTTTGACTGATGGTGTCGCTGTTTGCAGCTCCAAAAGGGTTGTTCCCACCTGAACCTGAACATTACAGGGGGCCTAAGCTGAAGGTAGCTATAATAGGGGCCGGGCTAGCTGGGATGTCAACTGCTGTGGAGCTGTTGGATCAAGGGCATGAGGTGGACATATACGATTCGAGGTCCTTCATAGGTGGTAAAGTCGGCTCATTCGTTGATAGGAAAGGAAACCATATCGAAATGGGACTCCATGTCTTCTTTGGCTGCTACAACAATCTCTTCCGCCTGATGAAGAAGGTAAAACCAGAGGCTGACAACTGTTGCTAGTATCTTAGTTCTAGTGGCTAAGTAGTTCTTCTGTCTGTAGTATCATAGAACATGTCACCCTTCACTTGTCTGATGAATTCAGTTCCTTCAACTGATGTAGGTTATGAGAATAACACGTTCCATCGCTGAAAAACTATAATACTCGCTTGTTCTGTTCATGGGGTTTAGAGTTTAGACACATCTGGTACTGGGGGTTTCCTTAACAGTTGCCTTATGATACCTATGGTTGATTGTAGGTGGGAGCTGATAAAAATTTACTGGTGAAGGATCACACTCACACGTTTGTGAACAAAGGGGGCGAACTTGGAGGTATGGTGGCTCCTTGTCTAGATATGGAGTTTGCTTGCTGAACATATGTTGTACTTGGACTATGATTGACTTAAATAACTACGAATTTTTACTTGCAGAGCTCGATTTTCGATTCCCTGTTGGAGCTCCATTGCACGGGATCAATGCATTCCTGACCACAAATCAACTCAAGGTAATTCTAAATTTGGATGAAAATGTTATCTATTGGGGAAAATTGCAGTCTGGAATTGGAGAGATAAAGCATTATGATAGTACAAACTGCCTCCCCCAACCTGCTAGATGTCACCGTATAACTATGACGACATTTGGTTTCTAATATCATGGTGCCATTTGGTTGCAGACCTATGATAAAGCAAGAAATGCCGTGGCTCTAGCCCTAAGCCCGGTCGTACGAGCCCTAGTAGACCCGGATGGAGCAATGAGGGATATAAGGAACTTGGACAGCGTAAGACACTAGCATATGCATAGCTTTCTTATCTAACAGCTGCTGCATAATTATACCCTTAAAGATCTAGCATTCTGATCTCCCTTCTCTCCAGATAAGCTTCTCCGACTGGTTTATATCGAAAGGAGGCACACGAACGAGCATCCAACGAATGTGGGACCCTGTGGCTTACGCCCTTGGGTTCATCGACTGTGACAACATGAGCGCTCGTTGCATGCTCACCATATTCTCTTTGTTCGCCACAAAAACCGAAGCTTCCTTGCTCAGGATGCTAAAGGGGTCGCCTGACATTTTCTTGAGTGGCCCCATAAGAAAGTACATAGAAGACAGAGGCGGGAGGTTTCATCTGAGGTGGGGATGCAGGCAAGTGCTCTACGAGACTTCTCCAGATGGCGAAACATACGTGACTGGTCTTGCTGTTTCGAGAGTACGTCTCTCTCTGGCTCTCCTCAATTGAAAAGGATTGGTTCTATGTACTTTCTGGTTAATCAACTGATTTAACAATATGTGAAAGGGTTTTGGGTTTTATCATTTATGTTAACGAAGACAAAATGTATACTAGTGTGAATAAGTTTTTCGGTTTCCAGTAAATTGTTCATATCTTTCGTTTTGGCAAAGTGATAATGGTTTTCAAAGTATGAACTCCATGATGCTTTTCAATTCTCAAGTTTTGTTTGCTTGATTTGACCGAACCAGTATACTGCTCCAAATTTTTGACATTTAGATTTTAATGAAATGACTGTTTCTTTGAGCATTTTGCAGGCTACTAACAAGGAAACTATCAAAGCTGATGCTTATGTTGCAGGTTGATAAATTCTTCTTCCTTATGATGCTCTCTTTGGTACTTTCCGCCCCAATGGTTGTCCTAAATTGATTCCGCTTTTCTTCTGCAGCATGCGATGTCCCTGGGATAAAGAAACTGCTCCCCAAGGAATGGAGGGAATCAAAATTCTTTGACAACATCTATGAGTTAGTGGGGGTGCCTGTTGTCACAGTTCAACTTAGATACAATGGCTGGGTTACTGAGTTGCAGGATCTCGAACGATCAAGGTGAGTCTCTCTAGCTCGATTGTAAATTGCAGACAGGTTTCCTTGTTTCGTTCCTTCCTGACTTTGGTTCCAATTTCACTGGTCAAAGGCAATTGAGGCGAGCTGCAGGGTTGGATAACCTTCTGTATACACCGGATGCAGACTTCTCGTGTTTCGCTGACCTAGCTCTCACTTCTCCTGAAGACTACTACATCGAAGGGCAAGGTTCACTGCTCCAGTACGAAACAGAACTCTTAAACTCCTCATTTAGACATTTACTTGAATGAATCAGGTGTCAATTATATGCTGAATGTAACGACTTCAACGAAAATCTGTCTCTTTCAGGTGCGTTCTAACCCCAGGTGATCCATACATGCCTCTAACGAACGACAAGATCATAGAGAGAGTCAAGAAGCAGGTTCTGAGTTTGTTCCCATCGTCCCAAGGCCTGGAAGTCACCTGGTCATCTGTAGTGAAAATTGGGCAATCGTTGTACCGAGAAGGACCGGGCAAAGATCCATTCCGGCCCGATCAGAAGACTCCCGTGAAGAACTTCTTCCTTGCTGGCTCATACACAAAACAGGTTTAAAAAAAGTCTAAAACTTTTGGTTCCTAGCTTTATAAATCTTGGCACTCCAGAATGTTTTCTTCTAACAGTTTGTTGTTTCCTAATTTGACCAGGATTACATAGACAGCATGGAAGGAGCAACATTGTCAGGCAGGCAAGCTTCAGCCTTCATTTGTCAAGCAGGGGAAGAGTTGGTCGCACTAAAGAAGAAGATAGCAGCCATTGATGAATCTCAAGGAAGCTCAAACTCTGCCTCGGTCCCCGACGAACTCAGCCTTGTATGACACAAAAGTTGGTTTCTTGGTTCATCTAGTATAATCATGCCCCATCATCCATACAACAGAAACGTCATGTAGCCTGTAATTCGCCCACCATTATCAAGAAAAAGGAAACTCGTTTCCATTATTGGAATAGTACAAGCATTTTTCATACAAACTAAAAGATTCCCTCTACTTGATCAACTGATAGCCATCCTCAGCTTCTTTGTCAATGGCGACCTTGGCAGCTTCCATTTCCTCATCGAAGAAAATGTCCCACTTCCCTTCCCACTTGATGAAGAACTCCGTGTCTTCAAAATACTTCACCCTGTGAACATCTCCCGCCGGAGTAAACAGATAATCGCCGGCAACGAGATCGTACTTGGCTTCCTTGGTCAAGTTCCAGACCCTCTTGCTACCTTTCATCACCAGCAGGTCGTGGCCGAAAGTGTGGTGGTGCGCCGGCTCCACGCTGCCGGCTTTGAAGCTGACGATCGCCGAGGTCGGGCTCTCTCGCACGATCTTCATCGCTCCTCCGGGGATTATCTCGATCGGGTCCAGTTTCCGGCTCTTCGCCAAGCAGCAGAGCGCGCACGGCGCCAATTTCTCCTCCGCCGCCGCGGAGGCGGAGGCGGCGCCGATTTTGGGCATTTCGATCAAGGAATTGTCAAGGAAGGATTCAATTTCGTCGCTCCAGGGCTTGAGATTGCTCGCCGGGCAAGGGGCCTTGAAGGGGGTTGTGAGCCACGTGTCGAGGATCTCGATGGCGGATTCCGGCGGGGTCGAGATCCCGGAGACGGCGAGGACGTTGGAGTTGTTGATGGATCGGGCGTTGACGGCGTCGGCGGGGGAGAGACACGTGGCGGCGAAGACGCCGGGGAACTTGTTGGCGAAGATGGAGACGCCGGCGCCGGTTCCGCAGGCGACGAGGCCGCGTACTTCGGGGAAGCCGCTGGCTGCGGAGACGCGGCGGCCGACCTCGGCGGCGATGGAGTAGTAGGAGGAAGTGCCGAGGTCTTCGACGTCGATGTTGCCGAGGGACTTGAGATGGGCGACTAGGGCGTCTTTGAGAGGGCGGCCGAAGCCGTCGGCCCCGGCTATGATTTTGAGCGGAAGGGGAGGCGGAGCGGCGGGGAATTGATCGGCCATGAGTTGCGGTGCCGGGAATTCAGCGGCGGCGAAGTAGTGAGTTGTGGCTTTCACTGGATGAGTCGAGAAGGAGCGAATATAAAGTAGATATTTTATTACATCACCCCGTCCCCTCTTTTTTGTCGTCTATGTCTTTTTTGTCGTCTATGTTTTGAGCCCTTCTACTATGCTATATAGTATTGGTGCTTTAATGTACAACTCAAAGTTATGGTACAACTTTAACATTAAATGTATAAGTTTAGGTTGTACCATAAAGCAATTTGTACCATTATGTTACGATAAAACTTTACAATTTGAAGTTGTACCATCACATAAAGGTACAAGTTCAAGTTGTACCATAAAAGAATTTGTACAAAAAGTATAGGTACAATCTCAAGTTGTACCATAACGTAAATGTACAATTTTAAGTTGTACCATAAATGCAAAAACCTATAGCACCAAAACTATATAGCATTGTAAAATTTCTCCTCTGTTTTTCTTTTTTTAACTTTGCAGTTTTACATTAATTAAAAGATCAACTTGGACAACCTGTTGTCTAGATTCAGAATCTGGTGCGCTGTGACAACTCAAATCACAGTTGTTTCGTCAATTTTTACATTTTTCTCGGAATAGGTTATAGCAATTATCATACAACCGGATACAATTATCAGTTTATACAGATTTTGACAAAACATATGAGAAGTGAAAAACCATCAATATATAATCTATCTTAAAATAATCTACATATAATTTTAATCTATATTTAAATAAAATACTACATTGCAAACAAAATAAGAAATCATCATATTTTTTTGTCGGTTTTAACTACTTCTTTAGCTGGTGATCTTCCAGCCGGATTTTTTACCTATACCGTTTGGACTGGGTTATACTAACCGCCATCCCAGTGGGTTGACAACCATGCTACAAAGGTTCCTCTGCAGTCATAGTTGTCATCCCAAAGCTCTGGAGGAATTTTCACAGAAATAGTGGTAACAATAACTTAGATTCCTTTCGTGTATTCATCAAATATATATCATTCAAATCATATTTAAATAAGGGGGAACAGATTGACGTCTTTTTATATTTTTTGAAGGCATGGTACATTCACTCACCATTAGGGATGTCAATCCAACCTGTAATCATGGGTATCCTATCCGACCGTAACAGGTCAACGAGGGTAATTACCCGTTTTGACGGGTTAAGAGGCGGGTACGGGTAATACCCGGTTTCAAAATAAAGGGTAGGGTACGGGTATGATAATCGATAATACCCGCTCCGTTATACCCGTCCCGCTAACCAAATGGTCAATTTCCCTTGAGAAATTTAGATTAGCTTGAGAAATTGAGTTTAGCTACCATTATTGATGATGAAGATGTAGACGATTATTATGTTTGTGTGGATTGTAGAAGCAAGAACAATTATTATGTGTTTGCTATTTTTATTTGTGTGGATTGTTGAAGCTCGAACAGTTACAAGTATTGAGAATTTTTTTTTATAAAGAAGTATTGAGAATTTTTAATGGACAACAGTATGTATGTGCATATATGTGTATAAGTTCATAGTTTAGGATTCGTACTCATGGTTACCCGGTGGGTAGGGTATGGTTATATAATTTTCATACCCGGTGGTTATTTGGTCGGGTATTTTAGAAAGCTCTACCCGGCGGGTTAGGAGTTGGTATAGGGTAAACCCGCACCCGACCCTACCCATTGCCATCCCTACTCACCATAAACACATTGAAAAACATTTCTACGGTGAGCTATGGTCATTGATAGGGGAGTGCAAATGGAGTGGTTATCATGGCACTGTTTTCTCCCCTCGCTACCAAGACGAAGAGATCCAGCCGCCGGAGCCCGATAACAAACGTCATTTCAAACGTCTTTTTTGATCATTCAAGCCATCTATTGATGGTTTTGGCTTCTGTGTCCTTGTGATGCAAGTGGATGGAACATTCCTTATCGGGAAGTACAAGAGTTGTCTCCTGATTGCCAGTGGAGCGGATGCAAACAGACAAGTCTTTTCTTTAGCCTTCGCCATTGTTGAGGGGGAGAATACCGAAAGCTATGCATGGTTCTTCAGACAAATACACATCCACATCACTATGAGGACCAAGTTGACAATCATCTCTGATCGCCATGCCGGGATCAAAGCTGCCATCTTAGGCTTGGATCCAGACTAGAAGTGGTCCCAGAGGTGGTGCATACGACACTTCAAAAGCAATGGGAACCACCATTTCAAGTGGAAGAAGCTTGCTGATAATATATGGTGGACCGGTAAGCGCTCTATTTCAATGGTTTGGGCTAATACAATGCGCCACTTTCTTAGACGCTTTATAAGGAGATGCATGCCTAAGGAAACGAGGTCTTAAGCGATTATTTACAAGGTTGTCGCATGTTGTTTGCCCAACCCACCTTAATATTAAGAAAAATAATGAAATGTTATAACTAAATAATTATCTATTATGTTATGGAAATCATGAATGGGTACAAGAAGGTTACCCACAACCATAAGCTTGGCCTCTTAGGGGATGATTGATTGGTCAATCCTTGTCGGGACGTTGGACCGGTGCAATCCATGGCAGATGCTCTCAAGCGCAAAATTGGATGATGAACATCGCCCCACCAACCTCCTTCGCAACTTTGAGAGATGCATTACACAAATTGTGGTAGATATCAGCTAGGCAAGCGGATGCCTAGCTCAAATTCTCCATCTCATCCCAATCACCAAGGAGGATCCTCAGCCACCCACAACTAATTAAATTGTTGGATTTCTTGGGAATAACACTCCTCCGATCATGCTTATGAGATAGACACGAGCATATCTTTCCTTCACCGCCTCTGGACTTTCCTCAGTTAGGGGGCTCCAGCCTTTTGCAGGGTCGTGCAAGTCCTTGACATGCTTCGTCAACCAAGTGATTGATACTTGGTTCGTCCTCAATGGTGGTAAGCGATCCTCCGCATCAACGCTTCCCTTGACTGGCACTCGGAACCCCAACATACTGTGGATAAAATGCTCCCAATCGGTCATTCCGCCAACATCCGGTGGTGAAAGATCGCTAGCACACACCACATTGCCGTCGATGGGCAGATGGGTTAGGATGGCGATGTCCTTTAGTGTGATGGTGTACTCTCCTTCTCGAAAGTTGAAGCAATGTGTCTCCTTTCACCATCTCTTCACCAATGCGGTGATGAGTTGACGGTCGATCTTTATCCCTAAAAAGTGCCAAATCAACTCCAACCTAGCCCTTTTGAGAAATGACAAGATGGCGTCGTTCCATGGGAGCACATTGGTCGTACCCCTATAGCGGATTATGTGGTATGCATCCTAGCAAAAAATTTAACTTTCACTATAAGTTTATGATATAATAAATAATTATAATCTATTATAGCAAACAATTTAAAGGAAAAAAAAATCAATGCTTTTTCCAAGAGATATATATTCAAATATTTGAAATTAATAAACTTAATTTTGTACACATACACATAAATCAATGTAATTATTTTGTAAACCGTATTGGTTGTTTTCAATAATTTAATCCAATACAATGCAACTCTCGTTATACTCATAGGAGAGGTATACATCTCCTTAGAAACACAGCCTTTTTGACAGAAAAGGGGGATCCGAGGATCGCTTAAAATCCGATTTTTCCAGGAAATGGGAGGATCATGATAATCTCTTAAGCCACATTTCCTTAGGCATGCATCTCTTTATAAAGAGTCTAAGTAAGTGGCGCATTATACTAGCCCAAACCATTGAAAATAATCAATACGTTATAAAATAATCAAATTTATTTTATAAACCACTAAGTACGTTAACAAAATAAAAAACATGACAAATGAGGAAGAGTTGTTTATACCCGGTGATCATTCCAAACATCACTTGAACGATGATTAGGTTGGTCGTACAACACACTAGGATCAATCGATCCTTGATCAACATAATATTGTTGGTTGTATATATCCACGTCGTCTCCAAACTACGAGAGAATAACAACAAGGTTAATTAGTTAGTATATAGATTAATTACAAAAATTATAACAACAACAAAATTTGGTAAAATGAGTACGTACCGCTTGATAGTCATCATGGAAAATACCCTTGTCTTGGCACCAATCATCCATTTTTTCAATAAATCGGACAGAGTTTCGACGGGTTTTGAGGAAAAACCAAAGAAATATTTTCTGATGGCAGATCGGACTTAGCCGCAACCAACATACCATTATTTCCTAGGTTTTGGGAGGGAGGGAAGAGAGGATGGATAGAGAGATAATTTTAGAGAGAGAGAGAGGAATGAGTTGTGTGAAAAATGGGGAATGGGGGGGTATATAGAACTCGGACCGCCCCCTTGAGTGGCGGTTTCGTAATATTCACACCACAAAAACCGCGCTCCTAAGGAATGGTTCGCGTTAAACGAGGTATGAAACAACTCCTTCCGTCTGCGATTTTCAATCCCTGACGCGGATCGTTGTGTTGGTGCGCGGTCCGTCGTTGGATCGCTTCCCTAGACGGTTCCCAGGCTGCCTTAGCGAAGACCGTGCCGTCCGCACACGATTTTCCTCTAAACCGCATCCTCCGCCTGCGGTTTCCACACAAACTGCCTCTTGAGCGTGCGATTTTTAATTAAGGGTGCTAGTTTGGAATTAGTGTGGGTTGGATGCCATTTTTATAATTTTTTTTAAATGGTGCTATTGGAAAAATTCCGCAGTTTTCTTGATTTTTTTTTGTGAAGACAAATTGTGATTGGTTTATTGATTGCTCATGTGGAGGGATAAGGGAAGAATAAATTTGAAATGGTGAAGTCTTTAATGGGAACTAGTTTTCAATGCCCGCGCCGGGACTTGAGATTATTACGACTTACTTATTTATGCTTAAAAAACACATAAGAACATAGAATGTTCGGCAAAATGCTTCTCAAGATTCACATCAACACACTGATAACTCTCAGAACACTATACTAAAGGTTATTTGACATGCTTAATAGAATGAGCACAACTTAACTTGATAAGTATAGTTCCAAAATTTGGAAAAATATATTGAAAAATGAAAATACAACATTTTTTGTGTAGCGTTGCTGAACTTGTCACATGGCAGCCATTTACCTGTTGAACTTCCATTCCGTTTTGCAAAACCAATGAGCTATTATAAGAGAGGGAAATCAAACAATATATTGATGGTCAATAACACTCATAGCTAAATTATGCAATATAGCAGAACCATAGCTGCAGTTTGTTCAGTCCTTGCGACATACAATTTCAGTTATCATCTGTTGTTAAATTGTTGAACTGCCTAGAGTGAATCTAACTTCAAATGATATTTCACGAAGAAATCCCAAAATGATTGAATCATCATCCAAAATCAACACAGTCGAAAATCCTACATAGAAAGAACAGTGCCCGAAATACAGTAACTAATCCAATTTTTTTTACTCCGGGGTTGCACCATGTCAAAATCTTCATAGCTGTGAACGATGTGCAGATCATACAGGAACAAAGTCTGAAAATGTGTGTGCTACACCAGACTCCAAAAGACAGCTCGTGGCTGGTAGGAAGAGAGAAAGAAGATGATGATCAAAGGATGGTGACGGTAATAGTGAAATAGTAGAAACTTATAAAACATGGACCAACAAACAAAAATGTGAATACGCAGAGATTTAATTCTTGGTGATAATGAAGGGATGCTGCATTCATCAAAGAACCCTTCTCCACTAATTGAATTAGTGGCCAACCAGAAACAATACCTGCAACCATCAGCCCTTTCCACTATCAACACATGTAGATCATTGTATCTCAACAACACTTGTACAGTTTGGGAGAGATAAATAACACGTACTATCTCAAATTAGGCGAAGAAACAAGACCCAGGTAGCTAGACTCAAACTTAACCCTTCCCTTTTGTGTATTTCTGGTCGTAAGTAGGTTGGAAACCCAAACTTAAAATATCGCGCGTCAAAGGACGCGAAGAATCAAGACCCAGGTGAAGTCGCCGCCACCCCTCTGTACTGGATTCCTGGTGCCATACACCTGCCCACATCTGAGTCCTATCCGAGTCGAAACAGTAGTTATGGGTCTGCATGTACAGTAAAGTGTCTCTTGATGCACAGTAAATGGCAATATTATATATTCTTTAGAAAAAAGGGCAAAAAAGATAAAATAAAATGAATATGATATAAGAATAAAGATAATCCCCCTCCAATGCTATTTTCCTGTTGAAAAAAGGGTGGAAATGGCGGGAATCCTTCCATCCTCTCCAACCTTAACCGTCACTCAGTCTCAATTAATCTCGCAGAGGCAGAGCGCTCACAGATCTCGAATCCAATGCAGCTCGTCATCCAGCGGATCGGAGAACGGGAGCAAAGGCAACTCTGATACTGGCGAAGACAGGGCCAGGAATGGCGAAACGAAAACCCCTAAGATTCTGAAATTGGCGGTGAGTGGAGTCACCGAGTTTCTCAGACTCTTCTCCTCCCCCGGCGATGACCGGTAAGCAAGCTCAACCTACCTGGTCCCGTATTTCTCCGCCGAAGATCCTTATTAGCCGCCCGTTTGATTTACGGTGTAGATTGGGGGAAGTGGGTAGCAGCGGTAGCGGAGGAACAGATGAGGCCGTTTCGATTTTCAACGCTGATGATGTCGTGAGAACACTCAAGATTGATTATGAGAATGCTTATTTCGTGACAGGTGTTCTTAATGACGACCCTCAATTTCTTGTCTTCTTTGCTATTGTTTGGATGAACTTTGCCCACTAATTTTAATTTCTGCTGTGAGATTGTGCTAGGGATTTTCACTTCTGCGCTCTACGTTGAAGATTGTCTGTTTGAAGATCCAACTATTAGATTCAGAGGTAATTAGACACACCTTTGAAGCTCTGCTGATGAATGAAAGGGGTTGAGATTGATTGGTGGGGTGGTAGATTTATGTATATTTAGGGTTTAGCTCTGACACTGTGTAGTAGTTTGACTAATAAGTTGTTAATCTGTGCATCTTACCTTGATTCACTAGGTACTGAATTATATGCACGCAACTTGAAGTTACTGGTTCCTTTCTTCGACCATCCATCCATTGAGCTACAAAGCATTGAGAAGGTAAAAAACCTTTGACTTAAGTTGATTACATGAGCTTATTATGATAAGCTTTATTGATCAAAGTAGATAACTTGAACTCGTATGGACCAGGATGTGGATTCCGGGACAAATTCCGTGCTGGCGACTTGGAAATTGAGGTAGTCGATAACACCGAAAAATTGTATGTGATAA
This sequence comes from Linum tenue, assembly GCA_946122785.1. Taxonomy (NCBI): domain Eukaryota; kingdom Viridiplantae; phylum Streptophyta; class Magnoliopsida; order Malpighiales; family Linaceae; genus Linum; species Linum tenue. Next base: position 57,375,594 of record CAMGYJ010000002.1, read on the forward strand.
GATGATGCATTGCATCGAGAAGGGGCTGAGAATTGTGCATGCTGTGTCTTTCTTCAGAAGGACATTTTGTGGAGATTGGTCTTCTAACAAAATTTACTGTTCCATTAGAGAGTGAGAGTGAGTGTTTGTCAGGATGATTTTGCAGGACTTACCTAAGATTTCCATGGAGGCCGCTCATTTCGATTGTTGGAGCCACAGTCTATGAACTGAATGAAGACTTCAAAGTATGTTTAGTACCAGCCCTCTTTTTCCTCTGCAGCAGTGTCTGTTCCTGAAACCTTGAAGCTTTGGCATTCAGAAACAAAAATCATACTGTCAAATCTGCAGATTGTTAGGCATACAGAGAGCTGGAATGTCTCTGCACTTGAAGCAGTTGGGCAGATATTCACTCCTAGCTTTGACAGAAGACCCGGTGAACAATAACATGGATCTCATTATCCTACTGATAACTGGAAGAATGGCTAACAAATATCTGAAGATCCCTTCCTCAGCAAAAGTTTGGCTGTAGTTTTGGCCTAACTAATGACTCAAACAGAGCGATGTCCAGAACATGGAATCCTTAATTGCATTTAATCTGTCTAAATGGTGACTATTATTCTTCTTTCGCACTGGGTCCTGCAAACCCAAAGTCAAGTCAATGTTTGATTGCACATTTTAAATTACACGCATCCCAGGCCTTGAATCAAGTCATTAGCTCACAGGTCTCCACAACATATTGCTATTTTGCATCCCTTTCATCAAAACATCTTCCTAACTTTCACTTCCCAGGAGATGGAGAGTTTAACCTCCCTAAAGAGAACTGGGTCTTCCAATTTAATTTTTGGGAAGTGCTTAGATATAAAATATGGTGGGTTTTTAATCTCTTTCGATTTTGTTCTAAAGCTTCTAATTTGTTCATGTTTTTTTTTCCTTTCTAGAGAACAAATTCCTACTCGTTTAAGAGAATGGAGATGTGCATCAGGTCCAGTGAAGGAACAGCAGTCTCCAATGCTTCTTCTTCACAACCAGAAGTATCATCGGCAAAACTCAAATCTCTCGTCAGCACTTTGCTAGATTCCGCAGACCAGCAACCTTTGGAGGTATTCCCGAGGTTTAAAGGTCCAGACGTCCACAAAAGCTTTGCGGATTGCCTCTACAGTTGTCTAGTTCGTTCCAAAATCCGCACTTTCAGGAATGCGGAAGAACTCCATGACCATAAGGGTAAGAAGATTGCCCTTCTCTCATCCAGACCACCAGTGAATCAAATGTATATATCCCAATCTTCACAAAGGGCTGTGCTTCAAGCAAATGGTTCTTTAGGAACTAGCTAAGATGGTTGAGTGCTGCAATAAGAAAGGGCAGGGGCACATCATATTGCCCATTTTCTATTTAATGGATCCCAAAGATGCAAGGCATCAAGCATGTCCTTACAAGGAAGCATTTGAACATCACAATCAGAAACATGACACAGAGACTGTACAAGAATGGAGGCAAGCTCTCCAAGAGGTCGTGCAAATGAAAGGGTGGCATGCGACTGTATCAGATGGGTAATGTCTTCATTTCTGATCTTTATATGCACATGACATCTGAATTAACTAATAGTAGCGATTTGGACTATATGACCTCGAACTGCAATAATGCTAACCAATAACATCTGTAAATGTAGGCTCCCGTTTTAGCAGTGACTTATTCGTTCCATTTTCTTTATGGAAGAACTATTTGTTTTACTGATGTCAACTTGTATTCAATTTTCAGACAGGGAGCTGTCTGAGACCAGGTGTTTTCAGAAGGTGAGTTGCATTTGCGGAATAGCTACACTTAAGTGACCGATGAGTTGGTAGGAATTGATTTTCATGTGCAAGAGGTTATTGACTTGCTCAATCTAGACTCAGGAGATGAGAAAATTATTGGGATTCATGGTATGAGTGGCATTGGCAAAACCGCTATAGCCAAAGCCGTGTACAAAATTCAATCGGTGTTGCTTTTTAGAGAGTGTCTGAAACATTGTCAAAGAATGACGGGCATAATAGCTTTGCAAAATAAGGTAATCTCTAGCATCTTAAGGGATGATTCCCTGGTTAAAGATGCTTATCAAGGAGTCAAAATAATACAGGATAGAGTTTGTAAGTATAAAGTTCTTATTCTTCTTGATGAGTAGATAGTAGATTTGAGTTTAACCAGATTTTTCGGAAGATTGGGCCATTTTTCTACAATGAGTAGATTTCTTGTCACGACAAGAGACGAGAGTCCTAGAGATCCTTCAAGAATTTAAGCTCTATATTCCTAGAGAAATGAGTTTTGATCATTCTCTTTAGCTTTTTAGTAGACATGCATTTGGAATGCATTATCCTCTGAAAGATCATACAACTCTATGTGAAGAATTTGTAAAAGTTGCTACAAGTCTCCCTTTGGCTCTTAAGGTCATAGATGCATGATCTTCTTAGAGACCTCGACAGAGCTATTGTTATTGAGGAAGATGTCAAACATCCCAGGCAAGCACAGCAGAATCTGGTCCAACGACGATGCTGTAAACATGATGAGAAATGGAGAGGTAAATGTAAATTTTTGTTGGATTTTTCTTACCACATTTCACATAAATTAAAAAAAATCTTCCTTTTATCATCGTTCAATAAGTAACCTCCTGCTTAAAAGAGTTCTTCAACTGTAATTCTGATACAAGTTTAATTTCTTTTCACAGGGAACTAACAAGTAGAAATGCTTATAGTCGATACCAGCTGTGATGAAGATCGTCTTTAAGTTGACAGAGAATGAATTAAAAAGACTATCAAGGTTAAGGTATCTTGACATGGCATCTTAGAGATAGATTAGGAATAATCTTATATTTCCTTGTCTTTCTAGTATAGTTTTTAGTATTTCCGTGTCCTTCTAGTATTACAATTGTTGTGGTTCTCTTACTCATTGTCCACGTCTCGTGGTTTCATAATAATACAAGTTACTATTCATAAAACTCTTATATGGTATCAGAGCCTTTGCTTAACAGCCCATCAATCCAGAAACCCTAAAAGCTTTGTTTGTCTTTCAGCCAGTACGATGAGTCCTCTCACCCGATTGATTTTTCCTTTCAACCAATTAATTCCATTGCATTCCCATTCCCAGTTTACAGCTATCATCTTCTTTTACTTTGTTTTTTTTTTTGTTTTCCTGTAGACCTAGTTGTTCCATTCCTCATTATAAATAAACCCTCTTTGCCAATACTAATCTTTCCCTGTCTCTCGCGTCGCGTGTCCCCTGACGTAATAGTACAAGCTTCAGATTGCCACTCTCCCAAAAGCATTCATTCATTCGATATCATCGTTGTTATCTTTTGTAGCGAATTCTGCAAATTTTTAGTGCTTTGTCCATCGACCACTGCTGCTTTGTCCTTGAAGATCAAGATCCGATTTTTATAAGTCGGCGTTATTGTTTTTATCTTATTTTCAATTGTTGGAACATTATATGGCTGAGCCACGGTCACCCCCAACCATTTCTTCTTTGCGGGAATGGAACGAAGAAGGCTTCTCCGATAACGGTCATTCAGATGAATAGCTCGTGTCCTACACCAGTTTACGTTTATTGGTATCTTCAAAACCAATTGATTAATGTTCATCTCGTTTCCGATTAATTTCTGACGGCGAGTGAATTTGGTTGCAACATATGAATTGCAAGTTTGATGATTTCTTCTTCTCCAAGACGACGATTAGTTGACTTCGCTCTTCAAGCACAAGAGTTCGAGGAGTCTGCATCACATTCTACACAATCACATTGCGGGGGCGTGTTCTTCAAGATTGGTGTATTTTGATCAAGATTGATGTTGTTCTTCGCACCATCATCTTGCGGGGGCGTGTTACAGATAGATTAGGAATAATCTGGTATAGTTCTTAGTATTTCCTTGTCCTTCTAGTATTACAATTATTGTGGTTCTCTTACTTATTGTCCAAGTCTTGTAGTTTACATAAACCCCTTTGTGGTTTCATAATAATACAAGTTACTATTCATTAAACTCTTATAATATACACATATTAAACAAAGTCGACTTTTACTAACTAGAGCAAGTATTTTTTAAGTTATACAGCAAGCAAGAAATACTAACAAGTAACAATCTATAACATCCAATTAAAAGAATAAACCTATATCACCATTGTAAAGAAAACATGATTTGACAACGACACGAAAATGAAAGTTTTGAACGTCTATAGTACATATGTCAATATATACGCATATTAAAAGAAGTATTTACTAACTAGATACATATTTTTAAGTTAGACAGCAAGCAAGAGGTACTATAGAAGCAACACAACTCAACTAGTATAAAAGCAAAGAAATTTAAGCATCAAAGGCCTATTAGCTCAGTTGGTTAGAGCGTCGTGCTAATAACGCGAAGGTCATTCGAGACCTGTATGTGCCAATATGTTTTAGTAATTGACCATCATTCATCATTCAGCCCACGTATCAAGTTATTTATGCCCATTTTTGTTCCTATTTGCAAAACATACGTTTAGGCATATGTATTCTTGATATGAAGGTTTTCGTAGGAGAACCGACCCCAATATGTGTAGGTGTTATTTAGCCCCTATTCCCAAGCATCTGCATGTTAAATCACCGTGTTTAGCCCACATAGGTACTCTTGATATGAAGGTTTTTGTAGCGTAAGCGACCTCAATATGTCGTATTTTATGCTTTTCCCAAGTGTTTGTGATGAAATTCCAGGTCTTATGTGCATTCGGGAATTGATTGGAGTTCATGCGACCACGATTGGAGTTATCTAGCCCATATTCCCAAGGCATTTGCATGTTAAATCACCGTGTTTAGGCTACATATCAAGTTATTTATGCCAATTTTTGTTCCTATTTGCAAAACATACCTTTAGGCATTTGTATTATTGATATGAAGGTTTTCGGGGAACCGACCCCAATATGTCGTATTTAGGCTTTTCCCAAGTGTTTGTGATGAAATTCCAGGTCTTATGTGCATTCGGGATTGGTCGAGAATCGATTGGAGTTCATGCGACCACGATTGGAGTTATTTAGCCCATATTCCCAAGGCATTTGCATGTTAAATCACCGTGTCTAGGCCACATATCAAGTTATTTTGCCTATTTTCATTCATATTTGCAAAACATCCGTTTTGGCATTGGTATTCTTGATATAAAGGTTTTCATGGGGGAACCGACCACAATATGTCGTAATTTTATGCTTTTCGCAAGTGTTTGTTATGAAATTCCAAATCTTATATGCATTCGGGATTAATCGCGAATCGATTGGAGTTCATCCGACCACGATTGGGAAGCATAGGAGCAAGAAGAGGAGAAGAGGCACTGGTCATCGCCACAGGTCACGGTCGTGACCACTAGGCCGTGACCATGTTCGCGGGCTAAAGATCGCGACCGTGAACAGTAGCCGCAAACTTCGGCAGACGACCAAAAAGAAGCCAAAAAGTTTCTATAGTCGAATTGCGGAAATGACACAATTCGACCGCAAAAAAGATTGTGCCCGGGGCACTAAGATCACGGTCGCGATCTTGGGATGGAGGCCACGATCTCAGAGCGTAAAGACAAAGTCAAAATGCATCATTTTGGGCGATTCGGGGACGTTCCAGCTGGTCACGGCCTGGTCACGATCGTGACCATCGCGTCACGCCCGAGAGGCCTTGACCGCCATAAGCTTTCTATAAATACCCCTATTGCTGCACTTTATAAGGGAGAGCCGACCTAGAGTGAGAAAGTTAGGTTTTGGATTGTTTTTAGAGAGGGAAACACCTTGGGAGAGCTTAATTAAAGATTCAATCCACTCAAGGATAAGAAGAAGGTGCAAGCAATGAGAAGAAGATTGATTCCATCACTCCCACTCTTCTAGTTTGTGTTTTCTTTCTCTCTCTATGACTTGAATCTCTAATGGTTGTTTAGGGAAGATGAACCCTAGTCTATAGGTTGCGTATGAATGGGTTTTGAATGAATGTGTTTATCTAGTTGATTTTATTGTTTCTCTAGATTTGATTGTGTTTGGGTAAGCCGCCCTAATCCTCTCTACTAGCCTACTTGAGCTTCTAGCTGGGTATGGAGTTTTGGGGTTAGACTGGTATGCGTCATCAAGTAAATTAAGGTTAGGTGTATGAATAGGATCCTAAGGTGGACGAGGCAACTGTACCACTACCATAGGAATGCCTTCCTAGATAGAACCTGGGATAAAACCTCAGTGTGGACAATGGGTAGTACCCATTGAAAGGAGCTATGGTCTTAATGCCCTAAATACGATACTGACATGGGTTTAGGGGAGGCTTACTAGGAGACGTGTGGATAGCCACGAAAGTCCACAGAAAAGAGCTCACTCACCACATTCTCTTAACCCTACTTGACAACCCTAGCTAGGAGGATTTGACCCTAGACAACCGTCCATCTCTAGCGACCTCCCAAGAACTTGGTTGGTTGTTTATGTTGCCTTTAGGAGTAGATTAGATTAGTTTAAACACCCAACCTTTTGATTTGATTAAATAGTAGTTCGGAGCAAAGTAATAAAAAGCAGGAGGTTTTAGTGTCGCTTATTTCTTATGTTTTGTGTCGGTTACAACCAACACAAAAAAATCGTGTCGGTTCATATAACCGACATGAAACCTGCCGACACTAACCCGATCCGCGTTAGTTTTAAGCAACTGCCGGAATAACCGACATAGTACTTTTCGTGTCAATCTTTTTCAATCGGTTAATCGATACTAAACATGTCAAGAATAATCATTTTTGTAATTATATTAATTATTATTTATGTATTATTATTAATTATTTTTGTCGGTTTAACTAACTCGAAATAACCGACAAATTAAAAAATAAAAAAATCTTCCGCTGCCGGAACCAGAGATCGTTGCCTCCATTCTTAGAAAATCCCCAATACCCAGAAACCCCTAATAGCTAATACCAAGAAAAACCAGATACCGTAATACACAAAATAAGAAAACCCCCAAACCCAAAAATCAAACTCATCCAAATCCAGAAAACCTACCTCTTTTCACCCTTCAAGTCCAGAAAATCCAGAAAACAACACTGGCCTTCTCCGATTTGGGGAAGCACAGGTGAAATGAGCAGGCAGAGTGAAGGCAAAACCTGCAAAACGACGAAGCATGGGTGAGGACAGATTAAGCGATCTGTTGCTCTCCGAATCATGGAAAATAGATCGAGCAGCGGATCTTCTCGGTTACTCTCTAAGGCAGTGAGCGATTGCTGGGTATTGAAGGTTGCATCGATTGGTTGCGGCTGCTCGACGAAGAGGAGAACTTAGTGGCAGCAGGGAAGCGTCGGAGAGGAGAGAAAGCAGGGGAAGCAACGGAGAGGAGGCTGAGGCATCATCAATACCTCTTGGTGGATCCGGTGATGAACCTTCAAGAATGCTTAATTTGGTTTGAGGAAAAGAGAAGCAAAGAAAATTTGAGGAGAGGTTCATTGGAGGTGTCTCAAGCATTCTTATCTACATGAGCCTTCACCGAATGATCGGGAGACTGATCAAGACTTGAGAATCCACTTAACCTGATGAAAAACTCAACTTCAAGGAGGTCTTGAGCTGGACTGAGTACTTGAAAACAACAGTCCGGTGAAATGACCTAAAAGACACGCTATTTGGGAGCCACCCCAACATTGGTTTGCATTTTCTTTTCCTTGCTTTTAAACAAAGAACTTGTATGTTTGAATTTTTTTTAGGTTAGTTTGTCGTTTAAGTAGTAGTAAACGATCATGCCTTAGTTAAAGAATGAGTTGTAACGGACTAAGGTGAAGGGGAAATGAAGAAATGATGATATGTTGTTCAGTGTTGCATGCTTATGAATGAATGTATGTGGTTTGGAGGCCTTGGTAGGTATAATTGCATGGTTTCATTTGATTTTATTGTCGCCCACTAAGTGCTCGATGAAATGCTCAAACCACATTATTTGTGCTTGTAATGATTTGATGCATGCCAAATGAACCTTATTGCTTATGTTAGACCCCTAGAATCATATTTAAGGGTAGTTTCAAATCTTTATCTATTAGTATAAGGTGTAAGGCCCCTTTGATGAACAAAGCTTACCACTTTGATATGATTTTTGAGTAATCAATCCATACCCCTACTTTAGTCGTTTAGGTTGTTTATGCTTTTGGCCACGGCATTAAAACCCATAGATTGACATGTTGTCAATAGAACCATCAATCAATATTGTTAACTACCTAAATCGACATTGTTTTCCACTTTTCACCCTTGTTTTACATACTAACCATAAAGTGTGGGGGTCTATAAGATTGGATCTAGAGATGATGAGAAGTGTTCAATGCATTCTTCGATTATTGATGAAATGTGTTCGACATGGATGGGTATGAATTGTTCTTGTGTGTGTAGGAACCTTTATAAGGATTAATCCTTTGAAGAGGAGAGAGTTACAATGATCCTCCACCAGAGGTTGTGAAAACTTAAAATTTCCAATCAAGTGAGAGACCGGACCACTTGAAACTCCACACAACGATTCAAGCCTCATGCACCACTACACAATGAGCAAGAACACCAACAACAACTAGAAGAGTCACCTAGAGGTCGAGAGACCGAGTCCAAAAGGCGAATCCTTAGTGTTGGGAGGAGATCAACCCACTCACCCCATCCTTCGATCCCACAATCACATCGATTAAGCGTTTTGGTAAGTTCGTTCCCCTATCCTTATACCTTTCTCACATTGAGGACAATGTGTTCCTTAAGTGTGAGGGGGTTTTGCATGAATGCTTGTGTGGAATGTTTTTATCAATTATACTCTCTTATGCCATAAATGTTTAAAAGCTTGATCGAGAGAGAGTGTGCTTTTAAAGTGATTGTGGACGATGATTTAGCATGTTTCAACAACTTGGATCCTTGTATGTAAGCCAAATTTTTTTTTTCAAATTTGAGGTCTCCAAGTTAGCATCTTTTGCATTTTCCCTACTTAGTATGCTTTTAATAGATAGATAGTTGATGTGGTGTGCTCGATAGGGAGTAGTTGCATGATTAGAATACCGGTGTATGAGGGATTTTACTCTCTTCTTCCTCTTTGGTGAGTCGGTAATGTTCGCTATTTTGGGAAGAACATGTGTGTGGGACTCCCCACCACTTTTGAACTCGAAATCTTTGCAATTATGTGCTTAATGTGTTAGAAAAATAAACAAAGAGGCTCTCACGTGAGAGGAAACCAAGCATAGTGTGTGAGTTAAGCCTTCAAAGGGATTTTCTTTTGCCTCAGAGTGCCCTTTGAGGATGTGTTTGGCGACTGGATAGCTTTATTGCTTCCAGATCATCTTTCACTACTTACAATCCCCTAAACACCTCTCCTCCTCACGAAATCGTATGGCAAGGTACAAAGTACCTTTTAGCAATTCAAGAGACCTCAAGCTCTCGTTTGTACCCAACATGTGTGGCAACCCAATGTGGAGTGCAGGATGGGAAATGGTGCTCGGGCTAAGACAAATCCGCCCATCAACTTCCCCACATGTGACCTTGATAGGAAGGCAATGATCCATCTGTTCTTGGTCGTGAGGGAGAGATGCTTGGTTGCAAGAAAGTTTGCAAAAGATTGGTGCAATGCGTGTCAACATTGAAAAAGGAGACCCACAAATGACAACTCCTACATTGAAAGAAAAAATAAATACCACCCTCTAGCGTTTCTGCGCTTAATGGTTGTGAGAAGTCCCGGTTGCACACCTTGTATGTTTGTCCTAAGGTGGTAAGTATGGTCCTCACCACGGAGTTTGTGCTTGCACAATGAGATGATAGTAACGTTTTCTCGTCTGAGCTTACTCTTCTTTATGCAATGAAGAACTAGAGTGCATACCCCGTTGATTTAAATATCAAGTTGCATTGGTTTGAGTAAATTTGCTTGGGGACAAGCAAATGCCTAAGTGTGGGGGATTTTGATAACACCTAAAATAAGCGTTATTTAACCCGTATTCCCAAGGCATTTACATGTTAAATTACCGTGCCTAACCCACATATCAAGTTATTTATGCCTATTTTCGTTCTATTTGCAAAACATCCATTTTGGCATAGGTATTCTAGATATGAATGTTTTCATAGGGGAATCGACCCCAATATGTTGTATTTTATGCTTTCCCAAGTTTTTATGATGAAGTTCCAGGTCTGGATTGATCGAGAATCGATTGGAGTTCATCCAAGCACGATTGTAAGCATAGGAGCAAGAAGGGGAGAAGAGGCACTAATCACAACCATAGGTCATGGTCGTGACCATGTTCGCCGACTGAGATCGTGGTCGTGAACATTAGTCGCGAACTTCAGTAGACGACCAAAAATAAGGCAGAAAGTTTCCCCAGTCAAATCACGGACATGGCTCATTTTGACAGCGGAAAAGATCGCGCCCGGGGCACAAAAATCACAGTTGTGATCTTATGAAGGAGGCCGAGATCTCGGAGCTTAAAGACGGAGTCAAAATGCGTCATTTTGGGCGATTCGGGGACATTCCAGCTAGTCACGGCTAGGTCACGACCATGACCATCACGTCACGCCTGGAGGCCTTGACTGCCATCAACTTTCTATAAATACCCCTCATGCTGCAATTTTCAAGGGAGAGCCAAACTAGAGTGAGAAGTTATGGTTTTGGGTTGTTTTTAGAGATGTAAACACCTTGGGAGAGTAATTGAAGATCCAATCCACCCAAGGAGCAAGAAGAAGGTGCAAGCAAGGAGAAAAAGATTGATTCCATCACTCCGTCTCTTCTAGTTTGTGTTTTCTTTCTCTCTCTATGACTTGAATCTCTACTGGTTGTTTAGGGAAGAAGAACCCTAGTTTATAGGTTGTGTATGAATGGGTTTTGAATGAATGTGTTTATCTAGTTGATTTCAATGTTTCTCTAGCTTTGATTGTGTTTGGGTAAGTCGCCCTAATCTTCTCTACTAGCTTACTTGAGGGTCTACGATGGGTGTGGGTTTTAGGGTTAGACGGGTATGCGCCATCAAGCAAACTGAGGTTAGATGTATGAATAGGATCCTAAGGTGGACGTGGCGACCGTAGCCCTACCATAGGAATGCCTTCCTAAAAATAACTGATAGACCGTTAATTACACATGTTTTTACCCCTGTTCTTACACCGTTTGAGGTGTTGATTCTAGTGTTTTAGGCCAATTTCACGCTAGGTTGTGCTTGTTTGTGATATTTCAGGTCCTAGTACGTGAATGGAGGCTTGGGAGCGAGTTTGGGGTCGATTGGACGAAGATCGGACGCGTGGCGAGGTGCCAAGGAATCCGCACGGGCAGTCCGGGACATCACACGGCCGTGCAATTTGCAATTGTGGCCGTGTGATTTTTGCCGAGAGCAAACACGGGCAGGATGGAAATCTCACACGGCCGTGCGACCCTGGCCGTGTGGGAAGCCTGAAGATCGAACTAATTGATACGCTGCGTTTCGACTCACACGGGCAACTGGGTGAGCCACACGACCGTGTGGCCTGCCCGTGTGAGTCGGGAAATCTTGGTTTTTCAGCCAATTTCGAGCCAAAAGTGGGAGAATCGGATTTTGAGAGCAAAAACAGAGCCCTAGAGAGAGAAAGTACGAAGAACACATCCTAGAAGCTATCTTGGAGCTGGGTTTCGTCAAATCGAGCTTGGAGATCGTCTTAGGAGTGGAAATCATCATCCCGGAGCAGATTTTCCTCATCATTATGAGTATGACTACTCCGATTACTGTTTTCTCCTCTCTCTCTATGGAGTAGAACCCTTCTCTCACTTGGGTATGAAGAACCCTAGTTCCTTGTGTTAGGGATTTGATTGTAATGACTTGGGATGATTATACTGTTTAATTTTAATCGAATGATGCATGTTTATTGAATTGATTGAAGTCTGATCAGCTTTTCTCGATTTCTGCTGCAACCTGAGATAGATAGAATCTGATTAGGTTGTTAGAGCCTCTTCATTCGATAGTAGGAGATTGGTTATACGAGAGTTAGCCAGTTTACTGCTTTGTACTGGAATTTAATTCCAGTAGTGGAGTTCTGTGTTCATAGCCTCAGCTTTCTATCCCGGTGAAGACTAGTCGTCTGCCGGGTAGTTAGACTGAGAGGGCTTGGTCAGCTTAAGAGATTCCAAGCTACTGTCGGATCTTCCGCAGTCTAATCAACAGTGAATCAACCCAGGGGAATTACAATTGAACCTAACTAAGGGGCTAGGGGGACTCATTCCCGAGTGACTCTTTCCTGCTTTTGAAAACCGAACCATTTCCTGCTTTCTTACTGCTTTTGCTTTAAACAACAATCAATCGAATTATTTGGCTAGATAATAGACAATCACGGAGTAAGCAGTAGATCTAGACCCCGGGTTGATAATAGAACTTGCCTGTTACTGCATTCCCGGACTGCGATTACACTTGGTCGCAGTTTGGTGTTGTGTTTTGGCGTGTCAATAATCCGGGATAAAACCTTGGTGTGGACATTGGGTAGTACCCATTGAAATGAGCTATGGTCTTAATGCCCCATATACGATATACAACCATAGTTAGGAGGATTTGACCCTAGGCAACCGTCTCATCTCTAGCGACCTCCCAACCACTTGGTTGGTTGTTTATTTTGCCTTTAAGAGTAGATTAGATTAGTTTAAACACCCAACCTTTTGATTCGATTAGATAGTAGTTCGGAGCGAAGTATTAGTAAGCTTAGGGATCCCTTGGAATACGACCAAACCACTTTACTACAACCCTAGTTAGGTTATGCTTGGCTTAGTTAGAATTGAATAGAGAGTGTGCATCGACTTATAAATTTAAAGCTCGATCACGCAAGCAATAAGTAGCATTTTTCACCTTTTCTCAAGTAACATGGGATTAGTATGTAAATCCCATGATAAAAAGGGATTTGAACTTTGAACAACATTTCAGGCTTGATCTGGGCTTCATATGTACAGTTCAATATCTTAACTATTATTTCTTTTATGGGGGTGCCTTTCCACACAGATATCCAACTCAAGAACCAGTCAAAATCCTGCACATTTTAATCCAAATGTTTATGACTAAGCCTATCACGAAATTGGTCAATATGGAAAAATACACAATAATTAAATTAATTCCCAAACCATACAGCTATATACACATAACAACCAGAAGACCATCTAGATGCTTAGAAGGTTTATGTGGATTAGAGAAATGGGGATTAGGTAGCCAAATTTTACCATAAACAATAAAGAAGTCCTCATCTCTAGGTGACTTGCCTACATCACTGAATTTCTGCCTTTTGGAGGCATTGATCGGATACCCGAGTGCAAAGTTACGTTCGTTTGAAGTTTCGGCCGAAGTTAGGAGTTGATCGGGAAAAAAAAAATTTGGACCAAACCGCTGGGTGGGTGGCGGTTTGGCCCAAAACCACCGCCCTTAGCCCAGCGATTTGCATAGAAAACCGCACCCCCGCCCAGTAATTTTCGTGTAAACCGCAGGGTGGGGTGGCGGTTTTTGAAAAAGGTAGTATTTTTGGAATTTTTTGGGGTTGGGTGGTAATTTTGGAATTTTTTTTTAAACCGTGGTACTTTTGAATTTTTTCCAAAATAATGTGTCTCCTAAGTATTATAATGAGAAAATGAGAATCTTAAAATATAAAAATATAAAAAGTATTTGAGGTGTGAATCGATAATGTTATCATTGAATAATAATATATTGAAACTATGACTATATAGTTGTAACTCGTATACTTAATTAATAAGAATTAGTTGGGTTGCAAGAAGTATGCTTAGGATCCCACCAACTAGTTTCCAATGTCATGCATGTGGAGGCGCTATTCATGCACCCTACCTTCCTAACATTAACACATGAGAATATGACCTTAAATAATTTGGTACAAGAAAAAGGAAAAAGGAGAACCAAAATGTTCCATCCAATTGTCCAAGCCTCATATTTATTGTAATTAGGGAAGGTTTAATTAAATCCGCAAAGAGTCTACCAAGTACCAACACATCATTGGTAATACTATCAACGAGAATTATGTCCTTAACTGAGTCTACTCGAATCTCACTCAAATCCCCATTCATATTTTTCTTCTCCGTTGTAATATAAAAGTGGTGTAGATCTATTGGGTTAAACAAAGAAATTAGCAAAGTAACAATCGACCTGAAACACAACGAATTTGTGTAAATATATGATGCCCTAGTCTAAGTTCGATGACACAATTGTGCTAATAAATGGTGATATCTCACTAGTAGAGAAAATTATGCACGTAATAGTTTGAAAATGGCCGAGCCCTATAAGAGGACGCGTGCAGGTTTTTGTATTGTTTGGGTAGGTGATTGATTAGACTAATATCAGAAACCAACTTTCAATACATAGGCAAAGATATTTTTTGAAAGAGGAGGACTTTTATTCCACCCAAATCAGGGAGGAAAACAGAGTATGTTACAAGAGAGGAGTTAAAGCATTGATAACTGTAATCGACTGGTAACGTGTTTATACCAAGGAATTTTACGGTGCTAGAATTTGTGATGTTGAATAGTTTAGCACGCAAATGACACTTTTTGGATAGTTTGGACTTTCTAGTGGAATTAGCCCTAAATTTAATTTATCAATCCGGATGATACAATCTCAAATTGTTCAATTTACAAGCCAACATTGCTTGCCTAAGAAGCAACTTCACAAAGCAACAAGAACTCTAGAATTTGGCTAAGTGCTTATTTTGTTTAAGGTTACCTACTTTGAAAGCCTGGTTCTCATAATTGGATCGATGAAAATGAAAGAAGAAGTCCTGGAAGTGAAGTTCAGATGTTTATCTACATGTTGGAAGGATTGAAGGATCAGAATCAATTCCTTAAGGCCATTTTCAAAAGCTCTCAATTTGCTATGTCAAAACCGAAAAACTACCTAAATTTGACTAAGTGTTGAAACTTGTTCAGAAAGCCTACTTTGGAGTCCTATTCGTGCTGGATGAGTGAGAGTCAAGGCAAGAGAACTACACCCCATGAAAGTACAAGTTTTCTACTACAACCTCAAGGAATTGGTTGAGCCAAACTTACCTCTAAGGCTTCGAATGGAGAGCTCAAAGATCATCTAAAGCCTGTGTTTTCTGCCTTGCCTCTTAAGCAAACTGTTTTCCATGTGCTACTAAGATTCGGGTTCCTAGTGTTGTTATGAGTTTAATTCTGAGTTGTGTTGAGTTTAGGACTTCTTATTCTATTTAAACCCTTCAATTGCATTTTACCTTCGTTGAGTACAAAACCTTGATTTTGGTTCATCAAGCATCTTGCTTCGTGAATTTGATTGAACAACTTAGTGGATTCTAGGTTGTTTAAGTGCTTGTATCGATCAAGTATACACCTCGATCGTGGCATGGCTTCTACCTATACTTGTCGAGCCTCTTTCCCTTGTGGAAGTTGCACAGGAGTTCCATCCCAAACACACAAATCCTACCCTGTTTTATGTGTGTTCTTGTTCGAGCTTGTGTTCTTGTTCGAGCTTAATTCAATTTGTTGAATTGAGAAGGCTGCCCCACTCTGATCAAAAGAGACCTTCTCTAGGGCTTATCACCGGATGCTAAGTCTAATGCTACTTCATAAACTATTAAAACTAACAATATTAGATTGATTCGAATTCATTTGACAGAAGATCACTCAGGTGTGCTTCTCTCTAGCCCTAAGTTAGGTCGGTATTGACGTCCCCTGACTTACCCACACAAGATTTATACTGTGGAGAGCTCTAAACTAACTTGGACTCCCTATTCGAGTTATCCAAGCTCGCTTAGATGAACTACCTGGAGGGAGAGTTTCCACAACTGGCAAATAGAACACCTAAGGCGTGCAATTCGGCTCCCACTAAAGGATCTCAATCCAATACGACATTATAGTCCAATATCATACTCGTTCAGTTGACCAACAATGAAAAATTGAAGAAGCTCTAATATACCTAATTGGATATTCTCTACCTTAGGTCAATAGCTCAAATTGAAGAATGTTATCAATAATACCCCATCAAATTCATGAATAATACCTCAATTGAATATATATCAAGATTGTAACAAGCATAGGAGTCATTCATTATCAAATCCTATCATACATGTCTAGAAATCTACACACCCAAGTGAGAATTGAGTATACTCTATAGTGAGAGAAAGCGATGAAATCACAAACTCAAGAAGAGAAATCATCTTGTGGAATGGGCCGTTCTTCTTGAGATCCAATCTTGCCACCAATTGAAGTGGAAAGCCTCGAATCACTATCTAGGGTTCCTTGTTCTCACTTTTTCTCTGGAAGAATGCAACTCTCACTATCTCTCTAAATTCGTCTCCTCAATAAATGGCTTTAAATATGATTGTGCATCCATCAGCGCGCAAGTCACGGTTGCACGTCATGATCGTGATATTCAACACTAAACTGTTACGTTGACCCAAAATGCACTATAGCACTTACGCAGGTCACAGTCTCTTCTATAAATGTCATGGTGCAAATGCCCCCGACCTATGGACTTCCTCCTGAAAACTTGCAAAACTCATGGTCGCTTCTATGGATATCACAGCCTGGTTGTGTATTGGTGCAATGAGCCGTGACATCTGCAACTTCTTGTCTTTGTCCCAGTTTTTACTCCAAATGGCTCGACAATATCGTTACTTTCGCCATATTCATATGTTAGGATATTAATTATATTAAACCAAGCATAACCTACCATGAAACGGGCTAAAGAACGAAAAATATCAGGTCAAACAATCAAGGATAGACGGTATAAACATGTATAATTAAGTCAGAATCAACCATGTTTCCGCGACGATGTGACTAGACGGCCGCGATGAGATGACCACACAGTGTGGTCTTGATTTGACGACCATACTACTGCGAGAAGGCGACCATGTGTGGTTGTGAGTAGATGACCACACGGTAGCGAAGAGGCCACAAGGTTGCAAGCCCAAAATATACTAAGTCATGAGAAGGACCATGCCATGAGAGTCCGCGACGAGGCGACCATGCGGTCATGTGGAGATGATCACGCGGTCGTGAGTTAAGACCATGGCACGAGATTTGGAACAAGACCAGACAAAGCAAGCTACACTCCAAGATCCAAGACAGTTTCAAGAGAGGCACCTAGATGGTAAAAGGAGCAACCACCACTTCGGAGAAGAAGGAAGCACTTCTTGGTAGCAGTTATCAAGCAGACGGTTCTCCAAGGCGGTTATCTCCCCATTGCTATAAAATAGGAGGTCGGATCGATAGAGACAATGGTTCCCAAAATCTTTCATGTTACGCCTACGTCAAGTTTTATATTTTCTCTATAAATGTAGCCATAGTCATAGTTTGGAGCTCTCGTTGAACCTCCTTAGGTCCATAGGAGCTGTACTAATCTAACTTGGTTTTGTTCCCAAATTAATCAAACATCATTGTTCGAACTTTGTTTGAAGAAGTGTGAGTAGTGTCTTAGTAATTCTTGTCTGAGAAGTCAAGGTGCAAATCATTAATATCAAACACTAAAGTTTTCTGGCAGGAAAATAAAAGGTAACGTTTGCACTTTGCAATTATTTAGACTTATTTATAAGAATAGTTGGTGAACTTGTGATTTTACTTTATGTATCTTTTTTTCCTTGGTTTCTCCGATTCAATTATTCATTATTTGACTCTTTGCTGTCTTGTGTAATTATGGGATTTTTCCAATACAATAGCATTTTTTGTACGGTATTTAACTAATATATTTTATTTTATTTTAAAAATAATATTTTATTGATATAAAATAGTTGAACCACATTGTTCCATAAAATACACTATTATTATAGACTTATTCGGTATGACATGACTTTTTAATTGTTTTTTTTTTCAATGGGGAGGCATTGGCTGGGGAGGCATTAAGCCAATGAACAAAACATAGGGAGCGATCACCACCTCAGGTCGGGGTGAAAGCTCTGGCTATCCTGAAAACAAAAGGGCAAAAAATAGGAGGCTAGAGCAGTAAACAAAGTGCTCGAACACCTCTCAGAAGCATAGGCGGAGCCAGCCTATATTGCCCTTGTCCCGGGACAGGGGTAATATTTGGCTGGTAAAAAATACCCTATATATATATGTACGCAAAATCTACACGTAATATAATTAACGATATTTTATTACTACATCGCAGTTCATTACTTGTTTAATAATTGATAAAAATAGTTAATTTATTTCTTCCATTCATAATAATTATTTGATAATAGCTTGTTGGGTATTATCATGATGTTATGAGATTTCATTAATTGAAAGAAATTGATGAATTATCTCAAATAATGATGAAGACAAAAGTACGTAAGTCATATCCGTCAGTTTATTTGCTTCTGAAACTAGTTTTGATTCTACCTGTTGCAACTGTAAGTGTAGAAATAACATTTTTAGCTTGAACTATACTAATATCAAGTTTCGAAGTCGAATTTGTGATCAGTTTGCTAATGAAAATTCGTCATAGTTGTTTATGCAAACATCAATTGTATTAGTCGATTAATTCTTTATTTATATTAATTATTAATTATATTTTTATATTTTAAAAAGAGGACAGGGGTAGTTTCAAATCCTGCCTCCGCCACTGCTCAGAAGAGACCTCAGTTTTGGGGTATGAGTACCCGACAAGGGAAGCTAAGCCCAAGCATGTCCTCCCGAAGAATCCGATTGATATCAGATGGAAGTTCGGTTAGCTCATACGTACCAAAGGGATAGACGAGACTGTTCTTCGAGAGCCAATCCGCGACTCTATTCTCTTCACGTACGGTACGTATGGACTATCTGAACTATCCAGTCTTGCGTTAACGTTCTACGAATAGCACTTAGCAGTGTGGCATGGGGATGAACTGGATCTTCCTTGTATTTGATCAAATCAATATCCAACTTGGAGTCGGTTTCCAGGATTAACATATGAACTCCCTCCCTCCACACATAAAGGAGTGTCATTGGTAGATTCCTCAGAGTTCAGCTACGATGGTTGTACTGTTCCCTATTTTGCAGCAAAACCTCCAATCCAATCGCCATTACTATCTCGAAGAGCACCTCCAGCTGACACCATACCAGGATTCCTTGACGTCATATTAAAGTAGGGTAATGTCTATTTTTTATCCAAAACCTTTTTCAGATTCTTTTATATTATTCAAACCTATTAAAATGCTATTAATTAGCCAAATGTAACTTCCAGATAATAATTTTGTTAGTAATATTGACTTGGCAACATGATACTGACTTGGAAGAGACAAATGAAGTCCAACATTACAAAATTTTAGTATTTTAACTAAGAAAATATTTACAAAATTATTAACAATAATGTAAAAATGGCTAGTATTTTGATGCATTTTGAAAAAATTAACTAATTAATAGTATTTTAATAGGTTTGGATAATATAAAAGAATTAAAAAAGATTTTGGATAAAAAATAGATATTACCTTTAAATGAGAATAAGTAAGTAATGGTTTGGCCTTAATATTCTAGAAAGAAAAGTAGGTTTGGAGTTAGGTTTTCTTTCTTTCTTTCATTTGTTCCAAAGCAAAGGGGTGGAGTTGTCGGTTGCACAATTTTGACCGACTCGTACGGCATATTACGTACGGAGTTTAGGTACGCACGCAGTCAAACCAGGAGAAAGATAAGGAAAAAAGAGGATGACGTGTTCCCTCATCTCTTTCTTCCTTTCTTTGTCTCATCGTTCAATTCATGATAGCTGGGGTTAATTAATTAATTCATTAATTAGCATACTCCTTATCATAAAGACATAAACCCTTAACCCAAACGATTAAATTAAGCATAATAACTATCAACTTTTATTACTGTTGTTTTCTCTATCCTTTTGCCACTACAAAAAGCATAACAACTCTGATCTTGCACTACACATATGAACAATAATGTTGCAAACATTTTCTGTTAGTTCAAAAACAAACTTAATTAATTGATATATACTTGGCTATATTTACAAATCCAAATTTGATTTGCATACCTGAAACATCTGTTGCTCAATTTTACCGTCACAATATTTGTCTAGAATCCTTTAAACTATGTGTGATTCTTAGTAGGCTTCATATCCCAATATCAATTTTGAATTCCTTAAAATTTACCGATCAACAAAATGCATGCATATTTGACATGCTTATGGTGTAAATATTATATACGAACCTGGGAGATTATGATAGTGTAATCTCCTCAGCAATCTTGAAGAACGTTCTTATTTATGATTTTGGATACTTAGATCAGATTTAACTAATTAATATCAATTGTGTTTCTTAACCTAGCTTTAATTAACCTCTATATACTTGGTGGATAGTGGTTGTGAATAAAATATTTGACTTGTACAATATGGCACTTAAGTTGGAGAGGAAAGGTACTTATTCCGGTGTTATCTCCTTTTTTTTTTTTTTTTTGGTAGAAGGTGTTATCTCCTTTCAACTTAGACAAAGTTATCATCAAGTAAAGCAAACTATTTTAAATAGCAAAAGTTGCTTTTATTTGTAGAAAGAAGGATTGGGGGATCACTAATAATAAGTAGAGTGAGTGTTTTATTTGGAAACTAAAAGTAAAAGACAAACAATGGATGGTCTAAAATAGTAGTATGGTTTATTGGTTTTTGTTCTTCTCATAGATAAATTATATGATGAGAACGTAGCCCACGTTCCAAGGGTTTGCTCGTAACTCACGAACGGAAGAACGATTTGGGCGTCGATAAACCTTTAGTTTTATTATTCGATATCCCGGACTAATGCCGCACTTACAATATATAGATGACTAAACCTAATACGTAACCCTAGCTAACCCAAACCCTACTAATTACCCTAGACCACTCGGCCACCAAACCCAAGCCCATTCACTAATAACCCACTTATCCCTACTAACCCATTAACATGCTAAACCTACAACTAATTAACCCATTAACACTTTAACATGCCAATACCCTATGACCCCTCTCTTACGTGCACCCATCATTATAATACAAAGACATACAAACATATATAGCAAAGACGTGCAATTTTAAGTTTTTAAGAAGAGAAAAAATAGAAGGCAAAAGGACTAAAGATGATAGAATAAGGGCATTATTTAAGATTGCATCGCCAAATAAACAACTTGATCAGCTAAGCAGGAGATGTGGTGAAAGGTAACCGAAGAAATACTAAATTAAGGGTCATTTGTTTCATGGATTACGAGGATAAGAGTTTTGGGTCAAAACATGAGTTTTGAAAAAATTTGGAAAGTTTTATATTTGCTTTATGATTTTTTTACATGGATTTTTTTATTTTGAATTTATTAGTTTTTAAATAAACTACTATATTATCCTATATAACTGTTTAATTTTTTTTTATTAAAACAAATTCATTTATCGGATATCCGTGAAGGACAAAAACAACCATTTATCAATCTAACACAACAAAATATAACCGTGAAGTAATCGAAAAACTTTACCTATATGTGTTCTATGTAATAACACAAAACCATCAACCCAACCGAAGAAGTTATCACAAAACAACACTTAGAAGACAACACCACTATAATAAACGAGGGGAACAAAATAAATACTCTTAATTATAGCAAAGCACTTTCATACTCAAACTTCAATTAAAACATGATCTAAGAAAAAGCTACATACGAATGGGATTGTGAATAGTGAAAGAGAGGTTATGGAGATGAATGATTAAGTTATAGCACCATTGAATGTATCCATATGTCCCAAAATCTTGGCTCAAGATAGAGTCAGTAACTTGCTTAACATGAGTAACCAAATATGTATTCTTCCTTTTAAGTTGCCTGCAGATCTAATGATTGAGAATTAAAGTTATTTTATTTCTTCTACTTTTGTTAATCGGATCATATCTTCTTCGTTTTAATTTGAATTTCAATTTTTTGCACATAAGGAATGAGTTCGTTGTGCTCTACAAAATGATATCCATTTTCATTATTTTTTTAGAAAAAAATTGCATACCTTTCGTTACCAACTCCATACCATATGGTATCTTCTTCGTTTTTAAGTCATTTTTGAAAATTTTTGCACCAACGGAATCATGATCTATTGGATATACAAATTTCTAGGTGAACAAAATACACGACAAAAAGTACCATACAATACCACCCTGGTATGGGGGTGGTATCTTGTGGTACACAATGTTGAAAGTCGTAAATGACAGTTGGTATACTCCTACTATCATGTATTCAACTATCCTACAGTCTTTGTATGTTCATACCATCATGGTACATTGTTCATGGTATGCTCTTATTTAAATACCAATTAATACCACCATGGTATAGACCGGTATAAAATGCTTCAATTTTTTTTGTTTAAAAAATATATCAAAGTGGATATCATTTTGAAAAACATAATTAATCTGATTTATCTGTGCAAATAAATTAAATTTGAATTCTGACTTAAAACGAGAGAAAAATCGTATGTTAAAGATTAAACAAAAAAAAAATTAAAGACTTTCCAGGAGAGAGAGGGTGTTGATGTGGCGGATTCTGGTTGGATTATGCATGGTTATTGACCATAGAGTTATGCACAGGATCCGCTCTCCAAAATCTCACACGTGTATTTGGAATTTTCAAGTCTATGGGCTCATGAATTAGACCTTTAAATTTCATGACCCCACCGATTTGGTCCCCATCCAATTTGGGATGCAACCAATTAATGAATTCATTATAAATTCATTATAATTATAGATTTGGACCCAAATCTATTCCTCAAATTTATGAAGTAAACAATCCTTAAGGATTTTCCGATTCTCATAAATCATATTGTCATCATAACTCGAGTTGTTTGGAAATGTTCAATTGTTAATTTTATATAATTTTCTAACATCAACAACATGGAAAACTGAGCCTCCGATATATTCAATACATAAAAATCTTGGTCATGACGGAGTCAGAAGTTGAAATTACGAATTTTCTTAAATATATATAGAAAAATAATTATTTAATGCATATAATTACAAAGTATTAATATTAACGTAATTTATTCATAATTAAATAAATAACTAAGGTAACATTTGAAACCTACTAAAGATAACTTAAGAAAATTGTTATTTGTGGCTGCGAAGAAAGTTATGATAAAATCGCTCGTGTCAGGCTCTCCTATATATGATATGTCATCCTTTCGGCTGCCTTCTACTATATGTCGTAGGTGCAACAACTAGTGATCTCGGTTTCAGTGGGCTGATTAGATAAAGAAGATTAGATGTATTGGATATCATGGCAGGCAGGTCAATCGTCAAAGTTTGAAGGAGGGTTGGGCTTTAGGGACTTAGGCAAATTCAATGTTGCTTTGCTTTCCAAACAAGTCTGTTTTTCAATGAACAAGACGAGACCCTAGCGAGGATGTACATGGAGAGGTATCATCCCCATAAATCATTTCTCGCCGCCTTATCTGGTTCGCTCCCTTATCAATGATCACCTAAAGGAGAGATTTTTGCCAATTCTGTGGAGCTCACGAATTTGGACCCTCAAAATTCATGGGTCCCACGAAATTATTGCCCCTAAATAGATGTAACAAAGAATCGAGTTTGGTTGCGTGAATGCATATCTGTGGGACACATGATGCAAAAAATTAAAAATCCAAAATAAAAAAGATCACCTATACAAATAGTTGACTATTTTAAATACATAATGCAAAAAATCTATCATAAATACAAAGATTTTCAAAACTCAAAACTCTCATTTTCAAATCCAACAAGCAAATGAGCTCATTTAGTATAGTTTTGTTGTTATTATGACTGCAGTAGAGTTGGGGGAGATAGCAACTAAAGGCAGAAACGTGTTTAGTTACTTTTTTATACCCGGTTTAGTATCAATGTTGAGACTAAGACAAAAGTAAAAGATATTGGAAGGAATAATATGACGTGACGAGTTATGAGAAAATTGTGTGACGAAAATATATGAACAAAATATTGGCGATTAGTTTTTGGGATGAGTTTCGCAAAAACAAATAGGCTAAAAAATATAGAAAGTGAGTATAGTGAGATCTAGTCGTTGACTCTTTGGATGGAATTATTTCAACAATTAATATGATCTTACAAAAAACAACAAGAAAGCGACGGCTTAAAGTTGATTCTCTTATTTCAACTAATTTTTATTGTGTTGCCTATTCTAATTATCATAGAGCAAATAAAAACATAACCAAACATATTTTCTACATCTATTGTACCACCTCGGCCACCGCGATTGCTACTAAGATGGTGGCTAATAATAGCTAATCGTTCAATTGTGCAAAGTTTCACTCATCAATTCTTTACTTTCGATCACTATTAATAAGAGGAAAGATGGTCCTGAAATACAAAATAGAACCTATCTACTACGCAACCATCAAACGAAGTCAACCCCCTTCAACATTCCTGGTAACAAAAATCGAACATGACAAGCTACTGAGTGAGACTCTCTAAAATGGGCTCATGATTTAGATAACTTATTATAAGCCCACATAACCAAAGCAAATATGATTATACATAAAATATGTGACTCATACCATTAGGAAATGAATTTCCTTACATGATCTTTTTTTCAACTTGTCTATTCACATCATCCAAGTAAATAAAAAATCTACTCCATGCCTAAAGAAAGAAGTACGACTATAGAGAAGGAAAATCTCATGAAAAGATGAAAATCTTTATCCTTAGTTGATTGCTCTAACTAGAGAAGCATACCAAACTACTGGATTAAACAATTAGGCAACCGTATCCATTCCTTCGACCAATGACTTCGAATGGCGTAACAAAACCAATCATCCTCGTTCCTGGCCCCCTTGCGATGATTGACTAATGCCCTAAATTACACTAAAGATATATTCTCTCATCTAGGTTAATTGGCCCCAAAATTGAGATCATTGATTAAGGACCTTCAATTATCATGAGAAATACTCAATCAATATATAAAAAACCCTGCCAATCACAACATAAAGTTCACATTCACAAAACTAAAACATCCTTGAATAAGGTTTCATCCAAATGAATAGAAAATCTACTCCATGCCTAGAGAAAGAAAACAATTGTAGAGAAGGAAAACCCCATGAAAATATGAAACTCCTTCTTCTTAATTGCTTGGGATGGTGTTGAAGATGAAATCTAGCCTCCTTTCAACTTGGGTAGCTCAAATTTCCCTTCAATCTTCCTTGGTTGTCGCTTTCTCTCTCTAGAATACAGAAGAATATCCAGATCTCTCTCTCTAAAACTCTTCTCCCCTTGAAATTTACTCTCTCTTCATATTTATACCCGACATTGTCATCTTTATGGCCACGTGTCAAAACCGTGATGTCGGCACAAACCGCATCGTTTCACTTACACACTTCACGGTTTCCTTGCATTCTTCACGCCTTGCGCCCGTGATGTGTGCAATGCCCGTGAGACGCCCAAAATCTCTTGGAGACTTGCAAGCTTCACAATTTGGTCGTTATCTTCACGGTCTCAGCCCGTGAACATATGCTCTTAACAATAATCCATGAAATTTTCAGCACTTTGTCCCGTTTTCGCTCACTTTCGTCCGACTTTCAATCCTTTTGCCCATTTTGCATGCTAGAGCCTGAAACATACTAAAAAACATAACAAAACCTAGAGTAAAATGGCTCCAAAGACGATGCTACACTAGTTCAACGACAAAAATAAAGGGGTATAAATGTGTATAGAATGGTTCGAATCAAAATCCAACAAGCAAATGACCTTGTCTAGTATAAGTTTGTTGTTATCATTGTTGTGGTAAAGTTGTGACAACAAAGGTACAACCATAAGAACATGAAAATAGCACACAAAATCTTGTTTACTTGGTAATTTTGATAAAATGGAATTGGCAACCAAAGGAAAAAAATGAGTTTAGTTACTTCTTTTGACCATGTTTAGTATCAAGGTTGAAATTAAAAAAAAAAACTAGAAAATAATGGATGGAATAGTATGACAGAACAAGTTATGAGAAAATTGTGGGAGGAAAAGATATGAAAATAACACTGGAAATAAGTTTTTTGGAATGAGTTTTGCGAAAATAGAGTATAAAATATGTAGAAAGTAAGTCTAGTGAGATTCAGTCGTAGACTCTTTAAATAAAATTATTCCAACAACTAGCTTGTTGTCCGACCTATTGGTCGGAATGTAATTTGAACACAATGTATTTATTATGTGTATTTAGATTTTTTAAATGCATTGAAATGCTTAATTTCGTATGACATCAAGGTGGCATCGAAATTATTTTTCCATTTCCGAAATTCTTATAACTTTTCACCAATGGTGAACATTGTAATCTTAATGGTTATAACCAAAATTGTCAAACCGGTTTAAGTCGTTAAGCCGGTCAAGCAAGTGGTTTGAAGTTTAATGGTTTGATTGAGTTCCAACCTGTTTGAACCGTTTTATACTTTTTCTAAATATATTTACATATAAGATAGAAATTTAGTGACTGAAATAGAATGTACTAACTTATATATATTAAAAACTAAAATAGTTAAATTCCATAAAAAAACATACTTATCTCAAGATCCATCCACCATCCCCTTGCCTCCCCCCTCCCTCCCCCTTGCCTCTCTCTTCTTCTCCCTCTCTAACTATCAAACCCTTGATTTTGTAGAGCCAATTTTGGAGCATGACTTTGGTCGGACCTAGTCCAACCAGTTGCCCGATAGAGGTGTCACAATCTTGGTTATAACACTTGTGAATAACCATTTATAACTTTTCTATTTAATGACGTAGTCACTTAGTTGCCTATGGTTGAAAAGAAAATTGACATAGCGAAAAAATAGTTTGTCTGAAAAAGTGTAGCATAAATAGGAAACTCTTGATGATAACCTTTAGTCAATATTTATTTCTTTTGCTTGAGAAACAATACATATATAGCTATATCTAAACCTTAAAGTATTATGCACAATACAATAACAAAATTAGTAAGAAAATAATATTTTCCATCCATACTCTATGCAATAAAAGATTATTTATCAACCAATATACTCTAAACTTAGTTGAAGGACAATCTTATTCTCAACAAAGAAAATTAAACATATCTTGTGGTATCTACCTTGCTAATGCACATGACCCCATCAACGCATCCATGAAAACTCCAGCCCGACTTTCATGATTTGTCTTGTACTGTGTTATTTCATATTAAACTAAGTAACTATGAATAATACATCTAGTCAATTATCCTATTGAAATCATCTATAAAAATTGGTATTCATAAATTGTGTTCTTTTACACTCACCTATTTTTCCAATCATGCCATATTATCAAGAAATTTAGGATTTAACGATTAACCAAACTAAAACTTTCAAAAAAACTGGTCAGTTACCGTTTGCATAACAATATCGTTGCTTTAATAGTTCTAAAAATTAATACCAATTTAAGAATTCTACATCACATCTACACATTCAATACTGCAATTCAATATGTAATATTCGAATCCATGATATTTGGGTTGCAATTTTAAAATTATTCTCCATTTATAGGAGGACATAAATTAAATTTACTATTAAACTCAAATTAAAATAATCAAAATATGAAAATTAAAATGTCAAATAACAAAGAAAATACTATCGGGAGAGTTAGTGGCCTAGCTAACAATAGTGGAAAAGTCATATAATTTTTAGATTTTAGGTTTTCAGATTTTTGTATTTAAAAAGATACAAAATATTTTTTATTGTAACTGGTAATGGTTGTTGTCTGCGTTTGGAAAAACCCTGGTTCAAATCCCGAGATTGATGTTTTTTTCTTATGAATGAAAAATAAATTATGATTGTGAAGACACAATTACCCTTTCTACTTTCGCACTCGTTGCAGAAAATTCGAAATGCTAAAAAACTGCTCCAACTCTGCTATAATATATTTGTATATTAACATGATTCCTCAAAAAATAAAAAAAATGACTTGAAATGTTCTCTTATTTAAGCTAATTTTTGTTGGGTTGCCTACTCCAATTGCCATAACAACTAGTAAAAACTGAACTAAACATGTTCTCGATATCTATCTGCAAAAAGACAGAAAATGGTGCTAAATAGTGCCCAGGTCTTCGAGTCGTGGTTGGCTTTGTTAGGGCGAATCCGGACAAATACTTCTTGCGCAGGCCACGATTTTTATCAAATCAACTGCTAGAGCCACATATATTTTGATAATAAGGCAAAAGAAACCGGCCCTACTCATCAATTCGCTAATTGCGAACAAAAAACCGCTAATCCCTACCCTTAATGGTTCTTAATTTAATTAACAAAAAAATTATGCAAGCTGCTATCTCCCTCTTCCCTAAACTCTCTCTGTAATTGTCATTTCGTGGGGTTGGGTTGGGTGGCTCTCTTTTTCTGTGTGCGTTGCGTTTCTTTCATTTCTTTTCTCCCCCGGCTCCTTTATCTGCTCTGCCAAAATACCTCCCCGAAAAGAAATTGGCCTTCTCTCTCTCTCTCTCTCTCTCTCTGTACAGAAGACCTTTATCAGCTGTCCCGTGAGCTTTTGCCCAAAAGGGGAGTTCTCTCCTTTGATTCATAACTACAGGAAAGAGCAAAAAAATTAAAGGAAACCAGAAAGTGGGCAAATGTTTTCCCCCCGACGAATCACTATTATGACTTCTTTCCTCTGCCGCCATTTCTTCTCCGCCTGAGAATCTGAGCAGTTTGTGCAAACGGATTGCTGAATATTGAGAGGTTCAGATTCGAGGAGGAAACTCTCAAACTGGGTTTTTTTCCTTTTGTTCCATTCCGGGGTGTAGAACAATGAATGTTGCGCCGGATTGCTCTGACTCTGAGTTCGTCGAAGTTGATCCCACTGGAAGATATGGCAGAGTTAGTCAAAGTTTTCTCTCTCTGTATTTCTTCTCCTTTTTCTTCCCAGATTTCTGGGTTTCTGATTCCGATCCTCTTGTTTCCTGTTTGGGTTTTCTCAGTATAATGAAATTCTCGGCAAGGGAGCTTCAAAGACAGTGTATGGTTCCTTCTTCCTCTGTTTTTCTGCTTCTGCAAAATTTCTTCCGTTTTAGGAGGGGTGCCCATTTTGTATTTCTGGGAAATCCGGTCTAATTTGGGTCCTTGATTCGGTTTCTGGGAATGGGTGTCTTTCAGATTTACAGTTCTTCATGAGTTGTAACTTGCAAGCTCATTTTGGGTCTTTGTTTCTTCAGTTACAGGGCATTTGATGAATATGAAGGGATCGAAGTGGCATGGAACCAAGTTAAGCTCTACGATTTCCTCCAAAGTCCTGAAGATCTCGAGAGGCTTTACTGCGAGATTCATCTCCTAAAGACGTTGAAGCACAAGAACATAATGAAGTTCTATACTTCCTGGGTGGACATTGCCAATAGAAACATCAACTTCGTGACTGAAATGTTTACTTCTGGGACTTTGAGGCAGTAAGCTGTTCTTCTCCTTCTCAAAAGTCAATCTTTTGCCTTAAAGGTTTCCATTTTGATGAGTTCCCTTTTGGACCCACTTTTGATGTGCTTTTTTGGTATAGATATCGGCAGAAGCACAAAAGAGTTAACATTAGAGCAGTGAAGCATTGGTGTAGGCAGATCTTGAAAGGGCTTCTCTATCTCCATAGCCATGACCCACCTGTGATTCATAGAGATCTCAAGTGTGACAACATCTTCATCAATGGAAACCAGGGCGAAGTGAAGATTGGAGATCTTGGACTTGCTGCTATCCTAAGGAAATCTCATGCTGACCATTGTGTTGGTATACTGAAAACTGCCTCAAATTCCACCTGCAATCTTCTCTTCCATTAGTTCTACTTCAGTAGCCTGAATCTTTGTGGTGGCTTATCAGGAACACCAGAATTTATGGCGCCTGAAGTTTATGAGGAGGCATATAACGAATTGGTTGATATATATTCCTTTGGAATGTGCATATTGGAGATGGTCACTTTCGAATATCCCTACAGTGAATGCACTAACCCTGCTCAGATATACAAGAAAGTCATCTCTGTAAGCACATTTTTGTCAACTTTTCTTTCTCCACTAAGGGGGGAAAATGAGAATGATGGGTTGCTTGAAGTTTGAACTGACCTGTCTTTCGTATCCTTACAGGGTAAAAAGCCGGAATCTTTGTACAAAGTGAAGGATCCAGAAGTGAGGCAATTTGTGGAGAAATGCTTGGCCACTGTGTCCCTCAGGCTTTCTGCTAGGGAGTTGCTGAATGACCCTTTCTTACAGATCGACGAGTATGACCCAGATCTCCAGTTGCTAGATTATGGGAGGGATGTCGATGAGATTAGTCCCTATATGAGGCAGCCCTACCTTGATATTCATGACAGCATGTATTCTTCTTATAGCAACGGCTATGGTTATGATGCTCATAATGAAGTGGAGTATCATCATACTGCTGAAATGGAGCATACGGGGATTGACCTCTTCGAATACCATGATGATGAGGACAACGACGATGATCATCCTCCCAATGTTGATATCCGTATCAAGGGCAAGAGGAGAGATGATGGTGGTATCTTCTTGAGACTGCGCATCGCGGACAAAGAAGGTTAGGGAACTTACAACATACTTCCACTAATGGAAAGTACATACATTTTTCTTGTTGCTGTTACCAACTTTCTTGTGATGGAAACAAAAAACAGAACCAAATGGAAAGTAAATAAGCCCTTATCTTTCCGTTTGCTTTTGGCATTTAGATTCTCGTCTCTAAATTTGTTTGCTCTTTCTGCAGGTCGTATTCGAAACATCTACTTCCCATTTGACATTGACATGGATACAGCATTGAGTGTAGCAACCGAAATGGTTGCAGAACTCGACATAACCGATCAAGATGTGACCAAAATAGCAGACATGATAGACGGTGAGATTGCTTCCTTGGTACCAGGCTGGAGGCCTGGGCCTGAAGGCCTCGACGAGACGCCTCGGTTTGCGAACCAAACCCTATGCCAGAACTGTGCCTCAACTCGAACCTCAAATGGGTCGCTCATCGATTTCATGTCAAGCAACCCATGTTGCAGAAATGGATGTGCTTCAATGCATGGCAGGTTTGAAGAGGTGACATTTCAACCTGAGGATACAGATCATCATCAATGTGCATCGAATGCTAAAGCTCACTCGCATCATCATCGACACACGTGGGACCAGCATGAGAGCCGTGACATAACTCCAGCAGGGTCCGGGATAAGCCATTCGGATGAAGAGTATGAGAAGCTTGTTCGAAAGCATGTCATGGAGAATACCGAGATTGCTTCTCCTCCAAGGAAGTCTGCTCAACATGCTAGGGGTTCAGGTTCTTTGCTTGAGCTGGCTCCGTTGGACGGAGACCTGGCAGGAGATGGCCATGAGAGCGATATCCAGCATGAAATACGATGGCTCAAGGCAAAGTACCAGATGGAGATGAGGGAACTCAAAGATCATCAGTTGGGAATTATGAGCGCACCTGTCCCGAATCCAAGCTCCAAGGAAGAAGATGGAACATCTAAAGGTGGTGAGGGTTTGTCATGTTCGGTATTGAAGTCAGCATTGAAGTCATTACAACAGCAAGAGCAATGTAGTAGCCCTCTGAGCAAGAAAAGCTCCACCATTTCTCAAGCTCACCGAGTTTCAAAGAGGGAGCCCCCAGCAGCAGATCAACCTATATTCACTGCCAATAGCTTCTATACTGGTTCTTTTCTTCCAAACTCACTTCACAGGACTACTTCTCTTCCAGTTGATGCTGTTGATGTATAATGTAAATGTACATCTGTTCCCACAGATTTTTAGATTATTATTCTTTTCTTTTTGACCCCCACATATAAAATCAAAATTATAGAGGTCTTTGTCTTTCCCCCTACAATTGGAGCTCCATCACAGACTGTCACAATGACTTTTTTTTTTGGCTGATACTTTTACTGCCAGCCTGTGTTAGGAAGAGAAGAGCGAGTAACAACAATAATGCATCTAAAAGTCAAGGACATGAAATTATTGCTATCATTGCTATTATGAGTTTGGCTGTTCATGTTGCTATTACAACCACCCTGGAAAATATTTTAGTTGCAGAGCCGTGGGGGATGTGTTTTATCGAACCAATGATTGTGGATGAGGAAAATAGTTGAAATCATTGGTTGGGTAATATTTCTGAAACCCACTTTGAAACTATAATGGAGATTGTACGACGTGAATGACTATCGTTGTAAAGCATTTAAGTATGTAATTTTTAGTGGCACGTATGAAGCGGTATAACGGTAACGGTAAGTATGAAATAATTGAATCGCGATTAACCGCGATTTCAGTACATTTCGACACAATATCCGCGCTATGGTTTTACAAATTACAATACTTGCTACTTTTACATTTGATGAGAAGAGATTTTTGAGTGGTGGTGATGGGTTGGACTGGATGATGATGATGTTGTTGGCTAACATGGTGAGAAGATGACAATCATTGAGGAGAGGAGACACTTGTGGGGTCTAGTGAGTGACCCCAATCCCATGTGCCATTTTTTTGGCTTTTTAGATGGCCAAAAGATAAACCAAAGACCACAACCTACCTTGAATAATAAAATGTAGGCAAGGCTTGAGGGGGTCATTTGGATGCAGGTTTTGGGTGTGGGATTTGGGCACAATCCTACATAATGTGGGATTTTATTAAAATCACTCATTTGGAAAGCAATTATATGATAAGAGATTTTAAATATTAGAGATTTCAGAAACCCACAATTGTGGGATTATGAAATAGCTGATGGTGATCAGCTATTTTAAAATCCCATACAAATCCCACAAATTAAAAACCTAGGTTTTTAAACCAGTGATTTGAGCCAAAATCCCACAAATTAAAAACCTGGATCCAAATGACCCCGAGGTGTTTTTTATTTATTTTATATGCAAGTGGAATGATTAGGGATCAAGTTTTGGCATAATTAACGCATATAATAGATAGGCTTCCCTTACCTGTTCGATTAAGTTTGTAATTATCTGATCTAAAACCATTTATATATGATTGATTAAATTTGGATAAAGGTTAAAGCTTCGATTTAATAGTTTTCCTTCCCACCTTTGAAAATGTGGGTGTAAAATAACATGCCAATGAAATAAATTGTCGCTATACTTTTCCTTCATTATTTATTAGTAATTTTTATTTGTTTTCTTTTGATACGTACCCTCCCTTTTATTCATTTTATTTGTCAATTTCGTCCGTTTTATTTTTTTCTTTAACTATTCTTAAAAAAAATTAATTTGACATAGTTTTGGATTCGGTGTATCCGACTAAGCCTTAATGGCTTGTTTAAGTCCATTTGGTGGAGCTTAGTTGTCCTACAGTGGGGACGCTTGTGTGTTTTGTTTGTTTGTTTTTTTTTTTTGTAGGGGCACGCAGAAGAGCTCCCGTTATCGGAGAGACTTCCTCAGACAGGTGACTTGACTCATGATCAGAATGAAACTATCTTGCAGGATACTCAGAGCTCGACTTCTCTCTGTAGTTGGGTTTCTTTCTGTTTTGTTCTCCGTTGTCTCAATAGGGTTGCCCCATCATTGTGGCATAAAAGGCCCTCTCATCGGGAGTTCGACTATTGGTCGACTCCCGCGCTCTTTTTATTTTCTCTGTATGTCTGGTTTTATAACAACTGACTTTGCGAAGAAAAAAAAAATTGTCACTTGGATACAATGTTATTAGAAGATTCTGTGAAAGTTCGTTCTTGGGTGTGGTGGCAGATGCTCAAAGTGATAAGTGCAAGTGAGATAGATAGCTCTGGTTAAGTTTGACAAGATAATTTGTGGAAAAATTACTCCCTCCAAATGTGGAATAGAGAGGTCTATGGAAATGTCTTTGCATAAAAGTGTAAGATGCAAGATCCACTAAGAGAGCTGAAAATCCAGAACGAACGTTGCCTCGCCTCTTAAAGCTAATAGAAGGCGGAGTAAACTATAATCCGCCTACTCGAACTCCTCAAACACGATAAAATTTTGTGGTTCCAGAAATCCCGAGTGCAGTAGTTCATTGAAGAGGATTAAAATACAAGATTTGCTAATTTGCCAGTTTGGAAATTTTGCATTTTTAATCTATTAATTAAAAAAAGATTAAAAAAATAGAGACTATTCCTTAACAACAAAAAAATAAGGTAATGAATGATTGCATGACCTCTCCTTCCTACTCAGTTTGTACCTTTGTTCATCGTCCATCAAAATCCAAACAATGTAAACTCCCATCTGGCAGCACAGTGCAGTTCAAATACAAGATCTGACAAATCTCAATTGATCGATTATTGACGTAGGCAAAATAATAGGCTTGAGTAGACAGTAGAATCAATACTGACAAAATACAAAACATTGACCAAGTTGGACGAGAACCCTTCAATACTACTAAACCATGCACCAGCACCCTTCAATCCAAATCTACTAAAATTATCATATCCTTCACAATGATTCAATTTCTTCTTCTTTTTTATACAAATTTCTTCTTATTATATTACAAGATTTCAATAGAACAAAGTCGTATGTTTTTAGAGATTGAGATCTGAACCTCACAGTATTTTCGATGGGTTTATATCTCAAAATCTCAACATAGCTTCGAGCTAATTGAAGGAAGGTAGAGAGAGACGAGTGTAATAACATGGAAGTAGGAGTGAATAAGCCCAATCTAAACTCAATCCCTAGACTGGAAGCGCAAATTGTCAAGCGATAGCTCAATTGGGGGAACAAATAAAAGTTTTGGTGTCTGTTTGAAAAAGTTGAATTTCGATTGGTTTTACTAGAAAAGCTCCAAAAGTTGCTTGATTGGGTGGAACATTAGGGAAAATGTAGGTGTTAATTGGAATATGGGTGTGGTGTTGATTGAGAAGATAGGGTGACAAGTTTGTTTAGCCAACTAGAAAGGGTTTTTTTTTTGTCGGAACGAATTAGAAATGGTAAATGACAAAACAAAATTCATTGAATTTTAGAGTTTTATGGATTTTAATTAGGCGATGATGAACAATGACAGAGGATTTTAATTAGAAGGAAGTTTTTTTGTTGAAAAAGAAGGAGAAGGAAGAGACCGTGGCGGAGTCAGCATTTCAAATCACCCCTTCCTCTTTTCATAACATAAATATATAAATATTTAATTAAAATAATTTAATAAAAAATAAGTAAAATTAATTATATATGCATAATTATTTCATAGATTAAAAATAACCGACTATACAATCATTGTTTTTAACAACCACGGAGAGACTTCATATTGTGAAAGAAACGCAAAAACATTCGTTGTCTACACTATTAAATAAGTCTTTTTCAATGTATCTCACTAAATTAGCATTAGCAAATTGGTCGCCAAATCGACTTGGAAACTTGTTCTTAATATAACTCAAAACTGAAAATGCTCTTTTTACATTTGCAGTTGTAATTCGTAGAATCAAAACTAGTGGAATTGTCGATGTCGCTAGACAATTTTTGGTTTGTTGGGGAAAAATCGAATAGGCATAAGGAGAAAAGAGATCCGATTAGGTCTCTATTGCAATTAGAATTCGTTTATAGTATAATAAATTTATTTTATGTCAATTGATGAATAAGTAATGAGTTGTGCTGTAATGACAAAAATACTCTAATACTATCTATAGGCGTTGTTTTGCATCACCAATATACATATATATGACAGACTTTTGTTCCTCCAAAATTTACCACTGTCCCGTGACAAGGCCCAATGGGCCTCCCTCCCCCTATGGGAAGAGAGAACAAAAATATGAAGAAAAATAATTTTTTTTGCAATCTAATATAGACAATAGGTGGCGTGGCATGACGATTTGGATATGAAGTGTCGTCCCTCGGCTTGACGTGAATGTTTCTAATGATGCATTTAATATCATTAATGTTTCTAGAGGAAATGACTAGATTTGGCTAACGAACGTCCTAAATAAGACTATTTTTCTTACTATTAAACAATGGTTACATTAGTCACAAGAACAAAAAAAATTATATACAGATGTATTTTACCTTTTAGTTTATTTTACCTTTAAATTAAAGCAATGCCTTCCCATGTCCACAAAAACAGGTATATGGTGCTGCAAGGTCCCGAGAGTCCAAAGTTAGACAAATGTCATTGGTATCGGATTTAGATACCAAAGACAACACAGTATCCAAATGGCCATATATTTTCTTTTAAATCTTCAAGTAACTTTTTAATCCTGAATTTTTATTGATTTAATTTTTACAACAAGTATGTTTGAAGTATGAAGTACTTTATTTAATCAAAAGTCTAAAGAAATACTTAGATGATTTTATATTTGACCATTATAATAACCTCGAACTATCCTTATAGTTAATGTCAGCTCTTAACAACCACAATTATTATTGGAGATATATATTAGTTATTAGTATTTAATAATTTATATTTCTTATTGTTACATTTTTAGATGATTATTGTCCATAATGTTTTAACCTAATATGTGATGAATTTTATCATTCTGTATTATGAACAGGGCAATCTCTTGGAGTTTCTAATTACGATTTTATTGCATAATTATTTCAATTTATTTTGAATTTAATAGAAAAATAAGTTAATAATATTGAATCATATGAAGAAATTCATTTTAAACAACTTATCACTTATGCTCACAATAAAATGTACAAAGAATTTCGTATGAAATATAAAAGTATAGAGAAAACAGAAATCTAGGATAACATGATAAATAAAAATATGGGTTATAGCATTTTGTACTCTTCTATTATTGTATATTAACATACTCCTTTATTATATTTTTGCACAAACATACCCTTCTATCTAATTATCTGTTAAGTGACTGTTAAATGAGCTGGAAAATACTCAATTGTCGCTTATTTAATTTTAATTATTTTATTTATGTCCCAAATCATTTAATTAAAAAACCTAAACAATTCAGAGACACTCGACGAGAAACCGGAAGAAGCCGTAAGCTGCGTGCGTCGCTGCTGTGGATCGAGGGGAGAAACAAACTTTTTTAAGATAATTAGATTTGTTTAGAGGTATGGAGTGGCATTCCCCTGCTGCAGTTGAGAATAGATAGGCTTGGCAATGAGACCCGAATTTTGGGTACCCGCCCGAATGTGCCCTGATTTCTGAAGGTGATAATCCAGACAAATGGATTATTGACAAGTAACAGGGAATCTGAAACCCGCTATAGCCGGTTGCCGGGCGATTGTGGGTTTGGTGGTATCTGCCTCGGAAACACCCGATACCCGCCTACCCTCGATTCAACAACCCCATCCCAGCCTAATCCCAGCTCATTTCGCGAAAAAATCCCCTCCATTTAACCTAGAGTCACTCTGAAAACCTAATCTCCAACCCTAAGTCCCTCTCTAACCCTTCTTCTTTTCCTCAAATCTCGCATTTTGCTCTTGGATTGGCGAGAAAAACTGCACAAAATCCCTACATCCATTGATCACAAGAGCAGATACCCAATCAATTGTTAGAGGCCATATCGAGGTTTTCAAATCGAGCCATTCCCGATGGCGATTATAGCGCCACTTTCCTTTATTAAATCTTCGATTTCGAGTTCATCTTTTCCTTCTCCTTCTCCTTCTCCTTCATGCATGCGCCTATAAATACTGTAATTGCATGTCTTCCCTTGCATATTCTCACAACCCAGTCCACTCACGAGAGATTGAGGGAAGTAGTAAGCTAGTAGCTGCCTGCAATTCCCATTTCCAGTCACAACAATTGCAAGGAGCACAAACCGTAAGTGTTCTTCTTGCCTGTAGTTTGGGATTTGTGAGATTCTATTCAAGTGCTTGTCTGATGTCTCATGTCTAACAGATGGTTGTTTTCTTGATTTATGTTAGGATTTTAAGGTTTTCGACTAGACTGTTGAAGTATTTATTGATTATTCATGAAGGTATATAACTTATTTACTTGA
This sequence comes from Linum tenue, assembly GCA_946122785.1. Taxonomy (NCBI): domain Eukaryota; kingdom Viridiplantae; phylum Streptophyta; class Magnoliopsida; order Malpighiales; family Linaceae; genus Linum; species Linum tenue. The sequence continues at coordinate 57,413,188 of CAMGYJ010000002.1, forward strand.
TTTGATTGTCTTGGTTCTTGCTAGTTTCAATTTTTTATTGATTAAGCGTACTTTATCCAGTAGCTACTGCCTAATGATTGGTTTGCTTTCTCGTGTGATTGATGAACATGTGAGGTAAGATAATGGCAGGGGTTTATGCAGTTTTCAGTTTCAATTTTAATGTAGTTTGTTGGTTTTATTAGATGTTTGGTTGTAGTGGGTAAACCTGCTATGACAGGTTGAAACCAGTCACCCGATGGTTTCGGGCTAGGGCCTCAAAATGCGACCGATATTGCTAATGGGGCGGATTCGGAGAAAATCCGGTAGCATTTCAGCGGGTTACGGATAGGCCCTCCCCGACCTTGATCCGCCCCGTATCCAAGCCTAAGAATAGATCCAAGTGTTCCCAGAACATCAAACGCCTACTTGGGTATCGGGGGGAAAAAATAACGACAGTTTATTTAGCACCTCGCACAAGCAACATATCCAACAAGAAACCGGTGGGTTTAATTTTAAGCCACTCTGCAAGAGTGGGATCTTCCCAAGATTGGCACCGCAGCTTTCCGTGGACAACTCTCTTCTTTGTTGCCGCTTAGGGTTGGTTTGCTTGTGGGATTTGGGTGATGGATTTGGAACCTAAATCCCAAGCATCATGGAGTTGACACAAATCCTTTGTTTGTTGAGGGACACAAATCCGTGGGGTCTATGGATTTGGAGCCCTTTTTTTTATCCAAATCTGTGGACCCCACGGATTTGTAAATCCCACATTTCATTTGGGATTTGACAATAGAAGGAAAAAATGTGAGACAAATCCATTACAAATCCATGATAAAAAATCAACTAAACAAACAATGTACTCTTCCAAATCCATAATGCAACAAATCCATCATAAATCCAAAGGTTTTTAAAACTCAAAACCTTCATTTTCAAATCCAACAAGCAAACGAGTGTTCAATCTCGCTGCTAGCAAGTGCAGCCTTCACAACTTCAAGTGCTTCCGGGATAATCGTGAACTACCAGATGATTAGAATCTATTAACCCCCTGAGTTGGCTCAATCGAAAATTAACCGAATAGAAAACATCCAATGGGATCAATTAAATGTCAAGCCATTGCAATTGGGGGATCGAGTAAACGTGTTCAACCTCCAACGGGAGCCGTGTACAGGGAACCAACAGCCGGCTGCACAGAAGGTGGAGCTGCGGCGGGGGCAGGCGGATATCGTATAGCTGCTGGAGATGGAATGTCATGGGGAAATACGAAGTGTTTGTTTCCGTCCAGGACGTCGACGAACCTGAGTAGGTGAATGCGAAGCAGAGGAAGGCGGCAGAATCAACATCTTCCGATCTATTGTCCACTACCTGTGAATTGTTTAGGTTTTTTTTTAATTAATTGATTTGGAACATAAATTAAATGAGGGATGATTTTGTCTTTGTCATTCTTTTTAATGGCCACTTAACAGATAATTAGATGAAATGGTAAATTCGTTACGTTTTAATATTAAAAGGGTATGTTTGTGCAAAAATTTAGTAGATGGGTATATTTGTTAATTTACAATAGTAGAAGGGTACAAAATTATATGCACCCTAAAAATATATATGAACTAATTATCATTAATGTCATAATCAATAAATAATAGAACTTTTACTGTAAAATCATTAATAAACTATTTAAACTTTTACTGTAAAATCATTAATAAACTATTTAAAATAATCCAATACATGCAAAATATAAATGAATCGATTAGCGTAGAACAATAACAAATAAAACAAAATTCATCATATATCAACAGGTCAGATAAAAACCGGTAATAATTAAAACAAACGATCGGATAACATCAATTTGCGTAGACTCTCGACCAAAAGTTAATGGAAATTTTCCAAAAATACCACCCAAAAACAAAAAATTTCCAAAACTACCACCCATTTCCAAAAACATTCAAAATACTACCATTTCCCAAAAATCGCGGCCACTTATGTCTTTGTATACAAAATACTACCATTTCCCAAAAATCGTGGGGATGCCGCAGTCAGATTGACTGTGCGCCTCCTCAACGATGCGAGGCAAAACCGCCACCCGCCCCTCGGTTTGCCTGCGAAATTTTTTTTCCTACTACTTCAAACAAACGTAAGTTTACGCTCGGGTATCGATCGTAACGAAATATTTTTTGATTCCGTATAATTTTTGAGATCTTTCAAGCCACAAACGTCCATAGGTGATTTGGTTTCCCTTTCGTCCCGAAAAAACTTTGTTTGCTACCCCGAACGAGTAATTTTTTGATTCCGCCATACTTTGAAATGCCATAAGTTTGTGCTCTGAAACTCGAACTTCATCAAAAAAAATTTGATTCCGCATGACTTTTTAAGGTCTACAAGTTTAAATAGGAAGGAATTTTCTAAACAGGAAATATTTTTTGATATAAGGAATTTTGGGTATAACTTTGGGTTTACTTTTCACAAATCCACATACATTAAGAAAAAATAGTTATTATAAAAGTTGTAGTCCTTAATAAGTTTTACGAAAGAAAAAAAATTGTGACATTCGGATTGCGTAGCACAAAGCTATGACCATCTAAAGTTTGACGAAATCGAAAAATTGCTCATTCGTGGTAGCAAACGACGTTTTCCCGGGACGAAGATGGGACCCAATTGCCTACCGACGTTTTCAACTTGCAAGATCTCGAAATGTTATGCGGAATAAAAAAAATTCTTTATGATCGGATACCCAAAAAATCTAGAAAATTTCACTATGATCTCTACGAAGTGGCAGGAAAAAAAATCTCAGGCAAACGGCGGGGTAGGCAATTTGGTTAGATTGATTCCAAAGTTAATTTCTTAGATTGCAAAGTTAATTTTCTTCGATTGATTCAGCAAATGAACCGGATTGGAGTCGAATTAGGTGCTAACTCCTAATGGTGTTAGCACCATACTAACTAAAGAATAATTTAGTAAATATACCACCAAACCCTAATATAAATATCAATTTTTTCCCCAGCCGCACACCCCTTCTTCCCCAGCCGCCCATCCCTCTCACTCTCTCTCTCCCTCTAAAAAATTCAGAGCCCCTTCATCGATTCTCCTTCCGGTCGGCTCTCTGATCTCCGACGATTCTCCTTCTGGTCGACTACGGCTTCATCGATCTTAGTCGTGCCGGCCTCAGCCTCCCCGGCAACGGACTCACCATCGCCCGCAACCGCCTCGACATCGCCAACCGCCTCGCCATCGCCTGTACGCGTTCACCGCCATCGCCTGCAGCCCCGTCGCCATCACCGGCAGTGATTCGATAAAACCAGATCTAGGAAGAGGTTGCCGTTAGATGGAGAGAAACGAACATGCGGCGCCCTTACTTCCGCCGCCCTTGCCTGCGTTGGCTTCCCACCCTTACCAGCGCCTTTAGATCTATATTTTTATTTGATTAGTAGTCATTTTGGGTTTGTAGTGATTGTGGAGTAGTGATTTTCATATGTATTAGCAGTTGAGCAGTCATATTTGTACGGTAGTAGTGTTTTTACTTTGATGTGTAGTTATTCCAGTAGTGATTTACTCCTACCTAATCGTATTAGTAGTGATTATGTTATCATTACTTTCTAAAGTTCACCCATCATGAGTAACTTAAAATTTCTAAATCACTACTAATTACAATTAAATCACTACGAGAACAAATAAAATTGCTAATATAACCACCAAAATCACTACCAATGAATGTAGCAGTAGTATACGGTACTATTTTTTAGGCCTACTACTAAAAGGAAGATAAAATATTTTAAGATTTAATTTATTAATTAAATTAATTTTTTGATATACCGAATATGCCCCTCCTTATTCTCCAGCATCATATTTTAATTAAAAATAATAAACAGTGATTATAGTGGTTAGTACGGTGCTAACTCCAATGAAATTAGCACTCTAACAAGTCCCAACCGGATTGGTTCACAGGTACCATTATAGCAGCACTATGTATGTACTAAAAAAAATACAAATAGAGGACCTCGTACGAATTATAAAAAAAAAAATATTTTGTGAGTTGTGAAAAGTTGGTTTCCCGTTAGGCCGTTACCAATAGCAAAGTGATGAAGAGAGTTAGTTGGGCAAGTGGGATTGGATATACATGCAAATGCAATGCAAGTGAGCGCCTTCTCTTCCCAATTTTTTTTAAGTACTGCTATTGGGGCTTGGAATCAATCTGTTTATTTATTTGGATGATATCCATTTTTGCATTCAATGAAGTCATTATTATTATGAGATTTTTGGGCTGGCTTGGGTTGGCCTGTCCTGCCAGGCTTTCGGTTAGCTATCCTAGCCAATACCAACACTTTTTATGTTAAAAAATATTCATATTCACATATATTTTCTCTTATCTCAAGATCGAACTTTGAGGACAACTATATAGTAATTTGGTTATTTTGAAAAAGTCGAGAGAGCTCCGAGATGTTAGGAACTCCCTCTGCGATACGTGATCTAGGGTTTCGCTATTCGTATGGCGGCTCGCGAGTCACCGTCTAAGTTGAGGCCGGCGGACAAGCCCCTGATCAAGCTAATGGGGTAGAAGGCCGGCAACGGGCTCCTCCTTGCCAGATGGAAAGAGTGAGAAGGAAATTGTCCAAGCTAAGAAGAAGGTGTGGGCCCTAAACCTGGAACCGGAGGCAACTCCTAACGAGAGTGCAACAACTGCAGCCATGGAAACAGATGATGGAGGAAAGCCCAATAGAGGAATTCCGACTGGTTCACCAAGACCAACGACATGGGATGGAAATAGAGCAAAGCTTTTTATTGAGGCTATTATGGAAGAAGAGTGGTATGTGGCCGACTTGAATTCGGAGGATGTGGCAATACAAGAGAGAGAGGAAGATGATGTCCTTGATGAAGAGAGCTACGATCCACGGTGCCCCCCGCGTTGTTCACGATAGCCCAGAAGAATAAATGGAGAAGAGACTGGTAATCAACGCTCGTAGTTCAAGGACTGGGGAGGAGGGTTCCATACATCCCCCTGGTTCGTCGTCTAAATTCTCTCTGGACGAAACATGGGGATATTCAGGTCTCTGACATGGATAATGGATGCTATCTGGTCCGATTTCGAAATTGAAAAGATTATGAATATGCTTATTCTGGAGGGCATTGACTTATTGGAGATACCAACCTAGTAGTACACATACGGTATAGGGGTTTGAACCCGTGGACAACCTCGATCACATCAACCTTGGTCTGGGTGCAACTCCCCGGGATTTTTCCAATAATAGCACCTATTAAAAAAAATTACAAAAATAGCATCCAACCCACAATATTTACAAAAATAGCACCATTTTTATCAAACCGCACCTTGGAGGTGCGTTTTAGTCCACGTCAGACTGGAAACCGCACCTTGGAGGTGCGGTCTGTGTTTGGTAGTCAGCGGCCTTGGAGACTGCAGGATGAGGAAGCGATCCAGCGGCGGACCGCTTGCTACCTCAGCGATCCTTGCCACGTATCAAAGACCGCAGCACCAAGGAGCGGTCAAGCCTCGGGAAATGTAGACCGCATCGGAAGGGTGCGGTTTGACCGGTGGCGAAATTACCAAACCACCCCTGGAGTGCGGTCTGATGGGTATAAATACCCCCTCCCCCCCCCCCCCCCCCCAATTTTTTGGAAAAAATCCGACTATACACATGTTCTTAAAAAAAAATTCCCTAAATACATAAGTTATAAAAAAATTTCCCAAAGTACACATGTTTGGCATTCACCGTTTTTTACAAACGCAGTGAAGACTATCACCGCGTTTGACAAAGACGGTGAATATTTCACCGTTAAAAAAAAAGGTGACGTATTCATCGTTCTTCTCTAACACGGTGAACAACGAGCGAGCCAATCGCCGTTTAAGGACAAAACGCATCAGGGGGTGCGGTTTACATGCAAAACGCACCTGGGGGTGCGGTTTTTAAAAAAGGGTGCTATTTTTGTAATTTCTACGAAATGGGTGCTATTTTTGTAAATTTTTTTAAAGGTGTTATTTCTGGAAAAATCCCAAACTCCCTAAGCTGCCGATTGAGTTTTGTAATAAAGAAGCAGTTATGCAAATAGCTGAGCTAATTGGATGTCCGGTGAGAGTGGACACAGTTCCGAAACTGGGGGCACGAGCAAAATTTGCGCGTGTTTGCGTGAAAGTTGATCTCACGAAGCCGCTGCTAGGGCAGTATAAGGTTGAAGGAATTAAGTACCTAATCGGTTACGAAGTATTACAACATATTTGTGGAAACTGTGGTATCTATGGTCAGCCAACGTCATCATGTAGCTTCCAGAACCTTGCTCATATGGGTGATGACTCTGACACGGTAGTGGTGCATGAAACACAAGAGGAGGATCTAGATAAGGGCCAAACATATGGAGACTGTATGGTAGTTCATAAGAAGACTCGTAGGACGGTGCTGAGAGAGCAACTGGCGAGCAAGGAAGGAAGTAAGGGAGGGAATGGAGTAAGACGTACGGTAAGAACGGACGGCTCTAATCGCTTTGACGTCCTGCATGGGACTGTGACGAGGGGGTCGTTATTAGGGAGAAGGAGGATGGGGAGCAGGGGAGGTGACAAATGAGACGTCACAGGAGGTTCGCAAAAAGGATTTGGGCATGAGCCCGGGAAAAATAAAAAAGATAGCTCTGCTCTTAATGGATTGGGTTCGCCAAAGGAGCCCTCGAAAGGGAACAAAGCGGAACCAACTCGTGATGGGTAGAAGGGGGTGAAAGTGGAAACAGTACATGAAATCAAAACCAAAGATACAAGGGTGAATAGAGAGGAGACGAACCTGCAAGCTAAGAAGGTGAATGTGTTACGGGGGAGATATCGAAGAACAAACAGAGTAGTGACAAGGGGAAGAAGCACGGTGCGAAAGACGGTGATAATGGTGCGGGAAACCCATCCCCTTCAAGTAATAGATGAAGATATTGAGCTATAACTATTGCGGGTTGGGGAGCCAGCGAGAAGTGAGAGCGTTAAGGTCGCTGTTGCGACGCGAATCCCCGACTTTAGTTTTCATCGCAAAAAATAAGGAGAAAGTGGATCTCCCTGACGCAGACCCTTCTGCGCCTTAAAGTACCCTACAATTCCACCATTAAAGCCTACACTAAATCGTGGTGTAGTAATACACATTTCCATCCATTGAATGAAACGAAGAGGGAACCAATTAACCAGTTAAGTAATTGGTCATATATATATTATATAGATATACTTAATACTTTGCATAACCACTCAAGAGTCAAACATTCCTCTCTTTTAGGCTCATAAAAAATAGAGCTCAATATTGTTCCTATACCATATAATTGTGTTTGTAGAGTGTAGACCGCAACATATGGACACCTAATTTAGATAAAATCACACATTATGTTGAATGGAAACTTGAATGGAAGGTGAATGGGTATTAAAATATCCAAAGAGCGTGAAGAAAGAAGAAGGTGAAAGTTGATTATTATTTATTTTTTTAAAATTGACATGTCATTAAGTTAACGGTGCAGTTAGCACTTCCGTTTGCCACATCATAGAAAACTGACGGAGTTTTACGGTCGATAACTAACGGTGAAACAATTTATAAAGTTAGTGACGAATAATAAATAAAAGTAATTTGACTGACAAACATGAAATATTTATGTAAATTTAATTTAGCCATTTCTTTCGCCTAAAATTCAGAGGACGGTATTTTTTTTTTTTTTTTTTGACAAGGCAGAGGACGGTATTTGATGGATTTTATATGGAACATTGTGCTCCACAAAGACTTGGCCCCAGCCCCACGGCCTGACGGCAAATTGCGGAGGCAGGACGGAGACGGGAAGTTACACCGAACAGATAGGCCCAGAATGTTGTGGCCCACAAGGAATCCATGTGCGTGCCCCCTATCAGTGGGCCCGTTAGTTCTAATCCCACTAACAACGCGAATGGGCCCACCTGAGAGGATCATCTCAATGCTTTTCGGATCGACATAAAATTTGGCTGGCAGGCTGATGCTGAAGCTAAGGAAGGGACAGTCGGACAGACACACTTCCACTTCCACACGATATTTTTATATTAAATTATTATTGTTCCTTTTTTTGTTTTTCTGTAATCAAAATTGAAAGTGAAGGTGGGGGTAGGCTTGGGTTGAGCTGGGCCTGGGTACAAAATTTGTACTATTTTGGCCTTTTGGGCGCACGGTCTGTATGCTATATATAAAAAGAAAGGTAATTGCAAAAAGGAGCCACTTCCTTGCAAGTAAGAGATGTTATGTAGATCTATGTTAGGGATGGCAATCAAACCCATGCCCACGGGTATCCGACCGCCCCCGACCCAGTCAACGCGGGGAATCCCCGCTTTGACTGGGTATGGGGCGGGTTTGACTGGGTATGGGGCGGGTATGGGTAAAACCCGCAAAATGTTTGATGGGTATGGGGCGGGTATGGTTTTAGCCTCCCCCGCCCCATACCCATACCCATACCCGCCCCACCAAGAATTTTGTTCACATATAAAAAATACATGGATGAAATAGTAATCTATCAATGATAGTGAGGATAAATAAAAAAATAATTAGTAGAAATGCAATTGAGTGGTCACCCAAATCAAAAACTAATTCATTTTCCTCAATTCTCTCTTCACTCTTTCACTTTTCCCTCGTGTTAGCAAGATTATATTAGTTCATTATTGCTTAGTATATGTATTAGAGTCAGATAAATAATGATTTGGATTACATTGTAGTACTCTATTTTATGGATTAAGGGAAATTTTAGGATAAAATGCTTTGAACCATATTAAGAATTATTGTCACTTTCTCGACTTCATGATATAATAGGTGCCTTTAATGTTATAATTGAAAATTTACATGTAAAATTTTATGTATTATAATGTTGGATGTACGGGGCGGGTATTACCCATGGGTACCCGAAACCCACGGGTATGGGGATGGGTTTGCAAAATCTTCCCCCGCATGGGTATGAGGCGGGTATGGGTTTGGATATTTGGAAGCGGGGATGGGGATGGTTTAGGCAAACCCGCCCCAAACCCGCCCCATTGCCATCCCTAATCTATGTACACATATGGTTGGTTAATAGTGATTGGAGGAATTTTCTTACTAATTGATGATATGTATAGTTTCTATCAGTCGAGCGGATCGAAAATATCAGTTACTGGATAAAAAATGATAAACATTTTAATTGTACGAAAGGGTTGTTTACTCAGTCATGAAAAAATGTTATTGTTCACTTTATAAATTAAAAAATGTATAATATCTTCGGTAGTGATGAGACACAAAGAAAAAAAATAAAACATAAACAATATGCGAAACTAAGATTCGAAATATCTGTGACACATAAAAAATACATAAATGAGACCAATATTTGTTTTGAACAAAAGTACTTAACGGATGATTGTAATGTTGAACCAAAAAAATTAAAACCACATAGATGTCCCAATTGAGCCATCTTGTTATGCTAAAACGCCCACCAAGGATGTTGTCTATACATCTAAAGATTTCACTTCATAAACCCCAATTTGAGACCCTATAAAAATTTCATACGCTCAACTCTGTTAATATTTCCACCTAGCTTTGGGGTGGATTTAAAAAAATCAAAAAATCAAAATCATATTTATTTTATTTATGTATGGGTTTGAAATAATACCAAATTAAGCTAGACAGGATCAGCATAGTGCCATACACCAAAACACTAACAGACGCACTTGCCTTGTCGTTCTTTAAGGTGGGGGATAGATATCCCAATTGTTACCACAAGATCACAAGTGTCCGGCTTGAAACCAATTCAAACACAACATATATTTTTGCTTACGGGAAAACAGCTGGCTAGAATCAAAATGTCGTGTCGTCAAATTTTCATCGCTAAATATGTACAGGAATCAAATATGTGTCGGAAATAGACGTTGTCGACTTATTGATGATATTTTTAGTTAATAAGAACCAACAAGAAGGACAGATGGGGTTTTGGATTCAGACCAATTCTTTTTTAATCAATCAATTGGTTTCAATTGTTCTCGAGTTGTTGGGAGATATTCAATTATGAATCTTATATTATATGTTAATACACCACCTTAAACGAATGCCATGTATATGGGGTTGTCGTTTGCATATGTCCAAACATGTAAAATCTACTAAAACGCGAAAGCACAACACAGCTATTTACATGGTTTCCCCGTTCAGTGTGAACGAGACTCCTCCACGCGGAGAGGCGAAACTCTCAGTTTATCTTATTAGTCTTCACAGAATGGGAGCTGCGGAACTTACATCTGAAGGCCGAAGAACCAACCTAATATACCCTGTCTACTACGCTGCCTAGGGTAATTAGGTTAAGTGACAAATAACACAAAAGGTCCTCAAAGTAATTAATGTGTACAAGGAAACTCCATACGATTCAACAAAACACAGCCTAGTTATTCTACTAACTTGAAAATTCGTTAGTATATACTAACTAATATCCAAAATATATGAACTAATATCCAAGTCTGCTGAGTATCTAGATAACACATACTAGTATTCAAAACATCACAAACTAGTATCCAGATAGCAGATACCAACTAATATCCACAATCAACCAACTAGTATTCAATATGGATACTCTTATGTGTTATCTGGATACTCTTAAGTGTTATCGGGATACTAATTATGTGTTATATGGATACTATTCTGTGTTGTCTAGATATTAGTTTGTGAATTTGGGATAATAGTTGATTCATTGTAGATATCAGTTAGCAAACTTTGAATACTAGTCTGTGCTCTCTAGATACTTTAGTACTTGGATACTAGTTCATGTATTTTGGATATTAGTTAGTATCTGCTAACGAATTTTCAAGTTAGCAGATTAACTTTCCCAACAAAACACCATGTGGTTTAACAAATGAGGTGGACCCAGACAGACCATTAGTTAGATACTGCTTTCTCAAAGGTCAGCACTCTCTTCCTTTTCTTCCTTTGCGCGTAAGGCGTAACCCACAAAGAACACTACAGGCGTCTGCTGCATATATGGTGAAATTGACAGTAAGAATATTGATTCATATTTCGTTGACTCGCCTACCCCTTAACACAATTCATGATATGACTTGAATTCTCTTTTAAGTGTTGACTAATCCAATTTAGTAGCTCCCATTTAAACCAGGCCCAACTATTAGTGATGGATATACGATTGAACCTCTTCCAACAACTCGAGTTATTGAGATCAATTGGTTTATGACATGATATCAGAATCTTACATGACAAAGATATCTTGTATTCTATTTCCAATGACTCCATTGATAAAAAACATGTATTTTGTTAAGATTGTCATTATGCATGTATTGTTTACAATGCATCGTTTTTTTGTTTTTTTAGTAGAAACAATACATAGATTGTTTCTGTGATGTGACAGAAACTATCACTCATTTTGAGTGATTGTTATATCTCAACTTTTAGTTGTGATTGTTGAGATAGTTGAGTTGAGATTGTTTTGTCTCAGCTTTTAGCTGATACGACATACACAATCACACATACCAAACGTTGTATTCTACAATGCATCAAATTCAACAATACATGTATAATATTATACATGCATTCTCAACAATATATCTATTTAACAATCGCAACTTCCAAACGACCCTAGAATAATAGCTTACTCTAAACTGAGCTGACTTGCCCGCTCTACTGCAATTCATCCTTTCTTGGGCTTGCAGTGCACGGAGTGAGCTCGATCGACTCTTTTAAATAATTTCAGCCTGAATAGCTGATAGTAAAGTTCTGCACCAATCTTGGGCCGGTCAATAAAAATGTCCCATTCTGGCCCAATATAAAAGTCCTCACTTTCGGCTAGTTGGGCTGCCGTCGGCGTATCGGAGCCCAATCTCCACCACCTGTAATCTTGCCTCCCCCCCGGCGATTGTGTCCAAGTCCCCGAATCCTTCTCTAATCTCCTCAATCTCGTTCACTTACCATCTCCCCCGCCGCCATTGACTGTTGAAATGATTGGCTGATCTGCTTCGCATAGGAATTTCATCGCCCAGTCGAGAAATTCCGCGCCGGTGTCCTGATTTTTTGTTCGCTACCGGCGCCCAGATTGCTTCAATTGATATCTTCATCGAACAACTCGGCGTTACTTCATGCGGAATTGTAAGCTTCCCTTCCACCATTGCAATCAACATCGCAGAATCGCTCTCTCCAGCGAACCTTCATCTGTATCGCCATTGGATTCCTGTTTGGCCGTAATTTTATTGGATTGAGGAAGACGAAGAAGAAGAAAGATGGGCCAAGTTCAAAGCGAGCATTCAGTACCTGCTTGTTCAGAGGAGACGCAATTCAAGCCTCAGGGCTCGTCTCCTCCTACTTCCATGGAATCTCTCGTTGCAGGTGACCTGTTCGCAACCTTTTCCTCTCCTGCAGCGTTTAATTTGATAATAGTAAACTCCAATATCAGCTCCCCGTAGCTTCCACTATTTGATTCTTCTTTGCAACCATACGGCTTTGGGTTACAGTCCAATTAGGATGCTATTCAACATCAATGGCAGTGATCATTTGTGACTATTTCGTTTTGTAAAGACGTTGCTAGTGTCCAATTTGGGTGCTCTTCGACTTCTTCAATGGCAGTAGACATTTCTGTCCAATGAATAATGCATATTCCTCTCGTATTTATTTGAGTGAACAAATGGGGAATTTTGACTGATTCGAGCTTCAGACAGAAGGATGAAGAAAATGATTGAGACTATTCTTGGTTTTTGTTCAAGATGATTTCCAAGTGTCCTGATTGTATTTGCTTTTCCGTTTGCTTGGGCAGAAGCTGCTGCCTTTGGTGATTCTGCTGCCGTGAATGAGGTCGGTTTGCAACCCTCCAGATTCCCACGGGCTTCTCCTCTGTAGAGATGGTGAGCGTGAACTACTGAGGGATTTATCTTTTTGTTTTCTCTATATTGGCAGTCTCAAGATTCCAAGGCCGAGAAGGCACTCGACTGCCCCTGCATAAGTGAACTGCGAAATGGCGAATGCGGGGTTCAATTTTCGGATGCTTTCCTGTGTTTTCTCAAGAGCACTGCTGAAGAAAAGGTGAATCATTTTGCTAACCAGAGAAAACGGTATCCTCGTCCTTGTGAGGCTGAATTTACTTCTCTTCCCATGAGCTATGAGTAAGTGTGTTACTGAATCAGATGGCGGATTGTGTCACATTTGTACCTTGTTCCGCAGGGATCGGATTGCGTGCGGCCATTTGTGGCCCTGCAGAATTGTATCAAGGTGAATCCTGGTGCATTCTCAAAGGATGTTGTAAAGGAAGAAGGAGAAGAGGTGAAGAAAGAGGAAGAGCCAGTGAAATATAGGATCATCCCTCCCTTATGGGCAAGGGATAAAACACCTTCTAGCCCAAAGCCAAAACTATAAGAAGAGCCCTCAGAGAGTGGAGTTGCCACTGTTTGGAAACCTGATGGGTAACAATTACCAAACCATAGAAAAGGAAGGAAGAAGGGAAGTGTAACTTTTGGTTTCTGGTGGATTATATAGTCAACCGTTCTTTGCACCTATGATTTTAGAACGATTGGAACGATTCAATACTACATCTCAAGGATCAATTTGTTCATTGCCAGAGACAATTATCTTAGGATCTTTGATTGGTTTTTTTTCCTTCCAATTGTCGATGTTGTTACAGACTAGCAACGGGAAGATAGCAGGAAAAAAACTGTATGCAAATTCATATCATATAGTAAAGTATATCATGTACAAACAGAATTATATCCTTATTTACAAGTTTCAGGACAATACAGTGTGCCATTTGCCAGAAAAAAACCTGCACCTTCAACAGGGGAGACAAGACAACCACTAGAGCTTTGGGCGTGTATATATCATTTAGAGCTCTCTCATAAAGGTCTCAACAGCGAGTAATCTTGCAGCAGTTCTCGTTCCGACAGCGTGTCGTTATCATTTTGAGGCGTCCACAGCACCTCAACTGCCTGTATGTATGACAAAACCACGAACAAATCATAGAGATCAATCGTGGGATTCGGGTGACAATAACCAATTCAGAGTGATTCAGATGATTTGCTAAATCTCTTACGAGTATACTGTCAGAGGGAATTGTTGCGAGCTTCTGCAGAGCTTTCTTTAGGTCTCCAACACTGTTAATGGCGGGTAGCTTGTGCACCCCATCAGCTGCCACCAAGATTGTTATCTGCAAACGTTTGAATGACACATTCTCAATTCTGGAGACCAAACTGGGGCTAAGAAGAGTTGGATGCACAGGTCAAGGTAGTGCAACTGTGCAAGGTCTAAAATATGAACTACTAGTACTACTACTCACCACTATGTATTCATTGCTAAACTCGCTTGCTCTCCGGCTTTTGGTGCTCTGCCTCTTAATGCTGTTCACATTAACAAGCGTCTCTTCATCAAACTTTCCCCGCTCTTCAATAGAAAGTTGGTTGAACCGTTTCTCACCTTCCTCCATACTTCGCTTCACATCTACCTGGCAGTATTGAAAAATTTACATGCACGAGTATCAGCACACCGATGAATACTATACTGCAGCATATAAACCACAAGGCTCGTTCAAAGAGACTACATCGGCCTCAATGATACCATGTTGGAATTACAAACGACGAGCATGTACGGAGCAAAATCAACAGACTAGCAAATGAATGTCAGAGAGAGAGAGGGAGAGAGAACTTACAGCTGAATAGGCTGAGATGCAATAATCAGGATGCCGAAGCAAAGAGAGTGAAGTCTCTGCAACCACAGTATGCAGATGATCATGATCCGATCTTCATCAGCTATGGATGCTAACAATATTTTGCATAACAAACAAGGCAAAAAATGGTTTTGGTCTTCCAATATAAAACCCCAATGAAAATTATTAGCTCCATACCTGTTAAGACATAGCTTAGACCCTTTGAGGAGGATGTATCTGCAACTTCTGCAATCTTATTAAGATCCCTCTGAAGAGAGCGTGCCATTCCTAACAAGCCAACCTAAAGGACAAGAATCATTAGTTTCAATTCGATTGCAGAATCCACTAATCGCAAAGAGTTCCTTTCACAGTTGAAGCCCACTAGGTAAACTATTACGACAGTCCAGACACAGGATTTTCATAGCAACCGTTCCATTTTTAATTCAGGACAAAGAGAGAGAGCATCCGTAGCAGCCAGAATCCTCAGTTCAACAATTTTAATGGAGGCCATAGGAAGTACCTGAAGCTTGATAACGCTGGTTTTCTCGGTAGCTGTTAGAATTCCCCCTTCATTCCCATCGGAAAGAAACCCGGAGACCAACACAAAGGCAGCGAAACCAGCTACAATTAGAAGCAAACCAGAGCCAGCACCGGCGACTACCGAGCCAGCGTAAATTCCCCCACCGCCCAACGGGGACGGGCCGTAGTAAGGCGCGGAGTAGGAAAACCCCGAGCTCGAGCCGTGAGGCACGGAGTAACTCCTCGACGACGAGGAAGAGGAGCGGGAGAAGGATCTGCCGCCCATCCTTCCACCAGAGGCAGCGAAAGCGGAGGCGGGGTCGTACATCAGCAGCGCGGCGACCAGAATCGCGGCGATCGCTGGCTTCTTCATCGCCTGCAGGGCCTTCAGGGCGGCGTTGCAGAGTCTCTCGAACGCACTCTTCTTCTCCTTCTTGAACTCGGCAATCGCGAAGCTCGAGCCCGACGTGGTGGCCGGGGCATGAGTGTCGTTGGAGGAGTTCAGATGCTTCGCCGCCAAGGAACAACTGATCGTGAGCCTGGAAGCAGGTTTGGAGGCGGAGGATTTATTAGCGGCGGTTCTGAGAGGGAACGAGATGGAGGACGAGCAAATTGCTGTAGGCGGAGGCGGCGGCGGCGAGGGAGGGAATTGCTTCCATTTGAGTGGGTTCCACTGGAGGAATGAAGCAGTTGCCGCCATTGGAGGGGAGCTCGGAGAGGGAGTTGGACGGCGAGGGAGAATTGGGGGAAGAGATTTTTTTTTTTTTTTTGGGGGGAAATCTATGGCGGAGCTGGGTTTCTGATTAAATTGAGAAAATCAAAGAGTTCCATAATTTTCCGAAAGCTCATCCCGTCCTCACTGGTTGATTTGATTCTCATGGAGGATATCAGTGGGTTACTCTTCTTTGTCTTGTGACGCGATGACGTTTTGTTGTTAAAGTTTATAAAGAACGTCCAACATCATCATAGTATTATATTTATGGCAATTCGAGTACCGTAAATATATATATATGACTAAAAATGAATCGAGAGTACCTCAACATTCTTATGAATGGGTTAGGACTTATAGAGAGGTCAGGCAAGCATCCTAAGAAATTAATTTGCCTCATGACGGTTTCCTCATAATGTCGTAAAAACCAAAATTGTATAGCAAAATAACACGACATCGGAAAACCCAGCATCAAATCCTACAGAAATAAACACGACATTACAGTTCCCGCATAATGTCGTAAAAACCGAATTTGTATAGCAAAATAACACATTACGACTGCACTAGTTGATGAAAGATCCGGTGATGGGAAACGAGCAAGAAGAAGCAGGTTTTGTGTGTAGACTATACATAACATAGTACAACCGATTCATAGGAGTTTGTCGAGCTGTGCTTGCAATTCTGGAATGGGCACCATGTTGATGGTGTTTTGCTCTTCAGGGGAGTACTCCGCTTTCAACAGCGACTGGACCTGAATGTGAGCTTCGACAATGTTCGTTCTGTGTAAACAGCAACAATGCAAATCCAACGTCTCTTTAGAGATCCCAATCATAAAGAATACCAACGAGTTGACATAGGATGCGGGAAAAATGAGGAACTTACTTGATGGGCTTGAAAAGTATCGTTCGAGTTGAAGGGTTCTGCAGGTAGAGCTTCATTTTGGCCATCACCGGTGGCAGCTCTTTCTGGATGGCAGCATGAACCTGTTCAGAGAGTTAAGGATATCGAAATCAAGAGAAATCAAGAGCAGAAACAAACAGTGATGGCGGCAGCTCTTTCAAGCTAACTTGGTGAGAAAATCAACTTACTACGACTATCAACAACAAAATACACGCATAGTAGTCGATTCCTATAACCCATACATTTCTGTTCCTATCATTCATTACTACAGCGCAAAGCGGTATCGAAATGTGGAACCCACATTGTCAAAGTCAAGGGAGCTCAGGGAGTTGCAATGAGGTTTCGAACAAATCGTTGAAAATGAAGTCTGGATGAAAAAGTTACATATGAAGGAAGCTATTTGCTCTGTACAGAAACCTTACCTTCTGAACAAGTTCAGCCACCTTCTCGGGAGAAGCAAAAGCTTGATCCTTGATCGGCTTGGCCATGATGGAATCTGCTCTTTGATTCTGACTACCCGCAGACAGGGAAACTTTCACTGCCGTCACCTATACAAGGAGCAGAAAGGATTTGCAACTGCACTCTCGTAGCCTTAAGCACATGAAACAAAAACTGGAGAGCAAACATCTATGCAGCTAAAACTGGTCATTATGGTGGACACTTTTGTCCTTCGTCTATGCTGCCCTACCCAGAACCACCGACTCCACAATGGACGTGTAGGTATTTTCATGTCAGACACACCAGGTATTTTCACTCATTGACAAGATTATCCTGGGTGTCCCGATTTCACTAGAATGCAACTACATGTAATAGATTGAACCAAAAGTTACTAAGGTTTCACTCGAATAAGATTTTGAGAGCGCCTACCTTTGTTGCAAATGAGAGCATTGGATCCACAACTGATTTAGTGACCGACATGATGAACTCCTCGCACGTGGCCTTTAGGCTTTTCTCAAGTTCCTGCAGATGAATAAGAGCAACTTGTTAATATGCAAAGGGCAAGAAAATATAAATCAGATAATTTAATTTCATCACGCATACCACTACTGCAGTAGTAGTTTGATGAAGAAAGGGATTTCAAGAAGATAAAATAAGAAATCATCACCAAACCTTTTTGGCATCAACTTGGCTTTCTAGCACTCTAGGAGATAAGGTTCTTGCCAAAGAGGATGATCTTGACCAATCAAATAGTGAGGTCTGACCTCTAAGTATCCGTCTCAGGTGCTCCTGGATCATGGATGCTAATGTTAATAATGCAACAAAATCATTGGCAATTTTCATCTCAGCATAACAGAAGATCAAACAGAGGACAAGAAACAGACTTTAAAAAAGATGCTTTAATCTATGGTCGATGCTAAGTATAGAACTTCAATTGAGAGATATATCAGCCTAATTCTTGCAATGGTTATCTAAACTGATTGGAACTTCAAGTTTCGTTAACAAATGAGAGAAACTAACCAGTAAATGAGAGAAATCTAGCTCCTTGTGTGTGACTGAGAACTCTATATCAAAAGGTGCAATCTGATATACCCAGGATTGCACGTTAGATTGTATCCACCAATAGAAAGCCACAAAATCATTGAAATTGAAAATTTTGGAGATAACCTGCTCCCTTAATATTAGAAGGTGCTTAATAAGGAAAAGCTGCCCATCCATTGCTGTTGTTCTCCTAGCAATCAGCCTGCTAGCTTTCTGTGTCACACACGAAGATTTGATTCAGGGAGTTGATGTTAATGCATATAGAACTGCAGTATGGATACATAACAGAAATGTGCATCATTTAACTTACTTGAATGGAATCAGCACAAACTTCCACTGCTTCCTGTCAGACAGCAATGCAAAGGGAATTTCGGAAAGTCAATTGCTTAAAAAGTAATGAGAATACCACCAATGATACAAAACTCTAATACCTGTGCCAAACCAGTGAACACGGATTGTTCAAGACAACGGTACAACTTAGAAAGGCATGATAAAGTTTTCTCCAGAGGCGGATACCAAGATTTAAACAGCTCTGTATTTTCATCAACCTGCAAATTATAAAGATGAATGGGGAAATAATGAATGGTCGATAAATTGTAAATATTTTCAACAGCTTGGCCTACAGACTCCAGTTTTTCCCATAACCAATTAATCACAAACCAGAAATTATAACAATGTAGAAGGAGACAGAAAATCCGAGTATCTGAGGTTTTACCGAAGAAGTTTCAGACGTTGTCTCATTAATCCGTTCTAGCTTGGCAGGGTAATTCAAGTCTTCGTCAGATGGAATGTAATTTGCTATCTGCAGGAGAAACAAGTCCACTGGCATTAGGAAGAACTAAAGGTCTTAGAACATTGTCATACTTCTTGACATAACATCTTCCAAGGATGGGGATTCAAAGCTTAAAAAAACAATCTAATATACCGAGCTTTATTTCTCAGAAAAAATAAACACCAAGCTACATGAGCTTGCAAAAGTGAACACAGAACCCCAATCGTATACCGTACTTTCATATACATCACTTGCATAGGTGAATAGAAGTAACAAATAAATAACTACCTCGTCACGGATATGAGTTCGAGCACGGAATGTCAGGCGTTCATGAACATCAGCTAAAATCCTTTCCAGTGTCGGACGCAGCCCAGCAAGTGACTCGCTTCTCCTGCTAAGCTGCTCTCCCAAGACTTCAACTTTTAGTATATCAACAAGTTCACACAGAAGATCAACATTTGTCTCATGTATAAGTTTTGGTCGTAGGGTGTCATACAAGTATGTTGCCCTGTAAAACAAAATTGAAAGTCATAAACTGGAGCACGAATTTACACCAATAACAAGCTCAACATTTACAGCCGCAACAAAGAAAGTACAGAAAAAGGAAGGAAAAAAAAAGAGAGATAAAATCTCGGAAAAAGGAGAACTCATGAAAAATGATATGAAAAAATCTTACAGAGGATCTATCAGTGGAGCCAAACTAGAGATATCTTCTGAAGAAGATGGGAAAAAGTGATCAAAGAGCTGTTGCTCAAGTTGACATACCTGCAATTATGGAGGTGGACTTAGGAAAATGGATAGAAGTCTTTCATGAAATGGAAAGAAAAACTAGACATGAACATGTACCTTCAAGGAGCGAATTTCCAAAACCACGAAGAATAGTGAATGCATAGGAATTAAGTGAGCAACATAATGGCTCGACAAGAAAATTAATGTCCATAGTGGTGTAAGATAACAAGGAGGTTCTAGTATGGCTCTTCGTGGATCAATCATGGAACCACAGCAATGGCTAGCCTAGTATTAGTTTGCATAGTGCATATGAAGCCTGCAAGCTATTTGAAGAGAACCATATACATGCCCCTCATCTCATGCAGACAGAGTTTGACTAGATGATTCCCCTTTGATACCAAGCCAGTAGTGATGATACCAGTAAGAAACCAAATTACTAATGCCAGATTTCATGGCATACATAAAATTTCTTGGTGAATTGGAAAATCTAAAATAAGGGACAAAAAGCTAATTCATCAAATCAACCAGCGGGTTTAAGGGTTAACAACATTACCTGTGTCAGATATGCACAACCAGATCTAGTTAATGATGGCAAAGCTTCTTTCTTGGAAAACTCAGATATCCGTTGCTGCACTATGCCTTTTATCTTCAAAGAGAAAAATGAATTGCAAGGATCAAACAAAGCCAACAAAGATGCTGGTGTACCCCAAAATTAGTGAGAGGAAGCTCACCAACGAAAGCCTCTGCTCGCAATACAACTTATGGCATTCTGCAAGCATCAGTACGTGTTCTTTTCTAGCAGATCTACCTTCAATCTCCTCCAGTATAGGTTTGAGCTGCCAAGAATCATCATTAGGTGAGGTCAAATTGAGCAAACAAATGAGTGCAACTCCGGGAACTAGTCCATTGCATATTTTATGCACCAGTAGGCAAAGTAAGAAATACCTCACTAGCAGCTGCCTTGAACCGAACATAGATAACGGATGCTTCCACACCTTCAGACATAGATGATTTACTGCCACCAGAGCTCCGGATAGCTGCTTGGACCTGTTGAAGAGAGTAATTATTAATCAAGGCCATGAACATACGAATGAGTAGCAGATGCCTTAGATCATTGGTGGTTAAATCTTTTTCTTGCATAAGAATGTTTCACCTGAGAAGAAGCGCCTTTCAAGACTGAAAGAACATGAGAGCGAATCATGCCGAGGGCTCGAGACTGATAAAAAACAAAAAATATTTTAGATGTTTCAGACCAGTGAAAAAAAATTCTGTCATTTGTACAGTCTACCACCAATCATAGTCTTTAGTGAGGTACCTGCAGTTGCCGAAATTTGAGCAAGTAAACACTTGATTCGGCATATTGTGGATTGCTTTCAACATACCTGGGAGCAAAAATGGTAAAATGACATTCAAACGCAGTCCAATCAAGAGAAAGTTACATTATCTCATGAACAAGCATATGCCGAATATCAGCAGCACAAATAACCAGCAGACAGAGGAAAGATGTGTACATACGCTATACACTCATCCAGCCGCTTCAGTAGAGGTAGAAAGTTTCCATTTCCAACATTCATGTTTGGAGAATAAAAATTGGAAGAAATCTGTAAAGGTGGAAATCATGAGCCTCAGAAATTAAAAAAAAAACTTGATAACATCGAAATCGTTAAAACAACAGTATTAACATTATACATCAAGAAAACTGCTAGCACATCATTAACTAGAACATAATTAACCTGACTAAAGAGAAAACCACAAAAAAGACTGGACATGTAATGTTCTAACTGTGACTCTAGTTAAGAGAGGTTCAAACCTTACATTCTCCAATTCATCAAAGTATCTCAGTTTACTGCGAAGTGCATCTGCAAATTCCACTAGTCTTTGCTTCTCTACTACCTGCAATAGGAGTCAAGAAACGAGGCAACCACATAATGGAACTACATTATGAAAGGCGAGCAGGCTTTTAAGGAGTAGTTTTACTCCAAAGACCAATTAATGTAGCTCAAGGTTGTGTTGCCAATGATGTCATCACGTGTAAAATACACACAAAATATTAAGATGCACATGATAGTACACTGGTAAATTAACCAAAGAAAAGACAATAATCAATTTCTGGCTCATTTGCGACAGAAAAACTTCAACTGATATGTCCAGCTTGTTTGATTCCAGATTTCTATTGGTCAACAAGGGATTGAATAAAATTTCACAGTTCAACAGTTAAACCTTTCTAGCAATGGCTGCTATACAAAAGGAGAGCTAGTTAAATGATCAAATCCGTAAAGGAGGAGGCTATACCAGTCTATCGCAAGCATCATGGAGAGTCTTTGTCTTTGTAGCTACTGCTTGGTGCTGCAACTGTAAGCTATTGAAAAGGTCTAGTGTTTCATCTACCTGCCACGTGAAAAGTGTCAAAGTATCCATAAGGACAACATAACTAGAACGCAGAGCAATTGCACTAAGAAGCATTAGAAACTTCCAACCTACCTGGCGAAGTATATCATCACAAGTCTGAATGCGGTCTGTTAATGTGCTCACATAGTGCTGATACTTTTCCTCTGTCTAAAGACGTAGATTAATAAGGACAACAAATCTATGTGCTCACAGATCATTATTGATCCATACCAGATAATAAATCCATTAAGAATCATATCTAACCTCAGATTTCATGGCTGATTCAAGATCTGTGAACCACTTGTAAAACTGCAACCAACACATGCCACACACTGAGATAATTTACAAAGACATCTCTCGTCTTGTCAAACCAACGTAGAAGTTTATTTCACATGTTATGTGACTTGTAAGTCACTTCTCAATGAGACTGGTCAGCAAAAGCAACCATGGCTGGTAAGATCAATAGTCTGCTTCCCCAAAGCTCGAAGAAGCAGAAAGCAGAATAATCATTTTCTATAAGGTTTCCTAGTATGAATCAGACACTTCAGCCTCGAACCCCCCTTTAACCAGTGTCTGTCCTAAATAGAGAATAACAAGATGCCTTTCAACTGAAAATCCCCCATAACAAATGCTCTATACAGAGAATATCACAGTAATCAGTACACTATCTATTTGCATAACTGCAAAGTAAATGGTAGATAAGCATGCATAGACTTACTTGATTCGTATTGACTAAAACTGCTTCAATTCCTTGAGTTTCTCTCATAGCACTGTCCTTAGTAGAGACAGTCAAGCCGCCATTCTCCGCTCTTGGGGCATGCTCTAGGGCCTGTAAATTGCAAGCAGCAGTCAGTATTCGCAATGCTTTCCACCAAAAAGCTCGTAAACGACCAACTAAGCAAACACCAAGAGGCATGGACGAGGTGGAATCCCATGTTATACCAGATTGGCAGGATACGGCCGCTCAGCAACAGCACGAGAGAGTGAAAGAATCGCAGATTGCTGCTGCTCGGTGAGGGGAGCATTCTGCATCACAGAACCCGCAATTAATCAAAAGAAAGTGAAGTAGCATACTAAAATTGCACGAATCCTACTCATTTCGCCTCATCAAGCTTTCCCAGATATATGACCCCGAATCAAGATGCGAACGTCTCAGTTCCGTCGCAGCAGTTACTCCAGATCCAGAATTTTCATTTCGAACTACCGGTGCCGATACCAGAATTACAAATTCATGGACAGACGATGAACAAGGACTGAGATCCAGAAGGATCCGAATAATCCTAAACCGATCCGCGGGCGACGCAGATCAATTGGGCCGATAATTCTACATGCAGAAGGAGAATAAGGAGGAAATGGAACCTGTTCCCAAGTTGAGGCGAAGTTGTATCCCTTAGAAATGGCAACGGATTTGTGGAGGTTCGATGAAGGACTTGCTTTCGCCGCCATGGCAATCACAGAGCAGAGCAAGATTCTACTTATGCTGCTTCGTAGCTCTGCGTTTCAGAAATTCGCGCAGCGGAAACACGTATCCTCCTCTGCGTACAAGAGTGTAAGCGGAGCTAATAGAGTCTCCCCATTGCGATTCTGGTGTGCTAACTTTGAAAGAGCATCAGCTACTAAACCATTCTCTCTGTGAATCTTAGACAGAACGGCAATACCTCCACGGCTCCACCATACTTGTTTCAGAAGAGACCTGCAATCTTTCAAATTGATGATGTTTGCGTTCCTTCCTAAACGCTCGCTGATCTAGTTTTAGTTCGGGAAAACAAGGCCCGTCCGAGGGAGGCTCAAAATGATGATTGGGCCTATGAAAGACAGGCCCAGTTAAAATTTTCTGCTTCTAGGGCAATCTCCGTTCATATAAATAAAGCTACGAAAATTAGCGAATACCTATTCTCTTCAGCTGCTGCTTCAACTTTCTGCAAGGGTTTTTGCCGAGTCGTATTTTCGATCACGAAGAGCAGCAACCATGGCGGACAGCAGCAAAGTTGAAAAGGCGGTCACAATCCGCACGCGGAAATTCATGACGAACCGCCTCCTCTCCAGGAAGCAGTTTGTAAGTGTCCTAGTGTTTTCTCTTTACTTATTTTCCGTTTGCCTGCGTATCTACTGTAGTTCTTGGGCTATTTTGGTCGGCCGGTGATGTGATAACTAGATATTTGCTACTCTTGACGGATTCGAAAGAGTCCGCTTGATGAGTTTTGTATCCACCAAGATCTCTGAGGCCGTGTATCTCCATGAATCTCGTCTAGTTCTGTTCGGCTCCTTCCGATATGTTTAGCTTTCTAAAGTCTGCTACGAAATCTTTAGGGTGAAGTGCACATCTTGCTGCTAATTGGACACTTGCGTTGAGGATTCGTCTTTTCTATTTGGTATGCGTTTCTGTTGATGCCGCTGTAGGTGCAGCATTGCTGCTATTTTGCTATGGAACGACTGCTTTGTTTTCTGGGTTTCTTTGGTTGTTCCGTTAGTACGAGCTATAGTGGGTATTTAAATGCTCATGCCTTGTGAGGCTGGTTTTTCAGATTGCCACTGTTTTTCTCTTCTTTTCTTGCGGATGTCTTTTTGACAAATTGTTTTATTGTAATAGATTTAGCATGTCAGATTAGCCTTAAGAAAAATGGGCTATTGTTTAAGCTAATGATGTAGCTAGTGGTCCTTCAACGATGACATCCAGGTTCTACCATCTCTTAGATAACTGGATGTTGTTATAAGGATAGCTACATGTTCTTAGGTTATCAATTATATCTCTGCACTTTGTTGCCAAGGGCATTCTCGAATCAGCACACTTGAATTTTGGTTCTGATGGCTTTTATTGGTTGGTGAACTTAGGTGATCGATGTCCTCCATCCCGGAAAGGCCAATGTCCCCAAGGTATATCAATGCCAGAAGCTTAGTTTTAATCTTTTCCGTTCTCTTTCTTCAATTTGTGCATCAGGCCGTGATGATTTTTACTTAACTTAACCGCTCTTTCCATTGTCTTCCTTTTTTAAAGGCTGAGTTGAAGGAGAAGTTGAAAGATATGTACGATGTGAAGGACGCAAATTCTATCTTTGTCTTCAAGTTCAGGACACACTTTGGAGGTGGGAAGTCCACTGGTTTTGGGCTCATTTATGACTCGGTTGACAATGCAAAGAAATATGAACCCAAATACAGACTGATCAGGGTATGTCATCTTTTGCATGTTACGTTTTGGGTGTGTTGTTCCAGTTTGAGTGCTCAAATTGTTGAACGTCCCGTATCTTTCCTTGCAGAATGGACTTGCTACCAAGGTTGAGAAGTCGAGGAAACAGATGAAGGAAAGGAAAAACAGGGCCAAGAAGATCCGTGGTGTGAAGAAGGTAAAGCCTCATATTGCTTGCTTAATAAGAAGTCAACTTTTTCCTTCCTTGTGTCTCTGCCGTTCCTTTGAAGCTTCCCTAACCACCATTCTCCATATGCTTGTCCACAGACCAAGGCTGGAGATGCCGCTAAGGGTGGGAAGAAGAAATGAGCGGTGGGAGATTTCTCTGATGGTCTTATTTTCATCATCTTTGTGCCTGCCATATGAGATCCTGTTGGAAGCCTGCAGCACTAGACTTTGTTATGAATCGATAGGATAAATTTTGATGTTGGTAGTTTTGAGTTCGAGTGCTGGATGTTGAAAGATGTTATTTGGTGATGAATTATAAATTGACAAAACTCAGAGTGGTATATTCCACCGGACAGAAAATTTTGAAATCTAGTAAATTTATTTCTAACTTTATGTTTCTCATAGCTGCTTTCCTGTTGTTTTAGCCATTGTTTGCAGATTCTTGCTCCTGTGATAGGATTGCAAGCTGTAATTGTATCTAGAAATTACCTTCCGTCCATAACAGGCACACCCAGAAGCCTTGCCAAGCAGAGGAACGGGGGTAAAATAAAAAAAGAAACAAGTAAAAGAATTGAGCATACAGGCGGTAAGTTCTTCAATATACAAGTTACAACTCTTCTAAAGAGGAGGGGAACCCAGAACCGAAATAAATGAGAATTCCTCTAGAGGAGGAAATTGGGTTAATTGCATGGTTCGTCACTGAGATTACAAAAAGCATTCATGGTTGGTCACTCTAAATATTTAAATCCATTTTTTATCGCTAACTTTACAAAAATTGTTCATTTATGGTCACTCTCCGTTAGTTGCCGTCTAACGTCGTTAACGACGTCCGTTAAGTGATGATGTGGCTGACGGATTTGCCTAATCAGCACTTTTTAACCCCAAAATTGACTGACCCGACCCGCAACATCATTTAAACCCTCCATGTCAACTAAACCTAACCAAACCAGATCAGACCCGCTAACTAAAACAGAACTGACCCGGCTCACCAATTAATTTACCCACCTTTGACTAAAACCCTAATCGAAGACAACAACAACACCACAAAAATCTCCAAATCCTCTCCACCCCCTTTGCCTCGCCGACCAGCCGCTCGCCTCTCTCCATGGCAAATGCCTCCTCCCGTTTCATCATCGCAGTCCATTAATTAATGGGTGACCGAACGCCGCTGCGGACCAGCAACGCCTCCTCCAATTCCCAAACTCCGACCTCACCGCCACCTCCCCGACGGGCCGTCGCCGCCGTCTCCCTCCTCCAGCCGGCCAGCAAGAACAAGAAATCCAAGCCCAAGGTCCTCAGCGTCTTCCGATCCGTGTTCCACTCCTTCCCAATAGTCGGCGCCCAGGCCTGCCGGATGCCGATCCTCCTCTCGAGCGGGTTCTCCGACGGGCCGAATCGGGGCGTGGTGTTGGGTACTGACTCACTCCTACTGTCACTCTAGAAAATGGCCAAGTGTAACCACTTCCTAAAGCGCAGTATAGCGGGTTTGGGTTTTAATGTCAACCCGGGTCCTAGATGTGATGACTACTCAGTGAATTCGTATTATCTAGCAATGAAACTTTAGTGAAGATCTAAACTAACAAGCAAGCAAAGCAACTAAATGGTTGTTTTCAGGTTAAGAGAGGTCACCCGGATATGGTTCCCCCTAGACTGCAGTTAAGCCGGATTGTAATTACCAAGTTCAATTTCTATGATTATACTGCGGAAGGTTCTCAAACAGTCTGAAGTCTCGACTAAAGGTCTTCAGAACCTCTCAATCTGAGTCTCTAGCGGGCGACTAACCTCCACCGGAGTAAACAGATTGAGGCCCTAACGAACCAAACCTCCACTACCGAATGGAATTCGGTACAGAATAGCGAATTGGCTCCTCGACTAAAGTCACCAATTCGCTACCTTCAATTAAGGATGCTCTATCAACCTAGGCAGATATTCTCATTCTAGGTTAAAGCAGAAACAACAGGAATTTGATCAGGATTCATGTCATTCAGTCATTCAAACCTCAATCGAATATAATCAAATCATAGAAACAGTACTTGGGTTCATACAATCAATCCTAACATACAGATCTAGGGTCTCCCACACCCAGATGAATGGGAGAACTACTCCATGGAGAAAGAAGCAAAAGCAGAATCAGACGCGGAAATCATACTGTGAAGATGGATTTCTGCTCCTGGACGTTGAATCGGCACTTCTCCAAGCTCAAGCCAAGCTCCAATGGTGATGAAGATCAAGCTAGGGCACTTGGAGACTCTTGTTCGTCGCTTTCTCTCTCTAGGAATCGCTCTCTCTCTCTCAAACTTGAATCCCTCTCAATTTGGCTGAAATCTGCCTAAAAGGGCATCCCGTGTTTTGGATTTGGCTTAAAAACACGGCCACGGGCATCATGAAAACACGGGCGTGTTCTGTGCAAAACACGGCCGTGTTTTGTCTCAGGCATGCCCGTGTTTTTTAGGTGGTTCAAGCCGCCCTTGGGTAGTCTCGGCTATAAAAACACGGTCAGGAACACGGCCTTGTTCTGAAGGCCTCCTGCCCGTGTTTTCACTGCCGAACCTGTTCCCCTATATTCAATGCTTCGTTTCTCCCTCGTCCGGACTCCGAATCAGTCGCCGTTTGATCCCAGACGCTCGTAGTCTCGTCCTCTTTCTTTTCATGACAGACTTGCACGATTCTTTGTCCATAAAGGGAGGTAAAAATCCATTCTTCTTCAGGTCACGCCAGAGTTCCTTCTCCCGAATCGCCAATTGATCTCTGATTGACTTGAAACTTGCGCCTATGCTTCACTTTATGTGCTAGGACCTGAAATGTAACAAAGGAACACAACCTAGCGTAAAATAGGCCAAAGAAGCGATAATGCAAGCTTAAACGATCAAGAAACAAAGGGGAAAAACATGTGCAAATATCGAGTCATCAGGTACCCGGGTCACGGGCACCCTCATCGGGTACCGAAAGGGCCGGGTCAGCCTCTCGATCCAGGAAACCCCCAAATGCCTCCCTTTCGCCGTCTCGCGATGCAAACGAGCGTCCTGCAGAAGGAGCTCGGGTCGGGCATGCTTCGGATCGCGTTCGAGTGCGAGAAGAGGGCCGACACCGGCGACGGGAACAATAGTAATAACAACAACGGGGTTCTAATAGCAGCAATAAGATGAAATTCCTGGACGAGCCACTGTGGACGATGTATATGTTAAGCCCAAAAGGGAATAATGGAGGCGGATGGATTTGTCTTCGATTAGGGTTTTAGTCAAAGGTGGGTAGATTAATTGGTGAGTCGGGTCAGTTTTGTTTTAGTTAGCGGGTCTGGTCTGGTTTGGTTAGAGGTTTGGTTAGGTTTAGCTGACATGGAGGGTTTAAATGACGTGGCCGGTCGGGTCAGTCAATTTTGGGGTTAAAAAGTGCTGATTAGGCAAATCTGTCAGCCACGTCATCACTTAACGGACGTCGTTAACGGCGTAGGACGGCAGCTAACGGAGAGTGACCATAAATAAACGGTTTTTGTAAAGTTAGTGACCAAAAATGAATTTAAATATTTAGAGTGACCAAACATAAACGCTTTTTGTAATCTCAGTAACCAACCATGTAATTAACCCGGAGGAAATGCATACATGTTTTCCTTTGCAGCAACAAATTCAACTGCGCCCCTACAGAATTCAGGCCTCCTTGCGTCAGCATCTCTACACTTGTCAGCAAAATATATTAGAATGTGCCATGTCTCGACAAACACAAGTAGCACACCCATAATCTTGACAATTATTAATGGTTGATTAACTCATGAGGGGATGAATTGTTCCCAAGACATTTTCAAAGAAATTAGTAAGTGAGCCAAAAAAATGTTAGCCAACAATGTCATAACCATAATATTATTATTAAAGATCCTATGGAAAAGCAAACAATGGATTGTTACAATTTCCTCACATAAAAAAATAGCAATATGTTTGGAATAGTAGAATTAAGAAACCAGTTTTGAGCACATAGAAGTATGCTACTAGGGCTAACTAGCCTTTCACCAAAAGCATACTTGGAAGCTATAATAGACACCGCAATAGCAAGTATGTCTCTAACAATCAATGCTAAAGTCGGATACTGCGACTTATTTGCCTTCCACCACAGTAAAATGCAATAGCAAGTAGTACTCAAACGTTGCAAAATACCTATCATAATAGGGGCTTCACAACATTTGTATCGAATGTGGTCGTTATGGACTTATGGACATGCAAAAGCAACGTGTCCAACTCTTTTCCGTCCGGCAGCCACAACCGCCCCTAACTCAGTGAACCCACCCACAGAGGAGGAGAGTTCCACTTAGTTGGGCAATACAAGCATACACTTTTCCCATACTAACTAGGAAATTGTCTAGCATCTAGTACAAACTTTTCTTTCCTTTTACGAGTTGTTGTCCAAAATTCCACACTATGCGTCCAACATCTACACTCTTTTTATCACATCCTAACCATCCTTAACAATCTACTTAACATTATGAGCAAAACACCATATGTGTATTTTAGGGCAAGACCACATCAAATGCTCAGAATTCAACTTATAACTGACCACAATAATCAATGTGTCATTCGTACTACAGTTATATAAAGTAATTGCAGACAACTTAGTATTACCATTCCAGTCAAGCAAACTTTCGATACACATCAAACAAAAGGACATACAACAAACAAGTGATTCATGCTCTCAACTCCTCAGGGACACATGGGACAAAGCCTCGTAACTTGAACCCCTCACTTTGAAGCTTGTCATGCATGATAAGGTGATTCTTCATAACCATCCATATTGTAAACTGATGCTTAGGAACTAATCCACGAGACCAAACTAATGGATACCAATGCACAACATGTTCTCTAGGCCTAATACAATCTCAAACCATCTTCACTAAGAACCTCGACATACTTTTCCCATTCCATAACAAACTCCTAGCAACACCTGACATAAATGGCCGAGTAACCTCCCTAGATTTCAGTATACCCTTCCAAATCCAATAGCTAGCAGATGGTAAAGGAATGTCCCATAGAGATCACTGCTTGACCCTATATCTTGAAACCCAGGTCACCCACAAATAACCACCTACTGCAAGAATGTCCCGTTAAAGTTTGACTCCACAAGCTTGATTCCATATTCTAAAATTTATAACACCCAAACCTCATTCCTTCTTAGGTATGGTAAAAAATTTCCAGACAATCACAACTCGCTTCCTTAGACTAGAACCATACACATCCAAAAGATAGTTATTACAAATTTCTCAATTTCATCCAAAACAACCTTAGGCAAAAGGAACAGGTTCATCTAGAACTACAACATATTAGCCATAACAGATTATACCAATTAGATTTTACTTGCGTACCTATGAAGCTTTGCCCTACAACTCCGAATTTTTGTAGTGATCTTATCCACTTGCACTTGACAGTCTCGACTGGAGAGTTTCTATGAGATCAAAGGAAATACCAGATAACGAACAGTAAGCTCCCCATGAGAAATCCAGAAACCCTCGACAATACCTCTTTCCCAGAACTTTTGTTTTCCCACTAGACCATGAGAGGAACCATATGTGAAGACCCAAAAGGTCATCAGCAAAGCAAAGATGGGTTATCCCTAAAGCTTTGCATCTAGGATGGATGGGAGTAAAAACTTTCTAGATCAGGTTTAGGATCGGATAATGCAGCAACTTAAGCTTCCTCCAGAACAACTTCAGCAGCACGAGCCTGAGCAAAAATGTCTGAGTATTCATTCCTATTAAGATCCTTAAGCCCCTTCTTCACCCTCTTAAAATTCCCAGAGAAAGCATAATATGGTAAAACAACCACCCTTATACTCCAAGCTTCCTTCAAAATACAATTATAAATAGGATGCAAAAGCGCCAAAAGTTAAAAAACGTGAAAGGTTTAGGCAAGGAACCCACTTTGGAGTTAAGCACAATAATATACCAAGTGATCTGAAACCCTTGGTACAATTGTACGTGTTGAACTGTTTTTGAAAATGTTTCCTTACTTTGATTTTGAAACAATCCACCATCATTAGGTTTTCAACAAAATAAGCTAAACAAGTTTTCATTTTCAGGTTTTGTTTCTCAAGAAACAGTAGCTTCGTCTCCATCATGATTTGTTTCTGTTGCCACAATCACAAGAAACATAAATGAAAGTAAACATCCTCATGATTTTCATCCTCTCACAAATTGCGACCTCGTGGAATCTCATCACGTCACTACTATAGTCAATACCTCTATCACTATTAAATTATTCTTTGTTAATTAATCACTATTAAATTATTCTCTGTTTTGTTTCCATAAGTAGTAGGCCGATTTCACTGTATATTTCCCCAACTTATCAGGACCTCAGACCCAAGCATCCTCAATAGGGTGGCTTGGCAGAGGGATTTGTAAAATCCTGCTCCTATCAGTAGGCTGAAAGTGATGTTGGAATAGGTTAGTTCTCCACTGCCTTGTTTCTGGATCAATTAGGCTTTCCACCTTGGCATTCCAGTTCAATCCGTTTACTTGTGTCAGTACTTGTGTCAGTACCTTATAGTCAGGGGCCTATAGAATCCATCTATCCCACCAAATTCTTGGTTTCTTTCCATTTCCTATCCTCCATCTTGCTCCTTTATTCACTACTTCCCGTGCTGCCATTAATGATCGCCAAATATAGCTGAGATTGGTTCCTACACTCGCTTCCATAATAGAGCAATGAGGATAATACTTGGCTTTGAACACTTGAGCAAAAAGGGAAGTAGGATTTTTGTGTAAGTTCCATACATGTCGTCCCAAAAGCCCAGTCCTCCCTCTGACTTAGGTTTGCACAACTTCTCCCAACTTATCCAGTGTATTCTTCATTCCTCGTTTTTCCTTCCCCACCAGAAGCCTGATATTAAACTCTGAATTTCATGAATGACTCCTTGGGGAATTAGGAAAACTGACATGGCGTAGTTTGCTTAGGCTTGTGCAACAGCTTTTACAAGAACTTTCTTGCCTGCTGTAGACAAGCGTTTGCCCTTCCACATCTTAACTTTTTTGCGAACTATGTCTATCAGCTGACTGAACACTGCCTTTTTTGATCACCCAATAACAGTCGGTAATCCGAGATATTTGTCATGATAGTCCACTTGCTTCATACCTAGGATTGCAGCAATCTCATTTCTTCTGTTCTCCGTTTTGTTTGTGCTAAAAGAAAGTTCCGGTTTCTCTAAGCTGACTTGCTGCCCTGATTCCATTTCATATTGCTTAAGGATCCTCTTCAAAGTGACTGCTTCCATGTTTGTATTTTCGAAGAAGAATATAATATCATCTACAAAAAAAAAATGTGTTAGCTTTGGGCCACGAGCACTTATTAGTTATTTTGATGTCATGTAATTCTCCTCGCTCCACTGCTTTCTTGGTAATTGATGATAAACCCTCTGTACAAAGTAAAAATAGGTATGGAGAGATCGAGTCCCCTGTTTGAGACACCTCGTTGATATTATGGTTGGGGATTGATGGCCATTGATAAGAGCTGAGTAGCTCACTGTAGAAATACACTGCATAATTGAATCCACCCGTCTCCTTGCAAAGCCATGTTTCAACATGATTGCTTCTGAGAATGGCTCCTTGCAAAGCCATGCTTATTATTAATATGTATATCCTATCTCTATATCACGTGGTTCCATGATCCCACGACTTTGATACAAGGAGGATGGAACACTCTATCATATGCTTATCTTCATATCCATTCTTGCGTTATAATTAATCAAAAAATTGGTGGGCGGGGATGAGGATTAATTGCATACCTTATCAGTTATCACACGTGGTCATGATTCACGTTTTAACTTTTCATGCCATTCTTTTCTTTGGTCTAAAATGACAAGCCTATATATAAATTTAGGGGTATTCAAATGGTTACCATGGTTATAACCAAACCAAATAAGGCTAAATTTCATTAACCATGGAATACATTATCATAACCAAACCGTCCAAACTAATACAACAACCAAATTAACCAAACTAAAGTTTAATCGGTTTGGTTAATTGGTTAACCAGATTAACCAATATAAAATCACATTATCATTGACGATGAAAATTTTCCGGTTAATACAACAATTCGCAATTTATATAATGAATAAAACATAACAACCAACACGTAGTTATAATTGACCCTTAACAAAAATACATGCAACTAAGACAATTATCTTACGATTAGTATAGAAGTATTGACCTAACAAAAATTTATGACAATGGTATGGGGTTAATGAATTGTTGTGTTTGTGTAAATTGACTTAGTCTCTTAGCAATTATCATAGGCTGGAAATGACCTTCCTTTCAAGTTTTCATCCATCATAATGTATGAAATTTATCTAAATTAGGCGTCCATATGTTGTGGTCTACATTTTACATATACAAATATACACTATATGAGCAATATTGAGCTTTATATTTTATGAGTCTAAAAGGGATGAACGTTAACTCTTGAGTGGTTATGCAAAGTATTAAGTATGTGTATATAATATATGTTAGATATATGACTAATTACTTAACTGGTTAATTTGGTTTGACTGGTTAGGAGTGTCTGAAACCAAACCAAACCACCTAAACCAAACAAGCTAAAAACTTTAACCAAACCAAACCAATTATCCAAATTAACCAAACCAAATTATCCAAATAGTACCGATTAAAACGGTTACCATGATAACCAAACCGTTTGAACACCCCTATATATAATATATATGTTGGCTTGGAATCTGATTCCAAAAATTATCCACGCTAAAAGCATGTCAACCTCTATGTTATTTTATATTAATTTGTGTAACTGTGTGTATGTGTAATCATCAAATGTTGAATTTCTAAACCTTTTAAGTTTTGTATTCCAAGCTCTCTATTCACCCACAATCTACTTTGTCACAATGACACAATCTACTTTGTTGTACGTTACTTTGGCTTGTATTACTTGTTCTAGTTAAGGGGGAAACCATATTAGTTCCTTGTGTCAAAGAAATATAGCCGAGTACTTTGGATGGAGACGCCAAGTAAGCGAACCAAAGAGGATAGGATTCGTTGAAGGAACCGATCCCCCTTACACATCCACATTCCCATCCTCATTCTAAAAAAAAAAAAAATCGAGAGTTACATTTTGCTTCCTATTGAGCTTTCATTCATTCGTTGATATATAAATTACACGCTTAGCTACTCAATTTATAAATTCTTTTAAAATTTGTTACTGTAAACGTTATACTCCGTTACTAGCTCCTCATTTTATACGCTTAGCTACTAAATTTATAAACTCTTTTTTACATTTGTTACGGTAACCGTTTTACTCCCTACTAGCTCATTTTAAATCTCGTTTCATGGTTAGTCATGTCCGTTCAATTCCGTTAAGTTCACGTGTTGTGTCTGCCACTTTTCATCTTTAAATAAATAATATGGCAATTAAATTTTTGAAAACGATAATTATTTTTGAAAATGGGAGAAGTAATTGTTGGAATTTTTTACAAGAATTTCGGTAGAAATCTTGAATCATTTGTTAATATCGGACCGAATTGGGGATCATTTCATCATACTTGCCAAATCGAGCATAAAAATGTAAAACATAGCATTTTCCCAAAACTGTTGGTGATGATGGAACTTTTTCAATAAATCTTTTTTATTTTTTTATTGTCGCGCCATCTATTTAACTGTAAAAAATTACAGTTGACTGCTACGTGGATGGACTTAATAGAATTGGATGGACAATGACCAAGCATGAAACAAGATTTTTAGTGAGTGGCTAATAAGGAATGGAATTTTTCCGATGACAAACATGAATTTTTTTATAAACTGAGTGACTAAAGGTGTAATTTATTCACTTGTTGCCTTTCCAATTTAGCCTCCTAGGTACCTTTGGACTGTGTAATAATCATACTCCTCTGCTACTCGTAATACTCAAATTCAGTCCAAGGTGCTCTCAAACCTCTTCCAGTACTATTCTGGAAGCAATTCAGCCCAAGGTGACCCCTGAGATGAATTCAGTCCTACTTAGATCCTTTGTCAAAGAAGAAATATGAGCTGCTCTCCAAAAATCGGAGCAAATAAGGTTATAGGAGCAGATGGAATGTCAACTTTATTTTTTTCAAAAAAATTGGGATATAGTGGGTGAGATCATAACCAACAAACTACATAGTTATTTGGAGACATGTTCTTTCCCTCCTGAACTAAAATATAACCTGATAGCCCTTATAACGAAGAAAAAACACCCTAAAACCCATATGAATTTTCACGCGATCAGCTTACGCAAAGTTCTTTACAAAATCCTATCGAAAATACTGGCTAATAGGTTGAAAGTACTAGACAGAGTGATCACCTGGTCCATAGGAACATTTTCTGAGTGCTCTTATAATATTTTTCCCATTGTAAGATCTGTAATGGAGCCTTAGTAGGGGTACCTACTACGCCACCCTCTGACTAGGGATGGCAATTTCGACCTGACCCGATTTACCCGACTTGTTTGACCTGTTTTGGGGCGGGTCAAACCCGCCCCGTAGGCGAGGCGGGGCGGGCATGGGTACCTCTCATCGACCCGACCTGCCCTGACCCGCCCCATTCTGGACCCGTTCTTGCCTAAATTACATATAATCTTAGTCAAATTACTTAAGATTTTTCTCTTATTACATTATATTTTAACTTTAATAAAGTTGTAAATAAGTTAAAACCTCAATTTCTTCAGTAATTTAACTACATTTTATCATATTATGGTTTCTTTCTTGGTCTTTCAATGAAAAGAACGAATATTTCTAATGTTTTTCACATAAATTACATACCCAATGGGTCGACCTGCCCCGACCCGCGCCCCGTGATAAATTACCCGACCTGGACCCGACCTGCCATGGGGCGGGTATGGGTATCGAGATACCCGCCCCGGACCTGCCCCATTGCCATTCCTACCTCTGACTTAGGAGTCCTTGTAGCTAACTTCGTTAAGCTCCCATATACGTTGGCGTACTGTTTGTCGCTTAGCTTCTCCTTTTTTCAGGCTGTCTTGGGTCCTAGGGGTGGCGTCTTTGTTCCTTCATGTAGGGTCACATTGTTCTCACTAGATTCCATTTCCACTATATCATTAGGAAAAAGAGCTTGGTACTAGCGAGAGCCTTGCGGCTCTGTTCTCTTCACTGGTGCTGCTTTGGGTTCATTTTTCTTGTCTTTTGGCATATTACCTTTGTGGTTGGAGTGAGGCTTTTGCTTTGCTATCATCCATTCCCTGTAAGGACTCTTCGGTTCCTTTTTCTTTGGCATCGAACAAAAACAGCATGATCGTTCAAAGTAGGTGTTGCCGTGTCGCATTTGAGGCAGATATTTTCAAAACCATCATACTGGATGAAGTACTTGATCTTGTTGATTTTGAATTGAGA
The DNA here is from genome assembly GCA_946122785.1 of Linum tenue. Taxonomy (NCBI): domain Eukaryota; kingdom Viridiplantae; phylum Streptophyta; class Magnoliopsida; order Malpighiales; family Linaceae; genus Linum; species Linum tenue. The sequence continues at coordinate 57,449,971 of CAMGYJ010000002.1, forward strand.
TAACAGTGGCCGGGTGAGGTCAACTTCCACACAGACACTAGCATAATCGAGCCTTGCAGTCGTACTAGTAGCTTGGTCAACCCGAATCAATTTTCCAGTGCTTCTCCCAATCTTCATGACACTTTCGTGAGAAAATATTGTACTAGGATGTCCAAGAGGCGAGCCCACACCAGCGTGGACGAGATATCATGACGGTAGGGATTAAAGTCCATGTCCCATGTGTGAACCGTGAGGTAGTGATCACCCATCATCCATAGCCCCCATCACAGCCTTTTCGTAGTCAAGACCACTTGTAAAACGGACAAGATAATAATCATTCTTTGCTGAAGCAACCTGAATTCCTCTTGGCCACCTTTCCTCCGTTTGTGGAGCATCCTCCAAGATCTTGTTCGTCTCCGTTACAGCGAAGGTACTTTGCATGGTAGGTTTTGCTCTCTTTTAGTTTTGTTCTGCTTCGCGATACCCCCTTGGATCCAGGGACTATGATGCAGTTGGAGGACAACATTGTCCTGCAATGGTTTAAGACGAGTTGGGAGCAACAAGGCCCCCTGCCAGCGGTGGGTTCACCGCCGACATGCTGAGACGGAAGAAACCCTAGCACTCGCTGTTTATGGCATACGTGAAAACCTAAAAACTCGGAGCGTTTGCTGTTCGTCACTCCAACTTTAGATTCAACCGTTTCTAGAAGTCCAAATTTGAAAATCTAAACCTATCAATTACAATTCCATCAACTCGGACATGTAAAAATCAAATATCAATTTCACTTGTAATCATTTTTTATTTTATAAAGAGCCTGTATTATTTCATTAATTCGAAATATTACTGGAATAAAAAAGGAGTTGTCTAACTAGAAAGATAGGGGATCTAGAAGCCCATACTTTATTTTCCTCCCACCACAACGGGTATGAGCCAGAATATGTGCAGTATGATCACTCTACCTGCTCGGGAATGTACCGAGAAAGAACTCGAGAGCTGCAGCACGTACTTCAGCTCCTCACATGCGAGTCCTTCCTCCATCATCATCATTTCCTCGCCTCTCAGCTGCTGGACAACCCACAGGCAATCCGTCTCCACTTCCCTTCCTTCAAAACCATGCTCCACTGCTAAATTCAACCTCAAATCGAATAGCAAAAGTCTCGGCTAATGTGAATCAAATATTAGTTAATATTGTTTACTCTATTTTAAGCAGTTTGAGAATTGAAACCTACAACAATTAGATTAGATGCTTGAAAGATTCTTACTTCCCTAATAAGTAAAACCCAAAAAAAAGGTAAAAACAAGAAAAGTAATTAAGGACCGAAATATCAAAATGGAACAATATTGGAGGTGGCTTGCACATCAATCCCAAAATAGGTCCCAAAGAGTAAAAATCCACTGATGAATCATTCATTCATGCAAGCAATCTCGAACAAACAAGAATACAAGATCGAAGATTCCCATTTGTCCCGCGAAATCCGCCCTTTTCAGTTTTTCTCCCTCTGTCACTCTCTCTCATCTCTCGCTCCCTTATTACTTTCTTCTCCCCACTTCACCGCCTTCACACGCTACTCGCCTTGGCCTCTCAGCTTTTGGCCATTTCATTGATATATACTTTTTAACGCCACAGTGGCGCTTTGTGGACGAGACGCCTATAAAATCCTTTGTGAAATTCGTGGACTAGTTTGTTCCCTTTATCTCTCTCTAATCTCTCGTGCACACTCTTTTTCCTTCCTCCTCCTTCTGTCTTTCCAGAGACCCCCACCGTCTCTTCCCTTTCTGATTCTCTGATTCCGATCATGGAGGATGGCAATGGTAAAAGTTCCCTACTTTCGCGATCTGCTTCTTTGTACCGCTTCTGATGATTTTGGAAATTATTGGGGAGTTCTGATTGTGGTCGGTCAATGGATTTATGGCGGAATTTGGGTTTCTAATGCTGCTTTTAATAGTGGGTTATTTGAGGTTTTGTTCGTTTTGGCTTGGATATTGATGGCGGATTGCGATTCTTAAGCTGTTTGTATGCCTTGCGTGTTTTCTGGGTTAATGGAGTTCTGGGTTGAAGTATGATCTGTTCTTGAGTGGGTGTTCATGATTCTATGAGATTAGTAACTAATGGCCTTCTCATTTGGGAGACTTGTATGGAAGTGTGGACAGATCCTGAATAGCTACTTTGGTTTCGGTCGGAGTCCTAACAGATCCATTTCTACTTTAGGCTTGTGATTACTTGAATCTATGCGTTTCATCGAGGAATTCTGAGCTGAATCAGGTCGTGATGGTGATCATCATCCATCATGTTTATAGTTTGGAAGAAACACAGCTCTCTTGCGCAATTTTTAGGTTGAATTGCTCATCAGAGCTATGAATCGGGGAATTCTTCGATCCTGGGACTTCATTAGTTCTTACACTGAAACGCTTAGTACAGTAGTACTTAGTCTCATTTTTTCAATCATACATGGAGCAACCAGGAAGTAGATTTAGTGCTTACAAAGGACAGATGCCGAGTGTTTATACCTTTTCAATCTTGCTTTGTTACGATCTTTCTTGTATCTCATGTTCAGTTTGAGCTACTGAGCATCTCTTGATGCGGAGTCATCAGAATCTGCTCTTCAAATTCAAGGATGAACACAAACACTTATCGTTTTTAATTTCTGTGATTGGAAAAACAGTGCTGCCGACTCAAGATGGGGCTATCTCAGTAGCTTCTGCATTTGCTGGTCATCAAGAAGGTAATTTTGCAGTGGCTTTTCTGTTTCGTGTTGAACTGCTCTGCAGCTTTCACAGGGAAGTCAATATAAGAAAGCAATGGCTAACAAAGAAAGATCATTTCTTTGTTGCTAAGAGGAGCCTGAATTGATGGACTCATTCCTTTGACTGCTGAATGTCCAGTTGGGGAGGTTCTAATGAGTGTATCCTTTTCGGTTTATTTCTCTGAACAGCTGTGCAGGACAGAGACCACAAGTTCTTGACTCGAGCTGTTGAAGAAGCATACAAAGGTGTTGATTGTGGGGATGGAGGCCCGTTTGGGGCAGTTGTTGTTTGCAATGACGAAGTAGTCGTGAGCTGTCACAACATGGTTCTCAAACACACCGACCCAACTGCTCATGCCGAGGTCACAGCTGTTAGGGAGGTAATTGAGACCCCATTCAACTCAATTTCGAAGCCATTCAATTCTTGTCGAATGAAGCTCGATCAACTGACTTTTTTTTAATGTTTTTACAGGCTTGTAAAAAGCTCAACCGAATCGAACTGTCAGATTGTGAAATCTATGCATCCTGCGAGCCGTGCCCAATGTGCTTCGGTGCCATCCATCTCTCCAGAATCAAGGTACGTTTGGGAAAGCAAAACTCTTATCTTCAGCATTGCCATTGTATTAACTAGAATCTTATGGCCGGTTCTTTTCTTTTACCTTGTGTATTTGCAAATGGCAGAGGTTGGTCTACGGGGCGAAAGCTGAAGCAGCAATAGCAATAGGGTTTGACGATTTCATTGCCGATGCTTTAAGAGGTACAGGTTTTTACCAGAAGGCTAATTTGGAGATCAAGCAGGCCGATGGGAATGGAGCTGTTATTGCAGAACAAGTGTTTGAAAGGACCAAAGCCAAGTTTACCATGTATTGATTGTTGGTAATGATAGTTTTTTTAACTTTCTTTTTCTTACTGCAATCAGCTGGACTGAGGGTTGAATTTGGGTGCTTCAAAGTGCAGAAAACTGTTGACTACTTTTGTTTTTCTTTTCCCCAATCTGATTACCTGTTCAAGTGACAATGTAATTGATTGGAACCCTTCAATTGTATTGATCTCTAAACCTAATGTGTAGAGCAAAGAAAAAGATCAGATTTTTCATTTGAAAGTACTCTTGTGTTGTTCATGTAGCAAGCAGAAGATTTCCGTTGCTCACATTAGTTTGTCGTGTGTTCATAGAGTCGGATGTTCAACCCGACTTTCAATTTTTGCCTATGAAATTGTTATATAGATAATTGTCGGAGCAAATCAAGTTGAATGTATCGTTATTGAAGTAGTCCTGAATCCGATGTTCATCACGGTATATTCACACAAGTTAAACTTAGGAGACACATGCTAAACTTAGGAGACACATGCTAAACTTTAGAGCACTGATAAGATGTGCACTCGATACTTGCAACCCATGGTAAAATGTGAATAGCCTGAAAGGAGATGGATTTGAGTTAACACTGATGAATCGGCTACCACAAACATAACGAGCTCAGGCATAGTAGGATCTCCTTTGGGGAGGAAGACGATCTGATTCGTTTGGTCATTGACGAACTTGAGAGGATTGATCTGTGCTAACTTAGATGAATCTGGCACAATAAACATACGAAGCTCGAACATATGTAGGATGTCTTGAGGAAGAACACTAGCCAATTCATTCGGTCATTGACAAAGAACTTGATGAGGAAGTTCTATCATACTTGTGGTGCTTGGTTAAATATTTCTGTTTTAGGTGGGAAACTGAGTGGATGGGTTGCGCCTGACTTATATGAAGAAGACGATTGTTACTACGGTTCGTATCACTTCAAACATTGTTCGAACGAGTGTGTTTGGTGTATGAGGAATCTACTCCTATGAAAATTCTTTAAGAGCGTCGCGACTACAATTAAAACTACTGCTATGGAGGATCCTTCATGGAGGAGAGCTCCGCAAACTGCAGAGAAAAAGGAAAAGGGACAATTGAGACAAGTTGTCTTTGTGTTGGATTGTGTTTGTATGTCTGCTCCAAAAGGTTGCTTCTAGTTTTGTTGCTTAGAGTCCTCCAATTGCTCTCTCTTCTCTCCTCCCGAAAAGTAGCTTCGTTTAGCCTCTATGTGAATCAGTTGTGGCCAAGAAGTCTCTGGACATGTCACCATGTTATCCTATTTCAACATGAATAGTATCATCCAGCTAGTACTTTGGATGATATCCATGATATGTGATAGTCATCCTCCAATTAGTCATTTGGATGGTGTCCATGATATTTGGGATGGTACCATCCACCATACGGTTGTGATGGTATCTATGATGTGGGATGGTCACCATCCACTTAGAGATTGGACTATGTCCACAATGTGGGATAGTATCATTCATTTAGAGGTTGGATGATATCCATAATATAAAATGGTCACCATCCACTAAGAGGTTGGATGGTGTCCGGTGTCCATTATATGGGATGGTACCATCCATTTAGAAGTTGAATGGTATCCATAATGTAGGATGGTCACCATTATGTGGGATGCTACCATCCACTTTGAGGTTGGATGGTTACCCTAAAACTGGACACATGGTGACCAAGTACTGGATGACCACCCAAGTATTATTTCAATGGGGAAAATGTTTTTGGTGTAAACAAATGTCCCCCCACAACTTAATTCGTAAGAGATTATGGTGATGGGGAACGAGTAGATATTGGTGCGGATGGTTTAATTCCAAAAGTGGATCAGGGTGCCTCTCCTTTCCTTGCATCAGCTCCGATAGGTGGGACTAAGAAGGTTGTTGCGCTCATAAATCCGGACGAGGGTACTTGGTGTCAAGACTATTTGAATGCTTGCTTCCATCTTGATTGGGTGCTGGTAATTTCGGCTATTCATTTGCCTCGTTTGGCAATTGCATATAGGCTAGTGTGGCAGTATAACCCGTCGGGTATTTACCTTGTCAAGTCAGGATACTACCTGGCGTTTGGACGGATTCATACTTTGGGACAGTGGAAAGAATAGACTAGTTGGATGGATCGTAAGCTTTGTAAGGATATCTGGAAGCTGAAGATTCAACCTAAGCTGCGATTTTTTCTTTGGCAGATTAGGAGTCGCATTTTGCCTACGACGAAGGCTTTACTGGAGAAGGAGGTGGAAGTGTTGGGTCGTTGTCTGGTTTGCTGGGCGAAATTGGAAACAATGGAGCACATCTTCCTTCATTGTCCAGTGGCCCAGTCCTTATGGGCAACGACTGGTCTTCAAGATCTGGTTGCCGAAGTGGATACATCTGATCTTGCCATTTTTTGCGCTGGGTTCTGGAGCATATATCCTAGCCGGAGGCGAGCATCAGGTTGGTGCTATGACGGATTTGGAAGGCCTGGAATTGGGTGGTGTTTGATTTCAAACAAGTTAATCTACAGGTGCTACAGTGGCAAATGCAACACCAGATTCTGGAGTGGCTTGGTACTCTCCCGCAGGCTGTTCCTGGGAGGATGGCTCGTCAGGGGGACAGGTGGTGGAGCTGCAGTTAGGTGCAGTGACGGGTATTATCTATGCTTTTGATGGTGCCTTGCGTCGGGAGTCCCATGTGGCTTATGGATTGGTCATACGGAATAAGACGGGTGCATCAGTGATGGTTGAGCCTGGGCGCTTGGAAGGGGTTTACGAACCGGAGATGGTGGAGTTGATATCTCTTCGTGAAGCATATCATTGGTGTGTTGCGAAGGGCCTCAGTTTGGTGCAGATACAGGGGAACGCTAAAGAGATTATTGACAAGGTCAATGCGCGGTGCATGACTAATGCTCGAGGTGGAGCCCTTTATCGAGAGGTCCAGGCATGCTCTCAGACATGAGTATCCGGGGGGTGATAGTGCAGTTCGTTGGAAGACAAAACAGTAGGGTTGCCCATATGGTGGCAAGAAAAGCTCTTGTATTGTCTACTAGTGATGACTGATGTGTGATATGTTTTGATTTTTGCGCTTGGCTCTGTATGAAATTGTAACGTTTGATCTATTTTATTGGTAATGCAAGTTATCTTTTGATTAAAAAAAATCCTCATTTCAATTTTCTTATAGAAAATATCACCAAGTATCTTGGGCCTTGGCCCATTCACTAATAACGAAGGCTCTGGGTTCTGTGTCTCAGCAAGTAGCTCATCTTCGCCGCCGCCTTTCACTCTTTCCGTTTGTCGCTCCCTCTTCTTCTTCTTCACCGGTTTTAACTTCCGGCCAACTCTTTGCTCCCAAGCAGCTCAACTTCCTCTGGCATACTTTCCTTGGTTTAATTCTTTTGACAAAAACTGGTGCTTTGATTTCAACGACCCGGGTCCTGCCTCTCTCTGTTCTTCCATAGGTAAAAGCTCTCACCTTTCTTCGGCATTTTCAGTTGTTTTCCCAACATGGTTGTGGTCATTTTGTATGAACTTTACATACAGAATGTTTATGGGAGAGCAGCTGTTTATTAGAGCAGTTGGTGGTGTTTGCCTATTGCACTGAAAGCTGGTTTCTTTATATACAATTTCTTGAACATAGATAGCTAGAGTTGTAATGGAATAAGCTCGGAACTTCATCGTTTCTCTGAATCTTTTTTTCATTTTTACCCCAGGTGGGAGCATGTATTTGCAGTAGTTGCTCTCTGGTTCCTTCATTGGCAATGTGGAGATCACCGGCGATGGCTTGTATTGTGAGTCCTTCCTCTTACCTCCTGTTATTGTTGTACAACTCAAAGTGCCATAGGCAAAATCCATGTTGTCTTACTCATGAAGGTTCACAGGTTAGAAGGTTAACTCGGGTTCGACCGGGAGTACAAACCCTTAGTTCTAGCTATGGTTCAATGCCGCAGGCTCAATTCTCTGATAGGGAAGATGCAAAAGATCAGTCTTCTTCAGAGGTATCATAGTGAATTGAAAGTCATTCTCACTTTTTTTTATGGATAATTTTGTTGATTCTCATTCATTCCATTTGGATTTATTTGGCGCCTGATTGAAATTCATGTGTGTTTGAAAGTCTGTTGGATGCCATGAGGCAGGCAAATCATTTTGGTTTAAGGAATGTGAAGATAGTTATTGTCATTTTCTATTTCAGTCTTGTTGAATGAGCAGTTGAGAAGAATTCCATAACAAAACCCTTCTTGAACTTTTCTCGATTGATCCTTTACTTATGGTTATACCTATATGTTGCGGTCCTGGTTGACCACCTTCTCACAACGTTGCAGGCACAATTCAGTCATCAAGCTGCATTCCAAAATTTGGACCAAAATGCTGCAAGTGTGCAGAAGGATAAAATAGGGAAGAATATTTCTAGAAAGGAGAAGACTGGCTTTCTTATTAACACAGTAAGCATTTGAAGATTTTTGCCAAGCTTCCTTTTTTTTTTTATTACGCTTGCCTAGATTTTGAACCAAAAGAAATTGTCTAGATGAAGATTATGCTTCCTTGCATCTTTCGACTATGAAAATACCATAGTTGAAAAATGGCTGAATTCGATAATCCAGCGTATCTAGTATTCTGATGATATAGGCTTCCGTGCTGTATGTAGTTAGTTGAGCAGCTGGCGTACCACACCTATAATGCACTTCCCCGTTTCATGATAATCATTTTGCTTCACCATCGGGTAGCTTAGGTTAGAAGGAAAACAAAATTTAAGCCTTGTGAGCTTCTGAACCTTTTTCTACTGGCCTAGCATCATGATCCAGTAGTAGTAGCAGCCATATGAATAAAATGGAAAGAACATTGAAGTTAGTACAACATCAGTAGCAGTACAGCCTAATATGTAGATAAGACATTAGCTACGTTCACCATAATTCAAAGAAGCTAGCTTCTTGCGGTATATGTTGCTTCAAACATCTAATTTGAGGTCACTGCACTTCATCCTTTTTAACCATTTTTCTTCATTGGTATGTTGATGTTAACTTTATGGGCAAGTTAAGGAATCTCTCATATCTGCAGCTCATGGATCTCAAGGATAACAAAGAAGGTATTTATGGTGCTCTGGATGCTTGGGTTGCATGGGAACGGGAATTTCCCATTGGTCCACTTAAGCATGCTTTGCTGGCTCTTGAGAAGGAACATCAATGGCATCGGATTGTTCAGGTGCAAACCATTTTTCTTTCTGCTACGGAATCAAATCACATGCTAAATCATTTCTAGAACAGCCCTTGCATGTATATTATTTATGCGTCTTCCCTAATCATCCCGACTCTTTTAAGTTTTACATTTCTTGAGTTTGTTATGTGTAGGTTAAGCTTTAGAAATAAAATAATTCGAATCATTCTGATAATGCTCAATTTGTTGGACTTGTTTCATGCATTCCCTCATTCCATGTTAACTTTTATCTAGGTGATTAAATGGATTTTGAGCAAGGGTCAGGGAAACACAATGGGTACGTACGGGCAACTGATACGTGCATTGGATAAAGACCACCGAGCGGAGGAAGCACATTCTGTTTGGGTGAAGAAAGTTGGTACAGATCTTCATTCCGTGCCTTGGAAGTTATGTAGCATGATGATATCAGTATACTACAGAAACAACATGCTAGATAGGCTTGTTAAGGTATGGTGCTAGTTTTCGTTTCCGTTGATGAAGTATGGGCCTGTTTTAGCTACTACATTTCATATTTCTCCTTAGATTCACTGCTTGGAATCAACTCAATTCAAGACTAATATGATTGTGCATCTTAAAGCTTTTCAAGGGCATGGAAGCATTTGACAGGAAACTCTATGACAAGGTTATAGTCCAGAGAGTAGCCAATGCGCATGAGATGCTAGGGATGCCAGAAGAAAAAGAACGAGTACTCCAAAAGTACGCTGATGTTTTTGCTGAGACCGAGAAGAAGCAACGGTTTAAGAAGAGATCCAAACAGTCTCCTACAAAGGAAAAGCAATAGGGTGAAATTATTTTTGCTTGATACACTTTTGATGCAATCCAATGAATGATTCACAGGGGAAGCTTACAGTATTTTGTTCGTGTTCATGATAGTGATAACAGTATTTGTGATTGTCGGGCATAAACATGGACAGTAAGAAGTTCAATAGAAAATTGTTACTGTCAAGTACTTCGATTGCGCTATATCTTCACATATAACATGCTCAAAAACTGACAGCCCTCAGTTTTCAACAAGCTGTGCTTCCAAGAAACGTTCAACCAAAATCAGTATCTGTATACTTTGGTAAGGATGAAAAAAAAATATCGAAAATCCGAAACATTTAAAGTACATCCTCCTGTCTTTTGTTTTACATTTGCAAAATAGGTGTACCTAACTTTCCAGGGGCGGATATCTTAGTCAAAGGAAGACGGTTTGGCTATCTGTAGTTCTTAGAATGCTAAATAAGTGTATCTAGGAACGCAAAAAGGTAAAGCAAGAAATCATGTGAAATGGAACTTCTTGGGTATTGGAGAAGGAGCTCTTTTGCTGCAATCTTATTACTCTACCAGACGTATTCTTCACTGCCGCTGCTGCTGCTGTAAATATATCTAGCTAGAATAATGGTAAGATTCCAACCCAGTAAACTCACAACGGTCCGTAAATGCCCAAAAAAAAAAAAAGCTCAAGCTAGCCGGCACACCATGAACAAAAAAAACCAGGCAGAGCCTAGGTTTTAGGAAGACATTTTCATTTGGATCTGCCGATGGATATGCACCAGGAACTCCACGTACGAGAGACCACCAGTCGGTACTTTGTCCTCGATCAGGTACGAAAAGAATGCCATTCCTACAAGGGCCGCAAAAAGAAGGACAAGGAAGTTTTAGCTAAACAATCAATATGAGGGACCAAAAACATGGACTGAGGAGACCAGAGTGGGTGCTTAAGTTCAGTAACTCACCTGATTGATCTCCCTTTCTGCAGAGCCTCAACCTGCAAGAGCATCGACGGCATAATTATTACTAACAGAAAGCAAGTGATAAACTCGTTAAAGAAAGATGGGGTTAACGAGAAATACCTGAGGAAAGAACATCTCTGTCGGCGTATCTCATTTACCACCTCGTTTAACTTCTTTGACAATGGATTGTCATATTGCTGCAAGGTGAACTCGGCACCTCCCTGTTCGGTCCAAGAAAAGAGTCATGTAACCATTAACTAAGCAATCACATCAGTTTGAAGACACATATATCAGAGGTAAAGAATTCAGGGTGTGCAATAATTCAATCCGCACTGGACAGAACCGGCGCTTGGATTGAATTGGACACGAGAACTACAATTTGATTCTGTATTGACTCTCAAATTCAAGACACACTCATTTCAATTCTATGGAGGATCCTCTTAAGCCAGAAAAAAGGTGAATTGAACCCAAACCAGACTGGACTGAATTGGGCGGAATGCACTTTGGACTGAAGTTCTAACTCCAGACAAAAATGACTGAATGGAAATTAAAATAACCTGATCAGCTGAGGGAACACCAAGCAATTGCTGCATAATGTCAGGGTTGACCGAGTTCCCGGCATATATTAAGCAATCTTGCCCATTCTCCAGTAGATAAATTCCTTCATCGTTGACATGTTCACTAGATAGCGGAAGTGGAGCAGGGACAATAGAACCATTCCCATCCTGTCAACATCAAAAGAGGCGTTAGATTTTGAAATTTAAACAGATTTTTTACAAGGGAACCAAGGGTGGATAAAGACATAACATGCCTGTGTATCAAGGTCATGAACAGCAATCATCCTTGGGTAAACCAGTGGAATTGCTGAAGGAGTAGAAACTGAGGATACATAATTGATCCAGAAAGAGCGATCATCTATCTTCCCTTCGATTCTCAGACCAGCACTCTTGATTAAGGCTGTGTGAAGGAGCAGCAAATGTATTCTAAGAAAACAACACACGTAGAAACAAGCAAAATATATGTGCTCTACGTAACTAACAATTACAGAAAGGTTCAGAAAAGTGAAGTATCTTCTCTTATTCATTCAATTTTTTTTTTATGAATACTATTTTCCCTTTGATGAATGATCCAAATTTATTTGGTCGACTTCTTAAGATGCATTCATAGCTGCTATGGCCAGGGGTTACATTGGTTTCGGACTTGGTTAACCAACGCCAAAAAACAATCTTTTGGTTTTGGTTTTCGTGACCAAAATTTCAACCGAACATTATATAAGATACTTTAGTGAAAGCAAAAAACTAACCAAATTATGTAAAAGAGTGGTTAAAAATAAGAATAGACAATTAACAAAGATTTTTCATGGGCGGAACGAGTCGAGTAATTTTATTATGTTTCAACAAAATAATTTAGCAACTTCTAGTAAATTCAATCAATGGGTGAAAGGCCCTACCAGCTTCGACAAATTTTATTATATTTCTTTTTTGATTAACCAAGGAACCATTTTTCCACCCCTGGAACTAGGTACAAATGTCAAGTACAATGGACACGTATGGTATTGACACATTAATGAGACATGAAACAAAGAGAAAAGTACCAAGAGTATATAGAGGCAGCAGTTTGAGTGCTTCTGGAAGAATAAGTTGCCCTGAAGATGACACTGTCGCACAAAATTTCCGATATGAAAGTAGAATGTTTATACAGAAGTTCGTAACTTGTTCACGGACGTGCAATGGTGGGGTGATGGGAATTTCACGTGCAGCTGCCAAAACAAGGTAAAGAGTAAGATCAACTTTGCACAGCAATTGAGACAGTTACTATAGAAGCAAAGATGCAGTACAATTATAATTTCAGATCACCAACAAAATGAACACCTTTAAACAAGCTAATTCCCGATGAGAATGAGATGGCCAACAGGAGATCTGAAAGCAATAAAAGAATGATAACTGTGGTATGCTTAAAATACCTTGCTTCAGGAAACATACAAATTGAGTATCCAAGTCAGCCATTCGGAACAAGTTGCTCAAGTTGCTTGTGCATGGCAAGGATAGTGTAGTAACACGAATTCTTCTTTCGCCATAAACAGTAGTGTATAGGAGTGCACACTGCATCACGAATTAATAAAATGCACCTCAATGATGTCAAAACCAAAAACTCTGACAATTTGGGTCAGATGATTAAGTCAGTAGATTAATATTAAGGCATTCAACATAAACCTCTGATTATTTGAACAGAGCAGTTTCAGGCTTACTGTAGTGGCCATAAGAATATATACATCTAATGAAGAAAGAAGCTTAGATGAAGTGAAAGTATAATGCACGAGAGATATGGAAGAAATGGATTTCGAGAAGATGAAGAGATGAGCACACCTGGAAAGCACATTCTGCACCATCTTGCAACTTATCATCATGTTTTAAAGTCACCATTATAGCTTTATCACAATCAATCTGCAAAAGACAGAAATTACTTATGGGTTAGGAAAGTCGGGAAGAACCCAAACAAATATATATACATCCATTAGAAAGTACAACAGAGAATGTAAAGCACATTCCCCATCATATCACTATAAAGTTCTTTCCTGGAAGTCTAAACACCCTTGTTACAGACATCAGAAAACAGGAAACCAGAATTTTAGATATTATCCCACTAGGACATCAAGGAACCTAATCGTCATATTCCTTGTTTTAAGATGACACCTAATGTACTTTAGGTCCAACAAAGAGCTAAGAAGCACATAATCTACATAAAATGCAGCTATATACCATTGAAATTTAGGTCCAACAAACATCTACAATGCAGAAGTTGAATTTCAGTATGTAACACAGCATCTCATGGAATGCTATTCTTACCCCAGGTAAGTCAACGTCAGTCGGAATTCGCTTGCAGAAGTTTCCATGGTATTCTTGTACTTGAATTCCCTATAACAAAAATACCAAGAAAAAAAAACGGCCCATTAGCATAATGCTAAGTTTGGATAACAGTGAATTGATTCCAAATATCCCTTTTCAAAGAAGTACCTGGCTGCACCTCACTCGCATAACTGCCTCAAATCCCTGAGGCCTTGAGACGTTCCATCTAAGATCATTACAAAGCTTTACGGAATCGGAAACTACTGAAAATGGATGATAATAATAAACCTGAAAGAAAGAAGTTATGACTTAAACCTTGATATAATATGGCCAATTAGCAAGAAATCTAAATCCGCACAGGGTCCACGTTCCAAAATGTTTGGTGAAGGAGTGGTATAAGGTTAGGTGATCTAAAGAAAATGAATGAAACCAAGACTTTCTAACTTTGTCATCCAACTAAAGTAAGTGAAAAAGATGCATTCTAGGTGACATCAAATATGTAATGGACAACCTTCTCCTAACCATGCCAAAAAGTGCACAAGGAAAGATAGCTTCCTAAAGGACAATAATTTTAACAAAAAGCCATCAGTTTAGTGTTTTGAGTATGATAGCTATCAACAATAAAGCACTGCCATTAAAATGAAATCCAAACTGTTAATTGCAAGCAGCAATAGTATCCTGAAAGTACCTGCCCTCCAGTAACTTTAGGGATGACAGATATAGAAGCAATGTCCACGTATGTCTTGGTGGTGATGAATACATCAACACAAACCTGAAGAAATCAGGAAAAGAAAAAAGCAAAAGAGGGAGCTTAATAAGCAAGCTCTGGTGATGACATAGTCCTGTAAACTATAGAAATCTTGATTTTTCCATTTAGATAGACGGGAAAACAATAGAGAACCTGATATTCTGCAAATTCAACTGCCATGTCCTTCAGAGTTTTGTCAGCAGGCTGAAGTAATTTATGAGCCTCCTGCCCAAGAAGATGCAAAGTAGACATAAATCAGAATGGTAGCAGGCAGACCTCCAATAATTTCCAAACTGAGGTGACAGCATGGGACGAATAACAATTAGTTGCTTTTACAATAATGTTTACAAAGCGTTCTTGAGCTGCACACCTAGAGGCTGAACCTAGCACGATTGCACCCTAGTCTAAGTGAGCAGGACTTTTGATAACTGTGGTAAAATTTATAGGTTAAGCAACCCAATATCCACCAGGAAAAAAAACTTCCCTATATAGAACACTTCTCCATGCAATGCTGCCCAGGAATAAATAAAGGTCACAACAATACAGAGTTCAACTGATGGATGTTAGATACAATAGACTACATTCTCAAACAGGGACAAAAGGTAGTCGATAATTTTGCACAACAAAATCATTGAATAACATGAAGGCCCTTTACTGATCTCGAAACGAGTTTACAAGGTTGCACTTACGTACATTAGATGCATCATCTCCTTAACTACTGCAAAATGTCTAGCAGTAAAAGCAAGGCAAGGAAAGGTTGAATCATTACCTTGTCCCCGGCAGAGACATTGCTTCTTCCCTCAGCCTCTCTTGCAGCAAGTGCTCCAAGGCCAATGGATGGCAAAACTGATGGCATAATAAATTGATCAGGGAAGGCATTGTCAAAGTTAATAGGAACACATGACCACTAGAAAGCATTTAATATTCACAAAGGGTAGACCATGACAGCAACAAATATAAATGTGCCCTTTACGATGGTGAAAAAAGAGGTTTAGGATACTTGCCTGATTGAAATACCATAAGCTTTCCTCCAGTACTCTTCATTGCTAAGAAAGCTGCCTGAATGAAAAGTACATAATGTTTTAGGAAACAGCTGATTATAAGAGGATGTCATTTCAAAGTCTAACGACCGCATACGTAATATCAAGTTATCAACAAAACCAATCAAACAACACATGCTTGCCAGCCTTGCCAGCTATTCATTCTTGAAATTCTATCATCAGTATGTTCCCAACTGCAATCACTAGTTGCTATAATTACCATTTTAGCAAACACAAACTAAACGCCAAAATTTTAACATTCTCAGGATGGTTACTTTACACATGCATGCCAAAATTACAACCATGTAATTTCTAACCAACACGAGTACGTTTAACATTCATTTAACATAATGAACTCAAGATGAGAATATTTTCTCAGGCACAATGAATACACATGATATATTAGTTATAAACTAAATGATGTACCTTGATTGCTGCACCAAAAGCTGACTCGGATGTTCTAGTATTCTCAAACATGGTTGGAATACTTTCCAATAACAGTTCCAAATGTTGACGGCACTAAATCCAAGAGAAAGATGAGAGAGATTAATTACAATTGATAATACACCATATACAGCTACAAGTAGTAATATGTAATTCCTATTTCCTGTAAACAAAACAAGGTTTAGGCCGATTATGCTATAAGGCCAAATGATCTGCAACTTACCTCAGAGACTGAGACAATGACATCAGTTTGCAAAGGGGTATACACATCTTGTACATCAGGAACGATCAGCATTAGAGGCTACAGAAAATTGAGAGGGATCAGATCAGTATCAATATACTTCCCAAAACATGTAGCGTACTAAAATTGTTGAAAGTTGAGCCGGATGCAAAAGCTTCCACAATCAAAATGCACGAACAACTCACACGAGTCAGATGGAGTGAAAAATGTAAATAATTAGCAACAAGAGACAGGGGATCTAGAAGTTCAAATGATAGGTCAGTTCTCAAGCAGAGAGCAACCATATCTTAAGAGACCAATCAGCATTCAGTAATCCCCGGTACATCCTCAAAGATACAACATTTAACCAACACAAAACCTCAAAGGCTGAGAAATTGGATATTGATTCACCTGCTGTAACGCACGTTTCAAGTTGTAGAAGTGGATGGTTGAATCAAAAGTTGCAATCCCAACCATTGTCCTTGACCCTTCCTGAAAGAGGTCATTCAGTAAGTACAATAGCATCTCAGAAAATCTGTGCATGCTGAGAGATCAACTAAGTGTTTCTCAGACCAGAAAATCGGCATCAGAATATAAGTGAGTATGGATTTACAGTAAGCATTCAGACAAGCATCCTGTATGAGAGACATAGTAAGATGGCACCACCAAATCCTGCAAATGGATACAGTACTCACCGGAAGATCACCAATAACTTGGTTAATTGAGCTGCAAGCTGCAGCAGTTGCACCAGTTTGAACGGCATTCATGGACACATCAATAAGGAAGAAATAAACAGCTGGCATTGGTTCACGCACCTGAAACAAGAGTAAACAGAGCCATCAATCATGCATACAAGAACCAGTGAAAAAGAAAAATAGACCATACAAGTGAATTCTTCAACATACAAGCTCTAAATAAAAGAGAAACCAAGAACCAAAAGAAGTAAAGATTCCGCAAAGAAAGAATGAGACCATATATTCCTTTGTCGCAACAAATTCAACTGTCCCCCTACACAATTCAGGCCTTTCGTCAGCATCTCTACGCCTACCATCAGGACCTAAATTGCAATGATAGTCCCGAGGTGTTTCATCAGTGAAACCTGCCATGAAACAGGGAATTTCAGAGCAAGGCACAGCTTGTCAGTAAAATAAAATGTGCCATGTCAATGAATAGAGGAACACTTTCAAGATCAACTTTATTCCTATGAATCATTATTCCACTAAAGATATACAAAAAAAAAAGTAAACAAAGCAATAGTTTGCCCCACAAGTAACAGACCTAACAACTGGCATAACGCCACTAAAACAGAAGCAAACCTATGAAAGCAGGAGGTCACAAAGTGGTAAGGCACACGCCAGACACCCAAAAGGGTCAATAAGAAAGGAAGATGGAATGTGAAGGATGTCCAAATAACTTTTCCTCTATCTAATCATTAGCAGGAACGTTGCTGAAAACATCCAGAAAATCCATATGCTGAACTAAGAAAAGAGGATTATATGCATACTGACCGCACAAATTACAGATGAAACGCCTCCCCTGATCAATGAACTTCATGAAAGGATTTATATAGCCTTTGCAACGAGAACAGCGAACAGGACCACCTTCTCCAAAATCAACAATCTATAACCAGGAAATGTGAATAAATGCAACTTTAGTTGGGTCACTGGCTTGCAACCGGAAGTATTTATTTGGGGGGGAAAAGCAAACAGTAAATCAACACAACAGCAATTCCCTTTCAGAAATGAAACCGCATCAAAGGTGGATAATAGAAGTCAAAGTTGAAGGTCACAGGCACTCATCAAAATGGGGAGACAAGTATATCCCCACCATCTTTGATCTTTCAAACATCTTAAGCAAAAATACCAGAAGGTACTGCATATTAATCATTTCAGTTTGTTCTGGAGACTCAGTTAAAATGGCTTCACATGTTCATCCTCGCTTCGGAGCAAGGATCTCTATTGCACTGAGAAATAAACCTAACAAACTTCCCCTGTTTCAGGACAGAAGAAAATTTCCGTCCCAGAGGCATCCAAAGGAAGAATACAAGCATTACCTGGATAGGCTCCTCAGATGGATGGGGAAGGGCTAAAGGTTGGACCAATAAAGAAAGCTGCATGCCAGATGTCGTCAAAAGATCAGCAGTGCACGGAATCTGCATATTTAAAGTCGTAGATTACGTAAGTGCTTTAATTACTTCCACTGAAATTAACTGCAAATAGTGCAGAGCATCTGCAAACATCAAAAGCTTAAAATAACCTGATTAATGGTGCACCTCATGTAGCGTGGACTACAATTCCCTGTGTCCCGAACTATGTAATCGCTCGTTGCCGGCTTTCAAGTAGAAAGCACATTATCAGACAACCATGAAAAATGCTGGTGTTTGTAACTAGACAGGAATATATATAATGAAAAAGACAAGGTCATTTACGATTAACTACCGGAGGTGGGTTGGCCTGATTGCCCTGACGAGTATCATGCAAGATGACAGATGAACTTGGGATTGGCCTTGGAATTTGATTGGGATCAATCTTTGACGCCCCTGGCTGTGTACCACCAGTTTGGCCAATAACAGGTGAGATAGCAGTCATTTGATTCTGCATTGGTGGTGGCATTCCATACATTCTAGGTGGTGGCATAGACCCTGGCATTGGAGGTACCCCCTATATTACCCATGATATAATTGTGTCAAGATTCAGAACACATGAATCCATAAATACTTGTGCACCAAAAAGTGAAGACAGTATTATGGAAACAGAATTACATGCTAATAAAAAGACAACACTGATCATTTATAATCATGAGGCAATCACACTACTATACTATTGTCATTCCCATTCTATCATTAATACGTCAGGTTCAGAAACATGCTGGTGAATGATATGAAAAAATGTCATTGATAGATGGAGCATTTGTTTCACCAGAAATAATCCAGCTTTCATCTGCTTGCCATTTAAGAAGGAAAAAAAAAGGAATAATAACAATTTTACAAACTCTTTACTATTGCCAAACAATCTGCATCTATAATCAGTAGCTAAACCACAAAAACAAACTTCCAGCAGTGTAGTATAATAACACTATATTTCACAAAAGAATATATGCTTAAATACTCACTGGTTGTGAAGGCATCTGTGGTGCATAAGGAGAAGCTACAGATCCCAACATCGCTTGAGGTGGTCCCCCAAAGGCAGGTGCAGCTTGACCCATTCCTGATGGTGGAAGTACCTGCGAAGCACCAGCTCCAGGACTCCCCATGAAAGGACGCATAGCCCCTGCTTGAGGAGGGCCACGTGCCGGTGGCCCCATAGCTGGAGGAGCACCCATGGGAGGTTGATGCTGAGAACTACCAGGAGGAGCAAACCGTTGTCCAGCCTGGAAAGCGGGTGCAGGTGGCCCATTACTCATAAAACCACTTGGAGCACCAGAAGGCCCCATGTTCACGGGAGATGAAGAAGCAACTGGAGATGGACGAGTACCCGGCGGTGGTGCTCCATAAGGAGGAGACCCAGCAGAGGGAGGCATTGAAGAAGGGAATGCCCCCGGAGGAGGAGGTCTGGCACCAAATGGAGGAGGCTGGCCAAATGGTGGGCCGCTGGGTCTACCAGGGGCCATATTTGGTGGCAATGTGGGTGATGGAGATCCTGAGGCAGGCCTAGGAGTTGCACCAGAAGGGAATGGACCAGGTCTCGTCATTGGTGATGCAGGCGAAGAGGATGAGAATGGTGGTGGCTGACCGAAGGGAGGTGGCCTGGTATTTGAACTGGGCGGGCGATTAAGGTTCATGTTCTGAAAATTGTCAGCTAAGGCATTTGGATTCTGCTGAAAATTCGGCGGTGGTCCAGTAGGGGGTTGTTGTCTAGGTGCCCCTGGAGGCACAGGAGCTGCCATGTCTTCTTACTGATCAATCAATCTAAACTTCACAGATAGAACACCCAGAATTCCCCCTTTCCTGCCACCACCCAACAATCAAATGCGGCTATATCAATTCCTCACTTCCACAATTCCCAAGCGAGCAGAATCGAGTCTTCAAAACCAATATTCCACACATCGGCAGAACAATTCAAAAACCAGAACAAGAAACCGGGGGGGAAACGATCAAAACACCATAGAATTCCAATTCAACTAAAAATTAAAGAAACACAAACATAACGCAAGCAGAGCAATCGAATTCTGAATTCAACCGAAATGAGCGAAGCTGAAACGAGCAGAGCGTAAGGTTAGGGATGGTACCGGAGGGGAACAAAGGCGAGTGGATCTAGTCGGCCGGAAAGGAGATGAATTGCGTCAATAGATGAGATCAGATGATCTGAAGGGAGTCCGATTAGGGTTTTGCATGGGGAGGAAGGCGAGAGGAGAGGGATGAAATGGGAAGAAACCGGGGGGAAATGTTAGGGTTTTGGAGATCGGAGGGGAGATCAAGTTGGGGATCGGAGTCCGGAGAAATACGCAGAGAGGGAGAGAGAATGAGAGTGAAGAGGGAAAGAGCAAGAGCGGGTGTTTTGATGAGAAACGGGGAAGACTTGGGTAAGAAAGAGCCCAATCAGGGAGAGAGCGGTACATTTTTATTTTTACCTTTTTTATATTTTGTCTCTATTTTTTTATTCAAAATTTTTTTAATTCTTTTATATTATCTAAATCTATTAAAATGTTATTATTTAATCAAATTTTTTGTAATGCATCAAAATATTAGTTATTTTACGTTATCGTTAATACTTTTTAACTCTTTTTCTTAGTTAAAATACTAAACTTTTGGAAAGTTGGCCTTCATATGTCTCTTCCAGGTCAGTATCATGTTGGCAAGTCAATATTACTAACAAAATTGCTAACTGAAAGTTAACATTTGGTTAATTCTTAGTATTTCGATAGGTTTGGCTAATAAAAAAAATCCAAAAAAAATTTGGCTAATAAATAGTCATTATCCTTTAGATTTTGTATTTCAAATGATACAAAACATTTCTCCGGTATAGATGATAAAGTGGGTACCTCCTTTCCCATGGTTGGGTGGTGCTAAACTCGAACAGGTCAGTGATGAGGGGCAAGCAACATTAGGAGGAGCTAATAGGGAGGATGACAGTCACCTCCTACATGCTTACTCGATGAACTTGGGTAATGTCTCAATTACAAGAGCTGAATTAGCAGGTGTTGTGCATGATCCGCAACTGACTTGGGTAGTATGGTATCAACAAGGGGTTGTTCAGACAGATTCACAAGTTGCTCTCGAGCTGATTCGGGATGCTGAGCAACGACCCCCTCATTTTGTCTTGATCTGCGCGGCCCATCAACTTCTTGGTCAGGAGTGGCACGTTCAAACTGGTTTACGTCTTCAGGAAGGGGAATGTGGTTGCAGACTATCTCGCTTCGATAGACCATGGTTTGCCGCTTGGTAACCATATTCTAGCTACACCTTATCCTTTACCGAATCATTAGATGACTTTGATCTTATTTGAGTTGAGATTCACCGATTTGTTTATGGTCAACGATTGAAATGCCCGCAAGCACTACATTTTGTGCAAAAAAAAAAACAGAAGTCTTAGGTGGTCAACATTCAACATACCTAAAACTTTGATGGTACGAGGTTCAATTACCCTACAAAACTTTACGCCAATCAACTTTGCCTTCCCCTATCTGTCTTTTCACTTTTGAGTTTTAGGTAGTGGTGGGCAATGGGCGGGTTGGATGAATTTTCATTTTAAATTGACCCACCCATTTACTAGTGAGTTGGAATAATTGTGACCCGTACTCCACCCACATTTTTTTACGGGTCGGGTTGGGTGGGTGACGGATGAGTGCAGTTGGATCATGGGTTAACCCGCAAAAGCAATTCTCCAACTAGCCATTAAGAATGTTGACTAACATTTATAATAAGTTCATAGTAAATTAGTAAGATTGTATCAATTTAAACACTTCTCACTTTGTCTCAAGCAAATCCACGTAGTATTTGTATAAAAAAAAATATACTACTCTATCAACCAATTGTGTAGAGTAAACTTACGCATTTTGTAATTTTGATAAAATTAATAATTTAAAGTTTTCATCCTAATATTTAATGGATATTAACAATAATTTACATTCCAATATCCAAAATCTAATGGATATTACACAACACAATAACCAATAATAGTAGTCAAACAAACATTTTCATGTGAAAATAGAATGCGGGTCATTCGGGTGACCCGCAATCAACCTCCACCCACCCACATAAGTGCGGGTGGGAGATTTATCAATACGCAATTCACCCACATCAATCACGGAAAAAATCCCAAAGTACACTAGTTGTTAAAAAAAATTCCCAAAATACATAAGTTATAAAAAATTTTCCAAAAGTACACATGTTTGAGCATCACCGTTTTTGGCAAACGCAGTGAATAATATCACCGCGTTTGTCAAGGACGGTAAATATTTCACCGTTTTAAAAAAAACGGTGACGTATTCACCGTCTTAGTTTAAAACGGTGAAGACATCACCGTTTTAAATAGACACGGTGAATGCATCACCGTTTTAATCAAAAACGGTGAACAAAAAACCGTTTTAGTGATCCACGGTGAATAGACGCGGATCGCTGACGTGTACCAACGCGGGGTATTCACCGCGTTAAACAAACACGGTGAATACCCCATGTTTGTTTGCGTCAGCGATCAGTGTCGCTGGGGCGTTCACCGTGGCCGTTGGATGCGGTGAGGCGCGGATCGTGGTTTTCTTTCCAGATCCGACGCCTCACGCTGAGCCACGTCGCTCGATCCGTGCACGTTCACCGTCCTCGAGAAACGCGGTGCCTTCACCATTTCTGACGGACGCGGTGAACACTGGGAGAATTAAATTCTCGACAGATCCCTTCCCCCATTCCCCCAACTATAAATAACCCTTCCCCCTTCACTTTCAACTCACACCACAATCATTTCACTTCTTTCTCCCTCAATTTATCCGCTCTAGTCTCGTTCTAAGTATGCTCTGTGGTTGCGGCTAAGTCCGATCTTCCACATCAGAAAGAATTACTAGAGTTTGACCCTAAAGCCCCCGTCCCGCTAAGTTCCCGTCCCTTACAAACCTAAACCCGTCGAACCTCTGCCCGGCTTCCGCCAAAAAATAGACGAAGAGGCTCTTCGTGTAGGTTTTTGGTTTATGATTTTTTTTAATCGAAACAATTTGATTTTGTGTTTTTTTTATCAAAACAATCTCTGATTTCATTACTTTTTTATAGATGGGTGCCGAGATATACGATCCTCGATTGTATATCCATTATGGCCCAAGGGATGCGAGTCTCTTAACCGATCAAGAAGCTCATCGCTCCCGTGCTATTTGGGATAACAATCCGGTAATTTGATGAGTATTCTTGCTTTATTTTATTATTTTCTAATGTTTTATTTTGCTTTATTTAATCTAATAAATTGATGTTTTTCCTATTTTTTTTAGGAATCTCTTGTTCCCGTGGTTCATAAAGGGACCAATAACTTGCCCGCTTGGCATCCAAGGTTGGAACCCTATATAGCGAGGACCGGTTTGGGAATGTTGCGCCATTTCTTGCGGATCGAAATCGACAACGATCTGCTTACGGCAATGACGGAACGATGGCGTCCCGAAACCCATACATTCCACCTTCCGGAGGAGGAAATGACGATCACCCTCAAAGACGTGGCGATCCTCACCGGGCTTCCTATTTCTGGAGATGCCATCATTGGTTCCACGACCAAACCCGAAGGAGGTTGGGGGCCGCTCATACGTGATCGTTTGGGCTTCGACATGCCGACCACCACACCAATTCAAGGACGGGGGCATCCACCGTTGAATGCGGGCCAAGTGTCGGTCTCGTGGCTGGTATCTCACATCCAGCAAGAGGTGGAAATCAATGACGAGACACCAGAAGAACAAGTCGAGCGTTAGGCCCGCATCTACCTCATCGGTTTGGTGGGTGGATTTTTGTTCCCCGACAAGTCCAACCGGTGGATTCAAGGCATATGGTTGGCATTGCTCACTGGTGACTGGGATGCAATTGGAGAGAAGAGTTGGGGATCGGCCGTGCTAGCGAGCGTATACCGGGAGCTGTGTACTTGCTCGAAAGTTGGGGCAAAGCAAGCTGGTGATGCGATGTTCATCCTACAACTGTGGGTATGGGAGCATCTTCCAATGTTCGCACCTCTCGACCCACGTCCATACCGGAGAAACGATGATGAGCTAAACTTTCTGCAAAATCTCCCCTACGGTGTCAAGTAAGTTTATTTCGTACTTAGCCTAATTTAAATTTTAGGGCAATGTCTATTTTTTACCCAAATCTTTTCAAAATTCTTTTATTTTACCCAAACCTATCAAAATTCTATTTATTATCCAAACTTATTGTAGTTTATCAAAGTCTGGGCATTTGTTCTGTCACCGTTACTTATTTCGTAACGGAAATCCACGTATGCATCCATGTCAGCGTCCACTCAGAAATGAAAAAAAATCTCTTATATCACTAAAGAAAATAATTAGAAATTTAAATGTCCAGTAGCTCTGCACCTCCATCGCGTCTTCTTCCTCTATTCTCCGCCTCTGCATCCACCTCCACAACAGAAAACCTATTTCCATTAAACCAACCCCAACATCCAACCCCACACGTCGTCGCCCTCGCCTGCCACCACCCAAGCCCGCCATTGAAACTAAGGAGGACATCGACACCATCGCCCGCCCTCAAAACTGGAAATCCAGATCTATGAATCGGAAGAACAAAAAATCAAAAGATGGGTTTTGGGGAATCGAGTTCGATGATGGGTTGGGCGTTGGAAGGGAGCATAGATCGTGAGATTGCTTGGAATGATGCAGACGCCGGTGCTGGTGTAGGAGGATTGGAGGAAGATGAAGAGGAGCCGACAACCTTCTCTAATTGGGCTTTCGATTCCGACAACGGCGACGAGGGGTTTCCCCATTTGCCCCAGCAACGACAACGGCGGCCAAATCGATGAGAAAACGCGAAGAAAATAGCATCGATTAAACCTGGCAGCGGGCGACTACGTCGAAATGCTGAGCCAAGATGTCGACGAGCTTGCCTTTACCTTCGTCACCCCACTGGCACCCCAGCACGCCGGCAACTTGACTCATCGATCGGCAGAGCCTCTGGAAGCGGAATCGGCGACGCTGAGCGAGGGGGGGGGGACTTGAGTGTGGAGCATAGGACGGCGCTGCGCCGAGGAGAAGCAGAGGAGAAAGGGATGCGCTGGTAGTGGCGGCGGCGGAGGGAGTTCCAAGCGGGATGAGCGAGAGGATTAAATTCCACAGCGAAGGAAGAAGAGTTGGGGTGGAGGGTTCGCTGCAATTGGGGGATCCTTTTTTGTTTTTTTGTTTATGTTTGTTTGTTTGTTGTTTTTATTAATTTTTTTTTATTAAAATAGGAAGAAGAGAGGGGGTGGAGGTTTCGCTGCAATTGGGGTGGGATCTTTTTTGTTTGTTTTGATTATTAATTTTTTTTATTAAAAATAGTAAATGATAGTATTCTGACTGCCACGAGGGAAGCCAACTCATTATGGTCATGCTTAGTCAGCATTACTAACAGAAAAGTTAACGGAGAGTTAACGTTTGGATAATTATTAGGAATTCAATAGGTTTGGATAAAATAAAAGAATTTTGAAAAGGTTTGGGTAAAAAATAGACATTGCCCTAAATTTTATTACATGCTTAGCTAGATTTAAATTGAATTTATTACGTACTTAGCCCAAGTTAAATTTGATTACATGCTTAGCTAGATTAAATTGAATTTATTCCGTACTTAGACCAATTTAATTTATTATTTGCTTAGCTATATTTCAATTAAATTGATTCCGTACTTTTACTTACAAGGTGGATAGGAGCAAATACGAATGACCATCAACCTGAGCATTCGTTACTGTTTTATCGTTCTGAGTTAGATAAACCTTGGTGGAATCAGGTAATCATGTTTTGTCCATATTTGAACAAGTTAAATTTTATCAATGTAAATGGTCGTTAATTCCGAATTTTGAATGAATATAGGTTATATGGGATCCATATCCACGTGAAGTGTTTGAGCTGCATCATCTTAGACACCCTCTAGATCACGAGACGTGGTTGTGCAAGGTGCCATTGATCTGCTGGCACATGGTGGAATGGCACCTACCCGATCGATCCTTGAGGCAATATCGAATGGAGCAACCAATTCCACAAGACCCGCCTCAAGGTTTCAGGGAGCTACATGCTATCGACCTCAGACACACTGCAAAGAACTGGCTCCTCAAGCATCAGTTCTACATCAACATCTGGGAGAATCAATCCCAATGGGTGGTGCAAGGGATGCCGGAGACGAGACCGATGGGCTACCACGATGGGTACATGCAGTGGTATCGGAAGTTCACCATGAGATGGGTGTCAAAGCAAGGTGATGTGATGGGTTCGTTGGTAAGTCATCCTAAACTCCCTCATTCTAAAATAAATTTATTTTAAGGTTTAGTTAATTTGATATATTTTGTGCTTTCTTAAGGTTGATGGTTTGGAACACGCCAAGTACACTCTCGAAAGTGCTCCAACCATGGATGAGCGGAAGACTACTTGGTTGACCCGACTTATGAACAACCTCCTGAGTTGTACCAGAGAGCAAAGGAGGGATGTCGTGGCCTATCCTCCCGTTCCTGCCCCGACACGACCCTCATTCCGTGATGATGCACCCATTGTGCCCCCGGTTGAGCCTCCACGAAGGAGCAAACGCAGGCCTCTTCCTACGTTCGAAGAGGTGCGTACAACTCAAGCAACCGAGCTCTCTGAAGCCTTCGGGTACCCGTGGGCACCTGCAGCGGATGCCGGTGGAGGGTCATCGAGTCACGGTCCATCTCAGGAATGGGACACTTTCTCTCATGGGTTCTCTCAATTCCAACATCAGCAACAGAGTTCGATGTATCAGACCCCGCAGCAACAAACTCCGCACCCCCCGATCCACCGTCAAGCTACCAGTCCATCTCAGCCACCACCACCACCATATGTAACCCCAGTTGGGGCTCGGGTCAAGAGAAATCTGCGACCAGCCGCTGAGCGAGCCTGCCAAGAAGCAGCGGCGGAGGGGAGAAGAAGGGGTCGAGGACGTCGTGGAGGACGAGGAGGAAGAGGTAGAGATGGGGGCTAAAATGAAGCAAATGAGTGAATTTATCGTGTTTATCATTGTAGTGAACTATCGATGTTGTTTTTGACATTTTTAGGTGTTTTTATTTGAGTTTGCATTGTCTAAAAACTATCATACGCACTTAAGTTGTCGAATGAATATTCTGGATCATTTTATCAAGAATCAGTATCTTCCCTCAACACGAAAAAGTTGGGAAAATCAACCACGATCACATAGAATTTTACAGATCTCAATTCCGAGTCCAAACGAGTGAGATAAGTGAGTTCAAAGCTGCACATGTCGTTAAAGTAACTTTTGCGTACTAAAAACTAAAACGCGCGTATCTTATTCGTTTGAGGTCGAAATAACGAGCCATTTGTGGCAGCGCGATCATATCGACAAGGAGAATATTTTAGAGTTAACAAAATACCTGGACTTCAAATGCAAGCGGTAATGAAAATTTAAACAAGCGATCAATTTAGCAGCAGGATACAAGTAAATGCAAATTAAGATAGTGGTTGTCCTGGGCAACACCTCTTGTCGTGACCAGGTTGTCTGAACTTAGAGTATCGCTTCGGTCCCCTTCTCGTCCGTTCAACTTGATCCATCTCATTGTGTATCCTTTCAACTCTAGGACGGCCTTTGGTGTGTTTTAGGTGCAACGGTGGGATAATCAACTTTCCAGCGTATATAGGCCAATACGCTTCATCTGGCATGGGGCTCAAAGCTGCATTATATGAGTTCCGTATCGCTTGTTCAGTGTAGTAAGGACTCACCAGACTGTTTCTGTTCATGGTTATTGACTTAGCAACCGCCATTGCATGTGAACAGGGTATCCTTTCGTTCTGATACTTTTGACAAGAACACTCCCCTAATTCGTAGTGCAATTTAACAGTTTGACGATTGTGACCACGTCTCTCTCCACCCCATATACCTGTTTCGACAGCGAATATTCCTTCACTGCGGTTAAAAAGAACAACCTTATGCTTACTTGATTTTTCATCGTTCTTCTGCATTTGAGCGAATACGTCAGGTGCTATTGAATTACCTTGAAACTCCCTCCCTATAGCTTGCTGTAGCCGAGCAACTCGCCACTCGTTGACCTTCCAGTAAGACATCTCCACGATGACAGAAATAGGCATCGCTCGAAGACCCTTGTACACATTATTTATACTTTCTCCATGGTTGGTAGTTGCAATGCCCCATCTGGCCCCGTTGTCCATATGGAACGTCCACATGGGCAACTCTTGACCTTCAGCCCATACTGCTCCAGCTCGGTGGGTCTGACGGATCGTTTTCATCTTCTGCTCGTACTTTTTTGGTTGATGTGCAACCGCTAAAAGGTGAACAAAATCGAAACTGGTCAATACATGATGAATAACATCAGCTTAATAAACACAAACTTAAATCGCATAAGAAAAACATTAGTACCTGCATTCCAAAGTTGATTTTTGATGTCTTTCTTCTTCCCAAATTTGTGCTGGAAATTGGCGAGCCAGTGTCGAATACACCATCGCCATCTCCATCCCCACTCGTTGGGAAAACCACCAACAACATTCCTAATCCCCGCATGTCGATCTGATATAATCGTAATATCTTCCAGCTGTGTCACGTGTTCGTGTAGTTGGTCAAAGAACCATGCCCAACTTAAGTTGTTCTCCCCTTCCACTAATGCAAATGCAAGCGGGAAAATCCGCCTGTTTCCATCAACACCAGTGGCAATTAGAAGACATCCTCTGTACTTCCCAGTAAGGAAAGTTCCGTCAACCTTAATAAAAAATTAGGATCTAATTAGTATGAAATATACGTAACAGAAAATAATACAACATTTAAAACCGGAACCAGTTGGTAAAATACCTGAATAACTGGTATGCAGAACCCAAAACCGTCAATGCATGGTTTAAAAACCCAAAAAAGACGATGGAACATCAGCTTCTCCTGTACTCGAACTTGATCCTCAGTGTATACATTGTTGTATACTGGGACGAAAACAGTCCCAGGATTGGACTCCTCCATTGCTCCCATAAGTCTAGGGAGTAAAGCATACGAATCCTCCCAATCACCATACACCTCAGCCATGGCTTTCTGCTTTCCATGCCATGCTTTTTTGTACCTTATCGTGTAAGAATGTCGATCCTTCACCTCTGCCATGATAGCTTTCACCTTGATATCTGGTTGTGCTTCTATAAGGTGCTTAATAGTTCTCCCAACTTTCTTTGCTTTTAATTGCCTGTGATCTTGGGAAAGTATAGAAGAGGAGCATGTGTGGATCGTCTCAGCTTTGCGAATCACCCAAGCACCCTTTCTCTTCATATTTGCAGCCCGCAGTTGCCACGTACAACCCTCTGCATCATGCTTGCATATGACATGTAGTTGTTTACTGTCAGAATATTTTACCTTCCACTCGAAATTGCGCCTCAACGCCTCTTCTGTAAAAGCATCATGCACAGCGTCTTTCGATGTGAACGCCATACCCACCTCCAAATTGGTCGTCGGATTGTACACTGGCATAGGGACAAAGTCGGGGGGATCATTCTGACTATGTAAAAATTGATTTGGAACCTGTGTGTAATATGGCGTGGGTGCCTCACGAAATGCCGCCTCATCCTCGTTATCATCAGTATCTTCCTCCTCATCGCTCACTGATCTCAAATCTTCCTCGGTATCCTCGTCGCTCGACTCGAATGGATAGCTCGGGCCAGAAGGATCAACATGACCACAATCACCAACATTGTCTTCTCGCTCATGTGAAGTACGACCTGATCAAATGGTATTCTCGATTTCAGACCACTCTGGCCCCCAAGCAGGCCATTGAACACCATCAGCCTCAACAAATGGGGCTGGTTGAGGAGGTTGCGAGTATTCTTCCGATAGCACTCATCCTGAACTACTACCTCCGCCGTAGTTGATTGAACCACCACCCTCCCCGTAACATCCTGTATAACCACCGCCTTCGTAGTTGCTCGAACTACCACCCCATCCGTACCCTCCTGCAAAACCATCATCATAAGAATACTGGTGAGAATGAGATTCACCGACCGCCTCGGTCTCAACATACACCTCTGCAAGCTGGACTTGGTTATCGCTTAGGAACTGTAACATCATCGTAACCGCGTCATCATCGTTTATGACAACTTCTTGGAACACGACCCCGCCAGCACTCATGTATGGATACCGGTAAGTAATTTTTCCAAGTCTCGTCTGTCCGCTCGTACAAACCCTGTCTGCACAAATATCACAGAGTTCTTGAAAATTGAAGCGGGAATCAATTTTCAGCATAATGGATTCGCCGTCCTCATAATCAATGCCTATGTCAGAGTTTGTCACCCTTCCATTCCACCGAATAGTAAGATGAAACTTCTTGAATTTACCCATATCTACAATTTACAATAAGTATCTATTAGCTTAAAGACAGTAAAATTAACCAAAATCATATTGTACAACTAATATTATCCATCTCATAACTAACGAACATAAATTCAACTAACTAACAACAACATAATACGAAAATTAAATCATACTATAACTAACGAACATAAATTCAACTAACTAACAACAACATAATACGAAAATTAAATCATACTATAACTACTAAAAACATAATTATACTATAATACGAAAAGTCTCAACATACCGAAAAATTTCTGTTCTGTGTATTATGCTCGATTTTGGTTGCTGAAATTTGAAGAAAGGGGAGTGGTTATGTTTTTACAACTGCTGGTGGTGTGCTATTTATAGGAAAATCTGCCTACTATTCACCGTGTTCGCCTATTCACCGTTTTTGTCGAGCACGGTGAACACCATCACCGCGTTTGTCTCAAACGGTGAATAGTTGGTAGCTGTGACCTAATTTTGACCTACCAGGGGTGGAAAACGTGGGAAAAGATCACCGCGTTAACCTACAACGGTGAAAGTATTCACCGTTTTTAACTAAAACGGTGATGTATTCACCGTCCTAATCAAACGCGGTGAAAGCATCACCGTTTTAGATGAACGCGGTGAATACGTCACCGTTTTGCTTTTCAACGGTGAAATATTCACCGTCTTTGTCAAACGCGGTGATATCCTTCACTGCGTTTGTCAAAAACGGTGAATGCCAAACATGTGTACTTTGGGAAAAAAATTTATAACTTATGTATTTTGGGAATTTTTTTTAAGAACGTGTGTACAGTGGGATTTTTTCCCATCAATCACCCACTGCTTGCAGGTCAGATTATTTGTGGGTGGATCGATATCAATTCGCGGATTAACTACCCACTTGCCCCTAGTTTTAGGCGCGGCCTTTCGCTTAGTCAGTTTTATCAATCAATGTAGTCGTTTCACGTTTGGCATTCCAGCTTGGCCGCTGAATAGAGGCGGGCAGTGAGAGAAAGCTCCTCAAGGAAGACCACAACCAGCAGTTGAAGGAAAAAGTTACGGAGGTGCTACCCCCGTCAGCAATACATTCATAATTGGACATAGTTGAAGGACACCAACAAATGCTTGAAGAATCCTTCACCACTGGAAACAGGAGCTAGGAGAAACAAGGAAAAAGTTACGGAGGTATGTTGTTTGATTGAACTTCGTATACAAAGAAAATGGCAGGGGAGGAAAATGGAACACACCAGACAGAAACCATCATGCAAAACACAAAATTGCGAAAAAGATTGGCATATAAAAAGAGCAAAACATTGAAAGTTGAGGAAAAGAAAGGTCAAGAGATGGAGAATCAAAAAGTGCCTTTTGCTGTTCCAATTCCAAGTAGCTAAGCTATACCAAAGCAAACCCGACCTGAATGAAGCAGTTGCTAACCTAACATCAACACCAGCCTCAGCCAAGATCCGATGAGCTTTACAAGGCAGGACCAACACTATACGATTCTCCGCAACCTGTTAAGCCTCAAAATAAACAAACAGATCATAACAGCATTACTAGAGAAGAGATAGCCCGGAAACAACCGACATGAAACAGTTTCCATAGCGAATCACATACGAGCAGCTAGCTTTCAGTCACTAGACCAGGAAAAAAAATTCCATCTGCACAAAAGGAGACACAACGCGAAACTGCAGATTCTGCTCTTCTAATGACCAAGTGAATGGCCAGCCAGAAATGAACATTGCAGAGAGGCAGAAAGAGAACCTAATGAAATCAGGATGCAACTCAGAATGGTCAACATGCAATCCCACAGCCACAGGAGGTAAATTACCAGTCGTTCAGCCTGTACACACTATAGACAAACTATTATGATAATCGAAGGTTGCAAATTGAGAGTCCTGAGGAAAGCTGAGGAGAAAGGCGAGAACGAACAAGAAGCCCTTCACATGATTGCAGCAGAGGAAAAGGAAGCTTACATAAACTGCAGTAATTAAGTTAACAAGTCCAAGTCTTTATTAGTGATTACCAATCTACGCATCAAGCGATTATCTACAATGTAGAACAGAGACTATGAGCTCTAGACACTAAGATCAATCAGAGACTAGTTATTCAACATCTGGTTCTGTCAAATAAACCCGGGAAAAGAAGACCAGATAACTAATAATATTAACCCAAACACATAAAAAAGAAAGGTTCTGATAAAAAATGCCGATGCTTTTTTGCTCCTGCTTCCCCTACATAGTCATTCAAACACCTCCAGTAGCTAAAAGGAAACTCTTTTTATGCTGCAAACTTACTCCAAATTCATCAACCGATTAGATTACCGACCCACCGAGCGCAGCTCCTCCAACTGTGATCTAATTTGGTCTTGAACCAACTCCAATCGCTTCGAGTATACCTCGAGCTCCAATATCTGCTGCTTCCTCCACTTCTCATCGGCCATCATCTCCACTCCTCCGAAGCTCAATGGAAATGCATTCATGGCCAATCCCCCAATTCCTCTCCCACCAGACGAAGCCCCAGGAGCGGCCATAGCATTGCTCAACAACTCCTTAAACAATGGCGACAAACAACTCTTCACAGTCTCCTCAATCAAACTAGGCACATTCACATTCACATTGCTATGAGCATTACTGCTCACGTCGTTGTTATTGGAAACAACCCCATCGTTAACCACTACACGCTTATCATCCACTTTACCCCCAAGGTTGCCTCCTCCTCCGCCGGCCGTGGCGGCCACAGCGGCAACGATGCTGTTACCACCGCCACCGCAGGCGGTGAGAGTGAGAGGAGCGGCTAGGGAGCGAGATCGGGAACGTTTTCGCGGCCGAGGCGTGGACTTTTGATCCTCACCACCACCACCACCGCCACCGCCATCGTTGTTATTGTTGAGATTAGGGTTCCCTTCATCGTCGTCCAAATTCCCATCCTCGACGCTCGCGAGCTTTCCCGTAGTGCTCCAGATCTTCCGCGAGATCTCGAACGTGACCTGATCGTGAGCGGTCTTGAAGGAGAACTCTTTCCCCGAACCGATCTTGTTCAGGACGTTCCGGTACTTCTTCTTCAACCTCCGCAGCTTCTCGACCAGCTGATTCTTGTTGAAATCCAGCTGGAGCTTCGACTTGATCTGGTCGTAGAACAGCGCCGTGTCGTGGTGGCTCCCGCCGCCGCGCTGGTTCGAGTACTCGAGGAAACCTTGCAGCAGCTCGATCTCGTCCTCGTCTGTCCACAACCGCTGGAACAGTTGGCGCGATTTGTCGAGCGGCTGGGGAGTCGGCTTCCGCTGCTCTTCGAACACCGGGACGAGCGTCAGGCGGGGTCGCTTCACCGCGTCGGGGAGGACGGCAGCGGCCGAGGAGTAATCGGAGGGGAGGAGTTTGTGCGGATCGACGGCGCCGTTGGGAGCGGCGGCTACGGTGACGATGGAGGCGGAAGGGACGGCGATCGGGAGGGAGGAGGCCGCTGCGGAGATGGAGGCGGGGGAAGGGGTGGAAGGGGAAGGGACGGAATTGAGATCTTCCTCGTCCTCTTCGACGACGAGGACGCCATCGTTCTCGAGATCGTCGTCGTCGTCCTGAGACTGGGAGGACTCGTCATCGTCGTCGAGGTCGAACACGGCGTCGTCGTGCTCGGCGGACATGGTGGAGAGGAGAATTTTGTATCCCCGGCGGCAAATCACGAGGAATCGGTGGCGTGATATGGACTTTTTGGTGGAATTTGGGATGGAAGGAGGGGGGAGCTGGTGGTGGTTTTGGTACAAGGAGAGGAGAGGAGGTACTGGCACTGGAGTTTTTTTTGGGGAGAATGAGTGACCTACTCGCTTGACTTGGCGCGTGATTGGCAACCGCCAAATGGGAGAATGAGAGAGGGGCGGGTTGTGGGCTTGAAGAGTATATTCGGGGGTTCTAGAAAAGCCCCACCCTGCCACCCACCCAGTCCTTCCTCGACTCTCGAATACGGATGGCAATTTCGACCTGACCCGATTTACTAATTTAGCGATCTATTTGATCTGTTTTGGGAAGGTCCGACCCGCCTCGTAGGTGGGGCGAGGTGGGTATGGGTACCTCTCATCGACCCGACTTGTCTCGACCCGCCTCATTCTTGACCCGTTCCTGCCTAAATTACATGTAATCTTAGTCAAATCACTTATGATTTTCCTCTTATTACATCATAGTTTAGCTATAATAAAGTTGTAAATAAGTAAAAACCTCAATTTCTCCAATAACTTAACTACAGTTTATCATATAATGGTTTCTTTCTTGGTCTTTTAATGAAAATAACGAATATTTCTAATGTTTTTCGCATTAATTATATACACATTGGGTCGACCTGCCCCGACCCGCACCCCATAATAAATTACCCGACCTGCCACGGGGCGGGTATGGGTTTTGAGATACCCGCTCCGGACCTGCCCCATT
Organism: Linum tenue; assembly: GCA_946122785.1. Taxonomy (NCBI): domain Eukaryota; kingdom Viridiplantae; phylum Streptophyta; class Magnoliopsida; order Malpighiales; family Linaceae; genus Linum; species Linum tenue. Next base: position 57,484,585 of record CAMGYJ010000002.1, read on the forward strand.
GCCATTCCTACTCTCGAATGTGACCCAAAAATCTGGGTAAGAGCTAACCTGGTACGAGTGCACAACAATGTATATATGAAGCACAACGGTCCAAAATGCAAGCAATTACATGTACCACTCATGCAACTATGAGGAATCGAACTAAGGAAAATAGTGGAGGCAAGTGGGTGAAAATCTGATGATGACGATGAAGTTATCAAACAAAGGTTTTACAATGGTTGACATAGGGACGACCCTAGGCACGTAATCATGGTAAAAAATGGGGGTTATGATGGAAGAGTGTGAAATTAAAATCGCATAACTCTTTCTCGTATTAAAGTCCAACGTTAAGACAATCGCACATTGCCAATACATTGTCTTAACGTCGTTTAAGATATGCTGGTTGTTTTGTGACAAAGCTGCTGCCATACTAAAAGGGTTGCAACCACTCGTGAAACAACCTGATCCTTTTCAAACCAAAACATAACTCAAACCAAAAATTGGTTACTCCGGAGCAACCCAAACCACTTTTTAAAATAAACAAACTGACAATATTTAAGAATTTCAAACGGAAAGCCCTAACACTTTGGCACAATCCAAAATACTTTGAACAACTTTAACCATGAACCTCCAGCACATACTCAACTATGAGTCAAAATAATAAACTACTCTACTCTAATTCCTCACGAGCTCCCTAAAATCTTGTCCACTGACTCGCTATGACACAACTCCTAACAAAGGCCAAGTGTAACCAATGAAAGGGACTGCAGTATAGTGGCTCAAGTAATAAATATCGAATCCACGGGTCTCTAGAGTTACTATTACTCAGCTTCAGTTCATTATCTAGCAAATCAGATTAAGATGAAAGAACTAAAACTACTCTAACAAACTGCAGTTAAAGTTAATCTAATTACAGGTTGGGAACTCACTTAGGTATGATTCCCCCTAGCCACTAGCCAGATTAACGATTGATGATCTCTAACTTGTTTCACTTTCATTCACAATGCGGAGAATCCTTAACTAGACCTTGAGTCTCGACTAAAGGAACAAGGCCCTCTTGAGTCAATTGCCTAGAGGGACGTATCCTTCTCTAGAACAATCGATCAAGGCGTTCTGAACTAGACTCCCTCTATCGAATGAGGTTCTCAATCGATACAAAGCAGTGAATCAACCCTCGACTAAAGCAATCGATCCACTACTATCAATCTATGGTGCTCTATTGACCTAATCAGGTATTCGCTCTCATAGGATCAAAGCAGAATCAATAATCTCGACTAAAGCAGAATTGAATCGTGAAAACATGCATAGATTGAATATGAACTCAAGATTATCAAGTCAGAGTACTCATACAATCATCCAATCAAACAAACATAGCTAGGGTTCCTCAAAACCTAAGTGAAGGGAAGTTACTCCATAGAGAAGAGAGAGACTGCAGTAAGAATCTTCAGATGATCAGTCTTCAAGTTCGGGCTTATTCCTCGAGCTTCCAAGGCGAAGAAATCCTCCAATTCCACTCCAAGAATGCCCTCAAATCGCCCCCTCTCTCTTTGGTTCGTCCCTTGGGTGTTTGGGATCCAAAACCCAGCTCTCCCCCTCTGTTTTGGCTGAAATCTGCTTAAAAAGGGCATCAGTGGCCAAAGCACGGTCGAGGGCACGACCGTGCTTTGCCTCAGCCCGCCCGTGTTTTCAGCTCGAGTTGGCCAAACTCAAATCAGCTCTCGGCAGTAAAAGCACGGTCACAGAACACGGCCGTGTTTTGAAGGCCTCCTGCCCGTGTTTTCACTGCCGAGCCTGTTCCCCTATATTCAATGCTTCGTTTCTCCCTCGTCCGGACTCCGAATCAGTCGCCGTTTGATCCCAGACGCTCGTAGTCTCGTCCTCTTTCGTTTCATAACAAGCTTGCATGATTCTTTGTCCATGAAGTGAGGTAGAAATCCATTCTTCTTCAGGTCATACCCGAGTTTCTTCTCCCGAATCGTCAATTGATCTCTGATTGACTTGAAACTTGCGCCTATGCTTCACTTTATGTGCTAGGACCTGAAATGTGACAAAGGAACACAACCTAGCGTAAAATAGGCCAAAGAAGCGATAATGCAAGCTTAAACGATCAAGAAACAAAGGGGAAAATATGTGCAAATATCGAGTCATCAAATCCCCCCACACTTAACCGTTTGCTTGTCCCCAAGCAAACCTAACTCAAACCAATGCAGCTCTCCAGACCTCTATATCAACAAACAACCCCGATCGTCGGTAGAGGATTTCCTAGATCATATAGCAGCTTACGAGGTCAACTGGTCTTCTAAGACGTTCCCTATCTCTCTCAATGCGAGTACAAGACTCAAGCCAGGATCATGAGAAGAAGTAGAAGTAAGACAGTCAGTTCATGGATAAAGGGACTCACACCATTCACAACCAAGGACTCGTTGTACCGGGGTGCTCTTTCATTTCATTTCACCGTTGGAACCCCTTTTTCACTTTCATTTTACTTACTTTTTTTTTTCATTTTTATTCACTTAGCGGGGGTTCCAACTGCAGTCTTTTGCACGGTCGACCCTTATTAGTCGAGCAAGAGCAATTTCTGTACATCTGGCGCTCGCCAGAGTACTTCTTTTAACTCCTTTTCCTCAACTCGTGTGGAGGGTCAATGAAATTAAGGGGGGTCGGAAGCTCTATCCGTGCCCTTAAAAACACATCCTCGAGTAGGCAAACCGTTCAATGGGTGAAAGTTTTACTTGTACTAGAGACAGCTTAGCTTCACCTTGTAGGAGTACCCCACTAAGGATAACTAAAATCTCTTCCAAAACCCGATTTTGTGCAATGAACGGTGCCACACACGTTGGGCTTACCCCATGTTTAAGATTTCAATAATTTCGACATGGAGGACCAACTGCTTCCCATTTTCTATATGAGCACCATGTTCGATACACGAGTCCAAAACACAATCCACATAGAGTCACCATTACCACATGAATTCAACGGTCCTAGCTCCACTAATTCACAAAATCAACTGGCATAGCAAAGAGCTAGATAGGAAAAATCTTATACTTCAACATCCTCCATAGTGCTACACTACCTCCCTAGGTTGCACATTACTATAGAGACTGTCAATTCAAAGCATACTGAGCAGGCAATTTGCAAGGAAACACGTACTTGGAGCCCTCAAATCGAAATTTGGACAGTGGACTAGGCTCCAAGCACACAAACAGCCAAACATTGACACGCATACATAATCGAACATCCCCCCACACTTAAGCACGACATTGTCCTCAATGGAGGAAAGATAAGGAGGGTAGAACGAAGTTACCAGATCAAGGGTGAATGATGGTGGACGGGGCAGGCGATGTATTCCAGGAGGAGAGAGTAATCAGAACACAAACACCACACAAAATCTCACAAAGGTTGAGTTATTGACTCTAAAATCAAAGAACAAAACTGACTCAACCGAAGAGTAATAGGGAAAGAAATGCAAACCGAATGGTTGGGTTGCCTCCCAACAAGCGCTTCTTTCACGTCGTGAGCCGGACGATGGCTCCTAAGTTTCGGTCCACCCCAAAACCTCCTTGAAGTTGAGGTTCTCGTCGATGAGGTGGAGTCTCAAGTCACGAGCATGTGGTGCGGCAGGTGATGAAGGCTCGTGCACTTGATGCAGATGAAGTCTCCACCCTCGAGACCTCTTCTTCTCTTCTCTCGTCTCATTGCCCCAAACCAGATATGACAACATCGATTGACCACCATCGCGTCCACCAAGAGGGACCGATGTCGATGTGGCCTTGGTCTGGCAAAGAGACACTGCAAATGGGTCCTTGCTGAGCAATTCCTCGAAGTTTGGTGGGGATATCACAAGTAACTCATGGCCGGTGCAAGCCTCTTCCACCTCAACTCCGTCCTCAGCCTGGACGCCAATTGCTTCTTCAACCTCCCTTTCTTCTTCATGTGGTATCACCCCTGGAAAATTATCAAGAACTCCTCCTGCTTCGCTTTCGTCATCCTCCACAACCTCTTTCTGCACCCTTTCTTGCTCTCCTTCTTCTAGCACGGATTGGAGAGCAAGTTGCCAAGCAATTTCTTTCATGAGATCTTCTTGCATCTCCTCACTCATGCCCACCTCTTCAAAGCTCAGTGTGGGATGTGGGAAAGGGTGGCCGGCTACGACAGGACATTCCTGATCATGATCATCACGGGAGCTCTCCGTGACAACTTCTGTGTGCTCCACAATGTCCTTGTAGCCTTCTTCTTCCTCGTCCTCTTCTAGTATGGTAGCAGAAGGGTGATCTTGAGCAAGTTGTGCACAAACTTGCTCAACCCACTCTGTTTGCTTCGCTGAGCGTTGAACAGCCTCCTCCATATCACGGAGATATGAGGGATCGGAAGAGGGAAGGGCCTGGATTTGAGGATCCATCCTGGAGCATGTTCTCTCACAGGCTCGAGTAAACTGCTCCAAAAGAAGCCTCAGTTCATAGTTTGGATCTGGCTGTGGAGTGTAGCATGGCTCTGCAGAATGGCCCGTGAAGGCCGCCATGGGTAACTCCAGCGCTGATGGCCCTTCTGGTTGTGGGAGGAAGTCTTCTTGGTAATGAGATTGTCCTTGATATGCCCAGGGGTCAGATTGTTCTCCATAGAAAGGGGGTTGGTACTGGAACCCGGATCCATAGTCTTCTCCTCCTTGATTGCTCCAGGGTGTCTCGGGGTAATACCACTCGGATGGTGGTGGATACCCCCAATGGTTGGAGAAGCCATGAGGATCCATGATTCAGATCTGCACCAACAAAAACAAAAACACCCAAGTGAAAAGCAAGGGTGGAAAAGAAAAGAAAACCGCTAAAGTAACAAACTTCTGCCTTTCCTAATACTCTAGAAAGTCCCCGGCAACGGCGCCAAAAACTTGACTCGCTATGACACAACTCCTAACAAAGGCCAAGTGTAACCAATGAAAGGGACTGCAGTATAGTGGCTCAAGTAATAAATATCGAATCCACGGGTCTCTAGAGTTACTATTACTCAGCTTCAGTTCATTATCTAGCAAATCAGATTAAGATGAAAGAACTAAAACTACTCTAACAAACTGCAGTTAAAGTTAATCTAATTACAGGTTGGGAACTCACTTAGGTATGATTCCCCCTAGCCACTAGCCAGATTAACGATTGATGATCTCTAACTTGTTTCACTTTCATTCACAATGCGGAGAATCCTTAACTAGACCTTGAGTCTCGACTAAAGGAACAAGGCCCTCTTGAGTCAATTGCCTAGAGGGACGTATCCTTCTCTAGAACAATCGATCAAGGCGTTCTGAACTAGACTCCCTCTATCGAATGAGGTTCTCAATCGATACAAAGCAGTGAATCAACCCTCGACTAAAGCAATCGATCCACTACTATCAATCTATGGTGCTCTATTGACCTAATCAGGTATTCGCTCTCATAGGATCAAAGCAGAATCAATAATCTCGACTAAAGCAGAATTGAATCGTGAAAACATGCATAGATTGAATATGAACTCAAGATTATCAAGTCAGAGTACTCATACAATCATCCAATCAAACAAACATAGCTAGGGTTCCTCAAAACCTAAGTGAAGGGAAGTTACTCCATAGAGAAGAGAGAGACTGCAGTAAGAATCTTCAGATGATCAGTCTTCAAGTTCGGGCTTATTCCTCGAGCTTCCAAGGCGAAGAAATCCTCCAATTCCACTCCAAGAATGCCCTCAAATCGCCCCCTCTCTCTTTGGTTCGTCCCTTGGGTGTTTGGGATCCAAAACCCAGCTCTCCCCCTCTGTTTTGGCTGAAATCTGCTTAAAAAGGGCATCAGTGGCCAAAGCACGGTCGAGGGCACGACCGTGCTTTGCCTCAGCCCGCCCGTGTTTTCAGCTCGAGTTGGCCAAACTCAAATCAGCTCTCGGCAGTAAAAGCACGGTCACAGAACACGGCCGTGTTTTGAAGGCCTCCTGCCCGTGTTTTCACTGCCGAGCCTGTTCCCCTATATTCAATGCTTCGTTTCTCCCTCGTCCGGACTCCGAATCAGTCGCCGTTTGATCCCAGACGCTCGTAGTCTCGTCCTCTTTCGTTTCATAACAAGCTTGCATGATTCTTTGTCCATGAAGTGAGGTAGAAATCCATTCTTCTTCAGGTCATACCCGAGTTTCTTCTCCCGAATCGTCAATTGATCTCTGATTGACTTGAAACTTGCGCCTATGCTTCACTTTATGTGCTAGGACCTGAAATGTGACAAAGGAACACAACCTAGCGTAAAATAGGCCAAAGAAGCGATAATGCAAGCTTAAACGATCAAGAAACAAAGGGGAAAATATGTGCAAATATCGAGTCATCATCCACGCTGGTACGACTGCTCGCCTCGTACGACCTCTTCTCGAAAACCACGTTCGTTATCCCTTCCTCAACCTGGCGAGTGAGAAAGGGTTAGTCTCATCGTTACTTTCTAAGGTCTTTGACTAAGCAACACCTTACTAACACATTATTAGTGTTTCCTTTCTTTAGATGAAAGTCGTTCTCGCCTTCATCCTTATACTTTAGTCCTTAATAGCTTATAAAAGTTATCTACTTATATCTTAACTTATATACTTATTATTGGGGTCCACCGCGTTACGTATCGTCGTCCGATGTCCCTATCCTTAAGGCAATGGTACTGCTTTACGTATCGTCGTCCAGTCCATGTCCGGCCAACTACTGCATTACGTATCGTTGTCCAGTAGTGATCCAAAATCCTCGATCAATTGTTGCGTTACTTATCATCGTTCAGTAGTGATCCGACCATCTACCACGTCCAGTAGTGGCCCAACCGCCTGGGGGTTCATATTACCACATACACATTCACATACATAACACAACGCGTACCTCCACCTTAAGTAGGCGGTGAGATGCCTCACACACATAATCGCGCATAATTCAAAAAATAACTAGCATTACTTAAAATAAATGCAACAACTAAAAGACCTACGACCGAGATATTACCCCATTTACACTCACCTCACTTTGTAGATGAATACCATAATCCATAACCTCGATTGGTTTGCTATTTGTCCTCTACTAGATGCCATTGTCTTAACCTCGTTGTGCAGAATCATTCAGCTCATCCTCCCATAGTTAGTAAATGGAATAGACTAACTCAATTTGCAACATAATGCCCTTAACCCACGTGAACTAATTAGACCCATTCCTAGCTCCCAGTTCTCTTTGTACGTACAACTAACCACCCATAACATAACTATAAGCAACTCTAGCTGGTTTTGCTTGTAATTCACCAAAATTAGGGTTGGGAAAACGGTTGGCGGTTTGCGGTTAAACCGACAACCGCACCGAAACCGCGCGGTTATTGGTTAACCGCATATTTGGCCTATTTTGCGATCGCGGTTGTAGATATGGGTTGTTTTGCGGTTTGCGGTTTAACCGCAACCGAAACTGCAAATCCATATAACCACAAGGCTAACCGCGAACCAGACCCAACCCATAATTCACCCCCAGCCCAGCCCAGCCAGCAGGCAGCAGCCCAAAGCCCCAAACCCGACCTGGCCCTCCCCACTTCTCCCTGCCGACGCGACGCCGTCGTTTACTCGTTTTGAGTGACTTATGATTTGAACTTTGAAGAAACAAAAATCAAAACCCTTCGTTAATTCGTTTCGTTTCGTCCCTTCCCAGTTCCCACCGGAAACTGAAGTCTGAAAACCAAAACCCTTTGGAGGCTTCGAGCTTCGACCCTTCATCTTCCCGCTGCGCCTTTGCCATCCGGTTGCCGCTGTCCGGCGTTCCCCTGCGACGGAGTTCCTCTGCCGCTGCCGTCCCTGGGCCGCTGGCCCCCTGGCCGTCCGTCTTCAAGTAATCAAGTGCTGCCCTGCCCCGAGAAAAATACGGAATAACAGAGCATAGCGCGCCAGTCATCGAATTCATCGCCACCAGAGCATAGCGCTGCGCCCCTCCATCGTCCCGCCCTCTATTCGTCTTCCTCTTCCTCTCTCCGTTCCATCAGAAGTGTCGTGTCGTCAATCAATGTAAGTTTCTGTTTCTCTTTTCTCAGCAGGGAAGTAAAGTTCACAATTGCAGGGTCCAAAAAGTATAAATTATAGAAATTTTATTCAATGGATGAATGGAATACAGTCCATTCACATTTCCTTTTCCTCTGTTATGTACATATATACATATGCTCGAACAACCTCCTAATTGTAGTTGGCATCTTCTCATATTTTGATAGGGAGAAGCAAGGAGAAGGAGCAAAAACAATGAAAAACAAAGGAAAGGCAATTTCAGCTCCTGCCCCTGCCGCCAAGACCAAGAGTAAGAAGAGACGCAGGATTGATGAATCAAGTGGAAGTGGAGGACTTGCAGATGTTGCCAGTTTTGTGGTAGCACCTACTCCCGAGGTTGTGGCTCCTGAGCAGCCTGTTGCTGCTACTGGTGAAGCTGTTGCAGCAGCTCCAACAACAAAACAACCTGCAAAAAAGAGTAAGAGGAAGGTGTACAAGATAAAGTCAACAACATATGAAGAGTACGAACTGTATTATGTACCAAATCCCAATGCCAAGAAACAAGCGGCGGAGGGGAAGGTAGTGAAGAAGGAGTTGAGGAAGGCAAGATGCTTGTTTTGAAAAACAAGGCTAGCTGCCGATCCACGCGATAATGGTACTTCTGCTCTCCGTACTCATACTAGATCTTGTAGAAGAAAAAGGGCAGAGAAAGGTGGTCAAATGCAAATAAGCCTACAACCAATTGATGAAAGGATGAAAACTTTAGCCAATTGGAAATTTGACCAGGGAAAAGTGAGGTATGCATTAGCTCAAATGATAATCATGGATGAGTTGCCCTTTAGATTTGTTGAGAGGGCAGGGTTTAAACAATTTTGTCTTGCTTCATGTCCTACGTTCAAGATCCCATGTAGAAAGACCATTAGAGAAGATTGCTTCAGATTGTTTGTTGATGGGAGGAAGCAACTGAAGAATTATTTCCATGACAAGTGTGCTGGCAGGGTGTCTCTTACAACAGATTGTTGGACTTCTGTTCAGAACTTTAATTATTTGAGTTTGACTGCTCACTTTGTTGGTAATGATTGAAAGTTACATAAGAAGATCATTGGGTTTCGTCGCATTACTAGTCACAAGGGTGTTGATATTGCTGACTCTATTGGGAGCATTTTGGAAGAATGGGGCTTGAAGGATGTGTTTACCATCACAGTTGACAATGCATCTGCAAATGATACAACAATTGGTTGCTTGAAGGATAAATTGATGACTTGGGGTAGCAGTGTTAAAGATGGTGCATATTTGCATATCCGTTGTGTGGCTCATATAGTTAATATCATTGTCAGTGACGGATTGGAGGAAATTGGGGTGGCTGTAATTCGAATTAGGGAGGCTGTGAAATGGGTTCGTGCTTCACCTACAAGGCTGGAAAAAATTAAGAAATGTGTTAGATTTCATCACATTGACTGCAAGAAGATGTTGTGTTTGGATGTTCCCACTAGGTGGAATTCCACATATTTAATGTTGGAGTCAGCTGAGTTGTATGAGAAGGCATTTAAACTTCTTGAGACTGAGGATGGGGAGTTTCGGGTTGATCTCTTGAAGTTAAAGAAGTACAAGGGTGAGGAAATTGGTCCTCCAACTGCAGCAGATTGGGAGAGTGCAAGAAACTTGTGCAAGCACTTGAGTTACTTTCATGAGCTTACCTTACTTGTTTCAGGTACGAAGTATGTGACTTCTCATCTATTCTTGAGAGAGCTTCTTCATATATTCCACCAGCTCAAAGAAATGGAGGCTAGTGAGGAAGAGGAGGTCAGAAATATGACATTTAGGATGCATGCAAAGGTAGGAAAGTATTGGTATGAGGCGGAGAATGATAATTCAAGAATGAACAAGCTTTTCTACATGGCAGTGGTGTTTGATCCTAGGCACAAAATGAAGTATCCCATTTATGTTTTGAGGAAGTTATATGGACAAGCTAGAGGGGATGAGTTGGCTGAAGATCTTCAGAGTGAGCTTACTTCCTTGTTTAAGCATTACCAAAGCAAATGCAAACCTCCTACTCAAAGTCAAGGCCAAGGGTCACAATCTGGGATTGGGAGTGCAGAAACGACTACTCCTGGTGAGGTGGGCAGCCTTGTGCCCAATGTGGGGAGGCGTGTTTGTGATGATGATTATAAAGCGTGTGAGGAAATTGCTCATCCTCCGAGTTGGACAGATATTTGGTAGAGATTCGTGAAGGAGATGCGAAAAATATGAAGTATGATGTGCTGAGTTGGTGGAAAAACAATGCACATCGCTATCCCATTTTGAGCGAGATGGCCAAAGACATATTTGATGTCCCCATTTCCACAGTAGCTTCCGAGAGTGCTTTTAGTACCGGAGGTCGTGTGTTGGATTCTTTTAGGAGTTCTTTGACTCCTCAAATTGTGGAAGCTCTCATTTGCAGTGAAGATTGGTTAGCAAGCTCAACATTGCCAATTGAAGATGAGGATTTGGAGGAGTTGGAAGATCTTGACAATGGTATTTATTTTATTTTAGTTGCTTTAGTTTGTTGAGCTATTGTTACTTTGCTTTCTAACTTAATTCCATTCTAATATTTGTTTTATTGTTTTAGCATTCAAAACTTTAGTGTGGGATGTGAATACTTCTACCAAAGATGGACTTGGAAGTGCAATAAATGCAATGCCCATTGATTGTGAAGCTCCTTCTGCTTCGGTTGGAGTGGGACCTAGTGCTACGGGCGGAGTGAGACCTAGTGGTGGAGGAGCTATTAGCGACAGTGATGGCGAGGATGACAGTTCTAGTGATGGGGAGGATAGTCAGTAGGATCACCGATCAAGAATGATTGAAGAATTGATGTTTAAGTTCTAGCTATGTCTATGTTTATTTGGTATGTTGGTTAATTTCCTATAAAGTTCAAACTTGGGATTGTGCATTTGTGCTTGTGGATTGTGTTATTTGGATATGCAGACATATGCAGGGGCTTGATGGAAGTACAAATAGACAAAACAGTAGTTGCTGTGTTTTTTTTCCATGATTTTTTTGCGGTTAGTTCGCGGTTAATTGTCGGTTAGAGTGCTAACTACGGTTTCATATGGTGTTTCGGTTGTTGCGGTTTTCACAACCATAAACCGCGGTTCACCGCTAACCGCGTTCTGCGGTTTTTGGTTAACCGCTAACCGTCGCGGTTGGCCAATATGGGTGTTTTGCGGTTGCAGTTAACCGCAAATTGCGGTGCAGTTAACCGCAACCGCACCGTTTCCCACCCCTAACCAAAATACATTCATATCCTCCACTCATACGAGAAACTCTGTGCTCGAATGTCATTTGCTATATCTAGCGTGGCTTTTGACTTTGAGGGATTGAGACTTACCAGTTAGGGGTGAATTGGAGCCGGCAGGGTGGGTTTCTTGTGAGGAGATGGAAGTAACTAGCTAACTGCTGCTCTCTCTTCTTCCTTTATCGCGTTGGCCAAACGACTAACCCGTTCCAAGAAATTGATGGCCCCTTTAATTTAGACCTTGAATCCCAATTGGAGTCTCCAAATCCCATGTTCCATTACCACTTCCCTGGCTGCAATTCAGCTTCCAGTTCCTTCCATGGGAACGATTTCCCCTGCTTCATTACTAGATTGTGGCCCGGCCGATTGGCTGGGTAGTTTTTTATTTTATTTTTAAGATTAATGTTTCCATTTTCAAATGATAATTTTTTTCAGTTACCACTACATACCATTTCTTCATTGAAGTATTACAAAATTATTACCGCTTGACAATTTAGTGAAAATATGTAGAATCAAAACTTAGATAGGCCGAAAATTAGTTTCATTTTAATTAGGAAACGTCTTATTCACCCCTCCTTAAATGGTTATCGTTGCATAATTTTTTAAATGGAGGGAATCAAATCCTTAAACCTCCATGTATTCTCAATCCCCGCATCATTTGGCTTCCTGTCCTAGAGATGATAATTGAATCTGCATTCACGGGTACCTAAGCTATTCCAATCCGCTCAAAGAGGGTAAAACCCATCGTTGGAGGGTTGTGAGTCTAGTGCTGGTAAAATTTGGTTTTCAAATTGTTGGATTGGGTAGAGGTTTAACTAATACTTGACCTACTTTCCACTTGACCGACTCTCAAAAAGAAAAAGAAAACGTCCTTTTGCATCTAACCCTAATACTATGAATACTTTTATGGATGTTATTAGACTTTATGTCAATATAGTTATGGTAATATGGACAATTATTGATGTTATTATTCTTTGTAGCAATACATTTTAGAATTTATAAAAGAACATATGGATGTGGACTTTATTGCAATATAGCTCTAACAATATGAATAATTATTAATTTATTACTCTTTGTTCGTGATTATTTTCCTAAACCCAATAGTATCCATGCACCATATGAGCTAGGTTAAATAATTAGAAGTCAATGCAACTCGAATTGAATGAGTGGAAATTACATATGTATAATCAAGGATACTTAGATTTAGGCGATGATGTACTTTTTTTAGTACCACTACTAAATATATTTTTTATAATAAGTATACATTAATCCATTGTGATAAAAGTATAAGGAATTCCTACAATGTTCTGAACTAAGGTAACTTATTTTTATAAAGTATAACAAAGTTTACGTGTCCTATTACGTAAAATGTAATAGGCATACGTAATGGTTAAGTATTGTATGCTTATATGATTTAATTGTTATGCAATTAGAACACATAATATTTTTTTTCATATACATTCCAAATCAATTTTGAGTTAGTATGGTCAAAATAGCTCACATCAATTAGTCAATATCCAACCTACACACATTTATATTACGGAAGCAATATCCAAAACATATCCTAATCAATTACAAACTCTCAAACCCATATATATTTCACTCATATCCTACCCATACTCCATGAATCTACTTTAATTTGAGTAAACATGAGTAATTGTATCCTAGATACAGGATGAATGGGGTAAAATAAAAATGGGTGAGATTTGCCTTGAAAATGGCCTATGAGTCATGGGTAGTTGCCTTTTGTCAATTATACGAGATGAGATAAAATGGCCTATGAGTCATGCAAGTGAATGTGATATGAAATGGCCCTTGGGTCACGCAAGTGATATGTTGAGTAAACATGGGTAGTTGCCTTTTGTCAATTATACGAGATGAGATAAAATGGCCTATGAGTCATGCAAGTGAATGTGATATGAAATGGCCCTTGGGTCACACAAGTGATATGTTGAGTTGTGACTAACTATAAGAATTGCATGGTCACCTAAAGCAAACGTAATGGTGCCCTGTCATGCACTTAGTATAAGTGAAAAGAGGCTTCAAGCCTAAGAGATAAAAGAGTTATACAAGAGCTCCTTTTAAGGGGTAATGCCAGGCCTGGCTACGAGTTTTATGAGATATGGCACTTTGTGCCCACGAGTTCACGAGTTTATGAGATCTGGCACTTTGTGCCTATGAGATTACGAGTTCACGAGATCCTGGGGAGTGCATGACTTGGCAATTAAAGAATATAACCTACTGAATCCAGCTAACTATATGTATGTTAGTGATTGGATGTTGATTCATTGTTGATTTTGGATGCAACATGAGTATGTGAATGCCAAGCTTGATATTTGTCATCTTTGCGTGATACGTGATTGATATGGCAACTTGAGTATTTGCTATATTTGATATATAGAATGTGAACCCTTACATGAAATATGAAATATGTGAAGGTCGATGTGTTTTATATGTAATATGAAGTTATACGAGGTATATTTTGTGATAATCTCCTATTACGAGTGGTACAATGATTAATCAGGGAACTGTTTATAAGCAGTTATGATTTGTTGATTTAATTATGATACCACCATGAGATGCTGATGTGTATAGTGTTATGTGTTTATAACACATCCCATGATGCAGTGGTAATAGAAGTGCATAGGTATGATGGAAAATTCTGCATGGTGTACGAGACTAAATATGAACTATTTGCAACACCAGGTAGGTTAAAGTAAGGGTGAAATCCTAAACGAATCATGTATGACATATAACGTATATGTGAAATATCAAATGGGCGAGGGAAGAAATTCCATGTAAATCTACATAGGTGAGACATAGGTAAAGTTATCTAGTGATTAATTATGCACTGAATTTAATGGACGGAAGACACTCCGAGTCATAACATAGCCTAATATCATTTCGTATTAATATTTATATTAGGTTATTATTTACTCATTGAGTGACGTCTCACCCCCGTCAATATTTTTCCCTCACAGGACTAGAACGATATTAGTAGAGCGAGACAGATGAGTACTGTCGGCCAAATGGCCAAGAGGTGGGCGACGGAACTGAACTCTCCACAAATCTTCAATTAAAAGTTAGGGAACAAGTAAAGTTTTTGCAAGATAAAGATTAAGTCAATACTGGTTTTAAATACAACTTCATTTTCTATTCACTTCGTATAAAGATTGTAGATAAGCCAAGCCTAAATTCATCAAGGAAAGTATTTGGAACAAGGATGCAAGGTAGGGTGTTACATAGGTGAATCATAAATATTGGCATGAAAATTACATACCATCTCCTCAAACTCTCGCTTGCTATCCGGGGATAGCGAATTTCCCTCATCGAATTCCCTAGCATGGAATCAAGCTTCTTTTCCATATCAATAGGAAGTGTCTAGTCGACACCTTCCCCATAGTCGGTCATAGGAGTTTCCGAGGAGTCACAATCAGATTCTACGATGGTAAATCTTTATTGTTGATTGTATTCCTCCTTGTCTTCCGGAGTAATCATCTCGATAGTATGCTCTGCATTGTTGATTCTCATCGTAACTTGATGTTTATGAACATCGATCAACGTGCCCGAAAGTGGCTAAGAAGGTTTTTCCAAAGAGGATAGAATAGTCTCTATCTCTATGCATGAAGAGTACTACGAAGTCGAGAGAAAATAAAGGGTCCTATTTCCACCTTCAAATCCCTCGCCATTCCTAATAGTTGACAAACCGAATTGTCGCCCAAGGAGATGCTCCTGTTTGTGCTCTCTAATTTACATATGTCAAGCAACCTAATGATGTTAAAGGGCATAGCATTAACATTGGACCTAGATCGATAAGCACTCTCATCTCATGATGAACATTGAGAGTACATGGGATACAAATTAACCTGTAGCGGATAGCATACACAGTACTAAGAGTTGCATATGGGAAGGTATGTAATCTGTTGTGATCTTGCGAGTTTTCACGATCATGCTCAAGAAGCCACCCTACTGCCCTTAGGGGATCAAATATCTTTGTAAGGGCTTCCAACGTTAGTATGCCAATTGTTTCCCCTCCTGAGGCAGAAATGAACTTGTTGAGTGCATTCTGGCCAGTTTCAAAAACATCCCTAGGAGGGTTGAAAATGGTGCCCCATTCGCCGTTATTGAAAGAATTTTTATTGGTGGGACCTCCAATCCATCTTTGTTGAGGACTGGTCCTCGCGCTAACCGCCATTGCAGTTTTGACCTCCTTACGAAAATGCTCGTACACACGTTTACGATCAAGAGGGGTCATTACCGAGTAGAGAAAGTATTCCTCGTCCTTAGGAGGCGTAGAATTTCTTTCTTCCCTCTTCTTTTGAAGAAGGTGCCTACGAGGGACTTCATGGGGTCACTTGCTTCATTTTCGTGAGAGGTGGTGTGACATACTCCTTTTACGAGTTTTGCTAGTTTGTGCTTGCCTCACCCACGCACCAGATGGTTGCCACATTAGTGGTTTCGTTCTTTGCTTGCTTTTGTCCCGAAAATAAGACTTGGAGACTTGTAACAAGAAAATACAAGAACTTATGCACGATTGTCAACCATCTTATTTTCCTCTTAGCATGCCTTTTTTATCTAGACGACCTTAGATTCTACTCATGAAGCCTAGATGACTCCAGAACGGTCGAGGGCCTGGCTTTTGAGGGTCTTTTCTGGGTGCCTAAAAATAGGGTCTAGTGGCGCCAAATTCAGCCCATAAGGGGTGTCGTAGGCGTCGTCTTTTGGTATGCGCGAAAAGTCCCCCTTAGCTTCCAGTTTCATATTCTCTCATTTTCTAGCCTTTTCCATGATTAGGACGTGGTCATAACTAGATGATTCGTCCTCAAGTGCCTTAACCTCTTCATCAGGATTGTTTTCTATGTTGCTTGCAAGAGTTCTGGCTATCGCTTGAGTCTTTTGAAGCTCCAGAAGGAAAGCTAATTCGCGATCCATGTTTTTAAGAGTCACCTCCTGGAATGTATCCACATAGCTCATCAACTTTTAGGCGTTCCAAGGCATCATGAGGTGCGTTGTTCTCTCTAAATGGAGTTCCAGTGCATCTATTGAATCCTGGTGGTGCAGGATTCGATTTCCTTACCCATATTGGATTGGGTTTAGATCTACTATCCCACTGTGCATCATGAAGATACAACACATTGGTGGATGTTATTTTTGGGTAGTCGGTCGGCTTTTGTCCTCCTAAGAGAGGTCATTGTCATGCCGAAAACTGGCTCCAAATTTGATAATCGCTTGAAGAACGATTTTTGAAGCTCCTATAAGCGTTCAAAGAATAGGGAGGTTGTGATATCTGATATCCAAAGTTGGGGAGATTAAAGTCGTGCGTTTGAGGATAATGGGTGTTTAAGAAATCGACCTCCTCATCCTCACTTAAAGGACTACTTATAGTCCCGCAACTGTACCCATCATAACCATCCTTGATGCGTCGCTGGCAAATGAAGAGTTGTGCGAGAGAGGTGTTTCGACTCATTTTGAGTGCTTGCACCTCTTTATCTACGACAACAACTTATTTTGCTATGCTAGCAAGAGAGTCGCCTAGCTCTTGTACCATTATAATTGTCGGAGGAGCAATTCTCCTCGTCCAGTTTCTAGACTTGGTGGCCATCAACACATAGTGCTCGAGAGCGCTTTGCTCGGCCATTTGAGACACGTCACCTACGGTCGTTTGATTCACCATCAGCGTGGTGTTTAGAATCAACAAATAATGAAATAGAGGAAATCAAACAACACACATATGAAAATCAAACAATCTTATTAACCAAATCATTGAGTTTACATGGCTAGAACCCATAGGGGTCACTTACCTACGCAACTAAGAAACTTAGCCGACCATGAGGAGGGTGTCCTGGGTGTTCATTGTCAAAAACAAAAAATCTCGAGCGCCAAGATATCGACGGCCAAAACAGGGAACACATGCCCAGTGGCGCCAATTTAGTCATCGATTCTCCCTCGAAGGTGGTGTCGCTCTAAGTCATGAGGGTTGCTCTGTCGGCTAAGTAAGACCTTTCCTTGACCTCTCGTCTGCCCTCCCTTCGATTCTAGCTCTAGATCCTTATTTATTGTTTTTCCATTAGGCTTTACAAGGAGAGAAAATCGCCCCCACTACGTCATTCAACCAATCATAAGCCTCCAAACACATTGCATCAAATCAGGCTGCTTCTAGACGACTTCTTGACGAAGTGGTTGGCTCCAGCAAAACGGCACCACGACCGCCCTTTCCTTTAGTTAAAACGCCGTCGTTGGTGCCTATTTTCTTTAATGTTCGATCTTCGAATTTTGGCTCTATCAACTTGGGCTCGATGTCCCCTACGGCTTACAAGCGGCCCAATAGGCTGCTCAGCCTTGAAAATGCATAGAACGCTACCCAAAAGCGCATCAATTGTATAAAAAAATCCTAGAATTTCTAGGACGCACTTGAAGCAATCACAACAATAATCCAATGCATTATGACGATAATGATGGAAAAAGTAAGCACTTTTGGTCAAAATACGGGGGGTTTAGAATAGAGCCATTCACATGTCATTACTAACCAATGAACCAAATTTTCTTCATGATGAAGGGTGATACCGAAGCAATTGTCTATGCTAGCTCTTTGCATGGGCAACAACGAACAACCTATTAAGTTTGATAGTTCTTACCTATAACAATGCACTAAAAGGAATTAAAATAAGGGTTAATTCCACTAGGAAGTCCAAACTATCCTAAAATTGTTATTTTTGTCATAAACGATGCAATATGACAAATTTGTCATAATACGATGATACAATCACGATTTTGCATAGTTTTGCAGGCCGAGATTTTGTATGAAAACCCAAACCTTAAAAAATTAAGATATAGTATCTTAAATATTTTTAGTTAATTTATAATAGCGCCAGTTCACTATAAAAAAAACTCATAATTTATTTTATTCTTGTGTATTATTTGTTTGGGTTTTCTGTAACACCCTAACCCGATAGGGTGCTACTTTTACCAAAATACCCTTGAAAAGTAACGAATATTAAAATGCTTTGAACAACAGCGGAAACCTCGTACATTTAACAATACTTAAAACATGAACAACCTTGAGATATTTGTCTTAATAAATCTTCATCGTAAAATCACATCAAGTCTCTCGTCCCACTAAAGTAATGAAATTAACCTCTTCCTTCTGGAGTGCACTTGAGCCAATGATGCTGAATCCATATGCGTGCTTATGTACTTATACCATTCCTGAATGCGGGCGTTGGGGTCAGTCCTAATCCTATATTTCATTCTTGACATCATATATATAAAATGAACCAACATACATAATGAGTGCAAATGCTCATGCATAAATATTTACCGGACTTGTAAATGATTTTCTTGAAATAGACATTCTTTACGAAAAGGGGCCCCGAGCTCAACTTAACTAGCACGCCACCACGATCACCGACATACTTGAACATGATCTTATTACCCAGGAGTAGGGTTCGTGACCTCCTTATTACCCAGGAGTGGGGTTCGTAACCTCCTTTTTACCCAGGAGTAGGGTTCGTAACCTCCTTAATCATAACATGAGGTGACCGTGTGCGGCTAGCTAAGTGAGGGTTAAAACATGATCTTGCTTACTTACTGAACCTACTTGCTTGACATGATGATCATCCTCCGCTCAATGGGAGATCTAATCTTATGACTTGCTTAACTTATAAAATCGTACTTCTTTTAAAAGTAACTTGACTTGCTTAAAACATATGTATCCATGAAACATGATCATGGTATGCATACTTAAAACATAACTTGTATCGTCTTGTCTTAAAACATAACTTTGCGATGCAATGCCATGCCATGCCATGCTTAAGAAATGAACATAATTCATAAACTTGGAAATGGATCTCATGAACACATAGCTCAAGCATAAATAGCATTTAAAGACATATCAATTAATTCAAGCAACATGCAGTGTAAATAACTCAGAATGGAATACTAACTAATGCCCCCTCAAACCACGCACCTTATTAGCTTAAGTCGGATTTAGCCACCAACTCAAGAAATCGGTGCTCTTCATGGGTGAAATGCCTTGGCGAACCTATGACGAAAGTCGAGGTTAGATCGATTGGGTTTCGGGTTCTTAGCTACGGTTCTCTCGACTTGGAACTACTTCGCAATAATTGCAAAGTACGATTAATTGACATATTAAACAATTTGTCATATAAAACCTCCGCTCCTTAAATCTATGCCAATTTAAATACTTGGAACTAATCATGCTAAAATCACTTTTAACTAGCATATTATAACATATATTACCATACTAAATAAACTAGTAGATTTACCCATTAACTGCCAATGATAAATTTTACTTACTAATCATATCAAATATCATACTGATTAAACTAATATTTTCTAACTAATACTTAAATCATCTTAATCCATTAAGTTGCTTACAAACCTCTTATCATATTATAGTCTTTATATTATTGGATAAAATACTTAATTAACTCAAACTAAACCATTTTATCAACTACTAACTTATTAACATCCTAATCCATGCATGTCTATTAACTCAATTGCACATTAATTCAAATAACTTTACATAATTCACCTAGAGACTTAATATGCAAAAGATACAGCTCCTTTAGTGACAGTCGCCGGAACAGTCACTAAAACTATGACATCTCGTCTCTAAAAGGAATGCCACTGACACTGGTTGGCCAGACTATAGCCACGGCGGCTTTTTTTGTTGCTAAAAGCCTGTAATTTCCGTCGCTAATTTCCCAGAAAACTATAAACTCCTATTTAGTAGTCCAAATGCCGATTTAAACGCGATGGGTCGAGTTTCCTTACCTTGTATTCGTGCCTATACATCGATACAAAGATGTATGGCCCTTGTTCCTTGTTTGGGTCGACATTCGATGACCCGCATCCTCCCCGTCAATGCTATGGTTCGAGAGACAGAGGAAGAGACTCTCGATGGAAACAATTGCTAGTGTCGTGGTAGCTATCCGATCGACGATGATGAGGAAACTTCATGTGGCAAGGAAAGGATGGACAAATTTAATGGCAATGAGGGATGAGTGCTGGCGTTCTTGGAGAAGCAGTAGTGATGGAGAGGGGCGATAGATCAGGGACAAGTGAAGACTACATATTTCATGGCCTTTAAAACTTGTGAATGGAAGGGCTGCCTGTTGTCTTGAAATGAATGGAGCATAGAAAATTATATCTTTAACATAAGTGATGATGGGGTTCTGCAAAGCTAACGTGATGTGAAGTAATGGTGTTGGTGGTCATGGGAGATATGTGGAAAAGTGGGGTGAGTGATTTGACAGGTGCATGTAACTTAGATCACCTCAATTATATGGTTGGAGAAGGGTAATTAGGGAAACACAATGTTAATCTGGATTGGGGTGTTACATTTTCTCACTAAGAAAAAATATGTTGTATAAAAAAAAGAATTGTCATTTGCTCTCTCCGTCTACAAGTTAGAAAAGGAAAGCATATTAATGAAATTTGGTCCAATCCCTATCAGGCACATTAGTGGTTGCAGCCCGTTCCTCCAACCCGAGTTGGAGATAAAATATTATCCCATAAAAAACATACTAGCATTAATGGTTCTAATCCGTCATCAACCATGAATTCATAATTCAAATCAAATTAGAATGCCTAAAATTATATGTTAGCTAATAGTTGAATCGATTATCGATTAACCGCTAACTGACTTTCAGTTATTGGCTATTCACTGAGCTAAAACCCTCTATTGTCAGCCAACCTACCACATCTTTAGCGAATAAAGATTTACCCCTTAAAACATATTAGCGATTAGGTTGACAATTAACCTAATAACTGCCTAGCCAATCTTCAGCCCGAACGGTGTCTTGCCCTCGTCTTGCCAATTGAATCCAGTGGTGAAAATGTCGTTTGCTTGAGGGTTTTGGTGATGGATTTGGTCATTGAAATATATCCGTCATGGACTTGAACCGAAATCCATCGTTTGCCTTAGGGAATTAGGGAGATGGAATTTGTGGGGCCCACCACTTTTGGGGTTCCAAATCCGTGGACCCCACGGACTTGAAAGTTCCACCTCTTGAGGTGGGATTTGGGTGATGGATTAAAATCCATGATGGTAAATTACCTTTCTACCCTTAATTATTTCTTTAATTACAAATTTGTCCTACTTTAATTCAATGGTCATGCAACTGTAAACTTTTATAATTTCGTATTTTATAAAATTGAGAATTTATCATTTCATTTTGTAATATCGTATTTTATTTAAATATGAATGTATATGTGACTTGTTAGATTCACCTAGAAACACTTTATGCTCATCTTGTACATTATTATTTGATTGATTGTCGGATTCCACATCGGTGAGTTAGCAAGAAGATGATGAGTTGTAGCAATAAAGCGAGCAATTGGCTGCAATTGATACATAATATTGCGTACATTATTAGATGAATTGTTTTTTTTATGAAGGATTATTAGATGAATTTTTAATTAGTGCCAAGATGAATTGTTAATTAGTGCCAAATTGTAATACATTTCTATATTTGTAGTTGAATTATTAATCCACATAGTGGTAAAGAGTTTATAATTTCTTTCTATGTTTTGGATTAGTTTTAAATGAAAGATTTGGATTATAATATAGAAATATAATTAAATAAGGGTAACTAGGTAATTTGTATTTAATATCCACAAATCTAATCAAACAAAGTCCATAATCAAATCCATCAAGCAAACAATAGACTTGTTCAAATCCATAATGCCACCAAATCCATCATATATCCATGGTTTTTCAAAACCCAAATTTTATCAAAACCTTCATTTTTCAAATCCATAAAGCAAACGACCCGAAAGTTCTTTTAACCAAACCCAGTTTTGCATTTGCTCATATAACCTGCCAGATTTCGCCTTGTTTGGTACAGAAGTACTGGCGCAGTCAACATCATCACGACGAAGGGAAAGTTTACCTGCCAAACATAAGAGCAACAAGAATTCAGAAACCTCTTACTCTGAGTCTAATCCACCAAATTTGCCCCTAACCTTCAGTTTGATAAGCAAATAATTGCATACACACCCGTCGCCAATTTCTTGTTGGGTCCAGCCACAACCAAGAAGCCCAGCCCAACAAGCCCATCACTATGTTTTGTTCCAATCCTTCTGATCTGAGCGTACTTCCCCACCTTATCCGCCTCCCTTCCCAAACAAGCAGCATAGGCTCCCCTGACCTCTACAATGGATCCTTTTCAATTCTCCACCACCCAGAAACTCACCACCATCCCCAACCCTCGCGCCATAGCCAAAAACCTCCACTGAAAAAGCAACAGGCATACAACTTCAATTTCTCCAGTTCCATGGCGTCCGCAGCCACAAGACCCACCTTCACCTTCCACCTCACAACAGCATCCCATTATCACTCAAAACCCACAACCAAATGCCACTTCCACAAACTAACGCCACCCTCCATTTCCCTCCACAAACCCCACAGGCCTTCCCTTGTCGCCGTTTCCTCCATTGATGTCTCCAAGGAGGACAAGCCGCCAACTTCCGAACCCACCAGCGAGCCGGCGGCAGAGCTATCATCCGCTCCCTCAGAAACTGAAATCGAGCAGCAATTCGACAAGCGGAGGCTGGAGGAGAAGTTTGCAGTGCTGAACACGGGGATCTACGAGTGCAGGTCGTGCGGGTACACATTCGATGAGGCCGTCGGTGACCCCTCGTACCCGGTTCCACCGGGCTTGCCATTCGAGCAGCTCCCTGGGGACTGGAGGTGCCCGACCTGCGGAGCTGCTCGGAGCTTCTTCCAGAGCAAGAGCGTGGAGATCGCTGGGTTCGCCCAGAACCAGCAGTACGGGCTGGGAGGGAACGCCCTCACTTCTGGGCAGAAGGCCATTTTGATATACGGGAGCCTGCTGCTCTTCTTCGGTCTCTTTTTGGGCGGCTACTTCCTGCAATGATCGTTATATATATATATATATTAGTGGTGGTGTCTCCCAACTGGTTCTTTTTCTAGCTTCTCCTTCTCATTCATAACAACTCCCTGTGTGCTTCTATTATATGTGTGTTCCTATGAGCATTGTATAGACTACACGGTTTGAAGTACGTACTACTGTCACAGGATTCTTCCAGCTAGCTTCTTTTTTTGTCCAAGGGAGGACAGAGTCAGAGAGATAACAATTAACATACCAGAATGGCAATCCTCTCCTTGGGCAAAGAACCTTGAGAGTACTGAACTTTACCACCCAATCAGCTCTAGAGTTGAATCTCCTCAAGATCTTGCAGTGCCAATCAGCTAGCAAGCATGAGAGTCTCTTTTACCCCTAGCAACCAGCTCTAGGAGGATCAGGATGGTTAGTCTTCTGCAAAAAAAATGGGGAGCAAACCAAACCATCTTGTTCCAGCTTGATACATACCAAGAATAGCAAGAGCATGAGTTATTTCTCTCACCTGTCACCTCCCCTGTGCGCCATCAGGAATCCTCCCCAGGTCACCAACAGCCTTACCCCATGCCAACTGCAGAACTTATCACGTTCACAGTAGTCATACAGCTCAAAAGTTCCCCCGAGAAATAATGATCCTTTTCTTTTCTTTTTGAAATGGAAATGATAATCTTTATAGAAGTTGTTTGTCTTTGAATAACGAAAACAGAGACATTGCCACAAATGATATAAGCATAAATAAACACCAATTACAAGGATACTAAGAAAATAATTACACCTACCCTGAAACATGCGCAACTAACTGACTCTTCTCCTGTATAGAACTCCACAAGGAAGAATCCACATTTTCTACCTATCAAGAGACCTAACAAATAACCCAGGCATTACAACAACTCTACTTGTATACACTTTTTCCCTAACAGCTCCTGCATCTTTAAGGTATATGCCATCCTCACAAATTGACCGAAACATCCAATGGCTGACTTAGGTGGAGATGTTACAACACCCTGGACGAGAGAGAACATGTTAACAGTTACACATCCCGCTATGCAATGCTACTGGTGGCTTGGATCAGCTACGGCATTTGAAGCTTCCGGAGCTGCCCGGTTCTTGATAAGATAAACCTGTTTCACCTGCTGCTTCTCATTCACACTTTTTGTGGCTGTTTCTTGTCTAAAATAAGTGCCCGCCACTCCATCCGGTATGGTATTGATCCACTTGGTAGGTGGCGAAGGAATGGGACCCGCGGCGGTCTGCTCATACTGGTGGTTTGAGTTCTTCAGAAATCCTGAATTCGGCCTCCGCTGTAACAGCACTGCAGGTGGCCTGACTCGGGTGGTCTCTTCATCTAGTGTCAAAGTGGACATTCCCATCCTCAGGTCACGGGGTTTTTCGTAGTTCTGCGGTATCCTCTCTGGTGGTCTAAAGTTGTGCCGAGGTCCTTGGGCGCCATTCATTGGGTTTGGATATCGAGGCCCACCCTGTTGGTAGTAGTTGTTGTTGTGTCCATAACGGTAGTTTTGATCATCACCATAGCCGCCTCTTCCATCATGAGGAGCAGGCATTTTGCTTCTGTTGGAGATATGATTGTTACCAGCACGGTTAGTATATGGAGGCTGATCGAGCAATCCTCCATTGTTTGACCTGATGCTAAGAGTGTTCTTAATTAGACGATGAGCTGCTTCTCCCAATTGTGGACCGGCAATCGCCCCAGGTAATTGATGCCTGCACACAAAAAAATTAAGCATTGCTTTTAGCTAATGACTACAATAATCCCACAACTTTTGGAGTTTTACTGAAAGAGAAAGGGATAAAACTGGAAAGCTTAATAACAAAGTAAAGTGGGTCCACATCACTTTAAATTCTAGATTTTGAAGGTACAAGTTAGAAGTTGAAATGATGTATTTGATTAGAAGTTGGTTATTTGATCTATTGGAGGGATCGACTGATGTATTTGAGCAAGCATTCAAGATCCATTGCCTGTCTCTGCCTTGTTGACGCCGCCCACTGTTGTCTTCATGCCATAGTATGGGGAATGGTTTGATATCGTAGCCCTTTACGATCTGCAGTTACATCACAGAAGATTGGAGCAAAACAATTAGCGAAGCAACATACAGTGACAAGACATCATACGGGGAGCCCAGAATCCAACAATAGCTATGCCACATAAATCCAGCCCCATTTCTAAATCCCATTATCTATTCCCCAAACTCAAACAGGTATCATACAGTGAAAAAAGAATTTGAACTTGGAGAGAGCGCAAGGAGCATTTCCAATCAAGTTCAAGTAGAGCACATTATAAATGCCCGAGTCACCAAATGTCAAACCTTAATAGGAGAAGTGATGTTGGACCTTCACATACAAGTTTGAGATATGCAGGAAAACTAGATGTATACATCCTTCTCCTAAATATAGATAAAATAACAATTACAAGCATCAAGATCTTACAAACCTTTGCAGGAAATTTTACACCATCTGGAGGTTCTGGGATGTGTCTATGGCTTACAGGAGAAAGATATGTGATATTTCTGCAAAGAAGATACTAACAATGACATAGAATTCATATAGTAGTTTCATAAAGAAAGACCAGGAAGCTAAACTTACAAAACTTGGTTATCCTCTATATGTGGCAATCCATTAACTGGGGATGGAACAAAGGTTCTGTGGACATTTCTTTCGCTCAACCCAATATATCCATTCATCCCACCGCTGCAAAACCCAGTAAAACGTTACAGCAAGCACATCATTTAGGAAGGCAATGAAAAATTACAAAATTAATCGATTCTACGAACAAACCTAGCATTTGGGTCGATTGCCCAAAGAAATCTTGCATAAGGTGGTAACTGATAGTTATGATGGTAGTAGGAGACAATTTGCTGAGCTAAAGGATGAACAGGATGGACATAAAGCAGATCAAGCATCACACTATTGCGAACACGCTCCTCCTCCTACATATGCCAAATATATTAATTATCACTCTTTGTCAAGACAGTCATGACTTGCTATTGCAGAGAGCATCAAATATCAAACCCGAGACCATCAGGATGGTTTAGAAAACCAACATTATATTTGTTTAATCTTAATATTTATGTGGAATATAAAAATTCAAAGAGCACATTCATGATAGGCCCCACGACTCCATACAAAAATTCCCCTGATAATCAGAAACAAATTCCAGCTTCCAGTCTGAAAAAAGATAAACTATGTTCAAAGTTAGGCTATATACTAATAGATCTACACCATCCCATCAACTCCACTTTTTAGAATTCCTAACTACACCCTACTTCTTCTCCTTCTCCAATGGTAGTTTAGCTCCTAAGGTCTCAGAAACACCGAAACAGAAACAACCAAAACCGAAGGCAGCATATTTAGAAGATTCAAGGTTATCACACAACCAACTCTGGTCAGTCCTATCATTTCCACAAGTCCTATATATGAAGGACCTCAAATTATCATTCAAATACTAAAATGCTGGCATTCTCCACATCTGCACAGCAGAATCCTCATCTCAAAAATCATCAGTGATGTAAAGCAACATAACAGACAGTCCATCCATAATCCAACGGTACTACAAATACTTATATCAATGGAAATAGTCAAAAGAAAAAACAAATAAGATGCATACTGTTAAAGTACTCTCGAGCTTCTTTGTTTGTGATAATAATTTCCTCTCGTCAATGAATGGCAATTTAGCAACACCCTGTAACACAACAGGAAATATAAGGACAAGTTCAACTGTTCAATACCAATCACTGACAAATTTCAAAAGTCGGATTGACAATAAAAGATAACAATTCACCTGCCAGGCAAAGCGTTTACCATTCATATCAATGTCAAAATCTGTCCACAGGGAGAAACAACAGAGTTGGTACCACAGGAACATGAAAACAATGATAAAAACAATAAACATAGACATGGCCATCCCATCAAGTTAAAGTTACCAGAAGGGAAGAACGCTTGCAATGGTGATGAGGGGTCTGTCATCAGTTTTCGGTATTCTTCGGGCAAAGCATTAGAACTGCAGCAAACGCAAGTCCAGCATCAGCTCTGGAATGAAAGCACAAGGAAAGACCATTTACCCACAGGAGAAGGAGAAAAACCTTGCAGCTGGCAGGGTTCCCATGAGCTGATCAAAGGGCCTAAATGGCTCGCCTAAAAAGAAAGTTATCTCCAAATCGGTAAGATCCGTAAGGTCTGAGGCAAATGGCGCATAATGGTATGGATAAAACCTGTCATAACCACCAGATAATTATGTATCTTGCAGGCTGAAGTGTTGCTTAAGCTGACAAAATGATAAGCATCCACGCTTTAAACAGTTCAAAGGGCAAGTAAGCTGCAAAAAGGATGGTGGCTAGGAGAGAGAACATATGGTTCGTGAAGAAATATCTTCTGGTTTACCATACACATTGAATAATGAATATGCATAAACATATTCTGACTTTTCTATCTTACAATTTCTTTGGACTTAACAAGCGCAACACTTGTGCATGCTAATGCTTGCAATTCAATAAAAACCCAAGTTGGTTTAAGAAAGCGTTTAGAAGAAGCATAAAGTAGTTTAATTCAGTCACAATACTGACCATTGCCATGAGCAAACACCTTGGTAGTAGTACCGGCATACCCAACATAACCCTTCAACATATTTCAGAACCTGCCAAGCATACAGACCAAAGACAAAATCAGAAAAAGAGAACCATTAGAAGGATGATAAAAGACTTTGAAGTCTAGAAAGCATAATACACTATCTCAATCCAGACAAATATAGCAGATACAGCAATGATATTGAGTAATCAAAGAAAAGCTAAAGGTCAAATCAAATTTGGAGAGGAACTTACTACGTCTTTTCGCACTTTGTCTAGCTCCTCCGGAGTTGATGCATCAAACTTTTCAGCATAATATCTTTCTTTGTATCCAACTTCGCCAAGTTTAACCTAACAAGAATGAAAATGAGTCAAACGACAAAGACAAGTTGAAGCCAATACACTTCAAGAGGTTTTAGCTAAAGTGAGGCATTGATTCAATCACAAGAAAAAAGACCAAATGTCAGCACAGCGGTTGAAAAGCAATAGAACCAAATGCGTAGGCAAAACAAAGGGCCACCCAAGAGCAATATTGTGAATTTTCAACCCAAGCAACAGAACTGCCATTGGGTTTGGGTGATATGCATACCAAAAACTGAAATGACTATGAAACGCATAGGATTCAAAGCCACTTTCACCAACATAAAGAAGAATTCCCATCCACAAATAGAAAAGGCTAAAATGAAGGAAGCTGTAAGCAGTACTAAAAAACATACTCCAACTACTAGGCACAATTAATATTATTAATATTGACATCTTCCCCTAATACGATTCTCTTCCAGCTCGTGTAGCTCAAACAAAAAGAAGCTGCTTAAACAATGTTTTCAAAGCTGCTTTAGTAAATACAATCTAACCTAGAATAACTGCTCAAGTGAAACATAAGCTGGGAAACATTACTTCATCTAATCCATTGAAAAGACATGTAGAAAGCATAATAAAATTCAATGGATTTTCTAGAAGATGTGACCCATATACAGATTTGGCAATTATGTCATGCACAGACACTAGACAAGAAACTCCTGCATTGCCTACTTATCTGAAAGGCATTTCTATGTGCAGGTAATTAATAATTAACCTTATCTGTCGCAGATGCTGGAGTCGGAGGTTGCTCCTGAGGATCCCTTCTTGCTCTGTGCCTCATTTCCTCGTTATTCTCTATAGCCTGAAACAAATTAGACACCATTTACATGAGAAAGACTTGGATTCTCTCTTTTCCCCTTCCATTTCCCTTCTCATTATTGTTTTGAAAATTTTAGGTTCGGAAAGGTGGTAAGCAAATCTATTCACCCCATACAAATATCTGGTTTATTTCATGGTACAGTAGCTAATAAAAGAGAGTTCAGCATGGAGAAGGAAACCACCTGCTGTATTCGAGTCCTCTTCTGGAAAATCTGTTCTTCATGAACAGCAACAGCCTGGATAAAATGCTGAACTCGATCCAGAAAAACCTGAAAATGTAGAATGATTGACTTGAGCTAGATAACTTCCGACAAACCCAAAGAATCTAACAGATCTTGTGACACAATCTTATCAAGAGAAGCAATAGCTATATGTAGGCACAATATAAATAATAATCGTATTAAAACAAAGTGAAGAGATTTCACTCTACTTTGTTCACTATTTCAGTAGAATATTGAATCAAGGAAACAGCCAGTTCAGCACCATATGTAACTCCTACGAGCTCTAGGATGGCCCCAGGCAGCACACAACTGGAGCATAAAATGCAGATAGGTTGTGCTCGTCTACCTGGCATTTTTATCAGACAAAACTTTAATACTCACTCCATTTTCCAACACTCACTCCCATCACATAGACAGATTAAGAAGATATTGATACTAATTTACCCAATCAGATCACCGGATATGTATCTTTAGGACACCAGTTATTTATTTGAATAGCTCCTATATTAGCCTCTACAACTTGTACATGACTCCTCGTACTAATACATCCGACAAAAGTTGGGGAAAACTTGATACCTAATTACAGAGACATTAATATGCAATGCAGCATACTTCACATGCATTCTGTGAGAGCATTAAGTAACATCCATACGTCAACATATATGTAGTGTACATTTATGTAAAACTGGAAATTACCTCACCCGCATCAGTAAGATAACCACCCATTGCAGAGAATTCCCTTCGGTAAACATGCATAAGCAAAGTTATAGCACCCTGAAAAAGGAACTTCTAGTAAGCATGATGGTGTATGTCCTTTTTCCTATGTGGCTGATTGAAAGATGCATAAGGTAGAAAACATGAAAATCTATTTAAGTATTGGATCAGGTCATCAGGAGAATAGCCCAAACCAATACCATCAAGAAGTAGAACAAAAGTAACTAAATCATGGGCAGAGAGAGGAGCTGATTTTCCACTATTCATAATCATGGCACAAGTAAATGAGAAAATCGAGAAAAAACAAGCAGAACAAAAGATTTGATGTTTTAACATGATAATATACCTCCCTAATTTCCAAAGTTGGCATGTGTGGAAGGAAGTCATTGCCAACAAAGAAACACAGGAATACAAAATCGTCCACAATGCGCTCAAAGTTGATAGCAAATGGAGGATTTGGAATTTCCAAATCATATTCTAAATATTCCCGTAAGACCCAGATGTTGAGGAACTGTTGCAACAAGCACTCAAGTTAGAACATCAAAAGAAGAAAAATAAATTCTATGAAAAAATAAAAAAGAATAATAATTGAAGGGTTTCCACTGCAGAACATCCTCCAACCTGATACTTTTTCTTGTGGATTGGTGTATCATTTTCCACATTCCAGTCTAGAGGATCACCTCCAGCCTTACTGCGACATTCAGCAGCAAGATGACCCGCTTGACCACATTGAAAACATTTATCCTGCTGTCCAGAAAATGTTACCATCTGCATCGTTAGGATAGCAAAAAGTTAGACAAGCTAAGGGCATCGATAATATAGAATGTAAGCTAGTATTTCAAGAGATTCAACCTCTCTTAGAATTGAAAAATGAATCTCATGCGTAGCCAAAGAAAGCATGATCAAATCCGCGTCCTGATAGAAATGAAAGGAAGTTGCGATCAGCAAACACACACACACACACACACACACACACACATATATAATATATCAATTAATGGAACTACACGGGTCTGAGGGACAAACATCGAGAAAGAAACTTACCAAGCCATACAGACAATGACGGGTGTTAGGGTTAAACCCAGGAAGGTTGCGTTGTGATCTAATATATGACATGATTTTGTGCTCTCCTTCACCAGGAACATTTGCATCAGAAAGAAGAACCTTCAAATAGCCAACCAGTGTAGCTCAATATATAGGTCCGAACAGAAAAGACTATCTTGGAAACCAAATGTATAATTAAAAAAAGGATATGAAGGGATTACTCAACACTGAACGAATGATCCAATCTCAAAGGGACCAAGGCAAAGGAAGAACAGTCACACCTTTATATACCGCCACCCAGGGTTACGGTTCAACCTAGATTGTATATAGTACTGAAGTGCACTTGATAGTACTGCCATGAATGGAGTTCCAGGAGTGATGACATTGGAGTCTGATGTTTCAGGCTTTTCTTTAGGAGGCAAGAGTCTCCCCTCTGCCTCAAATTCTGTCCTCAATCTTTCTTCTTCAGCTGCAGCTTCAGCAGCATCTTTGGCAGCTCTGAAGCGACGAGATCTCTGCTGGTTCATTTTAGCTCTTGGTGCAACCCCATCTACCAAATCGGGAAGGGAATCAACTACTACAATACTAAACAGCAACAGACACAAATGTGATGTGAAACTTACCTATCGCCATATAGAGAATCTTCCTTGGGCGAACCAATGAAACTATATGGTCAATGTAATCAAATATTGACCTGAACACATCATCGTAAGTAGCCGGTGCTGGCTGTAAGAGAAAGCATTAGTTTATAGTATTAGGATACACCACACAATTTTATCATTTCAAAGTACGAAAACTGCAGTTATGGTGAAGGAAGGCCAGAAATATTCCCCAAGGCAATGTCTTTCACAATAAAGGAACAATCACAGAAAGCAGGAACAACTAGCATTTGTCCCCATTTCGATTCTGATGACAGTCCTGTAAGCAATGACATTTATACACATAGAACCCCCCCCCCCCCCCCCCCCACCCAACCCACACCCACATTTTTTCCAATCTCTTTCCCTTAAGATTAACCCGTCCCAAAATCACTTCTTATAGGAACTACAGTCTAAACAACAAAAACTTTCACACAAAACACAGAACATGTATTCCTCACTTCAGCATCTTATTCTCTTGCACCTAGCTATATACCAACTCATCAAATCACGCTGATCGAGACTGAAGTCATTCACATTGTACAATCACTTACACCTCTGGGCCAATCTATCACTCACAAAACAAACAAAAACATTCCGCTTAGCAGCACATTTCTCCTAAGCCCCTCATGTTTACAACTCCACTCACGATCACAAATG
This sequence comes from Linum tenue, assembly GCA_946122785.1. NCBI lineage: Eukaryota > Viridiplantae > Streptophyta > Magnoliopsida > Malpighiales > Linaceae > Linum > Linum tenue. The sequence goes on from CAMGYJ010000002.1 coordinate 57,516,730, forward strand.
AAGCTTACAAAGAAAAGAAGACACTATCAAGACACCAACTTCACGAACTCAAGACAGCTCAGAGATCAGCTAACGCTCCCAAACTTGACAAACAAAAGCTACATTCAACACTCCACCAATTCCCATTCCGAACAAGAATTGAAAAGGCATGGGAGACAATGATGAGACAATCAGTAGTAATTCAGCAAGCCCTACATTTAGAGGAAAAAAGGGGGGAAACAAAAAAAGCATACCCTGCCCTCGGGATGGAAGCAAGGGTGAATGATTCCATTCATGTCCAAGTACAGATTGTCGAACTCCATGCCATTAGGGTTAGGTCTGGAGAAATCAACAGGTCTAGGGATGCCACTCGCGTCCGCCTGCGGCTCCTCCTCCACAACATCGGCAATTGCAAGCGGGTAGCGGTCCGCGAGCCACCTGTAGAACGCCGGCACTCCCATAGCTCAGCCGACGATACGTAACGAAAAAAAGGGGTCGGCGTCGGTCTCCCAAAGGCGAGATCACGGTTTGTTGGGAGATGCTTATCTGTAAGCGGAAGTCAAAACGGAGACGAGCACACCAGGTCGTTGGAGAGAGAGAGAGAGAGGGCGGAGGAGTTCGAGATCTGCGTGTTCGGGCCGGGTCCGTCGGGGAGTCGGGATCGGATTGGTACGATTTGGGGCACGTGTGTATGGCCCGAAATGGCCTTTTGAAGGCCATATCGCCGGTAAAAAATACGGAAATACAGATATTCTTATGTTTTTCCTTGGGCCAAAAGGTATATCAATTAAACTATGGCTAATGTGTATTTTTTATCTAAATATTTTTTAGATTTTTTTATATTATCCAAACATATTAAAATTTTATTAATTAACTTTTATAATGCATTGACTCGCTATGAATATCATAATTAAATCTCACCTAAAGCCCAAGTATAAATCTTAAATGGGTGCAATAGAGGGCAAGTATGTTTAAATATCAACCCGGACCGAGCCATGTACCCATACTTTAATTGTTTGAAACATTATCTAGCGGAATGAAGTTTGTGAGAATCTCTACAATCGAAGATTAAAAATGCAAGACTTGAAAAGTAAAAGGATTGAAACTGATGGTGAGAAGCTTCACTCGGGGGTTGTTTCCCCCTAACTAACTACCATGAACCATGGGATCGAATGCTTCGGTGTGCGACAAGGCGATTGCGAACCGTTAGGAGGAGCAACAGTGGTTGGAAACCACACTCTCTATCGCTAGGCCAAGGAATCATTACAGGCTACGATTGTAACCCTCTTGGTCCAAGCAAAAGAGGTTGACTTACCTTCTCCCTCAAACCGAGGTTTGGACCGGCTTAATCACAATTAACCTAGGTGTCTAATTCGAGTTTAGAGGTTTGTCTTACTTTAACCTAGTTAGGAGGCATGAAATGCCTAAGAAGACTCAGCTTAATTTGAGCCTCTTAAGATAATGGGGTTTCTCTCTAAGCTAGGTTAGAGTAGCACAATAGATTGCCAAGCACACAAAATGCACAATCACCACGAACAATACCTCGAATCTTAAATTAAACACCACCCACACACAATCATTCAATCCACACAATCAATTACATGGTAGAAGTTAGGGTTCTACAACGCCCAAGTGAATAGGAGACTACTCCATGCTAGACAAAGGAAGAACACAAAGGAAAAAACCTTCATTGTGATGCCTCAGTCCTTCCTTGTGCTTGTAGAGATCCTCTCTTGAAGAGGAGCTTCCCAAATCTTGACTTGGAGCAAACCCTAGCATCTTCTCCTTCTTGGTTTGTGGCTTTCTCTCTCTAGAGTTTTAAGAAGAAGAAGAAGAAGAAGAAGAAGGCTGATCGCGTCCTTTGGGCTCTCCCTTTTCTTCCTTTGAGCTCTCCTTTTATAGCCTGATCGCGTCTAGCTCACGATCCCAGTTCACGGCCGTGAAGATCTGGCCTAGACCGTGAACATAGCCAAAACTCACCGCTACAGGAAAAGTGATTTTTGCCAACATGTGAAATGTGTTGTAAAACGTGTCCAAAGTGTTGCATATGCAATAAGCAACACTTTTAATAGTGTCACCTAAAAGTGGTGTTACCTAAAGAATAGCCAATAGTTTTTTTACTTTTTGTAACAAAGAAAAAAGTGTTGTGTATGTATACCCATATGCAACACCATTTTAAGCAAAACTTTTTGAAAACTATAACTAACATATATATCTTATATTCATGAAAGGATTTTCCGTCACAAAAGATATACTCAATCATGACAAATTTTGTTCGTAACGAATAGTATACTCTAGTGTCTCATTTGCGTCGTCACCAACTCAAACGTCATCGGTTTCAATTGTCACGATTGGCTCATTGATGCAGTAGCTTTGTCATAAAAGGAGGTTTTACTGACATTTCTATTGTTACAAAATTAGATTTTCGTGACAAAGTTATTGTTACATGTAATAACATTGGTGACAAACTTTTTTAATCAGTGACATGATACCATGACAGTTGTCATGAAAGAACACACCTGTGACGAATGTTTCTTCCACGCACGATAATATATATGACGATTATGAATTGTTATAAATAGTACAAATAGTGATGAGCGAATATTTGATAGAATAGATATCCTTGGTCACAAAACTGTACAAATAGTGAGATTTTTGTGAATATTCCTTTGAGAATTTACATCACTCTCCAATAAATTATTTATACCAATAAATAGAAATTAAAGACCAAGTACACCATGCTCTTTATCTTGTATTCAAATCATCAATGACACCTCCTCTAATTGTCACATTCGCGTAACTCCGACTGTAATCCCTAATTCTTTCAAGCAATATGAGTCAGTAAAAATATATCATTTTGGGATTAGTAAAACACAGATATAACGCTATACGAATAATAAACACAAAAAACTGAGACAAACCATACCCGGATCAGATCACCTTCGCTTCATAACTGTGTAATCTATGTGCGGGAGGATGAAATTCGGTTCGGTTAAGTTATAACCGATAACCAATTGGTCGATTACCGGTTAGCCGAACCACCATATCCCCCTACCGAACACCGACCGACAATAATGCCTCGGTTAACCAATAACCGACAGGTCAGTTATCAGTTAGTTGGCCGGTTAACTGAGATAACCGAAAAAATTATGGTGGTTCGATTTTAACCGGGTAAAATTATTAAAATCGCCTAAAATGAAAGGTTCTAACCTACATTTCTGCATCTAAATCACACCCAAAGTAAAGTCTCAATCACTTTTGCATAGAAAATAAATCTAAATCACTAAATTAATGTCTCAAATTCAATAACATAAAGTTATAAACTTCATAACCGGGTATTTTCACGTCGTTTTGGTGAGGGGGGTGGTTGGCCTGTTATTTTCGGTTATTGTCGGTTAATCGAATAACCGATTTTCGGTTACTCGTTAACCGAATTACTTATTAGGAGTTCCGACCACCGACCGAAGCATATAATTTTCGGTTAACCGGCGGTTAATAATTTTGTAACTCTTTTCTTAGTTAAAATACTAAAATTTTGAAATTTTGACCTTCATGTGTCTCTTCCAAGTCAGTATCATGTCGCCAAGTCAATATTACTAACAAATTGTTACTTGGAAGTTAACATTTGGCTAATTCTTAGTATTTCAATAGGTTTGGTTAATATAAAAGAATATGAAAAAGGTTTGGATAAAAAATAGACATTACCCAAACTTTAGGGTATGCCTATGGTGACTTGCAAGTCACCTTGACTTGGAGAAAACGGTCGACCTCTTACATCAAGTGGTCGACCTCTTCCACCAAGTAGTCTACCACTTGAGTCATTCGGTCTACCACTTCCAAAAATGGGACGGCCTGATGACACACTTACCTTCAAGCGGTCGACCTCTTCCACCAAGTGGTCAACCACTTTCCAAGAAAATGGCCGACCTCTTCCTCCAAGTGGTCTACCACTTGAGTCATCCGGTCTACCACTTCTGGAAATAGGTCGACCTGATGACACACTTACCTTCAAGTGGTCGACCTCTTCCACCAATGGTCGATCACTTTCCAAGAAAATGGTCAACGTCTTCCACCAAGTGGTCTACCACTTGAGTCAACCGGTCTACCGCTTGGAAAATGGGTTGACCTAATGACACAATTACCTTAAGTGGTCGACCTCTTCCACCAATTGGTATACCACTCTAGTCAACTGGTCTACCGCTTCTGGAAATGGGTCAACCTGTGATACACTTACCTACAACTTACAATTGCTTGTTGGAGGAGGTAGACCGCTTCCGCCAAAACAGCCTATCGATTTCGCAAAATGGTTCACATATCTCTTCGGGCAAATGATCTCGGCTTTCAGCGAACAGTCGACCATATTACACATGTACCTTATACTTACATTAGGAAAATAATGGACAATAGGAGACCAACAATATAAAATATTTTTGTAGTAACGCAACATCCTATCAATAGTGGGCAACCAAACCCCTACGCAGATTATAAGCCAAGACATAAAGAAACACCATCTTTTAATTCTTCTGGAATAAAAATCCACAAAAGCGATGATATGAGATTTATGTACGTTGAAGATGCCACGATTTTATAACAAATATACTCTACTTTTTTAGCATCTTCATAATAATAGCAGCGAAGTTGATCCATTACAAGACAACTACAAGATAGAAACCAGAAGACTTAGAATTTGAAGGAAACATGAAAATCTCTATAAAGTAAGTAAAATATAAGAAATAAATATGCGGAACATTTTTCAAATCTATGGGAAAACAATCGCTCGAGAAACTTGTCATCTATGCTTACAGCCTTTGTACTAATTTTAAATCTCTTACTAACAAACATATCTATTGTTATTTGACTCTAATTATTTATGATGATATCACCCGGAATGGTTCATCATGTGGATAAATTATTGAAAGAGGTGGACTGCTTGGGGAAAGAGGTGGACTCCTTGACAGAAGTGGTAGACCATTTTTTGTATAGTGTCTTTTAGTGGAAGAAGTTGACCGTTTGTTGAACATAGCAAAATGAAAAATAGTACATCTGGTCGACCATTCCAACAATGAGGTCGACCATTTTGTCCAAAAAGGCTGCACAATCACACTAAATCTTATGTACTCTGCTAAGTAAGAGCTTAGCTTTCATAGGAGAGTCTGCACTTGAGGAGTTGTTTTCAATATTGATGGTTGTATCCTCCTTCTCTTATATGTAGCTAGTTCAAAATTTATTGTATGGGGATATGAACTCGTTTATAATTGTATACAGTGATAATATGATTTCATGACATGCTTGTATTGATGCTAGTGGGTTTCGATGCTCATTGTGTATGCATAGATGCTTGCTTTTCGATGTTTAATATAGTATAAATGCTTCTTTATCATTTATACTTGTGATTTTGTAGTATACTGCTATATGCATTTTTCTTAGTATCATCTATATTGATAAGAAATTACCTTCTAGTGGTACGCCACTGATGCCACACGAGTATAGAAAGAATGATCAACCATCTATACCATGAATAGTATCAATGCTTGATTGTTAGATCGTCAATGTTATAGATCATCGATTATGTATAGTAGAGCCCCAAACTTACCTCATGTGCTATCCTTACTGCCCCGTTCTTCACTAATTAGTTGATGGCATGAAACGAAAGCATGCATTATTTACTTAAATTTCTATCGCAAGAGGCACATCCACAAGTAAAGAATGACCTTAGTAGAAAGGATATAGTGATGATATAGATGAATCATCGATGCATGAGTATGTATAATGATAGTCGAAGCTTACTTTCTTATATAATAGCGTATCTTTACTTTTATGCATCAATAAATCGAAAAAACCCCTAAACAAATTTATTATTTCTTGCTTGTTAGATAAATAAAAACCCCTAAACAACTTTACTATTTCTAGAAGTCCATCCTCCCTCATCCATTGCCATTCTCATCTCCTTGCCGTAGTGAATCCCCACCAAGTAATTGATTCCAATCCCTTCCCAACCAAAATCGAAATCTACAACCCCCAACCCTTCTGAAATCCAAGAAAGGGAAACCCCAAATTGAAAATAACAGTAGTCTAGTTTGTGAAGATACAAGGTGAATTAGCTTTCTTGTTCTCTCTTTCTCCCTCTCCGGCTGCCGTCTTTCACGACCTCACCTCCCTCGTCTTCTCCTCTTCGCACTAAGCTCATCAAGCTCCGACTGCTCTTTTCCATAGGTGCCACCGATGACGGCGACTGAGGAAGAATCTGGTGCAAAATCCCTTGAAAGCCAGAGAGGGATTTGGACTGAGGGGTGACAAGCAGTCCTCGACCCGCTCTGCTGCTGCATGTGCGAGATCCCCCCGGCATTTCTCCGAGCAGATTCCCCCGCCGCCGCGACGTGAATTTTTTTTCCCGGCGCCACTCAACTGCAGAATATTCTTGTCAGAAGATGCCCTTCTCGACGCCGGTGCGGATCTTCAAGAAGATGGACAGAGAAGAAAAAGGTAAAGGGGGACGACGATGGAGGGGAAGATAATGAGAGCGAGGAGGCGGAGTTGGACAATCGATTTGTGTTCTCGAAAGAGCCCGCAAGCAGGTACGAGGTTGGGGAAGAAGAGGGGAGGGGGAAATTTAGGGTTTTAAGGGTGATTGTTAAGGGTGATTGTTTAGGGTTTTAATTTGAGGGGTCGGTTCATGTGTCTGGTTAAAGAGTTGGTTTGACAAGATGATGTGGCGGGTTGATTTGGTGATGTGGCTGGTTCAATTCGGGTGAGTCAGCAATTCTGTTAGCCACGTCAGCAATTGATTGCGGTGTTAATGGAGAGTGACTAAACGTGGACTGTTTTACTAATTCAAGTGACCATTAATGGATTTAAATATTTGGAGTGACTAAACATGAACGTTTTTGGTAAACTCAGTGACCAAACTTACAATTAACCCTTTTGTGTAACATCGAATTCTAACTCCAGTTTGTACTCTTTAATACTTTTTGAATTCTCCTGGGTTGTATTCTTCTTGCTTTTCGTGTCTTCCTGCTTGGCATTACCTTTCTATTTTGGATATCTTACTTTGTACTTTATCTTCAACGACCTGCATTGTTGCAATTGATCTGGACGGTAACACGAAAGCTATTTCTATTTATTGACTGGATTTTTTTTCTTTTCCTATAAAGGTGAGGGCTTTATTGCACTCAAAGAGAGGAAAGGAGAGGAAAAAAATAGTAGTAAAAGTGGACTGACATAAAAAAGAGAAACCACAGCAGTAGCGGTTGTACAATTAGCATGGAAACCCTACGCAAAATTGTGGCGTGGCATCAATACCTTAGTTGCAGACAACAACAACAACAAACAAACAAGAAAACCATATGCTACACATAGTCAGGAGTAACAGTAGTAACACAGGAGCGACTGTAGAAACTAGAAAGTGGTGCGTGTAATCTTATTGTGCTGATAATTTTATGTTGCTATGCTACTGCAATAGTTCAACGACTTCTCCTCAAATTACTATTGTGTTCTTGGCCTACCTCCGACCAACGAGGCCCACATGCTAATGGGTTGATATCAATAAGAGTTCCGATATCAATTTTTTCGGGCTACCTCCGGCCAAGGGGCCGGGTCATAAGGTAGTGTTTTGTATAAGCGGCGTCAGTAAGCATCGCGTTTTCCCCCATCTCTGCCTACTCTCTATTTAGTTTGTTTTTATGCTCATCTTCGACATTGTCTTCTTCGTTTAGTAGGGGTTGCAAATGAGGTTCGTTGTGTATGTTCATCTTCCTTAAGCAGTAGTGGTGCTTTGATGTGTTTCGTTTGTAACTGCTTTCTAAATCGTTTTCTTTCGTCGTGGGAGGTATTGCCCATTGTTTACTCGTTGTTAATTCCTTTAACGGTTGCTCCACATGATTCTGTCATTGTTACTTGTTGTTGTAGTTTTTGAAAGCTATTAATCTTTCGTGTTGATACTAACACGTCCTTGATCCTCCACCATATTATTCAATTAATTCTCCGAGTTAAATTTTAGGATTTTGGTGTCACCGTAACTTGCACTTTTAGGTCGACCTTATATAAGATTAGGTCGACCTAATATGTCGTTTCAGTTTTGTGAGGTTCAACGACGCGGTTGACCTTTTATAGCAAATGGTCGACCTCTTTGAGAGCGTGAATTTGTCGGTAAAGAGCGCCGATCTCGTCGAGGCTTAGTGTTGCCAGTTATATACAATCACTTTTCCGATTTCGTTGGTAGGGGATGAAGACAAACAGTTCCTCCCATGAATTATCGTTGCCATTTCTATACAATCCATTAAAGGGTCAAAAGTTTTGGGATGTATTATTTAGATTCAACGGGTGATCGATCTACCAAACCGTATATCTGGGTCACCGTTGCTGGAAATAGAGTAGTTGAGAACTTCGATTAAGACGACGATTCCGACCAAGAGCCGTGGCGGAGGAACAGATGCGGCAGAATGGGAAGGGATGTTAAGTAGGCTGAAGGGTTGGAGTATGCCAGCAAGAAGGAAGGAGGGAAGGGCCGACAATTAATTGGAGAGAGATGGATCCATCTATGGCGAAAGCAAAGAAGAAATCGAGAGCAAATTTCAGGGTAGTGGAGGAAGGGGAACAGAGAGCAAAAAGAGTCCAGAGCAGAAGCGAATGACACTGGGGAGACATGCACAGAGACACGATTGTCTCTTTTTTACCCCAAAAGAAAAAAGACAATATTTGAGAGAAAAAAAAAGACAATACGGTGGTGTTTAAGTTTGGCTTTAGGTGAGTGAGAAGAGAACGATGGTAGAAATGTATGTGAAAATATTTTGGAATTTTTATAATATTAATAATTTAATAACTATAGGTTTTTTCTTTACAAGGGTTCGAGTTAATGAATAAAGAATAGTTTTTTTACTTGAATAGTCACAAATTACTAATAATAAATTTGTAAGATTCTCATACTGTATCTAATGCTTTGAGAAAAATTAATAAATTAATAATTTAATATTACGCTTTCTTTACGCTCTCAATATTGAATTCTCCAAAAATTGACGCTCTGACGCTCTCGCTTTCGCTCCCGCTCCCGCTCTCGCTCCACGCTCTGGTTACCTAAGGAAGGAAAGGAAGGTTTTGACAATTTTGTTTTGTTAGTGATTTTGTAGTTGTATTTATTATATGTTGTTAGTAGTGATTTTATATATATAAGGTTTACATATATGATGGTACTAACCGTAATAATTTTATAGTAGTGATTTTATGGATTATACAATTATTATAGTAGTGATTTGATAAGTATAATAATATTTTTACTAAATAATTATTAAAATCACTACTAATAACCCACAAAATCAATACTACATGCATCAAATCACTACTACAGAGCTTAAATAAAAGAATAATGATATTAGTAGTCATTTTTAGCAATGCTTCCGGCTGTAGTAGTGTTTTCTAGAGAAAGTAATATACTGCACTAAAGAGACGTGTTTGAGGAATAAATAAGGGAAAGTAAATTATATTTTAGTTTCCTAAAAATAGCATTAACTTTCACTTTTTGAAATTTTGTTGTTTTCCTAATCTGCCCTCTATGGATACTAGTTAGTATAGTACTAACCCCCTATGAGATTAGCATCCTAGCTTCTCCCATTGAATTGCCAATGATTTTTGGTCGTGTTGTCAATGAAACAATTTCATTGTTTTGATTTGTAGACAAGCCTCCTTAACGTTTTTTCTTACTCTTGAAACGAGTGTCTATCCTTATCAGTATTATTAATATGGTTAGTAGTATTTTAGTAAAATTAGGATTATTATTAGGATTTTCTAATATTCTCGATAAATATGTACTTTGTCATTCATTCACAAAAACCCTAATCTTCTATCCTCTAATTTCTCAATCCCTAGCCCTCTAAGGCCTCAGCCGATTCTCTATTCTATTCTTCTTTTTCTTCCCCTAAATTCCCAATCTCAATCCATATTTCTATCTTCTAATCCGTAAATCCCCAATACTCTTCTACAATCCCTAAAATCCCAAATGTCAATCCAATTCGCGAGCCGTTAGAAACTATGTTTCTAACATTTTCTTAAAGCATATTAGAGACCTCATAAAGCAAACCACAAGTTTCTTAAAGCATACCAGAAACCTCATCAACTTGGACCTATTTGTAAATTTTAAAATGTTTAGGTATTTAAATGTAATACATAAAAATTTTAGGTATTAAAATATAATATTTTATCAGTACTTTTAGGACTTATATGTAGAAAGGATAATTTTAGGTACTGAATCTTAAAATATATTAAGTTTAGGTACCATACCTTAAATTAATATGTATGTTGTCAACCGGGTTTAGCCAGTTGTTCTGGTCGAGTAAGTGAGTTGAGGGTTAATGGTCTGACCGATTTAGCCCGATTAACCCAGATATAAAAATATATATATATATATATATATTTATGAATTATATAAAATCTCATCAAACATATGAGTAATAACATATAACATTATACCGAAATAATATATCTTACATCATCCGACTTATAGTGAAAATTCACACATACTTATAAAACATCATTCAAATTTCAGTTTAGAATTCCAAAGATAGAGTTAAAAGAAGAGAAAAAAAGCTCATTTTGCGTAAAGGTAAAAATAACAATGTGTGACCTCCAACCCGGTAATCTTACAGCGAGTCAACCTGTGGGTGTGGTCCATTTTTCTCACCGGGTCAGGATTAAAATGGATCAACGTGTGGATCAACGGGCTTTTCTTTTGTCGCCACGTCTAGTGATGGCAATGGGTCGGGGCGGGGCGGGTAACTCAATATCCATGCCCCGCCCCACACTATTACGGGTCGGGGCGGATAATACCCGCGCGGGTACGGACGGGGCGGGTCGACCGACTCTTACATGCTATTTGAAAAAAATACACGCAAAATTTTACTTTTTACGATAACAGGAAGGGAAAAGGACTTCATGAATGAATAGTCCTGATAATGTAATGAGTAATTGAGTCTATCTAGTTGAAAGATCAAGTCTAATTAGTTGAAGAAAAGCCAAAATAGGAGATATATGAATGGATGACGTAAGAAATTGACGTAGAACGAGACGGGGTAGGGCGGATTGGAAATTGATACCCATGCCCTGTCCCATGCTACTGCGAATCGGGTAATAGCCGCCCCATCGCGAGTCAGATCGGATAATATGTGACGGGTCGGGTTCAAATTGCCATCCCTACCCACGTCGAGAACGGGGGGAAAGTTAATCTGCTAACTTGAAGATTCGTTAGCAGATACTAACTGATATCTAAATTATATGAACTAATATCCAAGTACTAAAGTATCTAGAGAGCACAGACTAGTATTCAAAGTTTGCTAATAGATATCCACCATGAATCAACTATTATCTCAAATTCACAAACTAATATCTAAACAACACAGAATAGTATCCAAACAACACATAATTAGTATCCAGATAACACATAAGAGTATCCATATTGAATACTAGTTGGTTGATTGTAGATATTAGTTGGTATCTGTTACTAGTTTGTGATGTTTTGAATACTAATTTGTGATATCTAGATACTTAGCATACTTGGATATTAGTTTATACATTTTGGATATTAGTTAGTATATACTAACGAATTTTTAAGTTAGCAGATTAACTAGGCCGCGAGAACGGAGCCTCAGTCTGGTCCTAACTTGGAATGATACTGGAGCTTTTGTGACTCACCCAGAAGCTACAATTACTGGAACTGAAAGCTCCGAGAGGAATACAACTGCGAGGTAAGGATTCTACTACTGTTATTATTCAATCCGAGCCTGAGTTTTATGGATTCGGACTTTCTTCTCTACAGGTTAGTAAGTAGTAGCCACTAACCACTGTTTCCCAAAGAGCAGTACTTCTTCAAAATATCTTTTACATATAGTCTTATGATCGATGGTATGGATTTGGTTTCTAAATCTGCTGGTTTTATGTACTCTGTGGGACTCTTTTCCCCCAGTTGGGTCGGCTGGTTTATGGGCTCTGGTTTGACTTTCTTTTATGGGGTTTGATCCGGTACCAAGCTTTTCGTTGACCAAGGAAGACATTAATTATTCCCTGGTTCCCACTTACGATGTTTTGCTTTGTGAATGCAGATTTCTTGCTGACAAGGAAAAATGGAGAACAAGTGTGCCATCAAGAAAGACATCACTGAAGTAACTCTAGTCCTTTTTCATTCTCAGTTTTAACCTTCCATTTTAAGATGATGTCTGCTTTCAACAAAAACTTTGATCTCTCATTATTCCTTCGGTAAAAACTCGGCAGTTGATTGGAAATACGCCGATGGTTTATCTCAATAACATAACCGAAGGTTGTGTAGCCCGAATAGCTGCTAAGCTTGAGTGCCTGGAGCCTGCCTTCAGTGTTAAAGACAGGTGAAGTTATAATTCATGCGGTCTGAATTCTGGAAATACCATTGGAATTTGCTTTGAGACCAACCATCCGAGTTTGTGTCTTTTCCATTGGCATAAACAGAATTGCACATAGCATGATCAAAGATGCAGAAGAGAAGGGTTTGATCACACCCGGGAAGGTCGGTTGGCAAGCTGAAACTGTGTACTACCTTACAGAAAGTGTTTTTGTCACCTGGGTTTGTACGGACAAGTTCTAAACGTTCTAATTCTGTTAATGTATGTACCAAAAAAGACCGTCCTCATTGAGGTAACTAGTGGTAATACCGGCATTGCATTAGCAGCAGTGGCAGCAGCAAAAGGCTACAAAGTCATTGCTGTGATGCCAACGGTTAAAAGTATGGAGAGAAGAATCTTGATGCTAGCCCTTGGAGCAGAGTTGTGCCTCACCGATTCAGCAAAGGGCTTTCATGGCGTTATGGAGAAGGCAAAGGAGTTACTGAAGGTCACACCTAATAGCCATATGCTTGATCAATTTGTCAATGAAGCTAATCCAGAGGTACTTATTCTTCATCCATTTGCATTTTTGTGTAATGTGCCAAGAGTGGAAGGAGTATACTATTTGATAGGGAAATATAGATTGGAAATACAGGCTTATTTAAGAAGTGTGTTTGTTCGAACTTCTTGGTGATACTTAATTAGAACCCAGTTTCAATGAATTAAACAAGGGTATCTCATGAATTGGGTCCTGATTGTCTTTTGTGTTTTAGATTCATTATGAAACAACTGGCCCAGAGATATGGAGAGACTCAGGTGGGAAAGTTGATGTTCTAATTGCCGGTATAGGCACTGGCGGTACAGTCACGGGTGCTGGCAAATTCCTCAAGGAGAAAAATCCTGAGATTAAGGTCTTGTTTTTTCTCTTCCTGGCCACCCCCCTCCTCTGGTCCTTTCTGTTGTACTCCTTTATTAGTTTTCTGATGAATCCCATCTGTAAAAACCTCAATTTGACAGGTTTATGGCATAGAACCAGCAGAAAGTGCGATCTTGAATGGAGGAAAACCTGGTATAGTCAAATTGCTTTTGGAACTTCTAAGGTTTTGCAGTAACATGTTTGATTGATGTTTGCCATTCTTGTCGGATCTTGTGGTTTAAGGTAAGCATCATATTGAAGGCCTTGGTGCTGGGATTGTGCCTGATGTTCTGGATGTACAGCTGCTTGACCAAGTCATCCCAGTAAGCCACCTGATAGTTGCATGAACTCCATCCTAGTCCTGCTAGTATAGGAATAGGGCTTAAAGAGGGGAAATGACTTGAAGAAACAAATGATTTTCAGGTGTCAAGTGAGGATGCCATTGAAACTGCCAAGTTAATTGCTCTTAAGGAGGGTTTGCTGGTAAATTTTTCAAAAGCAAAAACCACTCCTCCAATCTTTAACAGTTTGTTTACACATAGCTGTAGTTTTAAGTAGGACGAGATGAAACTTTTATGTAAAAGGCGAAACAATGACCTTCCTTTCTTTTGCTTCAACAATAGGTTGGAATCTCTTCAGGTGCCGTTACTGGAGATTTTTCCAGAAATAGCACTGTTTATAAAAAAAATTCCAAAAATAGCACCCAACTCCGAAAAATTCCAAAAATAGCACCATTTTTTTTAAACCGCAACCCGGAGGTGCGTTTTTCGATGAAAACGCCACCCGAGGGCGCGTTTTTCGATGAAAACCGCACTGGTAGGGAGCGGTTTTGCAAACCGCACCCCCAGGGTGCGATCTGCCTTTTTTTTTTTTTTTTTTTTTTGCAAACCGCACCCCCAGGGTGTGATCTGTTTTTTTTTTTTTTTTTTTTTTTTAAAATCCTAACTTAGGTGGAAACTTCAAACAAACGTATCTTTATGTTCGGGTATCCAATCGCCGCGATTTTTTTTTTGATTCCGCATAACTTTTTGAGATCTTGCAAGCCGAAGACTGCCAAAGGTGGTTTGGTCTCGCCTTCGAACCAAAAAATGTCGTTTGCTACCCCGAACGAGCATTTTTTCGATTTCGTCAAACTTTGAACGACCATAACTTTGTGCTCCACAATCCGAAAATCATGATTTTTTTTTGATTTTGCATAACTTTTTGAGGACTAAATTTTTTATCATAGACATAATTTCGGAATGTACTTGGATTCCTAAAAAGAAAGGTAAACTTATTCCCAAAACCCCGTATATCCAAAATAATTCATTTTTTGAAAATTCTCTCCTATAAAAAATTGTAGTCCTCGAAAAGTTATGTAAAATCAAAAAAAAGTTCATGATTTTCGGATTGTGGAGCACAAAGTTATGGTCGTTCAAAGTTTGACGAAATCGAAAAAAGGCTCGTTCGGGGTAGCAAACGACGTTTTTTCGGGACGAAGGCGGGACCAAACCGCCTTCGGCATTTTGCGGCTTGCAAGATCTCGAAAAATTATGCGGAATCAAAAAAAAAATCGCGACGATCGGATACCCGAACATAAAGATACGTTCGTTTGAAGTTTCCACCTAAGTTAGGATTTTTCAAAAAAAAAAAAAAAAAAAGCAGATCGCACCCTGGGGGTGCGGTTTGCAAAAAAAAAAAAAAAAAAAAGGCAGATCGCACCCTGGGGGTGCGGTTTGCAAAACCGGTCCCTACCAGTGCGGTTTGCATCGAAAAACGCGCCCTCGGGTGGCGTTTTCATCGAAAAACGCACCTCCGGGTTGCGGTTTTACAAAAATGGTGCTATTTTTGGAATTTTTTGGAGTTGGGTGCTATTTTTGGAATTTTTTTTTTAAACAGTGCTATTTCTGGAAAAATCTCCCGTTACTGCTGCAGCTCTGAACCTCGCCAAGATGTCTGAAAATGCTGGAAAGCTCATTGTGGTAAATGCTTTTATTGTAACTATAGCCTCGCCTTGAATTGCTTACTCTAAAAGTTAGCAATCTTTCATTTTTACTGTTACCTTCCACAAATTTTGTTTACTGGTAAATTCCACCCTCCACCATCTTCAGACCCTTCTACTTTTGGATGCACGCAGGTCATCTTCGCTAGCGCAGGGGAACGGTACTTGTCCACCAAGCTATTTGATTCTGTAAGGCGCAAGGCAGAGAGCATGACCTTCCATTGAGCAAAAGAAGAACACGAACACATACAGTTCCTTACAAGGAAACATAAATTTTAAATTTTTACTCCTGGAACTTCTATCGTTAATACACACAAGCCAACAACTTTCATTGAGGGATTGGATTAAAGGGCCTGATTATGAAGTATCTCTGCTTGCCTTGAGAGGAGCCGGTCCCTGTTTAATCTTTGGCCCCTTGCAAGTCTCTGTGAGGCTGGCCTTGCCCAACATCTAAACATCATCTGGCCCATAATTTAAGGGCCAGAATGCTTTAGACTAAATTGGATAGGGGCTGCGCGGATGCAAGCTCCTGCTGCCACAAATTATGACGTAGGCTCTCCCTCTATGAGGGGACCTTAGCCCAGCACCCTTCCTATACGTGCAATGAAAGTCACTGGCCTAGACCACTAGCCTTATTGATCTGTTGCACTCAGCTTCCCTTTTATAATATTTTCCCTTCTCAAATTCACTCATCCTCCTGAGTGGTATATTCGATTAACCCGTTGTTTTTTTAACCGAATCCACATCAGCTACTGATTAAATGTTTGTGGCTTGAGCCATGGTTGGCTGCTTGTGGGGATATAGGAGTAGGATTGGCTGGCTGGGTCTTCTTCATTTAAGGCCATTTTTTGTTATTCAAATGGATGCATGACAAAATTGGGACCCATTTGAACATGGAATCTTTGTGCACAATGAATAAAGTCACAATCACAGAAAGCTGCCAAAAGAAAGTCTACAGCCTGATGACCTTAGTATCATGGGATTAGTTGTTTGGGGGGGTATCCAGTCAGGTTTCACTTGTCAGTTCAAAAACTCACCTGTTTTTGTCCCTTAGTTTCTTCTTCCTTTTCCTTCATCGAAGTAAGAAAGAATATCTCCATTGTTGGCCTCAATAGGAGTCTCCAGGTTTGCAGCTCTTACTGTTCCTTCTTTGGGTCTTTTGGTAAAGAAAATCTCCTTTTTTTTATTTTTTATTTCTCCCCTTCCATCCAATTTGTGGGCAAGATTATGGAACTTATATTGGGTTGATTTTAACCGGTATGATTGCTCAGAAGCTTATTAAGCAAACTGGTATGTAATCTCCAAGTAGAAAGATTGCAGCTTTCTTTACTGTGGCAATTGTCTTATATGTGGGTGGTGCAGGTTCTTTAGTGAGAGTAAATGGCGCAGAGCTATATGATTAAAAGTGATGTTACTGAAGTAAGTTATGCTATTTCTGACTGCATTACCTCAATTACCTCAAGTTTATTGCTGGATTGACCCATAGAAAACAAAAATTCAAAGTAACATTGAGTTAATTGATCAAAATCTACTTCTGCAGTTAATAGGCAACACTCCAATGGTATACTTGAACAATATTGTCGATGGTTGTGGAGCACGAATCGTGGCGAAGCTTGAAAACATGGAACCTTGCTCTAGTGTTAAAGATAGGCATGCTATTTTACACGCTACAAGTTGTTTTATTCAAAATTTTATTCCCCCCCTAGGTTTCTTGTTGTTAGAGTCAAGTCCTGAATTTTCCATTTCAAGTTTACCCAGGATTGCATATAGTATGATCAAAGATGCTGAAGATAAAGGCCTCATAACCCCAGGGAAGGTTAGTTTAGTTTTAACAGGAGTAGTAGTTGTAGTTGTTTTTGTTGTTGTTGTTGTTGTTGTTGTTGTTGTTGTTGTTGTTGTTGTTGTTGTTCATAGCTGAAGGTGTAATCCTCCTCTTTAGTTTGACAATGAGTTTTCTCTTCTTTTTCCGGGCTCAAGTCGGTGTTGATTGAGCCTACTAGTGGAAACACTGGCATTGGTTTGGCATCCATAGCTGCAGCAAAAGGTTACAGAGTTATTCTTGTCATGCCATCTTCAATGAGCATTGAGAGAAGGATTGTCCTTTTGGCCCTTGGAGCCGAGGTTGTCCTAACAAATCCAGCCAAGGGATTCAATGGGGCATTGGAAAAGTGTGAGGAGCTAGTAAGCAACACACCAAATGGTTACATGCTCAAGCAATTTGAGAATTCTGCAAATCCACTGGTAACCATTTGAAACAAAATTCTTTCGATATGTTCTGCCAATTCAGAAGTTGTTATTGTTACTTGTCAGCTGGATGATTCTGATGGAAACGAGTCAAAAGGAGAAGAATATACTAGAAAAACAAGCAATTACACAAGACACCTGATCCACTTGTTTTAGCTTGTGTGCCTACATCGACTAGGGATTACCATGTTCTTATTGTGGTTCTTTATAGAGTAATTATGACCACACAAAAACCTGTATTGAAAAGCATTCATATGCCAAATATGAACTCCTTGCACAATCCTTCGGGTGTAAAGAATGCCTCATTTGCTGAGATTCTGACATGTAACCCGTTCTTCTGGTTAAGAGTCAGTTCTAACAAGTGTTTCACTTCTTTCATGCCAATGTTGTTAGATTCATTATGAAACTACTGGACCAGAGATCTGGAGGGACTCAGGAGGTAAAGTTGATGCGCTGGTTTCTGGCATAGGGACTGGTGGGACTGTGACTGGAACTGGCCAGTTTCTTAAGGAGCAAAACCCAGAAATCAAGGTATGGTTTCCTTGTTTGCGTCATGCCAGGCAAAGAAGAGCGAGCAACTAAAACTGTCTGCAATATGTTTTCCTTTGACTGTTTGCAATCTAGGTATATGGTATAGAGCCATTTGAAAGTTCTGTCCTGAATGGTGGAAAGGCTGGTGAGCTATGAAACTACTCATTTGAAAACATTAAATGCAAATGCAAAAATGTATAATCTTCTCATAACTTTTGTACCTGACCCGCTTTGCTTGGCCATGCACAAATGTCAAAAGCTCAGCATTTGATCCAAGGAATTGGTGCTGGGATCATCCCTCCTGTACTGAATCAGGACTTACTTGATGAAGTTATTATGGTAAGTCACAGTGGAAAGAAAGAAGTGATTTTGGAATTTTCCTTTTTGATGGTCTCTTTTATTGTTTCAGGTATCAAGTGAAGAAGCCATTGAAACAGCCAAACTTCTGGCTTTGAAAGAAGGGTTGTTGGTTGGGATATCATCAGGCGCCGCAGCTGCTGCTGCTATCAAACTAGGGAAGAGGCCTGAAAACAAGGACAAACTCATTGTTGTGAGTTCCTCTCACGGAAGTTGTTTGTTCTGTGAAGATAATTTTTGAACCTTGCAATGCAAGTTTTCATTTTACTTTTCTTTTGCTTGATTTCTGGTACAGGCGGTCTTCCCCAGTGCAGGAGAGCGATACCTGTCTACTGCGCTCTTTGACTCCGTTAGGAGTGATGCAGTAAAGATGACAATACATGACTGAAATGTGCTGCTTGGAGTTTGGAAGAAGTTTTATCTCTTGTGTTTCTTTAGTATTTTTTCATCTCGTTTGGACTTGGAAAGCCAGAAGGCAAAGGAATGCAAAAAAATTCATAGTGAAGATATGAAATTTCATTGAGGAATCTGGATTTGTCTTTGAATTTCTACATATTTATATCTACATATAATAAAGTAGTTTAAGGCATGAACTAACTTTTTATTCACTCAATTGGTTGAATGAGTTTCGTTTTTATCATTTATTATAATTAGTTTTATTACAAAATCGGGTATGTTTGAAATATTTTACATGTGATTTAGAAGTATACTTACTATTAGTGACATTAGTGGTAGTTGGTAATTATGAACATCGATCGACTCGGTATAGCACATGATCAAATTGAGATGAGGCCAACTTGAATTCCGTATAAAATTGGATTTAATCGAGATTGAATCAAGGTAAATGTGGCGGTCGAATCGTGGAGAGACCTATTTATCTCAATGTATATATATAGTTGTGTCATTTATTTATTTTTTCATTTCTTTAAAGAAATATTTACACATTTTTTAAAATGTAATACTTAAGTCACACAATTTTAGGGACATGGCGCTCTTTCTTTAGAACACAAAAATGCAAACTTAGAAGAATTGGGAAAACATTCGGGAATTATTATCTTTTGAATGGCGAACTATGCAGAGAAATTTGTAAAATAACGAATGTGGTCGAACAAAAACTATCGGTTGTTTCACTTTCACCAGCAAAAGGCATGCATATGGTGGGCGGGAGTGAAAAAAGAAAATTATTTGATAGCAACACAAGCCTCTACAGGGTTCAAATTAACAAAACCAATCAACTGCAATTTTGTAAAATCTGAGCCTCTTACAGGCGTTGTGAACTCAACCAAATTGAGAAATCAGGACTAGATTGGAAGATCTAAATTCGATGAGACTATTGAGGTGGCCACTAATCTTTAGATTTTTTTGACTTGTACCATAATTTTTTGTATTAAAATATTGGAATTTCGGAGACAATAGACTTTTTTAAAAGAAAAGAGTGAAGGATTGATGACTCGCCACGACACAACACCAAACTGCGACCAAGTGTAATCGTAGAATGTAAATGCAGTATAGTGAGATCAAGTAATAAAAGTCAACCCGAAGCCTAGATGTACTCCCTACTTTGTGATTATCTATTATCTAGTGGGAAAAGTTGAGTGAGAATGAGTTTAAACTAAAGCAGAAAGAAAGCAGTAAATTGTTCGGTTTCTAAAGCAAGAGAAGAGTTACTCGGGAATGAGTCCCCCTAGCTCCTTAATTAGATTCAAGTTATAATTCCTTTTGGTTGATTCACTATTCATTAAACTGTGGAAGATCCGAAAGTAGTTTGGAATCTCTTAAATTCACCAAGCCCTCTTAGACAGACTATCCGGCAAACGACTAGCCTTCACCAGGATAGAATGCTAAGGCAAATCACACAGAACTCCACTACTGGAAACACATTCCAGTACAAAGCAGTGAATTGACTGACTCTCGTACAATGAATTCACTCATACCGATTGAAGAGACTCTAACAATTTGATCAAATTCTATCTATCACAGGTTGAAGCATAAATCAAGAGAAGTTGATCAGGATTCAATTGACTCAATAAACACCCTTCAATCGATTAAAACCAATCAGTATATAATTCGTGTTGGGCCAACCATGGAGTCTCTTGGGCCGATAGGCCCATGACCTACAAAAGCCCACAAAGCAAGCCAAGGCCCGGCAGGAATAGGCCCGGAGGCTAAGGGCGGTCCCCGAAGGAGACAAAGACCGCCCGACATTTACAAACGGCCAAGTGGTAAGACCGCCCGACAGGCCTGAACGACAGAGATCCGCAGGGATATCTCCTGACCTGACCATGCATTTAATGAGGTCGAAGGCGTCCTCACACGCCTGACAAGCCATTTAATGCACACACCCCAGCCAAAGCTAGTATAAATACCCACCTAAAAGCCACATTGATGGTAACTTCTACCTACTCCACTCTCTCTCTTATTTACACTTTATCCACTTCTCTCTCTAACTTTGGCATCGGAGGAGGTCCCAGGAACCCCCTGAGGACCTTTCGTGCAGGGTTTCGAAGACCGCCTCATCCATCGAAGGCCGCACGAGGGTAGTGTCGTCTCACCAAACCGTCTGGTACTTCCCAGGCAAAAACATTTTGGCGCCCACCGTGGGGCCTCACTACTTCAGTGCGGAAAAGATGGGAGACGAATTCGAGACCCCTCTCAAAGGGATGACCGAGAACAACACCCTCCGGGGCCTATCACCGAGAGTCGAGGACGAAGTAGAGCTCGAGGAGGTGGTCAAAAGTCAAGGCCTCTAAATAGCAAGCATGCAAGATAGCCTCTCCCAAATCCTCCATCTTCTGAAAACCAAGGAGGACCCCCCTGAGGGTCCCAGAGGGAGACCGCACGACGAGAAGCAGAAGGCTATTCACATTCCCGGCAGCCCCGCTCCGACGGAAGGCGGGGGACAGGACGCCGAAGACGCCGACCTTGGTTTCCTCGAAGAGCACCTGCGGTCGACTTACGGGAAACACAAAAGCCCGAACGTCCTTCA
This sequence comes from Linum tenue, assembly GCA_946122785.1. Lineage (NCBI taxonomy): Eukaryota > Viridiplantae > Streptophyta > Magnoliopsida > Malpighiales > Linaceae > Linum > Linum tenue. Next base: position 57,538,059 of record CAMGYJ010000002.1, read on the forward strand.
AAACCCCCTATCGAAGGAGCTCTTCAAAACCCCGGTACCACCCAACTTCTCTTCCCTCGGACTTCCAACCTACAGCGGGACCTCAGATCCCGCGGACCACCTTTGTGCTTTCATGCTAAAGATGCAACTCATCAACGCGTCAGACTCAGACTTGTGCCGGGCGTTCCCCGTCACCTTCAGCGGACAGTGCCGAACGTGGTACACCTCCCTCCCAGAAGGGATAATCGAGAATTTTGAGCAATTCGCGATGCTTTTCTCAACGAAGTTCGCGTCCCAACGACGTCGCAAGCTTACGGTCTCGGCCCTCATAAACTGGAAGGCATTTCATCGGTCGTAGCGCCCGGAAACCTCAGAATATCCACGACCAGCGTCGAACTCAAGAGAACCCTGATAAAAAAGGAAGCCATGCTGACGTCGTGGTCAGACTTAGACCGGCTGGTCCGACGAGCGATCTTGCTTGAAGAAGCATTGGCCACCGATGACCGCCCAATAGGGGTGGGCAACGGGATGGGACGGGATACCCGTCCCGTTTTAAACGGGTACCCAGTCCCATTTGGAGACCAAAGTCCATCCCATATCCCAAACTCATATGGGAAACGGGTACCCATTACCCGTACGGGACGGATAACGGGTACCCATACTACCCATAAATACCCAAAGTTTAAACCACTAAAATTTTAACAAAAGTTTAAACTTAACTTGTATTTGCTTAACAATCACAAGACACAAAATACATCCCAATCACAAATACTTGGTTTGCAAATTACACATTCATGAACAATCACAACACATAGAAATAAATCATTTCAAGTACCAAATTATAAAAAATAAAAGTTTCATTCAACACATCCCAACCCTCTCTACTAATTCACCAAACATGTCAGTGAAAGAGTGAAAGGGTAAGGGCCCAAATGGAATTGAAATTGAAAGGGTAAGGGCCGAAATGGCCAATGGGTTTTGAATTGGGTTGGGCTGAATTAAATTTCTGCATTTGTATTGAATGAGTATAACGGGTACCCATATTACCCAAACGGGTATTCGCGGGTAACCCGCGGGTACCCATATTAGGAATGTACAATCCCAAGTCCCATCCGTTTATAATATTATGGGTAATATGGGTACCCGTAACCCTTAAAAAATGGGACGGGTACGGGTATACCCAAATACCCGTTTCCCGTTGCCCACCCCTACCGCCCAAGGAGCGACCACTCAGAGCGCTCAGACACAAGACGTGGAAGGCGCTCCCCTGACCGCAAAGCGTATCGCAACCGATACACGGAGCGGGACGGAAAAAGAGAAGTGTTTTCCGCCGATCGAGAAAGGGGGCGGGAAAGACGAAGGAGCGGGAGGAAACCAGAGACATCCTCCGCACAGGAGCCGCAAGAAGCGAAGAAGTGGTGCGACTGGCACCAAATCACTACCCATGACACCACCGAGTGTAGGGAATTCAAAGCCAGTCTGAGATACTTGGCCCCAGGAGACCTACGAAGTCGCCTCGAAACCAGGCGTCTGCATCGGGACCACTCACAAGAAAGGAGGGACGGATCCCGCAGTCCCGAAGCGGATAAGGCAAGGAGATCAAGAAAAGAGAGAACAAGATCCCCCTCAAGAAACAAGGCTGTCTCTCCCCAGAGAGAGTCCCCGGTCTATAGAACTCAGCGCGACGACGACGACGGAATGGAAGTCATAACCATCGCCGGGGGCAGGAAACGCCCCAGGACGGAGGGGGACCGCCTTGCCCACTGCCTCAACGTTCAAAGGCGAGTCCCGACCGACGTTACGTTTCTTCCGACCGAATTGGCCAAGGAGGAAAATTCGGAAGATCCCCTGGTCATCTCTTTCAGGACCGCGAAGTTCAAAGTCACCCGGGCACTCGTGGACAATGGGAGCTCCGCAGACATCCTTTTCTACTCAGCCCTGAAGGGGATGAAGAAAGGCGTCCAGGACCTCAACTCCTCTAACACCAGCTTGGTAGGATTTTCGGGAACAAAAGTCCGCGTCCTCGGATCGGTCACACTCAAAGTCACCATCGGGAAGGCGGCGTTACAAAAACCAGACCAGTAGAATTCCACGTAGCAGATTGCCCCTCGGCTTATAATGAAATCTTGGGACGCGGCTTCCTTGCGTCCTTCGAAGCGGTCGCATCCACATGCCACAAAATGTTGAAGTTCCCAAGCGAGGGACAAACAGGTCGCGTCCGGGAAAACCTGAAGGAAGCTAAAGAGTGTTACCAAGCAACAATCGAGCACCTCGAAGTCGATCTGGTCGACGCCCGAGGTGACGTGCCGCGCCCCGAAGTGGTTGAGGGAGACATAGCGGTCCCCCTAGATGATGAGCGGCCTGACAGAACCGTACGCATCTCGGCACATATGGCCGCAGAGGAGGCTCAGAAGCTACTCACACTCCTCAGAGAGTTCCAAGACCTCTTCACTTGGGGACCAGAGGACATGCCAGGCGTTCCCCGGGCGGTCTCTGAACACCGGCTCTCCGTCAAGCCTAAGGCACGTCCCATCCAACAGCGGAGGAGGCACTTATCCCTTGAAAAGCAAATGGCACTCGAAGAGGAGGTACGTCGTCTGCTTAAAGTCGGATTCATAAGGGAGGTGCAATATCCCACATGGCTCTCCAACCCAGTTTTTGTGCGCAAAGCCGGAGGCGCCTGGAGGATGTGCATCGACTTTACTAGCCTCAACGCGGCGTGCCCCAAAGACGAGTACCCTCTCCCCCGCATTGATCAACTCATCGACGGGACAGCTAATCACGAAGCCCTAAGCTTTCTAGACATGTTCTCCGGATACCATCAGATCAAGATGGCTGAAGGCGACCAAGAGCTGACCGCCTTCATGACCCCCATGGGCAACTTTTGTTACGTGGTCATGCCCTTCGGGCTGAAGAATGCTGGAGCAACCTATCAAAGGATGGTTGATGCGGTCTTTAGAGACCAAATGGGTAGGAACGTGGAAGCCTACATGGACGATGTCCTAGTCAAAAGCAAGAAGGCAGGCGACCACTTATCCGACCTACGGGAAACCTTCGAAACCTTGCGTAGGAAAAACCTAAGGCTCAACCCACTCAAGTGCGTCTTTGGAGCCGAAGCGGGAAAGTTCTTAGGTTTCATGATCACGAAGAGAGGAATCGAAGCGAACCCAAAGCAAATCGAGGCGGTCCTCAATCTGAAACCGCCCAAGACGATCAAAGAGATCCAGGCGTTCAATGGCAAAATGGCTGCATTGGGAAGGTTTATTCCGCGGTCCGCAGACAAGTGCTCTCCCTTCTTCCAAATGCTAAAGAAGTCGGCATCGAGACTTCAGTGGGGCGCCGAATGTGACAAGGCGTTTGCACTCCTCACCAGCCAACTCAGTTCCCCACCAGTCTTAAGCGCCCCCGTTCCGGGAGAGCGCCTCTACCTGTACCTGGCCATGTCCGAACAGGCCGTAAGCTCAGTCTTAGTGAGAAGGGCGCAAGAAGGCACCGACAGACCCGTCTACTACGTGAGCAAAGCCCTCCTCCCAGCTGTAACAAGGTACATGCCAGTCGAAAAGGCGGTCCTGGCTGTAGCAAGCGCAGCCAGAAAGTTGCGACCGTACTTCCAAGGACATCCGATCACGGTACTGTCAAACCTCCCTCTCAAGAGTATTATGCGGGGAATGGATGCCTCTGGAAGACTAACCAAATGGGCAATCGAGCTTAGCGAGTACGACATCGAGTACGCCCCAAGACCCGCTATCAAAGGACAAGTCCTGGCAGACTTCATCGCCGAAGGATTCTCACTCGCGACCCCGCCCTCCGAGGAGCGTAATAGGGGCCGGCGACTGTTCATCGACGGTGCAACGGGAAAAACCGCCTCAGGGACAGGAATAGTGATTGAGTCTCCCGACGGAGTGGTCCATGAAATCTCCCTAAGATTCAAGGATATCAAGACCAACAACGTCGCGGAGTATGAAGCCCTCATCAATGGCCTCCGAATACTGTCCAACCTGGGCGCATCAGACGTCCACATCTTTTCTGACTCGCTCTTGGTAGTAAAGCAAGTGCACGAGGCGTTCAAAATCAAAGACGAAACGCTAGCCACGCTAGCCGGCAAGGTGAGAAGCGCCCTCGCACAACTGAGCTACTGGAAGCTTGAGCACGTCCGGCGGGACGACAATCAGCAGGCCGATGCGTTGTCAAAACTGGCAACCGCCATGGATTTTGAAGGCACTCGGCACGTCACAGTCACAAAGGAGGGCGACGCCGCCGATGAAGTCATGCACATCGGCGAAACCGCAGACTGGAGGACTCCTCTATTCCAATACTTGGAGCATGACATCGCCCCACAGGACCCAATAGAAAGGAAGGCGCTCAAACGAAAGGCGACCCGATACTCCGTTGTTGACGGTCATCTATGCAAGCGGTCATTCTCGGGGGCATATCTGAAATGTCTCGGCCCGGAGGAGGCAAAGTGGACACTGAAAGCGATACATGAAGGAACATGCGCCACTCACGCCGGCCCCAGGTCGCTCGAGAGAACAATTCTTCTACAGGGCTACTACTGGCCAACGATCAAGAAGAACGCATCAGACGTCGTCCAAAAATGTCATGCATGTCAAGTGCACGCATCCCGGCATCACCTTCCAAGCACCGAGCTTCAAAGCGTGTTCGGACCATGGCCCTTCGCCAGATGGGGGCTAGACATCCTAGGACCATTCCCTACTGCCCTGCTTGGAAAGAAATATCTGGTGGTCGCCGTCGACTACTTCACCAAGTGGATCGAGGCCGAACCGCTCGAAACAATCACGAGCGCGAGGGTGCAAAAGTTCGTATTCAACAACATCATGATTCGCTTTGGCATCCCGTAGTCGATTGTGACTGACCACGGTACTCAGTTTGACTGTAGACCGTTCGAGAACTTTTGTGCGAGAAATCGCATCACGTGCATCATGGCCTCTGTGGCCTACCCTCAGACTAACGATCAGGCCGAGGCGTCCAACAAACTTATCCTCCAAGGACTGAAGAGGCGCTTCCGGGACGCCAAAGGGGCGTGGACAGCAGAGCTCCCGCATATCTTATGGGCACATCGTACGACCCACAAGACCGCCACAGGTGAAACCCTGTTTGCTCTGACATAAGGCTCAGAGGCGGTCACACCAGAAGAGCTAAACCTACCTTCCCTCCGCGTCCAAGCATACGACCCGGAAGCCAACCACAAAAAACTGCTGGAACAGTTGGACATGGTCGAAGCCAGGCGTGATGCGGCTCTAGAGCGCATCATATCGGAGAAAGCGAAGGTAGCATCGTCCTACAACAAAAGAGTGAAATATCGGCCCCTTGAAGAGGGAGACATGGTCCTCAAGCGCGACTTTCAGAGGAAAGATGAGCACGACAAGCTCGCGGCAAATTGGGAAGGCCCATTCCTAATCGGAGAAAAAATGGGTCCCAACACCTTTCGCCTCTCAACCATTGAAGGAGCCCCAGTCTCCAAAACGTGGAATGGAATGCATGGAATGCACCTTAGAAAGTACTACTCGGGCGCGCCCTAGGGTACTCCGAGTCGATCGTAGTCATTTTGATGGCAAGGGTAGCACACCCGCCACATGTAAAGAGTGTATTGGTCGCCGCTAGGCTTCCACTTTTGCTTAAGTAATACACTCATATTCTCGGCCAAATTTCAAGCTTTCGCAACACAACACTTCTGTTAGATTTCCACTCTTGCATATTTCATATTTCTGCTCACACCCAGCAAAGGCCACGAAGGGTCGGGGCACAACATAACACCCCCTGAACTCGCCTTCCAGTAAAGCGAAGCTAAAAGCGCCCACTAACGAGGCAATCGCTTCCAACACGACCAAAGAGTCGTGCCAACGACCAGCGACCCTCAGAGGCGTCCATGTTGGCTCAAATGAAAACAAAACTTGAAGGGGGCAAGAATCCTAGCGGTCCGACCCGCCTATGCAAAATTCTCCCCATTAACACTAGCAAAATCACGCTCGCGACAAGATAGGCTACTAAACACTGCAATTGCTAAGTATGCGAGCAAAACATCCAAAAGTCAGAGACAACCCGCGGCCCCAAACGGAGGCGGTTCAACGCTTCAAATCCGCAAAAGAGAACGTTACAAGTTCACAAGGCACATCAATGCCAAATTTGAAGTAGCATAAAACCCCCATCACCACGATTAAGGGGCAAAACGTGCACAAAGTAGAGGACATCCAGCGGTCCTTGAGTAGCAAATGTCACAAAGCAAACTGAGAAACATACACGAGACATCTTAAACTTGGGGGGACGCGCCATCCTCAGGGGCGATCTCTTCCTCTTCTTCCTCCTCATCTTTTTCCGAGTTAACATCGGAATCGGTCCACGGACCCACTTCGTCCCAAATCTTATCAGTGTTCCAAACCGCATCAGGCTGCTCACGACGGAACCAGTGCCTGATGGCGGCCACCGCATTGCCCACTATGGACTTGTACTTCTCGTTGTCAAGCAACACAAACTCGTCTGACTTTAAGTAGGCGGGTCCCGCCTCAGCCCGGGCAGTAGCCAGTTCCACCTCGCGGTTCTCTTCCCAAGTCACCTTCTCAATCTTCAAGGCGGCCAGCTCTGTCCGCAGCGCCTCCTGTTCTTCCAACAGGGGCTTCTCCAGCTCCGCAGACTTTAGGGCCTTCTCCCGAAAGTCGTCCCTCTCTTCACAAACAGCCTTGACCGCCTCCTTCTCGGCCAGCAATTCCTTCTCCTTACTAGCCAGTCGCTCTTCAAACTCATGCTCCACCTGCGGTCTCAACTTGCCCATCATAGTCTCCCGCCCTTCGTCGGCGCTCTTCTTCAGCTTCGCTATCCCAATGGCATTGTCCTCCACATTCCGGGACAAACGGTCATTCAACAGAATGACCTGCGAGAATCCAATCTGAGCCTGTCAACGGCATACATATGGTTAGCCAGCAAACAACAGACCGCGTGACAAAACATCTAAAACAACGACCACTTACCGAAAAGAAGAATCGTGAGGCGGTCTCTGCAAGTCGCCTGTTACTGTCCAAAGACGAAGGGGTGTACTCAGAAGGCATAACGAGATGGTCGCTAATAGTGTGCAAGGCAAACTCAGCCGCCTCCCCATCCGTGGTCGCCTGAGTCGACACCTCTACGGAACTCAGTTTCTCCCCGCGCTTCACGCCCTTTCCCCGACCAGCCACCTTCCTAGGCGGAGAGCTATCCTTTGCCCTTTTGCTAGCCTGCCCGAGAGCGGTCTGTTCAGCCACCCTCTTGGAGCCACCCCTCCCAATCGCATCAGATGGAGCCGCCACAGGTTGCACCGGCGGAGGTTGAGCAACGGGGACACGAACATCCCCGACCGCCACGGACGAGCTACCGCCTCGATCACCTCCGGTCTTCACAACTACTCTTCGCTTCTTCGGACGGACCGCATCCGCCAGAGCCCTCAAACCTAGCAAAAGAAAGCATAAGTAAACATACATGAGAAGAGGGAAATATTCAAACCGAAAAATGCAGCACTAACCATAGAATTTGCGAACGTGCTGGTATGCACTCCCTGGACCGCTAGGGAAGACTCGCAGCTGAAACCCTTCTACAATGCGGTCTACGTGATCTCTCACTGATTGTGGAAACTGGGTTGATGCACACCAGTCGTCCTTCGACCCCATCGCGTATCCCGTTAAAGGCGCAGTATCCCCATGGTACCATTTCCATGAGGGACGCGCAAAGAAAAACTCCTTGTACCATGGAGAATCAAGCTTCGGCGACCCCTTCACAAACCCCACTGCGTTCTCACGCCGACCGATATACCAACAGTTGGTCGAATCCCTAATATTATAAATCAGTCGGAACGCATCAAAGGAAGGGGTCTCCCCTAAGCGTTTACACGCATACCGATACATGACCGACTGAAAAATAATAGAAGGGGACAAGCGCCCAAGAATGCACTGAAGGAGGTGCAAAGTCTTAGTAAGAATAGGGTCTAGGGGGAACCGCAATCCCAACTTAACGTGCTCCACGTGAATAGGGATCCAGCCCTCGGTGCATGAGCCAGACCTACTCGCCTCCGAAGGAGCCGCGTACTGCCACTCAGGGGGTAAACTCAGCGCGTTCAAACGATGAAGCACCTGACCCGGCCTCAAGGTCGCCTCATGAGAAGGTCCATGAGAAAATACTCCGGTGGGAACCGCTTCCCCATCCCACATTCCCTCGTGATGAAGCACGGTATAGGTAGAATCCGCGATGGCCACCAAAGGCGATCCCTCGTCATCGGAGTCAACTACTTCCACAGAGGACGAGGTACTCGCCAGCGCCTCCGCACGCTCCTCAACACTATCAACCGCATCATCCACATTCAGTGTATCACTATCTAAGTCTAAAGCCCCAAACTCACCCAGATTGTCCCCAACCGCGGACGAAGTGGCCACAACCCCAACTGGTACAGGGCGGATGTTAGCAGAAGAAAAATCTAAACTTAAAGCGTCCCCGATCAGACAATCGTCCAATTCAGAACCGCCCCCAAAGTACAATTCAAGTCCAGACAAATCCCACACGCAATCAGAGGCGTGTTGGACAGGGGCAGAGCGAGCCATACCTTGCGCGGCGGTCGCGGACCCGCCAGAGGTACCCACTGACTTCTTCCCGGCGGCAGGGGAAAGCGGCGGAGCAATGAACGTTGACGGCGGCTTCCCCGTGCGGGCCTCGGGGGCAGTGGGCGCATCGGACACAACCTCCGTGGCGGCGGCTAGAGGCGCTCCTATCCCGGCAGACGAAGCTGGGTCTCCGCTCGACATCTAGCGTCGATGGGGAAAATGGAAAGGCGGACGTCGCGAGCCGAAATAAATCTAAAGAAAAGCACACAAGTCAAAGGAAAACAAGGACGCGAGAAACAAAGGGGAAGGAAGCGCTGAAACTCACCTCGAAAGAAAAAGCAATCGGGCTTTTAAAGAAGGGCGACAACGGTGAAGCTCAGAGCTCCGCATAGAGTTGCAGGCGAAGCAAGGAGGAAGACGACGGAGTGTTTTCCGCAAATGGAGAAACACAATGGCGGAAACAGTGCACCTCTCCCCATTTAAAGCAAACTTTCAAGGGGCAAAAGCACCCAGATGACGTTTCGCCTGACCTTGTCAGGGCGCGAAAATCAATGCCACCACGTGGAACAAATCGCACGCGGTTGTAAACCGCCCATCATACAAAAAGTCAGTAAAGCCGCCCCTTAGGCGTTCGAACGCCACGCCTCCGCGGCCAGGGGCAAGCAGATAATCATAGGCCGAGCGACCCAAGACCGCTCCATGGCGATAAAAATCAGTTAGCCGCGAAAACCTAATGATCATCACGACTAAGGGGCAAATGTTGGGCCAACCATGGAGTCTCTTGGGCCGACAGGCCCATGACCTACAAAAGTCCACAAAGCAAGCCAAGGCCCGGCAGGAATAGGCCCGGAGGCTAAGGGCGGTCCCCGAAGGAGACAAAGACCGCCCGACATTTACAAAGGGCCAAGTGGTAAGACCGCCCGACAGGCCTGAACGACAGAGATCCGCAGGGATATCTCCTGACCATGCATTTAATGAGGTCGAAGGCGTCCTCACACGCCTGACAAGCCATTTAATGCACACACCCCAGCCAAAGCTAGTATAAATACCCACCTAAAAGCCACATTGATGGTAACTTCTACCTACTCCAGTCTCTCTCTTATTTACACTTTATCCACTTCTCTCTCTAACTTTGGCATCGGAGGAGGTCCCAGGAACCCCCTGAGGACCTTTCGTGCAGGGTTTCGAAGACCGCCTCATCCATCGAAGGCCGCACGAGGCTAGTGTCGTCTCACCAAACCGCCTGGTACTTCCCAGGCACAAACAATTCGAAAAGTCATTACAAGCAAGATCCTTAACCCATGGAACTAGGGTTCTTCATACCCAAGTGAGAGAAAGGTCTACTCCATAGAGAGAGAGAGAGAGAGGAAAACATAAATCAAAGCAGTCATAGTCATAAAGATGGAAATAATCTGCTCTGTGATGTCAATCTTCACTCATGGAGACGCAATCTAGGTTTCAATGGTGAGAAATCCACCCTTAATAGCTTTTAGGGTTTGTTCTTTGTCACTTTCTCTCTCTAAAACTCTATTTTTGCTCCAAAAAGTCGAATCCCCCTCCTTTGGCTCGAATCCGCCTGTTTAACCCAACACTAGGAAAAACACGGTCGGGAACACGACTGTGTTCTTCTTCAGTTTTGCATGTACTTTACATTATCCATTAACCTTCACGATCCAACCCGCGACATAAATTCCACGGGCGCGCTCTTTGTAGACACGGGCGTTTTCTTGCCTGTGTTCTGCTCCTGAGACGAAAACACTCTCGCACTAAAAAGCACCGGCGCACCCTGGGTGAAACACGGCCGTGCCCTAGGTAGGGGACGACCGTGTTCTGCTCTAGCTTCATCGAATGACCTGCAAATGACTCGAAACTTGCACCCAAACCTTTGTTCAACAACTAGGACCTGAAATATAACAAAAGAGGACAACCTAGCGTAAAATAGGCCAAGGAATCCCCACTACCCTTCACCCCTTCATCACAGGTGAAGTTTTTTCTTCCTGTCTTTCATGCTCAACCATGAATCACTTCCTTCCCTGAGACTGAAAATCATCCCCCGCTCCCCAGTATATCAGATTCAATGGTGGATCTCTTCCGGAGATCAGCAGATGAAATGAGCACTTCCCCGACTTGCAACTTGTCTAGAAACCCAGACAAAAGGTTGGTACCCTACTTTTTCCTTTCGAACTATGCAAGGAATGTAGAATATCCAATTTCTTTCATTTAATTGGTCTTGGTTGTTTGTCTTTTCCTCCTTGTACATGTGTGCTTAACGTGGAATCGAGTTGGATTTAGTTTACTCTGACTCTTCAATGTTGGAGGGAGGGTGTTATAAGGTTTTGGTGCAATTAATTTTTTGAAGCTTAGTTCATTGAGAGGGTTGAATGATAATGAATATCATATATCAAAAGGAAAGGTGAATACAAACTCTTCTTTCTACTCTGTTCCAAGCAACATAATTAGTTTACTAGAATGCCTATCAACGACATCAACATTGTTCTACCCTGGTTTGTCTTAATAAGTGGGAATCAATATGTTGCTTCTGCCATTTAGGAATTAAATCGGCTAAATTGCAAGTTTGGTCACTCGAATTGCTTTAAAATTTCACGTTTGCCACTCAAATTAGTTTATTCCACTCATAGTTACTTAAATTAGTTGAATAGTCCAAGTTCTCTCACTCTACGTTAACCTCCATTAGACTCCGTTAATGGAGGCCGTTAAGTGATGATGTGGCAAACGGAAAATCCCAGTCAGCTTAATTTAACACTAAAAAATGACGACCCGACCTGCCACGTCATATTTACCCGCCATGTTAGCCTCCCTGCCCAACCCGCGAGCCAAACCGAGACCCAACCCCTCTGAATCTAGCCATTTTTATAAGTCTGCCCCCTCTAAATGAAGTCTTTCATCTTCCTAACCATTCATTCTCTTCCTCCTTCTGAATCTGCCTGAGAGTCGCCCCCTCCCCATCCATTTGTTCCTTTTCTCCTCCTCTCACTTCCCCTCTACTAATGGCGGCACCCATCTGTCGCTGTGGAGAGCCAACAGATCTGAAGATGAGTTAGACTCATGCGAATCCAGGGAGAAGGGTTTATGGGTGCAGCTGATATGGGATAAGATTTCATCCACCTTTGTTTCCTTTTTACTGTTACCATTCGACTATTATTTTGCCTTTTTCATCCTTCTATTTTTTTGTGCGATGATGTGTAGACAAATGGAGCATGTAACTACTTCAGATGGCTTGACCCAACCCTTGATGAGCATATGAGAAATGTGGTGCTGAACTTTCATCGTCAAATTCAGGAGCTAGAGAAGAGGCGAAACAAGAAAGTGTCCAAGTTTGATCGAAAAGTGGTGTCGTTCATCATTTTAGGAGCTATTGTATTCTCTTTGTTTTGGATAGGAAAGTGATAAGTCGTATGTGTATTTGTAGCTGCTGTAATTTGTTGAAGTGTAGATGTTGTAATCGAATGATCTGTTTAGTTGTTGACAATGTGTAACCTAGTTGTATCCATTTCATCTATGTCACTTGAATTGCTAAATTGTTTCATGTGTGTTCACTTGAATTGCTTTTTGGTATCATGAGTTCATGACTGGTCACTTAAATTGCACGTTCATTTCATATTTGGTCACTGTAATTGCAAAGTGGTTTTACCTTTGGTCACTTGAAATGCAATGATGTATCATAATTGGTCACTCACAGGTAGCAGCACGAATGGAACAACAAGGCAAGTATTTGTGCAAAAGAACCTTCCAATGATACTGGAAGATTGATAAACCTGATAGTCATTCATAAAAATGATAGTCTTACAAGGTCCAAATGATAATTATAGCCTCGGGGACATTATTTCTCCAAAAGAGCAATTCACCATGACCTAATAGGCTAGCTAATACGACAAAGCAAAATTCAACTTCTACTAGTTTGTCAATATATCAAGACTACATTTACTAGCTATAGGATTGGAGGCTTCAAAATAGTAATTATCATTTGGACCTAAACTACAACTAATCTTCACTCGTTCTCTTGAGTCACTTGGCTTGCATTCTTCACTCGTTCTCTTGAGTCACTTGGCTTGCATTTTGCGATCCTCCGCATCCTTGGCTGAGCTGCTGTGATGCCTGAATTCGTGGCCTCCTAGTAGTTCCCTGCAAAGTTAAAGAGACATTAGAAGATAGTAGGACTTGATTAGAAAGCAAAATTGTATACATCTGGCATGAGCTGGACAGTGTTGGGCTAACTCAATGGCAATGAAGCACCCGCTTTTGCAGCCCTCTGTTGCTGATTTTGTAGGGATGCCAACTTATTTCTTTCTGCTCTTTATAGTTGTTTCGCCCTTTTAGCTTCTTCCTTAGCATGTCTCCTTTCCTCCACATGTTTATTCCTTTCTTCATTATGGAACAGTTTGGTGTGCCCAACAACCCACATGCAGCGCACGCGTACTTCCTTCCTTCCGGCTTTGATGGTTCCCTTTCACTCTTCTTCTGTTTCTTCTTCCCTTTATCATCCTCATCGAGTCTCTTTCTTTGTTGCTTCTTTGGTCTGACCCTCTTTTTCGAGTTTGCAACTAGAAGGGCTCCACGATCCCCCAACTCAGAAACTGGCCAATACTCCCTGCCATTAGTAGGTGAAATGGAGAACTGGTAAATCTTAGCTGCTGTTTCCCTCAGGTAGCAATCATCAACAAAGTCCTTAATCAAAAGCTTTGCCCTCCTAATTGCCTAAATGGCATGCTCACACGGAATACCGGTCAACTCCCAATGTCTACACGTACAGGTCTTGTTCTTCAAATTGACCACAACTTGGTGGTTGTGTCACCTCACCTCAAATCGACCCTTCCCATTAGTTTCTGCTGACCACTTCAATGCTTCTTCAGTAGTCTCATCTTGCTCCTTCTCAATATTCTCAGTGAACATAGCTGTCCAATTAGAAACCACATTCCGTCTGTGTGCATATAACACCATCAAGTTTCTTCTAATCCCCTCCCACATGCATATAGGACCCATATCCCTCTCTTCTATAATCACATTGTTTCAATTCTCCACCAAGTTTCTCGTATGAATCTTAGAATTGCAGAGGGTCTGATAATGTGACATTGTTCAATGGTAGAATGGCTTCACGATCAACCAATCATATGTTGCCTTATTGTACTCTGCTAGGGCTTGCATTTGCACCTGAAATTCAGAAACGCTTTGTGCTCTAACTGCTGCACATAAGAGGTTTTTCATCTGTTGGGACCCCCCACACGCACCCTTGAGGTTGGTCCACAAGTGCTTCGCACAATGTCTCTTCTCACAACTTGGGAAGAGTGCATCTAGGGCTGGCACTAGTCCCTAAAACACCAATAACACACATGTCATAATCTGAAAAATGTTCTAATTGTCCACGCAAAAACAAGAACTCAATATTGAAAGCATACCTTTTGTTTTTCGGACATGAAAGTCCATCCGGGATTATCTTTGACCTCCAAGTCATTGGATATGAGCTCCAAGAACCATTCCCAATTCTCCTTATTCTCCACAGGTACATGAGCAAAGGCAACTGGAAAATACTGGTCATTTCCATCAATACCCATAGCTGAAAGCAGTTGACCTCCATACTCATGCTTCAAGAAGCAGCCATCTATCACCAAGACATGCCTGCAACCAGCCTTGAAACCCAAATTTGAAGCCTGGAAACACACATACATCCGATCGAAGTGTTGGTTTCTCTGCTCTATGATCACTGTAGAACCCGGGTTGCTCCTCCTCAATTCCTCGACATAATGGTATAGCCCTCGGAATTGCTCTATAAAACTACCCCGAACCTTGTCAAGAGTTGCCCTTCGAATCCTCCATGCCTTTGAATCCAATACATTTTCCTTATAGTCTTCCTTGCAGATTTGTTTGAGAAACCTCTTGCTCATATTCTTGTCTGCTGCCATCTTCCTAGCTAGTTTCTCACCTAGAAACTTTGCAGTTGCAAACTTCACCTTAAAAGTCCTCCGACAATCTGTAGAATGTTGTAGCTTGCACTTCTTGATCTGGAATGCATCGATAAGACTCATCTTGGAGGCCCATATATACCAATCACATGGATCATCACATACTGCTTGCAGCCTCTTCTTGTCGTTCTTCTTGAAACGAATAGGGCGTTTTTCAACAAAGGCATGTTGTTTTATGGCCTCTTTCAACATGTCAAAGTTGCCAAATCTTTGAGAAACATCGAAGGTAGGGCTCTCCACATCTCTCTCAACTCGAAACTCTTGTGTCTGGTGACTGTCCTCATCTTCATCTTAACTGTAAATTGTCCTTCAGTCATCTAAGTCCACATCTTATACCTCTTCCGCCTTTATGATCGTCTTCTTGCACTTCTCAATTTCGTCTTCTTCGCTGTAGAAATCAGCTTCAACATTTGCAGCTACGCTTCCCTCAAACTGCAGATTGTCATCTCTGCTAAAGTCCTCCTCTTCACTAGCCTCATAGTCATTGTCATATTCATCTTCTTTCTCATAGTCTGCATCATCACCCGAGTCACGAACAACAACTTCATTCGCCTTTTTACCCTTGGTGGCAGCTCCACCTTCTTCCACATCACTGTCCATGAACTCGGCAATGTCTTCCTCAGAGATGGCATATAGTTCGATGACCTTCGCTTGTTCATTTGCACTTGTTGACATGGCTAGTATATCTTCATCTGAAGTGATCTCTGACATAGAATCAGGTGAATGAGAGTTCCAGAAGAACTTCGGCTATCAATCTTCCCTCTACATGCCTTGTATATGTCAGGCAGATCAAGTAATGATAGCTCAGCAATATCTGCATAGTCCCAGTAGACTGTAGACTTCTCTTTGAGGAAATGTTTGTCATCCTTCCTCTTCAATGCGCCTGATAAGTGCACTTGAAATGTAAACTCTCCACTTGAAGCACCTATTGCAAAGGCAAGAGATAATGAGTGGTTAAAAGTGACCAAAGCATTAATGGAGCAGAGACAGTCTTTCTTTTTAAGCCAACAACTTATATTAAAAGCATGAAAATGACATGTGAAAGCTGCTGGTTTTGGTATTTCCCACAAGAACCCTAATTTTCAATTCGAAAATAAAAACCAACTGTTGTCCTTTTCTCAATAAAGGCCAACTATGAAAGGGGCAATAAAACAACTCTCTACCATTATGATAAGTGCAGAAACGATGGGGAACTCACCATATTTCGGTTGGGGAGCATTTAGTGCACGCACATGTCCCACCATGGTTCTGTCGTGTAAGGGTGAGCTGGAAAAACAAACAAGAACGAATCTAGCATTAGCATAAACAAAGGTAAAAGGAAACCCAAAAGATTCCCCAGGACAAAGACTTTTCCGACGCTTTTCGACATCTCCAAATAAAGGACAGAACAACAAAATGAGTGCGAAGCCTCACCTTTACAACCAGAGAGAAGAGGCTTGAGCTTTGAGGAAGGAGCTTCTTTTGTCTCTGTCGCCAACCCAACGTCGGAGAAAAGACAACCTCTGATTTAGGGTTTTCGGGTCGGGCAGCAATAGAGGAAGAAGAAGGGGCGCGCGATGAAGAAGGACGGAAGACTACGAGAAAGCGAAATCAGGGGAAGGGATTCAAGGCGGCGGCGTGGCGGCCTCCATCCTCCTTCATCGGCGATGAAATCTCGAGTACAGCGGATAAGGAGAGACGAGGGAGGAAGAGTGAACGATGGAGAATGGAAACTGACCTACCTCTCCTATTTCCAATTTTAGATTCAGAGGGGTCGAGTCTTGGGTTGGGTCTCGGTTTGGCTCGCGGGTTGGGCAGGGAAGGCTGACATGGCGGGTAAATATGACGTGGCGGGTCGGGTCGTCGTTTTTAGTGTTAAATTGAGCTGACTGGGATTTTCCGTTTGCCACGTCATCACTTAACGGCCTCCATTAACAGAGTCTAACGGAGGTTAACGGAGAGTGACCGAACTTGGACTGTTCAACTAATTTAAGTGACTACGAATGGAATAAACTAATTTGAGTGGTAAACGTGAAATTTTAAAGCAATTCGAGTGACCAAACTTGCAATATTTAGCCGAATTAAATCTTATTGCATGAGTGGACAAGAGCAAGACATGTGATTTTGTTAAATTATGTTATTGCTTCCTTCATTACCTACCCAGTACCCTCTTTATATATAAACAATATTTGTGACCAAGAATCCTTATATTGTTCTCTCATGTTTGCGCATACAGGCTGACTTCATGAAAATGGCAAAATCCGAGACAGCAGCTACGACTCCATGTATGCAATTGAACCCACCTTCCATACACCTGATACGGTATGCACAACACGAACCAATCACATCAGGGATATTCTACTAGCTGAAATAGAATTTTTATTCCTTTGATTTTGTTATATTCATCACTTCCATCCTCGACGTTGCTTTTTTTAGCAATATGGATTTTACAAGGGGATTCACAGAGTAATTTTTTTGAAACCTAGAAAGTGTTTTGCTGCTTATGATGGTGCATGACAGATGCTTATAATCTCGAAAATAGACAACACAACGCAATTAAGGTTAGATATTATTCAACGAAAACAAAATTAAGGTTATATATTGACTCCTCTAATGCTAACCCCAACCGCAAAACTCTTACATATCATCATCCATCTGCGTGTTCCAACAACATAACTCTCCTGGGATTTTGTTTACTATAATTGTTAAGCCTACATTTCGATTCGGTTATAGATCTTTTGCTTGAGCTTTGAAGAAATTGGGATAAATTAATTTTTCCATTGAATAGGGATACTGCTCTACTTGGTTTTGGGTTTCTATATGGAGGATTTACTTGCTGCTTTGGTATATAATGAAATGTTATTTGATTTATATTTTACAATATCATTTATCATTTTAGTTCATGGCTAAACTAAGTTGACGCTTTTTTTAGATAATGTACATGTTATATTTATTTGATGTATATTTATAATATATTAACAATTGTTATCCTTTGTGAATAGGGTGTCACTAGTACTCCTACTCCATCTCTGGGTCCCCAAGTTTCGTGAAATGATGTCGTGAAGCTCTTATTTTGAAGGATTTGGGATCGTTATCTACTCATGTTGCTTTGAATCGTATTCTTTTTAGTGATCAAAATATTATGAGCATATCGTGTTTCTTTGCATTATACTTGAATGTTTATGGTGTTTAACATTTAGCCATATAAACAACACTATTTTGGATGATGAAACATATCATGTTATGATTCAGGGTATGAATGACAAAAGTGTTGGTGGGTATATCGTATAATATGAATTTATCTATAGTGACAAGGGTATACACAACCATATCTAATGCTTCTATTAGTAACGAACTTTTTAGTGACGACTGGGTTTGTCGCAAAATGTTTTAGTTTTGACACTTGCTAGTTGTAGCAATGAGTTTAGCAATGGTGATAATCCTTGTGACAAAATTCTCTCTGTGGAATTTTACAAAGACGTGTAGCAAGATTTTTAAGTTTTAACCCTTGCTATAACCTTTGCAGGGTATACTTCCACCAAGGATTGCTTAAAACCCTTGCTACACATAGTAAGGGCAACTTTGTCAAGGATTCGTTCAAGGGTTAGCAGAACTTTTGCTACAGCGTGTAGCAACGATTAAAACCCTTGCTAAGGCTGAAAATAACCCTTGGCATCATAAGGCCTCTTTTTTTGTAGTGAACCAATTATTCAGTGTGTTTATTGTTTCATGCTTTGGACTTCCGTGTCATGCCTAAACTCTTGTCCAATTGCTTTTATTTTGGGAACACTGCCGTTCATGTGAGATTTGTATTTTAGAACTTTAGTGTACATAAGATGTGCTCTATTTTGGATTTGAGATTTAGTGTATTTATTATGTGTATTATTATTTATAATATACTTGTTTATGAGACCACGGTTCATTATTAACAATTTTTAACAACCTAATATTGGTCAAACCAATGAATATGATCCATCCCACCACACCGTTTCATACTCCAATTTGGTTATGCGACAATATATATTTTTTTTTTTCCTCCCCGTTCTTTGATTGTTTGTAGTGTACACATGTCACACCCACACATACCAATACATTCCACGAATTAGACACCCTTTTTATTATCATAACGCGGGGGAAAACACATGAACCGTACGGGGACTGAATACTTTCTCATACACCAACAACACTAGCTAATCCAATGTATTAACGACGACAACGGGGCTGCCTGATCATAATTAATAATTGCCATCCTTAATTATTCTGAAAACACACACACACACACCGACGTCAACTACTCATGGGTAGACCTCGATGAGAGCTCTGGTGCCGAGAATGGGATTGATGTGGTAGCTGGTGAAGCCGGCTTGAAAGAAGAGCTTGGCCAGCTCCTCCTCGTCCCTCTCCTTCCCCGTCACGGAGATCATCATTCCCATGTCGAACCCGTACTGCACGCCCACCGACTTCTCGTCCAGGCTCTGGTTCCCCACCACCATCTCGATAACCATCACCTTCCCCAACCTCCCCTTGCTGCTCACCGCCGCCTTCGCTTTCTCCAGAATCCTCACGCACTCCTCGTCGCTCCAGTCGTGCAGAACCCACTGATATTTATTTATTTATTTACTTACTTACTTACGACGAAAAAAAACAAATCAATTTCGTTTTTTTTTTTTAAAAAAAAAGAAAAGTCACCTTGAGAATGACGGCGTCGGCCTCGGGGACGTGGACGAACATGTCACCCGCCACGTACTTCAAGTTGCCGCCGCCGCCTTCCAATCCGGAGACGACATGTGGCAGGTCGAGCACGGTGCAATCCACGTGGGGAAACGCGGCGGCGATGGCCTTGGCGAGGTAGCCGGTCCCACCGCCCACGTCGACGAGGGACCTCACGCCTTGGAAGGCGTTCCTGCCGTCCTTGACCACCAGCTCCGCGATCAGGCGGCTGTCCCCGCCCATGGCTTCGTTGAAAAGGCCGGCGAACTCCGGCTCGGCGGCCATGAACTCCCACGCCTCCTTGCCGCCGTGGGCCTCCGAGAACGGCGTCGTGCCCTCCCGGTCGCTCTTCAGCCACGTGGCCATCGACTGGTACGGGTCCATCAGGAGCGGAGCCATGACCATCCGGAGGTATGCGCCGGCCTTGTACGGGTTGTCCCGCGTCAGGAGCCGGCCGGCGGTCGTCAGAGAGTAACGACTGACTTCCTGGTGATGATCATTTGCGTGGGCCCGTGGCGGTTTGTGGAGGGAGAGGTAGCCGGAGTTGACGATGACGCGGAGCAGGCGGTGGAAGTGCTGGGCTTTGGGCTGGGGGATGCCCAATGCGGAGGTGAGCTCCGGGAGGGAGATGGGGCCGCCGTGGGCCTGGACGGCATCCGGCAGGCCCAGCTCGACGGCGGCTTTGACCGCCATGGAGGTGACGAAGTTGTAGGCGTGGTGCCATACTTGGATCTGGGCTTCGAGAAGCTCCCTCGTGCTTTCTTCGCCGCCACTTTTGCCTACCAACTCCATGATTGAGGTGAGTGTCTAGCTAGCTAGAGATTAATGATGAGAAGTTTTGGGTCCTGGGGAATGTCTTTCCTTATGTAGGGTTTTGGGCTTATTATAGTGCATGCAAGCTTTTGGTTGGTGGAATTGAAAAGATATGGCCATATGGGATAATCTTTTTTTTATACAATTAATCAGATATAAGAGATCTTTGGGTAGGTGAGAGGATCGATAATAATGGTGGTTGTCATTCCAATAATGACAATATAAAAAGTAAGAATAGTTAGAAAGAGAGTGAGCGGAGTATTGGATTGGTGTGTGATTGAGAAATCTGTCGACAGGTTGTGGTGGTGGCCCCTGCTCTGCTCTGCTGCCTTGCCCACATGTTAAGCATGCATGGGTTGTCACTGTACAGAGCGCGCACTTTTTTGGAACTTTCAAGTGCTCCACGATAATGCACATAACTAAGCAACGTTGTGATCAAATCGATTCATATTTTTATCTTGTATGATACGGTTGATGGTATAATTAGGATTCGTTTGGAAGTTGCGAATGTTAAATCGTTGTATTGTAATGAATCACTACAATATAAATACATGCATACAGTGGCGGAGCCAGAAAATTGGTCAAGGGGGTGCTTATTCATATCGTAAAAAATCAACTATATATAATAGAAAAGTCAACATTAAACGAAATAAAAAATTGCCAGCAAAATACTCAATATTTTTACAATTACATAATAATAATTCGACTCACACCACTTATAATGAACAACGAAGAGATTTCATATTCTGAAAACATTGTAGAACACATTCCTTGTGCAAACCAGCATGCAACTCTTGTTCAATATATGTCACCAACTCATCGTTTATCCAATTTTGAATATAATTTTTTGTATATTCATGAGTGAAAATTATCTTCCCACACTTATAGTTGCAACATACAGATAATTGTCAACTTGAGAACTAAATAACTAGATAGATACGGTTTGTGCTTATTTGTTTTCACTTTTTTTCTAACTCGTCAACCCTTTGAGAGTTTTTAAACCTGCCATCAAATGGTAGGTAAAATAATACATCAATTCAACTTATGACAGAGAAATATCATTAGATTTGTGGTAATTGGTATGAACCGTACTAGTATCAACAGGGGGAAAAACAATTGTTGGGAGAACTTCTTATGGGAACATAATAGTTGTAGGTTTAATTTTAGAATTAACTTGATATTTTATATAAAGAATCGTAAGATTTATTAGAAACTCATCAAGTGAAGATTGTAAGTAAGATTGTTTAGTATTAGTCGGTCAAGGGTAATTCCCCAAACTTACTTTTCCTTTCGTAAATTTTTGCGGCTCCTCCAAGCCAAGGGGGGTGCTTGCACCCCCCAACCTTATGAGTGGCTCCGCCACTGCATGCATAGATACAATAGATGCATTTTGACAATACATTGTTTGGTTGTTGAGATTCTAGTTTATATATTTATTTGCATAAAGTTACTTTATAGGGAAATGTCACATTTACCCTCACCTTTTAGTATTAAACAAAAAATATTGGGATATAAATGGAAAGAAAAAGTGGACACAAATCTAAAAGAAACAATCTCAACTTTTAGTTGAGATTGTATAATGCATCATTTTTTGTGATTGTTGGTGGGACCTACACAAAACAATACATGCATTGTTTTACAAATTGACACTTCCAAACATTGTATTGTGCACAATACATGTATTTAACAAACACAACTCTAACAATCACAACTTCCAAACGACCCCTTAGTTTATGTGAGTTAATATTGGTTTTGGCAAAACATGTAGAGAAAGTAAGAAATCATCAATGGATTATGGAGGCAACATATTCGAATGCAAATATGTTCAAATTTACGTCCATATTTAAATAAAATAAAATATTTCATACAGTATGAAAATCATGTTTACAACATTTTTTTTGTGTGTCTATTATGACCTATAGTTTTTTTTGTTACAATAGACAATAGTTGTCTATTTCTTCACAACATTCCTCTTGTGACGAAATTCTTTGTCACAAAATTATGTTGCAATGGCCCCATCGTAATAGATCTATTGTGACAAACATGTTAGGTTTCATCACAATAGTGGTTTATCGTATTGTGGCGAGCATAATTTGTAATAACAAGGTGATATTGTTGTGACCACACTAATGATGGCAATTTCAACCCGCTCCGCGGGTATTACCCGACCTGACCCGCGATGGGGCGGGGCATGGGTATCTACTTCCGACCCGCCCTGCCCCGCCCCGTTCTAGACTCATTTTATCTCAATTTCTTACAATATCTATACATATTTCTCCTATTTTGACTTTTCTTCAACTAGTTAGAGTCGATCTTTCAACTTGTTAGGCTCAATTATCCATTCTATTATCAATATTTTTCATTCTTGAAGTGTTTTTCCCTACGTTTTATTGTAAAAAGTAAAATTTACTTGTATTTTTTTTTTTAACAACATGTAAGAGTGGGTCGACCCGCCTCGCCCCGTACCCGCGCGGGTTTTACCCGCCCGACCCGTAGTAGTGTGGGGCGGGGCATGGGAATTGAGATACCCGCCCCGCCCCGCCCCATTGCCATCACTAGACCACACGCTACCATTTTTTCACAATAGACATTATTTACAGATACGTATTGTGATGAACCTGTAGGTTGTGACGATATTGATTGTCACATGGTTTATCATATTTTTATTTTTTGTCACATTTTTAACCAGTATTATGACAAAGCATATCTGTCACAATTTGCGATATTTTGCCGTGACGAATATTTTGTCCACATTTCGTCAATTTAATTCACGTTGTATGAAACAAATATTGTGACAAAAATAGTTTGTCATTTTCATTCATGATTAGTACATCAACAATTAGCAGTTTATCTTGTGCATGAACAGGTTGGTTTGAGATCTGAACTTGAAACAAGCATGTACAAACAACATCAATTAACACAATACTCCGAATTTTTATATATTCAACAATCAAAATATTATAACTCTCATAATTGTTGGAAAAAATTATTTTAAAATGGGAATTGTTTGGTAACTGCGACAATTAGCATTTAATGAAAAATATAATTTCTAATTTTTTATCAAATAACATGTTTACACTTAATTAAATTAATCAAAGCAGCTCGGGAAATATAGAAAATATATTGGAAAGAGTATTGGATAATGTAGGAAATAAATTCTCTCAGATGAAAATGTAGAACTTTTCTAATTATGAGAAATTTGATATTTCTAAAATTTTAAAGTATAAATTTTTTAAATTAAAGTTCACGCTACAAATAGTAGCAAATAAACATAACTTTATATTAAATCCATGAATGGAGTGAAATAGATGAGTCACAGATAAAACAACCATGGAAGATCAGTCATATAAAATTATGCTCAACAAGTTCATAAGGCCAAGTCCAATGCAAAACCCCAAATATAGGGGCCTTGAACCCCAAATTTGGGGATTGGACCCCATTTTCCCTTCTTTTGCTCCAATGCAACAAATTCCATATTTGGGGTTCTTAATATTTCCAGTTTTTCCATTTATTGAAAAATGTACTTATCGAAACTTTAACATAATTTGTTCATGTTAATTTTTGTATAGTTCGTCATCATTTTTAAATACAAATTTTTCGATAGAATTTTGTTGAATTTCGAGACCGAATTTTTTTTAGCAAAAAATTATGGACCTAATTTGGGTTTACACACAACACTTGCTAATCATAAAGTTTAAATATTACACACAACACTTGAAAATGATAAAGTTTAAAAATAACACACAACACTTGAAATGATAAAAAAAGAAACACATAACATGTCAATAATCACCCAGAAGGGAATAGTAATTCCCGTAATCTCCTCCACCTTCATCTCCTCCTCCATTTCCATCTCCACCTCCAGTTTGACTTGCGTTGGATGAATAGTCGGGAACAGAGTTGGGATCATCTTGATCATACCCTAGGAGCATGTTTTGATGATTTTTGTAAAACTTCCTCTTTCTTGGTGTCAACTTCGACAAGTCCTTTTCAATAAGATCAAGATTGTTCCGAAATAGTGCTGCTTCCCTCTCTTTTTTCTCAACTTCCCACTTTTCTTGGTCACGCTTTGATTTTTGTTCTTGGAATTCCATCCTTCTTCGCTCATACTCAGTCCTCAAAGCATGCCTATCCTTCAACTCACTTCCATACTCCAGCAATTGAGCAGTGTAGCTCTCCGATGACTCGACAACCCCCTTTCCTTTCTTCTTAGCTGCCTTTTGTTTGTCGCGTCCAGCAGGGCGAGATATGACGAATGGTGGAGTTTCTTCGACGAATGGTGGAGTTTCTCCGACGAATGGTGGAGTTTCTTCGTCTCCTTCTGTGTCATTGAGGTCTGTCTGTGGTGTTGATTGATAACCAAGACCCATGGGAGAACCATCAGAACCTTGACTCATGCGGCTTTGATTTGAAGATGGCATTAATATCACTGTATGAAATTTTTGGCATCTTTTCAAGATCCACCAACAATGACCAAAAGTCCACCCCTTTTCTCCGGTCTCGCTTAAATAGAGTTGTTCAGCCATATGCTCCTATACGTATAAATGAATGAGATGGAAAAGGAGTTAGAAAATAGAACACACGTACTAATGAACGAGGTAAAAAATAACAATGATGGTGACGGAGAATTCATACCACATCCATTTGATTCGTGCCACTTGGTTGATTCCTCTCTGCCCTTTGGATAGCTGAATTCCAACACTTGCAGTATTTGGTGATTGTGCCCATTCGATTAGCCATGCTTTTGATAGTACGAGATGTGTTTCGATCGTTCGATCGAAATTGCGCCGCCACTCTATCCCAGAACCTTGTATCCCTTTGATTGACACCCACAGCTCCATCTTCCGATATCATCACCCAAGAACTGCACAAGTTCTTATCTTCCTCCACTGTCCAATTCCCTTTTCTCTTGCTTGTCATTGTTTAGTTTTTAGAGAGACAAAGATGATAGAAAGAATGAGTAGACTAACAGAAAATTTCGATAAGAATGAATGGTAGAAAGAGAGGAGAGGATGTCTGAATATATAGAGAATTTATGACCGTTAGGTTATGACCGTTCGGATATAAACGTTAGGTAAGGTTGGTAGGTAGCACATGTTCGAATATGACCGTTATGTAAGGTTGGTAGGTAGCACATGTTCGAATATGATGTAGAGCGGGCCTTTGGAATTCTTCAAGCTAGATGGGCAATCATTCGTGGCCCTGCAATATCTTGGGATGTTGCAACAATTAATGATATAATGTTGACATGCATTATATTGCACAACATGATAATCGAGGATGAGCAGGTTGATTCTGACGATGAGATGGAAGATAATCTTGATTATGAAGTCCACGACCAACAACCAACTAATGTCGATAGAGATATTCCAACCCTAACTGAGTACTTAGCTAGGAATAATAGGCTTCGTGCTGCACCAACACATCATGGGCTTCGTTGGGACTTGGTCGAACATATTTGGAACTTGCATGGAAATAATTAGTCATTGTTGTTGCTTGGTATCGATGCTGTGATGCTTTGTAATTCAATTTAAGTTGTAGTTGGTGACAATTTATTTTGTAATTTACGAACACATTTTCATTTCAATAATATAATTTCCATTCTTAGTTCGATCTAATTTTTGTTTACACACAACTTAAAGATGATAAACATAAATTTTAAATAAAATGAATTCAATTTAAGTCATCTTAGAAAAAAAGCCTAAATACACAAATATTAAACACAAATTAAATACAATCTAAAAAGCCTAAATACAAACATAAATTTAATTCCCCTTTCCCTAATTAATTCAATTTAATTCCCCTTCGCCCTTCCCCTAATTAATTACATTCAATTTTCTTAATCAAATTCCTTAATTAATTCCCCTTCCCCTAATTAATTCCCCTTCCCTAATTAACTAAACAACAATTAAAAAAAAAAAAGGAGCTGGCGGCACAGCCGCCCAGCCCCGGCGGTTGTGCCGCGCAGCAGACTCTCCTCCTCCATAAATGCCGAAATCGGCAAACCCTCCTCCATATATAGCGATCCAATTGCCGATCGCCTCCATAATTGCCGATTTTCGGCATTTATTTCTCTGCGTTGGAACTCCAAAATCGGCATTAATGGCGACAACCCCATAAATGCAAGCTCCATTGGACTAAGATGAGTCACATACATGATATGCGTGGATTGCAAAGAATCCAAATCTTTTGCACCATTATTAATTTTGTTTATGGGGTTGAAATATGATGTTATATATCCTCATGGAATGCGTGGTTCCAAGGAACAAGAGTGTGGGCTCGGCACACATAAATAAAATATTTTTTTCACATGAATAAAGTGATGGGGTTTCAACTTATATAAAAAAAATTGAAATTTAGTCTTAACAGAAAAGTGAAAGTAAGTGGTCTAGAAGTTGTGTTTCAATGCCATCACTTTTTATTATTATTTATAAAGTGATTCACTAAGTAAGCAAATGGAACAATGCGAGTGGAAACATCCATACATATTCTATCCCAAGAGCAAAGAAAACATGTCCAAAAGGCCCAAACAAGTAGCCATACATGGACAAAAAATTACAAGTCAAAAAGCCCAATCATACGATAAAGATTTCCAAATCTTAGAAGTCGTTTGTTTCAAGGATTTGCATCATGAATTTGGTACCAAAAAAATCAACTATCATGGATTTACACACAATTCATTGTTTGCTTTGTCAAAAAATGTTTAGATAAATTTGTGGCCCCCATGGATTTGGGTTTTTTTCCCCTCCAAATCCATGGGCCCCACAGCTTTATAAATCCTACTTCATACCCTAGGATTTGGAGACTAGCTGAAAAACCATGCCCACCTCATCAAACCCATGATAAAAATAGCTCAACAAACAAATGATTTTCTCAAATCCATAATGCCCGAAATCTCTAATAAATCCTAAGGCTTTTAATTAGCAATCCATGACAAATTCCTCATTATAAAATCCTTGAAGCAATCAACCCCTTATTAGTTGTAAAACACACCACCCATGTTAAACATCCATCGCCACTGATGATACAAGCATAACTGTTTCCCAACAACCACATGCATGGATGAGGATCCAACCCAAACACCAAGATGGAAAAGATGGAGTCATCCAACCCAGATGAAGGACTTGTGAAAGCTGATCGTGTGTAGTATGTGTATGCAAATTTACCTAGTTTGAAAACCAGGATCATATTTCCTGGGTCTCTCTCAACCACTTACTTAAGTGGTGAGAGACGAGTTTCATGTGATTTAAAACGAGAATGTGGAGGTTAAGGTTCCTCTATGGTTGAAGTTCCCCATGGTTTCACAAAGCGAACGAAAAAAACAGCGCAAGAAACTAAAAATATTCTACTAGCAGGTAAAGGAAACATGAGGGTAAGGCATTGCATAGGCAAGCTCTCCCTGGGTTCATTTGACTCTCAAACCTTGATCCTGTCAACATATAAACTATTTGATCCATGGTAGGTTTATTCCTAACATGTGTCGTGGCATTTACCACTACTAATAGGCAATAATATAGGCCCTACAAATATCTCCTTTGAGGAATTTGATGCAGTTTGATCAATTGAGGATTGATTGTGAGGGACCAATGTGTCAAGTTCATCCACCCACGAAGTCGGATTTGAGGATATATCGTTTTAAGTTAGTTATCACCTTACGTACGCAATTGAATCAACTATAAACCAAACGGATAAATCAAACAGAAAAGATAGATGAAATCAAACTCATATATACAAAAATCAAGACTTACATAGTTAAAGAACCTCTAGGGTTCGCCAACCTGGGAACATTAGTTAAAATGAGATTCTCATATTACCCTATGAATCAACGGTCAGAACCAAGAATCAGTGGCTACGCACCCATTTCTAGCGCCATTTCGACCTCTAAGTTCGGTTTCGCTCTAAAATAAGAGAGTCACTATCGACGGAGTAACGTCCTTCTAGTGCCTTCTATCATGGGCTACTGAACTTCTACCCCCTAGGAGTCTTTTTATAAGGCATACATCAGGGAGGAAACGTAGGCCTAAAACACGTTTGTCGAGTTCCTACGGGTCTATTTCAGCTTAGCCACCATATTTTCCATATTTCTTGAGATTTTGTGCTCGATTTGGAGACCCCTAAAGCAGTTGCTAAGGTGTCCTTTTAGGATTTGGTCGACTGATTTAGAGGCATTTTATGGACTTTATTCAATCTCGCATTCTTACTTCTAGCAGCTGGGCCTTGATGTTCCCCTACTCGTACAATTTTTTTTATAAAATGATATACAAAATATGTTTAGATACAATAATATGAAATAATATTATTTTTACACTTAAGTTCACATTCTAACTTTTTGGTTACAATGTTTGTACTTTGTCACATTAATTTGTAATGAAAGTGTAGGTAGTTTAGTCAATTAGATTTGTTTCGTGGGTAATTTATCTCAGGTACCACTAAAGTATGAGAATTGGGGGAGGTATACCACTTAAGTAAAAATAGTGTATTGCGTGCCACTGAACTCTATTATATGTGCATCCGACACCACTTAAGTTTACTATTAAGTGCATTCCATTAAAGTTGACAAAATATTCTTGGAATATTCCGTTTTCTAAATTTCGGAATTTTTCCTTCTACTTTTTTTATTCTAAAATATCCTTTGGACTTATTAAAAACATCATTTTTTATTGTCTAGTTGGAATCCTCTTTTGAAGATTCTCAGCAAACCAATTTTTGAATAGAAAATTTAGAATTATTTATCATTATAAATATTTTATTATCATTATGTGTTATAATAATTGAATTATTTCGTGAATCAAATATATCCTATGAATTCTGTCTCAATATAAATAATATGAGAATGTTATATTCTGTTCTCTTACATCATGTTGATGTGTCTAATTTTCCATGTTAAATCTGCATGTAGTTCTCTAATATTATATTGTAGATGTTCCATATTAGTTAAATTTACAAATACTAATTCTCTTCCTATAGTCATATTTTCTTTTCTAGATTTGTTACTGAATGTTTTAGCTCTCTCCAGTCTATTGGGTGGGGTTACCATCACTTGTAATCTGTGGTTCAATAGGCATAAGTCCCATACACTTAGGCAATATTTTGGAATTTCTCTATAACTAGTCCTTTCGTCAAAGGATTAGCTAGACTCTGTACGGATCTTAAAAGATACAACCTCATTGATCCTTTAGGAGTTCTCTTACGGTACTGTGCTTACAACGAATCTTTTTGTCATTTTCCGTTGTAAAAGCGGTTTTCAACTTTAGTGATAGCTACGGTGATATCATAATAGATCAACATCGGAGGGACCAGTCTTTGCCATAAGGGAATCACTGACAATAATTCTCTCATCCAAGTTGCTACTTCACTAGCTGTTGCTAGTGCTATCATCTCCGATTCCATAGTTGATTGATGATTGATTGATTGATTATTAGAACTCCAAGACACAGCTCCTCCATCTATGTTAAAAACATACCCACTGGTTACCTTGGAGTTGTTTGATAGAGTATTCCAGTCCGCATCACTATGGCCATCTAGTAAAATAGGAAACCTTTGATAGTGTATTCCAAGATTCACTGTTCTCTTGATGTATCTCACGGTCCTCCCTATAGCATTCCAATGCTCTTTACTAAGAAGCTATTAAACCTGCCAAACAATCCCACGACATATGGAATGTTTGGTCGAGTGTAATTTGTCGCATAATGGATACTACCAATGATGGTAGCATATTCATATTGCCTTACACCGTCACCAGTGTTCTTGAATAGCTTTATACTAACATCATGCATAGTAAATGCAGATTTATAGTTAAAATAGTTATATTTCTTCAAGATCTTCTCTATGTAGCCAGATTGATGATCTAAAGAAAAATTATATGTTGTTCAAGTTATATGGATTCTAAGAAACTTTGCTTCCCCCAGATCTTTCACATCAAAGTTCTCTCTAAGCATGGTTTTTGCTTCATTGACCACGTGAATATTTGTACAAAATATTAACACGCCATCTACATACAAACATATGATAATGCAAGTGTTATTTTCTGATTTGTAGTAAATACACTTGTCACTTTCATTCACCTTAAAGTCATGTGAGAGAACTAGATTGTCAAACTTCTCATGGCACTATTTTGGAGCCCGTTTCAAACCATAAAATGATTTTTATACTTACATACTATTGAAGCATGTTCAGGAATAACAAACTCTTCAGGTTGTTCCATGTAAACTTTTTCGTCTAAATCACCATTCAGAAAGGCGGTTTTAACATCCATTGGTGTACCACGAGATTGTTCAAGGAAGCAAGAGCATTCGTGACATGAATGGATGTTATGCTAGATACTGGTGAGTCTTGAACTTATCAACTGCACCATCAAATCCGCATCTATGAAAGTTAACGATTCCTACAAACTTTTAGGATCTTTGAGAGTGTATATTATAGTAACACAACGTCAGATCCGTCATAGCAGCAACACAACATCTTAAAATTGTTAGTTACATAACAATTGAAACAAGTGTTAACTGAATCTGACTAAGTCGCGGACTAGGTCGCTCTCCTTAAGACGTTCGTGACACTGCCTCTCGTTGCGCACAGTAGACTGTTAGCCGAATCGCCTCCAGGATAAAATAGTCACTCTTGTTGCTCATCGATTTTGTGCGAAGACCCTCATAATAGACCCTCTTTCGTGATGAATAAGTCACGATAATTAAGGAGATAGTCACTCTATTAATTAAAGCGCGTCCGGTAAGATAATTACTACCTAATTATCTATCAAATATTCCTTTTTAATCAATTATCCTCTTTAAGCTCGTAACCGTTAAGGATACAAAATAATTCATTATTAATTAATTAATTAATTTTAGAATTTCTCCATAATATATTAGTCTCAAGTTGAACCACCCGCCAGCCCGCCCAACCAGTCAGACGAACAACGTGCGCATGTGTGTGGTGGTCCATCAGGTCTTCCCTCTCTTATAAAAGTGGGCCACCACAAGCATTATTGCCCCTTAGAGAAAGAACTCAATCATTATACCCATTTGGTAAGAGTTTTCCCACCATTGTATCAATTTAACTATCATCAAAACCAAACTACATATATATTCACCATTTCATTTCCAACATGATCCAATGTTAATCCTTTTTAACTTGAAACCAATCAAGTTTGGGGCGCTTTACCCATTTGGCATTATTTAAGTTGCACATAGCATGATCAAAGATGCAGAAGAGAAGGGTTTGATTACGCCCGAGAAGGTTGGTTAGCAAAACTGAAACCGAGTAATACCTTAAAGAAAGTGTGCCCTCTCCTGGTTTAGCATTAAAATGTTCTAAGCATTTTTTCTATCAATTGGTGTACCATAAAAGACTTTCTCGTTGAGATAACCCATGGCAACCGGGATTGCAGTAGCAGCATCAAAAGGTTACATCGACTTTGTTGCCTATTTGATTCCGCAAGGTTGAAGGCAAAGGGCTTGGATATCGATTGTTTACCCTCTAGTGGGCTACGAAACCCACCCAAAATTTAACAAGAACCGACTTGCTAATGAAGGCCCAGAAAGAGTTTGACAAAATTGGGTAGGGTGACGAAGGTTCTCACACCGTAGGGAGACTTTAGCCCAACACACTTCTAGTATTTGCAATGGAAGTAACTGGGGATGCAAATAAGTCTAGTTTGTAAGAGAGTGGTATAAGATTTAGAATAATCTTCTCTCAATAACTCGAGTTATTGGGATCAACTGGTTTATGATATGGTATCAGAGCAGATTTGACCAAGTGGTCGTGTGTTTGAATCTCTACGACCCCTAATATTAAAAGTTGATTAAGGCACAAGGTATGGTGGGCCTGTGCAAACTTCAAGCTCATGGGTTGACTTTTGTTTGAGGGGGCGTGTAAGAGAGTGGTATAAGATCCAACATAACCTTCTCCCAACAACTCGAGTTATTGGGACCAACTGGTTTATGACAGGAGCCGAGTTTTACCCCAGTTTGAGCTTGGCTCGTTAATAAACGAGCTGAGCTCGAACTGCTTATTAACTAGTCGAGTCGATGAGGGGGCGTGTAAGGGAGTGGTATACCAGGAGCCGAGTTTTACCCCAGTTTGAGCTTGGCTCGTTAATAAACGAGCTGAGCTCGAACTTCTTATTAACGAGTCGAGTCGAGCTCGAGCTAGCCTTGTTTACTAAAATCTTAACTCGTACTTTATACTTCGGTTTGAATGTCATGTATGATACATGTGATTGATGTCATGATGAAAAATAAATAATAATAGTCAAATGTCTAATATTAATTAATCTTATATTATACTTTGTTGGTATCATATTATGTAGTTAATAAATTTTAACTAGTACAAATCATGTTATTTAACAGTATCGAAGCAATCTATGCTATAAAATTTCTTTTAAAACTAAAAAATAACATATATATATTCACACATACTCAGCGTACTAAACTTCATATATAGAGAGATTTATAATTTAACAATCATATCAGTTAAACTCATAAGATATAAATCGATTCGACCATAAGTCGATAATCGAGTTGGCTCTCTAATCACAATGCGAGACATCTCATGAGCTCTAAACGAGCTAGCTCACGAGTTTTGCTCAACGAGCCACCGACCGAGTCGAGCTAGCTCGCGAGCTAAACAAGGCTTAGCTAGTGCTCGGCTCGTTAATAAACGAGTCGAGAGTTTCGAATGAGGTTTTCCCGAGTCGAGTGCCAAATCGCTTGCGAACATCTCGACTTAGCCCTAGCGGTAATTGGTCTAAACTAGGGCTGCAAATGAGCCGAGTCGAGTCGAGTTTTACCCCAGCTTGAGCTCGGCTCGTTAATAAACGAGTCGAGTTCGAGCTCAGCTCGTTTATTAACGAGCCGAGTCGAGTCGAGTTCGAGTTAGCTTGTTTATTAAAATCTTAACTTTTAATTGGTACTTCATTTTGTATATCATGATACATATGATTTATTTTGTTGGCTAATCTCATATTATACTTTGTTGGTATCATATATCATTTAGCTAATAAATTTTAACTACTCCAAATCATGTTATTTCATGGTATCAATGCATAATTTCTTTTTAAAGTAGAAAATAAGATATATTTGCTCACATACTCAACGTGTTAAACTTTATATATGATGAGATATATAATTTAACAACCATATGAATTAAAATTATAAGATATAGATTGATTCGTCCATAAGTTGGTAATCGAGTTGGCTCTCTAGCCACATGTTAAGACATATCATGAGCTCTAAACGAGCCAGCTCACGAGTTTAGCTCAACAAGCCACCGAGTCGAGCTAGCTCGCGCGTGAGTTTAGCTCAACAGGCCACCGAGTCGAGCTAGCTCGCGAGCTGAACAAAGGTGAGTTTGTGTTCAGCTCGTTTATTAACGAGTCGAGTTTCGAACGAGTTTTTCTCGAGTCGAACGTCGAGCCGCTCGCTAGCGGCTCGACTCATTTGCAGCCCTAGTCTAAACTAGGGATTTTTTTCTATCTCCCTTTTGATTATCGTAGCACCTAGCTTCTCTTTTATATTCCTTTGATACTTTCTTCCCTTTCCATATCTTCCCTTCCAACGATGTGGTACAAAATCCGCATCCATTCCACATGCTAAACTTATGAGACTGGCCAGCCAGGCCCATGTATTGTCGATGGCAAAGGATTAGATAGTCAATTGTCAACGGCTGCTTCTGGTAGAGATAGGAAGGAAGAGGGATTGGCTGGCCTTTCTTCAATTCAATGGTCATTTTCAGTTCTTGCTGTTATTTAAAATGGCTGACCAAATGGGACCATTTGAACATGGAATCTCGTGCGCAATGGATGAGGTCACAATCCCAGAAAGCAGCCAAAAGAAAATCTACCGCCTTGTTGATGATGATGACCTTATAATTGTATGGGTTAGTTGTTTTTGGGGCTTTTTTATAAGAGTATCCAACTGGGTTGTCAGTTATCAGTCCGAAAACTCTCCATTTTTGTCCAAGAATTTCTTCTTACTTTCCCCCTCAATCTTTCTTGTACCTGGAAACCCAGAAAAAGACTTGTCTTTTTTTACCTCTTAAGGCCAAGGAGTGCATCAGCCCTGACTGTTCCGTTTGCAGGTTACAGGTAAAGAAAAGTTTTTATCTTAATCCAATTCAGAAGGTAATGTTACAGATGAGAAGGAAGTTCAATTAGAAAAGCTGGATTTGTATCTATATGCATGTGCAAAGATTGCAGGTTTCCTTACTGTGTGTTGTTTAATGGGTTGTGCAGATTTTTGTTAGGATCGATGGGGGAGAGCTGCTGTATGATTAAGAATGATGTTACTGAAGTAAGTTCTGGGTTTTTCCTAACTTCATTACCTCAAGTGTCTATTGCTGAAATTGGCCTTAAAAAGATCATTTCAAAGTAGAATTGAGGTTCTTGTTCAATTTCTGCTACTGCAGTTAATAGGAAACACTCCGATGGTATACTTGAACAATATTGTGGATGGTTGTGGGGCACGAATTGCGGCCAAGCTTGAGAACATGGAACCTTGCTCTAGTGTTAAAGACAGGCATGCGACTATATTATACATGCTACAACTTGCTTCGTGCCGTTCACTTTTAAGTTACTTGGACGCAGAAAGATTCGTGTTCTAAAGTAAACTGTGAAGTTCGTTTTTCCATGTTTTCTAGGATTGCACATAGTATGATCAAAGATGCCGAGGATAAAGGCCTCATAACACCAGGGAAGGTTAGTTTCACCAAAAAAAGTAGAGTTGTCATGGCTAAAGGTCCATTCTTGTATTCAGTTTTAATGATCTGATAGTGAAATTTCTCTCTTTCTCGCGCTCAAGTCGGTGCTAATTGAGCCTACCAGCGGCAACACAGGCATTGGAATGGCATTCATAGCAGCAGCAAAAGGTTACAGAGTTATTCTTGTCATGCCATCTTCAATGAGCATTGAGAGAAGGATTGTCCTTTTGGCCCTTGGAGCTGAGGTTGTCCTAACAAATCCAGCCAAGGGCTTTAATGGGGTCTTGGAGAAGTCTGAAGAGATACTAAGCAAGACCCCAAATGGTTACATGCTTAGGCAATTCGAGAATCCTGCGAATCCAAAGGTAACCATTTTCAAAGTTCCCCTTTCCTTTTGATATGTCCTGCAAAAATTTCAGAATGGGATATGTTTAGTTACGATTTTGATCTCTCTCATTTCTGATGATATAGATCCATTACGAAACTACTGGACCGGAGATTTGGAGGGATTCGGCGGGCAAAGTTGATGCATTGGTTTCTGGTATAGGGACTGGAGGTACTGTGACTGGAGCTGGCCAGTTCCTCAAGGAGAAAAACCCAGATATCAAGGTAAGATTTTGGGGTTTCCTTTTGTTTCTGTCATTTGAGCAAAGAAGAGCCTGCAAAGTGCAAGTTTCCCTTTTTCTTTTTCCAATCTAGGTATATGGTATAGAGCCGGTGGAAAGTCCTGTCTTGAATGGAGGAAAGGCTGGTGAGCAATGAAACTTCTTCTCCTTTGTCATGCTCTAAAAACAAGTGCCAAAACTCTTTTAGTTTCTCAAGCTTGTATACCTGACCCTTTTTTCACTTGCCACCTTCTGCACAAATTACCAAAGCTCAACATAAGATCCAAGGAATTGGTGCTGGGATCATCCCTCCAGTATTGAATCAGGATTTGCTTGATGAAGTCGTTACGGTAAGTCACAATCCGAAACCCCCGAAAAAATGGGTTTTGAACTATTGGTTTGCTCTTTCATATATTTTGTTATGTGCTTTTCAGGTGTCAAGTGAAGAAGCCATCGAAACAGCCAAGCTGCTGGCTTTGAGAGAAGGGTTGCTGGTTGGGATATCATCAGGTGCTGCAGCTGCTGCTGCAATCAAGCTGGGGAAGAGGCCTGAAAACAGCGGCAAACTCATTGTTGTGAGTTCCTCTTCAAGGAAGCTTTTTTTTTTCTCCAGTGGCTGTCAAGATAAACCTTTCAACCTTGCAATACAGGGTTTTTTTATTTTTCTTTTCTTTTTTTGTCTTTGCTTAATTTCATGGTGCAGGCAATCTTCCCTAGTGCTGGCGAGCGGTACCTGTCTACTGCACTATTTGAATCCATTAGGAGTGAAGCAGAAAAGATGACCATACAGGACTGAAATTGGCCGCTTCAAGTTTGGAACAAGTTTCCACTCTTTCTCCTGAGCAAGGTGTGTCTTTGCTTAATACACACCTTGTGGAACTTCTGGCGCCATTGTCATTTGACCGAAAATTCTGATTTCTTCGTTGAAAGTTTCCGAGTCCAATTTGTTTGGTGTACTCTTTATAGGAGAAGTTTCCATTGTTACCTCTGGACATTGCAGTTAATAAGAGACGTTCGTTTATCATTAAAAAAAATCACTTGTTACCACATTGATTATTTTGAAGGAGTTGTAGTGGTTTGTAAGACCAACTTAACCATATTAATTAATTTTGTTTAACTTGGGCTAAGTGGTGGACTTTTGGAAAATCCCTAAGTTCATGCCAAGTACCTCAGTTAGGGTTGCAAACGAGTCGAGTCGAGTTTTTGTTTAGGCTGAGCTCGGATCATTTATAAATTTTCAGTTCGAGCTCGAAATTTGTTAATCTAGCTCGAGCTCGGCTCGATTAAAATAATCTAGCTCAAGCTCGACTCAGGATGAGCTCGATTTGAGATTATTATTGCTGAAAATTGTGTACACATAAGATCTTAAATGATAAAAGAACACAAGAAACAATAAATAACAGCTAACTTTCACACACATCGGTATTAACAAGATAATGTTCATGTTCACAAGAGTAATTAATCTTTCCACAAGCTCTAAACAAGCTAGCTCGTGAGTTTAACTCAACAAGCCACCGAGTCAAACTAGCTCACGAGCTAATCAAGCTGAGCATGGTCTAGCTCAAGCTTGGCTCGTTTACTAACGACTCGGATCGCTAGCCGGCTTATTAACTAAAGAGCCGAGTGTTGAACGAGTTTTATCCGATTCCAACGCCGAGTTGCTCGCGAGCGGTTT
The DNA here is from genome assembly GCA_946122785.1 of Linum tenue. Taxonomy (NCBI): domain Eukaryota; kingdom Viridiplantae; phylum Streptophyta; class Magnoliopsida; order Malpighiales; family Linaceae; genus Linum; species Linum tenue. The sequence continues at coordinate 57,575,068 of CAMGYJ010000002.1, forward strand.
GACTCATTTGTAGCCCTAACCTCAGTACACGCACCTTACCCCTCGCCACCTACCTACCAAGTAGGTTACATACTCGACCCACCAAGTACCCACCTGTCAAGCATGACATCATCCAAAGGGGGTCGAGCGTCGACCACCCAAGTCGGCATGATGGAGGCGAAATTTGGCTAAGTATGGTGACTCAACTACAAGGGGGTCAAACATGACATCATCCAAGGGGGGTCATGCATGACATCGTCCAAGGGGGGTAAAGCACCAGGTACCACGCCGCCTACTTACCTTGCAATAGGCTGTCAAACATGATACCGTGCAAGGAGGGCCATCAAACATATGAAGACCCAGGAAAGTGAAAGGAAGGATAATTCAGCTAAATGTTGATACCCAACCATAAGGGGGGTTAACATGACATCATCCAAGGGTACCATGACCGTCTACCTACCTTGCACTAGGGTATCAAGCATGGTGTTGTGCAAGGGGAGCCATCGTGAGTACTAGACGTGATGGAAAAAGAAGAAAATTTTGGCTAAGTGTTGAGACCCAACCACAAGGGGGGTCAAACATGACATCATCCAAAGGGGGTCAAGTCTGATGTTATCCAAGGAGGGCCTCGTAGTCAAGCATTTAGCCACCCATGTACCAACCACCAGGAGGGTCAAGCACTAGGGTGCCAAGCATAACGTCATGTTAAGCAAGCTACATTAAGCACCAAGCATGGGAGACAAGGGTTATAAGAGGCAGTTACATGGCGGTTACAAGGAATGGCTATAAATAGGAGAAATGAAGACAAAACAAGGGTTCCACAACCAACCATTTGACACACATTGTCAAACTTTTATCTTTTCTCTACAAATTAGTCATAGCCTTTAGTTTTTAGAGCTCTCACGGAACCTCCATAAGAGTAGGTGTAGTAATTAACGTAGTTTGTTCCCAAAAAACCATCAAAACATCAAATACCCCGTGCGAACATTGTTCGGAGAGGTGTGAATCGTATTGATTTTCATTGTTCAAGAAGTCAATGGGCATTAATTGAGTTCAAACACAAGAATTTCCTCACCGGGAAACAAATTGGCACACTCGGTGAGACACTGTGTGTTTGATTTGATGGCTCCACGACTGAGAGAACAAGAAGATGATCTTTCACCTGGGTTTGTAAAAGAGCTAGTGGTCAGGTATGATCTTGGCCAATTAGCAAAAAGTGACGCCGGAAACAATGGTGGGGCAAGATGTTAGCCATCACCAGCGCCATGTTTGAGTGTAACCGCCAGTGTCAGGTAGGGATGGCAACAAAACCCAAACCCACGGGTACCCACCCGACCCAACCTGGTCAACGCGGGTAAAATTCGTGTTGACGGGTTTTGGTTTAAACCCGTTCACTATTCACCGGGTTGGGTTTGGGTTTAGCTAAACCCAACCCATGGGTACTGTCACGACCTTACTCTCGATCGTGCGGCCCTAGCTCTCAAATCCGTTAGAGCGCTAGGCAGCCTTTCTCTCAACTCGCTTGAAAGCAAAGAACAAGAACACAAGACAAAGGATTGGGAGAACTCTCTAGTGTGTATTACTCTAAAAAATGATGGAATGAGTTACAAGTGAGGGAGATGGCTCCTTATATAGGCCTCTCCTCATACAAGGCATCAATGCCCCTCATAATGTCCCTCTACTACATCAATACACCCATTAAGTCCCCCCATTATGCACTCTATAAATACTACCATAATGTAGCTAATAAGTGCACCATTAAGCTCTCTATTAAGGTGGAGAATCCTAGGAGCATCTCTATGCTACTAGTCTTCCATGCATGACACATGTGCAGCCTTGTTGTCACCTTGTTGGCGTCATGTCATCGGCCACATGTGACATCCTCCCCCACCTATGCTCGCGACGCCCTCGTCGCGTCCTCTTGATGGAATGCCTCGATCAAGTCTTTGTTCTTCCAAAGCGTGAGCTCTTTCTCCCAAGTTGCTTCACTTCCCGGAAGGTTGCGCCACTTGACCAAGTACTCCACAAAGCTTGGATGTACGCCACGACGAGGAATGACACGACGCGCCATGACTTCTTCAACTTCATGGTCGTGTGTCTTGGTGATGAGTGTTGGAGCGCGTTGCGACTCTCTTCGTTGCTCATCATCCTTGTCTTCGTGGAAAGGCTTGAGTTGGCTCACATGGAAGACCGGATGGATCTCCAAGTGCGTCGGCAACTCAATCTTGTATGCCACTGCACCAATCCTCTTCACGATGGGGAATGGCCCTTCATAGCGGCGAAGCAGTCCCTTGTGCACGTTCTTGAGATGCTTGAAGCGATGAGGGTAGAACTTGATCATCACCATGTCTCCCTCTTCGAATTCCAAGTGCCGCCTCTTCTTGTCCGCCCATTTCTTCATCTTCTTACTAGCGCGGGCTAAGTAAGACTTGGCCATCTCCATCTTCTCGTGCCAGCCTTTAGCGAACTTGTAGGCTGCCGGACTGTTGCCTCTATACCCCGTTGCCACCGTCGTAGGTGTCAAAGGTTGCTGCCCCATCGCCAACTCAAATGGACTCGTGTTGGTCGACTCACTGCGGTGCAAGTTGTAGGAGAATTGTGCCGTATCCATCAACTTCACCCAATCTCGTTGGTTTGCACTCACGTAGTGCCGCAAGTACACTTCCAACAAGGCATTCACCCGCTCCGTCTGTCCGTCGCTTTGAGGATGAAATGCCGTCGAGAAGTTCAAGTCTGAGCCCATGATCTTGAACAAATCTCGCCAAAATCTGCCCGTGAAGCGCCCATCTCTGTCGCTCACGATGTTGCTAGGAACGCCCCAATACTTGACCACGTTCTTGAAGAAAAGACGTGCCGCATCCTCTGCCGTCATGTCTTTTGGGCCGGGGATGAACACTCCATACTTCGAGAATCTGTCCACCACAACCATGATGCAACCGCATCCATCGACTTTGGGAAGTCCGATGATGAAGTCCATGCTTACACTCTCCCATGGTCGTTGAGGTGTGGGCAAGGGCTCTAGCAAGCCTGCCGGGCTTCTCTGCTCCATCTTGTCTTGTTGGCACACAAGACAAGTCTTCACATACATCTCCACGTCGTCTCTCATACGCGGCCAGAAGTATGCTTCTTCGATGAGCGCTTGTGTTCTCTCGATGCCGGGATGGCCCGCCCACTTGGAATCATGACACTCCTTCATGATCTCCTTCCTCAAGTTGGCCCACCTTGGCACGAACACACGCTCTCCCTTGGTCATGATGAGCCCATCCTTCATCCAAAACCGTCGAGTCTTGCCTTGCTCGATGTACTCCGCTACGGTTTTGGCGAAGGGGTCATGGCCAAGGCCTTCAACGATCCGCTCCTTCAAAGGAAACATAGGCTGGCTGATGCTTGCGGCTGCACTCTTGCGGCTAAGAGCATCGGCAACGGAATTCGCCTTGCCTGGGTTGTATCCCATGACGAAGCCGAACTCGGCCAAAAAGTCTTGCCACCTCGCTTGCTTGGGGGTGAGCTTCTTCTGCGTAAGAAAGTAGCTCGTTGCCACATTGTCCGTCTTCACTACGAACTTTGACCCCAACAAGTAGTGCCTCCATGTGCGCAAGCAATGCACCACGGCCGTCATCTCCTTCTCTTGAACGGTGTATCGCCTCTCCGTCTCGCTAAGCTTCCGACTCTCGAAGGCAATGGGATGCCCATCTTGCATCAACACGCCCCCAATCGCGAAGTCGGACGCATCGGTCTGCACTTCGTAGGCCAACGTTGGGTTGGGGAGCACGAGCACGGGCTCCTTTACCACCGCTTGCTTCAAGGCCTCGAATGCTTCTTGGCACCTTTCCGACCAATCCCACGCCTTGTTCTTCTTCAAGAGATCCGTCAAGGGTGCTGCAATGTTGGAGTAGCCCTTGATAAACCTCCGATAGTAGTTGGCAAGGCCGAGGAATGACCGCAACTCTGACACCTTCGTCGGCGGCTCCCATTCTTGGATTGCCTGCACCTTCGCTCCATCCATCTTCAACTTGCCTCCACCAATGATGTGCCCCAAGAATGGAACCTCCGTGGCGGCAAATGTGCACTTCTCCCTCTTGACATACAACTCGTTGTTGCGAAGGACTTGGAAGACTTGGCGTAGATGCTCGGCATGCTCATCGAGTGTTTTGCTATACACGACGATGTCATCCAAGTAGACCACGACAAACCGGTCCAAGAATGGCTCGAACACTTGATTCATCAAAGTGCAAAACGTGGCTGGTGCGTTGGTGAGACCGAATGGCATCACAAGAAACTCGTAAGAGCCATACCTCGTCACACAAGCCGTCTTTGGCTCGTCGCCCTCTGCTATCCGCACTTGATAGTAGCCCGAGCGAAGATCAAGCTTGGTGAACCACATCGCATCTCCAAGCTGGCCGAACAGATCGCCAATGTTGGGAATCGGCCACTTGTTCTTCACCGTCAACTTGTTGATGGCTCTATAGTCGATGCACATGCGCAACGACCCTTCCTTCTTCTTTTGGAACAACACCGGTGCTCCAAAAGGTGACTTCGATGGCCGCATGTAGCCTGCGTCCACCAAGTCCTTGAGCTGCCTCCGCAACTCCTCTAGCTCTGGTGGCGACATGCGGTATGGTGCTCGCGAAGGGGGCTTCGCTCCTGGCTCCAACTCGATCTTGTGGTCCACCTCTCTTCTTGGTGGCAGCTTCTTGGGCAACTCCGATGGCATCACGTCATCGAACTCTTCGAGGACGCCTTCGATGATGGGAGTTGTGATTCCCGCTGAACCTCCTTCTTCCTCCATTTTCAAGGACACAAGAAAGGTTGGTTCATTCTTCTTGAACCCCTTCAATACTTGCATGGCCGATAAAGCACTATGGGGGCCATCTTCTCGCAAGAGATGGATCGTGTGAAACTCCCCCTCCTTCTCCAAGCACATCGTGTTGGAGTTGGAGTCGAGGAAGTTGATGCCGAGGATGACTGGGTGATCGTCCATGGTGACGACGGAAAAGTCAATGAGGCCTTCCCACTCGCCAAGCTTCATTGGCACGTTGTGAGCAACTCCATGGATTGGGATGGACTCCGAATTGATCGTCTTGAGCCTCCCTTGCCCCTTCTCGTAAGCAATACCCAGCCGGTTTGCCTCCTCGATGCGAAGGAAGTTGTCCGTGGCACCGGTATCCACCAAGGCTTTTGACTCGCCTTGCATGAATTGCGCCAGAACATAGCACCTCCCACGCTTGCTCTCCTTGACGTCGGTCTTCACCGCGCCAAGCTTGCGGATTGAGCCAATCTTGGCCTCCGCTGCCTTGGGCTCCTCATCTTGAGCTTCCATGGCCGCTAATCTCGCCTTCCTTGGGCAATCCCGCACTCGATGTGGTCCGTCGCAAAGGAAGCAAGACATGGGTTTTGGTTCGTACTTACCCCCTTTGCTCGAACCACCTTGTTGTTGAGCGCGAGTGCCCTCCTTGAAAGGCTTCTGTTGTTCTCCACCCTTGTTGGGCTTCGAACTCTTCTCTTTGCCGCTGCTCTCTTGCCTTTTGTACTCGACAAAAGACTCCGCCGTGGCCATGGCAGTTGCAAGGTCTTGCACTCCTCGACGTTGCATCTCCATCTTGGCCCATGGTTGCAGCCCATCAAGAAAGCCGTGCATGGCCTCCTTGTCCGTGATGTCCGGGATCTCTAGAAGCAGCTCCGAGAATTCTTTCACATATTCTCGAACTCCACCCCTCTGGGTGAGTCTTCTCAACTTCGAACGGGCTTCAAACTCCACGTTCTCCGGGTAGAACTGCTTCTTGATTTCTCTCTTGAAATCTTCCCACGTTACCATCACACAAGTACCTCTTTCGACGTCCGCTTCACGTTGCCTCCACCACACCATGGCAACATCAACCAAGTAGAGTGGAGCGGTACGAAGTTTTACCTCATCCTCTTGGATGCCGGACGCCTTGAAGTACTGCTCAAGACTCCAAAGGAAGTTCTCTAACTCCCTCGCGTTCCTTGAACCTCCGAAGTTCTTCGGTCTTGGAACATCAGCACGTGGGACGGATTGCACCGGGGCTGGTCCGCTAGCCATGGCTCTCTTCACGAGAGTGACCTCACTCTTGAGGTCTGCAATCTCCTCCTTCACGCCGACCAGCTCAGCCTGGACTTGCTCTTTCACAACTTCAAGGGCGTTGTTCATGGAGGCGGTGATGGTGTTGTTGATGAGGGCCACAAGCTCTTCCCGCATCCCATCGTGGTTGATCTCCAAGCTTGTCAACCGACCAGCCATTCCTTGAACATCGCCTTGGACTTGGGCGAAGTTACCTCCCAAGTCCTCAATGGCAGTGATGTCTTCCGCAATCTTCACTTCCACTCGAGCAACACGCCTCTCTAGCGCCGCCATAGGATCACGAGTGCTCGACTTGTCACCCTTTGGCTTGGGATGCTTGGTTGGATCCCTTCCGCGCTTCTCGACGTCGGTAACGCCGCTGTCTGATCCCGACATTTTTGGTGAGGTTCTTCCTTTCCTTCTGGCTCTAGGTTCAACTTTGCTTGCACAAAGCCGAACCAGGCTCTGATACCACTTGTCACGACCTTACTCTCGATCGTGCGGCCCTAGCTCTCAAATCCGTTAGAGCGCTAGGCAGCCTTTCTCTCAACTCGCTTGAAAGCAAAGAACAAGAACACAAGACAAAGGATTGGGAGAACTCTCTAGTGTGTATTACTCTCAAAAATGATGGAATGAGTTACAAGTGAGGGAGATGGCTCCTTATATAGGCCTCTCCTCATACAAGGCATCAATGCCCCTCATAATGTCCCTCTACTACATCAATACACCCATTAAGTCCCCCCATTATGCACTCTATAAATACTACCATAATGTAGCTAATAAGTGCACCATTAAGCTCTCTATTAAGGTGGAGAATCCTAGGAGCATCTCTATGCTACTAGTCTTCCATGCATGACACATGTGCAGCCTTGTTGTCACCTTGTTGACGCCATGTCATCGGCCACATGTGACAGTACCCGCCCACACCCATATAATTAATTTTCTCGATATATTTAATATTCTAAACAACTAATCTTATTTATGTTTGTGGAACAAGTCTAATTTTTTCTTTCTAATTGTGTAGAATGAAGTTGATGTTATCGAATGGAGAGTGAAGAAACTTAATTGAAAGGAAGAAGCTTTCAATTAATCATGTTATTTATGGATAATTTGTGATTTGCTTCAATTTTCTAGATTGGTGTTGAACAATTTGTATAGTTAATTTGTGATTTGCTTGAATTTTCTAGAATGATGTTTTATATATGGATAAGTTGTATTTAGAGATTGATATTTGACTTTAATTTTTATAGGAACTTGTTATTGTAAATTTTTTACGACAAAAACCCGTGGGTACCCATGAACCCGCGGATACCCAGCGGGTTGGGTTTGAGTTTTTCAAACCCAGTGGGTTTTACCCTAGGTTTTTTCCACGGATAAACCTATGGGTTTGGCAAAACCCGACCCAACCCGACCCATTGCCATCCCTGGTGTCAGTTCACTCTGCTCAATAGTGGAAGAGAACCGTAAGATGGTGGTGGAGACTCGTCAAGTGATGGCGGAGAACCGCTGATAAATGGAGGAGAGTTTGATGTTGATCTTAAATTTTGAATTGAGGTAAAAATTATAAGAAATAATGAAATATACTCGAGTATAAACTTCCTTAATAATCATTACGTTAGAAATGTATAATATTACTATGAAGATGTTACAACCCATCACCAATGTATAAAAAAATTATTAACGTAAAAGATCATAAAAATTAGAAACCATTAATCCCCTCAAAGAAACTTACTCTACAATTGGGCTTTATTCTATCTGGCCCAAAAATGAGATACCAAAGGAAAGATAGCCAGATAAATAATGGAAAAGGCTGTAAAGAGTGAATTGAGTAAATCAACGAGAGATGATTTAAAGCTTACGTGGCATAAATTTTGTAGAGAACAACCATAATATATGTTAAGATAAGATTTAACGTCTCCCTCATCAACCAAACTTATTGAGATTGATTTTATATTCTATTTTCTTAATAGCTTTGTCATCCTTTATTTCCTTTAAATTCCTTCTTCTAAAATTTTCTTGAAATTGAAACTATATTTTGAGTTATAATTTTTATATTTTAAATAAAAATGTATGTATTCTACTAAAAGTAAGACAAAGCTAAATGCTGTATCTCGTATTTAAATTTAAAATCACTAGGACAAATTCGTTATGCTTGGAAAAAAAAATATTAGGGTTTCTCTAAACTTAACTTATATTATGACTATTATGGAGTTTTTTTTTTATCAAATTAGTTTTTGTAAATGATGCAACTTCCATGCACATTTATTAAAAGTAATCACATTAACAAGGTAACCAAACGCATAATTAATCCCAAATGACTAAATTACAACTATTCACTGAAACTAAATGATAAAGTAATCACATTAATATGAAGTAGAAAATACATGTTTTCATAAAAATGAAGGAAGTTGTGTTCCATTGCTAAAACATGTACACTTGGGGAATATAATTAAGATTTTAACGATATGCAATCTTCTTTCACTTTAGTTTTTGTCTAATCAATGTTTCTTTTTTGGATGTTTAATTACCAAATATGTGCAATCTCACTTTTGGACCTCCTCCAAGCATACGTTGGTGTTGTGGTGTTGTTATGTAAGAAAAAGTACATCTTAAACAAAAAAAAACTATATCACTCCAAAAGTCTCATTTGCTGTAAACAAGAGAAAGTCAAGATATTGTCGCTAAACATCCCCTCAATTCCTTAAGGGGTCGTTTGGATGGGTGATTGGGTATTGAGTTATTTAAAAGTATCAATAACTCACTTTTTAGTTTTGTGGTATTTGAGTGGTATTTGTTAAATTTTGGTGCACAATTATGTTGTTTGGATGAATAGAAGGATGAGTTATTATTTGTGTGGTATTTTGGAAGAAAAAAGTGGAAAAGACCTTAATGCCCTTGAATGGTTGTTAGTCCATATATATAATAATAGATTATATATCCAAAAGAGACTACTGTTGGCGGGACAATAATTCTACCTCCAGCAAGTTTTTTCACAGAGAGTTCTTTGAGGGAGTCGTGAATGGCGTTGTGTTTAGCAAATGTCCCGGGACAGCTATTGTCCGAACTTCCAAGACCAGCCTGCTTCTTCTTCTGCATTCGATCTAGGTGAAACTTTTGTGTAAACCTGCAGAAAAGTAACAACAAAGAGCATATAAGTCTGAGTTGTTATCTACCCAGATGAATGAATCGCTTGAGCAAAATAAATCGCTAGAGCTTTAAGTAAGCGAAACTCGACAAATAACCAAGAAACCACATCATGATAATTATACTGCAAACCATCAATGTCATTGATTTTCAATAACAACTCCTTCCACTTTGCTGCATTATGGAGCTTCAAAAAAGCATAACATTGCTGGATTTTTGTTCATTACACTGACAGCAACAACATTCACTAAGCTATTACTTTATCAGTGCTTACAAAAGGGATTTACACATCATAACTAATCCTTGTTATCATCCTACTTCAGCACTATACACCATTCATGCGCACTTTACAAAAGCAGATATTTTCCAATTTGCAAAGTCTGCCATCTGAAGTGTTTCTGAATGACAGATACAAAATAGATCTTTGCAAACTAGAAAACACTGAATAAGATACTAATCCTACAATGGCATCTACAGTTAGATGAGACTGAGGATAAGTGTTAGCCTGTCCTCATCGTCCATCTCGTAGAAACTCTTCAAGTCTGTTGGGTTTGCATTCAATATCCTAACTTCAAGCACCCTTTGAACTCGGGTCAAGCCCTCTAATTTGTCCAAGTTACCCCTCAGCTCCTTCCGCATATTATCATGCTCCTCGCTCTCGCCCATTGCTTTAGCGATCGTGTCCACAGATTGTTGGATTAGGGGCCTCAGTAATTTCATCTCACACCCAAGTTCAGCATTCGTATCATCGGACACTGCACCCTGGACCTTCTTCTTCTTCTTTTCAAGTGGTGCACTCATTGGAGTATTTGCAGGACGCTTCTTCTTGTTCACATTTTTGTCCTCGACCCCCTCATTTATGATGTTTTTCTTCTTCAATTGCAGGGTTTACCATTTCAGCAAGAGGGACAGGAGGCCCTTCATCATCCTCAGAGCCACTATCATCCCCTTCGGATATTATTTCCGGGTCGTTACCTGCAGCCTCTATATGTGTTATAACCAACCGAAAATAGGAGATAATTGAAAAATCGAGACAACAACACATACCTGAGAATCCTCCTAATCCGGTGGCACGCCCATTAGCAAAAACTGGTGCAAGATCAAAGAATTGTGGGAAAGACGCTCCTTTTGTAGGTTTTGCAGGTTGGGTTTTGCTGCAAAAAATAGTAACCAATCCATAGACATACCATGAATACAAAGGAAGTAAACAGTCTATAAGAAACACAACACCAATCCATAGACATAACATGAATACAAAGGAGACAAGAAAACAAACCTCAAGGAACACATCCCACACTGCCTTTTCTGCAGAAACACACTCCTTCTCCGCATCCCATCCAAAACCACTCTGATTCTTCATTAAGACGGTCGAATGGTACCAGTGCTTGAGTTTCTTATACATATTCTGGATAGTTGGTTTTGCTTTAAGGCCACAACCTGGCACTTTGGTTGCCATCATCCTTTGCAACTCTTTGAACACACCGTTTTTGCAAGTCCCATTATTGATGAGTCCCCTTTCAGTAAGTTCAAGCAAACATTCCAGAAATGGACCATCATGCGTTGTATCCCAGAAGTTGTACTCTGATTTGACAGCTTCACCTGTGGCTCCTTGAACCTTTTTCTTCCTCCCCATTGCCTGAAATCTAGAAAACATCAATACTTCTTTGATTTCAAGCATTAATCAACCCTAATAAAAACAACAGCTACAAGTCAATTCAGGCAACTAACAAGAAGTCTCAAATGTAAACAACACACAGCCTGCTCAAAATGGAAAAATCATCATTAAACTACCCTGATTCAAGCACCCACAACAAGTAAATACAATTTAATACCAACAACCACACTCAATTTCACCAACCACAATAAATACACCAGAATCATATTACAACAGTCTCACCTACAATAGTAGGTACCCTCAATTCAATTACAACAACAGCTACCTGTCTCTCCAAAAAAACAGCACATGCCAAAATTTATAGAACAACAAGCATGTAAAGAATTCTTGTTCAACAGCAGGATAACTAAATTTAATTACACACCATATTGAACAAACAACACGATTACACAGAAAGTGCCTAAGATCTCTATCTGTTGTCCCACATAAAAGTCGCCTTGTCATTGCGAAATTGGGTCCATGCCGCGCATGGTTGCATGCTGGTTCCCTCAATGGACTCCAAGTCTGCTGAAGGATGTTGTTCGGGCTCAGTATCTGGATAGGTTCTCTCAATCTCGTCTACCCCATATTCCTTCTTGATAAAGTTGTGTATTATACAACAAGCTATCACTATCCGGGAAACCTCTTTAGGAGTGAACCAAGTAGCTTTCCTCAAAATCGCGAATCTCATCTTCAAAATTCCAAAAATTCGCTCAATTACATTCCTAGAAGCAGCATGTTTCATATTGTAATATTCTTCGGCTGTTTCAGGCTGCCTAGTACCCCATTCTTTGAGATGGTATCTTTGACCCCTATATGGGGACAAAAATCCAGGGCAGTTGGCATACCCAGCATCACAAAGATAGTAATTACCTAAGAGGGGAAAAGTATATTGGATTATTATAGGTTAGTTTTGCAAGACTGAGTTGTTAAGACTTTTAATAATCACAGGTATAATGTTACTACCTTGGGGAACATTCAGTCCATTCGGTCTAGTGAGGGCATCTCGTAGTACCCTACTGTCGTGAGCACTGCTCTCCCAACCAGCAAGACAATATACGAATTCCAGGTTGGGAGTGCAGACACCTAGGACATTCATGGTTAGGTGGCCCTTCCGATCTCGATATCTAGGTTTGTCCTCCGTCAAAGGACGGACATCGATATGGGTTCCATCTAGGGCACCTAGGCACCTCTAATGACAAAAAACACGACTGTTAAGGGTATATTAATACATAAATTTATTACGAAAAGTGAATCCATAAAATTAAAACGATGGATTTGACCTTGAAATGTTTCCATCGACTGCTGGTCTCATTTGTAGGAATGGGAACCGGCTTCTTCATGAATTGACTGTTCAGTCTAATGACAGCTTTCAACACACGATGAATTGACCTCGATATAGTCTCCCCTGACCGTCTCAAATTAACTTGCAAGGTCCTATTTTTCTCATTATGTGAAATGGTGCGTAGAAAGGTATAAACCATTTCATCAATGTCTACGTTCCTAGTTTTCTTCAACCCTCCTTGGACAGTAAAAACCTCGCAAAACCTTCTAAATAACCCACGATTCATCCTGATTTGATCGAAGGTATAAGTGTCACTGATTTTGGTTGTATTTCTAAGGTGCCTTTGCCTATCGTAGTGCCTAACCAAGTAGGTGTCTAAGGGTTGCCTACCGAGTCTTGGCTGCAAGTGTCGTTTAGCTAACAGCCTACCAGCCAACTCCATCCCAAGACTAACGTAAATCATTATAAGATTCATAAATGAGCTAATTGCAGCAAGCACTTGCCGCCTACGAGTCGGGTTCAATGTCGACAAACGAGACATCCTTTGGAAGACAGAAATGAAGAGAAGTATCAGAATGATTTCTAAATATAAAACACAGCAGCAACGAAAAACAACCTAATACTGAATTCTATCGATCTGTGGATCACCTCTTCTCAAACACCCTAACGTCAAAATGGACTAAACAATGCACACGAGAAGCAAAACTATGGGAATTAGTTTCCCAAAACAAATCACTATCCTGTACACATAAAAACCTAATTATCAATCTAAGTCAAGAAACCAAAACTCTCTAATTATATACCATCCGAATGTTGGGTTGTAAACAAATGGAATAAAGAATAATGTTGGAGGAAAGCAAGTTGCTTTCCTTTCTTATAAAAGACAAACGAAACAGTAGGTTGAATTAGCAGAGAAACCCAATAATTAAGATCAACTTGTACCCAAAGTTCATACTTTTGCCGATAGAAACTTTTACCCATAGAAAACAATCAGTGATTTCTTGCTTTTTTTATCCGAAAGCTTTATTCTTTGCAGAGAGGGGATAGAGAGTTGAGGAGGAGCAAACCAGAAATAAATTTAACACAGACATCGCAAATCTCAGTTAACAATATATCAAGCCCTAAATCGGAATCCTCGGCAACAACATGAAAGGACAAGAGGAAACACTAACCTGGGCGGCGGTTCACCCCTGGTTGAACAGAACAGCTTCGAGTGTATCAAATCGACGCCGGCGGAGAAATCGGGAACTTTGCCTTCCTGGTTTGCTGGCAGAGAGGATGTGGGTTTGCTAGCAGAGAGGATAACGATGATGGGAAACAGAAGAAGGAAGTAGAAGGAGAAGAGAGAGTAAAGGAGTCTCGAGAGATGCTTTGTGTGGGGCCAGGGACACGATGGGTACACAAAAAAAGCAGAAACGAGTTATTCAGAATTAACAACCCTCCCCCCTGTTATTTCAATTACCGCATTTACGGATTATTTGTAAATAACCACCCACAAATTAACCCAAGTCATAAACAATTGTCCAAACAAGTTATTTGGGCCAAATTAACTCATTCTGAGTTATTTGGGTACAAATACCTCATGAGAATATTGCATCCATACGACCCGTAAGGCTTTGTTAGAATAAAATAGCAAAGTGGACAAGCATTTTCGGGAGTAAGTAAGAATTTATAATGATATTTTTATTTTAGTTTTATAGGTGGTATCATTTGTCACAATTTGAATGGTTGGCATGAAATATATGTGTTTTCAATTTGGTGACAAATGTACCATTGATTGGAATTCTGCTACCACAAGAATGTCTAATCCTAGATTTTTTCGATTTTTCATACATCAAAGGAGAAAGATGTTGAAAATCAACTCATTCCAAATCATTACATATGATAATTTAAACTCTCTATGTGAAACTATTAGAATCGAGTATAATAAGAAAATTTTAGAATTTCATAATATCTTGCTCCTAACATCTAGATACACCAAAGATAAAACTAATAAGAAGTCATATACAACTTTCGAAGTTAAAACTATTGGTTAGTCAAAGATTAGATGGTCGGAATGTGAATATCCAACTTATAATATAGTCGCAACTCTTATTATTTTATTAATCGAGATTTGGATAAACTATAGCCAAAAATTAAATATAAAGAAATTAGCAACCTAATAACATTTAAGTGACAAATAAGAAAGAAAAAAATGAATACACCACCCATTTGGTGGGCACAAGACTAGTGATGTATTGAGCTATTTCATGTATTTTTTTGGCTTATATTGAACTTGAATACATGTATTAACTTTTTGAAGACCCCACCACAATCACTCAAAATTGAGGGATTATCAATCTCTACTTTTTGTTGGGATTATTTACAATCACTCAAAATTAACTTTTGTGGCCTTACAACAAACATAAAGTCTGAGAGGTCCATGCCGCTTCATGAGAAGGGGCATGGTCGCGAGACAAGAGGCCCTAGGCATGATTGAAAAATGCAAAGTATGAGAAGGCCATGCCGTATTACACGAAGGGCCACAAACATGATTGAGAAGTCCATGTCCATGGATAAAGAGGCCATGCCGCCTCATGAGTCATGACCACGCTCAAACGACCCAAAAATATACTAAGTCCGGGAAGGACATGCCTCCTCACAAGAGGGGCCTTGTGTAGAGTGAGAGGTCCATGTCGCCTCAGAGAGGGCCATGGGCACGAATGTGAAGGGTGTAGTGGTGCAACATTATATCACTAGTGACTAAGTCCCAAGAGGGCCATGGACATGAGTAAGAAGTCCATGGCCGCGAGGCAAGAGGACCACGTCCCCTTTTTGAGACACCACATGTTTATCAAAAGACTAGCATGACAAAAGATTTGAAACAAGACCAGGCGCCTAGACGGTTGAAGGAGTAACCACCACTCCGAAGAAGGGGGATCAGTTCTTTGAAGCAGTTATCCAAGAGGAGGTTTTCTACGACAATTATCTCTCCATGGCTATAAATAGGAGGAAGGTTCGACAGAGAGAAGGGTTCCACAACCAAACAACTGACGCCTATGTCAAGTTTTTATCTTTCTCTGTAAATGTAGCTCTAGTCGTAGTTTGGAGCTCTCGTTGAACCTCCACAAGAGTACGAGTAACTTAATTTAGTTTTCATTCCCAAAAATCATCAATCAAACACCCTTGTTCGAACTATGTTTGAAGAGGTTTGAACCGTGTTTATAAATCGTTGTCCAAAGAAGTCAAAGGTGCAATCCAATCTCAATTCAACGCAAGTTTTCTCGCCGGAAAACACTAACATAACAAGAAATCCGAGCCTCATAGTGAAGAAAGATTCTCAGCATGGACTTTGATTTACTGGTCAATAGGGTAACCCAATCAAGTTTAGGGAGAAAGAGATATAAATGATAACCCCAAAGACTTTATATAATGAAGCATTAGTTGAAATCAAGTTCATGTCTCGGCCTCAGAAGAAAATCTACCACATTTCACACAAATTCGCTAGAGATGATGATAAAAATGACCTAGAGTGTCTACTAACAATCAAGAGAACCAGAATCAATGGAATCAAAGATAGGTGGGGAAAGATGCTCATCTACTGGATCTTGGGAAGATAATAATTGTTTCCCTTTCTTAAAAAAGAATCTTTGACAAGAGTTATTATGATAAAAGTTATTCACTCACGTTGGAGGCAAATTGGAAAGGTTGCCAAAATTGATTACAATATGATACATTGCATAAGGGGAAACTATGTGTGAATCTGCAATGAACTTGCTTTGCATAAGACGCTTTTCGCAAAATATCATATAAAAATTATGAGTTCTGTAGAATCGAATATGAAGGTCTTCACACTGTCTGCTTTGAGTGCGGGCGTTTTGAAGGAGACTTGTACTAACGGATTCAAGGATGGGAAGTTGTCGTATGATTTCATCTCACCAACCTTGTTTTCTGTTTTCCATTTCAATGGTGATTGGATGATTAGACTTGAAGTGGTAGAAGACTACAGTCTTTCAATGCTAGATTTTAAACAACAGGAAAAAAACCCATTGGCGACGACATGATCCAAATTTATAGACCTAAAAATGGGGATACATACAATTTTAACTTGAAACTAATTTACCATTAGTTTTCCTACTAGAAATCCAGATTGTTATCCTTGGTTGGAAGAGTGAATGTGACTTTGTCTTTTTTTAATGCTCTTCCCTCTCTTTCTTACACCAAAAATAGTGATACCAATGTATATTTGTGACACAATCGGGAAAAAAATATGCACCTTTGTATGGGGAAGTTAGGAGGGAAAGTTAAAAGTTCACCATGTTACCTAGGGGACTAATTGTAAACTAAAAGAGCATGGAGGTCTTGGTCTCCGGATTCCCTAGGAACTGAAATTTGTTTATTTGATAAAGTTGGCGTAGAAAATTTTAAATAATGAGGATTAGCTCTGGATGAGAGTCTTGCAGGGCAAATAATCAAAGCCGAATGGTGTAGGTGGTGTGTGAATGAAACACAGTTGCGTTTCAAAGCTTCAAAAGAGAATTCTTATAACATGACCAAGAATTCAACAAGGTGTTATCCGAGATATTCAAGAAGGCTATAACGTCGAGTTTTAGATGCAACCTTGGATGATGAAAGAGATTTTATTAGATGACCACATCACTAACAATGACACAAACATCAATCTCCATGCTTCGATAACCGATTTAACCAATGAAAAAGGTGAGTGGAATTGGAATGAAATCACCCTAAACTTCCCTCAGTCGATGATTCTTTGTTCCATAAATGGATCCTCTAAACCTGGAACTCGAGGAAGATAGAACCATAAAGTGGATGAAAGTTGACCAAAAGTCCAGGACTAAATCAACATATATGGCATCTGTAGACTGGTTGCAACACACAAACAAAGGAGACCCAGTGAGCACTATGACTATAGACTGGAAGAGCCTCTAAAACTGGGACGTGCTTAGCATAATCAAACACTTCTCATGATTGGCTCTTCATAACAGGATCCTAACCAATTTTGAAAGGAAGCAACACTAACTACCAAGATTAGGTAAACGTAACTTTTGCAAATCTACTCCTAAATTAGTGGATCATGTTCTCAGGGGGATGTACCATTGTTTAGGAAACTTGGCATCACCTCAAAATCCCTAATCAGGCTCTGAACTCTCCCCTCAATTTAGAAGACGGGATTATGGGAAACCTAAAGAGAAAAAGGAGGGGCCTCAAGTTGATGATTTTTTTACAAGAGAACTCTTAACTTAGAAATTCTTGCTCGGAGGACCATTAATTGGACATCCATCATTCATAAGATCTAAGATGATGATATCAAATGTCATTAATCACAACTAACAAAGACTAAACAAATGTTGAATTGATGCCTTCCACTTTAAAGTTCAATCAATTTTCAAACAGATGGTTCGGTTAGACAAATAGGTACATACCTTTGCAAACACTGGAGGTTTAATCCACCAAGAGATGGGGAAGATGTTGAGAGAGCATCAACTTCTAACCTTGTTTCTTGTGCCATGACAAGTAGGGCTGGGAAAATAGATCAGATTGTTTGAAAAACCATGGACCAAACAGAACCACACAATTTGGTCCAGACCGTAGACCATTAAGAATGGTTTGTATTATATGATGTTTTGATCTCTTGGTCTGGTCTAGTCTAGATTGCAGTTTACTATACCAAATCATTGACCCATTCGACTTCCCTATACGTGTTAGCACCCCACTCGACCACTCTCCCGATTCTCCCAAAGAGACCCAAGTCTCAACCCTAATTTTGAGAAACTCGTCTTCTCTTTTATTCACAATTTACTGGAGAGTAGAGACGATCGAGTCTCCATACGACATTATGTTAATGTTTATTACGTTATGAAGCAAATTGGGATGTTTTGACTTTGTATTTTTGTTGTTTACTAAGATTTAGGATGTCAAAATTCTTCATGCATGTTTCAGTTTATTTTTTAAGGAAAAAAATCATTTTTTTCTCGTAATTGATTCAATTGTTTGAGTGGTTGACTAAGCAAATTGTTCATTTTTCGTTCATTGTGGTATATTTGGACCAGACCGTGCCAGACCAGACCGCACTGTATAGTATGTGGTCTGGTCTCTGGTCTATACTCTAGCCTTTCGGTCTGGACCAGAACGCACCATTTCTCAGCCCTAATGACAAGAGCTGAAATCAAAGGTGCAATTGAAAATCTTGAAATGTCTTGGAGTGGAGGATATCAACAAGTAATTATGATATTAGATTCAACCACGATTTTGGCAACAACAAACCGAAGCCAGAATCACATATACACTATAATCTGACTCAAAGATTCAACACCTTTATATTGAGATGTCAAGATTAGTGATGACAATGGTGCGGGTACTTCAATACCCATGCCCCGCCCCATGCTACTATGGGTGGGGACGGGGTGGGTCGACCCACTCTTACACGTTATTTAAAAAAAATATGCGCAAAATTTTACTTTTTACAATTAATTGAATGGAGAAAACACTTATGAAAGAGAAATAGTGACAATATAATAGGTAATTGAGTCTAACTAGTTGAAAGATCAGCTCTAACTAGTTAAAAAATAGTCAAAATATAGAAATATGAATAGATATTACAAGAAATTGAGACATAATGAGCCAAGAACATGGTGGGACGGGGTAGGGCAGGGCGGGTCACAAGTAAATATCTAATTATCTACTAGTCACGGGCCCGGCCAATTGGCCGGATTTAGTTGTCAATTATGCAAATAACAGTAGCAATTTGTATTTAGTTATATATTAGTATAAGAAAATCTAAGTTCTTCAAATACTTTAAAAATTCAAATCAATTGGGAGAATATGTGAATCCAAATTATTAAAATAGTTCAACAATTCAAAAGAATGAACATTGTAATCCGACATAATAATGCCTAATTGACTAAAATATTTTTACGAAGATGAAAGAAAACTCTCATGCAAGGGACAAAAATGAAACTTCTAACTAATCCTCATCGTTATCTATTAGCGACACATTTATTTCCAATATCAATTGATACTGCCTTCTTCTCTTAGATTTCAGTTATCTCTTCCGTGTTTTCCACTATTTCATCCAACACAAAAATTTGATGTTAAAATATATTTGCAAATACAAATCATCCTTTTCATTGGAGTAGAATTTACCTCGTCCCAGTTACGAACATTATCCCATATTTGCTCTTTCTCCCCAGTCTGTATACCTTCCTCAAGAACAATGTTTTTCTTCTGCTCAACATGATCATCATCTCTAGGTACCACATTAGTAATGTCATTCTTGTTATCTTGCATTACCATTATGAATTCAGATGATTGACCTTCAAAAGTACAACAATCGAGATGGATTTATCGAATCATGATTGGTCAATATATATTGTAGATAAAATTGTCGCTTGATATAATTGTTTGCAAGTTAGTGGGAAAGGAAGCAAAGCTCCAAACTCAATACATATCAGATCCTCCATATTTCCAAGCAGGCAGTGATAGTCACCTTTGTAGCAAGGTCATTATGACTGGTAATTAACTAAATGTCAATTTTAATAATTAAACCCTCAGCTCCCTTCAACCAAAACATTCTGTTTAATTAGACTCACGGTTCCTTTCATCCGGCCGTTGCATGATGTGAATTAGATTAAAGAATATAACTCAGTATGAACTATGCATGGTATTAAAATCCAATAGAGAATAGCACAAATTTATAATTAATATTGATCATTATTTTGATTTAAATATAATTTACCTCGATCAAGTCAGGAATATCGTCGGTGGTCTGCTCTTCCTCATCCTTCACTATTTTGATAATTATATACTCACTTGTTAGATTAGCGATGTAGTAATTTGTGAGCTTGATGTCGAACTGCAACATCATTTCCTCTATTTGTAGGAGATGAGCATGTGGTGGTCCTCTAATTCTATCATTGTCTTGGTATAGCCTTTCAGTCGACATTTAAAAAAACAACCTTCCACTCCATCCATAACAACAAAGTTAGCCTCTCTCGTTTTGTCCGCAACTCGAAGGTTGATCCTGAATCTGTATATTGATGGTAATAACATAAAAAAAATTAAAATTGTTGAAGTACACCTTACTTTTTAGGTGTTAAATACAAATCTTAATAATTCAGTCAATAATACAAAAATAGTTTCATTAGGTACGATAGGTGAGCATAAGTTGTTTAGATATTTATTTAATACTTTAGTATGTACGTACGGTTTTCGCTTGTATAAGTACCATGCATTGCTAATTATTAAGAAAAATGTTCTTTTTTATGCATTAGTAATATAATCTTTGAATTATAAAATAAAATATAAATTATATTTTGAAAGATTAATTATTCAATCACTTGGCATATATATTCATCAACGAACTATACCTAATCAAATTTCATGTTAATAATGCTTGCATTACCTTGATGTTGTTGTTTTAATGTCTTTGTAGAATTCCCATAGAAGTACTCGGCGGACTCTTCTTCGAGTTTTTGTGGACAGGTTTCGCATCCAGCATAGCACCATCAATTCTTAACTTTGATAACTTTGCATTTGACGAAATACATATTTACCTTCATATTACTAAAAGTGTTAGTATTTGTTAGCTAAAGGGTTGTTGAATCGAATATGATGCTTACATCTTCTCCAACTTTCATTTTTAATTGATTGAGCTCATGTAGAGTTTTAGATGGGATTGACTGTTGAGCTTTTCATGGGAGAAATTGGTGCGTTGTCGACACTTTAGTCACCCAAAAAGAATGTTAATTAATCTCTTTTGTTCTTTGAAGTCCAAAATTAATGACTTTTAAAATTCTTGGATTTGCCAGCAGAAAGGTTGCTCCAATTGAGCATAAGGTGTTATCGCGTGCAAATTTGATGATCTTTGAATTAATTGTCATTAATTTATTTTCAAATGCTTGTATTAATAATAAAGTAATTTAGATGTATCTTTACTATTGTACTTATCAATATATAACGACGTAATGACCAGGATGAGAGGGTGATCACCCGCACTTGCAAGGATACCATTTAATTGAGTAATTAGAGGTAAAGTAATGCATGCTATTTTAAACGAAATGCCAAGAATTACATACTCTGGAAGTTTTAGTTGAAGCTCTTTGCGATTACCTTTTCCAGTGAGTCTAGTAGTTGTCACTAAATCCCAATACTAAATAAGCTGGCCAACAACATCTGCGGAATGAAAATTTCTAAAAGTATATGGGTGTACACGCATAAAAGTGAAGTAATTTTGAATTGAGAAAGTAATTTGAACCTGAAAGGAATTTCCTTTCTTTGCACTTGGAGTTAATTGCTAGTGTCATAGATGTACAGTTGATAAAATTTTGGCCTGTTCCTTTCTGTAGGTATCAAGCTACCGATTCGATGATATACTTGTACACACTTTAAATGGTAAGATGTATATAACAATGCTAATAAAAATATTTGTACTTACATTTAATTTTTAATGAACGAATTAAAGTATTATTTTATTGTTTGGATGACTCTCCTTGTGAAGTATTAGGCATATAACTACAAAAAATCAGCTAAAAAGTATTCAATCTAAATAATGCTCATGTTAGAAGTTTGTCATTGTCAACTATTTCTCTTATAATATTTAGGGCTAAATTACATGTTTGGTCACTCAAATTATACAAATCTTTCACGTTTGCCACCCGAATTACTTTTCTTTCTTATTCGCCACTAACTTTACGAATCATTTCACGGTTGGTCACCGGCCGTTACACTCCGTTAAGTTTGTCCTACGTGGCAGTCAACTATAAAGTTTGACCGTTAACTAGATGACGTGGAAATTAAAAAAAATAAAAAAATAAAATTTTCTTTCCACCTCATCATTACACTTATTTTTTCTATATAATTTATAATATTAATAATTTAATAAATTACAAAAATGGGCAAAATAAGTGCCCATTTTAATAAATAAAAAAACTCACTGACCCTCCCAAAAATAGGCTGCCGCAGCAGATTGAATTGAACCCAGATCTCTGATCTCTCTCTATTTATTCCAGACGGCCCTCCTTCTCACCTGAAAACTTCCCCACTCTGGAAATTCCCCTTTAATTCCCCGCAAAAATACCCCACAAGAAGGAGCTGGTGATGGATTCGGTCGGACGGGAAGTGGTTCTGATCACCGGCTGCTCACAAGGAGGCATCGGCCACGCCCTGGCTCGAGAGTTCGCCGCCAACGACTGCCGGGTCGTGGCCACGAGCCGGTCGAAGAGCACGATGCGGGACCTGGAACAGGACCCGCGGTTCTATCTCCAGGAACTGGACGTCTCGTCGGCGGAAAGCGTCGAACGGGTGGTTTCGGACGTCGTCGGGAAGTATGGGAAAGTGGACATTCTGGTCAACAACGCCGGCGTTCAGTGCGTCGGCCCTCTTGCTGAGATCCCCCTCTCTGCTGTCCAGAGTACCTTCGACACCAACGTTTTCGGTAAGATTTTTTTTGGATTCCTGGAAACCCAATTTGCCCAATTTTTTTGGATTCCAAGAAGCTAGGTCCTCCATTCGTTCAATTTCCAGCGCGAGACTCACTC
The DNA here is from genome assembly GCA_946122785.1 of Linum tenue. Lineage (NCBI taxonomy): Eukaryota > Viridiplantae > Streptophyta > Magnoliopsida > Malpighiales > Linaceae > Linum > Linum tenue. Next base: position 57,597,744 of record CAMGYJ010000002.1, read on the forward strand.
CGGCAACCACAGAGGCGGTGGGGCCGCGGCGGAAGCATCTGCTCACATTCACGCCGACGTTCTCGGCGGGTCAGTGAGTTTTTTTATTTATTAAAATGGGCACTTATTTTGCCCATTTTTGTAATTTATTAAATTATTAATATTATAAATTATATAGACAAAATAAGTGCAATGATGAGGTGGAAAGAAAATTTTATTTTTTTATTTTTTTTTTAATTTCCACGTCATCTAGTTAACGGTCAAACTTTATAGTTGACTGCCACGTAGGACAAACTTAACGGAGTGTAACGGCCGGTGACCAACCGTGAAACGAGTCGTAAAGTTAGTGGCGAATAAGAAAGAAAAGTAATTCGGGTGGCAAACGTGAAAGATTTATATAATTTGAGTGACCAAACATGTAATTTAGCCTGAGCATAATGGAGATATTTATATTCAAACAAATTACTACTACTACTATTTATCATGGTTAGTAAAATACGGTACGGGTAAGTTGTGTATAAAATATGTATGGGTATTTTACTTTGTCTCGAAACTAACGTTAGTATGTCAATAATCATAAATATATAAAAATTAATTATTTTAAATATAAATAATAGTTAAGTTAACAATTTAATTCATTAAATACGGATATTAACCGTGTTATATCATATCTGCGGTTTTTACGTGTTTAGTACGAGAGTCGCCAAATGAACGGGAAAATAAAACGACTTGACAAAAATACAGATACGAAAAATTTAAATGGATAAAATACATAAAGATACATATATGTATATTAAACTGAGTATTTACTAACTATGCTATTTATAATCAAAGAAATAATATAAACTATTTACTAACTATGCTATTTATAATCAAAGAAATAATATAAGGAGCTCAACATACTAAAGATTTGTAGTTCTATAATCAATACCATCCTTCTGGAATTTGTATGCTCATAATTGGGCCCATATCTGGAAATATAGGCCTTCATCATGTCACTTCAAGCTCGCATATTTGGTGGCCGTTTTGTTTTTGTTAAAATTAAGTTTAACATCTTTATGTTTGTTTAATAATGTTGCGCGTGTAATTGCCTTCCCCAAACCCAATTAAAGTCCTCGTTGATTTTATTTAAATGCCCCTCCGCCGTTTGCGCAGAAGGCAGAGAATTTTGAATTAATGAGGTTCTGGAGGAGAATAGGGATGGCAATGGGTCGGGTTGGGTCGGGTTTTGCCAAACCCAAACCCAAACCCATGGGTTTATCTTTGGAAAAAACCCGGGATAAAATCCACTGGGTTTGAAAAACTCAAACCCAACCCAACCCGTTGGGTATCCGCGGGTTCATGGGTACCCACGGGTTTTGGCGTAAAAAATTTACAATTACAAGTTCTTATCAAAATTAAAGTCAAATATCAATCTCTCAATACAAATTATCCATATATAAAACACCATCCTAGAAAATTCAAGCAAATCACAAATTAACTATACAAATTGTTCAACACCAATCTAGAAAACTCAAGAAAATTGAAGCAAATCACAAATTATCCATAAATAACATGTTTAATTGAAAGCTTCTTCCTTTCAATTAAGTTTCTTTACTCTCCACTCCATAATATCAACTTCATTCTACACAATTAAAAATAAAAAATTAGACATGTCTCCACAAACATAAATAAAATTAGTTGTTTAGAATATTAAATATACCGAAAAATTAATTATATGGGTGGGCGGGTACCCACGGGCCGGGTTTACCTAAACCCAAACCCAACCCAACCCGGTGAATAGTGAACGGGTTTAAACCCAAACCCGACCCAAAACCCGTCAACACGGATTTTACCCGCGTTGACCGGGTTGGGTCGGGTGGGTACCCGTGGGTTCGGGTTTTATTGTCATCCCTAGAGGAGAACCTCCATATAGCTATGGTTTAGATAGATTAGATAGATGCCCCTCCCCACGCTATTGCGGGTCTAGATGTCCCATTACTCGTCAGTTCGCGTAATACCCACCAATAATGTAACAAAGTGGTAGAAGCCCAAATTGGGTCCATATCACTAATCATCGGCCTCACGACAGGTCCAAAAGTCAAAGCCCAACCTTCAGCTTGCATTTCATTCACACGTGTCCCCTCCCGCACGTGCGGAAACCGACGGATCTCGGATCTGTTTCGGTTTCGTTCATTCTCCACTGCTCCCCTCTTGTTCAATTTTCCTCGCCAATCTTTCTTTCTTTGAATTGATCTCCCTCCTAGTTTGCTAATCGCACACCATTTTCACCTCGTTTCATTTTCTTCCATCACGAAATTCGTCCAAGTTCCCTACCCCTGTCATTCCTGGAGCGAGTTCGACCCCGGGAAGAGCTCCAGCCATGGCTCTCATGGCGGCCTTGGAATCGGACCTTCGGGCTCTATCGGCCGAAGCTCGTCGCCGTTACCCTGCCGTTAAAGATGGGGCGGAGCATGCAATCATAAAGGTTAGGAGTTCCGACTCTTTCTTTGCAACTCGATTCCCAATACGTTCACACACTGCACATTTGTCTAGTGTTCGTATTGTGTAGAAATGGTGATCAGGAGTGCGACTTACATTGGTTCAACGAGGATATTAGGATGGAGGAATGAGGATAGAATTTAGTTATGCCGGTTAGTAAAATGTGAATTTCCCTGATCGGATACTGTTGTTCAAATGTTTCTGCCGATGGTGGATATTAATGTGTGAGCTGTGCAACTGTTGGAAGCATTGGAATTTGGAGATGGATGCCGTTTTAGTATTAAAACAGTAGTAGTTTTCTGAGATTTGGTTGTTGGAAGCCTTCCGACTTACGACTACTGCTGCTGAAATTTTAATATGGTGCTCGTATTTTGTTGCAACCTAGTTTATGGTGTTTCAGTTGAGAGTTGAAGTAATGCTGTCCTACTCCTATCACAATCTTAATCTTTCGGTTTGATCTGAACCTTTTCATTTCATTGGTAGCAACCATATTGTAGTAGTTTCGGCTATGGTGGACAGTTGTAGAACGATGTATGTGAACTTGGTGAGTTCAGGGGCACTATTTATACAGTGACTACTGTCACTTTAGTTGGCAGTATAATGTTTCCAGTATTCCCAGAATGTTACGTACATTGCCATTAATAGCCTCTGTTTGCGCTCAATTTGGAGTTTCATTGGCTATATTATCATCACCTTCTGTAAGCATCCTCGTCTCTATGTAGAAGTTATAGACCGATGGGAACTTATTGAATAGTTCTTACATGCAATTTTGGGAACTATGGTTGCTTTCACTTCATTTTTATGCTCAGGTTTGAGAAAGTAGTTTCTTTTATATGGGTTTGGAATTGTGCACTGGATGAGTTCCATCTTAGTCTAATGGGGGAATTTGATATTACCGTTCATTAATAAAGTATAGAATCTTAAAGGAGGGCTTAACATGTTTTGCCCTGTTATTGGTTATCCAAGGGCTCTTTTGATATTTGTTCTTTCGTTCTCAATGTTATGTTAGCTATATCTGTATCTTTCTGCCTCCTAGACCCTTACCTTACTTGCTAGGCTGCCTAATGAGTGTTTCTTTTTGGAGTTTTATCGTTGCAAAGAGAGACAGTGCATATATATTTTTTTGCAACGGAATTTGATCCTGTTGCTCATGGTTTTGTCCTGCAGCTCCGCAATTTGTCTAGCCCTAGTGAAATTGCAGATAATGAGGATATTCTACGAATTTTTTTAATGGCATGTGAAGTGAAGACTGTAAAACTCAGTGTAATTGGACTTTCCTGTCTGCAAAAGCTCATATCCCATGATGCAGTTGCACCATCAGCTTTGAAGGACATACTTTCAACATTGAAAGATGTGAGTACGTCTTTCCTATGAACTGTTGTCTTAGTTCAACACACATTTTAGAATGAACTGGTACAAGAACTTGCGATCCATATGAATCCAGTGCAAATAGATTGGTTGACTATTCAACTTAATTCCTTTTCATATCAGTTTCTCTGCATTCTTTTACCCTGAGTTACCAGCTATTAGATTCTAGTTATAATTTTGGACGTATCACTTTCTTTGTGCAGCATTCCGAGATGGCAGATGACAGTGTTCAACTTAGAACCCTGCAGACTCTGTTGATATTGTTTCAGTCACGTTTACACCCACAAAATGAGGTTCTTGTCACTTTCATTTGATTTTTCTATGAATTGTTTGGTTTACGACTCTTTTGGTAGGTTCTGTCTGTGTAAACTTTATTGAAAAAAATGAAAGTATTAATTGATAAAGAATGTTAAAGGAAGCTTATCAAATATCTTTTCCTTTCCCTTGGTAGGGCCCAAAAATCACCTACCAATGCATAGAGGGTGATATGGTTGCTTATTTGATGCCTGGCTTCACAATGACACTCAAAGCTGTTATGCGTCTAATGCAATGTTTTGTCTTAGGAAAATATGGCTCAAGCACTATATGTATGTCTTCGGCTTCTTGAGAACAACCGTAGCTCTGATAGCGTAAGAAAGTAAGTTAAACTGTTGCATGCTGACTTCAGTGATAAAGTTTATTCCGGACATTTTGTTTGGTCATTGTGTCTCATGGGATATATCCATTTTAATTGTGATTCCTTTTTCAGCACTGCTGCCGCTACCTTCCGACAGGCAGTAGCATTGGTGTTTGATCAAGTAGTTGTTGCTGAGACTCTTCCTGTGGGGAAGTTTTCTTCCGGAGTTCATCTTTCTCGATCTAGTTCCGTTACTGTTGATGTTAATCGGAGTATGAACCATTCAGAGTATGTCACGCCTTGAAGAAATCACGCCTGGTTTATGCAATAATTCTGGCATGTGCGTCCCGTAGTATATAGATGAACAAAACTGTATATATGTTGATATAAACATTATTTTCTAAGACCTCCTGTAACCAATTTAAGTATAACTAAGCCAGGCCAGAGTGTTCCATATAAGAGTAGCAACGTGGGAGAAGCTGAGGGAGAGATTATAGAATTTGTGCATTTATTGGTGTACTTTCTCAGTAAATTTCATCATAAAACACGCTCTCCTACTTTTCTAACTAAGCATGAACAGGTCACCTGGAAAAGACTTAGAATCTGAGAGATCATTATTGAGGAAAGAGACCCTGACAGATCCTGGAAAGATTGGACTTCGCTTACTAGAAGACCTGACAGCTCTTGCTGCAGGTGGATCTGTATGTGCTATTTGGAACTATCAGTCTATTGAATACACTCTTGCTGCATTTAATGTTCCTTGTTTTCGTTGTATGACATTTTTGGGTTTGTCTCAATTAGTTTGTTATTTTTGTAAGGTTATCAAATGGATATAACTAATTGAGCCTTTTCTCTTACAGGCAAATTGGCTGCAAGTTCATTCACTTCAACGGATATTTGCACTTGATATACTTGAGTATGTCGCTTGCTCTTCTATTTCATTTTTTCATTGTTCTTAATCCTTATACTGTTCTTTGTGCACAATAATTTGCTTTTAGGGTAGTTATTTTCAGGTTGAGGTGGTAGAAAACTCTAGGCTCTTTGATCCAATATACCCTAACAACAGGGGACTGACACTACACCATTTTTTCCCCATTTGTTACCTATCTTTTACTCTTCGTTGTCCTCCCCCGCCCCCTCCTCTTTTCCTTTTCTCGGGTGCCTGATGGGCGGGTTTTCCATTTTTACTGAAATAGAGTACTTTGCATGTTCCCAGCTTTTTACTTGTATTAATATATAGCAATTGTTAGGATTCTGCCATCCATGCTTATTTTGGTTGTATCTGTTTTAACGTTCAGTATCATATTTGTGTATTCCACTTTCCTTTCTTCTATTAATAAAGTTCATCATGTACATAAAATAGAGAACATACCAATGGTATGTTAAACTGTATCAGCCAAGCTTTGCCTTCTGCTACTCGGTGGGATTTTTCACCACCAAACTTTTAGCGCCAAGAGGCTGTGTGCATTTTGTCAAGTTGCTCCTGTTGCCATCGCAGTTGCTTTGTCCATACCCACTATAAGTCATCAGTCCAAAATGTAGTTGAAATTTCTGTCTGTAGATTATTATTTCCAAAATTTTGTATCTTGCACATTTGTTCTTTATCTTTCCTGGCTTATTATCAAGAGACATTTTGTGCAAACTTGTCTGTTTCTCACAATTCCTCCACTCTATAGGTTCATTCTATCGACTTATGTGGTTATTTTCAAGACCCTGGTTCCTTTTGAACAGGTGAGGTATTACGTAGAATTAATTCTGTAGGGATCCTCATTCCAGTTTTGTTAATCAACTGTGCTCATAGCTTTTCTCTTTATGAAATTCGTTTTATAACTAAACAGGTTTTGCGCCACCAGATATGTTCTCTTTTGATGACTTCACTTCGTACTGATGCAGAGGTAGGTTTCTTTATGAGGGTAGGACGTTTTTTTCTTCTATTTTACGAGGAATCTAACAACCACACAATGTTGGCCTTTTAACTTCTCCCAGCTTGAAGGAGAAGTTGGGGAACCTTCATTTCGGCGGTTGGTTCTGCGATCGGTTTCTCATATTATTAGGTTGTACAGTACAGCACTTGTCACAGAGACAGAGGTATGTTTTGAAATTATTTATTTATTGTTAATTCTAATGTAATAGGGGAAGGTACTCTCTTACATTCTTCAAATCCTTTTAGGAAGTTCTCAGTGGTTTCTTATAAGTTAAAGTGCTTCTATGTCAAATGCTTGAAACTTCAATGGCTTTTCCGTATGCACAATGCTGTTTGTAATGCTCAAATGTCTTCTAAGTTCTAACTGACCTGTTCATCATAAGAAACGTTCTCCTCTGAAGTGCAGGTTTTCATTAGCATGCTCGTGAAGGTTATCTTTCTTGATCTACCACTTTGGCATCGCATTCTTGTTCTTGAGATCTTGCGGGTAATGTCTCCTGTTGCTTCTGGATTGTTTCATATATTAACAATTTGTTTTTTTTGGGTAGAAATTAACAATTTGTACCAACTCGTTCATTTGTATTTTTCAGGGGTTCTGTGTGGAAGCAAGGACTTTGCGGATCCTATTCCAGAACTTCGATATGTAAGATATGTTCAGTTTATCCTTCTCGCATTGTCAAATGTTCGAGAGTCTCTATTTTTCTGTCTGTCTCCATCTATGACTTTTTCTCTTTTGTTCTGTATATTCGACTCCTCTATAGCGAGGATGAGTAGGGATCCTATACACTTTTGACTGTAGCCTATTCCATGGAAGCAAGTGTATTTCCAGTCTAAGAACAAGTAGGCCACTGTTGGGACAGTAATCACGTATCTTCAACACTTTGGAAATTGAACTTTATTTGGTGATGCATGTTCACCTGTCTGTGTTGTTGCACCATCAAATTTATGAGCTTGCGAGCACAAAATGGCGGGAAAGTGCAAGAGTAACATTTTTGTGAACTTCATCAACCTCTCTTGCTAGTTTTTTTTTTACTGCTACCTCTCTTGCTAGTTACTTGTGATGTTACATATAGACCAACTGGAATAAGAAGTTGAGCTGTCATAGTACATCGGAATTTTACATGTTCTTTGTGTTTTCTCCAGTCGTCTTGTAGTTTCAGCTGTTATACTACCAACATAATCGTGTAATCCACTGAAATATCTGCATGCAAAGTGTTTTAGTGAGAAGAACAAATGACGGGACAGAAATGCAAAATTGCTTACATATTTGTCATTTTTTATTTGTTTCAGTGTTGATAACTTCATGAATTTGGTCACCTCTTCTTTCACAAGAGATTTCTCCCCCTGATGCTAATTGGTACATGTAATAATTGCACTCATGTCTACCTTGCAGGCACCCCAAGAACATTAATGTTGTGGAGAGTATGGTTAAAGCACTCGCTCGAGTTGTTTCTAATGTACAGGTGAAAGATTATTTGGTATTTGTTTAGGTTGTTTAGTGGGGCAGGCATCTCGTAGTAATTAATGGCCTAATCAGTTTCGCAATAGTTATTCTTTATTTCATTTGGAGACAATTTTTCCTAAGTATATTCCAGTTTGTATGTGATGAGCTTTTAAGTCTAGTCAAACTTTTTTTGTTTGTTTGTAGATGGCTGACTAAATAATTACATCTTGATGCGAACAACTGAAGTCTATATTTTGTTTATCTACCCTTTGGCTTGACAGCTTCGGTTTCCTATTTCATTATAAATGATGCTAATAATTGCTTCGTGTTTCCTATCTAATGGATATTTCATACAAGCTTTGGAACTAGTTCCGCGTTTTTTTGTTGATAAATGTGGCTAGTTCCACGTTTGGAGTACCTGTTTCTTCTGCGTATGTGTTCACGCTTTTGGCACCTACTGTTTATACTTTTGGTAATCGATTAATTTTGGTAAGAGGAACACGTTAGAGAAAACTGCACTTCATCGTTATTGTTTTATGTTGTATGTTTCTGTTTCTGTTACTGATAATGATTGGTTTAAGATGTTGCTTCAGTTTTGAAGCACAGTCAAACTACAGTATTTTTAGCCTCTCTATTCTCGTGCCATTGAGTACCATTTGGTGCTTTATATTCGTGGTGCTATCACTGTGGTTTAATAACCTCCACATTTATGGTTGTATAGGACTACCAACCTGTCAGTGTTTTTTTCTTCTTATATAATTAAGCCTCAAGGTTGTTATCTACTCTCATCCTGGTCGTAGTGCCCTCATGTCAATACCCTTTATTAGTCAATAATTCTGTCTTCCAAGTGTGGGAGTTAAAAGGTTTTACAACTTGTCTTTTGTCCATACTAATTTTCTTAATAATATAAAAGTTCTCTTTGCAATTTTAGGCTCAAGAAGCAAGCGAGGAGAGCTTGGCAGCTGTTGCAGGAATGTTTAGTAGTAAAGCTAAAGGTAGCATTCCGTGAAGTGACCAAAATTTTACCATCATCACCTTGCTGCGATATGAATGGTTTGCAAAGCTGTTACTGACATTCGTAAACAAACAGATGAGCATTGCCTCTGAATTCAATAAACATTATAATTTGGAATTTGTGCTGTGTTTGCACTGTGATAGTTTTGTGATGATTTCAAGCCGGAGCTGTTTAGCGTTTCTTTAGTTTTAGTAGAAAAGAGAAGCTGGTATTTATTCACAATAAGTTGCTTATGATAAAAAGGGATTTCCTGCCATCCAAATTTAGTTGAGGAATCAAATATGTGGAAAGTATCTCTTTCAGTATCAAGTTTTTTTTTTTGCATGCTAATGGTGAATGAAAGTTGTATCTCCTTTATATTCTAGTAAATTGCATGACACTTTTATTTGAGAACTGAAAATATGGGTCAAATGATTTTCTCGTGCTGGTGGTGAATTGGGGTTTGTCTGATGGACCATCCCGTGTCATGGTACTGGTGTGTATGATAAGCAACTTATTGTGAAAGGTCACGATGTACAATGGTTCAGAATTGACATTATTCATGACTGATTTACTTGCGTCACTTGTTCTCACCTGTATATGAACTTACGACCTTGTTGCATTTTTTATTTTGTAATTCCGTAGTTTGTATTAATGCAGGAGTTGAGTGGAGCCTTGATAATGATGCATCCAATGCAGCTGTGGTGGTTGCTAGCGAAGCACATCTAATAACACTGGCAATTGAAGGGCTCCTCGGTGTTGTTTTTACAGTGGCTACTCTGACAGATGAAGCAGTAGACACTGGAGAGGTGATTGTACTGTATTTATATTATACTTTTGTAATTATATTTCTCTTGCCCCAGTCTCTTGAATGCACATCTCTCAGAAACTAAAGGATGGTAGATCTTGTTTTTTTGGCTGCATCCAGCTTGAATCCCCTAAGTTTGATCATGATCCTGCATCCAAATGCGCTGGTCAACTGGCAGTGCTATGCCTCGCAATGGTAGACTCATTCTGGTTGACTATTCTTGATGCGTTGTCCCTTATTTTATCAAGGTTGGTTGAGTTATCCCAAATCAGTTCAGTCTAAGATTTTGTTTGGTTGATCGTTTTCTCCCTCGTCTCTTCTCAACATCATAAAGGAGCATGGTCCATTCAGACTGCTCTGAAATCCCTGCTCTTTTCTTTTTCAAACCTAAATCAAAGTTATGCATATTCCTGACCAGAATCTTATGTTAAAGGTCACAAGGAGAGGCTATTGTCTTGGAAATATTGAAAGGTTACCAGGCATTCACACAGGTAATAAGAATTTTTACATTGGCTCAGAACGGTCTTGTAAACCTTGTGGTGTTAAGTAGATGATGATATGGCCTAACTTTACCGATTCACATAGTTTTTTGTAAATGATGCTTATGAATTCTAGGTTTATTCTACAGGCATGTGGGATTCTTCATGCTGTTGAGCCTCTGAACTCTTTTCTTGCATCGCTTTGTAAATTCACCATCAATGTCCCAAATGAAGTAGAGAAGAGGAGGTGCGTTTCAACTATCTGTTCCAGTCTGTTAACAGAGGTTCATTTTTCATATTTTATCATCTGAAGCTTTGTGTCCTACCATCATGAGAAAGTTCTTACACTATACCAGCTCGCGCCCTCTGAATTTACGTTCCTTCTTTGTATTCCTTCTAAGTCTAGTCCTTAAATGACGTAGATCCCGATTCCCTAGCACTTTCAGAAAATTGGGCGTACCCATTTCAAGTTATGTTGTATATTTGTAACTTATAAGGAAGCTTCTAAGTGCTAGGTGACTTTGAATCGGCAGTTGGAACTGTGGACTTAACTAGCAGTACCTATCCAGTGCATTTTCAACAAGGCTGCCACTGGAGATACTTTCTGAAAGTTGACAGTTCTTAAGGGAAAGTTCTAGCTGCGTCAGAAAACAAGTGGATAATTAGAGTTCGATCGAGTTGAGAGCTTTATGATTTTGCCCTTTGCACTTAATCTAACTGAGCAGTATTTTTTAAAACTGCTGATTGAAGCTTGCTTAGCTGGTGCTGGTGATGCAGTTTCTACGACTTTGCATCCACTTCCAAGATTTGGTTGCATGAAAATGTTAAAGTTCTGGACTAAATGGTCATTTCTACAGTGCAGCACAGTCTCCAGGGTCAAAACGTTCTGAGCAACTAGTTGAACAGAAGGACTCCATAGTTCTTACTACCAAGAATGTGCAGGTACTTGTCCCACTTCTTATATGGCACTTTCATCTCTCTTTTTCCACTCCGTACTTTAATTAAGTAATTGCTTTCACTCCCTACTTGGGACTTTAACTGTCTGTAAATTGTTGTCCAACTGCTCTTCTAATTCAGGCCTTGAGGACTCTCTTCAACGTTTCTCATAGATTGCACAATTTTTTGGGGCCATCATGGGTTTTGGTACGTCATTTTTCTGTCGAGATTTTATTGGTGTCAAAAGTATGCAAGACTGCAGCTTGGTAATGCTTCTATTGTGGTAAATACAGGTTTTGGAAACTTTAGCTGCTCTAGACAGAGCAATCCATTCACCACATGCTAGTACACAGGTAAATATGTAAACATATATTTTTTTTTGTAAGATTTGTATTTTTTTTGTCCTAATTAGTTTGATCCAATTATTGCTTATTTATACCATCAGTACACGTAGTCATGGAGATAGGTTTTTTCAATAGGAAAAACCAAAAAACAACATATTCAACAAAATGCTTCCTACCACCATTTACCCACTCCTTGTTTGGCCCCATAAGTCCAAATTGGTAAAGGTTGAAAAGAAAGTTAAATAGAGCAGACTTTTCCCACACAATTAACCATGGGCCGAGAGGCATCCATATACATCTTAACTTTCTAATATCTTTCAGCTTCCTTATTGTCAGTCTTAGGCAGTCACCTTAAGTGCTCTATGTTTCTGGACTCTTTCTTTTTCTTTCTTCACAGAATATGCTGGTGAACTTTTGTGCGTTAACAACTTCATTTTGGGTTTGTGCAGGAGGTGTCCGCAACTGTGCCCAAGCTTACAAGAGAATCTTCTGGCCAATATAGTGATTTCAGCATTCTTTCTTCTTTGAATTCTCAGGTAACAAATAATTCAGGGATGTGAAATTTTCAAGAGATGCTACTATTAGTTTTCAATTACATCAGGGTTTGACAAAGTGAATTGCCTTAGAATATTTGGTTATGATCAAATGAGCATGGCCTGCAAATGTTTCAAGTTGGTCCTTCATTTTTGTCTTCTCCCTCTTTTATTGCCTTTAATCTCTTTAGGAAAGAGGGGCCAGAGTTGATTTCATACCTTCTCTAACTTTGTTTTCTTGTTTTGGTGAAGCTGTTTGAGAGCTCAGCAATGATGCATATAGCTGCTGTTAAATCACTACTTTCTGCACTGTGCCAATTGTCATATCAATGCATGTCCACAGCAACAGTATCGGGCAGCTTTGGACCAGGAATCAGTCAAAAAATAGGAACCATTAGTTTTGCTGTCGAGAGGATGCTATCCATCGTTTCCAACAATGTTCACAGTAGGAATACGCTTACTTCCTGAAACTCAAACTTTGTGTATGGCTAGATTTTGTGGTCTTACCAGTGCGTCTTACTGCTGCTGGGGATATTATATTGTGCTCTGTGCCCACTTTCTTTTTCGTTTTTTTCCCTCTCTCCTCTTTCTTACTCTCCTGAAGGGTGTTTCTTATGGAGCTTGTGTTACCCCTGTTATTCTTAATTAACCCATTGCATTGCAGGAGTTGGACCACTGTGGGGTCAGATTGCTGGTCACTTCCTGGAGGTGATATGGGATTTTTATCCCTTCCTTTTGGTATTTAATGTACTTTATCACTTCCTACATCCGTTGCATTGCATATTTTTCAGCTTGCTGATACCCCTAATCAACATTTACGAGCCATGGCACTTGATGCATTAGATCGCTCAATGACTGCAATTTTAGGTTCTGAAAGCTTCCATGATTATGTGTCATCCAGATCCAATGGGCCACCAGATGTAAGTGAACAACAGCTTTAGGGATGACTAACATAATTTGTTACTCATTCAATATATGGAGTCGTTACTCATCATTATGTATTCTCTATCCCCAGATGACGAGCAATACAGAGCTGAAAACACTCGAGTGTTCCATCATATCTCCCATTAGGGTTCTCTATTTTTCCTCTCAAAGCGTTGATGTTCGTACTGGATCGTTAAAGATTCTTCTGAATGTTTTGGAGGTAATACACCATTAATGGAGATGACAATGATTTTTTTAACTAGGTTTCAATTATTATTATATTATATATAATTGCTTAAGATAATTTTAATTTGTAACAAGAACTGACCGTGAAAATCTATTCCTCTCAGAGACATGGTGAAAAGTTATACTACAGTTGGCCAGATATTTTAGAACTGCTGAGGTTTGCAATTTAAATTGTCATTAACGTTGTCAGACTTGATTTCTGTTTCTCTGGCTGATCATTGATGTTTTTTCACCATTTCAAGGCGCATTGCTGATTCACCAGAGAAAGATCTTATATCCCTGGGCTTTAAGGTTAGTTTAAACTGTTTTTCTTCTAGATCTTTACAGATACCATCAGTTAAGTAGATATCTAATGTTTTTAATGATCCACTGATACTTGGATGCTTTTTTGGGAATTAGGAACCCGTCCAGTATGCGTAATTATCTTATATATATGTTTAAGGAATTGTGTACCTGTGTTCCTGTGCACACTGTTTACATGTGTGAAGTTGAGTCTCAAATATTAGACTAACTACAACAGTCCATACTAACTTGAATACCTTTTCCTTCAAAAATTCTCTTTTCAGTTCCTAATTCATCTTTTTTACTTCAATCATACAACTCTCTAATTTAATACACTTAATTTTTCCCCCTTTGATTTGCTAACATAAATCGTACTTATATGTATGCTAATTAATGTTTTTCCTCTAATATTTTCATAGTTTGTCATTTTTTCAAAAGCAAAATTTTCAATATATATGGTGGCTTCTACGGTACCTCGGGTGAAAATGCTACTAGACCTCGAATTAGTAGGATTTTTTGGCCAGAAACTATACCCTAAACCTTAATGAGTGCACCCTAGGTCCTAATTATCTAAACCATAAACTATAAACCCTAAGATTGTACATTCATTTTTTTTGTCTATATTTGGACGAATCATAACCGTCGATTATTTTTACTAATTAAATTGATCTTTGATATAAGATTTAGAGAAATAAGACATAAGTTTTGATCTTTAAAGGTTAGAGTATAGTATCATGTACGAAAGATCAGTCAATTCAAAGTCTAGATAGCGTTTTCATACTTAAGGTATGCGGTACCTCGGATTTCACCCTGTGTATATGGTTATGTCTTCGTTGCACTCACTTTTTTGGGGACGTTTAATGCACTCGCCTAATTATCGTCATTCGGGGCTGACAATTTATGTGAAAACGATGTCAATCGTCACTTATGGTATGATGAATAAGAAACACATGGATTTGTTTAAAAATCATTCAATATTTTACTTAATTTGAATGATTTAGGGTTTAGGAATTTAGGGTTAGAGTTTAGAATTTGGGATTTTGAGTTGAGATTCAAAATTGAAGGTTAAAGGGTTAGGAAAATGGATTGATTAGTTGTGATTCTATGTTATATTATCATATTAGACTAATGCTATCAATTAAAGTTTAAAGTATTATGATCATTGTTAGAATTAATGCACCCAAAAAAAGTGTGTGCACTGAAGTAGTCACTATATATATATGGAGACGACTGGTATACTCCAGGAGCATAGTATGCTCCAGATGATCTGACCGTTAGATTTATATATATTATTTCGAACATTTTTTCCAAATGATACTTTATGAATGTTACATGTGATTATGGTTGTGTGATCGTGTTTTGTTAACTTTTATATATTACGGGTTATTTAAAAGTCTTTTTTCTGACCATTATTTTACGCTTTTTGTGTTAGTTCGTTAGTGAATCGTGATAATGGTTTTGTATAATTCTATCTCTTGCAGAGTCTCCGTGTTATAATGAATGATGCGATTACCTCTATACCTGTAGAGTGCCTTAACGTGTAAGTTTCCTAATTGATATTTTCTGCATCAACTTAGCACATGTTCTGGCAGTTTCATATAAATCTTATTACCTGTAGAGTGCCTTAACGTGTAAGTTTCCTAATTGATATTTTCTGCATCAACTTAGCACATGTTCTGGCAGTTTCATATAAATCTTATTTTGAAGCCCCATTATGATTTAAGTTTGAAGATCAAACCATGGTAGTAGGTTATGCATTGGGACGGTCTTATATCATATTGCTGCTGTGCTTATAATTTGTGTTTGGGTTTTTTGCACTCAAGATGTGCCTCTCTGACTACATTTAGTTTGATGGTGAAGTGCTGATTTCGTTTCTGATGCATATACATCAGTGCTTTTGTCAAGCAAAGTGGAAACACATCCAAGATATATCCCGATTTCAAGTTGTTGCTATAATTAAACCTGTATTTATGTTGGTAATGCAGATGCATTGATGTCAGTGGAGCATACAGTGGACAGAAGACAGCGCTTAATATAAGTTTGACAGCAGTAGGCCTCTTGTGGACGACAGCTGATTTTATTGCTAAGGCAGTTCCAAATAGGCCACCACAAGACAAGCAAACAAGTTGCTACTAACCCTTTAGCTTAGTTCAGTCTGATCATTTCAAATGTTTGTGATGTTGAACTTTCCAAATACCTGGTGACTGACAGGTACTTCAGGCATGCATTCTGACCAGAATCCTATTAAGGGAAAATCAAAAGAAGAAGAGACTCCTCCATCACCTAATTCATTCACTGATGAGCCCCCTTCAGAACATGTCATGGACTGCGACCAATTGCTCTTCTCTGTTTTCTCTTTACTACAGAGGCTGGGAGCTGACGAAAGGCCGGAGGTATAATACCTTGTTTTTGCGTAGTGAGTTTCTGTCTGAGTAGGAAAGTGCACTTGCTAATTGAATTTGGATTTGAGAGACCAATATTTAACTGAAGGAATTATTCTGTCATTGCTGTTGACTGATCTTTTTGAATGAGAAACTCTGGTTCTTCATTACAGGTTAGAAATGCAGCTGTCAGGACACTTTTTCAAACTCTAGGGAGTCATGGGCAAAAGCTTTCAAGAAGAATGTGGGAAGACTGTCTCTGGAATTACATCTTCCCTGCTTTGGATCGTGCATCTCACATGGTAGCAGCACTGTCATTAGATTTTTGTGTGAGAGCGCATTTCTTGTTTGTTTCAACAGATTCAAGTGGTTTTTGTAGGTAGCTACTTCCTCGAAAGATGAATGGCAGGGCAAAGAACTAGGAACTCGGGGAGGGAAAGCTGTTCATATGTTGATTCATCACAGGTTTAAATATGGTTTAGGAAGGAATCAAACTGAAATTAGACTCTTACAAAAGTTCCTACCTCAGTCAAAACCTTTTTGTTTCATTTTTTTCTTCTATGCTTGAATTTGCAGTCGGAACACTGCTCAAAAGCAGTGGGATGAAACACTTGTTCTAGTCCTCGGTGGAATAGCACGTTTGCTACGTTCGTTCTTTCCATTTCTCAGTGGCCTGAAAAACTTTTGGGCAGGTAGGCTGCGAACTAGCTTCCTATCTCCTATCATAGTGCCTTCGACAGAATAGGTTCTCATGAATCTTGCATAATGTTTGGATCCATGCAGGGTGGGAGTCGTTGATTTTGTTTGTAAAGAATAGCACTTTAAGTAGCAGCAAAGAGGTTGCCATTGCTGCAATAAATTGTCTTCAGACAACTGTTATTTCTCATGCTCACAAGGTCATCTCGTTATCACTAAACCAGATCTTGTGCAACAATTGCAGCTTGAATCCTGCCGCCTTATCATTATTATCTTTCTCAGATTGTGCATGTAGCACAATTGTACATACTCCCAGCCTTCTTTCTATTGTTTATTTTTTTGTCTTCTTTGGGTGCTATTCAGGGAAATCTGCCAATGTCTTACCTTGTCTCGATACTTGAAGTTTACGAGTATGTTATGCAAAGACCATTAAGCTACGGTGGTAATGCAACTAGCAAGGTGAAGCAGGAGATCATACATGGTCTGGGTAATCCACTTCATCCTGAAACTTCCGTAGTGTCGTTAGCTGCATATGCATACAAGAGCAACACGATTTGAGATTTACATCCATCATGATAGAAATTCATGAGGTCTATGAGCTCAAGATGCTACTAATCATCTGGCAACCCCTTGTTTTACTGTGACTTGTGCTTATACTTATGCCTCACTGAACTCATTACTATGTTGGCAGGAGAACTGTATGTGCAGGCACATAAGATGTTTGATGATCACATGTTCTCTCAGGTGCTTGATATCATAAAGTTGGCTGTTAAGCAAGCACTGATGACCAATGAAAACTTTGAAGCTGAATTTGTAAGAGAAGCACTCTCCATCCCTGGTGTATTAATCTTTCATCCACATTGAGATGATGGAACCGTGTCTAATCGAACTGATTCTTTCTTCTCTAGGGGCACATTCCACCTGTGATGCGTACTGTCCTGGAAGTCTTACCTTTGCTACGTCCAAGTGAGCAAATCTCTGGAATGTGGCTAATCTTGCTAAGGGAGATTTTCAAATACCTTCCTAAGTCCGATCTTTTACATGATGAGGATGAGGTAGCTAAACAAGCGAGCTTAGGAGAAAATACTGCAGGTATTGAATTGACTTGGTACACATTTGTTACATGCTCCTTTTTTGGGATTTATGCGTTTGAAATAATACTTTGATTTAATCACAATTTTCTTCCTAGACAACCTAATGAAGAGAAAGAATGAAACCCCGAGTGGAGCTAGTTCTGGCCTCTCAAAACAAGTTGAATCTCCACCCCAGAGCTCCGGACCAGCTGCGGCTGTCATTTCAAATTATTCTTTTGCAGAGAAGCTAGTCCCTGTGCTAGTTGAACTCTTGCTTCAAGCTCCGACTGTTGAGAAGTATATCATTTTCCCGGAAATAATTCAAAGCCTTGGAAGGTAATGGTCCTATTGTGCTTTATTACTGTTTTTGTGTCCTTGGTACTTTATGTAGTAAGGGTGTGTTTGCTTTGTATTTTCGAAAAAATTTAAATTTTAGTAAAGATGTAGTATCCTAATTTTTCAATTTCTCTGAAGAGTCCTAAAAATATCTCAAAATATGTTTGCCAGATGCATGACGACAAGAAGAGATAATCCAGACGGTTCACTCTGGCGGGCTGCTGTTGAAGGCTTCAATCGCATCCTCATCGATGACGTCTGCAAAGACGGTGAGCCTGATTCAGAAGTTAGCCGGCCTGCCAGACTACGTGTGTGGAAGGAAGTTGCCGACGTGTATGAAATATTCCTGTTGGGTTACTGTGGGCGTGCCATTCCCACCACCTCTGTCTCACCCATAGCACTTGAAGCAGACGAGGCGCTCGAGATGGCCTTCTTGAAAGTTCTAGGCGACAAGATTCTTAAATTGCAGACTGATGCCCCTGTCGATGTATAGTTCTGTGAAACTGGGATAAAATTAAAATCCACGATTCCTAAATTGATGCCCGCTGTATTCTTATCTCAATGGCTCTGATTTTGTACAGATTCTACAACGACTAGTTTCCACGATGGATGGCTGTGCATCACGAACGTGCTCTTTGCCGGTTGAGACAGTCGAGCTTATGCCGCCCCACTGTAGCAGATTTTCCATGCATTGCTTGCAGAAGGTATTTGCATTGAGCAGGTAATGTCCTCACTTGGCGAAAATTTCTATAGTTATAGCTCTTTTTTGTGAGATATGTTCTTCCATTCACTAAGAACTTAGTGTAACATAGTTGTAATGTGACCTCAGTTGTGACAATGAAATGACGAGTTGGAACTCTACGAGATCTGAAGTGAGCAAAATTGCGATCACACTCCTTCTAAGCCGATGCCACTACATATTCAACAGATTTCTAGTTGATGAAAAACACTTGGGTACGTAGCTTGTGCTGCACTTAGCGAACTTCTCCAGACAGACTAATATTTAATGTTTCTGTTTCATACCCGCAAACTGTAGGTGATCGTCCGCTGCCAAGAACTAGGCTGGAAGAGATCAAGTACGTGCTTCAAGAGCTTGCATGTCTCGAAATCCATCCCGAAACAGCAACTGTCCTTCCTTTACATCCTTATTTGAGAGATGGCTTGGCGGACAAGGAAGAACAGAAGAGGCGTCCGCATTTGCTCGTTCTGTTCCCATCATTGTGTGAGCTCATAATGACACGGTAAGGAAACCTTCCAAAACAAACTAGTAGGGATTGCGGTGACAATCTCGACCTCTTCATGCTGAAACTGTTTGATGATTGATTGGGACAGGGAAGCGAAAGTGCGAGACTGTGTTCAAGTTCTGCTGAGACTCGTGTCCAAAGAACTTGGGCTTGAAAAGGAGGATCAGCGGTCAACTCATATCTGAAGAAGAGATTCTTGGAGCATTATCTTTCTCTGTATCTATATGCAAAACAACGGGAGGACCAGGTTTTCGCGATCCTGAAAATTTCATTTCGGTGTCTGTTGTACTTTTTATTGTTTTGGTTACCATTTTTCCTACTTGTAGACAGAGAGCAGAGCGAGCTTCGACCGATTGGTAGGGTTCTATTTACGTATAGCAATAGCTTAGGCAAGAACTGTACCCGATTGAGGTTTCCGTTTTTCTTCTTATCTGGTGTTTGCAATACTGCTGCTTCCGTTGATTCAATTATAGGCTCGTCCTAGGGTAGGCTGGATAACCATTAGCTATGCATTTATTTATAATTAAATTTGGTTCTTTGGTTTTGAGTGGGATAAGATCTAAGAGTTGAGATTAAAAGATTTTTTATTTTATTTTTCACTTTTTCCCCCCGGTAATTATCAGCTTTCACTAATCACCGCCTGGGGAAACCAGGACCTGCAAAAACCCAGGAGCAACTCTGCTCCTCTGTTCTGTATACAAAAAACTAACAGAACTACATAAGCCGCTTAACTAAAAGACAAGAGACATCCTAACTTCTGTAAGAAAAGCAAAGTTTTCCATAGCATAAAAATTGAAGTCTTCAATTAACTGCTGAATCAACAGCCTGGATTCTTTCTTGTTGCCTTGATGTATATATATGAATGCAGTGTTCCTTCCAAAAGACACTAAGATACCAGCACCATATAGCCCCCTGCACAAAACCTTTACTTCCAGTCCTTACTATTCTGCAGATCCACTCAAGCAAGACTTCCCATGAGCTAGGCCAATAACTTGAGCCAAACATGGCTGCAAAAACTTGTAGAGAAAACGAACATGTGCAGAATAAATGTGTTCTATTTTCCTCCTCTGTTCCACACAACACACATGATGTTTCATTCACTTTCTTCCACTGCTTCAACTTGTCTAGAGTAGTATAATTCTGTTCAAGATTTATTCTACACATGTTTGTTTTCTCTGCAGGTTTTTGCTGCCATGTTTGGCTCAAGTTATTGGCCTAGCTCGTGGGAAGCCTTGCTTCAGTGGATATGCAGAATAGTAAGGAATGGAAGTAAATCGATATTCCAGCTTCCCAGGTCTTTTAATCCCATCCCTCCCTCCTTCTTAGGGAATGCAATAGCGTCCCACGCAACCTTTGCACGGCCCGTGCCCTCTCCAAACCAAAGGAAATCTGAACAAATTTTATGAATTTGATCCAAGAGCTTCCTTGGCAGTATAAAAATATTCATCCGGAACTGAACAAGAGAGTAGAGTACAGAGGATATCAATTGGAGCTTACCCGCATATGACAGTTTATTAGCACGCCACGATCTAATTCTACCAGTGAGCTTATCCACAAGGACTACACACAATCTGATTTTCAATCAACTTGTATCTTATTTACTTTAATTTAGATTTTGAATTTTATGTGCATATATGGTACGAGTTCATTGTGATTTACCAAACAATATAGATTTTTTATATATTTTGAGAAAATAATTTGGATCATTCATTATCACTCGTACTACCTTGAAATCAATTTGTACCACCTCCATAATAATTTTGTATGATCTACAAATTTTGGTTATTTTTGTATAAGGTTGTAATTGGTTTGTAGATGTACGTGGGCACCGGGCCGTGCCGCCCACGGGCTAGCACAACACGACACGAGCACGGGCACGAAATAAATGGGCCAGCCCGGCACGAGCACGAATAACTTAAGGGCCGTGCCGGGCCTAAACTTCATGGGCACATGCACGAGCACGGGCACGGCACAGTATATAAGTGGGCCGTGTTGGGCCTAATATTTTCGAGACTTTATTGAGTATAAGAACGAACATGGTACGGAAATAATATTTATATGATAGAAAATAAATATTAAAAGAATTATAGGTTCAAATGTTACAAAACACAAGTAGAAAAATAATTATTTGTTGTTGTTAAAAGTGTCAAAAAGATATATACGTAATTACTAACATAAGTAAAAATGGACAAAGAATTAAACAAAGCCAAATCATACTCGCTATACTTCCAATTTTCTTTTCCACCTTATTTGTTACTTTTCTCAAACATTATCGGTTAATACTATCTTCATCCTTCCAATTTTCACCTTCCTTTTCATTCTCTCTTTTGTTTTCGTCTTTTTCATTAAACACGAATATGAGCATGACGCGAGCACGAATAGGCACGACACGATTCGAACCGTGCCTCGGCCTGGGCTGGGCCTAGCAAAGTTAACAAATGGGCTCGCATGGCACGACACGAAAACTGACGGGCCGTGTCAAGCACGACACGAAATAAATGGGCCTGAAGCGTGCCCGTGACATGCCGTGCCGGCCCAAGCACGGCCCAACGCCCATGTACATTTGGATCTAGCCCTGCCCGTTTGTTGGAACCTATGGTTGGTCTTGTGCTGCTTGAATATGAGTTGGACAGTCACTAAATTTAAGTTTGCATGGTACTGAATGTTACCTAAATGACAAGGAATATGAGTGAACTAGTATTCAATATGAGTTGAATTTGTCACTGAGTTTAAGTTTACATGGTATCGAATATGATTTAAATTGACAAGAATATGACTTCACCTATTATTGAATATAAGTTGAATAGCCAATGAGTTTAAGTTTACATGGTTTTGAATATGACTTAAATGGACGATTAATATGAGTTTAGCTCGCGTCAAATTGAGTTTACTTGGTAGTGAATATGAGTTGAACTAAACTCAGAACATGCATTTACAAATATCTAATAGATGGCATACCCATATTAGTTAAAAGTTGAAACATAAAAGAAGAGTATTGAATGAGTTCCAACATGTATTCTCATTTTTAGTGTTAACTAAAAATTATTCAAATTCTCATCTTCGATACTAGTTCAACTCATATTCATATAAATGTCAAAGCATATTGTGTACTATGTAAACCAGTATTCAACACTATTACTAACAGTAAACAAAGTAAATAAAGATCCTTTTTCGTTTTGTCCGTTAGTAATATTCGTTTGTGTCTGGAGTATTTGTTCGTCTATATGTCGAATACTTGTTGATATGTTTTGAATAATAGTTCATATGCTTTTCAATAATAGTTTGCGTAACAATGTTTCATGTTTAAATTGTCCGCCAATTTCGCTATGGTGCACATAGCCTTTTTTGTGTGTATGTGCACACAAAGCCCTCATATGTCACTGAATTTAAGTTTACATGATATCGAATATGATTTAAATTGACAAGAATATGACTTCGCCTATTATTGAATATAAGTTGAATAGCCATTGAGTTTAAGTTTACATGGTTTTGAATATGACTTAAATTGACGATTAATATGAGTTTAGCTCACGTCAAATTGAGTGTACTTGGTAGTGAATATGAGTTGAACTAAACTCAGAACATGCATTTATAAATATCTAAAAGGTGGCATACCCATATTAGTTAAAAGTTGAAACATAAAAGAAGAGTATTGAATGAGTTCCAACATGTATTCTCATATTTAGTGTTAGCTGAAAATTATTCAAATTCTCATCTTCGATACTAGTTCAAATTATATTCATACAAATGTCAACGCATATTGTGTACTATGTAAACCACTATTCAACACTATTATTAACAGTGAAAAAAGTACATAAAGATCCTTTTTCTTTTTGTCTGTTAGTAATATTCATTTGTGTCTGGAGTATTTGTTCGTCTGTCTGTTGAATACTTGTTGATATGTTTTGAATAATAGTTCATATGTTTTTCAATAGTTCATATGCTTTTCAATAATAGTTTGCGTAACAATGTTCCATGTTTAAGCCCAACATAATTCATCATTCTATTCGAACTAATATTCATAATTGTGTAACAATACTAGTTTCTTATTCGAACTAGTATTTTGTATGTTTTAAGTAATATTCATCATTTATAGAAACTAGTATTCATCGTTCAGAAACCAGTACTTGTGTAAACTCAATTCAAAATTATTTTCAACTCATATTCACTACAAATGAGTCATTTTGTACAGGTTGAACTCATATTCGTGAAGATGTCAACATAAGAATACCTATTTCTATATATATAAACTAAGAATACCTACTATTTTAATTTGTACAAGTACAACTCATATTTATCCAAATATTGAACATGCTTAGTAATCCTAACCCTCGTGATTTCAACCCCAATGACAGATTGTGGAGAAATAAAAAAAGATGTGGAAGAAGGTTGTGAGAGAAGAAGTTTCAGAGCAAAAAAGAGAAAAGTGATTTGAAAGAAAGAAGCTTTGGTATTTTTCTTCTTCTCTTCAATGGCAGATTGTGGAGAGAGAGAAAAAAGATGAGGAAGAAGGTTGTGAGAGAGTCTCAGAGAAAAAAAAAGAAGAGATTTTAAAGAAAAAATAAGGTTGACAGGTTGAAGAAAGAGAAAAGGAGAGAGTGATTATTTTCAGAGTTTTATTTTCAATATTTAATCTCTAATCTTGGGAACCTCACCCACCATTCAGCTTAGCCGGCTTCGTTTTGAGCCGCTCCCTCCCCTTCTTTCCCCCTTCCTCCAGCCGTTGCTTCCTGGCTACTCATTTTTAAGTGGGTGGTCCTTTTGCTGAGGTGGACCAATGAGGGCTTTGTGTGCACATACACACAAAAAAGGCTATGTGCACCATAGAGAAATTGTGTTTGCAATACTACTGACTAGTGGCTTCCTTTGATTCAATTATAGGCTCGTCCTAGGGTAGGGTGGATAACCATTAGCTATGCATTTATTTATAATTAAATTTGGTTCTTTGGTTTTGAGGGGGATAAGATCTAAGAGTTGAGATTAAAAGATTTATTATTATTTTTTTCACCTTTTCAGTCAACTTGTATCTTATTTATTTTAATTCGGATTTTGAATTTTATTTTTTTGCATATATCGTACGAGTTCATTGTGATCTACAACACAATATAGATTTTTGATATATTTTGAGAAAAGATTTCGGATCTTCCATTATCACTCGTTACTACCCTTATATCAATTTGTACCACCTTCATTTTAATATAAATTTTGAAATTTTTTGCACAGAAGATGAGGAGGGTTCATAATAATTTTTTATGATCTACAAATTTTGGCTTTTTTTCATATAAGGTGGTAAACAGTATCTTATATATTCGTATTATTATGTATACAATCATTCTATACCAAGTTATTCTATAAAAAAAAGGTATGTTCATAATATCATGTTACACTTCCATCTTCTCATGATATAATTTTATGTACATAAAAAATTACTATCATGGTATAGACTGTTAATATATGGCTCAATTTTTTTTTGTTCCAAAATATATCTAAGTGAATGTCATTTTAAAAATAATGATTAATATGACTTTTATGTACAACATATTTGAATTCGGACTAAAATGAAAGAGATATAACTAGATAAATTTAATTGAAGAAAAAGTTATTCATGGTCAATAATTTGGTTGGTTAATGACTAGATCTGCTCCCCAATTATAACTCTTTCTTCAAATCATAACTATGGAAAAAATCCAAAACTACCACTGTTAATTTTTTTTTTTACAAAAATACCACCTTCACCAAATAATTTCCAAAAATACCATCGTTTATATAAAACCGCGCCTCTCACGAGCGGTTTTTAATGAAAACGCGCCTCAAGGCAGCGTTTACATCACAAAACGCTTCTCCAAGGAGCGGTTTGACCTTGCATGGCTGTCAAACCGCGTGTTCACGTGGCGGTGCATCAAACCGCTCATTGGGAGAGCGATCTGAAGGCCAAAACGTGTGCCAGCACGGCGATCCGCATCGCCCAAGCAAACCGCGTCCTCGAGGCATGGTTTGACTGTTGGGAAAATCAAACCGCGCCCCCGAGGCGCGGTTTGACTGTTCGGGAGAAGCAAACCGCGTTCTGGAGGCGCGGTTTTCGTTGAAGAAAAATGACGAAACGGCCCTCCCCCACGCGGTTTGTGCCCTATATAAACCCCCTCCCCCCTTCATTTTTCTGCACACCAAACTCACTCCCCCCTCTCTCCCTCTAATTTTTCTCTACCCACCCCCTTCCCCCACCCAAAAACCTTAGAATTAGTGATTTTGTTGGTTGCGGCTAAGTCTGATCTGCCTCCAAAAAACTTTTTCTTTGGTTTTCACTAAAAACCCGTCGAACCTCTGTCCGGATTCCGAGAGAATGGCCGATTTCGCTCAAGAAGAGGGCCTTTTTTATGATGATTATCCAATGGTACGTACTCATTTTTCCCAATTGTTGTTGTTGTTATAATGATTTATTTAATTTATATACTAATGATTTATGTTATTGTTATGTTATCGTAGGTTGGGCCGGATGTTGATATTTTCAATCAACGATATTATGTTGATCAAGGACCGATTGATCCGACAGTTTTATACGATCAAGCAAATCATCATTCAAGAGACGTTTGGAACGACCACAAGGTACATATTATTTATCATCACTTGTAATTTGTATTTTGTTAAAGTAATTTATTTGTTTGTACAATAATTTACTTAATTGTTAATCGTATTGATTATTTTCAATAATTTAAATCAATACAATACAACACTTATTTAGACTCTTTATAAAGAAATGCATGTCTAAGGAAATGGGGACTTAAGCGATCATCATGATCCCCCCATGACCTGGGAAAATCGGGTTCTAAGCGATCCTCGGATCCTCCCTTTTTCTGTCAAAAAGACTGTGTTTCTATGGAGATGTATACCTCTCCTAAGAGTCTTACGAGTGTACTTGTATTGCTTTAAATTATTGAAAATAATCAATACGATTAACAAAATAATATATTTGGATATTATTTTAGTTATGTTAATATTAATGTTTATTAGATAATGTATATTTCTATAAAATTGCTTGATTTAATTAATATTGCATCTTAGAAAATTATTTTAGTTATGTTAAAATTAATGTTTATTAGATAATGTATATTTCTCTAAAACAACCTTGATTTATATATAAATTGTATCTTATAATATATTTATATATGTATAAATTATCAACTTATAGTGAAATTTAAATTCTTCTCTAGGATGCATACCATATAGTCCGCTATAGGGGCACAACGAATGTGCTTGAATGGAACGACGTCATCTTGTCCTTTCTAAAAAGGGCAAGATTGGATTCGATTAGGCATTTCAATGGAATTAAGATCGACCGCCAACTCATCACGGCGATGGTAGAGAGATGGCGAAAGGAGACACAATGCTTCAATTTTCGTGAAGGCGAGTGCACCATCACACTTAAGGACATCGCCATCCTAACCGATCTCCCCATCGATGGTTGGCAATATGAGTGGTTGGCAACATTTTATATGGACGGTCACCGGGTTGTGTCCGCCAGAAAAGGGAGATCATGATGCGGATGGTAATCCACCATTGTCGAAGGGCCAAGTATCCATCACGTGGTTGACAGCGGAGATCAGGCGTAAGCACAACCCTGAGTTCGGAGGTATTCCCCTCACGGAGAAAAGTTCGGAGCGCGACAGCTGACGAATATTCTGCATCTTCTCTTTAAATTTCTTCTCTTGGTACGCAACAGCTGATGAATATAAAAAAAAAACGTAAGATAAGCAAGATCGACCTTATTGCCAATACAAGTACACTCGTAAGACTCTTAGGAGAGGTATACATCTCCTTAGAAACACAGTCTTTTTGACAGAAAAAGGGGGGATCCGAGGATCGCTTAGAACCCGATTTTCCCAGGTCATGGGGGGATCACGGTGATCGCTTAAGTCCCCATTTCCTTAGACATGCATTTCTTTATAAAGAGTCAGTATAAGTGTTGTATTGTAACCATACACTCCATAATTTTATACAGTTGAAAAAATTTACAGATAGACAATTAATTAGAACGCTTACCAATCCACCATAGACTGTCAGCAAGCTTCTTTCGCTTGAAATGATGGTTCCAGTTGCTCTTGAAATGCCGGATGCACCATCTCTGTGACCAGTTCCGGGCTGGATCCAAGCCTAAGATAGCAGCCCGTATACCGGCGTGGCGATCTGAGATGATAGTCAGGTTCGTCCGCCTGGTGACATGGAGCTGAATTTGTCTGAAGAACCATCCATAGCTATCGGTATTCTCTCCCTCCACAATGGCAAAGGCTAATGGATATACTAATCTATTTGCATCTGCTCCGCTGGCAATCAGTAGAGTACCCTTGTACTTGCCGGTAAGGAATGTTCCATCAACTTGAATCACAGGAACACAGTATGGAAAACCATCAATACATGGCTTGAAGGCCCAAAAAAGACGCTTGAATTGGCGATTGTTACTAGGCACCGGCGATTGAATTTCTTCATCTTGGTAGCGAGGCGAGAAAATGGTTCCAGAGTTAGACACCTCCAACGTCAAAATCAATTTGGGAAGGAATGCATATGATTCTTCCCAGTCACCAAACACGGTAGCCATTGCTTTCTGTTTCCCATGTCACGCTTTCTTGTAGTTAATGATATAACCATAACGACTAGAAATGTGGGCGATGATGGTTTTCACCTTCAGGTCGGGCTGCTCCTCAATTAGATGTTTGATAGCCGCGACAACCACCCTTGATTTCAACTGTCGATGGCCTTGGGATGTTATTGATGACACACATGTGTGTGTGTTCACCGCACGTGATATGACCCAATGGCCGACTCTCTTGCTCTTGATGGCCCGGACCCTAGCTTTGCATCCCTCATTGTGGTTTTTGCATTGAACCATCAGCCTCTTTGTGTCGGAATGGGTTGTCTGCCATTCAAAACTCCGAGTCATTGCTTCAGTGGAAATAGCGTGTCGGACCTCATTCTTCGTTGCAAATTGTTGGCCCTTCGTAAAGCCAGTTAGTGGACCCCATACTGGCACATCTGGCGGGTCCATGTCGGCATCAACATACCAATCTTCACTTTGAATGTGATTGTAGTATGGAATAGGTAGACGGTCGTGAGGTACCTCATCACCATCTGCGTCTGAATCTGGACCAGAATCATCAGCACCTTCCAGCGGATCGGAACTGTCTGCACTAACTTCGCCTTCCTCTTCTTCAACCTCAGGGTCACTAACTGGACTTGGATTGACCTCTTCTTCCATCTGATTATCAGCATGAAAGGCACCTTGACCTTCACTAGCTCCGTAATGGTAGTTGTGGTAACTAACACCGCTTTGATAGAAGTTGTACTCGGGTGGGTACTGGTAGCCTGCTTGTTGGTTGTAATCCGCCTGTTGAGCTTCTTCTTCATATGAAGGGAAGGATTGATGACTTCCTCCAGTTCTATGATGATGCTCCTGACTCCAACTCGAGTCTTGGAAATCCTGGTGGGGATGATCGCTGTATAATACACTCCCACCGTGGATACCAGATGTTTGGCCATCTCTAGAATGACCTACACTGCCTTCGACAGCCTCGGTGTAAACGAACATCTCCGCTTGCTTAATTTTATTGGTGGTCAAAAATTGGACCATGGCATCAACGTCCTCCTGAGTGGTAAGGAGGAATTCCTCATTCCACAGCGACCCGTCATATCTGTTTGGATATCGATACACCATTCGATCAACTCTTCTAGTGCCATCCATGCAGGTAATCTGAGTGCACATTTGATGGAGCTCTTCAAGCATCGGTCTCGTACGGACCTTCATTTTATGAAAATTGCCACCGACGTAACTTACACCCTTTTCGGTCTCTTCCGTGTAACCATTCCACCGCAACCCAAACGTGAACCTTTGGAATGCCATTTGCAATGAAAAGTAACACAAGTTACTAACATAACATCACAAAGGACAATGAAAAGTAATACAAATTACTAACATAAAATCACAAATGACAATGAAAAGTAATTAAGTTACTAACATAAAATCACAAAGGACAATGAAAAGTAATTAAGTTACTAACATAAAATCACAAAGGACAATGAAAAGTAATTAAGTTACTAACATAAAATCACAAAGGACAATGAAAAGTAATTACGAAACAAACTTACGAATTAACGTTAATTGCAAAAACTAAATAATTTAAAGGTGCTTTAAAGGTGCAAAGCTGAAATTTGAGGAAGGAAGTGTGAAGAATTGAGTTCTCCGAAACAGTCTTTTATAGGCAAACTTTGCAGCAAAACCGCTTGTGGGGGGGGGGGGGGGGGGCGGAGCGGTTTTATGTCTGCCATACAGCCCTACCCCTGCATGCCGACATGTTCGACATGTCGGGTGACCAGGCACAAACCGCGCCTTGGGGCAGCGGTTTCTGTCCTGACATAGTAAACCGCCCCTTTGAGAGGCGGTTTGTAATGCCGACAGTTAAACGCTCCCTCTTAAAGCGTTTTGTGGTAGGGTTAGCCTATAACCGCGCGTCCCAGAAGCGGTTTTCTCTGGAAATTAAAAACGCGCCTCCAAGGAGCGGTTATAATGTAAAACGCTGCCTAGAGGCGCGGTTTCATTAAAAACCGCTCATCAGAGGCGCGGTTTTGTATAAACGATGGTATTTTTGGAAATTATTTGGTGAGGTGGTATTTTTGTAAAATTTTTTTTAACAGTGGTAGTTTTGGATTTTTCCCCATAACTCTTGACGAATTCAGGATGCGAAATTTCACAATTATATGATATAATATATAATAGGGGAAACATGAATCGGTGATATAATAACTCATCATCATGGGTAATCAATCGAAATTAAATTGAATTGATTGAGAAATTCAATTGATATGGTTTTTTTTGTGAGTTTTCCCTGAACCTGGCAAGGGGGTAATGACTATGGTGCGAGTTTGGTATTTTAAGTATCCACATTGAACTCACCGGAATATATGCTTCAATTATAGTTCAGACTCACTAGTTTCAACACTTCAGTCATTCATATCCCTCAAGCACTATAATTATCTCTTAGATAACTTTTTTTTTTCCATTTTCCCTCACTTTTATAAACAATATCTTAACTAAACTTAAAAATAACATCTTTTTTTTTTACTTTATACAGACAACTTTATATATAGTTATCTAGGATGGTGGGAAAGAATTTTTTATTGAATTGCACACAATAGGTTTTGGTATGTCATTTTACATCCCACCTAATTTGAGTTTCGGGAATGGTTGAGTTCAGGGATAGTATATATAAAAACCTACCCTACCCCACCCCACCCGAATCCGTTGCCATCCCTAGAAACTGTATCAATTTTTTTTCTTCCTTTTGTGACTTCCGTACCGGTTGGACATAGTGCTTCTTTTTATTTTGAGGCTTGATTGCAACTTGCCACATATGTTTACGTTTTAGTAGAGCTTTTGTATCTAGTGGCCTCCATGGCCCATGAGTACATGTCCTCTCCCGTACCTTGCCACACATACATTTTTTCCTTGTATCAACGCAATGAAATAACGGGTATGTACAGTTCCTAAGAACATCGCATGACTAAAACAATGCCTCTCGTACCTTATGATACATCTATTGTCCATCTCATGCAAACACGCTCGGCAAGAAGCGTCAGGTATATATGCGTTCCTAGGCGCAAATGCAAACCCTGGGCCCCAAAGAACAACATACTTCGTGTAGTCGACACCATGTAGGTTTTGTGAAAATGTGTCTGTACATAGGTAACAAAACCTATATAGCTCAAAAAACGTACTTGCTAGAGCGCGCTTAGTATGTATCTTATCTTAATTCCATATCTAGGAATAAACTACACATGTGCGGTGGACACGTATGCTATGTCCACTTAATGTAAACTTTTTTACGCGCCCATATTAAGCGGGTGCAAAAGCATGCAACATGACCCACATATTCTAAAAAATGTGCTCGCAAGGAAGATCTTATAACATTCATTCAAAACTTCATTGCTAGACGCACAAGAAAAATATTAATGTCATCCAATGGGCACACATGCCCTACTTACTTAATGGTAGGTTTGCCAATGCTCCCATTATCAAATGCCTATGCCGAGAACATGCGCAAATAAACATTGAATGTAAAGTGGGTGGCAAACCAAGTAAACCAACTATTTTGGGATTGTGTAGTCTCGATATAAGCCAGCCATAAAAATCGTCCATAAAAAGGAAACACACAGGTCAAAAATGTCATTGTGAGGACGCGAGAAAGCTTACATCACTCTGTGAGTCCACTGCCATCCGTTAAACACGTTAGTTTGTAGTAGAGCTTTTGTTTTAGTGACCACCAGTCCTCCACCACTCATTACTAAAGGTCGCCTCACATACCCTGCCACACAACCATCGCTCACTGTATAACAATGTACTCAAGAGTAAATATATTATATGTATGTATTCTTAGGCGCAATCCAGGACTAAATGTCGAATGTCATATCTTGCACACACATCTATCTTATGCATCATACGCATGCCTAGGCGCAAATGCAAAGCGTGAGCATAAAATAATTGACACATGTCATATTGTGGGCACAATGTAGGCTTCTTAAAGCACTCATGGTTGAGAGCCCACTACAATAGGGTACATAAACAAGTAATGTGACTCACATAGTCACATAAATGTGCTCGCTAGAGCGCGCCTAGTGTAACACCCCCACCCCAAAACTCATTGGTTCAACCATATAGCGGAATCATTCGAGAGTTACGCTAAACTCAATTCTTTTTCCACCGTTAATACATACTAGCATCATTTTAAACCAACATCCACCACACATCCATTTTCATATTACTCATCATATACAAAAGATCAACTCGATCTATTTCGCTCATTCTATTTAAACCAAATCATAGTGTCATTCACTAAAATGCTCAATACGGTATTATCTACTATGCATACTAAAATTATCAACCCATAAAACATAAACGAGAATCATTGTAAAATCTAGGAAAACGTCAAAACCAATCCTCCATCGATCATTGTGCAGTGCCAGAGATTATCTCAATTCCTTCGAACCTATAAGAAACTGCACAGACTTGGGTCACCAACTAAGCAGTGCGTGTGGATCTCTCCCACGACCTAACTATTGGGACCTCATTCAGATAATCACATTGTCACATAAATCGCAGATCAATAGTCTAGATGTCATCCTAGGTCATCAGAAACAAGAGATCAATCAATATATCAATTCCATCAGGTCACCATCATCGAACTAGTTTATCCAACATGATAATCACATAGCTTCACAAACACACAATCAATGCATGATATGAAAATTCTGGTATATTATTAATGGGCGCCAAGGTCACCACTCACCATACAAATACTACCTCTCGAGAAAATCATCAACATCATCAGTGCTTTTCATGCAACCACAATCATCACATGCAAAAGCGAGCTAAATCTACCCAATCCCAATGGTTGGGGGTAAGTGCAGGCCCTTTCTATAACTATGTAAGTTAAGATCCATTTCTCTCGAATCAAACAATTCTCATTTCTCTCTTCCATCACAAATTATCCAAAATCAATGCCATCCCACTAATTAACTCGTCCATCAACAATCGATCTGAAATCAATGTAGTCCCACCGATTCTCAGACCATGCATATCTCACGTCAACATTTCATCAAACTAATTCAGGAATCAATGTCTCTCCATTGAGTTCACAGTTCAAATCTATCTCATGTTACTCATCTCATCATCATCTCAATCAATCTAGGAATCAATATCGTTCCATTGATTCACGATCCATACATATTTCACGTCAATTATCAACTTGACATTCCTCATAATCAATTATCCAATCATCCAATCTCGAATCCATCTCAAAATTCCAATCACCATTTTCAGTTCTTACAATTCAGACATTTAATCATTTGTTAATATCCAAACAATTTCATAACTTCAATCACCACTCAAACAATCATATCACCCAAAACCACATAGTCAGCAACGATTATCAATCATTTATTCAACAACGATACATAGTTCATATCTCATATTCTCATTAATCATTAGTATATAACTTACTCATTCAGTCATTCCTTCATTTACATATCTCATTTGACATCAATTCAAAATCATTTTTCAACAACCAAAATCCACCACACAATCTTCTAAAACAGCCGTCTGGTCAGTTTTAAACTCAATAAACTCAACTATCCATTTTCTCGGTGGTACTTGTCGACTACCTATATATGTACCATAAAATCGATAACAATGAAAATCAATCACCAAATCTTTGAACCTGACAAGTCATCACCACAGTATTCCATCCATCAAAATATAAAAATTAATCATAAATAATTGATGCAATAATTAAGGTCCCCCTAATTACCCTCACAAACCTCTATTTTGCCGAATTCCAATTCTCAAATTAAATTATGAAATTCCAGTAATTGGTGCATAAAAATCCTCCTCATTCCCACGGTCCTGTAGATGCAAACGGTTCATTGTTTGATGTCAAAAGAAAAAACTACGACCCGGGTATGAAAAGTTACACAATGGCACTCTTTATGTTCGAGCTGCCAGAGACAGTTCTGGAACTTAAAATCGCACAATTGTAAGTACAAACTTCTGAACCTCGTTTTTTCCTCGTTTGAGCTCGGAATTCGATTTCCTCGACTCAATTTATTTTCGGATACAAATACCACCGGTCGAGCAAATCATCTTTATCATAAGTGGTTTTCATGCAACCACAACATCACCTGCAAAAGCGAGCTAAATCTACCTAATCTCAATGATTGGGGGTAAGTGCATGCCTTTGTATCAGCCTAGTTATTCTGCTAACTTGAAAATTCGTTAGTATATACTAACTATTATCCAAAATGTATGAGCTAATATCCAAGTCTGCTGAGTATCTAGATAGCACAGACTAGTATTCAAAACATCATAAACTAGTATCCAGATAGTAGATACCAACTAATATCCACAATCAACCAACTAGTATTCAATATGGATACTCTTATGTGTTATCTGGATACTCTTATTTGTTATCTGGATACTAATTATGTGTTGTATGGATACTATTCTGTGTTGTCAAGATATTAGTTTGTGAATTTAGGATAATAGTTGATTCATGATGGATATCAGTTAGAAAACTTTGAATACTAATATGTGCTCTCTAGATACTTTAGTACTTGGATACTAGTTCATGTATTGTGGATATCAGTTAGTATCTGCTAACGAATTTTCAAGTTAGCAGATTAACTTTCCCCCCTTTGTATGACTATGTGCAGTCTAGTTATTCTGCTAACCGCATAAGTTGTTAGTATATACTAACTAATATCCAAAATGTATGAACTAGTATCCAAGTCTGCTGATTTTATTAAAGTATCTAGATAGCACATACTAATATTCAAAACATCACAAACTAGTATCCAGATAGCATATACTGTAACACCCATGCATACTTTAAAACATTTCACATGATCGTACCGATTAAAACCTTTCACAATTTTGTTTAGATTACAAACCAAACCATAATTTACATAAACATTTAAAACTTCTAAACACATGACAGTAGAGAAGACCATCTTCTCTCAAAATGC
This sequence comes from Linum tenue, assembly GCA_946122785.1. NCBI lineage: Eukaryota > Viridiplantae > Streptophyta > Magnoliopsida > Malpighiales > Linaceae > Linum > Linum tenue. The sequence continues at coordinate 57,632,393 of CAMGYJ010000002.1, forward strand.
TATAAACAAGTCATGTCGGAGTCTGAGTCCACCATCCCACCTCATTGATGTCGAGCTGAGCCTTGCCGAGTTTTCTTGACTTCTAGTCCAAAACTTCTAATCTGGGAAATTTTTTGACGGGGATGAGATGTCACCTCAATGAGTAAAAGCTAACCTATCAACAGTATCAATGCAAATATAATATCTGGTGAAGTCAAACCCTATGCTTAATCTCTTAGTTTCCCGAGATAACCAATTTCAGTATTCACATTGCTCATGGTATACCATACATGTAACCATGCACAATTCAGTACTCATCCCACACACATACCATTACACGCATTCCTACACACACACACACACATGGTTAGCCAGATTACATAACTTTTTGCCTTTAAATTGCCAAGTCATGCACTCCCCCGGGTATATCGAGTAGATGCATTAAGCACCGCCAATAGATGCATAAAGCACCGCCAATAGATGCATTAAGCACCGCCAATAGATGCATAAAGCACCGCCAATAGATGCATTAAGCACCGCCAATAGATGCATTAAGCACCGCCAATGACCAGGCCTGGTATCGCTCTCCCAGAGAGCTAGGCATAAAGCCGTAGTATCATATCTCATAGAGTGCATGACGGGGCGCCAATAAGTTTGATTTAGGTGATCATGCAATTCTTTAGTTAGTCACATAACAAGTACCAAACAGTATCATCAATCATTTCACACGTGTCTATTCACATATTCATAACATTCACATAGTCACATTCACCATTCATATAATCACATCGTCACCTTATAGGCTTCAATCTCACATTTCCGCCTTATAGGCTTTCCAGTAATCACACGATAGCCAATTAGGCTATCCCAATATCCTCGTATAGTCATTCAGGCCATTCATTATTCCATCACTGCCTCATAGTCTTCTCTGTATTGTAATATATCCCTTTTAGGCAATTTCATATCACATACACATCACACATATCATCAAATAGTCATACGAACATCACATTCACCCATCATTCATCACATATCATTTCATTCACACACATATAGTCATAGCCATCTATTTAACCCACATTTCATATTCTATATTCAGGCCGCTTCATGACCCGAATACCATATTTGTATCCATACGGTTAATAGGTTAGAGTTTACTCACAACACACTTGCTATTCCGCTATACCCTTGCCTCTTGATGATTCCCCAGCTTGCTCCATTCCTTTAGACACAATCATATAAACGCATTTAATAGGATAGCAACTTATAACCAATTTAATTATTAACTTCCAATCATATGATTAAAAGCATTAGAAACTTCTCCGTCTCATTTCTCTTCCAATTATTTCATGTTATATATATATATCTTATATTAAATTATTTTGTACCCTCCAGACCATTTTAATTGCCACCATCACTCACGGTACACAATTAAATTGCTCATTACCCATACTCTTTCACATATATTAATTAAAGGGTTGAATCACCATGGATTAAACCCCCCACAGTAATACCCATTTCCCACCTTCCTTTCTTTATTATATCATTAGTAGTTTCCAAATCCAATATGTTATACAGTTTCCAGATGCAACAAATTCCCATCTCACCATTTCTAATACTTAATACTCCCTTTTGACTTCAACCACCCACTTAAATTAGTCATATCTAAGCTGTCCTTATTTCTAATCCTTCTAATTCATTCTCACCCATCTCCCCACGATTCTTTTAATGGAATTCCATCACCCATATAACATGCATGAACTCAACGTGTATATATATATATATATAGACTTACCAGCGCCAGCATGCAACAAATGGGTTTTAGGTATCCCCTAAAGTTTGTACATAAATGAACTTGAATCATTCAGCCTCATACCAAACCCCACTTTTCTCATGCATCGCCTCCCTTTTATCCTTGGAGAAAGAGTTAAAAGAATACCTGCTAACACGTTAACAATCCTTCCAGTTCCCCAATCTTAATCGAGCCCCTTCCAGCTTAAGTTTTGAGTGATATGGGGATATGGTGAAGAGGGTGAGGTATAGGAAAAGCTTGTACTCTCTTTTCTGCCACCGATGATCTCAAGGACAAAGGACAGTAGATGGACCGAAGATGAAGAAGATAAAAGGGTTCATGTCTTTCTGTCTCTCTCCTTCACTCTTGAAACTTGGAATGGAGGGGGATGGGATAAGAATGCAGGAGGTTCACTTCTTCCCACTATAAAGCTATACACCACCTCCTAGTTCATTAATTGTCTGTACAAATGGTGGCTACGTGGTGGGTTTTTAGTTTAGGTTGGGAAGTGGAGTTCTGCAGGTTTAAGAAGCAATTATAAAGGCTCCATGTGATAACTTCATTTCCTTCCCTCTCGAGGAACCCATTCGGTTTACCCTACCAACATAGGTTTGACCATTTACCACACCCCTACACTTAACCAAATTCAAATGTAGGTTGGTATGAGCTAGGGAGATGGTAACATTGCGATATAATTCCTATTTTGATCCTGACTCATTACAATGAGTTGCCGACTATTTATAATTTTAGCTTAATAATTATTTCCGAAATAAGTCAATCACCATAATTGAATACTCGTTAATCAACAGTGGCACGCATTTAAATCCTTATTCACAACATACACATAATTAAACAGTTTACGAAAGAGCGGATGTGACATATACCAATTAATATCCACAATCAATCAAATAGTATTCAATATGAATACTCTTATGTGTTATCTGGATACTCTTATGTGTTGATTAACTTTCCCGACTATGTGAGTTAAGACGATCACAAATCAAACAATTCTCATTTCTCTTGTCCATCACAAACGATCCAGAATCAATGTCATCCCACTAATTAACTAGTCCATGCAACATTCGATCCGAAATCGATGCAGTGCAAGTGATGCTCAGACCATGCATATCTCATGTCAAACATTTCACAAACCAATTCAACAATCAATTCCTTCCCATTGAATTCCCACTTTAAATGTATCTCATGTTACTCATGTCTCATTGACTCGCGGTCCATACATATTCCATGTTTGTATCAACAATATATTTCTCACAATCAATCATCCAATCATCCAATCTAGAATCCATCTCCATACATATTCCATGTTTGTATCAACAATACATTTCTCACAATCAATCATCCAATTTAGAATCCATCTCAAGATTCGAATCACCATTTTCAGTTCGTACAATTCAGTCATACAATCATTTGTCAATATCCATCCAAAACCACATATCAACGACGGTTATCAATTATTTATTCAACTGTGGTTATTTATTCAACTGCTATCCACAGCTCATTATCTCATATTCTCATTAATATTATTATTATTTACGTCTAAAATTTTAATCTATTAATTTATTTTTGACGTGTCCAGTAATAATGATCGGCCGCTGACTATTATAACCGTTTGAATACACCATGCTCGACATAAGAAAAAGGCAAATTAAGGAAATCAACTCTTCATATGTACTGATAGGAAAACAAACATTGTTGTAGCTACGAGGCATCATCTCCTCCGTTTGCTAAAAAAAAAAAAAAAAGCAAAACTCACGAGTTTGCATTAAAAAAACTCAACAACGATTACTGTACAATGTCGTCGATGTTGTTGTTGTTGTTGTTAAGGGCTTGCTGGTTCAGCCTAGCAGCCGCCGCGACCGAAGCCGCCACCCCTGTCGGATGTGTGGTGAGGAACGGATCGTTCCTCATCTCTGCCCCCGCCACCCCTTCTGCGTCCTTCCTAGTCGCCGGCCTGTCCGCCGGCAGCTTTGCTTTCGCGTTCTGCATAACACAACACAACAATATAACACAACCCTCGCTATTAAGACGGATGTTGGGAAAGAAACAACAAAGAAAAAAAAACATATTAATTAAATTCTTACCGAGAGGACATCGGCGAGAGTGGTCTTCTCCTCGTCCTTGGTGGTCCTGGCGTTGAAGGTGGCCGCCGACTGAGCTGCCGCGGCAATACCGCCGGGGACGATGGTGGTCCGGCTGGTGGCTCTCACTTCTGCCGCCTGTATTGCTGCCGCATCGCTCCGCTCTACTGGCTTCTTCCCTGCCGTCAGCACCGCCGCTTCCAGCGCTTCCCCTATCGTCACGCCGCCTCCGCAGCCACCGCCCGGTACCCCTGTGGCCGCGGCCGAACCGCCCTGGTCAAACTTCCCCACGACCTGGGCACAGGAATCCATAATATGTAAAGAGAAATTTTATATTAAATCTTAAAACCATATATTTTACTTTTAGGAACCCAAATCGATATCTGCTCGGATCGGAAGCAGTGGCGGATCCAGGAATTTTTTTATAGGGGTGTCCTCTTTAAAAAAAAAAAAAATTCATAAATAAGAAAATACATGACTAGTACAAATTTTAACAAAACAAAAGGCCACGACGTGTTTTCATATTCTGAAAAAGAATATAAAATATACTCGACGTCTTCACTGCTCAACAAATCTATATATCATACTAGACAATACTATACGAACTGATCTCATATTCGAATTCTAACCTTGTTCTTTATGTAACTCAAAGTTGAAAGACTCTTTTAACTCTTGCTGTGTAACTATAAAATCAATTAAATTAAGGATAACCCACAATTAGTTTAGTTGTTAGGTTTTGAAAATAGTTGGGGATAAGCAATAATGTTTTTACTATTTTTTAGTGTTTAAATAGATCAAGAAATGAGTTGCAACTTAAAGAATATGTTTAATAATAGTAGTGTCTTAAGTTTGAATAAGACAAACTACCATTTATAATTTTTTAATCTTATATAAACTACTACCGAGAGTAGTATAATCATTTTTTTCAAATTTAAGGGTGTCCCGGATTACCAATTATAATTTTTTTTCATAAGAAACTACAGCCTGGGATTGGATAATCGTTCTTCCAAATTTTAGGGGTGTCCCGGGACACCCCTAAATGTCCATGAATCCGCCACTGATCGGAAACAAGGTGGAGAGGACTGCCTTGGGTCGTAACCCGACCAGCACTGAAAACGAGTACCTAATCTCGAACATTTACAAGGGCTATACTAGCTTCGAATCCAGAGGGCGGGCTGAGCCGTGGCCCGGGACGGCCCCCTAGTTCTTGGTTGAGCACGCTATGACGCGCACATCAATGACTTGTCACGATTAAACAAAGGAGAAATAAACCCTATTTTTAGCTGAATTTTAACGTAAAAGACAAATGTTCCCAACTTCCAAATAATACCATTTTGGCTAATTTTCAAAAGGATTTTGACAGATTGGGGCTTTTTCAATACAAGCACCATATAATTGTTGGAAGATAATACCGATTTGATTATTCTCGCTTCCCAAAACGAAAATTGATTTGTCACGTTACTAGCTAGATGTGGTAAGAACAAAAAAAAAGGCATTGTTAGGCGATACCTGGCCGCCGACGGACTCGGTGATGACGGTCCTCCCGGCTGGGAAATCGGTCTCGGTGGCGCTAACCCCGAGGTCGTCAGCGACTTCGCTGGCGTCCCCGTGGCAGACGAAGCCAGCCCTCTCGTTCTTGGCCGCGGCGGATTGCATGACGGCAGCGGCGCCTCCCTTCTGGGTGTGTCCCGTCAGGGTGTTCTCCGCCGTCTGCATCATGGCGGCGTCCCTCGGGGCCACCGCCTTCTCCGCCAGCTCCCCTTGCACCTCGAACAGATCCCCGTACCTTATCGCCTGCTGCTGCTGCTGCTGGCTCATTTTCTTTTCTTGATTTCTCTCTATTCTCAAAGTTACGTTTTGAACAAAGAGGCAATAAATGGATCGGGGTTATGTTTAAATATTAGATTGTGATGATGCATGGGACATGCAGGAGGAGCTTTTGCTACGTGGATTCTGGTAAGCGAGAGATCTGACACGTGGTTGCTACCTCAGGAATTTCAACCAACACTTGGCAGGTTATGCGAGGGTATAGTTGATACCTAGCTACCTCCATTTCTTTCGTTCTCGCTTTTTTTTGTGGGATTAATTTTTGTGGGAAAGATTCCGTTTTGTTTATATTATTTACTATCCACCCTAGCTAACTTTTACCCAGAATTGACTTGGTCGTAATTGGGGGTGAAAATCAAAGGATAAATCTTATCTTTACTCGAGTCCCTGACTTAATTCAGTGTGGTCCAACTTCCTTGGTTCTCTGCTTCATCTATTTCATGTTGATGGCCAAATTTCTGGCATTGCAAACTCTCCTGATATTTCATTTGCCCCATCTCACATACCAATAAGGTTACTTTAACCTGAAACATCTCTAACAATATGGCCAGAGGTTGTCTCTTACAACGATCCAGCTGTACTCGTATGTAAATTTCGCTTATTAAAACAACGGCCTTATGGACCGTTGCATGTTTATCACAATGACATACACCCCAACATTGCACCATGTTTCAGAACAACCATGGGGTGCACATCATATGGCCTCAAGTATCTCCAATCCAAAGTTTGAAGTTCGAATCTCTTAAGTAGCATTAACCAAAATATACATATATGACCCTGATGAAAATAAATATCAAATTAGAAAAAGTTATAATAAAATCCACGACGTGTTTTCATCCCTAAAAATATTATAAAATGTATGTAGTACCTACAGTGTTCAACAAAAAAAAAAATTCAGTATATTCTACTATACAATCACTCATGGACTTATCAATTTCGAATATTTATATAGTCCAAAACTGAAAAAAAAAATCATTCAATACATGTAGTTGAACCGAAAAATCAATACAAGTTTCTAAAACAATTAGACTAGTGTGATCCTAATGATGCACATAAGATTAATAAACTCTATGCACTATATTCTACTACCCTGATTAGGTCAAGTATAACCTTGTTAAGAGAGGTAGTATAGTAGCGACCGAGTGCACTGAATGCACCCAAAAAAGTGAGTGCACCGAAGACGCCACCTGTAAATAGTATCAAATTATTCAAAATACTTTAGCGAAATCAAGAAAAATATAATATAATACAATTACATAGACACAAGTAATGATAAAGGATGGAGACTCTTTTGTAATTTAAGTTTATTAATAATAATTCTAATTATATTCCATAACCATTTTATTTTGAGGAATTTGACAATGCTATATAGCATTGGTGCTATAAGTTTTTGCTTTTATGGTACAACTTGAAGTTGTACATTTAACGTTATGGTACAACTTCATATTGTACCTATACTCTTTTGTACAAATTCTTTTATGGTACAACTTGAAATTATACCTTTATGTGATGGTACAACTTTAAGTTGTAAAGTTGTATCATAACATAAGTATACAAATTTCTTTATGGTACAACTTTAAGTTGTAAAGTTGTATCATAACATAAGTATACAAATTTCTTTATGGTACAACTTGAACTTATACATTTAACGTTATGATACAACTTTAAATTGTACATTAAAGCGCCAATGCTTATAGCATATTGACACGCTTCTACCGTCACACTAGAAAGTGGCCAAGTGTAACCACCTACTAATGCGTAGTATAGCGGGTTTAGTTCTAATTGTCAACCCGGGTCCTAGGTGTGATGACTACTCCGTGAAAGTCTTGTTATCTAGCGGTTCAAGTGTAGTGAAGGTTCAATTAAACTAGCAAGCAAAGCAGTGACAGTTGTGTTCAAGTTGAGAGAGGTCACCCGGATATGGTTCCCCCTAGACTGCAGTTAAGCTAGGTTGTGATTTACCAAGTTCAAGTTCAATGATAGTTATACTGCGGGAGGTTCTCAACAGTCTACAGTCTCGACTAAAAGTCTCCAGACCCTCTCAATCTGAGTCCCCAGCGGGCGACTAACCTCCACCGAAGTAAACAGATTGAGGCCCTAACGAACCAAACCTCCTCTGTCGAAGTAAATCCGGTACAGAATAGTGAATTGACTCCTCGACTAAAGTCGTCAACTACCTTCAATCAAGGGTGCTCTATCAACCTAGGCAGATATTCTCTTTCTAGGTCAAAGCAAAAATAGCAGGAATTTGATCAGGATTCATGCCATTCAAGAAATCAAACCTCAATTGAATATAATCATATCACTGAATTCGTACTTGGGTTCATACAATCAGACCTAACATACAAATCTAGGGTTCTTCATACCCAGGTGAATGAGAAAGTTACTCCATAGAGAGAGACAGAAAATCTAGCTCAGGCGGAAACCATATTGTGAAGGATGGGATTCTGCTTCTGGCAATCAATCAGCACTTCTCCAAGCTCAAGCCAGGCTCCAATGGTGATGAAGATCGATCTAAGGCGCTTGAAGAATCAGGTTCGTCACTTTCTCTCTCTAGGTATACACTTTGTCTCGCTAAAACTCGAAACCCTAAAAAATCAGCCTTCTTTCCCTTAAAAACCAGCAGGCCGCGATCCCCGGTCGTAATCCCCGGTCGGGTATTTCAGGTACCCGGCCAGGGATTTTGAAACGCAGCGCAACAGTGAAGGGCTTAATACCCGATCGAGGTCCAGAATACCCGATCGGGTATTTTTGCTCACTGGCCGGGACCCCTTCTGCCTTCTTGGCGTCCAAAAGCACGAATCCCCGGCCTCCTTAGCATTTTACCCGGCCGGGTATTTTAACTCCTGGCCAGGTATTTTGCTCTTCCAACGCCCTTCACTCCCATGTCTTCCTTTTCGACCCGAAACTCGTTTCCTCGCCTTCACGTCAACACCAAGTCCTGAAATATGACATAAACACACAACCTAGCGTGAAATCGGCTTAAAACACGAGAATCGACTCTCAAACGGCTCAAGAATTGAGGTAAAAACATGTGTAATTATTGGTCTATCAAATTCCCCCACACTTAACCGTTTGCTTGTCCCCAAGCGAACCTAACTCAAACCAATGCAGCTCTCCAGACCTCTATAGCAACAAACAACTCTGATCGTCGGTAGAGGATTTCCTAGATCATATAGCAGCTTACGAGGTCAACTGGTTTTCTAAGACGTCCCCTATCTCTCTCAATGCGAGTACTAGACTCAAGCTAGGTTCATGAGAAGAAGTGGAAGTAAGACAACTAGTTCATGGGTAAAGGGACACACACCATTCACAACCAAAGACTCATTGTACCGGGGTGCTCTTTCACTTCATTTCACCTTTGGAACCCCTTTTCACTTTCATTTACATTTCTTTTTTCTTTCTTTTTTTTCCTTCACTTGACGGGGGTTCCAACTGCAGTCTTTTGTACGGTCGACCCTTATTAGTCGAGCAAGAGCAATTTCTGTACATCTGGCACTCGCCAGAGTACTTCTTTTAACTCCTTTTTCTCAACTCGTGTGGAGGGTCAATGAAATTAAGGGGGGTCGGAAGCTCTACACCATATGCTGGAAAGAAGATGTCAACATCTTTCATTTGTTTCAAATATCTCAATAGACGATGCTCCGCATCTAGATGATCCACTACAAAAAAGACTGGCAGAAGTGACGAAATCCTTCTGACGACACTGTTTTTTGGTTGGAAATAACCTTTTTTGTGGCAAAAATTTATTGTCCTCATAAAAATGTAAAATATTTGTCACGAACATCAATACTCGTCAATAATGTCCAAAAATTTTGTCACTAAAAGTCAATTTTGCAAACACGAGGAACACCATCTCACTTTTACTGAGGACATTTCAACTTTTGTCACAAATACAAATTATTTATGACCAAATTGAAATAGGCGTCAGAAATAATATGTTTTTCTGACGCCAAAAAGAAGGGGAAAATTCCTGAATTTTATTTTTTGAATACACAAAATTTTCCTCAGAAAATGCTGTTGGAAATAGTATTATTTGTTAGGAATTTCCCTATCTCTCAGAAAAAACAAACCTTTTTATGAGGGAGCGTATTTAGTGGTTGATAAAAGTTTGCTAGAAAAGTTACTGGACAAAATGGTCATCACAAATGATTATTTCGTTGAAAAAACTTCGTGAGGAAAACACTTTTTATGAAGAATTTATATGTCGTCAATAATATGCAAACAATGTCACATATAGAACATTATTGGCAAATTTTGCTTGTCGTTTCGTTACATATGAACAAATTCTTCGTTTTAAGAGTTGAAATTAGAACATTATTGGCAAATTTTGCTTGTCAAAAAAGTTTCGTTAATTAAAAATTCTTAAGGAAAAGGTCATGGATGTGCTCGAACCATGGATCTATTGTTCACAAAATAAAGTCAAGGCCAGTTAGGCTGATTACATTTTATGTTAAATTCATATTGCGTTGAGTATTTATTCCTAACAAAAATCTATAAGCAACAGAGCGCTCTCTGTCTTCTATGCAAATTCATTCCCTTTCTTCCTCTGCAATAAAAGAAGGAAGTTGAGCAGATTCATTCCCTTTCTTCCTCTGCAATAAATGAAGGAAGTCCAAAGAAATTGATACAGGGAAACGGAGAAAGGGAGAAGAATCGAAACAATACTTGTTTACAAACCAAAGTCCAAAGATGATGGCTTTGTCCTATAATTTAGGCATCATCTGTAAAGCAATAAAAATAATTGGCCTACATCAATTTACAAGAAAGTTCATCATTTTAATTGGTTATTACATTAGTTTTGGTCAAGAAGGCATGAGTTCGATTCTCCAAATTGCTTCCAATTACTTAATTAATTAAAAAAATTTAACCAAACTCTAAATTCATAATACGTAAATCCAACACAAAATTCTTAATTAATATTTGTACTTAATTCATAATACGTAAATCCAACACGTCATGTTCATTAGTTTTACTTGTGTGAGAGGATATTGTAGAAAACTTTGTGACATACAGTAATCAAATAGCTCTAATTGTTTAATTTGAGTTTACAAATTCATAATTTAGTGTTGAATTCTCTATTCTCAAACGAGAATCAATCAAGAATTTAAGAAACATATCGTGGTCATTTTAATATTAATAAAATTAGTTTTAAAGGTTTCTATTTATACATCGTGCCCATTTTAAGTGAGATTCTGGCTACCCACTGATCACATCTCAGTGGCTTGATTTGTGGGTTGTAGTTTACTTAGTTTAATTTGAGTATTTGTATATTTATTTTTGCCTAATTTATAGATTTATTTGTTTTATTTAATTAGAACTAAAGGGGTGGGTATTTTATTAATTCCTTGAAAATGGAAGGACAAAGTACAGAGTATATAAAAAACTTTAACAACAAACCCTAAGTCCCTACACTTTCCTTCACTCGACAACTCATCATCTCGTCTCCTCTCTTCTTCAAGTCTTTTCCTTTTCAGCAGAAAAAACGATCCAACTTCCGTCCTACTCCACATTCTGTTATATTTTCTTTCTTGGCCTCTCTGATCCTCTTTCTCGGCTATGGAGGAGAAGGTGAATTTCAATAATTTTTGTTGACTTTCGACCAGTATCAGATGACACGGACGATGACGCAGAGGCACACAGAATTGAAATCTCACCGCCCACCGTCATCGCTCAGTCATGGAGATCTAAATCACAACCATCGTCCTCTAAAATCTTACTAAAGTAAGTGTTTTGTAGGCCTTCCATTGAGTTGATTCACTCAATGGGGATTTTTTCCGATATTGAGAGCATGAAGAGAGCGCCATTATTATATTATATTTGTTTATTTATTTTAACATTAATACAAATGATATCCAATAAAATTATTAAAATCAAATTTATTTAATCATTATTAGGTTTTTCATTTACTTGAATAAACCACCTCTAGAGGTTAATTGAGATAGAATGATAAATATAATGACGTGGAATAACATTTTTTTAGTATAAATTTATACTAATTTGCAATATCAATTTCATTTATTTTTCTTTAACTAGCAATTTGATGACTATAAATTTCATTTATTTCTCCAAGTCTATACACCGCATGCGCTCTACTCCTGGAGCTTTTCGTTTGAATTTAATTTTGCTCTTATTGAGGATGCACTGGAATGGATGGAAGGAGAGGAATAGTGACATTCTTAGTTATTGTTGTATAAGAATAATTGGGGGAAACCACTTGCGAGAGTCTCTCAATATCGAATTAGCCTTCAATTATTCTCTTTTTCTATGGATGCTATCAATCGAATAACTTTCTTCCACTCACTTAGTTGCTTTCAACATAACCCCCCTTAGCCCCTTCGTCTCTTCTTCTATCTCACAATTGCTGGCCTACAAACCCTAAGAACTCCAGCTTTGTTGTTGATGAAGAACTGAGTGTTCCATTCTATGCTGGACGCTTCTGCAAGAGAAGCTTCTTTTGAAACTTGAATCAATTACTCTTTGTTGGGTAAGAAGTCTTCATTCCCTTCTATCATTCGATTCTTTATGTTTCGTATAAAACCCAAGTTAAAAGGATTGCATGTTTCCCACTCAATTACAACTTAATTGCTTTGTGGTGGACGTTTCATGTGTTTCTCGTCTTTACCCATAACTAGTTTCCCTTTTATTATTTATGTTTCATATAAATCCCATGTTAAAAGGATTCCATGTTTCCCATTCAATTGTAACTTAATTGCTTTGTGGTGTGTTGGGGATGCATACATTGCCCACGTGGGCTGGGCTGAAATGGCCCAAGAGGAGAGGCCGGAAGGCTGTGGAGTTGGGCCCGGCCCAATGGCCCAGTGGCATGGAAGAGGTTGGCTCATGGATTGGGAGGAGCCTTCCCAGACGGGTGGGGCCATGACTCTGACATGAGGCGCATGCGGCAGAGAGCCTCAGGGGGGTCCAAAAGTACGGGTTTGGGGACCAGCTGACGTCATGCGCCTCTCTCTTCTGAACGGAGTGTCAGATGTTCGAGGCGCATAGCGCTTGGCCGTACGGTGCATTAAATGCGGGCCTGGCGAAGGGCGGAAGAGAAGGATGTTGGTCGGTCGGGCTTCGGGTATAAATAGTTGGGTTGGTGAACCTCATTTACTCAGGTTGGAACTTCTCTCTAAAATTACTATTCACTTCTCTCTCTAGAAACGGTATCTGACTTGGGCGTTGGAGTGCTAACGAGTCCTTCCTTGGGCTCAGATTAGTCGTGTTGCGTGCAGGAGAGGGCGTGCTAGGGAGGCCACACGCGAAGGTTCGGGGCGCCTAGTTACGGGGCTCGAACATGGTGGAAATTTCATACGTTTCTCATCTTTACCCAGAACTAGTGTGTGCTTACTTTTCTCTTTGATTTCATACCGTTTAATGTCAGGTTATTAGGTTATGGCTACTGATCAAGTTGTTTCCCAAGAGATTAATTTGTCCCAAGACACTAGTCCAGTGATCCAAAGTTCACCCTCAAATGGTGATGCAACCATACCAGTGGATGTGAGTAGCACAAGAAACCGCACCCACCCGCCTTGTTGTCATCTCTAGGCCTGTGGTTTGCAATTGGAGGAGGAAGAAATCGCAAAGGACAACGATAGTGGGTGGGAGAGGAAGCGACTGAGATTTGTTCATTTATTTTTTAATTAATAATTTTTATTAATAATGTATTATGATTTTCTAATATATATATATAGTTAGTTGTGAACACTAATTGTCATTGATATTAAAGAAAATATCATTGAATAATATTTTTTTGGTTTTTTTAATATATGATCATTAATTTTGTTGTTGGGAAATGCATAGACAATACTTACGTATTGAGGTATTAAATGTATTTATCTAGTGTTCCGACGAAACCATTGCATCGTTAATAATTTCATTTTTGAGGAGTTCTTCATTCATGAGGACTTTTACTCGTCAGAAATAACAAAAGGGTATTTTGGGAACAAAAAATTTTGCCTAATTATTCAACCTTTTCTGACAATAAACAAGTCATCACAACAACACATAAGGGTATTTTGGGGATGGAAATTCTAAAGTGTTATTAACAAAAAAATATTTTTGCTTACAAAAAAAATTCTCACAAATACTTAAAGTGACAAAATAATTTCCTTAGATATAGTTTTTCCTCTCTCACAAAAACTTTTCGTCAAGTTTTTTCCTCAAGGGTATTTCTTTTCTGATAACGATAAATTGGGTTTTGAGGATAATTTATCCTCACAAAAATTTTTTTGTTTTTATGACGCGACTTTTTTTTGGGCTATTACCTACGGACCTTTACCCCATGACCCGCTAATGACCGTATTTCGTCAGAAAAAACTTTTAGTGACGAGAAAAGGCCTTTTGTGACGCCAATCGTCTGGTAACATCTGCCAGTCTTTTTTGTAGTGTGAGAAGTACGAGCTGCTCTAGTAAATTGACTCACCACCTGTACTGCATAAGCAATGTCTAGTATAATCATATAAGTAAGATAAATTAGACTGCCTACTATAATCATGTAAAAAGTATGATCTTCTAGCAACTCCCCACTGTCACGGCTAAGCTTTACGGGTCGTTTGCTTCATGGATTTGGAAAATAAAGCTTTTGGTAAAACTTGGATTTTGTAAAACCATGGATATATGAAGGTTTTGGGGTTCACTATATACTTGTAAAATACCATTGTTTGTTTCATTGATTTCATGATGGACTTGGTTAATTAGATTTGCGTGCATGAAGTGAAAATGACCTACATTACCCTCATTGATATGAGATGAGAAAGATAAAAGGAGGGATAGTTTGGTCATAAATGATGGACTTTAAAGTCCATGATCAAGTCCCACCTTAAGAGGTGGAATTTTCAAGTCCATGGCACCCACGGATTTGGACCCTTAAAGTTCACGGGGCTCACAGATTTGTTGCCATAAAATACATGAAAAAAACAATGGACTTTGGACAAAGTCCATGATAGATCCAAATCTATCCTCAAATCCATGAAGCAAACGACTTAAATTTTGTTCCATTAGTGTTGAACATGGAAGACAATCTCTATACTGCGCTGCTTCAAGAATATCATTAATATATTTTCGATGACATAACAAGATTCCTACTCAGTTCTATTGATCTCCAATCCTAGGAAGTAAGAAGCTTCACCCAGCTGCTTCAGATTGAAAGCTTCTCGCAGAGACTGGGTTAATTCCTGAATACCATGTGTGTCACTGCCAGTGACAATCATATCGTCAACATACAAGAACAACATTGTGTTACCATGTAATGTCTGGCGTGTAAACATCGAAGGATCATTTTGACTTTGAATAAATCCAAATTACAGTATCGTACTATGGAACTTCTCAAACCATGCCCTTGGTGCCTGTTTCAAGCCATATAGTGATCTTTTCAATTTACAAACCATACATGGTGCTCCCTTTTCATAGCCTTCTGGACACTCCATGTAAATCGTTTCTTTCAAATCTCCATGGAGGAAAGCATTCTTCACATCAAACTGAATAATTTGCCCCTTTTTCATAGTTGCGGCAGCAAGAACACTCCATACTGTTTGCATCTTTGCAACAGGTGCAAACGTCTCATCATAGTCTATACCATACTCATGTCAAAACCCATGAGCAATAAGCTTTGCTTTATACTGTTCCAAAGACCCATCTAGCTTCATCTTCACATTGTAAACCCAACGACAACCGATGACTGAACTTCCAAGAACTCGTGGAACCAATTCCCATGTGTCATTTTCTTCAAGAGCGCGCATATCTTCCTTCATTGCAGATTCCCAGTTTATATGACCCTTAGCAAATTGGTAATGACTTGGAATGGGTATCGACTCTGCTGAAAACCCCACATAATCCCTTAATCTTTTCAGTGGCTGTCCCATTGTAGCTCGCGAAGACCTGCGTAGTTCAGGAAAAGGAGGTGGTGTGTCCAAAGCACCATCCGAACCACCAGCAGAACCACTAGTCGAAGAAGAGCTAGTAAATGATGATGATGACTCACCAGACGAAGTACCATGGTTGGGAGAATGAGGCAAAACTGAGTTTTGTGGAGCTGATTCGGACGAAGACGAGTGCACATGCGAGTCTAATAAAGGCGAGGAAGAGCCATTGAATTCCTCCAAACCTGTATGCGAAGAAGAGCCAT
Organism: Linum tenue; assembly: GCA_946122785.1. Classification (NCBI taxonomy): domain Eukaryota; kingdom Viridiplantae; phylum Streptophyta; class Magnoliopsida; order Malpighiales; family Linaceae; genus Linum; species Linum tenue. Next base: position 57,648,216 of record CAMGYJ010000002.1, read on the forward strand.
CCAATTCCACCGAACCCGTAGATGGGCCACCTGTGCTGAATAATGAGAGGGATTGACGAGTTTCAACACGCCAACTCATCCCTAACAGCAAGAGCCTGAACAAACGATGGTAACGACTGCAGAAAATCCATGTCTCTGTGATCCCGATGATCGGATGAGGGGAAATACATAATTTGCTCAAGGAAAATGACATGACATGAAATATGCATGCGGCGAGCGACTGGATCGTCATAACACAAATACCCCTTGTGTTGACTATTATATCTAATAAACACACAACGAGCTGTCTTGGGAGATAACTTGTCACATGTTTTCTTATGATGCAACACAAAGTAGAGACAGCAAACACCAGGAGCCGCAAATAGTCGGGAAGTTTAGAATAGAGACGCTGAAAAGGAGACGACTACCCAAGGACAGGAGTAATTTGTCTATTAATCAGGTACAAAACTGTACTAACCGTTCCAACCAAAAAACCATGTGGAATACGAGAATGAAATAGTAGGGCACATGTAAGTTCTAAGACATGTCGATGCTTGCGTTCGACTAACCCATTCTGTTGGGAGACACCTGGGCAAGACTATTGAGGCAAAATCCCGTGAGAATCATAAAACTCAAGCAAAGGGTGGGAACTGAATTCCCCACTAGGATTGGACCGAATAACCTTCACCTTTTTACCAAACTGAGTCAACACCATCTGAACAAAGTGTCGAGCATGAGTGATCAACTCAGATTTTCTGCGAAGAAAATAAATCCAGGAAAACCGAGTGGCGTGATCGATGAAGAAAGCAAAGTAGCGATATCCCGTGCGAGACGGGGGACAGGGGAAGGACCCCAGAGATCAGTATGAACAAGCTCAAAATGTTCCTCATAAACAGTCTCATTAGAAGAGAAAGACAACTGTGAAGTTTTAGCTTCAATACAACTGATGCAGGAATGACAAGAAACCAAGTGAGAATCCAGCTTTCCAGGAAGTAAATTACTGCAAAACATATCCAACAATCTGGTCTTGTGAGGGTGACCAAGGTGACAATGCCACAAATCCCACATAGTAGTCTGTTTCAAAATTTTCAAAGAGCCATGAGGCTTTACGGTAGAAACCAAATCATCAACTATAGTCTCAAAATGGGGAGATTTATTAACTCAACTATGCAACAAAGAAGAGCTGGCCACGACAGTTCTTTATGTCGGCGTCCCATGAGGTAACGGCATCTCCAAATGACAGTCATCAAGAATGAACACACGACCAACCTTCTTACCCCTCCTTATCACCCTCCCTGTCGTCGGATCCTGCACAACACACCCGACTTTAGTAAACTTAACTTCACAGCCTGCTTCAGTCAATTGACCCATCGATACTAAGCTAGGAACTAGCCGAGGAATAAATAAAGTATCCTACAGTTTCACCCGGCTTGTAGTAGTAGTATCAATACCATGAAGGGGGAGACGTGCCCCATTGGCAACTTGTAGAAACAACACAGAGCTTGATTATAAGGACGAAAAAGCAGAGAGATTACTAGTTATATGGTTAAATGCAGCGGAGTCAAATAACCATCGAGGATTACCTGAAGAGCCGCCCATAGCAAAGGCAGTCGTCAAAGCAACGTGTAAAGTCTCTTGTAGAACTTCAGCAACCAAACAATGAACAACCTCGGTAGTAAGAGCCGTACCAGATGCGACACCAGCGAAACCAGAAGGAGTGACCTCCACCCCATAACTCGAGCCACTAGCGCCTCGGCCGTCACTAGTTGCGCGTCAGCCACCAGCAGGACGAGAACTCCCTAATGAAGAATAATCACCAGACTTGCCTTTGCGAGCAAGAGACTTACATTACAGAATTATGTGTCCCAAGCGCTTGCAATATATACATTCATTGTGACGCTTGCAATTGGGTTGAATATGGTCAACCTCCTGACAAAAATGACAAGTCGGATGACTTGTATCTCCTTGCTGAAAAATTGGTTTCCCCGCCCCCCGCGGCTGATAGCAAATGCATAATCACCAAACCTCGACTGATCAAGCTGCGTTTGACTCCAAAGTCGAGTCTCTTCGCGAATGAGTTCACCAAGAGCTTCATCAATGGTCCCAACTCCCAACCTAGTGATGCAGCAAAGAAGCGCGAATAGCTTCAAATGCTCGACGCAATTTCATAAGAAATTGCATAAGACGAGCACAGGATCTCTCCTTCAGAACTTCCTCAGAGGCCACAACGGACAACAAAGAAGCAAATAAAAGATCATATTCAACCCATAAGGTAGACAAAGCCTGATAATAAGTCCAACCCTGTCCAAATACATACCATTGTCAATGTCATACGCATAGGCGGAGGCAGCCCTATTGGGCATTGTCCCGAGACAGGGGTAAATTTTGGGAGGAACAAAAATAGTCCATATATGTTTATACAAAGGATGGAATACAACACCCAGTACGTCGTATTTTGTCATTATATCACAATTCATTACTTGATCATAAATTAACATTAAATTGATTTATTATACTATAGACGAAATCTCAATTGGAAAAAATCTCTTTTGTCCATATGCCTATTCAATAATTTGCCCATCAATCTTGAAGCACTCCATGGGCAACGCCGATTCCACTAGTTTTGACGGCAAGTGCAGATAAAATATTTTCCAACTTTGAGCTATATCACGTGCGAACTTCGAAGTCGAATTCACGACCAGTTTGCTAATGATTGTTTAGTGAGATCCATTAAAAAGGACTTACCTAAGAGTGTAAACAATGGAATATTTTGTGTTTCTTCATAATATGAAAACTCGTATTATTGTTTATGAAAATACCGATTGTAGTAGTCGTTATTTTTTATATATAAAATTTATTTAAATATTATTAATTATTTATACTTATTAAATATTTATATAATTATAATATGAAAAGAGGGCAGGGGTAGTTTGAAATCCTGCATTCGCCACTATTCATACGTACCAAGCCACACGACTGTTATGTAAAGCATAAACTAGCATCAACAGTTCAACACTAACATCACCATCTGTCATAAAAGAAAGCATTGGCATGTTTTTATCCATCAAAATTGATATCATATGAAAAATAAATAATAGCACTTTAAGTGCTTCTATGATATTTTTTTAATGCCATTTCCCTTTACTATCAAATCATAAATAACTGGCTTTACGATCTCGGTGGATGCGGGATGCCTGGCGGGACAAGGAAGGGACTGGGAGCTGTAATTAGGAAGAGGGATGGCGGTTTTGTGGCGGCGGCGGTGAAGAGGACGCGGAGGCAGTGGGAGGCGATGGAAGCAGAGGTGATGGCGGTGAAGTTCGGGATGGAGATGGCTCATCGGTTTCACCTACACTCAATCGCAATCCAGACCGACTGTCTGCAGGTGGAACGTCTCATTACAGGCCAGGTGGTTTCCCAAGTTGAAGTGGGCAAGATACCAAAAGAGATCAAGGAGATGGGCCAGGCCTTCCAACACATAGAATGGATCCATATTCCTAGGAAGCAAAATAGAGTGGCACATGAAATGACCCATATTGCTTGTAATTGGGAGGAAATTGAGTGTTGGGTGGATAGGCCACCAATTATCCTAGTTGCTCTCCTTAATGAGGAACTAGCTTGTCTAAACATTGATGATTAAATAAAACAGGTGTTGATTTTCAAAAAAAAAAAATCATAAATAACTACCCACCACTTAGTTTTCAAACTCGCTCGAAATCAACTCAACCAAGCAAGAGGAATGGTATCAATCCAGAGTTGAGAAATAAGTAACTAAGGATTGAAATATCGTATCTACTAGCGGTTCGACCAGAAAAACCTTCTACCGTAAGCTAAATTGGTAGGCGGTATTTAGCGATATGAAACAATTGAACCACGATTTTAGCTGACTTTTCTTGTATTTATTTCAATCCTTACAAGTAACTGATTTTGTATTACACTTGGTTTCTTCATGGCGTAAAATGTAACATGTTGGATCAGATTGTAATGTTTCCATCAATTGTGCAATGAAGACGAATCGAAAACGGTACATCCAATTTTTTTTTTCAGTACCCATTTGATTCAGATCCTATCCACCCGGTCAAAGCCAGAGTCAAGGTCCGACCAATTCAACTTACAAGGAGTGCAACAGCCATGGAATACTAGGATGTCCTGTTTAGTCTGAGGAACATATGACCTCAAAAGAACAAAAAGAGCACAATGGAATTCAAGCAGATCAATTAAACAACTCCAAGGAACCTACGAATTACGAAATACAAGCAACATTTTATATCTGTACATTTGATTTCAAAGTTCCGACGTGGAGCCAACGCCATAGTTTGTGAGTATGAATACTGTTTTTGATTATGGTATATTACAACGTCTTTGTAATCCTTTACGGACACATTCAATTTTATGACCAAGTATGATGGATGTACAAAGAAACATGCTGCTGGCTACAAGATTTTTGGGTAGCAGCACAATGAAAAGAGATTACTTACACAAAAAGCATTCTTCTTTCTCTGCTTTTTTTTCCAATCATGTGCTTTCTCATTTAGCTTGTACACTTCCAAAAACAAATCATCGGGGCAAAAACAGAAAGCCGATTCTTCACAATTGAGATATTTAGAGAGACGCATTCAAGGATTGAAATTTACTGGTACATCCTGCTGCTGCAAACCTGAACTTGGCTGGTCCATCTGAAGAGGAGCAACAAGCCGCTGCAGCGGCTTTAGAGCTACTGTAAGCTGTGAAAATGACGGCCTCAGATTCGGATCCCTGCATACCATAAAGAAGATGACAAAACAGACCCAGCCAGCCAACAAGCAAGAATGATTAATTATTTTGCCAGGGATCGCATATGTCTAAGTATAGAATGTGCTTCAATAGGTCTTAAGCCGTCTACTTACGTCTGCCAACATTCCCAAATGATTCTCGAAACTAAGGGATCTAGTTCTTTCGGTATTTCAAGTCGACGGTTCTGGAAGCCAACTGCACCCACAACTTGCATCGGATTCATCCCACTCCAAGGGATTCTCATCGTTGCAAGCTCCCATAGAATCACTCCAAAACTATATACATCACACCTGCAGGTACCGAGCGGCCAGCTATTAATGCTCACAAATAATAAGGGCTAAATTATGCTGACACAAAAGACAACCGAATCCTGTAGGTAGTTATATATGTTTGATGCACCTATTATCACCAAGGTAATCCAAACTGAATATTTTGCTTTACGAAGTTTCAGGCATTTAAAAGCTCTACGCAATGCAGTTTAGTGTGCTCCTTTTGAGCTCAAAGACCCAGACCCTTAAAAGCATTAGAAATGTAGGGTTAAAGACCTAAATGAATGTATTTTAAAAGACATGAGATTGAAGTATGAAAAAAAGATAATCAACTCACTTCTCATTCGAGGCTCGTTGCGAAGTACTTCAGGTGCCATCCATTCAGGCTAACAACACATCACATACAAGTAATCAGTAACAAGTGTAAGATGAAGCTCATTAGCAATATATATAAGGGGCACATTCATCTCACCGTTCCGGCTGTTGATTTGGATGACAAAAATGTGTTGTGCTTCAAGCGTGATAAACCAAAATCACAAACCTGCACAGACATCAAAAGACTACAAAATATCAGAAAGTAAAACCTCAAGAATAATTTTAATTTAAGTTGCTAAAACACAAACCATGTAGGACATTGGAACACCTTAACCACCCAGAAGAAGCAAACCCCACAAAATTCATGGCCACATGAAAACCCAGAACCTTCACTTAGTGGATCAATGAGAATTGTGATTAGGGAACATAAGAAGAAAAATTCACTATTTACCTTAACATTCCAGTTTTTATCCACCAACAGATTAGGGGACTTCAAATCCCTGTGAACAATTGTTGGTGAGCTGCTATGCAAGCAGTTCATACCTCTTGCCTACATCATCCGGCAAGAACTAGGAATCAAGACATATAAAGTGTCAATTATATACTGGAGAATCAAAGGTGACAGCGTACTATACCACATCAAGAGCCATTTTGATTCTGCGCCTCTCATCAATCTGACACTGAGGACGGTGGAGAATTCGGTATAAGCTTCCCCTAGAAACCATCAACAAGACCCAAGTCAATGGAGACAATGAAGAATGCACAAACAAGGTTTCATCACAGGAGCATCAAAATGATAAATAAAAATGCAACCAAATATCTTAGACATTGGTATGCGAGAGGAGGCACACCTGGGGAGAAATTCAGTAATTATGGAGAGATTTGGAGGACGAGTAACAGCACCCATGAAAAGAACCACATTTGGATGACGCAATCTGCGCATTATCCGCACCTTAAATTACAGTCCAAAAATCAGAAATCTAAGGTCAGTAACTCTAAAGTCAGATTAAGAATAACAACTTCATTGATACACTCTTGTATTGATGTATATATGTCCTTGAAAGAATATGAAAGCGTTAATATGCAAGAGAATTGCATAGCAAGCAGTTATCTAGTCAAAACAAAGTAAACAACTATCCAAGGTGACCACTACTTAATCACTAAATACATGATGGATGCAAGTTAGTTCTTTGCTTAAATTCTGTACTAATCTGTCCATTAGTTGTCAGTTTAGAAACTATTGTATTGCTTACTTCTCTTTTAAATTCTGCCAAAGCTGCTCCGGAGAAACCCTGATCTAGGAACTTCTTGACAGCAACCTCCTGTTATTTGAGCCACAAACAAACACCCAAAAGATCAAAGAATCAAACATATCCTCATGTTCCTTAATAAGAGTACATAATGCACCAAATCTCTACCCAAAGCAGCGGCTTAAAATATCAAATAGGAGTAAAGAGAGAATGATAGCAATAATAACACATGTACTGCAGTTGCCATTATAAAGTTACTAATTACATTCAATTCACATGGATTCCATGACTGATGAACATGAAGATTATGCAAACAATTAAGAGCTGATGTAAGATATCAAATGACAGGAGATGAAGGAACTCAAAGCGAACCGCATCCCTGTTCATCTACTCTTGAGCAGGAAACATGACTATTATGTATACAGTTAAGAAATCAACAATTCCATAACTGACACAAGATATTAAATTATCAATGGTAAGCTGGAATACTAAAATATAAGAGAGGCAGCAGCGCAAACATTCATTCATACATTACTTTTCCTGACTATTTAAGTTAATAATGTTTACAAGGATATGCAGAAAAAAGGGAAAACCAGACTCACCGTGCCATTCCAATCAGCTTGGTAAACCTCACCATATGAACCTATGCGAAACAAGACACTATTAAAGAGAGATAAAAAGCTCACAGATTGAAATATATGTGACCAACACCTTGGCCTCACCAATATACATCCATAAGGAAGAATTATAGTGATGTCTTCCGTGTCACACAACAACAGGTAGAGAAAAACAAATCTCATATTCAAGGGGAAAAAGAGGGGGCAAGAGCCATGGTTATTCCAAGATCAATTCTTCCAAGTCTTACCCATGACATAAGCCAGCACAACCAAAGGCCCAAATTGTTAGACAAGAAGAGCTAGAACACCATGAATGAGCTAGACAAAGATTACATGGAAAACAGACTCTTTTCTCTCTCCCCCACATCTGGCACTCACCACTGTACACATCTATCACCAGTGACCGTTTAAGCAAACACCATATGACTGATTATGTACATAGCACATTGCACATAGCACCAACCAGCTTATAATCGATTCTCCAACCACAAAGATAAAAGTCCAATAAAGAAATATAAACGATTGTTGAGGTTCCTTACCTAGTCCGATTCTCCCGCCAATGACCAAATCTTCCCAAGGAATCTCACATTCCACAACATCTACATCATCCAAACCATGCTCCACCCTGTTGCTCATGCTCGACTCAAGTGATGAGCTAGGACTTTCCAGATCCTTTAGTTTCAAATTGCTGCCAAAAAACATGTCACTTGTCATCTTCCTTGGATCCAGAGCACTATTTTCACCATCTTCCTCATCCTTCGATATGGCGCTGTTTTGCCAATTACTAGCATCTCTTTGATTTTCAGCTTCAAAACCCAAGTCTACTGGCTGGCCTATGGGTCGATTTTGATATTGTCTAACACCAGATGCCACTGCTGAACTGGAACCAGTATACAAATTTCTTGGCTCACTACCCCTACTGGCTTGATTGGAATTTACAGATGGCTTAGAATTCTGAGCATATGCGTTCCGGGAAACATTGGAGCTGGTGGATGCTGTGGATGTTTGATTGTAGTTATTTGGTTCGCGGTTAATTCTCGGAAAAAGGCCATCCATATAATCATATTCCTTGTTCCTGGGTACCTCATTGTTTGCATATCGGCTCTTCCACATCAATGGTGCAGGGGGTCGACCAGGTACAATATCATTTCTCAGGCCATCGGTCTTATTATCTCCAGGTTTAGAATGTACAAAATTTTTACCCTTGTTCTGAAGTGGATTGAGATCTGCGAAAAGATTATTAGAATCTTCTGGTCCATTCTGATTGTAAGGAGCATTACCATTAATCCGAATACCATCAGCAACAGCATGACCTCCATGATTTTCCTTATCCAGTAGATTGGAGTGAGTAGCTTTGTTGGATAACCCGGAAGAACCAACACCAGCATCACCTATAGAACCAGAATATGAATATAATGGTCCAGCATCTTCACTCCTAGACAAGCAACCACTCGATGAAGAGTTTTGACTTGGCCCTTCACCAGGTAATGAGTTTGGTCTTCCTAGTCCAGAATCAGAGGAATAAGGAGTGGGAACTCTACTGGTACTCAGAATATCAGCAGGAATCAATGTCCCTGGAGCTGCCATTAGGTCAACCAAAAACTCCCTGATGACAAAGTAGACTGTTAGATGTGCGAACATGGGCTGATCAACTACACTTATGCTGTACAGACTCATAAAATCATAGAAAGAAATGTACACAGAAAACTTAGGACATAAACACAGAGAGTCAAAATACAAGGATTCATGTATGTGCTTAGACATTACAATGTAAGAGATCAAAGACGTTTCAGCCAAATGAATGATCCAAAGTTCTTATTGTCGAATGCACTGCTGGATCTATTGAATTATACCAATAATCAACTGATACTTCCATGACAGGCCCTGTGACTCACTATATTCAGTCTTCTCTGGAAAGATGAACTTCATCGTGCCAGACAACAATGTTCATTATGCAGGAGCCCAAGCTAGAGCGTAAGTGTTAGGCAAGCTCCACTGTCATTCCTTTAACGAACTATGGGTATCACATATGAAGCCCATTTTATATAAATATATCTTGTCCCAAACATATTATGATAAAAGAGATATCACCAACTGTTCCCAATGTAAATGGAAACCTTAAATAAAATTAAATGAGTATCAATGGCAAACAAATTTCAAGCGAAGGAACAATCCATAACCTTTCATCCTCCAACTTGATAATGTTCACAGCATCATCCTCAACTCCAGTGTAATGACTTCCTTTCACCAATCGACACGGTAGATTTATAGTGTCAGCCAATACCTACCAAGTAACACAGCATTGAAATGTAAAACTACATGGCAATGGTAGGCATGCTGACAGCCAACCTAAGGTCTGTGGTAAAAGCAAGAAGCATCAATATTTCATTACTCATCAACAAAAAGTAAAACTGACCTTGAAAAGCAATGCACGATGGCGAGATAGGCCAATATTTATCGAACCAATGGGCAGCACACTTGTATGAAGAACTGTCCTCAACTCGATGCTTCTCTCCATCCACTTTGTCAACATTATGTTAGCATCCTTTACAGGGCCACCCATGTGCGCTGTTACGAGTTCAGCCAGTCGCTGGACCAAAATGCTAATGTCAGTAGCAGGGCAATCTAATGAAATACATTGAGCAACCTGTGCCACCTCTTCCAAGTTATGATCAATCGCTCGATTCACTACTACTGCTTCAAAGCCAGAAGAGACGGAATTTGTTTCCAAGTCTACAAGAGAAGGCATCTTCCCTTGATTTTCTGAACTTGTGGAGAAGACATCATAAAACCCATCTACAACCTTCTCTTGGTAATCCAGCACACTATATTCCTGATTAGCAATGCCATGAAGAAGAAACAGCAATAAGATAACAGGTTGATATGGGCATCTGTATGAAGTAATAAACGCTTAAAATAAAACAGTTGCCGGCCAAAATCATCATGTCAGAAGCAACTGAACAATTGTGACGAATTCCCACCCAGCCTTCAGCTATTAGGAACCCATAGAACAGTAAATGGATTAGATTAAATGACCAGATTTCCACTTTTGGCAGTAACTCACCCAGCCACAAATTATCCAACACCTGATAACGGGAACTACTGGTTACGTGTTTCCAACCCTAATTCAAACTCATATCGACAACCCATTGCCATTCTAGCTCCAATTTACTATTCTTAACCCTTAAGTTCACAGTGAAACTAAGCATACTTACACAGTTCAGTCACAAAATTACTAGCCATTGACTAGCTGGTAAGCAGGTAAACATTCCCCAATTCAAGAGCATTAACTTTGAAACAGTAAAGAAACCAGTTCAATCCCTAGAGTTCTCAAAATAAAACTCACCCAAAACTGTCTCGACAAGGACTCCGCCGCAGCTTCTCCTTTCTCTCCCGTTCCGTCCATGCAATGATGACGATTCCCTCCCAAGCTCAGTAGAGTAGCCGCTCGGATCTGATCCTTCTCCCGATCATCCCTCCCAGCCTCCGAATTGGAAGAAACGCTAATCGCTAGTGCCAGCTGCATCTGAAACTCCTCCTCGGAAGTGAAGTAGTCCGCGCCAATATTGCTGCCAACGCCGTTCGTATTCGTAACAGGCGACGGCTCAGTCATCGGTAACGCCGCCGCCGCCGCCGCATCAGTAGAAGCAGGTGCCGACGCCGGAGGAGTGGAAAGCGGAGGGCTACCTGGAGCGGCTGCCGCCGAAGAAGCTGACGATGAAGCCGCCCGGTGATCGGACGCGCACGATTGCGAAGGTGAAGGAGAATCGGGGGTTTCGTTCGATCGATTCGCTGACTCGTGGGTGTTCCCTATGTGAAGCTTCTTGAAAATGTGCTTCATTCCCCCCGGGGCGATTGTTTCCCTCCAATAGAAAATTCTTGCTTAAGGCTTTGCTGAATTTTATCTTCGTTCTTCTTTTTCTTCTCCTTCTTGTTTCCTGGACTTTTTTTTTTTTCGCTTTTCTAATTTTCTCGCGTTTTCCCTCACTTTCCCTCGGTTTCTCGTCTCTGTTCTGTTTGGTGCCGGGAGGTCAAGTACTGTAGATGCCAGAGACGAAAAAGTGGAGTAGTTACTAACTTGGAACTTGGAAGAAGAAACTTATTAACGAAGTGGTATATTGTACTGGTGTCCGGTTCGCCAAAGAAGGCTGGGTTTGGGGTTTATTTACGATAAATTGCCATCTTGACGGGATCTTTTTTTGTTGGCTACGTTGACGGCGATAGCGACAGAAAGTTAACGCGCCAATGTGACGGGGACGCGGTGCTTACGTGGAGGGAAACGTCGCAACTTTCTGATTTTTAGTTTATATTTTATTTATGAACTTTGTGTATATTTTTCTTTTCCAATAGATGAGAGATTATTCATTTTGGTTTTGCCTAAACAAAAAAATTCCTGTTTTCGGAACCGGATGAAAGACCAGACCGAAAAAAATTTAGTGATTTAGCGTTTAGTGGTTAACAGTTACAAAATTTTTGGTGAATCGTTGATAGAACCGTTCATGATATATAACATATAAGGCTTGTATATTACACTAATTTAAAAATGAAGTTATGATTGACCATAAACAATTTCAAAATCATATCATCACCAAAATATCTAATAAATCATTCAAATCATCTCACAAAAGAAAATTATATTTTTAATTCAAATTAAAAATTAAGATGTCAGTCGGTAGTGGATAACGTAAAGTCGACAACAAGGTTCGAATGAGAAGAAGAAGCATATATAAAATTAATATGAGTTATAGGTATAATATGCCCCTCTACTATGACGTTTTATCAAACATGCCCCTCTACTATTTTTAATCAAATATGCCCCTGTACTTTGAAAAAATTATCAAACATGCCCTTCTGTTAAAATTTCGATTGAAAAAATCGTCAATCATGGTTGAATTGAGATTTAGACAACCCGACATCGACAAATGGGAAGGAAATGTCAGTTTTGTCCCCTGTTCTATTTCCCTGGGTCTTTTCAAAATGAAATTATTTGAATGATTTGATTATACAAAAGAACCAAAAGAAATTCTAAAGTGAATTTATTAGGGATATTTTAGTCATTTGTGTCGCCCAAACTAAAGTTCGGCATTGGTTAACGGTTTTTAGATGAAAATTTTAACAAAAGAGCATGTTTGTTCATTTTTACAAAGCACAGGGCATGTTTGATGTAAAAAATAGTAGAAGGGCATGTTTGATAAAACGTCATAGTAGAGGGGCATATTATATATATAACCCAGTTAATATTTATGGTTTGATGGTCTTAGTGTATGTTAAAGTATTTTTTTAATTATTTTTTGTTAAAATAGTGAACTAGTGGACCAGTTAAACCGTGGTGGTTCATCAAATTTTATGTTGAACCGTGAAAAATTATTTGATCCATTAATAACCGTCCAAACAATGAACTGGACTGTTATCATAACTGGTTTGATGGTTTTACTGGCCCAACCATTGATCTGTTTCGATTTTTATAACAATGGAAAAAATATTGTTACAAAGTTGGGTTTCTTACAAAAATATTGCATTTTTAAAAAACACTTATCCAAAATACAGTAGTTCAAAAATTTATTTCAAAATTATGTTCCAAACTCCGAATATAGTAATTGGGGCGTGCACGTCCCGATTGAGTTTGCTATGCAAAAAAAGAGTTAATTGGGACTAGGACAAATCCAATTAAGGCATCCGCGCCACAAATGACATTTTCTCCCTTTAATTCCCCACCTGCCTGTCACATCTTCTGTTCTTCTCTGACGTAAATAAAAAAAATTCTCAAAGAGTTTGCAAGTAGAAAGTATCTCCTGACACATTCCGTCCAAACTAAATCCCGAACAGAACCACCTATTGATGTTAGTCATCTCGTACACGAGGAAGAGAAATGGGGAAGGGAAGAGTAGAGTGATCCTACTTGCACACCTCCACCTACAAGGGCGCCTTACCCTGCCAGGTTTAGAAAAAGAAAGGGCGGTCAAGACTACGATTTTCATAAGTTTTTAGGGATGTGAAGAAATATTAATATAGGCATGCCCTTCTTAGAAGTTATAGCTAAGATGCCTCAGTACTCAGAGTTTACGAAGAAAATTATTTATAAAAAGAAAAGGTTGAGCGATATAGCATCAGTGCAATTGGGAGAGGAATGTTCTGCGGTGCTTAACCAGTTGCGAAGCTCGGAAAAACTTAGGTATACATGGAGCTTAACCCTACCATGAACTACCAATGAATCCAAAGTCCCTCAAAGCCTTGTGGATTATGATGCCAACATCAACGTGATGTTATGCGAGCTCTTCAAAAAACTGCAACTAGGTAGCCTAGTACCAATTCATATGATGGTGAGGTTGGCGGATAAGTCATCCCGCCAACCTCGAGTATGGTCGAGGACGTTATGGTCGATGTAGGATCGTTTACCTTCCCTGTCGACTTCGTAGTCATGGATACAAGTAATTCGGACGCCACCATAATCCGAGGACGGTCCTTCTTAGCAATAGCCCAAACCATGGTCGTCATGCACGGTGGGAAACTTACCTTTTGTGTTGGCTCGACACATGTCATATTTAATATGGAGGAAGGAATGGAACGGGACCATGTCCAAGATGATGGCATGACCCCTGAAAAGACCACGGAAACCCTATCGTCCGTAACTACATGTGTCTCGGACGACCCCCTAAAGGTATGTCTAATTTCAAGAGAACTTAATGCACAAGACAGGATCGAGAAAGCATTGCACCGAAACAGTCTTGAGGGAGAAGGGGCGTTGGAATCAGGTGAAGAAGAATGCAAGCAAGTTCCGTTAGTTCCGACCCTTGCAACCTCCTATGCAGAACCTCCCAACCTATAATTAAAACCATTACGGGAACACTTAGAGTACGCTTACCTTGCATAGGTTGAAAAGCTACCGGTAATCATAAATGCTTCTCTTACAGCCGAGCAGAAAGAATGCCTGATAGTTCAATAATGCAGGCTCAAGAAGGCTATTGCCTGAAAAATTACTGACATCCAAGGGATCGATCCCTCCTTCTGCACACATAAATTTTAATAGAAGATAACCACAAAACGGTGGTACAACCTTTGAGGCGTTTAAACCCTCGCCAAAAAGAGGTTGTTAAGAAGGAGATTCTTAAACTTCTCGTGGCAGGATAATATTTCCTATCTCTGATAACCCATGGGCAAGTCTAGCCCAGCTGGTTTCTAAGAAGGGCGACATAACAATGGCTCCACATGATAACGGGGACTTGATCCCAATACGTATGTCACAAGATGACTTGTTTGTATTGACTACAGAAAGCTTAATGATGTCACTCAAAAGAATCACTTTCCCCATCCATTCATTGACCAAATGTTGGAACAGCTAGCCGGACAGCAATACTACTACTTCTTCTTTGATGGGATGTTGGAATACTTCTAGATCCTAATCGATCCACTTGATCGGAAAAAAATATAACATCCCTTATGACACCTTTGCCTATCGCATGATTCCATTCGATCAATGCAACACCAAGACTACTTGCAAGCATTGCATGACCACAATCTTCAACGGTCTTTTGGAGAATGTCATGGAGGTCTTCATGGACGGCTTCTTGGTTTATGGAGACTCTTTCTCCCACTATATAGCAAATTTAGAGATGGTTTTGATTCACTTTGAAGAGACGCATCTGGCACTGAGTTGGTAGAAAAGCCATTTTATGGTCACCAAAGGCATTATCTTGGGCCATAAGATATCAAGGGAGGGCTTTGAGGTAGATCGAGCAAAAATAAAGGCCATCTCTAACCTTCCCTGCCCCACAATCAAAGATCTTACTAGTGTAAATTTTTTATGTTTGGGGCATTGGTTTTATGGGTCATTTCCCCTCATTATTTAGCAACAAATATATCTTGGTGGTAGTTGATAATGTCTCCAAGTGGGCAGAATCAAAAGCGCTCGCTAAAAACAATGTGAGACCTATGGGAAAGTTTTTTCACTAACTCTTCTCACGGTTCGGAGCCCCTCGAGCTATAATAAGTGACTAAAGCACTCATTTCTAAAGCCCATTTGATAAAATCTTCGAACATTTTGGGGTGCACCGTCGCTTTTCAACAACATATTACCCCTAGATAAGTGGGCAAGTAGAGCTCACTAATAGAAAGCTAAAGTAAATTCTCCAAAAGACCGTGGATAGTTCCTGTAAAAACTAGTCTAAAAGCTCACAAATACTCTTTGGGCATATCATACAACTTATAAATATATGATAGGAACATCCCCTTACTAGGTGGTTTACGGCCAAAACACAATCAACCTAGGTTCCAACACAAACAAGGAGGGATGCCATACATTAACCTAGATAGGAAACATGATTTGCCTAAAAAAAACCCATCTTTACAAGCCTCTTTAACAAAATGGGGTCTTCTCTCTACCTAGGTTAGAATGAAAAATAGCTTGATAGGCAACACAACACAATCTTCCATGAAAATACCTCCAAATTCGTATTAAAATACACCCACACATAGATAATCATTCCATACAATCAATCACATGGTAGAAGTTAGGGTTCACAAACACCCAAGTGAAAAGGGAAACTACTCCATGCTAGGAGAGGGAAAACACAAGGAGAAAGAATAAAAACCATCATGGAGATGCTTGAATCCTTCCTTGTGTAGAAAAAATCTTCCTTTGGGGAAGATTTTCCCAAATTCTTGCCTTGGAGTGAAAACCTAGCTTCTTCTCTCTTCTTGTTCGTCACTTTCTCTCTCTAGAATGTTAAAGTAGAAGGTTTTCTCACTCAATGTCTCCTCTTCTTTTCTTCCCTCATCTCAAGCCCCTTTTATACCCAAGTCGGGCTCAAATCACGGTCCCAGTTCACGACCGTGAACTCAAGGGGGGGACAGTGATCTCGGGCCAAAACACACAGGCCACATCATCACTAACTCAGTTCACGGTCTCTAGCTTGGGTTCATGGTCTTACGACCGTGAACTGGCTTGAGTCTAGTGAGAACCAAAATTGCTCTGGACGCCTGGCGGTTCACGGTTTGCGGCCCAAGTTCACGGTCTCCCTGGCCGTGAACTCACTGCTTCCACCGTGATATGCTACTGCCTCCATCCTTTGACCCGATTTTGCGCCTTTTCGTCCAACTTTCAACTTCGGCGTTGGTTCCACCTGCTATAGACTGAAATGCAAAAAACGAGACACAACCCAGCATAAAACCAAATCTCCCGGAGCATAAATGCCTCAAACGACTAAGGAAAATGGAGGTAAAAGTGTACAATTAAGCCTGAATAAAAGACGCATGATCATTCACCTAGCTTTAGTAGGACTTACACAATTGATATTTTTTGGGTGACTGCATGATCATTGAATGACTTGAATTGTGCGAATCGCTTAAACCAATTTAAAGGGGATATGAAACCAAGTGCAAGATCATTGAGTTCGTAGGTGTAGCTAGGAAGGGAGTTGGAAGACATGATCATTGCACCAACTCTCTTAGTTTAATGATCCTCACACCAAACACACCATAGATTATTGTTTCTATCCATTACATTGCATTGCTCCATGTTAGGGGGAAGGAACCGGACCCCGAATATCGCTTATTCTTTTCTTACAACTTGTGTGATTTTAGTATAGTTAATTAAACTTGAGAGCAAACCAAAAGATCGACTAGATAACAACCAAACTCTTGAGTAAGGCTAGGCTACCAACCTCAAGGAATACGACTTTTCTCATCTATTGGAAAAGAAAAATATACACAAAGTTGATAAATAAAATATAAACTAAAAATCAGAAAGTTGCGACGTTTCCCTCCACGTAAGCACCGCGTCCCCGTCACATTGTCGCGTTAACTTTCCGTCGCTATCGCCGTCAACGTAGGCAACAAAAAATGATCCCGTCAAGATGGCAATTTATCGTAAATAAACCCCAAACCCAGCCTTCTTTGGCGAACCGGACACCAGTACAATATACCACTTCGTTAAGTTTCTTCTTCCAAGTTAGTAACTACTCCACTTTTTCGTCTCTGGCATCTACAGTACTTGACCTCCCGGCACCAAACAGAACAGAGGCGAGAAACCGAGGGAAAGTGAGGGAAAACGCGAGAAAATTAGAAAAGCGAAAAAAAAAGTCCAGGAAACAAGAAGGAGAAGAAAAAGAAGAACGAAGATAAAATTCAGCAAAGCCTTAAGCAAGAATTTTCTATTGGAGGGAAACAATCGCCCCGGGGGGAATGAAGCACATTTTCAAGAAGCTTCACATAGGGAACACCCACGAGTCAGCGAATCGATCGAACGAAACCCCCGATTCTCCTTCACCTTCGCAATCGTGCGCGTCCGATCACCGGGCGGCTTCATCGTCAGCTTCTTCGGCGGCAGCCGCTCCAGGTAGCCCTCCGCTTTCCACTCCTCCGGCGTCGGCACCTGCTTCTACTGATGCGGCGGCGGCGTTACCGATGACTGAGCCGTCGCCTGTTACGAATACGAACGGCGTTGGCAGCAATATTGGCGCGGACTACTTCACTTCCGAGGAGGAGTTTCAGATGCAGCTGGCACTAGCGATTAGCGTTTCTTCCAATTCGGAGGCTGGGAGGGATGATCGGGAGAAGGATCAGATCCGAGCGGCTACTCTACTGAGCTTGGGAGGGAATCGTCATCATTGCATGGACGGAACGGGAGAGAAAGGAGAAGCTGCGGCGGAGTCCTTGTCGAGACAGTTTTGGGTGAGTTTTATTTTTAGAACTCTAGGGATTGAACTGGTTTCTTTACTGTTTCAAAGTTAATGCTCTTGAATTGGGGAATGTTTACCTGCTTACCAGCTAGTCAATGGCTAGTAATTTTGTGACTGAACTGTGTAAGTATGCTTAGTTTCGCTGTGAACTTAAGGGTTAAGAATAGTAAATTGGAGCTAGAATGGCAATGGGTTGTCCATATGAGTTTGAATTAGGGTTGGAAACACGTAACCAGTAGTTCCCGTTATCAGGTGTTGGATAATTTGGGGCTGGATGAGTTACTGCCAAAAGTGGAAATCTGGTCATTTAATCTAATTCATTTACTGTTCTATGGGTTCCTAATAGCTGAAGGCTGGGTGGGAATTCGTCACAATTGTTCAGTTGCTTCTGACATGATGATTTTGGCCGGCAACTGTTTTATTTTAAGCGTTTATTACTTCATACAGATGCCCATATCAACCTGTTATCTTATTGCTGTTTCTTCTTCATGGCATTGCTAATCAGGAATATAGCGTGCTGGATTACCAAGAGAAGGTTGTAGATGGGTTTTATGATGTCTTCTCCACAAGTTCAGAAAATCAAGGGAAGATGCCTTCTCTTGTAGACTTGGAAACAAATTCCGTCTCTTCTGGCTTTGAAGCAGTAGTAGTGAATCGATCGATTGATCATAACTTGGAAGAGGTGGCACAGGTTGCTCAATGTATTTCATTAGATTGCCCTGCTACTGACATTAGCATTTTGGTCCAGCGACTGGCTGAACTCGTAACAGCGCACATGGGTGGCCCTGTAAAGGATGCTAACATAATGTTGACAAAGTGGATGGAGAGAAGCATCGAGTTGAGGACAGTTCTTCATACAAGTGTGCTGCCCATTGGTTCGATAAATATTGGCCTATCTCGCCATCGTGCATTGCTTTTCAAGGTCAGTTTTACTTTTTGTTGATGAGTAATGAAATATTGATGCTTCTTGCTTTTACCACAGAACTTAGGTTGGCTGTCAGCATGCCTACCATTGCCATGTAGTTTTACATTTCAATGCTGTGTTACTTGGTAGGTATTGGCTGACACTATAAATCTACCGTGTCGATTGGTGAAAGGAAGTCATTACACTGGAGTTGAGGATGATGCTGTGAACATTATCAAGTTGGAGGATGAAAGGTTATGGATTGTTCCTTCGCTTGAAATTTGTTTTCCATTGATACTCATTTAATTTTATTTAAGGTTTCCATTTACATTGGGAACAGTTAGTGATATCTCTTTTATCATAATATGTTTGGGACAAGATATATTTATATAAAATGGGCTTCATATGTAATACCCATAGTTTGTTAAAGGAATGACAGTGGAGCTTGCCTAACACTTACGCTCTAGCTTGGGCTCTTGCATAATGAACATTGTTGTCTGGCACGATGAAGTTCATCTTTCCAGAGAAGACTGAATATAGTGAGTCACAGGGCCTGTCATGGAAGTATCAGTTTGATTATTGGTATAATTCAATAGATCCAGCAGAGCATTCGACAATAAGAACTTTGGATCATTCAATTGGCTGAAACGTCTTGGATCTCTTACATTCTAATGTCTAAGCACATACATGAATCCTTGTATTCTGACTCTCTGTGTTTATGTCCTAAGTTTTCTGTGTACATTTCTTTCTATGATTTTATGAGTCTGTACAGCATAAGTGTAGTTGATCAGCCCATGTTCGCACATCTAACAGTCTACTTTGTCATCAGGGAGTTTTTGGTTGACCTAATGGCAGCTCCAGGGACATTGATTCCTGCTGATATTCTGAGTACCAGTAGAGTTCCCACTCCTTATTCCTCTGATTCTGTACTAGGAAGACCAAACTCATTACCTGGTGAAGGGCCAAGTCGAAACTCTTCATCGAGTGGTTGCTTGTCTAGGAGTGAAGATGCTGGACCATTATATTCATATTCTGGTTCTATAGGTGATGCTGGTGTTGGTTCTTCCGGGTTATCCAACAAAGCTACTCACTCCAATCTACTGGATAAGGAAAATCACGGAGGTCATGCTGTTGCTGATGGTATTCGGATTAATGGTAATGCTCCTTACAATCAGAACGGACCAGAAGATTCTAATAATCTTTTCGCAGATCTCAATCCACTTCAGAACAAGGGTAAAATTTTTGTACATTCTAAACCTGGAGATAATAAGACCGATGGCATGAGAAATGATATTGTACCTGGTCGACCCCCTGCACCATTGATGTGGAAGAGCCGATATGCAAACAATGAGGTACCCAGGAACAAGGAATATGATTATATGGATGGCCTTTTTCCGAGAATTAACCGCGAACCAAATAACTACAATCAAACATCCACAGCATCCACCAGCTCCAATGTTTCCCGGAATGCATATGCTCAGAATTCTAAGCCATCTGTAAATTCCAATCAAGCCAGTAGGGGTAGTGAGCCAAGAAATTTGTATACTGGTTCCAGTTCAGCAGTGGCATCTGGTGTTAGACAGTATCAAAATCGGCCCATGGGCCAGGCAGTAGACTTGGGTTTTGAAGCTGAAAATCAAAGAGATGCTAGTATTTGGCAAAACAGCGCCATATCGAAGGATGAGGAAGATGGTGAAAATAGTGCTCTGGATCCAAGGAAGATGACAAGTGACATGTTTTTTGGCAGCAATTTGAAACTAAAGGATCTGGAAAGTCCTAGCTCATCACTTGAGTCGAGCATGAGCAACAGGGTGGAGCACGGTTTGGATGATGTAGATGTTGTGGAATGTGAGATTCCTTGGGAAGATTTGGTCATTGGCGGGAGAATCGGACTAGGTAAGGAACCTCAACAATCGTTTATATTTCTTTATTGGACTTTTATCTTTGTGTTTGGAGAATCGATTATAAGCTGGTTGGTGCTATGTGCAATGTGCTATGTACATAATCAGTCATATGGTGTTTGCTTAAACGGTCACTGGTGATAGATGTGTACAGTGGTGAGTGCCAGATGTGGGGGAGAGAAAAGAGTCTGTTTTCCATGTAATCTTTGTCTTAGCTCATTCATGGTGTTCTAGCTCTTCTTGCCTAACAATTTGGGCCTTTGGTTGTACTGGCTTATGTCATGGGTAAGACTTGGAAGAATTGATCTTGGAATAACCGTGGCTCTTGCCCCCTCTTTTCCCCTTGAATATGAGATTTGTTTTCTCTACCTGGTGTTGTGTGACATGGAAGACATCACTATAATTCTTCCTTATGGATGTATATTGCTGAGGCCAAGGTGTTGGTCACATATATTTCAATCTGGGAGCTTTTTATCTCTCTTAATAGTGTCTTGTTTCGTATAGGTTCATATGGTGAGGTTTACCAAGCTGATTGGAATGGCACGGTGAGTCTGGTTTTCCCCTTTGTTCTGCATATTCTTGTAAACGTATTAACTTAAACAGTCAGGAAAAGTAATGTATGGATGAATGTTTGCGCTGCTGCCTCTCTTATATTTTGGTATTCCAGCTTACCATTGATCATTTAATATCTTGTGTCAGTTATGGAATTGTTGATTTCTTAACTGTATACATAATAGTCATGTTTCCTGCTCAAGAGTAGATGAACAGGGATGCGGTTCGCTTTGAGTTCCTTCATCTCCTGTCATTTGATATATTACATCAGCTCTTAATTGTTTGCATAATCTTCATGTTCATCAGTCATGGAATCCATGTGAATTGAATGTAATTAGTAGAACTTTATAATGGCAACTGCAGTACATGTGTTATTATTGCTATCATTCTCTCTTTACTCCTATTTGATATTTTAAGCCGTTGCTTTGGGTAGAGATTTGGTGCACTATGTACTCTTATTAAGGAACATGAGGATATGTTTGATTCTTTGATCTTTTGGGTGTTTGTTTGTGGCTCAAATAACAGGAGGTTGCTGTCAAGAAGTTCCTAGATCAGGGTTTCTCCGGAGCAGCTTTGGCAGAATTTAAAAGAGAAGTAAGCAATACATTAGTTTCTAAACTGACAACTAATGGACGGATTAGTACAGAAAAAAAAAGAGAGCAAAGAACTAACTTGCATCCATCATGTATTTAGTGATTAAGTAGTGGTCACCTTGGATAGTTGTTTACTTTGCTAAACTGACTAGATAACTGCTTGCTATGCAATTCTCTTGCATATTAACGCTTTCACTTTCTTTTAAGGACATATATACATCAATACAAGAGTGTATCAATGAAGTTGTTATTCTTAATCTGACTTTAGAGTTACTGACCTTAGATTTCTGATTTTTGGACTGTAATTTAAGGTGCGGATAATGCGCAGATTGCGTCATCCAAATGTGGTTCTTTTCATGGGTGCTGTTACTCGTCCTCCAAATCTCTCCATAATTACTGAATTTCTCCCCAGGTGTGCCTCCTCTCTGCATACCAATGTCTAAGATATTTGTTTGCGTTTTTTTTAATCATTTTGATGCTCCTGTGATGAAACTTTGTTTGTACATTCTTCATTGTCTCCATTGACTTGGGTCTTGTTTGTGGTTTCTAGGGGAAGCTTATACCGAATTCTCCACCGTCCTCAGTGTCAGATTGATGAGAGGCGCAGAATAAAAATGGCTCTTGATGTGGTATAGTAGGCTGTCACCTTTGATTCTCCAGTATACAATTGGCACTATATATGTCTTGATTCCTAGTTCTTGCCGGATGATGTAGGCAAGAGGTATGAACTGCTTGCATAGCAGCTCACCAACAATTGTTCACAGGGATTTGAAGTCCCCTAATCTGTTGGTGGATAAAAACTGGAATGTTAAGGTAAATAGCGAATTTTTCTTCTTATTTTCCCTAATCACAATTCTCATTGGTCCACTAAGTGAAGGTTCTGGGTTTTCATGTGGCCATGAATTTGTGGGGTTTGCTTCTTCTGGGTGGTTAAGGTGTTCCTATGTCCTACATGGTTTGTGTTTTAGCAACATAAATTAAAATTATTCTTGAGGTTTTACTTTCTGAGATTTTGTAGTCTTTTGATGTTTGTGCAGGTTTGTGATTTTGGTTTATCACGCTTGAAGCACAACACATTTTTGTCATCCAAATCAACAGCCGGAACGGTGAGATGAATGTGCCCCTATATATATATATTGCTAATGAGCTTCATCTTACACTTGTTGCTGATTACTTGTATGTGATGTGTTGTTAGCCTGAATGGATGGCACC
Source organism: Linum tenue (assembly GCA_946122785.1). Classification (NCBI taxonomy): domain Eukaryota; kingdom Viridiplantae; phylum Streptophyta; class Magnoliopsida; order Malpighiales; family Linaceae; genus Linum; species Linum tenue. Next base: position 57,671,257 of record CAMGYJ010000002.1, read on the forward strand.
CGAAGTACTTCGCAACGAGCCCTCGAATGAGAAGTGAGTTGATTATCTTTTTTTCTTACTTCAATCTCATGTCTTTTAAAATACCTTCATTCAGGTCCTTAACCCTACATTTCTAATGCTTTTAAGGATCCGGGTCTTTGAGCTCAAAAGGAGCACACTAAACTGCATTGCGTAGAGCTTTTAAATGCCTGAAACTTATTAAAGCAAAATATTCAGTTTGGATTACCTTGGTGATAATTGGTGCATCAAAACATATAACAACCCACAGGGTTCGGTTGTCTTTTGTGTCAGCATAATTTAGCCCTTATTATTTGTGAGCTTTAATAGCTGGCCGCTCGGTACCTGCAGGTGTGATGTATATAGTTTTGGAGTGATTCTATGGGAGCTTGCAACGATGAGAATCCCTTGGAGTGGGATGAATCCGATGCAAGTTGTGGGTGCAGTTGGCTTCCAGAACCGTCGACTTGAAATACCGAAAGAACTAGATCCCTTAGTTTCGAGAATCATTTGGGAATGTTGGCAGACGTAAGTAGACGGCTTAAGACCTATTGAAGCACATTCTATACTTAGACATATGCGATCCCTGGCAAAATAATTAATCATTCTTGCTTGTTGGCTGGCTGGGTCTGTTTTGTCATCTTCTTTATGGTATGCAGGGATCCGAATCTGAGGCCGTCATTTTCACAGCTTACAGTAGCTCTAAAGCCGCTGCAGCGGCTTGTTGCTCCTCTTCAGATGGACCAGCCAAGTTCAGGTTTGCAGCAGCAGGATGTACCAGTAAATTTCAATCCTTGAATGCGTCTCTCTAAATATCTCAATTGTGAAGAATCGGCTTTCTGTTTTTGCCCCGATGATTTGTTTTTGGAAGTGTACAAGCTAAATGAGAAAGCACATGATTGGAAAAAAAAGCAGAGAAAGAAGAATGCTTTTTGTGTAAGTAATCTCTTTTCATTGTGCTGCTACCCAAAAATCTTGTAGCCAGCAGCATGTTTCTTTGTACATCCATCATACTTGGTCATAAAATTGAATGTGTCCGTAAAGGATTACAAAGACGTTGTAATATACCATAATCAAAAACAGTATTCATACTCACAAACTATGGCGTTGGCTCCACGTCGGAACTTTGAAATCAAATGTACAGATATAAAATGTTGCTTGTATTTCGTAATTCGTAGGTTCCTTGGAGTTGTTTAATTGATCTGCTTGAATTCCATTGTGCTCTTTTTGTTCTTTTGAGGTCATATGTTCCTCAGACTAAACAGGACATCCTAGTATTCCATGGCTGTTGCACTCCTTGTAAGTTGAATTGGTCGGACCTTGACTCTGGCTTTGACCGGGTGGATAGGATCTGAATCAAATGGGTACTGAAAAAAAAAATTGGATGTACCGTTTTCGATTCGTCTTCATTGCACAATTGATGGAAACATTACAATCTGATCCAACATGTTACATTTTACGCCATGAAGAAACCAAGTGTAATACAAAATCAGTTACTTGTAAGGATTGAAATAAATACAAGAAAAGTCAGCTAAAATCGTGGTTCAATTGTTTCATATCGCTAAATACCGCCTACCAATTTAGCTTACGGTAGAAGGTTTTTCTGGTCGAACCGCTAGTAGATACGATATTTCAATCCTTAGTTACTTATTTCTCAACTCTGGATTGATACCATTCCTCTTGCTTGGTTGAGTTGATTTCGAGCGAGTTTGAAAACTAAGTGGTGGGTAGTTATTTATGATTTTTTTTTTTTGAAAATCAACACCTGTTTTATTTAATCATCAATGTTTAGACAAGCTAGTTCCTCATTAAGGAGAGCAACTAGGATAATTGGTGGCCTATCCACCCAACACTCAATTTCCTCCCAATTACAAGCAATATGGGTCATTTCATGTGCCACTCTATTTTGCTTCCTAGGAATATGGATCCATTCTATGTGTTGGAAGGCCTGGCCCATCTCCTTGATCTCTTTTGGTATCTTGCCCACTTCAACTTGGGAAACCACCTGGCCTGTAATGAGACGTTCCACCTGCAGACAGTCGGTCTGGATTGCGATTGAGTGTAGGTGAAACCGATGAGCCATCTCCATCCCGAACTTCACCGCCATCACCTCTGCTTCCATCGCCTCCCACTGCCTCCGCGTCCTCTTCACCGCCGCCGCCACAAAACCGCCATCCCTCTTCCTAATTACAGCTCCCAGTCCCATTCCTTGTCCCGCCAGGCATCCCGCATCCACCGAGATCGTAAAGCCAGTTATTTATGATTTGATAGTAAAGGGAAATGGCATTAAAAAAATATCATAGAAGCACTTAAAGTGCTATTATTTATTTTTCATATGATATCAATTTTGATGGATAAAAACATGCCAATGCTTTCTTTTATGACAGATGGTGATGTTAGTGTTGAACTGTTGATGCTAGTTTATGCTTTACATAACAGTCGTGTGGCTTGGTACGTATGAATAGTGGCGAATGCAGGATTTCAAACTACCCCTGCCCTCTTTTCATATTATAATTATATAAATATTTAATAAGTATAAATAATTAATAATATTTAAATAAATTTTATATATAAAAAATAACGACTACTACAATCGGTATTTTCATAAACAATAATACGAGTTTTCATATTATGAAGAAACACAAAATATTCCATTGTTTACACTCTTAGGTAAGTCCTTTTTAATGGATCTCACTAAACAATCATTAGCAAACTGGTCGTGAATTCGACTTCGAAGTTCGCACGTGATATAGCTCAAAGTTGGAAAATATTTTATCTGCACTTGCCGTCAAAACTAGTGGAATCGGCGTTGCCCATGGAGTGCTTCAAGATTGATGGGCAAATTATTGAATAGGCATATGGACAAAAGAGATTTTTTCCAATTGAGATTTCGTCTATAGTATAATAAATCAATTTAATGTTAATTTATGATCAAGTAATGAATTGTGATATAATGACAAAATACGACGTACTGGGTGTTGTATTCCATCCTTTGTATAAACATATATGGACTATTTTTGTTCCTCCCAAAATTTACCCCTGTCTCGGGACAATGCCCAATAGGGCTGCCTCCGCCTATGCGTATGACATTGACAATGGTATGTATTTGGACAGGGTTGGACTTATTATCAGGCTTTGTCTACCTTATGGGTTGAATATGATCTTTTATTTGCTTCTTTGTTGTCCGTTGTGGCCTCTGAGGAAGTTCTGAAGGAGAGATCCTGTGCTCGTCTTATGCAATTTCTTATGAAATTGCGTCGAGCATTTGAAGCTATTCGCGCTTCTTTGCTGCATCACTAGGTTGGGAGTTGGGACCATTGATGAAGCTCTTGGTGAACTCATTCGCGAAGAGACTCGACTTTGGAGTCAAACGCAGCTTGATCAGTCGAGGTTTGGTGATTATGCATTTGCTATCAGCCGCGGGGGGCGGGGAAACCAATTTTTCAGCAAGGAGATACAAGTCATCCGACTTGTCATTTTTGTCAGGAGGTTGACCATATTCAACCCAATTGCAAGCGTCACAATGAATGTATATATTGCAAGCGCTTGGGACACATAATTCTGTAATGTAAGTCTCTTGCTCGCAAAGGCAAGTCTGGTGATTATTCTTCATTAGGGAGTTCTCGTCCTGCTGGTGGCTGACGCGCAACTAGTGACGGCCGAGGCGCTAGTGGCTCGAGTTATGGGGTGGAGGTCACTCCTTCTGGTTTCGCTGGTGTCGCATCTGGTACGGCTCTTACTACCGAGGTTGTTCATTGTTTGGTTGCTGAAGTTCTACAAGAGACTTTACACGTTGCTTTGACGACTGCCTTTGCTATGGGCGGCTCTTCAGGTAATCCTCGATGGTTATTTGACTCCGCTGCATTTAACCATATAACTAGTAATCTCTCTGCTTTTTCGTCCTTATAATCAAGCTCTGTGTTGTTTCTACAAGTTGCCAATGGGGCACGTCTCCCCCTTCATGGTATTGATACTACTACTACAAGCCGGGTGAAACTGTAGGATACTTTATTTATTCCTCGGCTAGTTCCTAGCTTAGTATCGATGGGTCAATTGACTGAAGCAGGCTGTGAAGTTAAGTTTACTAAAGTCGGGTGTGTTGTGCAGGATCCGACGACAGGGAGGGTGATAAGGAGGGGTAAGAAGGTTGGTCGTGTGTTCATTCTTGATGACTGTCATTTGGAGATGCCGTTACCTCATGGGACGCCGACATAAAGAACTGTCGTGGCCAGCTCTTCTTTGTTGCATAGTTGAGTTAATAAATCTCCCCATTTTGAGACTATAGTTGATGATTTGGTTTCTACCGTAAAGCCTCATGGCTCTTTGAAAATTTTGAAACAGACTACTATGTGGGATTTGTGGCATTGTCACCTTGGTCACCCTCACAAGACCAGATTGTTGGATATGTTTTGCAGTAATTTACTTCCTGGAAAGCTGGATTCTCACTTGGTTTCTTGTCATTCCTGCATCAGTTGTATTGAAGCTAAAACTTCACAGTTGTCTTTCTCTTCTAATGAGACTGTTTATGAGGAACATTTTGAGCTTGTTCATACTGATCTCTGGGGTCCTTCCCCTGTCCCCCGTCTCGCACGGGATATCGCTACTTTGCTTTCTTCATCGATCACGCCACTCGGTTTTCCTGGATTTATTTTCTTCGCAGAAAATCTGAGTTGATCACTCATGCTCGACACTTTGTTCAGATGGTGTTGACTCAGTTTGGTAAAAAGGTGAAGGTTATTCGGTCCAATCCTAGTGGGGAATTCAGTTCCCACCCTTTGCTTGAGTTTTATGATTCTCACGGGATTTTGCCTCAATAGTCTTGCCCAGGTGTCTCCCAACAGAATGGGTTAGTCGAACGCAAGCATCGACATGTCTTAGAACTTACATGTGCCCTACTATTTCATTCTCGTATTCCACATGGTTTTTTGGTTGGAACGGTTAGTACAGTTTTGTACCTGATTAATAGACAAATTACTCCTGTCCTTGGGTAGTCGTCTCCTTTTCAGCGTCTCTATTCTAAACTTCCCGACTATTTGCGGCTCCTGGTGTTTGCTGTCTCTACTTTGTGTTGCATCATAAGAAAACATGTGACAAGTTATCTCCCAAGACAGCTCGTTGTGTGTTTATTAGATATAATAGTCAACACAAGGGGTATTTGTGTTATGACGATCCAGTCGCTCGCCGCATGCATATTTCATGTCATGTCATTTTCCTTGAGCAAATTATGTATTTCCCCTCATCCGATCATCGGGATCACAGAGACATGGATTTTCTGCAGTCGTTACCATCGTTTGTTCAGGCTCTTGCTGTTAGGGATGAGTTGGCGTGTTGAAACTCGTCAATCCCTCTCATTATTCAGCACAGGTGGCCCATCTACGGGTTCGGTGGAATTGGATGGCTCTTCTTCGCATACAGGTTTGGAGGAATTCAATGGCTCTTCCTCGCCTTTATTAGACTCGCATGTGCACTCGTCTTCGTCCGAATCAGCTCCACAAAACTCAGTTTTGCCTCATTCTCCCAACCATGGTACTTCGTCTGGTGAGTCATCATCATCATTTACTAGCTCTTCTTCGACTAGTGGTTCTGCTGGTGGTTCGGATGGTGCTTTGGACACACCACCTCCTTTTCCTGAACTACGCAGGTCTTCGCGAGCTACAATGGGACAGCCACTGAAAAGATTAAGGGATTATGTGGGGTTTTCAGCAGAGTCGATACCCATTCCAAGTCATTACCAATTTGCTAAGGGTCATATAAACTGGGAATCTGCAATGAAGGAAGATATGCGCGCTCTTGAAGAAAATGACACATGGGAATTGGTTCCACGAGTTCTTGGAAGTTCAGTCATCGGTTGTCGTTGGGTTTACAATGTGAAGATGAAGCTAGATGGGTCTTTGGAACAGTATAAAGCAAAGCTTATTGCTCATGGGTTTTGACATGAGTATGGTATAGACTATGATGAGACGTTTGCACCTGTTGCAAAGATGCAAACAGTATGGAGTGTTCTTGCTGCCGCAACTATGAAAAAGGGGCAAATTATTCAGTTTGATGTGAAGAATGCTTTCCTCCATGGAGATTTGAAAGAAACGATTTACATGGAGTGTCCAGAAGGCTATGAAAAGGGAGCACCATGTATGGTTTGTAAATTGAAAAGATCACTATATGGCTTGAAACAGGCACCAAGGGCATGGTTTGAGAAGTTCCATAGTACGATACTGTAATTTGGATTTATTCAAAGTCAAAATGATCCTTCGATGTTTACACGCCAGACATTACATGGTAACACAATGTTGTTCTTGTATGTTGACGATATGATTGTCACTGGCAGTGACACACATGGTATTCAGGAATTAACCCAGTCTCTGCGAGAAGCTTTCAATCTGAAGCAGCTGGGTGAAGCTTCTTACTTCCTAGGATTGGAGATCAATAGAACTGAGTAGGAATCTTGTTATGTCATCGAAAATATATTAATGATATTCTTGAAGCAGCGCAGTATAGAGATTGTCTTCCATGTTCAACACTAATGGAACAAAATTTAAGTCGTTTGCTTCATGGATTTGAGGATAGATTTGGATCTATCATGGACTTTGTCCAAAGTCCATTGTTTTTTTCATGTATTTTATGGCAACAAATCTGTGAGCCCCGTGAACTTTAAGGGTCCAAATCCGTGGGTGCCATGGACTTGAAAATTCCACCTCTTAAGGTGGGACTTGATCATGGACTTTAAAGTCCATCATTTATGACCAAACTATCCCTCCTTTTATCTTTCTCATCTCATATCAATGAGGGTAATGTAGGTCATTTTCACTTCATGCACGCAAATCTAATTAACCAAGTCCATCATGAAATCAATGAAACAAACAATGGTATTTTACAAGTATATAGTGAACCCCAAAACCTTCATATATCCATGGTTTTACAAAATCCAAGTTTTACCAAAAGCTTTATTTTCCAAATCCATGAAGCAAACGACCCGTAAAGCTTAGCCGTGACAGTGGGGAGTTGCTAGAAGATCATACTTTTTACATGATTATAGTAGGCAGTCTAATTTATCTTACTTATATGATTATACTAGACATTGCTTATGCAGTACAGGTGGTGAGTCAATTTACTAGAGCAGCTCGTACTTCTCACACTACAAAAAAGACTGGCAGATGTTACCAGACGATTGGCGTCACAAAAGGCCTTTTCTCGTCACTAAAAGTTTTTTCTGACGAAATACGGTCATTAGCGGGTCATGGGGTAAAGGTCCGTAGGTAATAGCCCAAAAAAAAGTCGCGTCATAAAAACATTTTTGTGAGGATAAATTATCCTCAAAACCCAATTTATCGTTATCAGAAAAGAAATACCCTTGAGGAAAAAACTTGACGAAAAGTTTTTGTGAGAGAGGAAAAACTATATCTAAGGAAATTATTTTGTCACTTTAAGTATTTGTGAGAATATTTTTTTGTAAGCAAAAATATTTTTTGTTAATAACACTTTGGAATTTCCATCCCCAAAATACCCTTATGTGTTGTTGTGATGACTTGTTTATTGTCAGAAAAGGTTGGATAATTAGGCGAAATTTTTTGTTCCCAAAATACCCTTTTGTTATTTCTGACGAGTAAAAGTCCTCATGAATGAAGAACTCCTCAAAAATGAAATTATTAACGATGCAATGGTTTCGTCGGAACACTAGATAAATACATTTAATACCTCAATACGTAAGTATTGTCTATGCATTTCCCAACAACAAAATTAATGATCATATATTAAAAAAACCAAAAAAATATTATTCAATGATATTTTCTTTAATATCAATGACAATTAGTGTTCACAACTAACTATATATATATATTAGAAAATCATAATACATTATTAATAAAAATTATTAATTAAAAAATAAATGAACAAATCTCAGTCGCTTCCTCTCCCACCCACTATCGTTGTCCTTTGCGATTTCTTCCTCCTCCAATTGCAAACCACAGGCCTAGAGATGACAACAAGGCGGGTGGGTGCGGTTTCTTGTGCTACTCACATCCACTGGTATGGTTGCATCACCATTTGAGGGTGAACTTTGGATCACTGGACTAGTGTCTTGGGACAAATTAATCTCTTGGGAAACAACTTGATCAGTAGCCATAACCTAATAACCTGACATTAAACGGTATGAAATCAAAGAGAAAAGTAAGCACACACTAGTTCTGGGTAAAGATGAGAAACGTATGAAATTTCCACCATGTTCGAGCCCCGTAACTAGGCGCCCCGAACCTTCGCGTGTGGCCTCCCTAGCACGCCCTCTCCTGCACGCAACACGACTAATCTGAGCCCAAGGAAGGACTCGTTAGCACTCCAACGCCCAAGTCAGATACCGTTTCTAGAGAGAGAAGTGAATAGTAATTTTAGAGAGAAGTTCCAACCTGAGTAAATAAGGTTCACCAACCCAACTATTTATACCCGAAGCCCGACCGACCAACATCCTTCTCTTCCGCCCTTCGCCAGGCCCGCATTTAATGCACCGTACGGCCAAGCGCTATGCGCCTCGAACATCTGACACTCCGTTCAGAAGAGAGAGGCGCATGACGTCAGCTGGTCCCCAAACCCGTACTTTTGGACCCCCCTGAGGCTCTCTGCCGCATGCGCCTCATGTCAGAGTCATGGCCCCACCCGTCTGGGAAGGCTCCTCCCAATCCATGAGCCAACCTCTTCCATGCCACTGGGCCATTGGGCCGGGCCCAACTCCACAGCCTTCCGGCCTCTCCTCTTGGGCCATTTCAGCCCAGCCCACGTGGGCAATGTATGCATCCCCAACACACCACAAAGCAATTAAGTTACAATTGAATGGGAAACATGGAATCCTTTTAACATGGGATTTATATGAAACATAAATAATAAAAGGGAAACTAGTTATGGGTAAAGACGAGAAACACATGAAACGTCCACCACAAAGCAATTAAGTTGTAATTGAGTGGGAAACATGCAATCCTTTTAACTTGGGTTTTATACGAAACATAAAGAATCGAATGATAGAAGGGAATGAAGACTTCTTACCCAACAAAGAGTAATTGATTCAAGTTTCAAAAGAAGCTTCTCTTGCAGAAGCGTCCAGCATAGAATGGAACACTCAGTTCTTCATCAACAACAAAGCTGGAGTTCTTAGGGTTTGTAGGCCAGCAATTGTGAGATAGAAGAAGAGACGAAGGGGCTAAGGGGGGTTATGTTGAAAGCAACTAAGTGAGTGGAAGAAAGTTATTCGATTGATAGCATCCATAGAAAAAGAGAATAATTGAAGGCTAATTCGATATTGAGAGACTCTCGCAAGTGGTTTCCCCCAATTATTCTTATACAACAATAACTAAGAATGTCACTATTCCTCTCCTTCCATCCATTCCAGTGCATCCTCAATAAGAGCAAAATTAAATTCAAACGAAAAGCTCCAGGAGTAGAGCGCATGCGGTGTATAGACTTGGAGAAATAAATGAAATTTATAGTCATCAAATTGCTAGTTAAAGAAAAATAAATGAAATTGATATTGCAAATTAGTATAAATTTATACTAAAAAAATGTTATTCCACGTCATTATATTTATCATTCTATCTCAATTAACCTCTAGAGGTGGTTTATTCAAGTAAATGAAAAACCTAATAATGATTAAATAAATTTGATTTTAATAATTTTATTGGATATCATTTGTATTAATGTTAAAATAAATAAACAAATATAATATAATAATGGCGCTCTCTTCATGCTCTCAATATCGGAAAAAATCCCCATTGAGTGAATCAACTCAATGGAAGGCCTACAAAACACTTACTTTAGTAAGATTTTAGAGGACGATGGTTGTGATTTAGATCTCCATGACTGAGCGATGACGGTGGGCGGTGAGATTTCAATTCTGTGTGCCTCTGCGTCATCGTCCGTGTCATCTGATACTGGTCGAAAGTCAACAAAAATTATTGAAATTCACCTTCTCCTCCATAGCCGAGAAAGAGGATCAGAGAGGCCAAGAAAGAAAATATAACAGAATGTGGAGTAGGACGGAAGTTGGATCGTTTTTTCTGCTGAAAAGGAAAAGACTTGAAGAAGAGAGGAGACGAGATGATGAGTTGTCGAGTGAAGGAAAGTGTAGGGACTTAGGGTTTGTTGTTAAAGTTTTTTATATACTCTGTACTTTGTCCTTCCATTTTCAAGGAATTAATAAAATACCCACCCCTTTAGTTCTAATTAAATAAAACAAATAAATCTATAAATTAGGCAAAAATAAATATACAAATACTCAAATTAAACTAAGTAAACTACAACCCACAAATCAAGCCACTGAGATGTGATCAGTGGGTAGCCAGAATCTCACTTAAAATGGGCACGATGTATAAATAGAAACCTTTAAAACTAATTTTATTAATATTAAAATGACCACGATATGTTTCTTAAATTCTTGATTGATTCTTGTTTGAGAATAGAGAATTCAACACTAAATTATGAATTTGTAAACTCAAATTAAACAATTAGAGCTATTTGATTACTGTATGTCACAAAGTTTTCTACAATATCCTCTCACACAAGTAAAACTAATGAACATGACGTGTTGGATTTACGTATTATGAATTAAGTACAAATATTAATTAAGAATTTTGTGTTGGATTTACGTATTATGAATTTAGAGTTTGGTTAAATTTTTTTAATTAATTAAGTAATTGGAAGCAATTTGGAGAATCGAACTCATGCCTTCTTGACCAAAACTAATGTAATAACCAATTAAAATGATGAACTTTCTTGTAAATTGATGTAGGCCAATTATTTTTATTGCTTTACAGATGATGCCTAAATTATAGGACAAAGCCATCATCTTTGGACTTTGGTTTGTAAACAAGTATTGTTTCGATTCTTCTCCCTTTCTCCGTTTCCCTGTATCAATTTCTTTGGACTTCCTTCATTTATTGCAGAGGAAGAAAGGGAATGAATCTGCTCAACTTCCTTCTTTTATTGCAGAGGAAGAAAGGGAATGAATTTGCATAGAAGACAGAGAGCGCTCTGTTGCTTATAGATTTTTGTTAGGAATAAATACTCAACGCAATATGAATTTAACATAAAATGTAATCAGCCTAACTCGCCTTGACTTTATTTTGTGAACAATAGATCCATGGTTCGAGCACATCCATGACCTTTTCCTTAAGAATTTTTAATTAACGAAACTTTTTTGACAAGCAAAATTTGCCAATAATGTTCTAATTTCAACTCTTAAAACGAAGAATTTGTTCATATGTAACGAAACGACAAGCAAAATTTGCCAATAATGTTCTATATGTGACATTGTTTGCATATTATTGACGACATATAAATTCTTCATAAAAAGTGTTTTCCTCACGAAGTTTTTTCAACGAAATAATCATTTGTGATGACCATTTTGTCCAGTAACTTTTCTAGCAAACTTTTATCAACCACTAAATACGCTCCCTCATAAAAAGGTTTGTTTTTTCTGAGAGATAGGGAAATTCCTAACAAATAATACTATTTCCAACAGCATTTTCTGAGGAAAATTTTGTGTATTCAAAAAATAAAATTCAGGAATTTTCCCCTTCTTTTTGGCGTCAGAAAAACATATTATTTCTGACGCCTATTTCAATTTGGTCATAAATAATTTGTATTTGTGACAAAAGTTGAAATGTCCTCAGTAAAAGTGAGATGGTGTTCCTCGTGTTTGCAAAATTGACTTTTAGTGACAAAATTTTTGGACATTATTGACGAGTATTGATGTTCGTGACAAATATTTTACATTTTTATGAGGACAATAAATTTTTGCCACAAAAAAGGTTATTTCCAACCAAAAAACAGTGTCGTCAGAAGGATTTCGTCACTTCTGCCAGTCTTTTTTGTAGTGGATCATCTAGATGCGGAGCATCGTCTATTGAGATATTTGAAACAAATGAAAGATGTTGACATCTTCTTTCCAGCATATGGTGTAGAGCTTCCGACCCCCCTTAATTTCATTGACCCTCCACACGAGTTGAGAAAAAGGAGTTAAAAGAAGTACTCTGGCGAGTGCCAGATGTACAGAAATTGCTCTTGCTCGACTAATAAGGGTCGACCGTACAAAAGACTGCAGTTGGAACCCCCGTCAAGTGAAGGAAAAAAAAGAAAGAAAAAAGAAATGTAAATGAAAGTGAAAAAGGGGTTCCAAAGGTGAAATGAAGTGAAAGAGCACCCCGGTACAATGAGTCTTTGGTTGTGAATGGTGTGTGTCCCTTTACCCATGAACTAGTTGTCTTACTTCCACTTCTTCTCATGAACCTAGCTTGAGTCTAGTACTCGCATTGAGAGAGATAGGGGACGTCTTAGAAAACCAGTTGACCTCGTAAGCTGCTATATGATCTAGGAAATCCTCTACCGACGATCAGAGTTGTTTGTTGCTATAGAGGTCTGGAGAGCTGCATTGGTTTGAGTTAGGTTCGCTTGGGGACAAGCAAACGGTTAAGTGTGGGGGAATTTGATAGACCAATAATTACACATGTTTTTACCTCAATTCTTGAGCCGTTTGAGAGTCGATTCTCGTGTTTTAAGCCGATTTCACGCTAGGTTGTGTGTTTATGTCATATTTCAGGACTTGGTGTTGACGTGAAGGCGAGGAAACGAGTTTCGGGTCGAAAAGGAAGACATGGGAGTGAAGGGCGTTGGAAGAGCAAAATACCTGGCCAGGAGTTAAAATACCCGGCCGGGTAAAATGCTAAGGAGGCCGGGGATTCGTGCTTTTGGACGCCAAGAAGGCAGAAGGGGTCCCGGCCAGTGAGCAAAAATACCCGATCGGGTATTCTGGACCTCGATCGGGTATTAAGCCCTTCACTGTTGCGCTGCGTTTCAAAATCCCTGGCCGGGTACCTGAAATACCCGACCGGGGATTACGACCGGGGATCGCGGCCTGCTGGTTTTTAAGGGAAAGAAGGCTGATTTTTTAGGGTTTCGAGTTTTAGCGAGACAAAGTGTATACCTAGAGAGAGAAAGTGACGAACCTGATTCTTCAAGCGCCTTAGATCGATCTTCATCACCATTGGAGCCTGGCTTGAGCTTGGAGAAGTGCTGATTGATTGCCAGAAGCAGAATCCCATCCTTCACAATATGGTTTCCGCGCATGAGCTAGATTTTCTGTCTCTCTCTATGGAGTAACTTTCTCATTCACCTGGGTATGAAGAACCCTAGATTTGTATGTTAGGTCTGATTGTATGAACCCAAGTACGAATTCAGTGATATGATTATATTCAATTGAGGTTTGATTTCTTGAATGGCATGAATCCTGATCAAATTCCTGCTATTTTTGCTTTGACCTAGAAAGAGAATATCTGCCTAGGTTGATAGAGCACCCTTGATTGAAGGTAGTTGACGACTTTAGTCGAGGAGTCAATTCACTATTCTGTACCGGATTTACTTCGACAGAGGAGGTTTGGTTCGTTAGGGCCTCAATCTGTTTACTTCGGTGGAGGTTAGTCGCCCGCTGGGGACTCAGATTGAGAGGGTCTGGAGACTTTTAGTCGAGACTGTAGACTGTTGAGAACCTCCCGCAGTATAACTATCATTGAACTTGAACTTGGTAAATCACAACCTAGCTTAACTGCAGTCTAGGGGGAACCATATCCGGGTGACCTCTCTCAACTTGAACACAACTGTCACTGCTTTGCTTGCTAGTTTAATTGAACCTTCACTACACTTGAACCGCTAGATAACAAGACTTTCACGGAGTAGTCATCACACCTAGGACCCGGGTTGACAATTAGAACTAAACCCGCTATACTACGCATTAGTAGGTGGTTACACTTGGCCACTTTCTAGTGTGACGGTAGAAGCGTGTCAATATGCTATAAGCATTGGCGCTTTAATGTACAATTTAAAGTTGTATCATAACGTTAAATGTATAAGTTCAAGTTGTACCATAAAGAAATTTGTATACTTATGTTATGATACAACTTTACAACTTAAAGTTGTACCATAAAGAAATTTGTATACTTATGTTATGATACAACTTTACAACTTAAAGTTGTACCATCACATAAAGGTATAATTTCAAGTTGTACCATAAAAGAATTTGTACAAAAGAGTATAGGTACAATATGAAGTTGTACCATAACGTTAAATGTACAACTTCAAGTTGTACCATAAAAGCAAAAACTTATAGCACCAATGCTATATAGCATTGTCAAATTCCTCAAAATAAAATGGTTATGGAATATATATTAGAATTATTATTAATAAACTTAAATTACAAAAGAGTCTCCATCCTTTATCATTACTTGTGTCTATGTAATTGTATTATATTATATTTTTCTTGATTTCGCTAAAGTATTTTGAATAATTTGATACTATTTACAGGTGGCGTCTTCGGTGCACTCACTTTTTTGGGTGCATTCAGTGCACTCGCTTCATAACCATCATTTTAAACATGCGATTTATGTAAAAATGATGTCAATCATCACTTATGATGTGATGAACAATAATGCACATGAATTTGCACAAAAACCATTGAAGATTTACTTTAATTTGAAGGATTTAGAGTTTAGAGATTTAGGGTTAGGATTTGGGTTTACAATTTGGAGTTTAGGGATATGATGATATAACGTATGATAACAACTAATTAGCCGATTACCCTAAGCCTTAGACCTCCAATTTTGAGTTCTATCCCTAAATATTGAATTCTTATAATTTAAATGCTTTCACACTATCGCTGCCACGTTTATTGCTCTTTTTCTCTTTTTGACATCTTATCTATGTCATTGTCACGTCATCTTGCCTAATCTATCTTTTTGGCAGAAAATTAGCCTTGCTTCCACATGTCACGGCTAGCTCGCATTATAAATATCAAAGCCAAACATCAAAGGTGGCAGATTATAAACTAATAAAATCCAAGTTAGACTTCCATCTTCTCTGAAGAAGCAGATATGGCGAGGTCTTCTGTACTTGTTTACTTCCTGCTTGCCGTTTTGCTCTTCACCTTCCTAGGTAAAACAGATCCAAACAACTCTCTCTCTCATCCTATTCTTTTCTCCTTTCTTTCCGGTGAGAGAATCCTACTGTCAGGTTTAAAAAAAAAAATCATCTTGATCCCCACTCATCCACTTATGGGTCACTTCTTTGGATTATTTCTTCCCAGTAAAACACCGAGTTTTTTTGAGAAATTGTAGAAGTGAACAACCGATTGTGCGGGTCGAAAGTAGATATTCATGTCACTTCCTATGTTAATGCGGGTCAGATAATATCCGTGCCATCGTGGATCAAGTCGGGTAATACTCGGCAGAACAAGTTTAAATTGCCATCCTTAAAATCAACCATAATATCAAATTTGTGTCCTAATCTCTGATCCCATATCTTATTATCTCGAGTAAGCTTATGGATAATCTACCTTTTCCATCACAGTCAAGTATCCAGATTTTTTTTTTGTCGACCAATTCTAGTTTCATGTGAATTTGAAAGTCTGTTCGATCTACTCAGGCCTTTAGCAACGAAATCTTCTGGTATCCATAGTTTAGTTTATTGGTCGCAAAAAAAATTTGCTATTTCTTTTGTACAACATCTAGATGTCGGCAACTTATGACTTATCTTATTGATCAAAATTAAATTATCTTTCATTATTATCCCAGGTTGTTAATCTTCCTAATTATTATTTAGTAATTATATGATGTTTTTTTTTTGTTATTGTTGCTACTATTAAATAAACAAGGTGGCGACGAAATGAGGGCGGAAGCACAACAGTGCATTGCGAAATGGGATTGCAACGGCGGTAAGAAGCTTTGCAACCAGAATTGCCAGACTACTTATTATGGCGTCGGAACTTGCGAGGATCCAACTCCCAACCTCTGTTCTTGTAGATATGATTGCTAAAAAGGGAAAAAGATGGAACAAAAATGGCGCTGGCTTAGCTTAAATTAATAAAATATGTTGTCGCCATCTTGGCTGTCAAGACTCATCAATAATACATCACTGTTTTAGTATCTTTCTTTGGATAACAATGATCATCGTCATCGACTTCAAGGTGCATACAATGAATATCTCGCCTTTGTCAAATATATTACCTTATCCGTGATATTGGTGGAAGCCAGTCATTTGTCAAATGCACTAATGACTACGATGCAATGACTAATGAGTAATGACCGTTCAATGATAAACATACAATACAATTTAGAGGTTGTAATTTTTTTGGTAAATACAATATATTAGCTACAACTATTAAGAGGCGGTGAATTATAGTTACAATTATCGAAATATAAATTATTAGCTATAATTATTGTTGCGGGTCATGATATGGCTAACAGTCCGTTATCGTTATTTATTTTGTAACTGAGACTGCCACGTTAGCATCCATTTTGACGTCTACATCAACAAATAATTAAATATATAATTTTTTTTAATTATTAAAAGATAAAAAGAAAAAAGAAGAAGAAAATTCACAGCTGCCAGCACCGACATCATCCCTATTTCCGGGAATGGATCAGGTCAGTAACCTTATGGTGAGTAACCATGAGTAACCAGCCCACATCAGCATGACATCAGCATCTCTCTCCTAGAAAGCCTTTAATTTTCCCCTCCTTAATCTTTCACGAACGATTTCTCACTCAATTTATGTCGAACTTTAATTTTTTTTGCACAATTAGATCAGATTAATTGTGCTCTTCAAAATGATATCCATTTTGATATATTTTTCGAACAAAAAAAATTGAGCCATTTTTTACCAGTCTATACCATATGGTATTGACTGGTATTGAAATAAGAGCATACCTATGATTTGAAAAGCGTACCATGGTGGTATGAACAAACCAAGACTGTAGGATGGTTGAATAAATGATAGTAGAAGTATATTAACTGTCATTTACGACTTTTATCATTGTGTACCACAAGATACCACCCCGTACCAGGGTGGTATTGTATGGTATTGTGTGGTATTTTTTGGTCATGTAATTTGTTCACCCAGAAATTTGTAGATCCAATAGATCATGATGAACTCGTCCCTTCTGTGCAAACGTTTTCAAAAACGAATTAAAAACGAAGAAAATACCATATGGTATGCAGTTGGTACAGAGAGGCCAAATTTTTTTTTCTCAAAAAATATTGAAAATTGATCTCATTTTGTAGAGCACGATGAACTCGTTCCATCTGTGCAAAAAAAATTAAAATCCCAGTTAAAACGAAAAAGATATGAGCCAATTAAAAAAACTAGGGAAAATAAAAATGGTCTTTAATTCTCCATCCTTAGATCTGGATTTTCTAAATGAAGAGTCCAGATTTGGTTATTGATGGGTGCATAACCCATGGTTATGCACCTTATCTTGAGCCCCTATTTCCTACCCCTCTCTTCTTCTTTCCCTTCTTCTTCATTCACGGAGACCCTCTTTCTCGGGAACAGATCAGGTCAGTAACCTTATGGTGAGTAATCATGAGTAACCCGTCCACATCAGCATGACATCAGCATCCCTCTCTCCTAGAAAGCCTTTAATTTTCTCCTTCTTAATATTTGACGGACGATTTCTCACTCGTTTTAAGTCGAAATTTAATTTTTTTTGCACAGTTAGACCAGATTAATTGTGATCTTTAAAATGATATCCAATTTGATATATTTTTCGAACAAAAAAAAATTGAAGCATTTTTTACGAGTCTATATCATATGGTATTGACTGGTATTGAAATAAGAGCATATCTATGGTTTGAAAAGCGTACCATGGTGGTATGCACAAACCAAGACTGTAGGATGGTTGAATACATGATAGTAGAAGTATATTAACTGTCATTTACGACTTTTAACATTGTGTACCACAAAATACCACTCCGTACCAGGGTGGTATTGTATGGTATTGTGTGGTATTTTTTGGTCCTGTAATTTATTCACCCAGAAATTTGTAGATCCAATAGATCATGCTGAACTCGTCCCTTTTGTGCAAACGTTTTCAAAAAAAATTAAAAACGAAGAAGATACCATATGATATGCAGTTGGTACCGAGAGGCGAGAATTTTTTTTCTCAAAAAATATTGAAAATTGATATAATTTTTTAGAGCACGATGAACTCATTCCATCTGTGCAAAAAAAAAAAATTAAAATTCGAGTTAAGACGAAAAATATATGAGCGGATTAAGAATGCTAGAGAAAATAAAAATGACCTTTAATACTTTCATCTTTAGATCTGGATTTTATAAATGAAGGGTTCAGATTTGGTTATTGATGGGTGCATAACTCATAGTTATGCACCCTATCTTGAGCCCTCTTTCTCTGTCTTCCTCCACCCTCCCATGTCTCCTGGTGGCTCCCTTCTTTTTCCCCCAAACCCAATAATTAAAACCCTTCACTGAAAATCCAACCCTGAACCCATCAATTGAAACCCCCAACTGCGACACCGGTGCTGCAACTGATGTGGGATGATGCCGCGGTGGAGAATCGGATTTGCAAAAAATAATAATAGGGGAATGTAGAGGGAGCGGAAGGAGAAGGATTGCGATGCGGCTGCGCTCGACGGAAAGGAGGATTGTGGTGCGGCGACGACAAGGAGGAGGGGATGGTGTGGAGACGACAAAGAAGGTGCGGCGACAACAAAACGACGATGGGGGGCTTTGTTTTGTGTCAGTCAGCGTTTTTGGAGCTTTAATCTTCAGGAAGCGAGACCAAAACGCAATTGAGGTTGCTCTCTTCTCCCCACATCCAGGCGATTGAAGGCGAGGCCATCCAACGCTGACGAGTGGATGCGAAGCTGTGTCTGGCCAGTGGCGATGGCGTGGACGGAGGAGGAGGAAAGCGCTACCGATCTGTGCGGAGGAAGAAGAAGAGGGAGCGGCACCACCGCACCATTTATTTTGTTCCTTTCATTTTTTTAATTAATTAATTAATTAATTTTTAAAATTAAAATTATAATATGTATGACGACTTCCACGTTAGAGCCAGTTTAGAATCGTAAAACTTAGTTATCATTACTAACGGAATTGTTTACGGAGAGTTACGTTTGACTAATAATTTTTATTTTGATAGTTGTGGCTAATTCTCCACTTCTTAATAGTTGTGGCTAATATATTATATTTACCTTTCTTAATATTTTCTTCGCACGTTATGAATGGTTTTTAGCGAGAAAACTTATGTACAAAATTAATAGACGCGACTTTAACTTCTTTAGATAATATTAATAAAATGATTGACACCTCTCTGGACAATATTCGAACGAAGTTGTTCGGTGTTTTTTATGAACTTCCAGACAAACTACGTAAAGTTACTCCTACTCCTTGGAAGCTCAGTGACAGCTCCGAAAACTAAAAGATACGATTATGGCTAATTTGAAGATAAATGATAAAGTTTGACATGAGATGTCAACTGTTGGTTATTGGAAATTTTCGCTTATCTTCGTTTCTCCTAGGGTGTCTCACAACTACTTACTGAGGTGGTGAGGGACGAGTTCTATGGTTTAGAAAACATGACTGTGGAGCTTAAGGTGTCTTCGGGGTTGAAGTTTCTCTTGGTTTTACCAAATCTAAAATAAAAAAGCAAGTGGAGGAAAGCAAGAGGACAAGGCGTTGCACATGCAAGCTCACCTTAAAGTTTCTTAGACTCGTACTGGCAACATATGAGTGTGTCATGATATTTACCGAAACTGATAGGCAATAAGGATCTTACGTATTTATGCCTTGAGGTGTCACACAGTTTGATCGATTGAAGATCGATCGTATAGGATGGATGTGTTCGGTCTTCTCCAATGTGACTAGGATTTCGAGGCACACATCTCTGAAGGATGTAGGCTTCGTCAAGCTCTCAATCAATCGACAATAGGTAACCCAACATAATCAACCAATAAGATAAAGAAATCAACTCATCGTATATATGCCAAAATCGAACATTACAAAGTCTAGAACCTGTAGGGTTTGCCTACCTATGCAACTAATGGAACTAGCCATCCACGAGGATGAGATCCAAGGGATACATCAGTGAAAACAATAATCCAAAGGAGCTCCTCAAATCGACACCCAAAAGAGAGAATTCGAAGACTAGGCCACCGATTTGCATCTAATAGACTTTCTAGTGGCCCAACAGGGAGTGACTCTCTAGTGCTTCCTATCACTGGCTACTGAACTCCTTTTCCATAGAAGTATATGTATAGACTTTTTATTACAGTTTTTAGGGAGAGAGGACGTTCATCTAATGCATCTTTGACTCCTAGTCATCCACCTCCAGCTTGGCCACAAAAAAAAACATATTTTATGAAGGATCTCGTGTTTTTTGGACGAGTCCAGTCGCTAATAAAACAACGGAAGATCCTAGTTGTGACTTCTATATCAATCATATCCTTCATTGTGGCCATAACCAAGAGGTCTGACGACGTCAATGGCACAAAGTAATGAGGATCGATGAGATCGACCGATCACCCCATATTATGATAAAGGCTCAATTTGCAACTCTGTGTCTCTAACTGCTGCCATGGTTCTAAAAAACGCACCTAGACGCAAGTCAGAAGGAAAATGCCTTGCCTTGACAAAAAGTAGTGGCGAAGGCGTCACTATCATGTTGTAGCCTCGGTGACACATAGTCAGCATTGAGTTGTGCATCAAAATGATGTTAGGATGTCTTTTTCTACCTTTTGATATGCTACTTGTGAGGACGGTCTTGATTTCTTCATAGTTAGGCTAAGATATAGTTAGAGATGACCATCTTTGGAGTAACATCTTTTTTTTTTTTTTTTTTGCTTCTTCGCTCTCAATCTCTTTCGATATTTTCAAGCTTCTTCTTCATTACTTATTTCTACACACTATGTTTTATGTTTTACCATGTGTCATTGATGAAAGTTTCGAAATGATAGGTAGATGCTATGATATTAGTAAAAAAACCTATGATTCTAGGCAAGTGTGCTACGTTTTCATCTAATGATTAGGCACGCCTAGGTGACACCTGAACATGCTAGGTGCAAGGCAGAGCCTCAACGCTCACCTTACGCACATCGCTTTCTTAAACCTTGCCTGCTGCACAAGAATTCATGTAAGATCATCAGCTTCTCCACATATCATTTGGATGATAACTACATGAGCTTCAATTATCAAGTTATGAAAATGGTATGGCTTTTAATACCTATACAATTAAAGAATTGGGCCGCAATGCAAGACTCCATAGTTGTTTCGCTAATAGGACCGAACAAAATCCTCTAAGGTCGCGGAAACTCATCCCACCATGAGATTTTAGCTGCACAATTTCTTCCTTGCTCACCCAAGTTGTTCATTTCTCTTCACCACCTTGCCCCCACAAGAATTTCATAATCAGAGTGTGAGCTTCGTCAATTTTTCCATATGGAATCTGAAACACTGACATGGCATAAAGAATTGGGCCTGAGCTACTTCCTTAATAAGTACTTCCGTCGTCGCAACAGATATAATGCGCACCTTCCATCTTTTTAGTTTCCCACAAACACGATCCACCAAACCAACAAACATTTGTTTCTTGGATCAGCCAACCATTGTAGTTAGACATAGTTAATTCTCATGTTTCTCCATGATGACCATCCCCATAAGCTCCCCCAACTCTTATCTTCGCTGGCACACCACATTGGAATTAAATGAAAGTTCATGCTTTTGATAGCTTACAGACTGGCCAAATTCACGTTCATTGTCTTGGAGGATTTCACACATACCATTGTCTCCTCTCGCGTTGCCTGACCCGTAACTCCTTTCCGTACTGTGACGGACCCAGGATTGTCGGAGAGGTGTGTCGCCGATAAAATACGATAATAATTAAAAATTAATTAGAAATTATTAGAAATTAATTTATAAAGTTCACAATGTCATGTTTACAATGAATCAAAATGACTTTTCATCCACTTAAGTGTCTCTAAAATGCATTCATCACTTATGCTGCAAAGCAAATCTTTTTCAGATATACACAACAACCATTCATAAATTTGTCACCCAACCGATTTCGAAGATCGTTCTTGATTATCTTCATAGCTGAAAATGCTCTTTCGCAGCTTGCATTTTAACATATAAAGTCATACCAACTTTAAAAGCAAGTATTCTGGTGAGTCTCGACAGTTGCCGCTTGGGTTTTGGTGATTTTTTTGTTTCTCCATTAATGAAAGGACCAATCCCAGCACACATGTATATTGGTATGGACTGTGATTTTTTTTAATAGCAATTGATATGATTATGAGTTATTTTAAACAAATTAAAAATGAATTTTGTTAATTAGAATTTAAGATTGATTCATTTAAATAATAAAATTCTTCCAGTCTAATGAAGGTGTGTAGGCTATAATTATCGAAGGGTTGTCGGACGACACACCCTCCCTTGCCTTAGGTCCGCCACTGTTTCCGTATAAGTCTAGAGACCCTTGGTAAAAACAAAAAACAAAGAACAAAAACAAAACAGATAAGGAGATAGTGGGTCTCCTTGACATATTTATCTACCCAGGGTGAACCACTGTCAGCAATCTCCATTGACTAGCATAGAATAAGACACAGATCGAACACACATCATTACTAAACTGGTCCACCTCTGTTTAAAACACATCATTACTAAATTTTCATTTCACTCGATCATAAGCTTTTCCCATGTCTAGTTTCAACGCAAAATAACATTTCTATCCAGTTGATCGCTTCCTCATAGAGTAAAAACATTCAAATGCTGGCATCACAATATCGGGTTGAAATCGTCCGGGGGCAAAAGCACTTTGTGCCAGAGACATCAACTTTTCCAATACCAATTTAAGTCGATTTTCCAGCACTTAGCAACCAACTTATAAACGATATTCCATAGCTTGATCAGGTGGTATTCCGTTGGGGAAATTGGTCTTTCACCTTTGGGACCACCCCCTGGTTCAAAATTTTCAAAATTGTTTAGCGACTTTGTCTTCAACCATCAACCAATAACTATGATAAAACAAAAATTCCATCGACTCTAGATGTCTTTATTTTCCCCTCATAATGCTATTTGATTCATTGTAGATTGCTAAAAATGCATTGAGTCTCCGAACACTTGATCTCGTTCTTATTTGGCATTGATCTTGAATTGTTGCATGTAATCGAGTGCATCCTATTATGATGACTAAAAATGCATTAGGGTTGTGCAAAAGCTTAGTTCTCATGTGTGCTTAAATGAATGGATGTCTTGACTTGGTTACTCCTTGATTACAATTGCCATGCATTGAAATTTTTGAATTGGAATAGATGATTGGGTGGTTAGGTAGCCATGTGAGTTTTGTGTTGATCGTCTTTTTCATGTGTGATAGATTCCTCTCTCCATGGTGTGTAACATTCACCATTGTCACTAGTGAGTATGATAGAGGCATAGGATTAGTCCACGCCCAAAAGTTGTTGTCCCGAAACATCTTATCCCCTAGTCAACCCCTTTGAGCCGTGTGACTTTGGGGGTCGTTCTAATGCTAGGAGCTTCATGCTTGATGAGCTTAATAGTTATTGAAAGAACGACCCCCACCCATCCTTTCTTCGTGTCAAAGTGTGAGTCATTCTTGTGTCTCGGAGTTCTCGCTTTTGAGCTCCATTGAGGTTCTACATAGGTGGTTTTGCACGGTTCTTTCTAGAAATGAGAAGGTAGCATTGAAGAAAATTTCTTAAATGGAGAGCATTGTTCGTTAAATGAAAGAAGTGGCATGTGTTTAGCTCTCTAGTACCACCTCGAAAACAAAAAGAGAAAAAGAAACAAAAAGAGGTAATAAAACGGTGTAAATAAAAGTAGAGAGTGGCCACAAGAGTCTAAGTGTATGCTCTAGAAAGGGTTTCTTGGCACCCAAGCCATTAAAACACCTAAATTGTTTGATGACCTCCTTCACTACTAGATTTGAAATATGAATAGCAAGATAGGCTAAAGAAGTGTGTTTGAATATAGTTCGTTATTGGTAGTGGTTTGGAAGAAGGGAAATGTGGTTTTTGGCCGATGCTAGTGGCCTTTGTTTGTAGAAAATGTTCTAAGTCGAGACCATAGAACCTTAGGTTTTAGGTTAAAGGATGTCATGCCATGTTTGCCACCCCCCAAAAGCCTTTTCCCAATGTCCAAGACAATTGCCAATTTGAACTTGTGTCTAAAACGTCCGGACAAGCTAGTGATGATAACCGACCCGTGAACTCTAGCATTTAGAGGTTGCCACCATGGTGGAGAGACGATAGGGCTGAGTGTTGATGATTGTACACATCTTTTGCACCAAAAAGTTCATGACCCCACTAGTCGAGAGTGAGTGATTCATTCTTGTTTTGCATGTTCATATCTTACCCCGAGGAGGACCTATGTTGCCCCGTTGTCTGTTCCTTGGACTTGAGTTCTATGCATGGTTAGTTGTGGTTGGTGAGTAGTTCGATTGAGACTTGCATTGATTTGTGAACATGGTGAGAAATTTTCATTTGCCCATTCTTGATGCAATCGAATGTCGTTTGTGGTGGATGACGTAATTGTTTGAGGCGGTTCATGTGTTGATGCCCAATAGTCATTAAGATTCACCGCTTTGTGCCTTTTGATTTGTCCCCAAGTTATCTTGTTAGGTTGAGACATCACCTAGGTTAAAAAATGGTTTGTTTGGGGACAAGCAAACATCTAAGTGTGTGGGAGTGATTCGGGCTCATTTGTACACTTTTTTACCCCTGATTTGCTTAGTCGTTTGAAGCTTTTTTTACTCTGGGTGATTTGGATTTACATCGGGTTTTGCCGTGTTTTGGTGTTTTTCAGACTTTGACAGGTGAAACCAAACCCGGAGTCGAAAGTTGGACGAAAGGGCGAAAAATCAAGTCAAAGGGTGGAAGCAGCAGCATATCACAGTTTGGGTTGTGTGTTCACAGTCACTAAGACCTTGAACTAGAGGCGCTACCCTTGAACAACCAGGCATCTAGAGCACAAATTGCTTTCACTAAACACAAGTCAGTTCACGGTCGTAAGACCGTGAACTCAGGCCATTGCCCGTGAACTGGACTTACTGATGCGGCGCATTTCCACTTGAGATCACGGTCCGAGCTTTCAGTTCACGGCCGTGAACCGGGACCGTGATCTGAGCCCGATCTGGGTATATAAAGGAGGTTGAGCTGAAGGGAAAGAAGGGAGAGTGACCTAGTGTGAGAAACTTCTTCTTCTTTAGATTTCTAGAGTGAGAAAGTGACGAACCAAAGAAGAGGAGAAGCTAGAGTTTCATCTTCAAGCAAGGATTTGGGAATTCCTCCCCCAAAGGAGGATCTCTTCAACACAAGGAGCAAGGTTAGCATCTCATTGATGGTTTTCCTTCTTCTCTCTTGTGTTTTCCCCTCTCCTAGCATGGAGTAGTCCCTTCTTTCACTTAGGTGTTTGTAAACCCTAACTACAATTATGTGAATGCTTGTATGGATTGAATGATTTGTGTGTGATTGTGTTTAATGTGAAAGTGGAGGTATTATTCATGAACTATTTGTGTTGTGTGAAAGCCTATCAATCTAATTATCAATCTAACCTAGGTAGAGAGAAAACCCCCGCTTTATTTTCTTTAAAAGAGGCTTGAATGCTGGGTTTTCTTAGGCAATTCATTGTCTCCTATCTAGGTTAATGCAGGGCAAACCCCTTATTTCGTATTAGTACCTAGGGTTTGGTTGTGGGTGGTCGTCCGAACTCCGATTTGAGGGTGAAGTCTAACCAACCCTTAGCAATAAGTCGTGAGAGTCACGTTGGTGGGTTGGATCATATTCCCTTCCCTCGACCTAGAGACCAAGAGAGTGGCGCTTGCCTACTTGTTGAATTTCCCTACGGGTTACAATCCCCTCACCACACACGACCATTCGATCCAACAAGTCATAACGGTTAGCTAGGGGGAGCAACACCCGGGTGAAGACTTCTCAATTAGAGTCAAATCCATTGACCTTTGCAAACGCTTTAGCTATAGATTATTTTTTCACCAAAATTTAACCGCTAGATAATGTTACAAACAATCGAAGTAGGGGTACATGAACCGGTTCGGGTTGATATTTAAACATACTTGCCCTATACTGCACCTAGTTAAAGTTTATACTTGGGCTTTTATTGAGAGTTTTATTGTGGTATTCGAAACGAGTCATAAAGAAATATGTGAGAATGCATAACTAAATGGTGCATTTCAAAAGTAGATGTTTTAAATATGTATTATTCATTAAGTATTTGGGTTGGCGGTTCTATCTAACTTTTTTTCAAACATATCTTCGTTGGGTTCCACCTTTACTGGTAAAAAGCTAAAATGTCAATTTCAATACGTCCGAGCGTGTTTGTTGTTTCAACATTTTGTCTACGTTATTGAAATTTTTTATCTCTATATACATAACATCATGCTTATACATTTTGGATGACAAGGTGAATCACTCATTGATTTTTCGACGACTCCGCAATCAGTGGCAGACACCAGCCCCCTATTGAACGTACGTCTCAAATAAAACACTGACAGACGACTTATCCAACTGAAAACGGAAATATTTCTAAATCCGGTAAGTCCAACGCTTCAACCTTCCCGACCCGCCATCAATGCGCTAAAGAAATATTTTATTTACTATTAAGGGATGAAGAAAGATTTAATGTCTTGCTTATAATATTATATATTCATTCAAAAAAAAAAACTAGCCTACAATTATTGTTTTTAATTTTATTGCCTTATTTTCTTATTGCTACATCATTTTTTTCCCACCATATTTTGACCAGATAACTTGCCTTGTTTCCATCGCCCTGCCCTCCTTCCTCCCCCACAACAAAGTTTGCATTATAAATAGCATAGCCAAACAACTAAAGCCAACACATTACCATAAACTAGAAAGTCAGATTACATTCTCTCATTTTTCTGAAAACTTCTGTAAGCAAATATATTAAGCATAATATACTATGGCGAGGTCTTCCTCGGCTTTATGCTTCCTGCTAGCTATTTTGCTCTTCACCTCCCAAGGTACCCAAATCCTTCTTCCTACTCAAAGTAATTTCTGTAAATGTTTTTTTTTTGCCCTTTCTTATAATATTATACTCCTTGTTTTATTTGTTCATAATTGATTGTTGAAATATGGTGAATTAATTATAAAAGGCGAAGAGAAAATGGGAGTGGAGGCAGAAGACTGTGAGAAGCAATGGGACTGTGACCATGGGCCAAAGCGCTGCAAACAAGACTGCGCGGATAAGTACCAAGGCAAAGGAGAGTGCGAGCCGGGCTTTATTCCGTGGTCTCCTTACAAGTGCAATTGCCATTACAGTTGTTAGACTCAAAAATCAAAATTGAACAAAAATGAAAATAAGAGAGAAGAGCCATGTTATCATCAATAACTGTTTAAAAAAAAATCAATAATGCATGCAAGCTGCAGGTTCTTCTAAATTGGCGCTCTAAATCGTGTGTATAATCAGCAGTCGTCTCGTTTTCTCCGATCAATCGATGAATGCGGGTAATATGATAAAACTCGTGTTAAGTCCGATCGAGTTCTCACCTCGCTCTATCACTCTATCGTGATTTTCGTACTCCACAATTTTGATACCAGGGACAACAACGTAGCCTGAAGGAATTTTAATCCCTTATCAACTATTCTGGTCTCTAAATTTGTGCAAATTTTACATGTAATTTTACTTATATTTCATAATTGAGCGGGGCTACATCCTACAGCCCCTCATGTAGCTTCACCACTGATTTTTTTTTTACAGGATACATAACAATATACATATGTTTTCTTAACTTCAAATGTGGTTTACATATTTAAAAATCTGGTATCAATGTCAGCTCAGAGCCAACATCATAGTCAGGAGGATATCTAATGTCTGATATTTTGTTAATGTTCATTGTAATTGTATAGCTCCTTCTTCGCCCAACAAGCAGACAATCACAGACGATCACCTCTTTGTAACCGTCGTAGCTAAAGTAACAAAAGGAACATTAAAACGGCAGCCATGCAGCCATTTACAAACTCATATTAATTATTTTGGATATTGAATCTGTTATGCATTTATTGCTCTTTGACAATAAAAAACCCATATTAATTACTCTTTTTTTTTCAAAATTAAAACTACATGAATTACATTTCTCTCTCCCTATTCTCACTCTTTCCTTTTCCAACAGATTTATTGCGGGTAAATTGCAAGTTTGGTCACTGGAATTACTAAAATATTTCACATATGCCACTAAAATTAGTTTATTCCATTCATGGTCACTAAGATTAGTACAACAATTCAAGTTTGGTCACTCTCCGTTAGTCTCCATTAACTTTTTCTGATGTGGCAGTCAACTCTCACAGTTGACCGTTAAAAAGGGTGTTCTGGCGATAAAAAATAATATAAAATTTATTATAATTTTTGTTATTTATAGTAATTTTAATGTTTTATTTAGTTTAATTAATTGTTATAATGACGTGGAAATTGTGACAAATGATTTTTATTATTTTTTATTTGCTACGTCACCCATTTAACGGTCAACTATGAGAATCGACTGCCACATCAGAAAAAGTTAACGGAGACTAACGGAAAGTAACCAAACTTGAACTGTTGTACTAATTTTAATGAGCATGAATGGAATAAACTAATTATAATGACAAACGTGAAATGTTTTAGTAATTTCAGTAACCAAATTTGCAATTTACCCGATTTATTGCCTTCTCCCGGTAGACTCCTTCCGGTCAAAAACTTACACACCAAATAAACTAAGATACACGCCAAGCCTCGATATCGTGGCTTTAAGACCAATCACGAGCCAATAGCTGTGAGCATCGGCTCGTGATTGGTTCAACCCAAATCGAACTACAACATATCAGTAATCTAATTACCCTCAATCATGAAACCAATTTCGAATTGAATTATATTTTGGTTTGGTCTAGCCAAACTGAAATATAATTAGGTTCAGATCAGAAACACCGACTAAACCGAGCTTACTCCTTCCTCTGTTTCTCTCTGCAACTTTCCCTCTTCATTTATTTCAATCCGTTGAGAAACCCAACCCTATGAGAAGAGAGTTGGCGACGGCCGAGAGATGATAAGAGAGTTAGTGATGCGACAATGGGAGATGGCAGTTGATTTAGCATTGTGACTTCAGCGCTCTGGCGGCTGGCGGGCTAGCGCCTAGCGGCTTCAATTGGTTACAGGTCGGCGATGGCGAGAGCTGTTGACGGCGGGAGACAAGAGGTGGCTAGGGCGTAGGCTATGCGGCGCACTAGAGATGGCGAGACCATGTCATACCCATAAGGAATCCATATATTTGGATATGGATCTGGAGCTTGCGACTCACACCAAAATTAAATTTTTTCATATGGATGTGTTCCATGAATGCACTGGCAACGAAAGAACGACTTTACCATCGTAAGTGCTCCCATAATGCTACTTTTCAAATATGCCAGGACACCAATGAAATAACTGGAAAGCGAGGAATGAATGTGTTTTTAAGAATAGGGCGCCATTGGCCTCGAATATCTGTTTGCAAACCTATAGAGAATTCATGAAATGGACTTCATGTCCGAGGGCCACCACCCTCAACCCTTTCCCTTCCAATCAGCTCAAGGGAACCCAAAATCATATCGATGCACTGTCAAGCAATCATCCAATGGTGATTCTATGTGATGGGTCGTTCCTTAGTGACTCACAGCCATCTGCTTATGGTGTAGTAGATGTTAACTACACATGGACAAGTATGTGATGAGCAAGCTGAAATTTTCCTTTGTTCTACCTTAGTTGAAGCAGGAAAAAAAACCCTTTTAGAAGAACTCAAATTAACACAAGAATATGGTTCAAATTATTTGGTCAAATAAGAGTGTCAACTACTGGTACAAGCTTCAGATCACGCCCCCTAGATATAGTCTGTGTGGCATGGATAGGAACAACGATCTCAATCCTTAGAACAAACTCGAGAATCAAGATTAAAGCTGTGTGGCTAGAAAAAACAATTTTATAGCTGGTTGGGTTGCTCGTTCAATGGCGCGTTCTACGCTTCCGGACAATTGTGTTAATATTCGTGATCTCATTTTTTTTATTTACTATAAAAGGATGTGACTCTCATTTCTTTTTTTAGTTCGTGGAATAAAAGTAAATTTTCCTGCAAAATAGTGGTATCTGATAAAATTAGCATGGTCGGCTTGTGAAATCTTTTAAACTATTAATATTATTTCTTACCATGTATGAAATGTATGAAAGATGGACATTGAATGAGTCCACCTCTAAACTCATCCAAATCGACTCAATTATAATTCATTCAAAACGTGTTTGAGTGGATATGATGAGTGGGTAGGCGTCATATTTTTGTGACTCATGAAATTGAATTGAGTAGCGGTGGCATTGGCCGAAAGAGTTCAGTTTTATCCATTTATCCATCACCATTTGACGTAAAATGAAGATCAAGAGTGTTGGTTTCCTTTTATTTCCTTTTCCTCTGCACCCACACAATCAAGTCTTGAACAACATAATTTCCTCCCTCTCCCTTCCTTCTCAATCCACCTCTATCTTTGACTGGTTCTTCTTGATGAAAGACACTGTCCAACCTAGATGCCTTATTCATATGGTATTTCTTTGCTTGAATAACTTGAAAGCGAGGAATGAATGTGTTTTTAAGAATAGGGCGCCATGGGCCTCGAATATCTGTTTGCAAACCTATAGAGAATTCATGAAATGGACTTCATGCCTGAAAGCCACCACCCTCAACCCTCTCCCTTCCAATCAGCTCAAGGGAACCCAAAATCATATAGGTGCAGTGCCAAGCAATCACCCAATGGTGATCACTATGATAGGTCGTTCCTTAGTGACTTACAGTCATCAACTTATGGTGTAGTGCTGTTAACTACACATGGACAAGTATGTGATGAGCAAGCTGAAATTTTCTTTTGTTCTACCTTAACTGAATCTGAAACAAAACCCTTTTAGAAGAACTCAAATTATCACAAGAATATAGTTCAAACTATTTGGTCAAATAAGTGTGTCAACTACTGGTACAAACTTCAGATCACGCTCCCTCGATATAGCCTTGAAGATGTGTGGCATGGATACGAACAACGATCTCAATCCTTAGAACAAACCCGAGAATCAAGATTAAAGCTGTGTGGCTAGAAAAAAACAATGTTATAGCTGATTGGGTTGCTCGTTCAATGACGTGTTCTACGTTTCCGGACAATTGGGTTAATATTCTAGATCTCATTTTTATTTACTATAAGAGGATGTGACTCTCATTTCTCTTTTTTGGTTGGTGGAATTAAAGTAAAAAACAAAACTATAGCTTAAGTGGTATCTAATAAAATTAGCATGGTCAGCTTGTGAAATCTTTTAAACTATTAATATTATTTCTTACCATGTATGAAATGTATGAAAGATGGACATTGAATGAGTCAACCTCTAAACTCATCCAAATCCACCCAATTATAACTCATTCAAAACGTGTTTGAGTGGATATGGTGAGTGGGTAGGCGTCGTAATTTTGTGACTCGTGAAATTGAATTGAGTAGCGGTGGCATTGGCCGAAAAAACCATCCAATATATTGTGCCCGTAATCTACACTCTGTAAAAATACAATTATTCTTATCTTAAAATGGTAGTAGTGATCGATTCAATTTAATGATTATTATTTTTATAAATTTTGTTTGGCCTACGACACAAATTGTAAAATAAAAAATTTAGAAAATATGATTGTTCTCCATAAAATATTTTTTGATTGTTGAACGACTAATGTTAGATTATGTGATAAACTAATATTAACGGTTATCGATTTTCTTGAATTTTTTACTTTTGATATATAATTAACTCATCGTAAGCTTTAAGACCTATAAATATCTTATTATTTGACAAATAATTGACCCTCCGTCGAACCTATCCGCCCACCCAAATTGGTGGATGTGAGTCATTTTTCATCTCAATCATTTAATTTTCTTGTGTTCTGAGTGCATCCTAATCGTATGACTTCATGCGTATTTAACAGTTGATGATGAGTCATTTACTCATCACAAGCATTTATTTTTTCTAGTGTTCAATGTGCATCATAATATAATCGTGTATATGCTTACATACCCGTCAACAAGCCAGTCAAATTCTTCTATGGTAAAAATAACAAAATAAAATAAAGATGGGGATTTATTGGAAATAATATAAAAACAATATCTTATAATTAATTATGACATTCAACGAAAGAAAAGATTAATTATGACTGCCAAGATGGATTATTGCTCCGATTAAAAATTAAGTGTGGACAGCGTACATATACTATAAAAAGTTTTTAACTCGATCCATCTTATCTATAGCGACACCACTGTTCTTTCTTCAATTAGTCTCTAGCTTTGGGGCAGTCATATTTGCAAGAACAGAAGTTGGGAGTATTGGGGTCGTTGCAAGTTCCGACGCCATGGAAAATAGCTTGGCATTTCTTGTTGCAAGCATCGTTTCCGCCATTGCAATCATATACCGATACGCATTGTTCTGCTTCCACCGCCGATTTCCCGCCTCCTTTTTTTTTTGTAGACGTGCATGTATATTTCGCCACAACAAAAAAAAAACAGGAAAATTAATTAACAGAAATGTGTAAGTTTATTAGGCGTAATGGTACTGGTAGAACATTAATCAACATAGTGCGAATTCAATCCCCGGAGCCTTAAAGAAAATATGAGTTATTTAATCGTTAAATTAAAAAAATACGAGCTATGCGCGACATTCATGAAATTAAAAAAAAGGATAGGTAGCATGAAACAAAGATTTTTACCGAGGGAGGTGAAGAGCAAAACTGCCAGAAGGAAGCACAAGAAGGAGGAATATCTCGCCATATTTATCTATACGAATCACTTGAATAATAAAAAGTGAGAGCTCTACTAATTATTTAAATTTGCTCGATATTATATCAATAGTTTGGTTGATTGCTTCTGTCGTCGTTCGGCCTTTGCTACTTATAAGAAGCCGGTACATAATGAGAGCGTGTAATGAATTATGAGAAGGTTATGGATACATGGAATTGGGATGGGGATGGAAGACAAGTAAGGCAATTGAGTTCTATATACAAGGAAGGAGGACCGGTGGAAACAGATGCTAATGGGGAAAAAACGAGACAATAAATTAAATGTAATAAGGTGCATGTAGGTGGTAGTCAATTGTCATTTTTGAAGCATGATATTATCCTCTAACGTCGGTTGGTAATAATGGTAAATATTTAAAATGAATCTAAGATTATAGATATGTTGAATGTGCAAATATAAGGAAAAAAGTGATTTTCTTTTTTTGCCATAATAAAAGTTATCATTCTTAAATATACCAAATATTAAATATGTTAGAGTCGAATGGCCGTTTCTTCTGGCGGTTTTGGAGAAGATGGGTTTCAATTCGGTCTGGAGAGGATGGATATACGAATGCCTAAGATCGGTGTCTTTTTCAGTTCTCATGAATGGCACTCCCTCTGGGTATTTCTCACCCTCCAGAGGACTCCGACAAGGGGACCCGCTCTCTCCGCTCCTGTTTGTGCTATGCACAGAAGGCTTTGCGGCAATCCTTCGCAAAGCCATAATGGAAGGGAAACTGGAAGGTGTGAAGGTGCCCCCACGTGCTCCTCGTATCTCTCATCTATTCTTTGCCGATGATTCTTATCTATTCCTGCGGGGTACCCTCCAGGAATGCGAGAATCTGCTAGAGGTGTTGAACGAGTATGAGGAACTGAGTGGCCAACGTGTGAACTTGGAGAAATCAGCTGTGTGCTTTAGTAAGAATGTTGATCATGAAGACCAGGTTGCTTTGGCGGCAGTAATGGGGGTGGGTGCTGTGGGGGTCCATGATAAATATTTGGGGCTGCCAACTCTGATTGCCCGCTCTAAAATGGATACCTTTCGGTACATGGAGGAGAAATTGTTAGAAAAACTTCAAGGATGGAAGAGACGGACCTTATCTTGGGCAGCTAAGGAGACTCTTATTAAATCCATTGCCTTAGCATTGCCCCTCCATGTGATGTCTTGTTTCAAGCTGCCTTTGTCCCTCTGTAGATTGCTTGATAGACATGTAGCCCGATTTTGGTGGGGGGATGGGATGAATGATCAGTCTCGCATTCGTTGGGTCTCATGGCGAAATATGTGTCGTAGTAAACATGATGGGGGGATGGGCTTTCGCCGTTTTGAACAGTTTAACCAAGCCTTACTGGCTAAAATTGGATGGCGCATCCTCAATGAGCCTACTTCCTTGCAGGCACAGGTCTATAAGGGTAAATACTATCCGACTGGGACCTTTCTCCAATCCAAGGCACGATCCAGACCTTCTTGGGGCTGGCAGAGTGTGCTGTTTGGTAGGGATTTGCTTGAAAGAGGCCTTCGATGGCAGATTGGTGATGGGAAAAAAGCGTCCCTGCTCGGGTCTAATTGGATTCCACAACTTCACCCTGACCTTCCGGTGGCCAACCCTCAGATTCTTCCAATGGGAGGTGACCCTAGAGTGGAGGAGGTGATGGTCCCGAATGGGGGTGGTTGGTGTGAGGGCAAGTTGGGCCAGTGGTTTGATCCGTCAACTTGCCGCCGCATTAAGGCGATTCCATTACCGCGGCATCCTTTGGAAGACAAGCTTATCTGGCATGGAACTGCTGATGGTGTGTTTACTGTAAAATCGGCCTATCATCTTGCTGTTGATCTGGATAGAAGGAGTGGGCCTTGGAGGGCCACGGCCAGTTGGATGGATAGAGCTAGTTGGATTCGGCTTTGGGAGTCTAATATCCCTCCTAAGCTAAAGGTGTTTATCTGGAAAATCTTTCACCGTATCCTTCCAACCACGGAAGCACTTATTGAGAAACGGGTCCCTGTGGCCCCTCGTTGTCCGGTCTGTTGGGGGGCATCGGAAACGTTGGAGCATTTGTTCTTGGATTGTCCAGTGGCCCGGGCCCTGTGGGACTACTCGGGGCTGGAGCATCTGGGGCAAGGCTTGCCCCGCCATACTTTTCCTCTCTTCCTTAAGAGGCTGTTTAGCGTTATTCAGCAGCCCTCGGTGGTTATGTCGGTGGTGGCTGTGCTCTGGCGAATTTGGAAGTCTCGTAACTGGGTTGTCTTTGAAGGCAAGCAATTTGGCTTCCCGACTTTGATGCGTCAGCTTCACCAGCAGTGTGAGGAGTGGGAGCGGGTGCTGGATGACAGGATGCCGCAGTGTATGCCCCCAGTAGCTCCCAGTACAAATCAGCAGGCGTTGGGTCCTTCGATAGTTTGTATGTGGTATGGGGCTACTCGGTCAGGGTCTCACTCGAGTGCTGGAATGGTTCTGCTTGATACACGCCGTGGGTTACTTTTGGCTCGTGGTTGTCAATTCCCTTCGATTGATGAGCCTTTGGTAGCAGAAGCCCTTGCTCTCAGGGAAGCTCTCTTCTGGTGTGTGCACCTTGGGGCCCAGAATGTTTTGTTTGAAGGGGATGCTAAGGTCATTATTGACAAAGTCAATCAGGCTGAGACCAGGGATAGCAGGATTGGGGTGGTTCTGGAAGAGATTGCGCGGTGCTTGGGGAGTCATTTGGGTTTTAGTATTCGATTTGTTGGTCGGGATAGCAATAGGGTAACCCATAGGGTGGCTAGAAAGGCCCTTACTTTGTATCCGGCTTCTTGTCGTTTGTTTGATTTTCAGGCCTGGCTTTGATCCAGGATGTAACTATCTTTTGATTCTATATATGAGTATCTTTTGTCAAAAAAAAAAAATGATGGGATCAACAATTTTATTTTGCGGCTGCCCTCTTCTAAAATCAAATTAAAATATTAAAAAATTCTTTAAATTAGAAAATTTCTGATTGGTACAAGTCGTAACAAAATATCACGACATATTTTCAAATTCTGCAAAAAATTAAAATATGACATTTGGTTTTGGTGATTGTTTGGTTGGGAATTGGGATAGTTACAGTGCATTTGTCTTTTTGAATTTTCTGCACAAACAATACATGCATTGTTTGCTTGATGTGAGACACAAACTATCACTAAAAACGAGTGATAGTTAAATCCCAATTTTTGGGTGACATTGTTGAGTCTTTTTTTTCTTCCAACTATGTCTCTACCTTTTTATAAGTGTTGCTTTCTTATATAAAACATAATGATAAAAGTGACATTTCATCCAAAAATTAATATAAATTATTTAAATACTACAATAACTATCACATAAATCAAACGATGTAATTTATAATATACCAATTTTCTTATGTACATGTATATTATTATGCATGCCAATGCATCAATTTGACTATCACCAAAACCAAACGACCTAGTGCGTAGAGCTTTCAATATACCCATTTAGAAATTATTACCGAACTGATCTCCTATTCGATGTCGAAACGTGTTCTAAATGTAATCCAAAGCTGGAAAAGTTATTTCAACACTTGTAGTTGCAACCACTAAACAAGTTTGAGAAGCAAATAGATCGATGAATATGATGGATTCACTTTTGACATCGCCATTCATTAAGCTAATTCATGAATTTATTTTATTCCATGAAATATCTCATCATTCTTGACACTATGATAATAATCTCAAAGATTTGTATTAGAAATGAGTCGAAAAGGTGAGTAAACTCATTAGGATAAATCTAGTAATGCTTATTAGCTTATCTTTTTCTTAATTAAATTCAACAAAACAACATTATATTTTTAGAAGTCTGAAATTGCTCATGCCAGTTATACCTAGGACATGCTAGTTAGTTTTGTCACTAGTACTGGTTGACCCCGGTTGTACAGGCCGACATGCCACCAGTTTGCAAATCATGATACTTACTCTTAGTTTTCATATTTTTAAACCATAGTAATTTTTTGTAGTTTTCTTTTTGTAGATTATCGCTTAAATTACTATGTAAATTTCACTAGAACAACCAAATTATAAAAAAGTGTCATTTGTATACTAAAGTATTCAATATGACAATTCTCGCACGAACTTTCATCACCATTAACATTATTAACATTGTCTGTTAGTGGTCAATGGTCAACGAGTTGACCACTAATGTGGTAGGTGATTTGAATTATTTTTACATTAATTAAAAATAATTAAATAGTAATAATATTATTAGAAAAGTTTGGTTTGCAATTTGCAGATAACCCGTAAACCTCATCAAACCGCACAAGTGGGTAAGGTGTGGTTATAAAAATGATTTTTGTATTTAGGGCCCTACAAAAAAGATAGACAGTCTTGACGATGCTAAATTCTCGTCACAAAATGTCACTTTTTCTGACGAAAAACACGTGTCGTCAGTAATATCTATTTTTTACTGACCAAATTAAAATCTTGTCAGTAATTGTAAGATTTTTCATCAGTAATGGCCATTTTTTAGAGGATACAGTTCCGAACACTCGTTATTTGTGATGACTACATTTTTTGCGTTAGTAATATTGAGTATTCCTGACAAAGATGAATTCCACTGAAACCCACCCACAGCCACTCTCCAGCCCACTGAACCGCAGCCCACATCCACTCTCTAGCCCACTCAACCCACAGCCGACAGCCAACCCCCATCCTCTCCAAACCCTAGCTACACATAGCAGCCGCCACCCGTCCTCTCAAACCTCACACAACGGCCGCGACGGAAGAGGAGAGAGGCTCGTCGACATGCAAAGTTCATTCCACACCTGATTTGACCTGGAAGCTGAGCAAAGAGAGGTCAATAGACACGGAGAGTGAAGTCAAAAATTGAGGGAGAAAGCGGAGAGGCAAGAGCTATAGATAGGCAAAACATTCAAAATCGGGATTTTACCTAAAATCGAAAACTGGGGTAAAATCGGAATCGTAAAATCGAATCGTAGAATCGTAGAAATTTAAGTACCTTATAGAAATTAACATATGATAATATTAATAAGGTAAATAATTAATAACACAAAGACTTATAACATTTAAAGTGATAATTTTCAAGATTAATGTTCCAAAATCATCATTTTAATTTTTATTTAATGTGTAACTCAAAATAATTTATGAGGAAGGGATAGAGCTCATGGGGTTTGGCTCTTGTTTTTCATGTTGTGTTTAGGTAGTTTAACTCAAAGTAGTATTCCGACATCGTCTAATAACCATGATTTAAAACTAAGAATAACTGAAATCCAATTAAATAATTAATGTCATTGGTTTGGTACAAATATATTCCTTAATCAAATAATTTGTTAATAATGATGTTAATTCTTACGCACTTACAATATTCTGACAATTGTTTTACTGATGAGTTAAACAAGGAGAAGGGAAAGAGCTCATGGGGTTTGGCTCTTGTTTTTCATGTTGTGTTTAGGTAGTTTAACTCAAAGTAGTATTCCGACATCGTCTACTAACCATGATTTAAAACTAAGAATAACTGAAATCCAATAAAATAATTAATGTCATTGGTTTGGTACAAATATATTCATTAATCAAATAATTTGTTAATAATGATGTTAATTCTTACGCACTTACAATATTCTGACAATTGTTTTACTGATGAGTTAAACAATGAGAAGGGAAAGGGGTTGACCGAACCCTAATTAGTTTTTTTTTCTTCTTTTCAAATGTTCTTTTAATTGAAAAATATATGTGAAGATCCGGTCGTTGTCCTTTCCACCGAAACAGTTTTACTTTTTTTGAATTGGCTCAAGCTCCCTATTTTGTTCACATAGGATCAAAATCCCGATTTTAGTACAATTTTACGATTTTAACGATTTTAATCCCGATTTTTAACAATTTTAAAGTCCACCGATTTTATAGTAAAATCAGGATCGGAATCTCTAAGTAAAATCCTACGATTTTACTATCAAAATCCCGATTTTGACTGCATTGGAGATAGGGATTGGTGGCGGCCATCTTCTGCGAATTCTTCCGAGAGAGCAAGAGGCAGAGAGGAGGGAAATAGTGATGGCGGCAGCGGGAGACAGGCGGAGCGCGCAGTAGAGGCAGAAGGGGAAGTCGGAAATCGAGGGATAAAGGGATTGGTGGCAGTCGTCTTCTAAAATATCTTTCGAGAGAGCGAGAGACAGAGAGGAGGGAGAGAGTAGCGACAGTGGAGGCAGAGAGTGGTGGCGGAGAATAAGAATAAAAGAGGAATTCACGGTTGGCGATAATATTTCGGGTTAGGGCCTTGAAACGGGACCAAACCGAGATATAATTTGGTTCGCTAGAGTTTCGAATTATCCCATAGCTCAGACCGAATTCGAACCGAGTTCAAATTTGGTTTGAGCTATGGGATAAGTCGAAACCCCAGTATGCTCCATTTTGGTTTGGTTTGAACTGAACCGAACCGATGGCCACCCTTAGTAGCATGTGAGACTATTTAGTTATTACACTTTATGATTAGTAGTATAGACTGGGGATCAGGTTGAGATTCTAAGGATTGAGTTTGCCCACATGTTAGGGCTTTGCTTTGATCTATAAGAGCGTACTTTTAGTATTTTATTTATGAAAATATTTTCCGCTGCCTTTAGGATTTATGGTTCTTTAGTATTTTTCAGTTTAAGAAGGGCAATTTTATAAAATTAGTGTCAATTCGCACTAGAGTGTTATATTTTGGTGACAAGGTCCCTTCGAATTTCTTGATTGAGGCGACACATTGTTTGATCGAATGACGTTCAATTGAGTAGGACTGCTATTTCTAGTCTCATACTAAATGACTTGGATTTTGAGTCTTGCACCTCGAAGGTGTGCAAGATCAACTAAGCATTCATTTGAATCAACAAATAACAAAATAGAGGAAATTAAACATCAACGCATAAGAATAAGTATAATCATATTCAACCAAACATCAAGTTTACTTGGCTAGAACCCCTAGGGTTCACGTACATATGCAACTAAGGAGGTTAGCCGACCATGGGGAGGGTGTCCTGGGCGTTCATTCTAGAAAATGAAGATTCTAGAGCACCAAAGAAATCGACGGCCAAAATAGAGAAAACAGGCCCGATGGCGCCGATTTCACTGCCGATTTTCCCTTTATCGAAAGAGTAACGACACTTCCTTAACCTAACGTCTCTCTCTCTCTCTCTCTCTCTCTCTCTAACTATAGCATTATATAAAGATTTTGCATTAGGTTTTACAAGGAGAGAAAACCGTCCCTACTGCATCATTCAGCCAATCAGAAACCTCCAAAAGTGTGGCCAGCAAATCAGGCTGCTTCTAGAAAACTTCCTGATAAAGTGGTTGATTCTGAAAATATGGTGTCGGTGGCGCCTTTTCCTCTTGCAAAACTGGCGTCGTAGATGCCTTTCTTCATCGACATCTAGTCTTAGAATTCTTGCTCCAACAACTTGGACTCGATGTCCCCTATGGTTTCCAAGTGGCCCACTATGTTGTTTGACCTTGAAAATGCACAAAACGCTACCCAGAAGCGCCTCAAATGTATAAGAACATTCCTAGGGGGTGCTAAGACGCACTTGAAGTAATCATAGCAATAATCCAATGCATTATGACAATATAATTGGAAATTGTACGCAGTTTTGGTCACAACATGGTGGTTTAGAATAAACACTTTCACGTGTCATCAATATTCAATTTATTGTTTGCCTTTCTGCGCATTTTCAACTGTAGCCTAATCCGAGCAGTCTCTCTATGGCAAATAAATTTCTCGATACCTAAAAGGTTCTTATAGGTCAGGGCTATGGTATGCTTTATACACTCCATTTGAGCTCACTGGCTTCTACGATTTAGACTTTGCAAGAAGTCTCACTAATCGCAAGAGCACTTCTGGCATGTGTCAGTTCCTAGGTTCCTATCTAGTTTTATGGGAAAGTAGAAAACAAGCTGTTGTCACCCTATCCATTGTCGAGGCTGACTATAATATGTCGGTGGTTATTGTGCTCAAATAAGGTGGGTGATGTCTCAACTTTTGATATACGACTTAAAGCGAAAGTGATAGCTCGTTAAAATTAATTGAAGGAAAAGTTAGTTTTCTTCCATAAATGGTAAGTGTTGTGTTAAGCATGGTTATACATAGGAGTGTTAGTCGGTGCGGTTTTGGTTTAACCGCACCGAAATATCGGTTAACCGCAACCAAAATTGTCCCAAGATCACTAATCGAAACCGACAGAGACTTCGGTTAACCGAAAACCGCAAACATCGGTTTCGGTTTTCCCTTGTGGTTAACCGAAACCGCAGGTTCTGGTTCACTTTCTCGGTTTTCGTTCAGAAACCTACCACCCAAAACCGAATTTCAACCACCTTTTTTAATGATTCACCCTCAATTTTGAGTGACCAGCTTTTGTTTCAGCCTCTATAACCACACACAATAAAGTCATCTAAATCAATTGAACATAAAGCCTAAAGCAACCACACAATTCAACCACAACTCCGCAACATAAAGTCTACATACCCACAATTCAACAACAAGTCACAATCACAACAAGACACAAATAACAAGTTCATTATCTCCAAATCATCAACCTAAATGATCCGAGGATCTCGCTCCAATTCATCTAGCCCATAGTCATCATTTACTCCAAGATCTTCATCTAGCCCATAGTCATCAACCTAAGGTTCACTCTATCGAGTGCAAAGGGGATTTAGAGAGGGGTGACTTTCGAGTTCTAACTCTTAAAAACATTTGAGACTCTTGATGGAGGGTTGTTTGCAATAGGTGAGAATTGGGATGTTTGGAATTGCAACTTTGATTGGTTTTGAATCTTACAACTTTTTCCCTTAGCCAAAGTAAAAAACCATGTAGTCACACTAGTAGGCGGTTATCGGTTTTCTTATTGGTTAACCGCTAACCGATTAATCGATTAGCGGTTAACCACTAACCAAAATACTACTAACCGAAACCGAAATCAATAAGAAAGTAGCGGTTATCGGTTAACCACTAACCGACTTTATCGATTCGGTTATCGATTCAAACCGATAATCGACTAACCGTTTATCACCCCTAGTTACACATAGATCCGCCGTTCCAAACGGAAAGATAAAACAAAAACAAAAAGAAATTGTCTATTCTCTTTGTAGAATAGCACTTTGATCATCCGAATTTCTATTCTGGTCAACTTCGGGAAGGAATAATAACTTTTGCGATGAACAATAATTATCAAAATATCTTTAATAATTGAAGCATATTGACACAGGGAGCGGATAGGGTGCTAACACCCCCTTAGACTAACTCCAACCCATAAAGCCAAATTTGGCTCCCCAAATAGCCAAATATGGCTTTTTATCTCCCCAAACGCCATTTTCACTCCAACTCTACAAAAAGCTAAATTTAGCTTCCCACCTCCCTTTTTCAATTTATTTAAATAAACCATACTTATTTGACCTCTAATTTTTATATTTTACTTTAATTTTTTATAGTTCATTATTACTTTTGAAAAAAAATATCAATGTATTTTTTTGGTTCATAGCATTTTGTACCCCTCTACTATGGTAAATTAACAAACATACCCTTCTACTAAATTTTTGCACAAATATAACCTTCTAATATTAAAATGTAACGAATTTACCGTTCCATTTAATTATCTGTGAAGTAGCCTTTAAAAGAACTGTAAAATGACCCAATTACCCCTCATTTACTCCTAATTTTAGATATTAATTATTTTATTTATCAAATCAATTGATTAAAAAATAGGGTAAATACAATATATTAGCCATAACTATTAAGCAACGAGGAATTATAGTCACAACTATCGAAATACAAATTATTAGCCATAAATATTGTTGCAGGTCAAGATTTGGCTAACAGTCCGTTATTGTTTTCAAATTTTTAACGGAGAAGGTCATGTCAGCATCGTAAAAAATATGATATGATGACTGCCACGTGGGATCCAGCTCGGCATCGTAAAAGTTTAGTCATCATTACTAACAGAAGTGTTAACGAATACTTAACGGTTGGCTAATAATTTGTATTTCTATGGTTGTGGCTATAATTTCCTGCTGCTTAATAGTAATGGCTAATATATTGTATTTACCCAAAAAAAAATAAAACCCCTAAACTAATTCACACCCACTCGAAGAAAGGCAGAAATCGTCGTCTCCCCAGCCGACCTCGGCTCGCCGGCGGCTGGACTCGAGAGAACCGTGTTCAGGGCGGCGGAGGATGCAATCCACGCAAACCCTCAGGCCGCGCTGCGGCTGAGTCTCTTTTATTAGAGATCTCTAATATCTTTAACCTCCAATCCACTGCTATCGATGTTGCTGCCGGAGCTTTTCAGCACCGTCATTGCCGCTAGTGTGGTATTCCCCCACCATGACAACTCCCGTCGCTACCACCAACAGATCTAGATTTCAACCGGGGTGGTCTTCGCAGTTGTCTAATTGCCCTATCTTGGTGATCTGAAACGCGAGCTTGTCGACTGTCGTACGCAAGGACTATATCTGGATGATGGCCATTATTCGAAACACCATTGGGAACCTCCTGAACAGCGACATCCAGCCCTTGTTCAGCACGTACAAATTCGACTTCTTGAGGAACTAATAACCAGGGAGACTCTCTCTAGGGAGATGGACGATTTCTCACTTAGTTTAGGGTTTTTATATTTTTAATTAATGGATTGGGCATAAAATCATTAAAACCCAAAAATTAGGAGTGTTTAGCAGTAAATGAGGGGCAATTGGGTCATTTCACAACCTCTTTAACGGTCACTTAACATATAATTAGACGGAAGGGTAAACTCGTTACGTTTTAATATTAGAAGGGTATGTTTGTGCAAAAATTTAGTAAAGGAGTACGTTTCTTAATTTACCATGGGTACAAAATGCTATTAACCTTTTTTTAATCCCGGGACAAAAAAATTCAGAAAATTAGTCGTTAATTTGTTATCATTAACTTCGGGATCACTCAAAATATGATCGTTCTTTTGTCGTCATTACTATACGACCATTTTTTTGCCATTTTGTGCAGCATATGTCTTTATAAATGACAGTTCTTCAATTTTCATAAACTCATCTGAAACTTCTTTCCATTTTTAAAACAAACAAATTCATCATGAGTATCTCAAATAGCTCATCGTCTGGTGGAGAAAAGAAATCGAAGAGTACAAAAGGTTTCACCACTTACGTTGAGTTTAATAGGTCGGAGACTGGCTGAAGGTTCATCAAGTCACCGTCAAACTACAAGCCGATGTCACATTGATCATGAAAGAGTTGAATGTAATCGATGTCTTATGAGGGATTACTTCTATCCAAATCCAGTATACAATGATCGCATATTCAGAAGGCGATATCAGATACAACCAAGATTATTCCATCGCATTATGGGCGACATTGTGAGGTTTGACTCCTCATTTTCTCTAAGGAGTGATAGCTTTGGTCAATTATCACTATCTCTAGAGTAAAAGCTTACTGGTGCAATGCACATGCTAGCATATGGTTCTCCCACTAATCAACTTGATGAGTATGTTCGTATGGGTGAGAGCACCTTGATGGACATCTTCAGAAAGTTTTGCAATAACTTTATCAACATGTATGATGCCACATACCTTCGTGCACCTACTCCTGTTGATTTAAGGATCTTGCTCCATAAAGCCTCGATTCGTGGCTTTCCTAGAATGATTGGATCAATTGACTCCTTGCATTGGGAATGAAGGAATTGTCCAAGTGGTTGGGTATGACAATACACCGGCCACATGCATAGGCCAACAATCATTCTGGAGGTGGTGCCCCCCTTACAACACATGGATATGACATGCTTTCTTTGGATCACCTGGATCAAACAACGATATAAAAGTTCTAGGGATGTCTCCAGTGTTTGATCATATCGTCAATGGAAGCGCTCCACATGTACGATTTGAGGTAAATGGTCATGCTTACACAATGTTATTATTTGGCTGACGATATTTATCCCTCATGGTCGACTTTAGTGAAGACCTTCAGCAATCCAAGGTCAAAGAAAGAGGCTTTGTTTGCTCAACATCAAGAAGCACACCACAAAGACGTAGAGTAGACATTTGGAATCCTCCAAACAATATGGGATTTTGTTCGTGGCCCTGCAAGAGCTTGGGATGTTGTCACACTTAATAATATAATGTTGACGTGCATTATATTACACAACAT
Organism: Linum tenue; assembly: GCA_946122785.1. Classification (NCBI taxonomy): domain Eukaryota; kingdom Viridiplantae; phylum Streptophyta; class Magnoliopsida; order Malpighiales; family Linaceae; genus Linum; species Linum tenue. The sequence continues at coordinate 57,716,028 of CAMGYJ010000002.1, forward strand.
GATAATCGAGGATGAGCAAGTTGATTCTAACGATGAGATGGATGATGACCTTGATTATGAGGTCTGTGAACAACCTCAAGCAATCAACTGACACCTTCCAACTCTGGTTAATTACTTGGCTAAAAATAACAGGCTTCGCTCCTCAACTATACATCATGTGCTTTGAAACGATTTGTGACTCGTCCCGAATATCACAATAAAACTCCCAATTAAGGCCCAAGTATAAACATCAATTGGGTGCAGTACAGGGCAAGTATGTTTAAATGTCTACTCGGGTCGGTTCATGTACCCCTACTTCGATTGTTTGTAACATTATCTAGCGATTGGATTTTTTTTTTTGGCGAAAACAACGATCTATAGCTAAAACGTTTAGAAAAGTAAATGGATTTGACATTAATTGAGAAGGCTTCACCTAGGTGTTGCTCCCCCTAGCTAGCAATTATGACTTATCGGATAGAATGGTCACGTGTGGTAAGGTGGTTGCAAACTGTAGGGAAGTGCAACAAGTATCCAAACGCCACTCTCCCGGTCTCTAGGTCAAGGGAATTCAATTCAAGCTACCAAAGTAGCTCTCTTTACCTATTGACCAAGGGTTGCCCATTCTTCACCCTCTAATCGGAGTTCAAACGGCCAAAGTACAACCAACTCTAGGTGCTAATATGAACAAAGAGGGTTTCCCTACATTAACCTAGGCAGGAGACAAGATTTTCCTAAGAAAACCCAGCTTTACAAGTCTCTTTAAAAAAAGGGGGGTTCTCTCTACCTCGGTTAGAATGACAAATAGATTGATAGGCAAACACACAACACAATCTTTCATGAAAATACCTCCAAATTCAAATTAAAACACATCCACACACAAATCATTCAATCCGCACAAACATTCACATAATTGTACATAGGGTTTACATACATCCAAGTGAAATAAGGGACTATTCCATGCTAGGAGAAGGGAAAACACAATAGAGAAGAAGGAAAACCATCATGGAGATGCTAGCCTTGCTCCTTGTGTTGAACAGATCCTCCTTTAGGGAAGGAGTTCCCAAATCCTTGCTTGAAGATGAAACTCTAGCTTCTTCTCTTCTTTGGTTAGTCACTTTCACTCTAGAAATCATTCAATCTCACACTAGGTCTCTCCCCCCCCCCCCCCCCCACCCCTCCCCCTTTTCTCTTTCGGCTCAACCCCCCTTTTATACCCAGGTCAAGCTCACATCACGGTCCCAGTTCACGGCCGTGAACTCAAGATGTGGACAGTGATCTCAGGCTAAAACGCGTCATCTCAATAATTTAGTTCACGGTCTGCGACTTGGGTTCACGGTCTTACGACCGTGAACTCGCTTGAGTCCAGTGAAAGCAAAAATGTCCCAGAACGCCTTAATGTTCACGGCGTGCAGATCCAGTTCACGGTCGCCATGACCGTGAACTAATGATTTCCACCGTGATCTTCGACTGCCTCCATCCTTTGCCCCAATTTTTCGTCTTTTCGTCCAACTTTTTACTACGGGGTTCGTTCCACCTACTATAGACTAAAATGCACAAAATCGAGACAAAACCCAGCGTAAAACCAAACCTCTCGGAGTAAAAATTCCTCAAATGACTAAGGAAACTGGGGATAAAAAGTGTACAATTGAGCCCGAATCAATTTGGTTGAGCATCTTTGGAATTTGCATGCCAATAACTAGTCTTGTTTACTTGTAGATTGTATTGCATGTTTCAATATTAATTTTACTTCATGGTGCTTGGTAGTTTGTAATTCACTTTTCGGTGTGTGACTGTGTTTCATGTTTCAAATAAATGTGAATAGTACTTAGTTCAAAATTTTAATAACACTAGTTTTTATTACACATGAACTCAAAGTTCAAAGAGTACACATAGCACATGAAAACAACAAAACTCAAAGACAACACACAACACATTAAAGCAGTAAAAACAATAGAGTACACATAGTCCTTCTTCTAATTATAATCTATGACATCAAAATAATAACCTCCACTGTCATCTCCATCTCCTCCACCACTTTCATCCCCATCTTCACCATCACTTGGATTAGAGGTGGGATCATCTTGATCGTACCACAAGATGGCATTCTGTTTACGCCTCCATCATCTCTACTTTCTTGGTGTCAGCCTTGATAAATCCTTCTCCATAATAGCCACATTTTGATGAAGTATAGTCGATTTCCTCTCTTTCTTCTCAACAACCCACTTTTCTACTTCACGCTCCCTCACTTCTCTCTTGCATGCCCATTCCTCTTTCTCCTGCTCTAGTCTTCTCTTCTAAGCATTCATTTTTCTATTTTCGTAATCCATCCTTGACTTTTACCTCTCTCTCATATCATTACCAAACTCTAGCAGTTGAGTAGTGTATATGTCTGACGATTCAGCAACTTCCTTACCTCTCTTCTTTACTGCCTTTTGTTTGTTGCTTCCTTTAGGGAGAGTCAACACGAAAGGCCTAGATCCTTCATCTGGTAAGTTATCAAGGCCTTCCACGGGAGCGGATTGAGAACCAACACCTGTGGGAGAACTTTGGGAACCTTGCCCCATAGGTGGAATGAGATCAACAATGAGTTCAGGATTGCAGTACCATTTTGGACAATTTCGTAGAATGTCAAAACAATGCTCAAAAGCAAAAGCTTTGTACCCATTCTCCTGCTTATATGTTGATATTTTATCCTTTTCATGTTAAAAAATTAGTACATGGGTTAGAGAAGTCAAAGTACATAGAAAAAATACGAAAATAACAAGTTAAGGGTCCAAAAGAATACCACATCATTTTGGTTTGTGCAGGATGCCTTCGTGCTCTTTGCAAAACTCACTTCCAAGCATTGCAGTGATATGTGATAATCCCCATTTGGGATTCCATTGCAACCGTAGTACGAGTTGTAATAGGATCCCATTTTTTATGTTTTGTCGTCACTCTTTCCCACAACCTTGCAGACTTTTGGTTTGTGTCAACCGCTCCATCTTCTGATATCGACACCCTAGCTCTGCAAAAGATTTCATCTTCATTCGGTCGCCAATTGGCTCCTCTCTTGCCTGCCATTTTTCTGTTTACAGAGATGATAAAAATTGAATTTTGAGAGAATGTGATTTAAGCTCTAAGAATGAGTGAAGATAATTCTATGAAGAGTGCTTTAAAATATTTAAAAAAATATGACCGTTTTTATGACAATTTTTTATGGCCGTTAAAATATGACCGTTGCAAAGTGGTCGTTGCTTTGTCAATACATTAATTGTTCTCATTTAAATCACACACCAACAAAACAACAACCAATCACAAATGAGGAAAGAGAGGGAAAAAATTAAAATAAAAGGGATCCGCCTGCCATATGGGACAGACAGACGCGGGCAGTGTGGTTGCTTCCTCCCATGCACCCGCGTCTGTTCGTCCCATGTGGTGGGGTGATCCACTTTTGCCTAGCCATAAAAAGCTTTCCTTCCCAAAACTCCAATACCCATATTTTACTCCCCCCCCCCCCTTCTTTTGTGGGTTGGAGTAAGAAAAAAAAAAGCTATATACGACGCTTTGGCTTTTTTTGCTCACTGGGTTGGAGCCAGCCTTATTGTTAGCACTCTACTTATTTTGATCTGCCTGTATCTTCTTTGTATAATACCAAATCTGTCCAATTTTTATTGGTATCACATGTAAAGGGTAATATTTTTTTTTTTTGGTAGTCAACGGGTGCTAAAGCACCCAACAAAACAATCACGAGACAAATCTGGGAGTACTGCTCCCTACAAGATCGAACAACAACCAATGACTCAAGGAAGCACAAGGGCTAAAGACTAGATGAATGCCTAGCGGTTTGTGATGGCCAGTCGAGGTTAAGTAGTCGGCGACTACGTTTCCCTCCCTGTAAATGTGTCCCATCCGAACCTCCCACTCGCGATCCAGGATCCTCCTAATCTGCATGACGAGATGAAAATGTGGATGCGAGGGCAGCGCCTTGTCCACCAGATCCAGCGCAGTTTGAGAATCCGTCTGCAGCTCCACTTTTCGAACACCCAACTCCCGGACACACCTCAAGCCCTGCAAGATCCCCATCAACTTAGCCCTTGTTATCGAACCCCTTCTGAGATTCATTGTGAAGCCCCCCAAGAAATGCCCATCTTCATCTCGAACAACACCCGCTGTCGAGCTTTGCATCGGTAATGAGACCGAGTCTTCTGTGTTGACACAATGCCACCCTGCCTGCGGTGTTTTCTACCCGACCCACTTGTACATCTTGTTCTGCTCCTTGCCGAGAGGGGCCTGTACTTTCTCGAAGGATTCCTCCATTTGACGACTCAGCCTCATTGCATTACGGTGGATAGCTTGGACCTCACCCAACTTATTTTCAAACACGTGAGAGTTCCTATTCTTCCACAACAACCAACAAACTACAACATATAGCACCGGCTTCACTCGTGAAATAGTGCATCATCCAAGCATTGGCATCCTCTCGAAAGAAAGAATCGTCTGGTTCATCCTCCAAGAAATTGGACCAGACCGCCCTAGCATTGGAGCATTCCCTCAAGACATGTAAGGTATTCTCACTGCTGTTATCGCACACCGGACATACATCCGACTCAGACAAGTGTCGTCGCTGCCTCTCGGCGTTAGTGAGGAGTCTGCCATGAGACGAAAGCCAAAAAAAGGTGCGGATTCTCTAGGTGGTTAGTATCTTCCATAATGTTCTCCACATCGGTTGCTAGCTGGCGGTGTTTCTTCCTCATTTATCAGTTCGTATGTCGTCTTCAGTGAGAATCGGCCATTTGCCTAGAAATGGCATATCGGTTCATCCTGGGCAGCTTCTCTAGGGATCTCATGTAGCTGAATCTGCTCCGCTACACTCGGGTGAAAGAACGTGCAGAGGTAGGCCAAGTTCCAGTTGTTATTTAGAACCATATCCGCCACCGTGAGGGATCTCGCTTCACTTGGAAGGTTAGCCGCTAGCTCGGGCAGGTGAGGGCCTTATTGTAACCATCTATCGAGCCAAAATCTTGCTTGTCTACCACTCCTAACATTCCACATGGTGGCCGCTAATAAAAGGTGTAGAACTCGGAGCACTCCACGCCAAAGGTTTGACAAACAGCCTGAAGTTCTTGGTCTAGCACACTCCCCTTCCTGTCTCATATACTTGCTCTTGATGACCTGTGCCCACAGACTGTCAGCCTTCTGCGTTAATCCCCAGGCAATTTTAAGCATAAATGCATTATTCATTTTTGTCGCATCTCTCATGTCCAATCCGCATTCATCATTCGGTTGGCAAAGAGTCTGCCAATCCAGGAGGTGGATTTTGAGACCTGCTTCCGAACTGCCCCAAATAAATGCTCTCATCTTCCTGTCAATATAGTCTCGAACACTAGCCGGTAAGAGAGTGGTCTGCATTGTATAGGCCAGTAGGGACGAAAGAACCGATTGAGCCAACGTGATGCGACCTGCAAGGGAGAGAGTCGAAACTTTCCAGCCTGCAAGTCGGGAATCAATCTTGTCAATCAGCTCCTGGAAGGTGGCTTTTGAAACTCGATCGTGAATCACCGGCACCCCCAGGTATCTATAAGGTGAAAATGTACGGGGAGAGTGGGCAACCCTGGCGTAACCCTCCGGATGGCATAAACACTTTGTCAGTCCTCTGTTCCATTGGATTCGCATTTTTGCAGACGATATACAATGCATAGTGAGTTTCGTGAACGAGGAAGGGAGCCCTGCTGCCTGGAGCGTATCCCGGACAAAACTCCACCGGATGCGGTCATAAGCTTTTGCCAAGTCCACCTTGATCGCCATCTATCCCTTTCGTCATGTCTTTGCCCGCATAGAGTGGAATACTTCCTGCAAAATACAAATATTATCAGTTATATGCCTCTCTGGTATAAAGCTTGTTTGAGTCTCGTGCACAAGTTTGGGCATCAGTGGCTTGAGTCGCTCCGCCAAGCATTTGGTGATAATTTTGTATTAAAAGTGTTTATTTATTTATTTTCCCTATTTCCAAATTTTGAGAAAATTACTTAGAATGATCGTATTGTGATTTATGAAATGATATTTTTAAAATATCCAATCAATTTTTTTGTGCCAATACCACTACAGTATCACTCTATAGATGCTAGACAATTCAAAGATTTTAACTCTCTGATTTGTTGAAAAAATATTTGAAAATGTTTATTGTTTGGTAACTACCATTGTTAACATCCAATGAAAAAAAATTATTATTTTTATTAAATGACATGTTTATCATTAACCAAAATAATTAGATTGGCTCGAAAAATATTAATAATTTATTGGTAAGGGTATTTTGTGGGATAAATGAAAAAAAAAGATATAGTAGAAGATCCAAAATCAAGACGAAGAATCTCTCTAATTATGAGAGATTTGATATCTCTAGATTTGAGAGATTTTAAATCTCTCAAACTACAATCCACGATGCAAAAAGTAGCAAAAAAACAAAATATAATATTTTTCTAAATCTCTAGATTCAATAAAGTCATGATCCAAATCTTGATCTCCAAACGACCCATTTTCCTTAAATTGCCTTATACCCCCGATTTTTTTTATAATATATACCATCATAACTCATAATTACCTTATTATTTCTCTGATTTCTCCTTAGTCCGTCTCCCTTTCCTTATCTTACTGTTTTCACGTACGGAAATGCTCACCCTATAAATAGCAAACCCTAAACAAAGTCCCTAATCAAACAATCGAGAAAGCAAAACCAGAATTAAACCTACTGATCAGTACTTCTCTTTTCCCTTTCCGAGTTTGAGTGTTTTGAAGCGATGAGCAAGTCTTTCACGCTATGCTTCTTTCTCGCTTTTTTGCTCGTCTTCACCTCCTTAGGTGCGTACTAATGTAATTCTACATGTGCACGTATACTATATGATTATTTGTTTCGGTTATGAAACCTTTTATTTACTTATATATTTTATATTTGTTCCGTGCGCATGTATATGTTTAATATAATAGATCTATATTTGTGTGTGAAATAAAAAAATAAATAATATAAGGTGGCGTGAAGATGGCGGCGGAAGCAAAAGACTGTTCTGCGACGTGGGATTGCGCCGACGGCTCAGCGGGGGATTCCAGTTGCCGGGACCTGTGCCGGGTTCGTTACGGTGGCGTCGGCGTTTGTGTCGATTACAACATTCCAAATGCTCCAGCTAGGCAGTGCTTTTGCTCACATGAATGCTAGAATTAAAAAAAAAATTGATTTATATTATCAAGTTGTAATAACGACCGACTAATGTTGGAGTCGGTAATTTTGAGTTTTTTTTTTTTTGTCGTCTTTGGTGATTTTGGAGTTTTAATTAGTAGGGAGGATTAATAAAAATAGTGCTACGATTTTGGAGTTTCTTTTGTTTTGGTGTTTTGGATTTGATATTGTTTGTTTGCACTTCTACTATTTATTCATTAAAGTATTGGATTTTAAAGTACAACTTAAAGTTATACCATAACGTTAAAGGTACAAATTGAAGTTGTATTATATTAAAATTTGATCAAGTTGTACCATAACATAAAGGTACAACTTTAACTTGTACCATAAATGAATTTTACAAAAGGGTATAGGTACAACTTGAAATTGTACCATAACATTAAATGTACAACTTTAAGTTGTACTATAAAGACAAAAACTAAAGCCAATGCTTTATAATATTATAAAATTCCTCGTTTTGTTTTCCATTATCTTTTTTATAGATAACCCATAAAAGCATGCCTGTATTCAGAAATCGGGCCCGACATTATTTTGCGTATTATTATTATTATTATCAAAATAAAAGAATAAGTTAGTAATATAGAAGAAAATTATTTATTTGTAATAATCGCATAAAATATTACTTGACATCAATAAAAGACGAGAATAGATCATACAGGACAGGAAAATTTTCTGTGAGAATTTTTTCAGCCTCGTAAACTAAATTTCAGCGACGGGTATAGGTGGAAAATTTTTACGTCCAACCCTAGTTGGAGATACTAGCTCCAACCAGCCAAATGGCAGACTACTATTGGTTCTTCCACCCCCTTTTTCCCCTTTATTTTTAATGCTTATATTATTGCTTTAAAATTAATAAAATCAAAAATACAATTTGACGGCAGCATACTTTTGACGGAATAGGGCTTTTGACGGAAGACAACATAATTTAATTAGCTTATAATTTTGGATTCAGGGTTTCTCCAATCGTGAACGAAGAAGCAGAAGGCGCACAGCTGAGAAAATTCAATCCCCAGCGGCTGCAGGAAGTAAGGTACGTTGGATTTGATTCGTAACTAAATGGCAGACTACTATAGGTTGTTTAGCGGATGCGCGCTTTGCTATTGATGACTGTTATTTAGAACCTCGACAGTTGCTTACTCCCGTCGACAGCTTCAGGTTTTCTTTTTCTTCTTTTTCTCATTTTCAAACAATGCTATTATGTTATATTGATTGTAATCACTATGTTTCAAATGACATTATATGTGTAGGATAAAAAATTGAAAACGAGTTCTTCTCAACAAGTTTACAGTAATCCTGAAGTTAATGGTCAAAACAGTCAGGTAATTGTTTTAGCTTATCCTAATTTATGTAGAAGAAAAGTGTAATATGTTTGTTTTATTGATAAACATATCAAATTTTGTAGGTGGTGATTGAGCAATATGAATCTCAAAGTTCGATTACTAGACCAACAGGATATATTCATGAAGAGCACTTTGACTTGACAATACATTCCAATAATATGTCATATACTCAATTGTTACAGGTATAGAAAACAAGAAATACTTTTATGTATGTTCTATAATTCTATTTATTAATACTTTTGATTGATGCCATTGTTTTGCAGGAGGCAATAGCAATTTCTCATTATGATGATCCGAAAGTGTGAAAATATTTATTTAGCAAGCACAATGGAATATTCTCCATGTTTTCTTTATCTGAATATTTGGAACGAGTTTCAATCCTTTTTTGGGGAATCCATGGTTGACATTTGAGAGTTTTTCCTATAAGAATTCTGTTGCAATGAATTATTGAGAAGTAGTTCATTTTCACTTTGTTTGTCATCAAGTATTCACTTAGTTAATATATCAAATTTTGATATTGAATACTGATTTTTGTTAAAGTTGTTATAATTAGTCAATTCGTCGATTGATATTGGAAAGACAATCATACTTTGCACTCTACCAAAATTGATGGATTAATTGATTTTACTAAGCATGACAAAATAAACTTCTTTCTCGTGCATGGCAAATTCAAGGACTAGGAGCAGAGCAATTAGCCAGTCAATGAATAGGCATGACCTAGCTCATTTGAAGGTCCACTTAATTATAAAATAAACCAGAGTATACCACTGCAGCTTTTGATTCCAATGATCAAATACACAAACATATATATTACAGCTGTGCGGCTTTATGTTGTCGTTCCATCAAAATTATGCTGCCGTCAAATTGTATTTTTATATTATTAATTTTAAAGCAATAATATAAGCATTAAAAATAAAGGGGAAAAAAGGGGTGGAAGAACCAATAGTAGTCTGCCATTTGGCTGGTTGGAGCTAGTAGCTCCAACCGGGGTTGGACGTAAAAAATTTCCGGTATAGGTGGTTTGCAACACTAACGATCAAGAGAGAGATTACCAATATTTGTTCAGTGAATAAAACTCAGATTTCTCTTTTTCATCAATTAGTTCTCGTGATCGCACGATCTCATAGAATATAACCCCGAGTAACTTCGGCGCCTGCTCCAGCGGAAGTGGTGGACGGGAACAAGAGCGGCTACACAATGGCAACGGAGGACGACCATATCGGAGGTTCGTTCGGAATGATCGGCGGCTAGAAGGCGGGAATCGCGGTGGGGCTGGTGGCGGCGGTGCGTCGTTCGATTGGGATGGATCACGCTTCACTATTCGAGATAGGATTCAAGGCTACAAGTTACTCATATGAAATCAGAAATTATGCTAAGGTTCAAATCATAGCAATACATTAGTTTATTCTAGATCACTAAACGACTGTTGATGTCCATAAATAGTTTCAAAAATATTCTAAGTGATGGATTGTTGAAAATGTGAATAGTTTTGAAAGCTATAAGTCTCAAGTGGAGAAATACCACATTGGTGTGAGAAGACTTGCATAAGGTCTATAACGACAATAATTTTTGAACAATAACCCATGATGAAATTTCATGTTTCATATTATCAAATTATTTTAAAACTGCATAATTATTCAAATTATTAAGATTGCTCTAAATGTTATCTCACCATATAAATTATAATCATTCACATTTTCGTTTCACTCCATTATATTGGTCAACTATTCCATTGCAGAAAATATTCTACTAACATGTGTATTCATAATAGGTAGTAGCAAACTAAACCTAATTTCAGAAGCACATAAATTGATAGTAACAAATTTTATCTTCTAATTAACTATCATTATCATAAAAATTTATTGATTTTCTCTAATAATCCGCACGTCATACCCATCTTGATAAACTGTATTAATGTAGATATTAGTAGGTTAAAACAATTTATATAATCGATCATAGTTGGGTACTAAAATATTGTCAATTAACAATGAGATTTGAGGTTCTTTGTTCATTATTAATATATTAGTACTACTAATTATTGTGATTTTTCCAAATCAAGGGGGTGTCATGGAGCCCCCTTATTAAGAGCTAGCTCAGCTCTTGTCTTAAGGGCATGCCCCTTGGAGTGACCCATTTTTGTGGGAGAGGGAGAACCTAATGGACCACCACGCATGCACAGGCGTGCCGTCCATCCGAGTGACCGGTCGAGCGAACAAGTGGGTGGGGGGTTCGACTTGAAACTAATATTGTTTGGAGAAATTCTGAACTTAATTACTCTATATCCTCAAGAGAAACGTAAATGAGGATAATTAATTGAAAAGGAATATTGTTCGATTTTAAACAACTCTCTAAGGGATCGTTTGGAAGTTGTGATTGTTAGTATTATATTTGTTAAATACATGCATTGTCCACAATACAACATTTGGAAGTGTCAAGTTGCAAAACAAAGCAAGTATTGCTTTGTGTGTGTCCCACCTACAATCAACAAAAATAAGGGATTATACAATCTCAACTAAAAGTTGAGATTATTTTGATTGTTGGCATATTATCCCTTTTCTTTTTCCATTTATATCCATAGTTTCTTTTGTTATATATTAAAATTGGAGGGAATATGTGACATTTCTTTATTAAGTAATTTTATGAAAATCAATTCATAAAGTATAATATCAACAACCAAACAATGTAATGTCAAAATGAATCTATTGTATCAACACACACATTCATATCATAGTTGTTTTTCATCGACAAAACAAGCGTTGAATAAATTTGATTGCACCTTTGACTTCTTTAGACAACGATTACTTAGACACGGCTCACACATCTTCAAACAAAGTTCGAACGAGGATGTTTGGTTGATGGTGAAGGAAACTACGAATTTTAAGTTAAGTTACTCCTACTTCTATGGAGGTTCGGCGAGAGCTCCACATGACTATGGCTACATTTGAAGAGAAAAGTTAAAGCTTTTCGTAGGCGTCAGTTGTGTGGTTTTGGGACCTTTGTCGCTGTCGACCCCTCCTCCTATTTATAGCAACGAGGAGATGACCGCTTGTTGGATAACTTTTACAAAGAGCCGCTTCCCCTTCTTCAGAGTGGTGGTTACTCCTTTAACTGCCTAGGTGCCTTTCTTGGAACTGTCGTGAGTCTTGAAGTGTAGCTTTACTCGTCTGGTCTTGTTCCAAATCTCATGTCATGCCAGTCTTTTGATGAGCCTATAGTGTCTCGCAAAGGGGGTCATGGTCCTCTTGCCTCGCAACCATGATGATGCGACCCAGATCACCTCACATGACGTCCCTCAACTTTGAAGAAAATATAATGATCGTGGTCCAGAGATGAAGGCTCTAGATACTCTAGAAGACAAAGAGAAGGATCTAATTGACCAAGATATGATAGACGGAGGAGATGGAGCTCTTCGAGGGTCGAAGCATGGTCGTAGGCCAAGTTGGGAGGAAAGGCTCAAAAACCCGGCTAGCACCAAGTCGGGGATCACGTCCACACGACCCCCCGGTCGTAATGCACAAAACCTCGATCGAGGATTTCAGATGGCGAGCGCGGGGTCGCCGATCGGAGCTGGGTTACATTAATAGGCTGCTATTTTAGCCTTTGTATTCTGGACGAGTTAATTAGTGTTTAAGTCTCATTTTTAATTCGTTTTTAGGGTTATTTTTGGAATCCTAGTGACTCATTCCAAATACAACATCTTGATCGATGACCAAGTATAACCGCCGACCGGGTGTAGCATAGGGCAAGCAAGCAATAATAATTTATCTTACCACGGGGATCTAGACTTCATGTTTAGTGTTCGTATCTAGCCAACCTAGGATAGTGATTAATAAAACTAAACTAACCAATCTAGCCAACCTAGGATAGTGATTAATAAAACTAAACTAACCAACCTAAACTAACCACTAACCTAGCTATATACAAGGTTGGGAGCTCTCTTGGGTTCAATCCCCCTAGTTCCAACATTTCGATCGATGTTGAGTACCATCCTAGCTCGACCGACTCAAATACTCTACCGTTAGTAGATGGACTCCCTCGGGAATGACCTGGAACGGCGAATCGATGGATGGGTAGGTGCTCTATTCAACCTAGGGTTTCATATATTGCTAGAGACCAATTGAATCAACTCCCTCAGAATTACCTAGACAATATACGATAGGAGTGACCCAAAGACGCCAATAATGGGCTCTAAGGGGATTTTCTCCCTCCTAGGTCAAAAATTCAAAACGTGAAAATGGAAACCTAACTCATGCAATTCATGACAATATCCATCAATTAAGTAAAATAATTAAACATGGAATTTGGCACATACATCAACAACAAACCAAAACCTAGACCTAGGGTTCTTAAACCCAAGAAAAGAGAGTGAGTTTCTAGAGAGAGAAGAGAGATATTACAAATTGGAGCCCAAGATCTTCTTCTTCTAGGTTTGATTCCTTGCTTTCAAACTTGGTCAATGCCTTTAATTAAACTCCAAGATCACTCAAAAACTCTCTCTGTCACTAGAACTCCCCTTTGGTGTTTTGGATTGAAAGTGTCGTATTCTTCTCCAAAAACCAGTTCTCTTTCTCTCTCCCCGTTGCTGCCTTTTATACAACCCAAAAGTGTCGACATCACGGTTACTTTTCACGGCCGTAAACTCGGAGGCTTGACCTTGATCTCAGACAAAAACGTAGCATTTTGTGCCACTTCACGGTTTGTGGCTTGAGTTCACGGTCTTAGCGATCGTGAACTGGTTGACCTTTAGTGAGACGGCAAACCACTCTGGAAATTGGCACTTCACGGTCTGTGGATGATTATCACGGCATTAGGACCATGATAAATAAGTCCAGACCATAAAGTCATGCACTTCACTACCTGGGGAGTGATTTTCACGGTCTTAGTGCATGACATTTGCCTCCAGTCCGTGAAGAGTGCTCTACCTCCACTTTTTGGCTCGTTTTGACCTCCGAATGACTTGAAACCTGTGTTATTAAAACCGCGCTAGACCGGTAAAAACCAGACCCGGACACAGTCCGGCTCTGGAAGCAAAAGAACGGGCAGTTGGGGAAATATAGCTGGCGCCTACTTTTTGCAAATTTTTAATTGATTAATAATGAAAAGCAAACAAGGTAAGTGAAAATAAAAGTGACCCTACACCTAGGGGTGTTCAAACGGTTTGGTTACCATGGTAACCATTTTAACCGGTACTATTTGGATAATTTGGTTTGGTTAATTTGGATAATTGGTTTGGTTTGGTTAAAGTTTTTAGCTTGTTTGGTTTGGTTTCAGACACTCCTAACCAATCAAACCAAATTAACCAGTTAAGTAATTAGTCATATATCTAACATATATTATATACACATACTTAATACTTTGCATAATCACTCAAGAGTTAACGTTCATCCCTTTTAGACTCATAAAATATAAAGCTCAATATTGCTCATATAGTGTATATTTGTATATGTAAAATGTAGACCACAACATATGGACGCCTAATTTAGATAAATTTCATACATTATGATGGATGAAAACTTGAAAGGAAGGTCATTTCCAGCCTATGATAATTGCTAAGAGACTAAGTCAATTTACACAAACACAACAATTCATTAACCCATACCATTGTCATAAATTTTTGTTAGGTGAATACTTCTATACTAATCGTAAGATAATTGTCTTAGTTGCATGTATTTTTGTTAAGGGTCAACTATAACTACGTGTTGATTGTTATGTTTTATTCATTATATAAATTGCGAATTGTTGCATTAACCGGAAAATTTTCATCGTCAATGATAATGTGATTTTATATTGGTTAATCTGGTTAATCTGGTTAACCAAACCGATTAAACTTTAGTTTGATTAATTTGGTTGTTGTATTAGTTTGGACGGTTTAGTTATGATATTGTATTCCATGGTTAATGGAATTTAGCCTTATTTGGTTTGGTTATAACCATGGTAACCATTTGAACACCCCTACCTACACCGGCCCTTCCACTATTATTAGCATTTTTTTTATTCTTATTCTATACGTTTCTCTTCTTTTTTAGAGTCGAGTACCGGTTTATGAACGGTTTTTAATGTCGGTTAATCAACGGTTATCTGATAAACCTTAAACCTCTCATTAATTAGGATCGATGTCCGTTTCGGTTTTGACAACACTGCTTGAAACTCGTCCTGAACATTTGCATTTATAAAGAAAATTATTAATTACCTTTTATACTAAATTATATTTTAGGAAGTTATAAAATATATTAATTACAATTTTCTCTCACTTTCGCAATCTCCTAACAGATCACTCTTCCTTTTTATTCTTAATTTTTTCCTTGTCTTCGTTCCGTCGAAATAATACCACTGCAAATACAAAACAAGAAATCAACACCAATCCGTTAGACAACCACTACCACTTCAAACAACACCAATACCATTGCAGAAATAAATCAATACCATTACACTAAAAGTACCAATCTAAATTGGTAAAACCAATACCAAAATCAATCAATGTCACTACCACTGTGAAATCTAAATATATATATATATATCAGTACCAAAGAAAAAACTACCGTTATTAAAAAATCTATACCAGTACAAGAATCAATCCAATACCATATTAAAAATCAACCAATACCACTACCACCATACAAAACGAACCAATACCACTACGGAAAAATAGTATTATTACACGAAAAAAACTACCAATATAAACATTCTATACCATTTCAAAAATCAAGTCAATACCAGAAAAATATCAACCAATACCTTGTTGAGAAGGATGCCGCCGAGCCGGCCTTGCCGCCATCGGTTGACTCGAGCATAAGAAATCGACGCACTAGGCGATATAGGAAATGTTTCCACGCCATACTGGATTAAGAGAGTGGAAGGACTACAATTGATCCAAATCAATGTTATTGTTTTGTGGACATTTCTGGAGAAAAAAAAGGGAAGAAAAGCAAAGAAATAGGGTAGAAGAAAGAGATGGAGCGGAAGCTTGCTTTTGAAAGTGGCAAATAGGAATGGGAATTCGGTTCCAATTTTTTGGTCAAACCGAAATCCAGACGGTTAAAATTTTCCCGATTACAACCGAAAATCGGATTGCCATCAATCTAATCTAGTTTACAGTTATAGTGCACACCAACCCGGTCCAATCCGGTTAAAATCCAAAAAACTGGATAACCCAAAAGCAAGCCCACTAGCACCCCACCACAGTCCAAAGGCCACTAACCCCAACCCAAGACCGTCAAGCCCCCACCTCTAGTCAATTTAAACATCACCTTATGTTGTTAAATTGAATCTATCTAGTTTTTTGGTTAAAACCGTATCCAATGCGGTTTGGTCAAAATCGGGTAACTATCCAATCCGGTTTTCAGTTGTTGGGTTGGTTAATACTATTTCAAAAATTGTGTCAATCCGGTCCGGTTTAAACCAACTGAACTGTTTTCCAGCCCTAGTGGCAAAGGTATTCCCTATAATTCAATAAAGAAAGAAGGGTAATTACAATATATTAGCCACAACTATTATGAAGCGGGGAATTATAGCCACAACTATGAAAATTCAAATTATTAGCCATAATTATTGTTGCGAGTTAAGATATGGCTAATTGTCCGTTACTGTTATTGAATTTTTAATGGAGAAGGCCACGTCATCGACCACGGTAGCAGCCACGTCAGACTGCTTTTAATTTATAACTTTAAAAAATAAAAGTTTAGTCAGTATTACTAACGAAATTGTTAACAGATAGTTAACATTTTGCTGATAATTTGAATTTCCATAGTTGTGGCTATAATTCCGCGCTTCATAATAGTTGTGGCTAATATATTGTATTTACCCAAGAAAGAAACAGAGTGGAAATTTGCTTTTGGATTTGTGAGGAAATGACAGGGAAGGAGAGGGAGGAAACAGAAGCTTGTGCGGCGGTCGAAAGAAAATGAGAGAATAGAGTGGTCGTAGGCTCGTAGCTCGTAGGGTTAGGAGAAAGGAAGGATAGTTAGGTCATAAATATATGTAGTAATTACGTATGTTAATTTTTTATTGCAAAATTATTCTTAATTTAATCTTAACTGTCATTTTTAAAATATTATAATAATAATAATAATAATAATAATAATAATAATAAAGAGTATAGATATAGGTTGCCACGGGGCTATTACAAAAGAATAAGAGGGTTGCTAATTGTCGCCCTAAGTTTGACAATCGCCCTAACTAGAATGACCTAATTACTCTTATTAAAACACAATTGGAAAAATTAACCCGACGCTTAATTCCAACCACCCTCCGCCAACATCCTGTCCGCTCGCCTTTCTGACCGCCGCCAAAACCTCGCCTCTACGCTCTCCGACAAGGTATCATTTTAGGGGAAACTGCTGCGGTGGCGATGGAGTTTCATCCCCGTTAGTGGACTTCTGCCGTTGGCGGCGACGAAACTTGATCTTTGTAAACTGCTTAGTACTTGTTAGCATTAGAGTGTCGGGGTAATGGGCGGTGAAAATCGGAGATTTTGGGGCAGGACTTAAAGGAAAAAATTGACACTCCTGGACCCGTTTAAATCTACATGTGTACGGTAAGTTGGCCCGTTCCACAGAGGAAAAAGAAAAAAAATTGACACTACCTATTCTACCCTTCCTACAAACGCTCCTGGAGCAGGGAATTTGAAATGGGGGAAGGCTTTTTTTCTCTCTGCGATTATATATTTTTAATTTAAAAAGATACAACAAATGTACTTAGTGTGATTGATTATGATCTTTGCTTTTCTTTAAAGTGGTCATGGTTCGAATCCTAGTAAGTGTTTTTATAATGAATAAAAAAAGAAATTGTGAAGACCAAAATGTCCTTCCTACTTTCACTCTGGATGCATGAAATTTGAAATGGGGCTTCAAGTTTTCTCATTTGGCTTTTATTTATTGTGTAGATGCTCTTTTTTTTAGGAAATAAAGGATGCTTTTGTTAGCATAATAATTTATTGTTAATACTATATAAGTTGGAAAAATTCTCAAAATACACACGTTTTAAAAAAAAATCTCAATCTACGCATGTTTGGGTCTTCACCGCGGCAGAAAAAGGCGGTGATTACATCACCGCAGGAGAGAAGAGCGGTGATGCAAGAGGAAGGCGGTGATTGCATCACCGTTATAGAGAAAGGCGGTGAACGCTTCACCGCGTTACACGGCCGCGGTGAAGGTCTGACCTACGTCGAAACTTTAAACGAACGTAACTTTGTGCTTGGTTATCCGACCGTAGCGAAAAAAATTTTGAAAAGGGAAAGTAAAGTTATTCCCAAAACCCCGTATATTCAAAAATAATTCATTTTTTGAAAATTCTCTCCTACTAAAATTTTTTTGGAAATATTTTCACACCGTATTTTGGATAATATTTTCTTAAAATACAATATTTTAGGAAAAAAACCTGCTTATTTTATCATTTTAATGCTATATAAGTTTGGGAGTTTTCATTGAAATTATCCACCGATTTTTGAGAATTATATGGAAAGGGTCAATATTTTGTTACATTATTGAGTGATATACATTTTATACTAAGGTACATTCCTCGTAAAAACCCTATTTACAAAACACACCAACCTTAATTACAAAGATATAAGTAATTAAATTGTAGCTGATCATCAAGCTCTAACCACATCCAAGCCAGACTTGCCATCAAGTTGTTTGCTCTGCTGAAGCAGCAAGTAGTCTCTGTATTTCATCCCCTTATACGCCGGCAGCTGCGTAGTTCCCTCCTCCTCGCCTAGCAACTCCGGCGACGGCGCAACTTCTGAATCCAGAGACGGTCCATGAGCCATTGCGATCGAGATCCTCGTCGCCTCTCTGTTCACCATCGCTCTGTGAAGCACGCTCTTGTACTTCCCATTGCTCAATATCTAAAGCACAAAATCAAAATCATACATATTCAGGCTCCACAAATGCAATATGTCAAATCCTAATGAATGAATGAATGAATCTCCATTGATTGATTAATCCTACCTCGAGCTGGTCTCCAACGTTGACAAGGAAAGAGTTGGGGCTGAGATTCGTGACGTCGACCCAGTTGCCATGGTGCTGAACTTGAAGGCCGTCGATCCCGTTCTGGGTCAAGAGGGTGAGGAGGCAGTGGTCGGAATGAGGTGCCATCCCCATTGCCAGCTCCGGCTGTGGGCAGGGCGGGTAGAAATTCGCGGCGAGAAGCTGGAACATTCCTTGCTCCAGATCAAGCTTCTTGGCGATGTGATCGGGCTCCAGGCCAATGCTCTCTGATATCCCTCTCAGCAGTTCTCTGGCCACTTCCCTTGTTCTCTTGGAGTACTCCTCCAACACTTGGCTGCTCGATCGTTTGAAATTTGGTGTGTGATTATATTAGGTTTGTCGATACAATTCGGTTTTCACTACTACTCGAGAGTTTCGAGCAATCGTAGTATTATTATAAAGTCCGGATATCAAAGATTCAATACGTAAAATTGGGTGTTTTCACTTTTCCCCCAAATACGGTAGCAATTAAAAAAAAATTCCTAAAATACAACACTTATAAAAAAACAATTCTCAAAATACCCAAGTTTGGAGTGGTTCGAATTCAATGGACTCGAAACCACTAGTGGGATTGGGTTAGCGAGCCTCGATCGACTTTCTGAGGTAGTGGATCGAGTCCTTTGTGCTCCATAATCCGATTGTGGTGAATTTTTTTTTATTTTGCATAAAGTTTTTGAATACTACAACTTTTACTAGGAAGAAATTTTTAAAATAGGAAATCTTTTTTGAATATAAGGGGTTTTGAGAACAAGGTTAGCTTTACTTTTCACATTTCCACATACATTCTGAAAATATTTCTATGAAAAAAGTTCTAGTACTCAAAAAGATATGTGGAATGAAAAAAAATTTCGCTACAATCGGATAACCTAACACAAAGTTAAGGCTACTTGAAATTTTAACGCAGTGGTTCGAGTTCAATGTACTCGATCCACTACCTCAAAAAGTCGATCGAAGCCCTCTAACTCGATCCCATCAGTGGTCCGAGTGCATTGAACTCGAACCACTCCAAACTTAGATATTTTGGGAAATATTTTTTTAAGTGTTGTATTTTAGTAATTATTTTTAATTATTACTGTATTTGGGGGGGGGAATCCCGTAAAATTCAACCCTCCTTGTTTTTCGCCGCAACAAGTAAAAATAAATAAATAAATAACACTAGCTAGTAGGGATGGCAATTTTGCCCATACCCATGGGTATTTTACTATCCAACCCAATTGGGTTGGGTATGAAATCCAAATATATGGATATGGGTATTTGATGGGTTTGTACCCATACCCATTTACTTTGGGTTGGGTTGGGTTTATAACAAATGGATTTGGGTTTGTACCCATGCCCAAATACAAATTACAGTTTGGTACCTAAACTTAATAGATATACATATTTAGTACCTAAATTTAATTTTTTTTGCATATAAGTCCTCAAAATATCGATGGAAAATTACGTTTTGGTACCTAAATTTTTTTGGTCTTACATTTTGGTACCTAAACTTTTCAAGTTTTACAAATAGGTCCAATTTTTGCATGTATAGTTAAAACACCCTCAAGTAAATGGATATCCATATCCAACCCATACCCATTTAGATATATCCATATCTAACCCAAACCCATACACACATCACCCAAAACCTACCCATAATAAATGGGTCTACTTGGGTTTGGACAAAATTACCCATGGGTGGGTAAATTGCCATCCCTAGTAGCTAGTATCGGAATTTTCACCTGAATCCAGGCGGCTTGGAAGGCGAGTGGAAAACGGGATGAACAAACGCCTTCAAGAAATCCTTCCAACAGAAAACCTTCTCCACGGAGGAATTGAAGCTGGTCCCACACCGAATCGGTTCCAAAACCCCCTTCTCCCCTCCCCTGTACTCTTCCTTTTCCTCCTCCGCCATCTCGAAGAATTTCCTGCCGGCTTCGATCATCGCCGCGATCAGGCCGTCAGGGACGCCGTGGTTGGTCACCACGAAGAACCCCCAGTCGCGGCAGGCGGCGCGGAGGTCGGCGACGGTTCCGGAGCGGCGGTCGGGGGAGGAAGAGAGGAGCGGCGAGAAGTCGATGGTGGGGATTTGGCCGACGGGAGCGCTCTGATCGGCGGCGGGATGCGGCGGGGAAGAAGGGAAGATGTAGGCGGGAGGGATGGAGGTGAGGGCGGGGGATCTGGATATGGATTTGATCGATTTCGGTGGGTGAGGTGATGGAGACGATGATGCTTGGATTTGGGCGGCCATTATTGGATAAGAGAATGGCGTCGAATTTCCAGGGACGGTGGAAATCGGGTAATAAATGTTTTTAGCGAGTTAATGACACAACAGTTTGGAGTTGGATCGACGTATATGACCCAACTAATAGGTTTAGGAAACCAAGTAAAGGAAAATTCAAAGGTTTTCATAACTAATAATCATTATTTTCAAATCCAACAAGCAAACGAATCCTTAAATATATATAAAAATAAAAATAAAACTTAGGAGTCTTTTGAATGACGATTTTGCTCGGTTAGATCATACTCAAATTCTTTGTTATTTGAACTACATCTTACAAATAAAATTTATGAATTTTTAATTGAAAGATTTGACCTTCAAATCCTTCATTTTAAAATTTTGGATCCAAAGGACTCCCTACACCCTACCCTTCTAGCTAGGGGTGATAAAACGGTTGGTGATTTTCGGCTAACCGTCTAACCGAACCGAAAAAAGCGGTTAGTCGACTAACCAATAAACGTCATTTGTGTTCGGTTGGCAGTTTCGGTTGAATAAAATCCCCATATTCGGAAACCGAGCGGTTATCGACTATAACCGAAACCGCTGGCGGTGCACCGCCTAACCGTGTCGCTGTCAAAATATGAGTCTCCTTTCCACTCCAGCAAATCCCTAGTACTCATCTCTCTCCCATGCGTCCACTGCTTTCCTTCCCCTCCACCATTCCACTCTCTCTCCCTGCAAATCAATTGTTCCCCCTTCCTCTCTCCCTCTCAAATAGCATCTAGAGATCCGCTCTCTTTCTTTTTCTTCAAATCAATCCTTCCTCCCATTACCAGATCGATCCCATCACCATATTTTCCTATGATTGGGCAGCAAAGATAAAGCTAGAGGGGAGAACGGGCGTTGGGCAGCATGCAGCTTTCCCCAATTGCCCAATCAACCTACTCCCTCTTCGTCAATCGTCGCTCCATCGTCCTCAACCTCTTTCCTTCGTCGTCGTTTGTCGTCGTCCTCGATCTCCGATCTTCCTCCTTGTGCCTCCGGCGATGGATTCAGATCCAGATCCTCCTCTCACACTCTCTCCCCTTCCTCCCCCATCTACCTCGATTCGCGGTGGAATCAGCTCCGAATTCGCGGCGGACTCAGATCTGATTTTCGGTGACATACACATCGACGGTGGTGGTCGGAGATGTTGTGTGTCGGTCTCAGAGCAACCGTCACTTCAAACCTAAATCGACGGTTGCGGTTGGCGGTTAACCGATCCTCCCTTCGGTGTCGGCTTCGGTTGGGGCTAACCGACGGTGCGATTCGGTTAAACCGAAATCGCACCGATTAACAGCCCTACTTCTAGCCTCGGACTATCCCCCAATTTTCCTCTAATTATGCTTATAAACCTCTCTAGCAACCCTCTCACAATCTCCTAAGTGCTAACAATGATATTCAAATTACTCAAACTGAAGTAATTATTGAATTCTACTAAGTCGTCTGGATGGAGTATTTGAGAGAGTTATTTATTTTTAAAAAACTCACAATAAATTATTTGGACACAATCCATATGAACAAATTTAGAACAAGGTGTTTTCTAACTTTTGTACCTCATATAATTTTCATATCTGTATTTTCTCATGTTGGTGAGAGAAGGAAGATCACATCAGGGTTTCAGAAGACAATAGAGTTTCTTCTGGTTGAAAATGCGCTTCTTCATCCACCATTTCACGCCAGAATGCACGAGCTCACTCAAAAGTTTGGGTTGAAATTCGTTGATAACATCGAAAACAGACATTATTTGGCCCTCATTCTATAGGCATTTGCGTGCTAAATCACCGTGTCTAGGCCACTTATCATGCTAGTTTAGGCCAATTTTCGAACCTATTTGCATAACATCCATTTTGGCATGGTTCAGCTTGATAAGAAGGTTTTTATGGGGAAATCGACCCACCACACTATGTCATATTTTATGCTTTTTTGGTGTTTTTTATGTAATTCCATGACTTAAAGCCATCTACGATTGATCAGGAATCAATTAGAGTTCATCCGAGCACGATTGGGAAGCATAAGAGCAAGTAGGGGAGAAAAGAGCACTGGTCATTGCCACGTCATGGCCCTTGACCAGGATGTAACCATGTTGCATGACCACTGAACCGTGATTCGCACGGACTACACTGCGATTTAAATCCCGACTAGAGCCCAAGCATAAACTCTAGCCGGGTGCAATATAGGACAAGTATGTTTTAATTGTCAAACACGTGTCGGTCCATGTACCCCTACTTCAATCGCTTAGGTTGTTATCTAGCAAACAGATTTGGGTTTAAAACTAAGAAAACTACAAAATAAACAAACAAGTAAAGCAAAGCAAGGAGAATTCTATATGAGAGGACTTCACTTGGGTATTGCTTCCCCTGGTCTCGTATTAAGAAAGCATGAATGAAACTCTAGTGTGAAGGATGTGTTCATATACTGTGAGGTGGGTGCAATTAGCTAGGGGCAAACTCTCCTAGTTGATCATTTAAGGTTTGTGAAAAGAAGCTAGGGAATCTAGCTATCTTAATCGATCAACCGAGGAAAGCCTAACTCTCTTAGTTGACCAATCTAGGAGTTTTGCATCAAGTTACTGGTCTAACTCTCTTAACCTTTCGGTTAAGGATTGCAACTCTAGGCCAGACGATCTAACTCTCTTAACCTCGGAACGATCTAACTCTCTTAACGATCTAACTCTAGGCTAGACGATCTAACTCTCTTAACCTTGGAACTTAATCCGGACGACGGAGAGAAACCAATCATGGTGGGATCATGGTACTACTTCGATACTTGAGGTTTTGGACCTAGATTAACCTGGAAAGGGTTACCCAAGAGGCTAGGAGGTCAAGCTCCCTATGGGCCAAATGGGGATTTCCACCCTCTAAGTTAATTTTGACAACAATGATATAATGCAAGCAACACTCAATAATCATGATTAATTTAAGGTTTGTCCTCATTTGCCTAGGTGGGTGACACAAATTGGCCAAGAATCCAACTTCTCAAATCCTTTTTCAACAAGGAGATTCTCTCCACCTAGGCCAAAATGACTCAATCATGAGTTAAAGCTAGCAAATTCAATCATTCATGAAAAACACCTCAAATATTATATAAACATTCAATCAACACACATGGAGTCATGTTCTTACATTCTAACACACATATAGTGTTGATGTGACTTGAATCGGACTATCAGCCGCTACGACTGGTAATCGGGGGTCTCATGGGCTCAATGTTATTTGGGTTCGGGTTCTGGGCCTGGTCTGTAACTGTTTCCTTTGTCAGATTGGATTAGGTTTAGACCCACATGGAGAAGTACTATAAATACTTCTCATACTCCTCTGTAATCTGTAATCTCCTCGATATAGTGAAACTGGCTCTCTCTCGCCCGTGGACGTAGCTAACACACATCGTGTTAGTGAACCACGTAAATCGTGTGTCATGTTTTTGATTCTCGCTTTCGTATTCTTGCTTTGTCGATTCCAGCGATTTTCCGATCCGTAGCAGCGCGTTTATAACATATAGACTAGGATTCACAATACTCAAGTGAGTAGGTAGGCTATTCCATAGCTAGGCAAAGGAAAACAACAAAAAGGAGAGAAAGAATCATGAAGAGATGAGTGTATTCCTTCCTTGATGCTTGAATATCCCTTGAGAAGAAGAAACCTTCAATCCTCTAACTTAGGGCAAGCCCAATCTCCTTCTTCCTCTTTTGAATGACACTTTCTCTCTCTATAATAGGAAGAGGAAACGTTAATCTCTCACTAGAAACCCTCTTTTATTCTGAAACTATAAACCTACCACACATTTCATCGACAATTAACCTAAGGTCATAGAAATTGAGTGTCTCTTAGTAGCACATCAATGTAACCCAAGACAACAAGGGAAGAAGGAACTCAGTCGTCCTCTTTTGTGAAGGTATTATAAAGTATGAACATCTTGTCATAGATTATAGTGATGAGATCCAAGCCATGGATTTGTCATGCTTGGTATAGATCCTTCTTTGCACCTATCTCATATATTTTTATTTAGTTCAAGTTCAAATGAATTTCATCATTTGACTTGGGATGACCAACCACTTCATGGGCACTATCCATTGAAGGGATGGGTGAAATCTTACTCCTTTAATAATGGGATACAGTCATTTATCTTTCTTTGTTAGATCTCATATAGACTCAGATCCATATCCACTTACTACCCCTTGACGCACTCATAAAAGCCACCAATAATAATATCAAAGTAGGGCACTAAGATATATGTAACTTCTAATAAGATCAAGGTTAGGAATCCTTACCTACCCAGAGTACTGAGAGATCATATATAACTTTACCTATATGAACGTATCCATATCTTATGTCTCACCTTCTAATTGTTCCACACTTTGGTTAAACCGCACATAAACTTCATGCCTATGTGCCATGTTAGTTGTCTTCACATACTAGACATTATGCATGCTTGTCAACGCCTACAAACACCATACTTTGCCATGGATGTTTAGGAAATCATCCAAGGTTGGAGGTATGTTTCAATCCAAACATAATTGATTTACTAATGTTTACCAACATCATATCCTTCATAAGAATAGATCTTGGTGATGAGGTATTGTCTAGTGCCATTTTCTGGAATCTACTACATAAAATAAATGTGTGGTTTCGTTATCTTGTAACTAATTGAATTTTAATGAGAACTTAACATCAAAATGTTCCCACTATTCATCTAGCACATGGCAACACTCATAGTGTCTGTATAACTGAAACTCAAATTCTCTTGAGACTTTCACAAGTGGACCAAGATCTACAACTCACCAATAAACATGATCCAGGTAGGGTTGGTTAGACTCTTTGGTCGTTGGTGTGTAGGGCAAAGTATGTGGTTCTGAGGCTGAAGAAGATTGAATGATGACAGAGTAAACATACCAAGTTTATGTTCATTTATAGAGACACAAAAATATTCTTTCAGCAACAATATGATTAAATATATGTGTGTTGGATGAAGAGTTGATGGCTCACATTAAGTTAAATGAACAATGGATATCACAATTCATTTCGATAAAGTTGAAAGAACAATTGATTACACAACTCATTATGCTAAAATTGTATGAACAGTTGATGACACAACTCATCCGGTCAATAATGTGCTCAATTTATGGACATATGACTAACTATAGTGTTTTCGTCATTGATAACGCCATATTTAATTAATAAAATTTAGTTGTTGTATTATTTTGATTGGGTTGATTATGATATTATATTCTATAATTAATAGAATTTAGACTTATTTGATTTAGTTATTACGATAACTTACAATTTAAGAAACGAGTAGTTAAACTTATACAAGTGACATATTACGTAATCACATGGGGTGGGTTGAATTTTTCATTTTAGAGAGAGACCCAACTCAACAAATACATAACATGCATACATAAACAGTGCGCGGCGTCTGTACTTAAATTAAATGGAATCACTAATGATCAAAAGATTTAATCATAAATTAATAAAAGTAATTAGTAATGGGGGAAATGAATGAATAGATAAGTTAGCGACCCAAAATCCGCGGCACAGATTTGCTAAGTGATCAGATGCCAACAGCGGTCATTTCTCTCTCTGAACACTAATTTTGCCGTTTCTATTATTCCCCATGAACAAATCAAACAACTACTGGCACCAATAAAATATTCGACGACTACGAGGATTAAGCAGAGAATATAATTTTGATTACTAATTTAGACCAGGAAGATGGGTTAGTGTGGAAAGCTTTTTTTTTTTTCAAAAGATATGATATATTAATCGAAACAAAGAGATAGTTACGCCCTGGATAGCAGTCAGACCCTGAAATCAAAGGAACGATTTACAGACGGGTACAAAGAGAGGGCCTTTCTAGCTACCGAATGAGCTAACCTATTGTTCTCTCGACCTACAAACCGCACACTAAACCCCGGATGGGCACGAAAATACTGGCAAATCTCTTCCAGGATTGCCCCCAAGTGACTGTCGCTCGTATCAGCTTGATTAATCTTGTCAATAATGACCTTCGCATCCCCCTCGAACCTAACTCCAGACAAGCCGTACTCTAGACACCAGAGGATAGCCTCCCGAAGCACCAGCAACTCCACTACCAGTGGTTCATCAATTTGCGCAAACTGCACACCTTTAGCCAGAAGAAGCGTCCACAATGCTCTGCCAACCCCAAGAAGGGCGTGAACCAATTCGATACATTTAGTTAGTGTGGAAAGCTTTCAAGTATAACTAAATACAATAAATGATAAAACCTCAGATCATAACCAATTCGATACATTTAGTTACAAACAGTTTTGTCTATTGTCTCTTATAAAACTTCCGCACTTCTGCTATGCTATAAATCTTTGGTGTTTTAATGTATAACTTGAAGTTGTCGTTAAATGTATAAATTTCTGTTGTACCATCACGAAATTTGTACGTTAATGTTATAGTACAACTTTAAGTTGCATCATCAAGAAATAGTTAATATATTCAAGATGATTATGCATTTACAAAATACTGTCTCAATTCATTCTATTTCATCAGATCCAGGATGTGATATGGTTCTGAAGGATGAACCGGATATGGACAGTTCCAATAAGATTTCTTTCTTGAACAAAACCCCATTTTTTTATTTCATTCATCTATTCCATGATCGGAACGTGGGGGGATACACGTTACACCACGATTTTAAATCAGAAGAGAGATTTCAAGCAATGGCATAAAGGTACAAGTTTATGTTGTACCACAAAAAAATTTATATACAAGAGTATAAGTATAATCTGAAGATGTACATAACGTGTCAAAAATACAACTTTAAATGGTACCAAAAAACAATTATTTACGGGACGGCATTGAATATATTTTGGAAGATGAAAGGTATTATATACACTTCGTAAAAAGATGAATACTTCCTGTTCTTGGGCGAAATAATTTCTTTTTTTTCACCTACCCATATCTTTTAAACGAAAAAGAAAAAAACTCAAAAAAAGAGAAACGATCGGAAATACGATAAGTGTTAAATCCTTCCTATCAGATTCAGAAAAAATGATGAAGAATTCGTCGGTGGCAAAGAAATAATGGGAAGCGAAGGATAGAAAAGTGGAGCCAACAAAAGACGACAACTGAACAGAACACACAGAGAGAGAAATACAGAGGGAGGGGGCAGGGGCGAGCAAAACAACGAATCGATAGGTGTTCGCAAAAAAAAAAACCCAGATATCTCTCCCTTCTCAGGATGACAATGATGGCGTTCTTCTCCTCTTCTTCCCCACCGCAGAAGGGTGTTGTCGTCACAGTTCCCGTGCTCGTCCTCGCCGTTTCCGTCGCCGCTCTCACTCTGTTTTTCCTCGCTTCTTCCCTCTCCGCCCCCTGTTCCTGCTCTTTCACGCCTCCGTCCCCCTTCTCCGGCGACGGTGGGGAGAGGGTATCGGCCACGGCGGAGGACATCGACTGGGTGAGGGATCAGATCCGAGGGAATGGGTTGCATATGCAGGACAATGTTCTGCGCAAAGGGATCAATCCGCGGACTAGGGCTCAGCAACTCCAAGATCTCATTCAGTAAAGCTCTCTCCACTGATCTCTTTCACTTCTGTTTCCCGGAGATTTTCCGTTGTTCTTGTTGTTGTTGCGTCTGATTCTTTCCCTTTGTTGAGGTGATTTTGGGGGGGTCTTTCTTTTGTTCGAGTATAAGTAAACATTACTACCCATGTTGAAAGTTTATTTCTTTCCTTCTTCTTTCTTCGTGATTTTTTGTGGGAATTTCATTCCTTTGATATTTAAGCGAATATAACTATAGCCCATGAGGGAAAGTCTCTTCCTTCACTCTTTTCTTGTTTCTTTTGCTTATTATGGTTGTTGTTGGTAGAAAGATGATGGGAGCTGGGGGTGTGAAATTCCGGGTAGGATGATTAGGCTTGATTGAGTGTGTTCTTTAGTGAGCTGTCAGTTCGGTTTGTTCTGTAGCTGTGGAATGCATTCTAGATTTAACAATCCGCCATTGAAGTTCCTTCACTGGTAAGATGTGAAATGAAAGGGCAGCTGTAATTGTTTTCTACTTGGCAAAGGGTAATGAACAGTGAATTAAGGTGTCTAGATTTCATTCGTACGTGTTTCTTCTGAGTGAAGCCTACAACACAAGATTTCATTACTAGATGCCTAAGCTTTCCAATTTCTTTATTCCTCAAGTTTGCTTGCTTTACAAGTTAAGCATGCTCCTCCCGTTGTCAATCAATCCCTCTTCCCACTGTACCATGTAACCAGATCTTGCCAAATTCAAATCTGTCTTATTTCAGATACAAGGGCATCTCGCACTATGATGGTCCAGATTCGGATAACCACACTGCACTCCCTTGCCCCGGAGAACTCCTGGTAGAAGAGCACCACAGCAATTACGGGGAACCGTGGGCTGGTGGAAGGGACGTGTTTGAATTCCTTGCTGAATCCACGAATCTCTCGCCAAACTCCCAGGTTCTTGAGATCGGCTGTGGCACATTACGTGTCGGTCTTCATTTCATCCGTTACCTCGCTCCATCTCGATTTCACTGTCTAGAAAGAGACGAGCTTTCTCTCATGGCTGCTTTGAGATACGAGCTCCCGTCTCAGGGACTTCTACACAAGAGGCCCGTGATTGTTCGAGGAGAAAGCATGGATTTCACTAGGTTTGGTGATGCTGTTTCTTACGATCTGATATATGCTAGTGCCGTGTTTCTTCACATGCCGGATAATTTAGTATGGACGGGGCTTGAGAGGTTGGCAGGGAAGTTGAAGCCCTTTGTTGGGAGGATATATGTGTCACATAATATCAAGTTCTGTTCAAGGTTGGGAGGTGAGCAGTGTACTAAGAGGTTGAGTGATTTGGGGCTAGAGTATCTCGGCAAGAAAACCCATGATAGTTTGCTGTTCAATCACTATGAGATTTGGTTCGAGTTCAGACGGTCCAGAGCTTAGGTAACAGAGCCGTGCCATCAAGGTTATTTGGCGATCTTCATTCCTCCGTATTCTTTCAAATGTTTCATCGGCATTATGTTGATTGTTTGATGTTGTAGTCAGGGTTATGTTGTTGTATATATAAAGTAGAGAAGGAACAGCCATAGCATGATAGCCATGATAACAATGTTGCTGAGCTTGGATGGGTAGCTTGCTTACTGTTGCGATATATGACTGTGAGACACCTTTCTGCTTGT
Source organism: Linum tenue (assembly GCA_946122785.1). NCBI lineage: Eukaryota > Viridiplantae > Streptophyta > Magnoliopsida > Malpighiales > Linaceae > Linum > Linum tenue. The sequence goes on from CAMGYJ010000002.1 coordinate 57,745,936, forward strand.
ATTTAATCAGGAACTGGCTGCAACTAAAATGAGAGGAAGTCTCCAGTCAAAATGATGTAATGGCTGCTCTATTTTTGTAACTCTAGCAGCAGGCATTTTTTCTCTACCTTTTAACTTCGCTTATACTGTCTCAAGTGCCAGACTGTGATACTAACATCTGGAATTGTTGCATATTTTGCTTGCGGATGATCCTGAAGGCTTGATGGTACTTTATAGACTTCATATTTTGTCATTTTAACAGATCACTGAATCATGTTTTCATAATTTGATCCAAAATTTCATAAGATTAGCTCAGGTTTAGCAGACACGTTCTAGAGGAGTCTCACTGTTCGGCTATCACTATTCAATTCCTCCATCTCTCCTTTTTAGATTTTTTATTTTATTATCTTTTTGTTGTTCGAACATACTTCCAGAACACTCCAAAAGAACATGTGATTCAAGAGTAGGTAGTGTCAGAAAAAATGAACTTTGCATATGCTGTCAGAGGGGTAAAAAGCAAGAACATCATCTCTTATGTTATTGAGTGATTAACAACATCAATACCTGTCAATCCTAACAAAAAGCATATGCTGGCTGGCAGAGGGGGTAGGTCATGTTAGCAAATAATCAACAGATCTCCCCCCATTTTGCCTTTACTTTTAACCAAGCCAAACCTATTAAACAATGCCAATGATAAACAAATCAAATCTAGAAAAGAACCCCCCCTCTTTTCTAGATCAGTCATCAGAGCACACAAAACCAAATACACACGCCACACACAAACACCAGAATCAGTTACCAGCTTCATGATGGCAGGAAACACCATGTGCAGCATCTGTTATGGCTAGTTGAGATCAGACATTCTTCTTCTGTGATTAGCTATTGTAGTTCTAAAGTTAGGATCTGATGAAGTTACCAACTTGTTCCTTGGCATGGAAGCAACCTTTGAGTCTGAGCTACTGCATTTGGCTTTAGGGCTATCTGAAAGGTTTTGTTTCGTGTCAGCATACCTTGACTTCTTGTTCGAATCACCTCGTAGTACTGATTTGAGACGAATGTCTGAGTAACTGAGTGATTGAGAACATGACAACTGAGCAGAGCTTCTGGCCTCTGATCTCAAACTTCTTGCCTTGCCAACCACTTCTCTTTCTGCAGCACTTTGCCTATGGCGACTTGCAGCAGTAGAGGTCATGAATCTCGGAAGGGAGCTAATGATGTTTCTCTTGACTCCTCTTTCAGTAGGTTGCAGGATTGGGTTTTCAGATTCCTTTCTGTTTTCTTCATGAGCTGTTGATATGTCTTCCTTGTCTGGATATGAAGGCTTTCTGTATTCATGGATGAGGAACTCTGCCTTTCTGATTTGGTTCCTGAGCTTCTGGCATTCTTCTTCTGCTTCTCTCATCTCGTGTTCGAGCTCTGTTATTCTCTTCTCTCTTTGCTTGCTTATATCCTGATTTGAAGGGAAGGGAAAATATGGATGCCATTAGTTTATAAGTTTTCTGGTAATTTGTATCACTGTTGACATCCCAGGTTAGTTTTGTACTACCTCTGAAATTTCTCTGTCAGTCTCAATTGCTCTTGCCCTACTTGAAAAGCTCAAAGAGCAGATTGTCTCTCCCACATCTTCTTCACATGGGCTTATATTCACAAGCATCAAAACTTTTGAACTATGACCTACAAGAAGCATCATTGTAAATCCATCAAGTACATTATGAGGTATTCAAGTCTAGGATTGTCATGATGTCACTTGGTAGCCAGAGGATATTAGAAAACATGAATATTGATAATTCTTGACTATGAGAGCATGTGTGGTCAGTAATACAGTTCTTGGTGAAAAGATTGTGAAAAATCATATATAATAATTTACCTTCAACGGAAAATGGTAGGAGATGAGATGTTATGTTATAATTTGTTGAGCGACCTAAGATTTTTAGTGTATTGTAACTTCTAAGAATACATGAATATGAAATACATGGTTTTTGTGAAGCTCAGAAAAAGAACAATCTTTGCATGCCAAACTTTCTACGGTTACTTGAATCTCAGGGTAAAAAAATTCACAGCAACAGTGTGCTTACCTAAGGAATCTTTCAGTATCTGAGTTAGCTTGCTATTTCTGCAAAGAACAAAATTGAACAATAGTCTGGAATCAGGTTGGCAAAGAGTGGATAATCTGAAAAGCTTTTCTGAGGCCATGTGGCTGGTCAAAAAAGAGAAGAGATGCATCTGAAATAAGAACTGAAGGACATGCCTGTAAGGAACATGGCCTCTTTTCCTTCTAAGAGCAGCAACAACGTCGCCAAGTGCAGAAAGAGAGAGATTTATGGCTCTTCCTTCATCAAGGGTCAATCCAGTAGCTCCTGTCTTCAACAATCTCTCACTTCCACCAAGATCAACCATCCACAATTTGCTCGCTTCTGGCCTACTTCCTTGCTTGCTTTCGCCGTGTCTAGAGATTGTGATCCTCATCAAGCTATTGCACACACGGAGCTAAACAGATAAAGTAATCATCAAACATTAGGAAATACAATGAAACAAGCTCGAGAAGAAGTCCTCTAAAACCATACCAGTGCGACCTGCTTGATGTCTCGTTCACATTAGTCCATGAAGTCGAGCGACACCTCCTTCCCTTTGAGTACCACCATTTGGCTTTAGCAATGTTGGGAAGTTGAACTTCTGTTAGACCCTCAATCTCCACCATTCCTTTTGGATCTGTCTGAATGTTGAGATTGCTGTAGAGAAAGTTAGACTCACAAGATATTAACCAAAAAGAAGGGGGGAAAACATTCCAGGGTCAAATCACAAGTTTCTTGGAGATTGACTTATTATGATCACTAACCATCTAGCTGATGCTTTAGGAGAAAGTAAGTCTTTCAGGCTGCCCATGTAAACCTCCAACATGCTCATGGAGAATGTTAGAGAAGCTGAAGAGGCTTGGCGAAAGAGCAGTTCGAGAGCTCGAGGGATGATCCCGGGTTGATCATTGAGGCCATCCTGAAATCATGATTCAGAACTCTAATCCATACACTGATGATGAATGAAGAGGAAGCCAATTCAAAAAGGGCTTTAATCTAAAACACATTGTTTCTAATGAGATTCTGACCATTGTGAATGTTTTCCCAGTCCCAGTTTGACCATATGCCAATATGCATCCATTATGCCCATCTAGTGCTGATTTAAGCACTGGTTCAACCTCCAGAAACACATCATCTGTAAAAACATTTTTCTTTCAGAAGAGATGCATACGAAACATGGATGAGATCGAGTCTAGTACAGAGGACAAAACCTTGGTCAGCAGATTGGTGGAAAACCCTATCAAATCTGAACTCTTTCCTGCTTCCAACAGATCTAACCACAACCTTGTCCGAGTCAACCGAAACCGGTTCATGAATTCCTCTCCTTTCAGTTAACAAGAATGGCCTAACTCGACAGAAAACTCTAATGCTGCCTGTAGACAACGGAAATCAATCAATGAAATGTTATCAAGGAGACAAGCCTTATATGTTAAACGTTGGAAGAACAAAGCAAACTACCAATCAAAATTACTACCTTTTATATCTAGTATCCTATTCAAAGCCTCCCTTCTCTTCTTATCCAAACACACTTCTTGCAGTCTCAGCTCTGCAATTTCTCCTGCAGAAAAAAGTTTTTGACTCTTTCAAGTGCTGACCAATCTCAAACTGAAACAAATTAATGAGCAACAAATTTGTGAGTTGACCAAATTCTGTAATAAAGAGCCTCTCTCTCTCACCCACCTTCGAGATTCAGTATTGACTTCTCAAGCTCGTTGCTTTCGTGCTCAGGAACAACGTTGACATCAGTGTATAAAAGTTCTGTTGGTGAGTAGTCCAGCTGCAATTCAGTGCCATGATCTTGCTTCATTGGAGATGTTGATCTGAAGAGCCCTTTTGCACTGTCCAAATGCAACAAGATCTGTTCCTTTTCACCGGAAATGCGCATTTCCGGAGCGAAGAGAGGAGAAGAGTCTCTTTTGAAAGGAAAAGAGAGAAATGGGTTTTCTTTTTATGTTAGAAAGATTACTGCTTTGCTTCAGCAGTACACCAGCAGAATGTGGGGAAAAGGAGTAGAAGCTAAGATACTGAAGAAGCTAGGTATAGTAAATATTCTGTGAAAGCTTCTAGCAAACAGCAGAACCCAGAAACAGATTGAATAAATGCCCCAGCCAGATCAAAAGGGGGGGATGAAAGAAAAAGGAGGATGAGAGGTTGCAATCCAGCCAAAACCAGCAAATAAAAAGAAGAAGCTCAAAGGTGGAAACTTTATGGAAGAATGATCCGCATAATCCCTGGTTGGAACAAAAGATCACACAGTGTGCCACTGTGTTTGAATATGTTTTGAAGCTATGGAGAAACCCAAGTTGGAAAATCTTGGAAAATGGGAAATCTAGAGAGAGTTAGTAGCTTTTTTGCAAATGATTGAACACTCCTTCAACACTGATTATATTAGTACTAGGAGATGATGGGATGCTTTGCTTTTCTCTCTCAACTGCTTCTGGTCCTGTTATGAACTATGATTCTATGAAGCGTTTTTTCCTCCTTAATTCCCTCCTTTCTTTGTTTCTTTCTTCCCCTAAAATTTCAACTATGTTTTTATAGGGGAAAAAATTCAACTCTTTCGTCATTGTTTTCATTTTGTCTGGGCAGTGTTATCAGTTCTCACACTTCTGTTCCCCCATATCAACCATATTAATCACTTTAATTAGGCAAAATTTTCCTCGACATATTTTGATGCCAATCTTATTTAACCAACCTATTAAGCGCCGTACCGGAGACCGTATCGGGAAAGTCAGTGGTAGAGTATTTTATGTTAAAAATCGTTTGGATGAGCTAATTGTAACGGATCAATTTGACATAACTGTCTCGTTTTGAGACAATTGTACCAAATTGCCTCGTTTGCCAACAAAAAATTTGGATGGATCAATCTGTCTGAGGTATTTTGAATTGATCCATTTTGAGTCAATTTCAATTACCTGGGGTGTGGGCTGGTAATTCGAATTGACTCGTTTATAAGACGAAACAATTAATCAAATTGACTCATTTCTAGATTGATCCATCCAAACGATCCCGTAGTTTAATCGTAGTTCAATCGTTAGACCGTTAAATACTGTCTACCGATTTAGCCTTCAATATTGGTATTTCGTTGTTGAACCGTCGATACAGTACGGTCTATCTACCATGGGTAAAACCTTGTAAATAAAAAATTAGCAGAATGCTTAGGGATAAGGAAATGCTGAATTCTGGTTTTTCCAAGTGGTTGGTGCAGGATCCAGATCCATGAAATTATGAACAGTCAAAACATAAAATAAAAATCAACTTTTATTTATCTGATGGTGGGAGCGGGAGGAGCGGGAGGGAATCAAAGTGGAATCCAAGGTGGCGAGCGGGGAAATTCAGGTGCGCAGACTGTGTTTTTGTTTGAGTTCTCCTGACCGTCGATTATATCGGATCAGTTTCCATGTGCTTGATTTGAAAATACTTGGGTCACGTGGAACGTGATGGTTGGAGGAGGATTATATTACTGAGTGAACACGGTCGTAGGGGATTATTTGTTCTTCCTTTTTGCGCCTTATCCGTTTTACTTTTTCCCAACTGTTTTAACAGTAAAAAAAATGGAAGGAGCAGAAAGGAACCCACTCGTCTTTGGCGGGCTTTTATGGGAGGAACAATCAATGACAATGGCGATTTAATTGTAGGAATTTAATTTGCTTATGAAACAAAACAAAAAAACAAAAAACTATGACAATGGCTTATGGAGATTTCACAACAATTACGCGACTTGACGACTGCAATGCCAAGAGCATTTTGCCACACTAGCAAAGAAGCCAAAGAACTGGTTCAAGCGTACATCAACGATCAAATCATTGAAAGATGCCCAAGGAAGGGAGGATGGTGTGGCCACCCTCTGCGCATACATGAAAGACCTAACCCAATAACTATGGAAGACTTCAATGGAGTCAAAGAATGGATCGGTGGCATCCTTATTCGGTTGTGAAGCATGTGGAGAAGAAGGTCACGAAGGATTCAAATGCTATAGTCATGAAGGGCAAGGACATATTGATGTCAATTATACAAATCAAGGCTATCAATCAAGACCCAATAAGATATCTATGCTCCTTATAAAAAATTCAACCAAACTCGCATACCATATTGCCAATAGCCTGCTCGAGGAGGGAAGAAGCCAGATGATTGCGCCAACATCAACTTGATCAATGCACCCTATGTTCTTGAAGCACAATGGCAAAAGAAACCAAATCACATGGATTTGGTAATAAACCTAAATACAAGGGGCAAGGAGAAGGTATCTCCAATTTGCAACCCGCCATATTCGAGAAGCTAGAGGTAACAGTGATAGGATTACAAACGAGCTACAATAATATCGAAAGACAACTTGCATTCCTAATCATTGGCCAACCTCAAAAGTCTAAAAACAACCTCCCAATCTATACAAAAGACAATCCAAATAGGGAGGAAGTTAAGGTCATCTGGACTAGGATGGGAACAGCCAAGAGGTTCCCAAGCATTAAAAGGAAGAAGAAAAGAAGAAAGCAGTCTATCCATCCCTATTCAGAAATTTGATAGAACATTTTGGAGGAGCACAAGTGTTAGTGCCAATATTGAAGAAGGTGATTTCAATGGAGCATCTCAAAGGAAAGCTGGAGATCCTCATGGAAGAAGATGACAGGGTCGATGAGAAGGAGACTAATGTTAAGAAAACCCCCTTGGGGTTATGCAGAATTTGACCTTAATATCACTCTTGTGCATCTCTGAGGGTCTCGTCCTCCTTTTGCGCAAAGTGGGTAATCTCTTGCAGATCCGGATGAGGGATGGTAGAGTTTCAAGAATTTGTTCACCGAATCGGCCCACAATGTGATCGACCCTGGTGCACGGTTATCCAACCACGCCTTACCCCTTCCGTCTAGAGAGAATCGGAAGTAGCAAAACCGCAAAGCTTCTAGAGGTACACCATTTGATTTTGATCTTGTTGATCAGCTCGTGGAATCGATTGAGGTGCTCTCATGGGCATTCACCTTCCCGCCATTGAACACCACAAAGTCCTCAGCATCTGGATAACAGAAGAATTTACCTCAAAGTTGTTTGCAGCAACTTGAGGGTGATGGATACTGACTCGCTTTTCGATACAGTTGGTTAACAGTTTAACCAAAAACCACCGATTATCTGTTAAACCAGTTACCAGTCCTACTCCTTACGCCACACCTCCCGTCGCCTCTACCCTCTGGAACAAAAGTCCAGAACCGACCCTTCCCGACGGCCAGCAAGTAGCAGCCGCCGAAATCAGTTAGATGGAGGGGAACAACAGCTGGGTGAGTATTGTACTATTGATTTTTGTTTTCTGACATTTAATTAATTTGATGTTTTGTGGTGTGGATGTTGAATGAGATTTTGAGATTTAGTTTTTCTACAAATTATGCAGGTTGTCTATATTCCAAAAAAATGAGATATATACGGCTGAATATTCTATGAAAGAATGACACAAATATTGTTTTTTTTTAATTTACCACAAATATGGCGGATTAAAAAGTATTGACACAGATATTGTGTTTTGGAGAAAAGAATCGGTGAGACCACCTGAGACTCAGGCGCTGCCGCTTTAGCTGGGTTTTTTGACCGTTTTATTGATTTGACAGCGGCGGCGCCCAAGACTCAGGCGGCAACGCCTGAGACCTAGGCGAGTAGGTGGGAAATCATCCCAGGCGTTGGCGCCTGAGACTAAGGTGGCACCGCTGGCTTATTGCTGGCCACCCACCTTATAAAAAACCCAGCCAATTTCGTTTCAGATTCACACCACAAAAAAATCGTCCAAAATAGAGGAGAGAGCTCTGGTTGCTGCTGCAAAAATGGCTAATAGGTAAGAGACACATTTATTTTTGTAATTATATTATTCAAATGCTATTATGATTGTGTTTAGTTTTAATTAGTGAGTTTGTTTTTTTGTAGTGATTTTAGAAGATTTGAACTAGTCGTTCGGTGGAAATCGGAGAAAGTAGAAGATAATTTGGGCGTCAAATTCGTTGGTGGTAGTAGTTTTCAGTTGACGGTTCCATCTAGGGGTCACATATCACAAACTTTGTGAGAATCTAATTCCGAGAATACGGCGCAGAGACGAAGCAGTACAAGATAGTGATGTGATCACAGGTTTCACTTACCGTCTTCCAGAATGGCAGAATGGTGTTTTATTTCATTATGCGATACCTATTGTGGATGATGATAGCTTGAATGTGCTTTGGAATTTTATGGCACAAAATCCTTATTGTTTGGGTGCTGAGATACATGTTGAGCTCAGTGAGAATCAGGGTGGAGAGGAAGAAGATGATACATGGAGCGTGCCATCCGATCATGACTATGATGACGGAGAGGAGGAAGATGAGGAGGAGGAGGAGGAGGAGGAGGAAGAGGGGGAAGGAGAGCAGCTTAATTATCCTCCATATTTTTACTTGCAGGGTAATGAAGAGGACTAAGAATTATCACTTGCTGATTCATATGGCGTAATTCCAATGCCTATTGTTGATAGTTTTGAAGGAGAATTCTACAAGGGGCAGATATTTCACTCGAAACAAGCTACATAGATGGCGATTAAACACCACGCACTACAACGCAACTTTCAATATGGCGTGGTGGAGTCGTCACCTTCAATCTGGAAGGTCAGATGCTTGAGGCACAAGGATGACAATTGTCCTTGGATGGCGTGGTTTGGATGTCGAGATGTTGGAGGCGAATGGACTGTGAGAAAGGCTGAGTTGGTGCATTCTTGTAGCAGTATGACTCAACCGACGGATCATCGCCATCTTGAAGTCGACATGATATCTGAGGCCGTCAAACATTTGGTACGTGCCTAACCAAATCTGAGTGTTCTAACTGTTCAGGCCGAGTTGAAAGATAAGTTTAATATGCAAGTTACTTACAAGAAGGCTTGGTATGGGAAACAAAGAGCATTGGAGAAGTTGCATTGAAATTGGGAAGAATCCTACGATTTTTTGCAAACATTCTTGCGGGTGGTCAAGAGAAAAATGCCAACATCGGTGATTGATTGGGTAAGAGTTCCTTCGACTCAACCAGGTCATTCAATATTTCAGCGAGTATTTTGGGCTTATGGACCTTGTATAGATGGATTCAAGAATTGTCCAGGCGTCATGGTTGTTGATGGAACATTTCTTACTGGAAAGTATAAAGGAGTGCTACTCATGGCAAGCTCAATTGATGGCCGGAAGAAGATTTTTCCAATTGCATTTGCCATAGTGGAGAGCGAGAATACTGAGAGTTGGTCATGGTTCATGAGGAACGTTCACCACGACCACCACGACCACCATCATGCTCCACCGCTAGATGGCCGCCAGTACCACACCTCGTAGGCACCCTGTTACGTAGAGGTCTACCATCATACTCCTGGGGCTCATCTTCCTCAACACCACCATCATGATCCTGTGTACCGAACATATCATCCTGCTGAGACTGAAAATGCTCCTCAGGTTGACCGCCACCATGCTGCTAAGACTGAACATGCTGCTCATAATTCCACATCGTCTCCCGAAATGTCTCATGCTCATCTAGATTGCCCCACATATCGGGAGACGAAGCTGCTCTAGTATCACCACCTGAGGCCATGTTTCCCATCGTAGCATGTTGCGGTGTATGGAAGCTATCCTCTGGCTGATAGAAGCTCGAAGACGGATCTGACTGAAACTGCTGCCGTCGCGGCGGCTGAAAGCTCGAAGACGGATCTGACTGAAACTGCTGCCGTCGCGGCGGCTGAAAGCTCGATGAAGGATCTGACTGAAACTGCGACCGAAGCAGATTAAACTGGAAGCTCCTCGATGTAGGCCGGATGGGCTGTGCTCGCTGTCGATCTGAAACCCGGAATGGGTTAGGTACATCACGATGCTCACGTCGCTGTCTACGTGACCTATGCTCCTGTCTGAACTGTGGCTCTGGGACGACCGAGCCCGGTGTCGAATCAGTACGCTCTGGCCAGGCAGTCATGACGGGCTCCTCATAATGGGGCTGTACAGGTACTGTGAGATCAGGGTATCTATGCTGCTCAAACCCTAGAGTAGCAACCCCGAATGCCATAAGGTTGGTCATGTCCTCACACTGGTCGGGGGTCAGCCCTCCAGCCCGTACACCATCACGCAAAGTCACCTCAGCATGCTCGATAGTGTTGTACTAAAAAACACCAACAAAATGTCAGATATTTCACACAGTTAACAACAAATTAAGCAAACAAATCAAATAACTAACCAATGCCTCCGCTGCAGCTCCTCTCCGTGTGCCGGAACGTTCATCAGTGTATGGAGCCGTCGCTACAAACTCGTGTCGACGGTTCCAAAAAGCAAGCGACTCTCTAGAGGCGTGTACCAACTGCTGCCCATGAGATGGCCCACGAGTAGCCTGGCGAAGAAAAAACCTAACCTCAGCCTCAGGATGAGGCTCATGCTGCCTCATGCCAAACTGCCGGAGCACGCGGTCTGGATGATGCCACATCATCGATGAAAAGCAGATAAGTGGCACTACTGCTCGAAATGTCTCAGACTGTATCACACTACCTCTGAGATGAAGTGCTCTCTCAAGGTAAGGTTGCCACTACATAAAAAAAAATTAACGTTATTATCCCTAAATCTAAAAAAATAAAACAAATGAAAACTATTCTATAAAATGAAATGTTATATACTAACCACCACGGTGTCCATCGCGTCAAACCACAGCCTGTACTGGAATAGCTGGTCACCATACTGACGACTGTTGGCCGAAAGCCATCGAAGACCACGTGGGGATGCATCCTCGGTGGCCTGTGCCCTCGTCTCTGAATCTCAAGGTGCCAGATGTGGGAATCGCTCCCACGCCCAGAACTGCAGTAGGGCGACCCATCCACCAAGGTCACCGCTTAGAGAAGTGCCGGTATGCGTAATGTGCAAAGTCGACCTACCCATCTCACGGTACAGGTAGGATAAAACAGCAGCTCCCCAGGCGAACCGTCCAGCTCTCTGCCAATCCTCAATCAGAAGTAGGTACTGTAGGTGCACCGTAGCTCCAGACCGATCCGAGAAAAGTACACCTCCAATCAGAGATAGAGCATAAGCTCGTGCAAACTGCTCTATAACCTCCTGTGATGCATTTTCCAGCAGATGACTGAATTCAACCCTCAGCCAAACAATCCTAACAATAGCGACACCGCCTACAAGATCAGCCGGAACCCGTCATAACAGTCTCAAACTGATCGTCGACCACTCCTCATCCGGTATATCAACTACGACGACATCACCGTCGATCGCCAGACCGGACAGTGTAACAACGTCCTCTAACGTGATCGTGATCTCACCACACGGTAGATGGAAGTTCGACGTCTCGGGTCGCCACCGCTCTACGAGCGCAGTAATCAAACTCGCATCGGGGTTCATAGGGACTAGGGGCACGACACTTAACAAGCCTGCCACTTCGAGATATGGCCGATAAAGCTCATGGTAAGGTACTAAAATGGTCGTACCTCGAACATGGTAAGATCGATCACCAGCCTATAGTGCACAAAACTTATATTAATTCATTTTCATTCGTAATAATTCTAATTTCACCTAATAAATTCTAATCTGTCTAATCTAATATCAAATTATACTAATTTCAAAAAATTTGATACGTAATCCTATTCTAACAGTACAGTTCAGTTCACCAACTAAAATAATCTAATTAGCTAATTAACTTTACATGAATAATTATCAAATACTTACCTCGTTTGTCCAAACAGAGTCGATACGATGTTGGCCATGTCCCCAAAGAAGTGTCAGATCGACCGGACCTGGATCAATTGTCGTCGACGGTAATCTCATCGAATAAGGATCCATAAGCCTAGGAACTGCAAAAACAAAGCAACAAAACATTAAAAACAACACAAAACATTAAAAAAAAATCAAGCCGCCGACGAGAGTCTCACCGCGCAAACGGCCGCCACGACCTCGCCGGCCTCTCTCGGCGGCGACTGGTTCTTCGTCGGAGGACATCTCGGGTGGTGGCGCTTCTGTCAGCAGCGGCGACGCTTCACTCGGCAGCGGCGGTGCTTCACTCTCCAGCGGCGGCGCTCCACTCGGCAGCGGCGGCGCCTGACTCTACGGCGTCGGCGCCTGACTCTACGGCGTCGGCGCCTCAGTGGGCGGCAGCGCTTGCGGCGGCTGCTCTGCTTCTCTGGTTCGGGGGGTGGGGGCTGCTCTGCTTCTCTGGGACCGAACTGTATTCAATCCTTTTTTTACTGAAATCCTATTTAACGCCCTAACTTTTTAAAATTTAACGCCCTAACCTTACCAAACAGACCATACTATCCCCAATCCCTAAATTTGCCCCATCGCCCTAGCTCCCGTGATCTGCTCCGCCCCTCGAAGAACAAAAGAAAGAAAGAATCCCGCCGGACACTATCCAGTCCCTAATTTTGCCCCACCGCCACATTCCCCTTGATCAGCTCCGCCCGTCGAAGAAGAAAAGAATCCCCGCCGGCCATTGTCCTCCCACTGCCGCCAAAAGAATCTCCGCCGGCCCCGCCGTCGCCGGGAACACGAGGAAGAAGAATGGATTCGACGACGCACACCTCCTCTGCCATCACACTGGCGGCGGCGCGAACTCGAGGATGAAGAAGGGATTCGACGCTGCCCACCTCCTATGCCATCGACGACCCTTGCCCTTGCTCTGCCTCCATCGCCCTAACCCTTGCTCTGCTCCGCTTGTCGACGATGCCGAGGATTCTGCTACTGTTGGGTTAAACCTTGATTGATAGAGAAGGCAGTTGCGGCGGCGACGGCGACTCTCAAGACAAACGACGGAGACAGGAAAAATCTCAGGGTGAGATTTGGTTAGAGTTGGGAATATTTTGAGGGCAAAAACGTCAAATTATCTAAATTAGGGTGATAAATTTAAAAAAGTTAGAGCGTTAATTAGTAACTCTCTTTTTTTATCTCTATATTTCCAAAAATATCTCACCGAAATCGAGTCATTCTGAACCAATTTAACAATCGGCTCGAACTGTATAGCCACCACAGTTTAAAGTCCAATGCACCAGGCAGCAACGCTAAAAAAAGGTTTCATATAATTACCACTTGCCAGCATCAGCAACGCTAATCGTGATTAATTATCCAAACAAAAGAGTTAGCTCCGCTTCTCTCTCTGTCTCCCAATTACCTTTGACTTCCACTTTCCCGTTCCCCGTCTCAAAAGAATCCTTTTTCGTATTTTCTCTTTTCTTTCTCAAATCTCTCTCTTTCTCCCTTTCTCTACATCCGGCTCTCTGTGTGTAGAAGAACATAAGAAGAAGACGACGGGAGCAAACAGTCTCATAGAAACACCTCTACAGTACCAATCTTTTTCTTCTTCGCCATCGCCGTCGATTTTCACCATCATCTTCATCGGAAGCAGCTCTCCAATCTGCAATCGCTAGGGTTTTTGTATTTTTGTTAATGTTAAATTCCACACTGTGTCCGACTTCCTGCAATCGCGCGGCAATCGGAGACATCTGAAGAGCTCTTCTGAGTCCTTTGTCGTAGTTTGCAAATCCCGCTGCTCACCGGTTAGTTCGTCTCTCTCTCTCTATTAGCTTTCTGGGTCTCGCTGGGACACTTGGGGGAGTTCAAAGTCCGATTGCGGCTAATCCGCGCATTGGCACTAGTGTTTTGATGCGTCTCTTTCACCGTTATTTTAGTTAGGGATTGGATCGCATGCAAACAACGTAAATTCTCCGAATGTTGAGTTGTTTTTCCCCCCGTTGGTTGTGAATTGAGACGGGCTGATGTTGAGAGTTGTTAGTAGTATTGAACTTTTAAGTTTGTTGGGGAAGTAGTGAGGGTGGATGGGTGGAAAGGCTTTCGCTGAAGAAGAGGTGAATGGTGGACTTAGATTCTTAGTTAGTTAGCTGAAGCTTGAAGGCGATTGGTGTGTGGATATTTAGTTTGTGTTTGGTGCGTTGGTTGTCTCTTTCGTGGGAACTACATGAAATCTGATGCTTGTGGCGTGAGTTGATTTTCTTATTTCCTTTTGGTTTGGCTTTAATAATTCTGTTTGGTGGAGTTTTTGGTGTTTGAAAGGTATTTTATACCATTGAGTTGCAATGACTGCGAAAATTTAGAAGTAATAAGTAGGGAAGTAAGCAACTTTTGCAGTATTATGAGCGCTGCTGGGTTCTGAAGCCTATTCCTGAGATGGGTGACAACTTGTACCCATGGTGCCGCCACAATTCGAATGATTAACTGGTTGGATGTTTTGTGGATTATCTCAGTTTGACTGGATGCTTCCTTCTTTGCTACAGTATGAGGGCTTGTTAAGCATCAACCCGTTACATGTTGTAACTCTTGGACTATTGTCGAGATTAAATCTGTTCTGATTTGCCACCATTAACGTGGTGTGACCTGCAACTAACCCTTTGAATTTCATTAGGACGAATTTTTAACCTGTTTTAAGATGTGTACAACTCTTGTGTAGAATGACTGATCAGAAGTTCTGTTATTACGAGAACAATGTTCATTCGCACATGTAATAGTCAGCCCTTTATAGTAGACAGAAAAGGACATTAATTTCTCTCTTGCTGATTGGCTGTTTTTGTTTATTCAAGGAGTTCCGCAATGCACCGAGTGGGTAGTGCAGGGAACACAAATAGTTCTGTTCGTCCGCGTAAAGAGAAGAGGCTTACATATGTGCTGAATGATGCAGATGATACCAAGGTAAGGTAGCTTTGAATTTTAGTTTTTTCACTGATTAAGTACCCCACTGAGGTTAGCCAATTGCATTCGATGTTTCGTTCTTACAGTGCTTAGTTTTGGTTATGTATGATTGCAGCATTGTGCTGGTGTAAATTGTGTGACTGTGCTAAAGTCATCATCTTCCGAGAAAGATTACCTTTTCACTGGGAGTCGTGATGGCACATTGAAGAGGTGGGCAGTGTCTGAAGATTCTGCTACTTGTTCTGCTACATTTGAGTCACATGTTGATTGGGTATATTCTTTTTCCTTTTTCACTTCACTGTTATTATCTTATGGCATTCGTGCTGCTGATCAGATTGCTGTTTTCCTCTATTGGTTTTGGTTGCAATTAGTCTTACCTCTTGTAGCCTTCAGCTGATAGCTTGACTTAAAATTTTCTCTAAAAGTACTGAATTTTGATAAGTGAGCATGTTGTTTCTTTGCTGTTACTTCTTTCAAAGAATTGGGAACTGATGAGTGCTTTTTTAGTCATTTAATCTTTGTGGAAATGATAATTTGCCTCTCTGAAGTTTATATAATCCTGGCTATGCTTGTATAGTACTACTATAAACTGGGTTATTTTTTTAGATGCAGTTCACAAAGCACCATTTCTTTCCATGCAGGTGAATGATGCTGTCCTTGCAGGGGAAAATACCCTTGTCTCATGTTCTTCAGATACTACTCTTAAGGTTTTCCTTACAATTTGTTGGTGTTCTTACACTAATCTTTTTCTTCTCTTCTTGGCTGATTGTTGGTTCATCAGGTTAGTTTTTCTTACCTCTTTTTTCCCCCTGTTACGTGCTAGACTTGGGATAGCTTGTCCAAAGGAACTTGTACAAGAACTCTCCGACAGCACTCTGACTATGTTACACGCCTTGCTGCAGCAGAAAGAAATGTAATTTATGTTTGAAACTTTGTGGACGTGATTAATTGATTGTAGTTTTTTGTACGTTATAAAATGCATTTGTTGATTTTCTCTTAGTGTCATGCATTTTAGAGCAATGTTATTGCTTCCTGTGGCCTTGGTGGAGAGGTTTTCATATGGGATATTGAAGCTGCACTCACTCCAGTTTCAAAGTCAAGTGACGCAACTGAAGATGAGGGCTCAAATGGGGTAGGTGGCTCTGGTAATTCGTTGCCTATGACAAGTTTACGGCCCATTAGCTCAAGCAACAGTATTACTTCGCACAACACTCAGTCCCATGGGTATGCGCCAACTGTTGCAAAAGGCCATAAGGAGTCGGTATATGCATTGGCAATGAATGATACTGGATCAGTTCTTGTATCGGGTGGAACAGAGAAGGTATAGTCCTGCTGCATGCTTACCTTGCTCTATTCTGGTGGAAAGTTGTTTGGTACTAACTGATCTTATAGATCCTGGCACCACAATGCCAGTTCTTGGTTTTTCTAAGCAATTAGGTCTGACTTTGTTCCTTCAGGTTGTGCGTGTTTGGGACCCAAGGAGTGGTTCAAAGACAATGAAGCTAAGAGGTCATACTGATAACATTAGAGCTTTGCTTCTAGATTCTACTGGCAGGTTGGTTAATGATCTATTTTACTTGGTTCGTTTTGTTAAGAATGATTAGGTACTTTCTTGTGACATCTACTGTAAGATTATATAAGACCCTCAGAGCGGCCTGGAATTAATGAAGTTGCTAATAGTGTTCATTCTTCAGTGTAACTTTCCAGTGTCTATGACGAATGTTTGTTTTAATCTTGTGGTGCTATTGTTCTAGATCTGTTAAGTTGCAACTTCTTTGTTGTTCCCCATGAGGCGTATATTGTTATAGCTTCATACACACCTGTTATGTTTTGTGACTTTTAGCTCTGTTTATTATGCTGTGATGACAAATTTTCATTTGAACTTTGAGATTAATGATCTCATTGCTTGCTTCGATCTGTTTTTTTTTTTTTTTTTATTTCTCTTCAATTTTACATGACTTTGATATTTCCTTCATCTAGGTTTTGCTTATCAGGGTCTTCTGATTCAATGATCAGGTGAAGTTGGCTACCTTTTTATTAGTGTTATACATTGCTCATCAACCCAGATCTTACATTGAATTGCTTATGGTTCTTTAGACTATGGGATCTCGGTCAACAAAGATGTGTACATTCTTATGCGGTGCATACTGATTCTGTTTGGGCCCTGGCCAGCACCCCTACATTTAGTCATGTTTATAGCGGCGGGCGAGATCTTTCTGTGAGTGAATTTCGCAAAGCCCTTTACTAACTTAAAGCATTCCCACTCTTAGATCTCAAAATTGGCATTCCAACTGTATATCCTTCAGTTGTACTTAACAGACTTGGCGACTAGGGAAAGTGTTCTGCTCTGTTCAAAGGAGCACCCCATCGTACAATTGGCTCTACATGACGACAGTATATGGGCTGCAACTACCGACTCTTCAGTTGATAGGTGGTCGGCAGATGGACGAAATCCCCAAAAGGTTTTTCAGAAAGGCGGTTCATTCTTGGCTGGGAACTTGTCATTTTCTAGGGCAAGGGTTTCTCTTGAAGGGTCTACACCGGTAAGTGTTTATAAAAGCATTCCTGACATAGGTTGTTCTCCAAACAAATGTTCATATAGTCTGTATGTTTTCAATTAATTTACTTGCAAAGTGCTGTATCATGCGGTTCTGCTTGCCAATGTTTGATTGAGCTGTGTTTTTTTTTTTAATTTTAAATATAATTGTGTTTCATTAACTTTTCATTGGTTTTTCACTCACCTGTTTCTTCTGTGCATTCATGCCCAATTTGTCCCTATGGTCCTTTAATTTTCTCCAAATAATTCACTCGGGGGACTGGAAACTAGTTTGATTAGACTTAGCCTTGTTTTCTTTTCTGCTGTAGGTGCCTGTTCATAGGGAACCCACCCTGACGATTCCAGGAACTCCTGCGATAGTGCAGCATGAGATTTTAAATAATAAAAGACATCTATTGACCAAGGTAACCGCTGGAGTTTTATCTGTATATAGCTTCTGTTATGGAACAGGAACCTTTCAGTATATCAGCGAGTGTTTGCTGAGACATTCTATGCCATTCATGTTGGATAGGACACTGCTGGTTCGGTTAAGCTATGGGAGATCACAAAGGGCGTGATAGTTGAGGACTATGGGAAGGTCAATATCCCTTTTCCAAATGGTCTTACTTCTAAGTTTTGTGTAACATGTTCTTACTTTTAAGTTGTGTGTTCTCTAGGTGCCGTTCGACGAGAAGAAAGAGCAATTATTTGAGATGGTATAAGTACTATGGATATTTTAGATGTGCATCTCTTGCGTTTAAGCTCCTTGGTATCTTAAATTGATAAGTGTTGTGGAACTGACTGTTCCTTACTTTTTTATAGGTAAGCATTCCTTCATGGTTCACTGTGGATACGAGGCTTGGATGCTTGTCAGTGCATCTGGACACTCCACAATGCTTTTCAGCTGAGATGTATTCAGCAGACCTCAGCATTCCCGGGAAAGCTGAAGATGATAAGGTGAATTAATTTAAAACGTTTGGTTTCTTTCTTTCATAATTCATGGATATTGAACAAAACACTTGATGTGTTGCCTACTTCTCAGAATTGGTTTAGTTTCTGATTTTGTGGATAGATGTGCTGAGAAAATGCTTTGATTTGGTTGAGACGTTTAATGGCCTTTTTTTGTGGTTGGATGGGGGGTGGTTAATCTGAAACGTTCTCTGTTAACTTGAGAGTATATATCAATTTCTGAGGTCCTACTTTGTAATTTGTTCTCACAAGCATTGAAGCATGTGCCCCTCATTGATGTGTTTTGATTAAATGATTTGTTGCGAACCCCAAATATTGGCTTCTTGTCTCTGGGAGTTCCAGAATCACAGTCATTCATGAAATTGATCTTGACTTCAGGTTAATCTGGCCCGTGAAACCCTTAAAGGACTGTTGTCTCATTGGTTATCCAAAAAAAAGCAAAGAGTTGGATCTCAAGCTTCTTCTAATGGCGAGGTTCTTCCTGGCAAGGATATCACTTCTAGAAGCCTTGCCAATTCCAGAGTTGAGGTAGATGGCAGTGCTGAGAATGACTCCATCATATATCCTCCATTTGAGTTTTCCACAGCTTCTCCCCCTTCAATTATAACCGAGGGCTCTCAAGGGGGTCCATGGAGAAAGAAAATCACTGATTTGGACGGAACAGAAGATGAAAAGGATTTACCTTGGTGGTGCCTAGACTGCGTGCTGCATAATCGCTTACCTCCTAGGGAGAATTCCAAGTAATGTTTCTCCCCATCCCTGGAAATACTGCAGTTACAGGAGTAGTTTTAGTTTCATACACATAAATATAATCTTTAAAAGGGGAAGCTGTCCTTTTCGTTCCTCTTTACATTTTCAGCATGTAGTTAAACTTAGTGAAGGCAATCACTGACTTTAAGATGTTGAAATATCTGCAGGTGTAGCTTTTATCTGCATCCCAGTGAAGGCAATTCTTTCCAGATCCTCACACAAGGCAAACTTAGTGCTCCACGCATACTGAGAATCCATAAAGTATGTTTAGCAAAAAGTTTCATTGTGTGTCTTTTTGAATAGTGTGTTACTAGGAACAGGCCGACTATTTCCCTTGCTGCATACTTGGATATATTCATTTAAATCTGGAAACAGATCTCAAGTAATGAAATAAGCCACTATTTGACTGAGGCGTAGTCTTGGACTAGTTGAATGTGCATAACTTGCCATGTCTCTTCTTATTGAGCACATTTCATGATAGCTGTTACTAGCTTGCATTATAATGGTTGGCTTTCGGCAAGTGTTTGGTTTTAGGAGCTGAGAGCAGAGACCATTCTTTTCCCCTGTTAAGACCCCACATTGTGGAGACGAACAAGGGCGTGGTCAAGTGGTAATGCCACTAGCCTTGAATTTGGAAGTCCCAGGTTCGAATCCCTTAAGTAGTACCTAACGAAAAAATGTAAACCTATATCACCCTTATATAAAAAATAAAAAAACGACCGCACATTGTGGAGACACTTAATTGCTTGAATTAGTTTTAGTATTGTAGGCTTTCTGCTTCTAGCCTTAGCTAGCACATTGAATTGTCTATCCATATTATGCCGATCCATATGTCAGAATTGTTTCTGTATTAACTGTAGTAAATGGTTAGTTTGTTGTCCATAGTTCTCAAAACTTGGTTGAGTTTTAAGAGCTCACTATTTTGTTCAGACCTTCTTCAACTATAAGTTAAATTCTGGAGAATTCTCCGTCATTCTGTCTAAGATTCAGAGCTTAATATAAATGGGTATGGATGGAAATGCTATAGTAACATGTTTGGTTCAGGGCTCTAATTGACCCCTCCCCAAATGCTTATGTCATGTCAGGTTATGTTGTGGTGATTTACTTTGTGTGATCTGATACAGATTAGCCAAACTTACTCGATTAAACTGATTCTTCTCTGTAGGTTGTCAATTATGTGCTAGAGAAGATGGTTCTAGACAAACCACTTGACAATTTGAATCCCGAGGGAACGTTTGCTCCCGGACTTGGTGGAGGACCATTGCAACATTCAGCACTTGGGGATGGATCTTTCCGCTCTGGACCAAAACCTTGGGTGAAGTCCAGGAATACTATAGAGATATTATGCAATAACCAGGTATCTGGATAAATACTCTTCCCATTGTGTTTAGTTAAAATAGTGTTATCATGTTCTAGCATAAAACGAGAAGCTATTCCTACTACTTGATCTTCGCCTCCCCTTTTAGAGGGAGCATGAATGAAGAAAACAGTGAATATCCCCTTGAATTGACGGGAACTTTTTTGGAAACTTTCTGATGTTTAATGGACTGTATTTGTTTTCAGTCAATGATAGTCCTGATAGATTATAGCGTTTTATTAAATCTGATAGATTAGATTGTTAACAGCCAGTAATAACAAAGAGATAGCGGGACTAGGCAGTTATATTTGAGTATTTCAAATGCTTATCTGGCTGTTATTTCAAAGATCATTGGCACTCTGTTTTTTCTATCCCTCCTTGCTGGCAGTAGAGTGCAATAATCATATCATTAAACCTTCTATGCAATCCATAGTCCATCTTTTATGGTGGTAGAATCAAACCTTTCTCTGTTACTGGCTCTGATGTTTTGGCATTTTTCCTAGGTCCTGTCCCCAGAAATGAGTTTAGCCACAGTGCGAGCTTACATATGGAAGAAGCCTGAGGATCTGATCCTCAACTACAGAATTATCCAGGGAAAGTGATGTTATACACAACTATTTCCAAACAGGTCAGTCTTTCATTATAAGGTGTCCTCAACCTAATCTACAAGTCTGTTGTATGTTCGTCTCCATATCTTCTCATCTGTTCCGTTGCCCAACTTGCAGCACAATTTTATTGACATGGCATATCTAATAACTTCGTCAGGGTTTGGGACAAAACATCACTTTATAGTTTTAGATTAGGAGGTTAGGATTATGATTGCTGGATAATAGTGTGTATTCAGCTATCTTGCCTGAAGAACAAAGCTTAACTTTGTAACCGTTATTTAAATGTAACAGATATCAACTGGCTTCGAGACAAGTGATCTTTTCCCTGTGTAAAAATACTTGGGAATGTATCTACTCTTCTGGCTGCGGTTACTTTGATAATCAGAAACGGGGAAGACCAGACCAATCAAATTGCCAAATATGAGGCCATGTCAGAACTGCCTTGAAGATTGATGATGGCGTTCTCTTCCGGCAAACAGGTGGCACATAAATTTTGAACTTTCTCTAGCCATCTTGGGCTGTAAGGCTGGAAGGGAGTGGGTTTCAGGTGGTAGATGGTCATTGCTGGTCTCAATATCCTGTAGCCATAAAACAACAGAATTAGTGTTCAGCTTTGTTCTTTTCTTTTCCGGGTTGAAATAAATACCGGTTTTCTCCTGCTTTATGATTTTGTGAGAGCCGAGCCGCTCGGCCCGACCGGTAAAACCGACATCCGGTCACAAAACCGGCTCGTAACAGTGTAAAAGCTGTTTCGGTTTTATGTAGCGGTTGATGAGCGGCCGAGGCGGTTAACCGATCGAGCCACTCGTTCGGTTTTTGTCATTAATTTAATTAAATAAATTTCAGAAAATTAAAATAAACCAAATACGTCGGGCTCTCAAACTGAATCCTTGTTTCCATTTCACAATTTCGAAGGAAAGAGACGAGCTCTGATTAAGAAATGTCCACTATTTATACCGATAACGTTTATTAGGTACCGGTTCTCTAAAGGTTTTTGTTGGGGTGTTACTAAATACTCCGCACACAGACTAAGTAGTAGGGCGCAAAATCGGCGATGCGCGACGCGCGATACGCGCTACAGGTATATAAGGGCTTGAAGCCCCCCAAGGGAGGGACTTCTTCTCTCTCCTCACTTTTTACTTTCCACTATCTCTCTACACTTCATCTCTCCACCTTATTCTTTCAACTCTCACCTTAAGCGTAAACTAACTTGATCGTCGGAGCTTAATCCGGGAGGCATCCCCGGTTCTTTCACAGGTTCCTTCCCTCCCGACGGGACCAGACGAACGGATCATGAGTCAACCCCACACCGACAAATATCATTGTTCATACCGGAGCTAGAGGGTACAAACAATTGGCGCCCACCGTGGGGCTTGATTCCGACATCTGTTCGTTCGATTTTGAAGGGAGAATGGAAATTGGCCGCCTCTTAACACTATCCGACAGTAGCTGCAAGAAAAAAAATCCAGATCTGATTGTTTTTGGGAAGAGCTCGAAATCTTCTCCACCAACTAAGCGCCACAGCAGCTGCCAAATTCTTTGAAGGCCAGCCGAGTAAAAGAAAATGGATCCTCTCCATCACCCTCGTCTGCATTCTTGGCGTCTCCGTTTTCATGCTCTCCGCCATGGATTCTTCCTCTAT
This sequence comes from Linum tenue, assembly GCA_946122785.1. Classification (NCBI taxonomy): domain Eukaryota; kingdom Viridiplantae; phylum Streptophyta; class Magnoliopsida; order Malpighiales; family Linaceae; genus Linum; species Linum tenue. The sequence goes on from CAMGYJ010000002.1 coordinate 57,768,496, forward strand.
CCGTACTGAAATCATTGGTCAGCTGAATTGGGTTGTACCCGACGGATTAGGCGGGTGGTCGGCGGTCTTCACCACTCCGACGACGGCAACAAAATCGTCGGCCGATGACTGGTTCCTCAGCTACAATCGAGATTTGAGGAGCTTTGGGAAAACGGGGAGTTCTCAGATCTACTTTCACCAGGAAATAAACTGTACAAAAAGAGGAAGTCAAAGATCTTTATGGAAACCAAATCGTTCACCGAAGGAAACGGTGTGGAAAAGAAGAAGAGGTTGAACGGGAGATTTAACCTTCCCAGATGCCGACAAACTCACCAGCCGAAGCCACGTACGGCGACGAAGCTCTGATGAGAATGGAGTCAACGAGGGCTTCATCCATCATAACACCAAGTATGCATTTCGTTTTAGTTGGGAAGCATTAAAAGTCGTCTTAGCTGCTGAAAGTTCCAGATCCGAAAACCCCATGTGCGAATTCGAAAAACCAGAAGAGGAAAAACATATATGTTCTGATCCAAGAAGAAGGTGACGCACTTCTCCGCTCGCTCCCGCGCGCTCTAACCGTCTTCACCCCGGCCTCGAGCCCCCGCAGTTTGCACTGAGCGGAGGAAAGAATCTCTGCGCACCGACCACCTTTTCATTTCTCCGCGGTTCGTATTGAGCGCGGAAGAAGCTCCGCGCGGTGATAATTTGCGAGCGGGAGGGAGAATGAACGCGGAGGCAAAAAAAAAAAAAAAATTGATTGATGAGAAGAAGTCTCGTCCACCGCCAAGAGCCCTACTCGCGTCCCTCAAGCTAGCACGTCACCAGCACTCGACGTGCACAAGCCCACCTTCCGCCTGACCTCCAGTCCGCCACGTCCGGCCCACGTCACCAGCACTCGACGCGCACAAGCCCAACTCGCGGCCCAACTCCCGGGCGTTCAACAGATCAGCACTCTTCAAAAAAAAAAAAATGTATCGTCGCCACTATTCCGCCAGACAAGCAACATTCCCAGTAGGTTACATACAAGCCTTGTGTTTCAATGGCGCAGCGCCTGCCTTTCATCTACTCCTGCCGCCCCTGCGCCAATATAAAGCTAAGTACTTTATCTCTCTATCGTTATTAAATTTTTAAATATTTTACTTTCCTGAGCGTTAATGGCGCTAATGGGGTGCAAGACGTACCCAACAACGTGGGAGATGAGAAACTCACCAAGCGACATATGATCACGGCCCGCGCCTCGATTAGAAACGCCATGAAGAATCTACAATGGGTGAGGGCTAATAATCACGGCCCGTGCCTCGACTAGTCAATGCCATGCCCTCACCAAACGCTCGACGCCTTGAAGACTCCAAACTGAGGGTACATAAACCCCGACGAGGAGAGCGCACAACGCCTTGGTGAATCTACAAATATGAGAGAGCTCGACTACCTCCATTCATGTAAGACTCAATAGTAAGCACACAAATAAGACTTCGATAAGAGCATTGGTGAATCTACAAATATGGGAGCGCTCGACTACCTCCATTCATGTAAGACTCAATAGTAAGCACACAAATAAGACTTCGATAAGAGCATTGGTGAATCTACAAATATGGGAGTGCTCGACTACCTCCATTCATGTAAGACTCGAATGAAAGCACACAAATAAGACTTCGATAAGAGCATTGGTATATCTACAATATGAGAGTGTTCAACTACCTCTATCTCCAATAAAGGGCACTAAACGTGCGCGGTAACCCCGTAACGTAATCGTGCGGCTATCACAAGCGCACCAATGAAAGAGGACACACTTGTGTGTTCGTGAAGAACTCCAATAGGAGAGTGCTCAATACCTTCAAAAATTTTCAACAAACAATTGCTCAGTGCCTTGAAGAATTCCAATTGAAGAGCGCTCAACGGCTTAATGAAACACACCAATTGGGGGGCAAGACGCAAGAAGCTGGCACCGCGTCAGTCAAACGCGCCACCAGCTGGGGGGCAACTGGGGTACATAGGGCTCCACCCAAAATCACCGACGAAGATTTTAAAAAAAAGTAATAAGCTAGCGATGAGTTAAGACTCACCACCAGCTTGGGGGGCAATTGTTGGGGGTGTTACTAAATACTCCGCACACAGACTAAGTAGTAGGGCGCAAAATCGGCGATGCGCGACGCGCGATACGCGCTACAGGTATATAAGGGCTTGAAGCCCACCAAGGGAGGGACTTCTCCTCTCTCCTCACTTTCTACTTTCCACTATCTCTCTACACTTCATCTCTTCACCTTATTCTCTCAACTCTCACCTTAAGCGTAAACTAACTTGATCGTCGGAGCTTAATCCGGGGGGCATCCCCGGTTCTTTCACAGGTTCCTTCCATCCCGACGAGACCAGACGAACGGATCATGAGTCAACCCCACACCGACAAATATCATTGTTCATACCGGAGCTAGAGGGTACAAACAATTTTTAAACGATCTGATGCCGGTTGGACCACTAAAGTGCGAGCCGTTAGCATTATCGGGTCACGCTCCGGTTTAGTCACTAGAAAAATTTAATATCAATTTTGGTCACTCGTATTACTGAAACAAGTCACATTTAGTCACTCTCCCGTTAGTTTCCTTTCAACTTCATTAATGGAGTTGGACAGAAACTAACAGGAGAGTGACTTGACCTGTTTCAGTAATTTGAGTGACTAAATGTGACATTAAACCTTTGCATTTAGTGTAAAACGATTACAAATTTTTAATTTGTAACAACATGGTAACATATATTTAACTTTTAAGCGTATATCAAATGGTGATTTCGTCATTTTTCATCCAAATTTTTGTTAATTTGATCAAGTCAACGGTCCTGTTAACATTCATGTCATCAAAAGAATTAATAAAATCAAAGTTTTTTTTTTTTGAGAAATTCAAGATGCGATTAATTGGCTTTTTATTGAAGTCTCCTTCCCCGATCGAACTCTCACGACTATTCCACCACCATCTACCACGAACGGAGTGAGCGTGTGATCCATTCTCGCAGCCCGATCACCTTGCAGGTGTCGTGTTCTTCCTGGATTCTACATAGAACTTCCAGTGAAGTGATTCTCCAGAAATCGATCGTTGATTTCGAGGAGAGAGAACAGAGCATTATGTCTCTTTTTTTTTCTTTTTTTTTCCAGTACTAAACCACCTAACAGGATATATTCATTGGTTCCAATATCTATCTATATCTATAATCTATAAAATATATTAAAGCATTTTAAGATTTCCACCCCATCCACGTAAGCCTTCCTCAACGCACAACTATCCACGTCAGCACCTTAAAAGCTTCTTCTTTCTCTTATGCGAGAAAACCAACGCCCTCCTCCCTTTGACTCAAATCCAGCCGTTTCCTTCTCCCCAAATCACAACGTTTCATCCCTCCTTTTTCCTTTCAACGGCCCTTGCTCTGCCCCATCGTTCTATCTTCTAATTTTCCCTTCGAAACCCCAAGAACTACGACCGCATTTAAACCTTCAATTTCACCAAGAATTGTCTTGGCAAAGACGCTCAGATTGTTCGACTGCACATCAGCGACATGCAGAACGGTCGGATGGCGGTAATGAACCAACAAGGTGCAGCCGGTAGAGTATGCTTCGGCAGGGGCATATGAGGAAGAAATCGTGATTCAGAGAAATAGAATCAGGCGATGGAGAAGATACCCTCGCCGAAAAGGGTTTCCGGGAAGCCCGGCAAGCCGGTTCCTGGTGGAAATACTCGCCAAAATTAGAAGGGTGTATGTACAAAACAGAGGATGTAGCGACGTTGAAGGGCTTCGGTGGATTCAAAGACACTCATTCAATATTACATCAACGGGGGATTTTGGTACAACCCGGTCAGGACACTCTCATCCAATATTACATCAACCCAAGTACCCAACCAATCAAGATATGCCTACTTATTTTCCCCTTTCTCTGTGTTCTATTGAATCTCCTTTTATTGGTTGGAAATTTGGGATCAATAGGGAGCTTCTTCTCACTTACCGTGCCAATTATATTGATGTTTATGTCTTCAACTTCAATGCTCTTTATATCGATCCGTTGTATTGTTGTTGTACTCTTCCAACAGAATGCCTACTTAGTTTTTCTTTCTGCAGAATAGTTCTTTGACTCAAATATGTTATTTTGGAAAGATTAATGTTGCTGCTGTCATCATTGCACTTCCAAAATAAGGTTATTGGTTCATTCTTTTGAGTTTGTCCTTTTACTTCTTTGCTCTATTTTGCTGTGATAGAACATTCAAGTAGATAGATACTGAATCAATTCACAAGATTTAGCAATGTTTTCCCTGTTTGTCAACTCTTATGCAACAAATTCTAAAATTACTTAATAATGTACATCATGCCTAATGGGTTCCTACTATGAATTACGATTACTTACGCTTGCCCTCTGCTCATGATCCATAGTCCACCAAAGTTGGATCTTCATACATATTAACTAGAGGTGGCAATTAGGATCCAAATCCATGAATCCAATCCAATCCATCCACCAAATTATCCACCTAATCCAATCCATTTAAATCCAATCCATTTGATCCAAATCCAATTGGATTGGTGGATTCATGGATCAATCCATGGATTCAAATGGCAAATTACGATTTGGTACCTATATTTTTTATATTTTACATTTTGGTACCTAAAATTTATATTTTTATACGAAAAATATCATTGGAAAATTACATTTTGGTACCTAAAATTTTTCATTATGACATTTTAGTACCAAAACTTTTCAAATTTTACATTTTGGTCCAAGCCTTTGCTCTCATTTGGATTCATGGATCAATCCACCAATCCATTTGATCCAATCCATGAATCCACCAATCCATTGGATCCAATCCATTTGATCCATGGATCCACCAATCCAATCCACGAATCCACGAATCCGATCCAATTGCCACCTCTAATATTAAAATATATAGTGATTTAGCATTTCACTAAGCCCTTATAATTTGATCAATAAAGCCAGCGTATGCCACTAAATCAAACAAGTATTTCCTTTTACTTAATGAGAGGAATTTTTCAGATTTGACTATTTGTTTGAATGCATACTCATCCATTCTATAAAAAAAATTGGGCTAAATTACACGATTGGTCACTCGAATTATATAAATCTTTCACGTTTGCCACCCGAATTACTTTTCTTTCTTATTAACCACTAACTTTACGATTTGTTTCACCGTTAGTCACCGACCGTCAGTCTCCGTTAACACCGTTAAATTCTTGATGACGTGGCAAACGGAACTGCTGATTGGACCGTTAACTTAGTGACCTGTCAATTTAAAAAATAAAAAATATATTACACCTCATTTTCTACTAAAATAATATATATATAATTAAAAACATACGGCGGCGGCAGCAACCCTGCGACGACGACTATCCCCGGCGAACAGCGATCCTCCTCCCTCCCCAACGTCGCCGCCACCGCCGCCGACAACCTCCTCTTAGCGTTGGACCACCACTTCTCCCTCTTCAAGAAAAGTTCGGCAGATCGACCCAGCGCTTCTCACTGAGTCACTCGGTTCTCCGATTTGACCCCTCGCGAGTTCAAGAGGTAGTTTTTGGGACTCAGGAAGCTCGGGCTCCCCAGCGACACCAACACGGAGCCAATCCTCCCGACAAGAAACTTGCCTGAGGGTTTCAATTGGAGGGAGAAGGGCACTCCCGTAAGGAATTAGGTCAAATTCCCACCTTTGTTCTCATTTGTCTTCATCAGCTACAAGTTTTAGGTTTCGTAATCGAATTCCTGAAATTTGGTGAACGATGGAAACTAATGTTTCCTTATTACTCTGCTTGTTCTCATTACTCTTCATTGGTGAATGATGGCGACTAATTAGATTCTGGGAACCGTCGGGAAGGTAAAGCTGCCGTTGGTCCTCATCGACGGGGGCTCCACGGGAGCGGGAAGTTGAGGAAGATCGCCGCAGGGTTGCTGCCGCCGCCGAAGTATATTTTAATTATATATATATTATATTTTAGTAGAAAATGAGGTGTAATATATTTTTTATTTTTTAAATTGACAGGTCACTAAGTTAACGGTCCAATCAGCAGTTCCGTTTGCCACGTCATCAAGAATTTAACGGTGTTAACGGAGACTGACGGTCGGTGACTAACGGTGAAACAAATTGTAAAGTTAGTGGCTAATAAGAAAGAAAAGTAATTCGGGTGGCGAATGTGAAAGATTTATATAATTCGAGTGACCAATCGTGTAATTTAGCCAAAAAATTGCATACTCATCTGCACTCTCAAATGGACAGAAAAGGATGTGTCTCCTACCCCACAAACAAAATACCAAACTTTTTTTTTTTTTTTTGCAATTTCTTGACCTCATAGTAAGTTCTAGATTATATTTTTGTTTGAACATGATGTATCTGTCATAGCCATCTTAAGTCATCTGGGTTGTCTTTGTTTTCTTATATATATTATGATTGGTTGTGACACTACAAACACCTCCGTTTTTACGTGACTTGGATAAATTTATTTTGCTACAAAATAAATATCTAATTTCATTCTCAAACCAGAGTAAAAAAGAGATGTCAGGCCACACCATCCCCTGCACTCAAGGTTGTCAAGAGATAATTAGGACTGGCAATGCTCGCTCCAGACCCCAACGAAAAGCTACTAGCCACCACATCATTTCAAATTCAAGAAACAACATAATCAAACAAGAAGCTCAAAAGTACGTCGGCCTTCTTTGATTCCAAATGATCAAATCGTTGCATCCTTCAATTGTGAACTATGTTAACAGAACTTCAGATTTGTCATCATACTATGTTTTTGAACTACTATTGCCCCAAATTATTATATTAAGGATACTGATATATTATGTTAGTGTATTGTTAATGTAAATTAATCTGCATTAAAACTTTTCCCCTCCAGAGTAGGTATTATAATTTCAAAATAGATACGCAGAGAATGAGACACAAATGATAGGATAATTAACTACATATAAAGTTGGACAAAGAATAAAAACGAGCGGAAAAAGGATGACACAACGGACCAAAGACAAAAATAACCCGGCCAAAGGCCGGGCTAAAAGCTAGTTTTAAAATATATTATTTTTATTTAAAACGATATTTTTATCCATATAAAAGGGTTGGACCATAATGGTAGAACTATCAACAATGGGTGTATATGTATAAGCAACGTCATTTACGGCTTTACGCAGTATAACACAAACTGTATACGTGCGCCTTTCTTTCCCGCTGAAAAGAAGTACCAAAACTCCGCCAATTCTAATCGTCGGGACTGCGACAGTTGATACTCTGCGGGAGCTCCCAATTCCCAGTTCCCATTGAAAATCTTCCCCTTTTCTGAAGCGAAAGCAACAACTTATCAGAAACCCTACACCGCAAAGTTGTTTCGTTGTGGCCACCACCGTTACCACAGCAATACTTGTGTGGACAGCTGATGCCCATAATCACTGTGGGAAAATATCGACAATTCCACCTTGAGTTGATTATGGGTTGCGGGTCCGCTTCTTTATTAAGACATAGATACGCAATGGTTTCTGGGATTTCTTATTGTTCTAGAACCCATAACCTTCTTCTTCTTCCAGTTTTCGTCTTTGCCTGCTACCTATTTGATGTTTTGCCCCTCCCGCAGTTCTTGTTGTTTTCCTCTTTGTTTTTGGCTGGGAAGCATAAAAGGCGTGAGTTTGAGAGTTATTATGTAGTTCGGGATTTTCTCGCTATCAACACTTCGTACAAGTTAAAGGGTCTCTCTTGAGTTCTCTCTGCTGCGTGCTGCGTGGTTTTTCTTAGTTCCAAAGCTTCATGCAACCATTATTGAACAATTGTTTGGTTGAATTAATATCTTGAGTTGTGTACGTGAAGAGGGTTGGAAGCTCTTTGTAAAAATATTTGCTTGATTGGCTGGCTCTGACTGGAACTGTTCTGTTGCCTGTGAGTGAGACATGACATCGTTGGTTAAAGCTTTTCCTGTCTCTCTTCCTTTCTTGAGAATTCCAGAGAGCAGCAAGCATCATTTTCATGTGAAGGTACGGAGTTTAGACAGTGGTGCAAACTCAACTTCGACGGGATTTTCATCAGATTCGGTGGTCGTGAATGGAAGGAGTTTCACAAGAGGCAAAGATGAGGTGGAGTCCCTGTTTGATGGTGGTGCTGTTGAGCAGAAAGAGAAGAGCGTGGCTCCTCTGGTTGATGACGGGAATGAGAGATTTATGAGGTTAAGCAGTGTTCGTGAGAAAAATAGAGGGAAAGGTGCTATTTCAGAGGATATGGATGTGTTATGGGATGATGGATATGGAACCAAGACTGTGAAAGACTATCTTATTGCATCTAAAGATATGATTAGGCCAGATGGAGGGCCACCTCGTTGGTTTTGTCCTGTTGAGTGTGGGGAACCTCTCAAAGATTCTCCCATTCTTCTATTTCTTCCTGGTAATGAAGAATACAAGAGTGCTTGATAGCAACATTTGGAGTGAAATCTTTTAGGGTAGTTTGTGGGAATGCTGAAATTATATGTTGATATTTTTGTGCGCAGGGACCGATGGTGTTGGCTTGGGACTTACGTTGCATCATAAGGCACTCGGGAAGTAAGTCTGCACTTTCTGTCTCCACCTTGCTGGTAGATTATAGGGCTCATAAAGGGTTGATTTCAGACCTGCAAGTTCCAGCAATTGTCTTCCTTGCAGTTTCAATGCTTTGGACTTTTCATTTCTCTGTGATATCCTGCAATCATTTGGCAGTTGCATTCTCATGGACGAGTGGGAATTTGAACTGGTGAATGCAGAATGTGTTTTGATGGATCAGACCATGCTACTGAATGACATGCTCACGCAAAATTTTATCTCTTTTCATGCCTTCGATTTGATTTTACTTATTCAGATGCATGATGTTCCTTCATAATTTCTTTTTTCATTGCAAAAACGGTTCGTTAGACATAATTTCTTCAAGATTTCACTTATGCAATGATTCTACTGAGTGTGAGACGAATAATACCTGTTTGGCAAATGCAGGGTGTTTGAAGTTAGGTGCCTCCATATTCCAGTTTATGACCGAACTCCATTCCAAGGTCTTATTCTTCGAGAGCATGTCCCATAACCTGCTTTCTGAGCTTTATCTACTTTTTGTGGTGGATCTTGTTCATGTGCAAATTGGCCTCTTGATTTTATGATCCTTTTGTCAGCCATCTTTTTATTAGTAGCTAGTTGGTCAAACAAGAAAATACACGTCCTCTGGCTCTTTATCCAAAAGAAGTTTTTTCCAACATTTTGTTTGCAAAGCCCGAAAGCTTATTACTTGGTACTTTTGGTGATCAGCCGTATGCTTGAATATCTAATTCTGTTGCTACATCTGGCAGACCAACACAACTTGTGGATGCTCTAATACCCCTGCATTTTGCATCAGTTAACATTTATTGGGTTTATTTCATGAAGGCCTGGTGAAATTTGTGGAAGACACTCTGAAGTTAGAGCATGCCTCAGCTCCGAATAAGCCAATTTATCTGGTAGGGGATTCATTTGGAGGATGTTTAGCTCTTGCTGTCGCTGCTCGGAATCCTCAAATAGACCTTGTAGTCGTACTTGTCAATCCAGGTCAGTAAGTTCCCAAGTTATTTATAATTTGTTAAATTTTTTTTTAGAAAATTATTTGTTAAGTTGAAACAGTCTAATCTGACAATTTTACTCTTTTTTTTACCACAGCAACTTCGTTTGCTAGGTCTCAGATACAACCTCTGCTTCCTGCTTTGGAGGCTATGCCTAACGAATTCCATAGTCTGGTTCCCTATCTTTTGAGCGGCATCATGGGTACCTAATACTTGCATCATCTTTTTCATTGGCTATAGATTCTCCACAGAGGCTCAATGTGTTTTCAATTGCAGTCTTTCATAGTTCGAAAATGGTATGCCTACTCTGAACCACTGTTGGTGGTTTCTTCACAGGTAATCCATTGAAAATGGCAATGGTTGGTTTGGAAGATAGGCTTCCTCCAAGAGCGAAAATTGAACAGTTGTCTGGAAAACTTACATCGTTACTTGGTTATCTTTCTGTAAGTCCTGAAAATTCAAATTCATGGTCAGTTCAGTCTTCAATATACACAAACTACTGTGTTCAGTCGGAGAAAGACCACCTGTAGCCCTCAGGAACTAAAATCCTAAATGATCAGTTGATCACTAAATTATGAGATTTGTACAAAACGGTCATTAAACGAATGATTTAAAGCAAATGCGAAGTTAAGCTAACTAATTGTCAACTAAGCAAACACTTGACATCCTTCTATCTAATATGTCGTTAGTTTTGTGGAGTCAGCATATGCCAGATAGGTTGGTCTGCCACCAATATCATCCGATCAGTATCCCACGCACCCACTTGACCCAAACCTTTCCAACTCGATCCCAACCAGAAAAATGGAGATTCAACCCATCTTTAAGTTGAAAAGGTTTGGGTGCAATGGGGCAGGAATGCCGATTGGACGATTTGATGACATGGCGAGCCTACTTTTGGACTTCTACATGCATTTAATATCTCTGTGCACGTAAAAATGCGCCGCCTTTTATATGGATGTGTTTTTTTTCCCCCTTTCAGGTGTTAAGTGAAATTATTCCAAAGGAAACTCTTGTTTGGAAGCTGAAACTGATACAGACAGGTTCTTCTTATGCTAATTCACGTCTGCATGCTGTAAAAGCTGAAGTACTACTACTCGCCAGGTGCCTGGCCACATGCAAACTTTATCTTGGATTTGGTTATCTGGTCTAGCTCTTGGCTGCTTTTCAAAATGGCAATATTGGCGGTAAAACTGATGTGTGTGTTTTCTATTTGAAGTGGCCAAGATTCTATGCTTCCTAGCAAAAATGAAGCTCAGCGTCTGAAAAAGGGGTTGCAGAATTGTCAAGTTCGTTACTTCAAAGACAACGGCCATACCCTTCTATTGGTGAGTCTGAATGAATGTTGAAGAGTGACGCTTCTAAGCCCTTTTATAAAGCTCTTCTGATGATGGAAGAGAGCTTCTGACTAAAGCTGATGGATTCTTGGTCTCTTCTTTTTCCCGTTCCTTTTTCTCCTTTATATTTGTTTCTTTCTGTCCGTGGTGGCGCAGGAAGAGGGCCTCAGTTTGCTTACTATCATTAAGGGTGTAGGCAAATATCGTCGTTCACGGAAGGTCGATTTTGTCAGGGATTATGTCCCACCCAGCAAATCAGAATTTGAACGGGTATTCTTCAGAGATGGCAGGTAAGGTGCTCTGCCATTTCTCATGCCACAGTTAGTCTTTCTCATAGGCATTCTTCAAATCAGAAATTAAATAAAATTATATTTTGTTTACAATCTGATACACATATCCGAAATAGACCAAATATCTATTTGGTCTGGTTCACTCCGTTCCATGTAGACAGAATTTTGGCCCATCCAAAACACAGGTTAGGTGTGATACGGTAGCTTAGAACATGGGGTTAGCCGTTAGGACGAGTAGACTTGCTTTGATGTGTGATTTGCTAAAAAAGAGAATAATCCGATTCATTTTTGAAAAAGTTGAGGAAAAAAGACTTCTTGGATATAAAATTGAAATGATGACTTGACTATTATTGTAAAATTGCTCGTAGATTGGAGGCTGCACACATTAGTAGTAGCTAGGTAGAGTGAGAAAATAAAATTGAAGTCAATATAGATGATTATGACTAAATATTTTATAACATGAAAGATCTGTCTCATACGACCTACGAATCGGATGATAGTAATACACATTCAAACGAATCATGTCAAAATTGTCATCTCTACTCCCAGTTTCCTGATTGGTATTGGGAATGAACTGCTGAATAGCTCATAGCTCCAAAGCCATCTCTTAGTTGATATCTCCACTCTTTTGATAGAAATCAACACAAACTTGCAGGTTCATGCAGGCAGCTACTGGAACTGTGATGCTGTCAACATTACAAGATGGAAGTATAGTGAAAGGTCTAGCTGGAGTTCCAACACAAGGGCCTGTGCTGTTAGTTGGGTACCACATGCTGATGGGTATTGAACTTCAGTCCCTTGTTGGGGAGTACTTGAAACAGAAGAACATCCTCCTTCGCGGTATAGCTCATCCAGCAATATTCGGCGGCAGATTCGAGTCCTCATCCTCTGAGTTCAATTTCCAGGACTGGATTAAAGTGATGGGTGGAGTACCAGTTGCAGCAAGCAATTTTTTCAAATTGCTCTCATCAAAATCACATGTTCTTCTTTATCCTGGAGGTGCCCGAGAGGCTCTACATTACAAGGTATGCATGTCCAAGTTCTTCTGCGGTCAATAGTTAACTGGGGTATTCAGCTTGTAAATCAATCCGTTTTTCAGACATCCAAATTGACTTGCATTATTGAGATACACTGCTTTTTAACATGATAACATAGTCTTTGGCTGTTCAAAATTACGCATTTGAATACCGATAATCCCCCAAAAGAGAGATGGGAAGATAAGAAGGCTGCATAGTTCAGCCCCTTGTTGCCAGTTGAAGTTCCCTTTGCCTGTTAAAGGACGGCCATGCCATCTTCTTCCCTTTCTTTTTTACTCTGAATGCTGGTTACTACTTTCAATCTCCCCACTGGCTCACTTCAGCTACTGGTTTACCTTTTCAACAATTTCCAGGGGGAAGCGCACAAGCTGATCTGGCCTGAACAACAGGAATTTGTCAGAATGGCTGCCAAGTTCGGAGCTACAATTGTACCGTTTGGAGGCGTTGGAGAGGATGATCTAGTAGAGGTAACCCTTTTAGTTCTTGCTCAAGGAAGTAATCTCTCAAATTCGAGCTTGTGTTTATAACTTTGTCATGCTGAACATGGCAGTTAGTTCTGGACTACAAAGACCTGATGAACATCCCTATCCTGAACAACTATGTTAGAGACATTGCTCGCAGTGGTCCGAGAGTGAGGTGACTTTCACCCCCCCCCCCCCCCCCCCCCCCCCCCAATGTCTATGTATCATTTCTGTGATAGCTAGCAATGTCCCCCACTAAGTTGTTGCTGCTGGGGTAAATTAATAGGGATGAGGCCAAAGGAGAAGTTGCCAACCAACAACTCTTTATTCCAGGGCTTTTGCCAAAGGTTCCTGGCCGAATGTATTTTCTCTTCGGGAAGCCTATAGAGACTACAGGAAGGGAAGACATCCTCAGAAACAGAGAAGAAGCTCACCAGCTCTACTTGCAGATAAAATCTGATGTCCAAACAAATATAGATTACCTTTTGAAGAAGAGAGAGAAGGATCCTTACCGGAGTGTTTTTGACAGAATGGTTTTTCGTGCACTGTATCCTTCTTTGCAGGAAGTTCCCACATTTGATCTCTAAGAAGAGCCATTGGCACTAATTAAAGCAGTTGCTGCAAATTCTGACATTCATTCACAAAAAAATTGATTGTATAAAGGGAAGAAACGAGTAGGATGCCATTGCTAGGTCCTGATATATAATCGATTTATCTGTTGTACAATTCTCATACATTAGAGAAATGGAAGACTTCGGTTAGACATTCTAATGAAGTCAATCATGTGTTCTCCTGCAATGTTTATCTATCATATTGTTTTATTTTCACTGTGGAACTTACCAATAACTGAATCTCTCCATGGCAAAATTTCCACGAGTGAAGGTCTTTTCTCTGAACTGTTAAAGGAAGACGGTTTTGAGGGAAAATGATCAGGAAAAGAACAGGAAGAAAAGACTGATGCGTGATCCTTCCTTTTTGCTACACCCGAAATGGAAAGCGATTTCTGATCTGACATTTTGTTATTTTCTGTGTTCCCTTTCCTTTCTAGATTCTGTGCAAGTTGCAGAGAATGTGGAGCAGAATAGGAAAGGGAAAGCAGACACAAATGGTGTTTTGGGGAAACTCCAACAGTTAAGTCGAAACTGGAGGTCTCAATCCAGAGAAAAGGAAAATTAGATTCTCTGAAGTTTGTTCTTTTCCTGAGTTGAAACCAGGCTCACAATGCATGTTTTCAAGTTCAACAGTTGAAGAGATTCTAATTTTTCGTGCTGCTTATCTTCAGCTGTTTTTATTCTTCCACCATTTCTCTTTCACCTTTATTCCTTCGGTAATTAACGGACACTATCTGATATTCCAGGGGGGACCTGCAAACTAAAGAAGGACATTCCATGGCCAAGCACGTAGAATTCGATCCTCAGAACTTCTGCAGATTTAAACAGCATAAGATCCCTTTGAAGTGCTAAAACAGATGGAACCAGACATCGTTCCTTTCCATTTACTGAGTTCCTTTGGCTATATAACAAGGTGAGCAACAAAGAGTTGATCAGAGAGTAGTTTTCAGCTCCGCTTATACGCAACATGGCAGGGTATGGCAATACTTTCAAAGGAGGCTACACAACGTACACTGGCCCACGAGCCGGCGAATGGAGGGAACCAAGTACCTACCCTTCTGATCAAGTCCACAAGCCAGTGATCATTGATGCCGAAGGGAGGAAAAGGCCGATTGTAGCTCTTCCCAGCGAGACTGCAGAGTCCTACAGAGCTGAGACCATGTATCAGCAGCAGCATGCTCTCCCCTCGGAGAAAAGGCATGGTCACTCCATGGAGCCTGCGAATGTGGAGCACTACAGAGTTGAACAGAAAGTGCATGAAACTTCAGACCCGGTTTACAATCACCTGCAGAAAGTAGAGGAGATCATCACCAAAGTGCAGCATGAGGTCAGTAACACACAAAAGTTTGGACTTTTTAATGGTGGTAAGGCATCTCAGCCTGATTCCTCCCTTCCTGGTGCAACAAATAATATCGGCACAGCGATAGGGTACCTCAAAGAAGCCATCAAACCAGCCTATACAGAACATATTCCTAGCAAGATGGAGACAACCCATGAGACTGGGTGGCCTAAAAGAAGTACCAATTCCGCATGGTCTGCTGCTCCAACTGAAGCCTACAATCCTTACGCCACAAGGACTAACGAGCCACGACACTTGAAAACCTTGGACCCCCATGAATCTGTGAAAAGGTATGGTAATTTCAAGTTTTCGCCCAGGCCATATGCAACAGGAAGATAATTTGGAATAGAGAAGTTTGGTAGCTCTCTCTATTGACCCATCAGTTGCTTCTTGATCTACCTAAAGTTGTTCTTCGGCTCAGTAGCTACTACTAGTAATTGGGTTTGCTTATTTTCAGTCAGCTATTCAGTATGCCTATTATTGTGTCCCAAATGGTTATGATATTGTGATAAGGAATAAGTTTCTGTGTTTCTAAGCGTGAGCAATAAAGTAATGAGGAATCTCTGTCTTCTTTGTGGAGCATTCTTCCTTTTTCATGCATCTATACTATAGATGGTTGAGATAAACAAGTGCTATTGTTAGAAACACGATTTTTCGAGTTTATCCTTATTAATTATGGTAGGATAATTATTGTTAGGGTTAGTAGTATTCGAGTCGTATTAGGTTATTTATTAGGTTTATTCCAGTTTCTAGCTATAAATATGCACTTTGGGTCATTTGTACGATTAAGCAGAAATTAATAGAAAAGTTACCCTTCCCCAAAACCCTAATCTCTTTCTCTCTCAAATCTCGTCTATCCTCCTCTCTAGAGGCTTCGGCCGTTCTTTCAGTTCTTCCCCGATTCTGTTCCTAATGCCTAATTCTCTTCTAAATCCCTAAATCTCTACCAATTCCCAATTTCCCAACACAATCGTTGGAACCCTAAAAATAGGTTTCCTACATCTGGTATCAGAGCCATGGTCGAAGATCAGAGTTCGTCACAACTCTCAACCGGGGACGAACGGGTATATGAAGACATCCAACCCAAGATCATGCGATTGGATCTGCGCAATCGTGTTGTCATATTCTTCACCTTGCCTGGATTTGAGGACCAGCACGTGGAAGTGCAGAGGATTAGATCCGATGTGTTAGCAATAACGGGACAACGTCCATTGGATGATGAACACAGATGGATCCGATTCAAGAAGCTTATTCGGTTCAGAGCAATATACAACCTTGGCGATTATCGCGCTGGCTTCGGCAAATTCAATTTCATCATTCAAGTTCCTAAAACAATCCCACCAGTCGAAGAAGAAGGCGATCCTGCTTCTTCCGTCCTTGTTCCCGACAAAGAGAGGGTAATCGCCCCGGAACAAGAAATTGAAGTCGCAACCACCAAAGTGCCGCCACCATCTGCTGTTGCTGTTGTTATTCCAACAACAACCACAGCTAGCGCAGTACGGGAAGTTGTACTGGAGTCAAGTCTACCATCATCACCCACAGCCGATGCAGCACCAAAGATCACAATTACCTCGGTCGGGACGGAAGAGACGAGCATTGAGAAGTCTGCATCAGATCTGAAAGGGGAGGAGTTAAATCCCAGAACAACCCCAATCCTATTGAAAATTCCAATCGATGGTTGGAAATTCAAGAAGAAGAGACAAAGGCGGGAGCGGCTGAAGGAGGTAACGCTAGAGCAGATTTGCAGGGGTCCTTCGCTCATGATTGCAGAGGCGATCAGCAGCTGCGAGATCCGCTCGAGGTGGGCTGAGATCAACACCAGCAACAGTCGACGAAGAGAAGCACCAGGGGAGCAAGCTCGCCGGGTCTTCGTCAGCCGCGCGAATTGCGCTAACGGCGCAGCGAGCGACTCTCTTCGAGGAGACGTCGAGCGGGAAGCTGGGGCGGAAGTCGACCGTCGCGAGAGCCTACTCCGGATGAGCTCCTTGGCGCCGCAGGAGCAGACGACGATGATGGAACGCCGGGGTGACTCGCCGACAGCTCCGATTGTGGCGAAGACCAGCGAGAAGACGAGGTCGAGGAGGAAGGTGCCGCAAAAGCCGTCGGCGCCGGAGGAGGAAGAGATGGGAAGCGAGCTCGGCGAGACCGGGCTGTGGACGGGGATGGCCGGGTCGAGCTTGTTTCTCCGCCGCCTGAGGAACCCATCGCCGCCGGAGGAGGAAATACCGGTGATGGAAAGGAGGAAGAAGCAGGCGGCGGGTGGCGTGAAGGGGGAAGGCACTCTTCCTCTTGCAAATCCTAGGGGCGCCACATTGCCATGGGTCGAGTGGCTGGTCCGGTCAGGAGAAGTGGGCCGCGGTTGTGAGCCGGCAAGGAGGAGGTGTTCGGCGAACGCGGAGAGGAAATGGGGCGGCGGCGTTCTCACGAACCCTAGGGTTCCAGCCTTGGGTCGAGCCGTGCAGAGGCATGGAAGATTGGGCCACTCGAATGTCTGGGCTTCCGAGTCTGATGGGCCAGCATTGGGGTCGCCGAAGGGCGCAAGTTGCGGGCTGAGTCTGCAGTGGTTGTGTGGGCTGCGTGGGAGTCTGGCTCGCGAGCAGGGAGTTGCAGGCCTGGTCTTGCAAGGACTGAAGTGGGCCGAATGGTCAGATGACCTAATGCAAGTGGGCCTAGTTTCTTGGGCCAATAGATCTGACAAGGGGAAAGGAATGATGGGGCTGGAAATAAGCTATGGGCCGAGTGAACTTGTTGCTAGAAAGCTGGTTTGGGCAGGCTCCATAACAAAAGATGGGCCGAAAGAGTGTGGGCCAATTGGGCCGAACCTGAGCAGTGTTTTTAAGATGGTGCTTAAGGACGAAAGCTATGAAAGCTTGGGTGGTGGGCTTTTAAGTGAGTATGGGTCGGAAGCAATTGGAGGAACAACAAGGCAAGTATATGGGCTAATTTCAAGAAAAATGTTTGGAGGCCTTGATGAATTGGTACTCAAAGATAGGTTCTTGAATCAGATTGAATATTTGGTTTGGTCAAGTTTTGGGATGGTGATGCTAACTAAAGAGGAGCGGTTGAAGTTTGAATTCGATAAGGAAATGAATAGTGGGCCTTTAGAAATGAAATTTGAAAAGCTCGGTCAACACAAGAAGATTGGTGAAAGAAGTCTAGGTGAAGAGTTGGAGCATGATTGGAAGAAAAGGAAGCGCAAGCAGCGGAGAAGCGATGATCGGATTGGGCGAGAAGGATTGAAGAAATGGGTCAAGTCGGTCAACCTTGAGGGCAAGGTTGGTCTGAAGGGGGAGGAGATGTTAGAAACACGATTTTTCGAGTTTATCCTTATTAATTATGGTAGGATAATTATTGTTAGGGTTAGTAGTATTCGAGTCGTATTAGGTTATTTATTAGGTTTATTCCAGTTTCTAGCTATAAATATGCACTTTGGGTCATTTGTACGATTAAGCAGAAATTAATAGAAAAGTTACCCTTCCCCAAAACCCTAATCTCTTTCTCTCTCAAATCTCGTCTATCCTCCTCTCTAGAGGCTTCGGCCGTTCTTTCAGTTCTTCCCCGATTCTGTTCCTAATGCCTAATTCTCTTCTAAATCCCTAAATCTCTACCAATTCCCAATTTCCCAACACAATCGTTGGAACCCTAAAAATAGGTTTCCTACAGCTATATTACCAAGACAGAAAACAGCACGAGTGTAACGACTCTGGCAAGTCCGTTTGCTGTAGGATCTGAAAAGTGATGGATGGTGCAGAATCAATGGATTTGAACAGAATAATAGACAACATGAGCGATGAATTTCACAAACCCTCATCTAGGGGTGGATCTTTTAAATCCATGGGACCAACGAGATTTGGTAACCTTATGGATTTCCAACCCCAAAAGACACTGGTACATTTTTTTGGCTCCATAAACAAGGGTTTTGGAAGCAACACTCTACCCATTGATTTCGGTGCCCGTATCCATGTCGTCACTACTTTCTTACTAGTGCTTAAACAAGTGATGATAACAACTACAATTAATGCCAGCCATACTTGGATGATGGATTGAAATAACCATGTTCACGGAACCACAGTTCAGGAAGAAAGTTCTAAAATGGCACATTCATGCAAAACCTGTGCTATTACTGGCATGCGTAGGGAAATCTATACAGACGAATTTTGAAAGAATCGATTAATGTAAAAGAAGTACAGAGACGGTACCTGAAGTGCAAGCTTCCTTAATGTTGAGGTCAAATACTTGGTGAGCTCCACCTCAATGGTTTTTGCAGATACCAAGTTGCTCAAGTCTAAAGTCTTCCGGATTTCAACTTGAAGGACTGAAGTCTACTGATACCTTAATCAGTTTCTCACAGCCTGTAAGATTCAACCTCAATGATCTCATCAACTTTGGGTAAGTTAAAAATTCTACCCAGTGAAGAGCACTTTTGTTGTAATTAATTCTATCGAACTTGCTGGAAGCTTTGGCTGTGATTGGAGACAGCAGCATTCATCTCGCCAAAGGAACTCCAGTGTTACTCGCCAAAACGTTTCTACATAGAAACTCGCTTTTGACTACATTGGATATAACGAATCCCAAAAGGTGGAATGACAAGTTGAACTTGTTGACTTCAATTGTTCTAGAGCTACATCATCAGCATGGAGCACCTCGAGTGACTCCATTTTATCTAACAGGTAACTCATCAAGCGTCAAACAACCAGAAAGAAGATCTCTTCCAGCTGTTTCAGCATTAGAACAGAAGGATCAACTTTCCCTATCTATTCATTGACCTCGGTCAAACTTATGCAGTCTTCTAGCACTAATCTTTCGAGACAAGGAACTCAAGAGATGGTTGTCAAGGAGCTTGGCAGTAGCTGAGATCAAGGGGCTTCAATGCTGGAAGCATCTCTTTAAGACAATTAATTTTCAGATCACACAATATATACAACAAGAGATGGTTGTTCAAATCAATATTATACGTATATCCGACTGCTCGTAACAATTATAAGAGGTCGAATCTTGAATTTGTAAGCTCTAATCACCTATGATCATGACCTTAGTGCCTTTCCAAACATGCTTCAACTGCTACTTTGCATATCAAGAACAACAAGCTTCTCCAGTAATGGAGATTGCCCTTTGATTCTCGGATACCCTTTGTGGGTGTGCTAAGATCAGAGCAAAGCAGTAAGCTTTTCCCCTTGACGAGAATAGCAAAGGCTGATTTGAGAGCTGAGAGATCAGTTTCTCAGACGAATTCTGGTTTCAGAAGAAGAAAGCACCTCAGCTTCAATAATCAGCGACCTTCCAACTTTTGATCACTGAAAGAAGAATTGTTTGGCCAGAACCAGGTAGTCAACGCAATACTAGTGCTACTTATTTTAATAATCACAATTCTCTTCCTCCTCTGTCCAGCGGTGAACCCTGCAATGTTCGTTTTTGGTAAAACCGTGCACAAAAATTCGTGTATTAGTCTCGCATTGTTACGAGACTCTATTTGCTCAATAAGAACATGAAAGGATCAGTAGCTTGGGCTTAGCGTGTCTACACTTGATAATTCGGTATGATAAGTTCCAAGGTTAGAAATGTCGTCTGATGCGTGGGTGTACATAAAATTTGGTGAAGAAAACAGAAGTAGTCCAAATAATGTAGTGCGCAATGAAGATTCTCACATTTCGAGTTGAACATTATTACAACGATTGACAAACTCTCCGCAGTGCAGAGAACAAGGCAATGTACCCAAAGCCATGCTCTGTCTGACCATTCGAAATTTTGAGCTTTCTATTGCCATTGCCGTGCAATCAATAATCTCCCATGTCAAGCTGTTTGAGAAAGGTAACTTCTATTTCCTGCTATAACCAAATCCAATCACCTCCGCAGCAAGGCACATCAAACCACTGCCTGAAACAGAAACAACACAAATCGTGGCATTTAGAACGATGGTTTGACAAACTTCAGGACATGAGGTGTTGTAGAAGAACTGCAGTGCGATATCGGGATTTTCACATAGATGCAGACTTCAGGTTTTGTTCTCTAGATTAACATGTCGGGGTTAGCTTCCCATGACAACTCAGCTAGGTTCCCCAGATCACATTAGATTTTAATGACAAGTCGATGGAATCATATTGTAAATAATGTCTACTTCATAAGAGATTGAGTAGTTCTAAACTAGGAGCAGACTCATTATAATTTGCATTAGAGTCTCAAGAATTTTTTTTTGTCATTTTTACAAAGTAAAAGTTTGATTTGGGGTTATGCTAGAATTTCTGAGTTATTCCATGACAGAGCTTAGTCTGACCTATATGGCCGAGTTAAGTGCTTTAGTTGACTCAAATCAGAGTTCAGTAGCTATTTTGTTCTATATAGATGAGTATAGTGACCATATTGGTCATTAACCCACCTAAAGCCATCACTTTTATTAACAGTAATATATAGAAAACAGAAGCCCAACAGGTTCAAATTAAGAGGCCACCAATCTCAAGTTCAAAGACAGCTTCTTAGAAAGAAAAGATTGAGAAGTTGTGAGAAGAGCTCACCAGGTACCTTTTGCAACTGCTGGACAGGAAATGTCATGTCATGAATTATGAAACTGCGGACCCTTGCTGGCCAACTTCAAATTGAAAATATTAGCTGCATGCCGGACGGTGCACACAAATTTGATAAAAACAGTATCAGTACCCTCCCACGAACCTCAACAGACTTGATAATGGAACCTAGAATTTAGCTAACAGACAGACTGTACAGCATCTGTTAATCAGTTCACCATCCAAAGGATATTTACTCAATCAACTTCCAATCATGAAGAAGAAGAGAAAGGTGGCCTCTGGGTTTGCCTTTCTACGCTTCGGTTAGAGCAAAGCCTTCTGCCCAGCTCCCCGATTTGAGGACAGGTCAGTGCAAAGCACTTTGTTGATGATTGCATATGTAAATGTCGAAAACGTACACAAATGCTGAATGAAGACAGAATCAGCAACAACGAAAGTTATGCTAAACTGCAAAATTGATGTTCTTGATGTGGAAAGGTCATGCAGATGGGATAAAGGTACCTGCTCTTCCTGAATTGTATGTCAATTTAGTTTTTATGCTACAAGCCGAGGGCAGGAGGTAGAAGGAGCAAGGATCCATACAAGGGTCCAATAAGCCAATTCAATGTATGCTTTAACCCACCTTCTCAAGCTGCCACAGGGATATCTCTAGCTCTAATAAGATGGTCAATCTTCCTACAACTTGATTGACCTGAGTTGAGGTCCTGAACTAACATGTGCTTTACTCGGTATGCTTCACTAGCCATCCCAGCTTTCAAAAGGCAAGATGTCAACGAACTTATGGTAATGCTATCTGGGGCACAACCAATAGTCAACATCTTATTGAGAATACCAATTGCATCAGCCATTCTACCTTTCATACAGTGACCAACAATGAGTATGGTAAATGTCACTTTGTCAGGAATGCACTTCTTCTCTTCCATCTCCTGGACAATGAGATTTGCCTCATTCACATTTCCTGCCTTGCAAAACCCGTCAATTACCGGATTATACATGAATGGTCGTGCCACGACATTGCTCGACTTTAGTTCATTCAAAAACCCACGAGCCTCATGAAGTCTATTCTCTTTGCAAAGAGCATTAATAAGAATGGAATATGTATACGAATTGGGCATCATGTTTCTAGCTCTCATCGCATCCCAAAGCTTCAAACCCATGTTCACCTGTCCACTTCGACAATAACCATCGATCAAGGAAGTGAAGGTAACCACATCAGGAGAGCAACCGAAATGGCCCATCTTTTCATAGATGGCTTCTGCTGCAACCATGTTACTGTTCTTGCCATATCCATCAATTAGAACGTTGAAAGTGATTGTGCTGGGCTTAACCCCAGTCCTAATCATCTCCTGGAAAAGAATATAAGCATCCTCCATCTGCCCCGATTTGCTAAACGCTGATATAACTGAAGTGTAACTGATAACATCTGGGGAGCAATCATTGCTAGATTGCAGCTCCTGCAATAACCCACGGCCTCTATCCAAGTCATTTATCCTACAGAGTCCATTTATAAGAGAGTTGTACGTAACAATATCAGGCAAACAACCGAAACTCCTCATATCGTTCAAAAACTCGAATGCTTTATCAACCTCCCTTACTCTGCAAAGACCACGGATTAGAATGTTGAAAGTCCAAGTATCGGGACTAGCCTGCAATGCCAGAAACTCTTTGAACAAAATGATAGCTTCCTGCACTTGATTCGACTTGACCAGTTCATTCAACAGGTTATTATACAGAAAAGGACTAATCTGAACACCCATTGCCCTCAGCTCTGAGAGTAAACTACCGGCGAGATCGAATCTTCGAGCTCGAACGAATTCAGTAATCATAAACCACGACAGATTACCATCAGGAAAATGCCCGTCTCCCCTCATGTAATGAAACAGAAGTTCCGCCATATCAAGCATACCCATTTGACAAAATGACCTTATCATCCAATTATAAGTACCAAAGCAATGGATTAGGCTCAAATTCGATCTACTGAACTCCAAGAACTTGAACCCTACTTCAGGGACGTCCTTAAACCTCTTAATCACCTCGACCGCAATCGAAGGGGTCAACTTCCCTCGAAGATATGACAAACAAGGATCCAAAGAACGCAAATTGACGAAGAAGAGCGTCGAGGCGAGTTTAACAAACCAAGCTTCTTCCTCCTGGTTCTTGATTATCATTACCTCCTCCCTATCCGGCGATCCACCTTGAGTGTGAAAGTGAAGGTTGGTAATGGAAGCGATTGCGGAGGCTCGAACCCTGAGAGGTCGCGGAGTGAAGGATAAGAGGGTGGTCATCTGCTACCATCCAGCGCCATTTCTTGAGAAAAAAAAAAACTCTCTTTAGTCAGTTACCGTGTTCCAAGATTCAATGGCGGATGCCTGAGAAGTGACGGCCCCGAAAGGCATGAAGCTATCGGCGGTGAGTAGGGTTTAAGGAAAAATAGAGCTCAGTGGGCGCAACTGACAGTTCTTCGCGAAGGTCACAACTCAGAACTAATCTGTGCTTTGAGTCGTGACTCGTGAGAGAGCAGAAAGAAGCGACTGGATTGCGCCTTGCCCAAACGGAGGGCAATGGTTTGGGCCACGGTATTCCGTTTAGTGGGCTTATTGAACAAGACAACTTTAGAATGTTTATTGAGCCCATATATATATATATATATGGCCAATACTATGGTGCCGCGGTAAAAAATGCGGCATCGGTGCCGCTATTTTTGATTGGTCCACGCGCGCAATGAGGTGGCATTGGTTGAGTCATTATAAAGCCGAAGCCCAAACTCGTTGTCCAGAATTTTGGCCCAACCGTCACCCCTTTTCCGTTAGACCATTACACGTCCTGTTACTTTTCAGTCAGTTTGTATTATTTGTTTTTTCAATTAATTCCATTAACAAAAAGACTATTGCTTTGAATTGAATTCTTTTTCTCCATAAACAAGAAAAACGGGACTGAAAATATTATGTTCGTCTTCCTCGTTCCCGGTTCCCCCTCTCTGGCACCCTATCAAAAGCACTTCCCGTGAGTTCCCCGTCGACGAACCAATCTCCATTCTATAGCGACGCCGCCACTAAAGTCCTTGTATATTTAACAAAGAACATGGAGAGGATAGAAACCCTAAAAGCCTGTGTTTCTCATTAGAATTTCTGGCTCTTATAGGCAGTTCAAACTCATTACAGGACAAGCTCCATAGAAGTTTTGTTTGGAAGCTTGGAAAGGTAAAGTTACATTGCTTGATCAGAAAGAAAGTACAGCCGAAAGAAGAAGGGAACGACATCGTTCCATACAGTGGTGATCTTCTCTTCTGAACGGCATCGTTCCATTAAGTGAGGTTGCCTCTTGAAACGACGCTGCACGAACAAAGGGAATGCCAAGTATAAAACATTGTCGCTGCGGGAGGTGACCGTTGGGATTGAAATGAATTTCATTCTGTTACCCCCCCCCCCCCCCACAAGCTGGTGGGCAGATGTTCCGCACACCAAGCTTGGACAACAAGGAGAGAAATGGCGATGGAGATAGAGGCTTTGTGAAAATGTCAGCCAGCTGGTGAACAGCGGAGATATGGAGCAGCTTCAGAGTCCCACTTTGCAGCTTTTCACGAACGAAATGGCAGTCCAATTCGATATGTTTTGTTCGTTCGTGAAAAGAGGGATTTTTGGCAATGTAAACCGTGCTTTGATTGTCGCAGTAGAGAGTAGCCGGAGATGAAGAGAAAGCTTGGAAGTCTTTGAGCAGGTATTGGAGCCACTGAATCTCACAAGCTGTGTAAGCCAATGCTCTGTATTCGGCCTCGCAAGAGGATCTTGAGACTGTATGTTGTTTCTTTGTTTTCCAGGAAATGAGTGAGTCTCCAATGTAAATGCAGAAACCTGTCGTTGATCGACGTGTATCTACACAAGCTGCCCAATCAGAATCAGTGAAGGCTTTGATTTGGAAAGTACCTTTGAAAGGAAAGAAAAGACCAGTGCCAGGAGCTGATTTGAGGTAACGTAGGACACGCAGAACAGCTTTGAAATGTGTAATGGATGGAGATGCCATGAACTGACTTAGTTGCTGAGTGGCAAAACTAATGTCAGGTCTTGTAGTAGTGAGGTAGATTAGCTTTCCAACAAGTGTCCTGTAGAGTTCAGGGTCTTCAAAGGCATTGTCTGAATCATTGCTGAGATGAAGTTTGTAGTCCATTGGTGTTGAGACAGATTTGGAATCAAGAACTTGTGCTTCTTCAAGAATTTCCAGAGCATACTTTCTTTGTGATAAATGAATGCCTGATGTGCTGCGAGCTACTTCAATACCCAAAAAATACCTCAAATTGCCAAGATCTTTAATACTGAACTCTTTGTGAAGAATATGCTTCAGCTCTTCAATTTCTGTTATATCATTGCCCCCCAAAACCAAATCATCCACATAAATAAGAATGCATGTGTAACTGGTTTCAGTGACCTTGAAGAAGAGGGAATGGTCTGCTTGACTTTGAATGTAGCCAACCTGCTGTAATTTGTCAGTAAGCTTTGAGAACCACTGACGAGATGCTTGTTTTAAGCCATAAATTGATTTTCTTAATCTCCAAACTGGATTTGGAATATCTGAAGGAGGTACATAGCCTTTTGGCAGGGTCATGTACACTTCTTCTTCAAGGTCACCATGCAGGAAGGCATTGTTTACATCTAACTGATGTATATGCCAGTTCCTTATGGCTGCAATGGCTAAGAAAGTCCTTACTGTTGTCATCTTGATGACAGGGGCAAATGTATCTTGATAGTCCACACCTTCTTGCTGTGTGTTTCCTTTTGCCACTAGTCTGGCTTTATGTCTTTCAAGGGACCCATCAGAAAGAAACTTATCCTTATAGATCCATTTGTTGCCTATTGGTTTCTTTCCTTTAGGCAAACTGACAACATCCCATGTATGATTTCTGAGTAATGCTTTAATTTCAAGTTGCATTGCATCATTCCAAATGTCATGTTGAGCAGCATCATTGTATGTCTGAGGTTCCCTGTGACTGGAAATGTTGAGAAGGAAACGTTTGTGATTGGAAGAGAGCTTGTCATAAGAGATCATTTTGGAGAAGGAATACCTGGTGTCTTTGACCTGTTGTAGTGTTGAGTGATTGATGCTGCTAGGGTCTTGTGACAGGTAGCAATGATAATTTTGAATTAAGTGAGGAGGTGGTTTGGAAGTCCTGTCAGAGCGTCTGACAACAGGAGGTGGGGAAGGGGAATTGGATGGAGGAGGAGATGAAGTAGAGGGAGTTGTTGTAGGTTCTGGTTCAGATATAGGAAGGGTAGGTTGTGGAGATGAGGGGTTAGGAGGGGAAGGAGGTAGAGAATCATCATGAACAAGATGAGATTCAGTGGAAGGAATGGGGAAGAAAATATCTGATTGAGTAGAAGATTGGTCTTGCTGCTGATCAGACTGGTAAGGGAAATGAGACTCAAAGAAAATGACATCTCTAGAGATGAATACCTCATGAGAAGATAGATCATATAACCTGTAGCCTTTAATGCCAGAAGGAAATCCTAGAAAGACAGTTTTTCTTGCTCTAGGTTGAAATTTGGTCCTGTGATTACTGAGAGTACTGGCATAGGCTAAACAACCAAAAACTCTTAGTTCATTGAGGTCAGGTGGGGATTTGTATAGCAGTTCAAAAGGGGTTTGATTTTCTAGCACTGGGGATGGAACTCTATTGATTAGGTGAACTGAATGTTTGACACAGTCACCCCAAAAGGAAGAGGGTAAGTTGGCTTGAAATTGAAGTGCTCTAGCTACAGCAAGAATATGTTGATGTTTCCTCTCTACTTTACTGTTCTGTTGAGGAGTTTCTACACATGACATTTCATGCAGGATACCAGTGGAGGAGAAAAAATCATCCATCTGGAATTCCCTACCTTGATCACTCCTGATTCTTTTGATTTTTGTTTCAAACTGCCTCTCCATTTGATTGCAGAAGGCAATCAGTTTTGGTCTTGCTTCAGATTTGAGTTGAAGCAATATAATCCATGTCATTCTAGAATAGTCATCAATAATAGTCAAGAAGTATTTAAAGCCATCATAGGTGGGGGTGGAGTTTGGACCCCAGATGTCTACATGGAGTAATTCAAAAGGTTTAAGAGTTACAGACTGACTGGAAGGGAAAGGAAGTCTCTTCTGTTTTGCAAAATGACAAACATCACAGGGTTGGTCTTGATGAGTGGAAATGGAGGTACAAAATTGTTTGATGATTGGGATTTTAGAATGGGATACATGTCCTAATCTAAAATGCCAGAGATCAAATGTATAGGTGGAAGCAGCAGAGACCAACTTAGGGAAAAGTGATGCTTCAAGGAAATAGAGACCATTGCAAAGCCTAGCAGAACCAATCACTCTCGTCTGCTTCAGGTCCTGTATAAGACACATGGTTGAATGAAAGGTTAGGCAAAGAGAATTTCTGGAAGTGAGTCTGCTCACAGAAATGAGATTGAATGTGAAGTTGGGAACATAGAGAGCATCATGAAGGATTAAGTCATCATTGCAAATTGCAGTTCCAGAATGGGTAGCTTGAACTTGTTCCCCAGTGGGAAGGGTTATAAAGACATTGTCTAAGGTTTTCTTGTCATGTAGACATGCTAATGAACACACTATGTGGTCAGAGGCACCTGTGTCCACAATCCATCTTTGTTGTGGACTCTGGGATACACTCAATATAGGTAAGGATGGTAAGGAATGTGAACTGATACCTGTGTGTGTAACATAGGCTGCAGCAGAGAAAGAAGACTGACCCTTTTGAGCATTCATGAGGCTCATAAGCTTTTCATAATCTGCCCTGGTGAGTTTGACTTCATCAGAGCTAGAAGAAGAAGTGCTGGTCATGTTAGCAGCAGGTTTGCCTCTTGGAGGAACAGGAGGACCATTCCTTGGAACAAAATTAGCAGGGTAGCCATGTTTCTGAAAACACTTTTCTTCTGTGTGTCCTCTTCTTTTGCAGAAAGTGCAGGTAGTGATAGTCCCAGTAGTGGATGGAGTGGGTTGCTCCATTTGAGC
The DNA here is from genome assembly GCA_946122785.1 of Linum tenue. Taxonomy (NCBI): domain Eukaryota; kingdom Viridiplantae; phylum Streptophyta; class Magnoliopsida; order Malpighiales; family Linaceae; genus Linum; species Linum tenue. Next base: position 57,796,631 of record CAMGYJ010000002.1, read on the forward strand.
ATCATTTTGGCCTTGCTTTTCGGCCATTGTAGAAGATGAGGGCGGCGGCTAGGGTTTAACTACAGGCTCTGATACCATAACAAAGAACATGGAGAGAATAGAAACCCTAAAAGCCTGTGTTTCTCATTAGAATTTCTGCCTCTTATAGGCAGTTCAAACTCATTACAGGACAAGCTCCATAGAAGTTTTGTTTGGAAGCTTGAAAAGGTAAAGTTACATTGCTTGATCAGAAAGAAAGTACAGCCGAAAGAAGAAGGGAACGACATCGTTCCATACAGTGGTGATCTTCTCTTCTGAACGGCATCGTTCCATTAAGTGAGGTTGCCTCTTGAAACGACGCTGCACGAACAAAGGGAATGCCAAGTATAAAACGTCGTCGCTGCGGGAGGTGACCGTTGGGATTGAAATGAATTTCATTCTGTTAATATTCACCTTCCTACGGCTACATTTATTCCGTAAAAGAAAAAAGTTTTGAATCCCTCGGCACAACCGACACCGCCTCCGTTAAACTGCCCCGTCGCCGTACCACACGATCCCAAACCAAAGAGAAAGAGAATTGTCCTCTCTCCGTATCGTACCCTTCGCTTTGCTCCCTTTTTTTTGGAATCATCGAAACCAAATGCGAAGTTTATTGGAGGTGCCTAAAGACTTTCCCCAACGAATCCAAAGGCTTCCATATACGAGTCATTTGTACTTTGGGAAACAAGGATAATAATTCTTGTCGTTTTTGTGTTTGCACTGTTTTTCAAAGTCAGTGATGCTGCAATGAGTCCTTGTTTTCGTTTCGTGTTTGTCCTTTGTCTTTTTGTGTTTACCGAGAAGCAGGGATTCGTGCTCTGTTTCTGTTCTGCTTCTGTCTTCTCCTTCCATCTTTTCTCTTATGATTTTTTTTTTGCTTCTGTTCGCTAGAGAAAGGTTGTATTTGCAGTGGGTCTGTGGGATGCTGCTATTTGCATTGTGGCAGGGTTGTTAGTCGGTGTATCAGTTTTTGGGGGGTTTGTTGAATTACGTTGGTCACTTACAGGGGGATATTGACAGTTGATGATCACCATCAGCTGCCTTGCTTTGCCCTATTGGCTATGTGGATCACAAGAGCTCCTTCCAGGTGTTCACGTATCTAAAAAGAATAAACTGAGAAAAGAATAAGAAGCAACCAGAGAATACAATGAATGAGTTTAATGGAAGCATATGGTACAAACTCGAAATTTGATCGGCGACGGTGAAGTTCGTTGGAACCGTTTCTTCTAAACGGAGCGAGAGATTGAAGAAAATAAGTCTCTCCTTTGCCATTTCGTGCTTTTTCTGTACTGTTCAAGGGAAAAAAATTCATTTAAAAGTTAAATTAATTGGCAAAGAAAGCTAAACGGTGTGGGAAGACGAAGATAAGGATTCCCCGTTTGTTTTTGGTTAGCTATGGTTAGGATAGGTCTCATGCCCCATCGGTTTGGGCTTATTAATAAAACAAACCCCTGTCACGTTATGCTTAGGTGGACCAATAAAAAATAGCGGCACCGGTGCCGCACTTTTTACCGCGGCACCATAGTATTGGCCTATATATATATATATATATATATATATATATATATATATATATATATATATATATATATATATGGTGTCGTCTTCGGTGCACTCATTTTTTTGGGGTGCATTCAGTGCACTCACTTCAAAACCGTCATTTTAAACATGCGATTTATGTCAAAATGATGTCAATCATCACTTATGATGTGATGAACAATAACGCACATGAATTTGCACAAAATTCATTGAAGATTTACTTTAATTTGAAAGATTTAGAGTTTAAAGATTTAGGGTTAGGGTTAGGGTTTACAATTTGGGGTTTAGGGATATGACTCAAAATTGGAGGTCCAGGACTTAGGGTAATCCACTAATTAGTTGTTATCATATGTTGTATCATCATATTACACTGATTTTACAAATTAAAATTCAAAATCCGACACCTTAAGAATAGTTTTTGAGTTGGGTGTATTGAACACACTCATTTTTGTGAGTGCACCAAAGTAGTCACTATATATATATATATATATATATATATATATATATATATATATATATATATATATATTCACCGTGACCTGAATGTCGATTCCATTTAATATAATTTTGTTATCGGGGTTGTAGTAGAGTTGTGACTTGTGACAAATGACAATAGAGATATAACAACACAAAATTAGAAAATAAAATTTTATTTAGTAGGTAATTCTGAGACATTTTGCAAGTTGACAATCGGAAATAGAAACATAGTTAGTTACTTCTTTAGACCCCACTTAGCATCAATGTTGAGACTAAGACAAAAGTATGTGAGGAAAAGTAAGTCTGGTGAGGTTTGTTGTGGACTCCCTTGAAAAAAATTATTCCAACAATTGATAAGATCTCATAACAAAGAACAAACAGCTTTGGGAAACAACAAAAAAGCTACTTAAGTGGTTCAACTAATTTCTATTTTTTTTGCCAACTCCTGATGCCATAGCAAAATATGAAAACAGAATTAAACATGTTTTCAATCTCTATTGACACCTATAAAATAGAACCAGAAAGAAATGATACTAAACATTCCCTTAGGAGATGAGACACTTAGGGGTTGGCATATTGACAATCAAGAGTAAAAATTGTATTGAAAAATACTACTCAAATTTAATATATTTTGAGAAATAGTAAATCATATTAATTACATTTTTTGAATGCAACAAGGGCATCCAAAGGAAGAAGCGAGAAGGTCAACACCTCTGCCTTATACGAAGACACCACAATTGAAGAACCATTGAGGCAAGAAGAGGAATGATCATCCAGAGCACCCAATGAGGAGAAAGAACAAGGAACATATAGTCACATTCCTCAAGAGAATCTGAAAACCCAAAGATGGTTGAAGCACCATACCATGAGATTAAAGAAGAACAAAAAAGAAAGATGACATATCCCTAAGGCAATGGATAGAGATGAGAAGAATGATCCATGTTGACGTACCCCCAGTAGACGTAATAGGGAGAATTCCATAATACTCCAAACACATGAAGGCTTCCTAGAATATATGAGAGAATGGCTCGACGCACCCTCAACGAACATTTCTATGCAATAGTGGAGTTTCACTTTGCCTTGCACTATTGACACTGTGAATTTTGATGATTGTCTAACCAATTTAAGAGCTAGTATCAATGTTATGCATGCATGCGTATATCATAAGCTTAAAATGAAGAAATCTCTTGGTCCTACTTGAATGACTAATTGACTATACAACTAGCAGACAAAACCTCTAGACAGCCTAGGGGAGTGTATGAAGATGCTTAGTTAAAGTTGGTCCCTTTGATTTCCTCATCGATTTTTTCATAATGATACTAATGATCATGATTCTACTTTGCTGTAAGGACAACCTTTCTTAGCAACTACAAGAGCTCTAATAGACGTACACAACGAGAAGCTGACACTAAGGATAAGAACCAAAAAGCAGTCACCTTTGACCAAATAAAGGAACGTAAAAACACCTACTAAACATGGGGTAAGGAAGACATCCAGAGATTAGATGAACTCAAGCCATTATTTTTCATCGTTAATATGAAGACCGACAATCCACTAGAACATTGTCTAATACAAGGAGAGGGTGAATACCTCCATGAGCTAGATTAACCTCAGCAAGGAGCAAATGAGCCAATGGGAAATGATGAGCCTGAACCATCGGTGATGAAAACCTCTCAACTGCCATAAATCAAGACATCATACAAAGAGCCACCCGAGCTAGATATGAAGGTACTACCAAAAAATTTGGAAAGCTGCATGAGGAAAGTTGCATGTCATCATAAATGTGACACTATGAAATGATCAAAAGGAGAGGCTAGTGGAGGCGCAAATGGTACAAGAAGGCCATAGCCTGAAAGATCACCGACATTCAAGGGATCCTTCCATCATTATGTACGACAAAATACTAATGGAGGACCATCATAAACTAGTGGTGCAACCCCAACAATGCATGCATCCCCATCTCAAAGAGGTCGTAAAGAAAGAGGTGCTAAAGTTATTAACCGCAGGAATCATATATCCCATCTCAGATAGTAGATGGGTCAGCCTTACATAAGTGGTGCCAAAAAACAAAGGAATGATTGTCTTACCAAATGACAATGGAGACCTTATTCCTACAAGAACCAAAACTGGATGGAGAGTATGCATCAATTCAAAAACCAGATCAGTCATTAGAATTTGAGCTAATGTGACTAGTGATTAATGCATCGATAGTCGAGCTACTGTGCAAATCCATCTTTTTACTATGCTCCTTCTAGAGCCCTTCCTTGAAATTATTCTTATTTGAACCTAAGTCGTCATTACAAATAAGGTAGACAAAGGATTTTTCCTTCAAACATCTCGTTATTTTCAGCCTATGCTTAAGGCTCGCTAACGCCTATTATTTTGGACCCTAACCGATTGTCGTAATCGTTTAGTCGGTTAATCGTTTAATCTTCAATTACTAACCATCTAACGTGGTTAATAACCGCTTTACTGTCGGTTAGTAGTTATCTAAGTTTGGCAATCGGAAATCAACATTTTACTGTTTAATCAGTTATTAGTGTAACCATTAACCATCGGTTCTGATTTGATTATCCGTTACACCGCTAACAAGATAACCGTTTACAAGTCCTAGTGAAGAGAGATCAATAAATTATAAGTAGACTCTTTTGTATCTATAGCGCGAGTAAAATTGGCTATTTGCTCCCTCACTTGATCATTAATCGGTCACTTCCTCAATTTTCTTTTCACTTGATCCAATTTGTATAAAGTTTTACAGAATGGTGTCTTGAGATTGACTCGTAATTAGTATATATTATTCTATTATCAGATATAATTAGTCTTTAATTATAATTATATCAGATAATAAAGGTAAAAATCATCCTTGTCACTAAACTCATTATATTAATTCATGTTCACCACTAGACTCTTTATTAGTTCAATTAAACCACTAAACTTGATATAAAAAGACATCATCTGTCACTTCCATTCCAATCTCATGGATCTTATCGTAAAGGTGCTGGCAAAGCTAACAACGCTGATGTGGCAACATCCCATCGAAGAGCTGTCAAATACTCCATGTCATCTGCTACGTAATCTCCCACTCATCTTATGATAAAAAAGAGTAACAAATATTAATAGAAAGCTAGGTTTAAACCAGAGATCTCTTTTCAAATGAAACACACACACCAATCCATCTTTGCAAGTTGAGATCCTCGATTCAATGTTCCCAACGGGCGGCTCCACCTCGACGGTGATGAGAACTTGAGTGGTTGCCCGCTCCAACGGTGACATTGTGCTGCTGGTGGAAGCCCGTTGCGGGGGAAGAAAAGCTTCATTTATGTCTTTAATTTTTTGTTTAAAATAAAATAATTTCAAATGTAATAAACCCAAAAATTGTAAATTTATGAAAATTAGGAATATTTTATGTTTTTATGCTGACTAGGCGGTGATATGGTCAGTTGACCAACAGTCAATGACTTTGACCATCCAACTTAACGAACAACACTCGAGTTTGACCAGTTTAGTAAAGTTTAGGTTAAGTTCGGGCCACAATGTTATAAATCATAATCATTGGCTAGAACATGGCTAATTATCATAAATGATCACAAAACTATTCACTTTGTACAAAACGATCACAAACCTTTAATTTTGAACATTTTAGTAACATATGTTTGGATTAATAACAAAAAGCTAATTCCGTCCATCTTCATCCAAAAAGCCTGTTACTTCCGCCCAATCATCATGCCACATCATTTAAAATATTAATAAAAAATTGAACTGATAACCCAATCAAAAATCCTAATTCTATACCCAACCACCCGAATTCTTTAGACAGAAATAACCGCCAAGTTCCGCCGCCGGTTCCACCAACTCCGGCACCGCCTCCTCAGCGCGTTCATCAATACCATGAATGCGAAGGGATGAACTATTAAACCCCCTCCCAAAATATCATACGCGGAGAAATTAATAGATTGATTGAAGAAGACAAATCTGGAGAAGAGTCGCCGCCATTGTCGTACTCGGATTCTCATTCGCGTAGTAGGCGTTGTCGAGCATGGTGACTATACATGAAGAAGTACAAACAAACAGACCAACCAAGCAAGAGAAGAATCGAATCATGAAATCAATAGTGGTAGCGTTTAAACGTGGAAAAGGAGGGATCGCAAAATCGGAATTCACAAGGAAAGGGGAATCAGTGAGGAAGAAGAAGGATTAGAAGTGCAGAGATCATTTCGAGATGAAACGACTAATTAACTTTTGCCCCCTTCCAAGGATATCAATACCAAGAATCATAGTGGGGAGGGGAGGAGATGGCGACAATGGTATTCATGAAAGCGGTGGGGAGGCGATGCATTTAATGAATGCATGTATTGTATAGAATGTATCGTTTTTTGTGTTAAAATGAAAAACAATGCATGCATTTCATTGATGATGTGATACTTGAAATCATTCAATATGAATGATTTACAATCTCAACAATTTGGTGAGATTGTTGAGATTGTGTTTTGAAATTGTTCTTCCATTTTCCCCCCTTTATATCTCTATCAACCTTTATGCATTGTTACTCTTCTATGTAAAAGAAAGGGTAAACATAACCTTTTACTTAAGAAATAACTTTCTCATTTTATTCTTAAAATTACATTCACAACTACCAAACAATGTAATCTTATAATACATGCATTTGAACAATACATCAATATTCATACAATAGATCAATTCTAACAATCGCAATACCTCTTAAAAATATATTAACCCAATTACTTTATTGCTTCCCTTTTTCCCGAAGGGAGGGGAAGGTGATGGAAGGCGAGCCCAAAGCAAAGCCGGCGACAGTGGAACATTTCTTTCTTCTCATTTTCAGGCGTTTCTCAGCCAAGTTACTTCTTCTTCACAATAGTACTTGACTGAAAACCAAAACCCAGACGCCATTTGTATTAACTTTCCCTTCCGATACTATTAGCATCGTCCTCCTTTTCCTTCAGCAAATTTCCCCTCTTCTTCTTCCCTTCCTTTCTTTGTGTATGAGCTAAAGTAACAGTCTCTCGCTGCCTATCTGCGGAACCCTCCTTTTTCTTTGCGTGCTTTAATGGAGGAGGCAAATAGTAGTTCGGGTGTAGCAAGCAATGTGGCTCGAGCCATAGTTGCAGCTCTCAACTGGAACTCCACTCCCGATGATCGCAGAGCTGCTGTTTCTTACCTTGATTCTGTAGTCTCTCACAACCCACTTTCCCCTTCGCTGCTCTTTTCTTTAAACTCTCTCAATTCTGTTCTTCTTTGACGATTAGAAACTTTCTGGGTTTATCTGCGTAAGTGGAGGGTTTTCTTGGTTTCTAACAAAAACTTGAGGGATTGAGCAGAAGGGTATGATGGGTTGGTACATTTATTTTCCGCAACAATGGAATAGAGTGAGGAGGGAAGTTACAAATTCTTGGAATTTTTTTGTTCCCTGAGGTTTTGTGAAATGTTGATTGTTGCAGTGATATACTATCAAGGCGGCATTTGTAAAAAAAAAAAAAAAACAAAACTATCAAGGCGGCTCATGGTTAAACTTTGGAGTGTTTTTCTGGTTGCAATGTTGATTGATTCCTGCTCTTCATAGTAGGGTCTATTGCCCCATTGTGTTTGACTGGATTGCTGGTAGTGGCTACCTGTATTTGTCCTCTGGGGCTCCTTTAGTTTAGGAGCTGAATATCGTTTCAGGTTGTTTGGATTGGTTGGTTGTAATGAGAACTTTGGTCAATTGTGAATGTGTGTGTGTGTGTGTGTTTTTTTTTTTGCCATTTTTTGGGGTTTATTAGCCACAGAGTATTGTTTGGTTAAGTTCAGGTTTGGTTGTAGAACTTGCTTTGTGTTTACTGTTAGTGTTTACGTTGTGGCTAGCTAATCCAGTCTTGCTTCTTTGCAGATTAAAACAGGAGATGTACGAGTACTGTTAAACACGTCATTGCTTCTTGTTAAAGAGGATTGGTCTTCTGAAATTCGGTTGCATGCTTTCAAGTTGCTGCAGGTCTGTGGTTTTGTAATGTTGTTCTTTGCTTCCAGAGGGCTTCTAGGTGCTATTTTGTTATATATATTGTTGAGTAGCCTGACTGGAGATCACATTTTTTCTCATGTAAAGGATGAAGGGTCTTTAAGAAATGTTAATTGATTGAAATTATGCCAAGTTGAGTTCGTCTACATTTGTGCAGCATTTAGTTCGGTTGCGTTGGGAGGAACTCAGCTCGATAGAGCGCAGAAACTTTGCGAATTTAGCTGTTGAATTGATGTATGATATGACAAACCATAGTGAAGAATGGCCATTGAAGAGCCAAAAGGCTGCACTCGTTGCTGAGGTTCTTATAACGTTACCTCTAACTGTTACTCTGTAAACTTTGCGAATTTAGCTGTTGAATTGATGTATGATATGACAAACCATAGTGAAGAATGGCCATTGAAGAGCCAAAAGGCTGCACTCGTTGCTGAGGTTCTTATAACGTTACCTCTTATTTGGTTTAATTAGTTTTTGTCTTTGTGTGCAGATTGTTAGAAGAGAAGGTATACAACTATGGCAAGAACTGCTGCCATCTTTGACTTCCATATCCAACCAAGGTCCTGTGCAGGTGAGTTCAACTCAGCATCTTTAGCTCCACTGGAACCATAGTTTCCTGTTATGGTTCCTGCTGAAGCCTGCATATGGTAATTTTGGATTTGCCCTTCTCGGATTAGGCTGAGTTGGTTTCAATGATGTTGAGGTGGCTTCCCGAAGATATTACAGTTCACAATGAAGATTTGGAAGGTAGGAAGGAATTATCTTGCTGGCAAATTTTTCCGTGTTACATTTTTGCATGCTTCGTGGGAACTCTTCATTTTGAACACTGGAAATCCTGTAGCTCATTTGCTGATTTCTTCAGGGGATTATAATTTATGGGTTGGTTCTTCAGAAAAAGGAGGGCCAAAATAAATTATGGGGCTTACCATAAATTCTTTAAACCTCGAGAAATAACGATCAATAGTTCTTGCATGTGTCCTGTTGAGATAAAGACATAAAGTTATATATTGTTTACTTGCTTTCCTAAATTTATTTTGTGATTCTAATGTATGCTTAGGTGATCGTCGGCGCCTATTATTAAGGGGGCTTACGGAGTCTTTACCGGATATTTTGCCATTGTTATACACTGTATACCTCTGAACTTACCTCTGCTATGTTTTAGTGCTCTTTGTTTAGCATAATTGTAATGCCTTAGACATTAATGCAGATACTAGAACGGCACTTTGGAGCTGCATTAAGTGAAGTGAGTCGGCAGCACATGGGTGTAGCAAAACAGCATGCTTCAACTGTGGCTGCTGCTCTGAATGCTATTAATGCATACGCCGAGTGGGCTCCTTTGGCTGATCTAGCTAAATTCGGTATAATCCATGGGTATGACGCTGCGAAAAAGTCAAGAGAGAAATTTTCATCATTCTATGCTTTCATCCTTTTCTCACTTCCTGCATGCCTGTGGGGTTTCTTTTGTCTTTCTAGGTGTGGTTTCTTGCTTTCAGCTGCAGATTTCCGTCTTCATGCCTGTGAATTTTTCAAACTTGTCTCTTCAAGGTAAATACCGTCTAGTATTCTGAATGCCTAACAAATGAGACTTATGAGGTTGTAATGTGCTCCTTAATATTATCGGGACTTTCAGGAAAAGGCCAGCGGATACTTCTGCTTCAGAATATGATTCTGCAATTATTAGCATCTTCCAGATTCTGATGCAGGTGTCTAGAGAACTTTTGTACAAGTCTACCTCAACCGCGGGTTCTGTGGATGAGAATGAATTCGAGTTTGCTGAATACATATGCGAAAGCATTGTGTCTTTGGGCTCTACTAATTTGCAATGCATTACTGGAAACAGTTCTATGTTATCTATTTACTTACAACAGGTAACTTATGTTAAGTGTACCAAATGGCTGTCCAATTTGATTAGTCAAAATGTTAATAGTTTGAGGATAGCTGATAATCCAACTCTATTTGTTTTAGATGCTCGGATTTTTCCAACATTATAAACTCGGTCTTCATTATCAGTCGCTGCTCTTTTGGCTGGTACGTTGAACAATTTGCAGATCATTTGCACATTCTGTGGCCTTTTATTTAGGCTTGCTGATTTTTCTCCTTCTGTTTAAGGCACTAATGAGGGATTTAGTGATGAAGCCAAAAGTTACATCAGCTCCATCTGGTGATGTCTCTGGTTCTGCTCAGCTTGACAATGAGAAACAAATGATTTTGAGTCTTGTTAATGAGGATATCTGTGGTCCAATCCTAGATGTCTCTTTCCAGCGCATGATTAGAAGAGAGAAAGCATTTCCTGGGTCTTCTTTTGCTCCAGTTACCTTGGAGTTGTGGAGTGATGATTTCGAAGGGAAGGGAGACTTTAGCCAGTATCGTTCTAAGCTAGTAAGTCTTCTTGTATATGTATATAATAACTATTGTTTGATTTTTGTATTATGTTCCTTTTTCTCTGAGATTCACACTTGTATTCTCTTCTTGCTTGTACGATGCAGTTAGAGCTCATGAAGCTTATTGCATCCTTGAAGCCCATATTAGCTAGTAGTAAAGTGTCCGACAGAGTTTTTTTAATCATTAACACCCCCTTCGCTTCCCTGGTTCCTCTTCAGGTGTGACGATAACCCTTTTGGATACATAATTGGTGGATTTTCTGTATACTGTACTGTCACTAAAGGCTTAAACTTGATCTCAATTTTCAGGACCTAGCTATGATGGAGAGCGTCCAAGTCTCTCTAGAAAATATAGTTGCTTCAGTATTTGATGGATCAAATGAATTTTCTGGGGGTGGTACTGAACTCCATCTTGCATTGTGCAGAATATTTGAAGGTATCTTATAAACCTTTTTTTCCTATTGAACCGATCCTTCAAGTTTGAATATTTTCTGATATGAACCTTTGAATGTGAATTGAAGGTTTGCTTCAGCACCTTCTATCCCTTAAATGGTCAGAGCCAGCTCTTGTGGAAATCCTAGGGCGCTATATGGATGCATTAGGTCCTTTCATGAAGTACTATCCTGATGCTGTTGGTGGTGTCATTAACAAACTATTTGGGCTTCTAACATCTCTTCCTTGTGTTATGAAGGTTCTTACTCAACACCAATCTTTTGTTTTCTGTTTATCACTATGTTAATATTTAATAGTCGTAAGTTAATGTTATCATTATTTTCATTTGGCAGGACCCCTCAACGAGTGGTGCAAGGAATGCAAGGTTACAGATCTGTACTTCGTTCATACGAATAGCAAAATCTGCTGATAAAAGCATCTTGCCCCACATGAAGGTGAATTAGTTCCCTTGTACCTTTCCTTTTTGTTTATTTCTCCATTGATCTTACGTTCTAAACCCATAACAGTGGGCTATGAAAAGTACAATGAAAGAAGGGCGTGAATGTGATGATCTCCTGTAAACTTTTATTTCCTACAAGTGCATCCCTTCAGCAATTGTTTGTGAAGTTTGAAGACTTGTTCCATCTTTGTTATGTAGGGTATAGCAGATACTATGGGTTATATGCAAAGGGAGGGCTGTTTGCTTCGCAGTGAACACAATCTTCTGGGAGAAGCATTCCTTATCATGGCTTCTGCTGCTGGGTAACATCTTTGCCTCAACAGGCCCATGGTTGTACCTTTTTTGACAAATAATAATGGATAATGTGCTAATTCTTGTGTACTGCTTGATTTGATGTAGGCTTCAACAACAACAGGAGGTTTTGAACTGGTTACTCGAACCATTAAGCCAGCAGTGGGTGCAATTGGAATGGCAAAACAGTTATTTATCCGAACCATTAGGTGTAGTTCGTTTATGCTTGGACACATCATTAATGTGGTCAATTTTTCACACAGTCACGTTATTTGAAAGGGTGCTTAAAAGGAGTGGGTTCAAGAAGGACAATTTGAACTCAGAGAACAGCTCTATGCAGCATCCTTTGAGTTCTCATCTAGCTTGGATGCTGCCTCCTCTCTTAAAAGTACGGTGCCTCAATTCTAAAGGAGAAATGTCCATCTTTTCCCTGCATTTGAATGCAACTGATGCTTCTTTGGTTCAATGTTGATATGCAGCTTCTTCGTGCTTTGCATGCCCTTTGGTCTCCATCTATATCTCAAACTTTACCAGCAGAGGTAAAAGCTGCCATGATGATAACTGATGCAGAGAAATACAGTCTTCTTGGAGAAGGCAACCCCAAAATATCGAAGACATCGCTTACTTTCACTGATAGTTCTCAAGCCGACACAGAGGCAAATGAGGTTGATATAAGGAATTGGTTAAAAGGAATCAGGGACAGTGGGTAAGCATGATTTACTTTTGGAATTCCATTTCTTCTATCAAAACTTAAAACTTTTGCTCTCCATCGTTTTATGTAGTTCTCAGCACACTGTGTACATGAGTCTTTCTCTGGTTTCAGTTACAATGTGTTGGGCATGGCAACAACAATTGGGCATCCATTTTTCAAGTGCTTCGACATTGACTCAGTTGCATTGGCACTCATGGAGAATATACAGTCAGCAGAGTTCAGACATTTGAGGCAGCTCATACATTCAGTGTTGGCCCATTTGGTGAAATCTTGCCCTCCAGAAATGTGGGAGATTTGGCTGGAGAAGCTTCTCCATCCTTTACTCATCCACCTGCATCAAGTTCTCAGCTTCTCTTGGTCCAGTCTTTTGCATGAAGGCAGAGCTAAAGCTCCAGACGTGCAGTGCATCCTTGCCACATCAGATTTGAAAGTGGAAGTAATGGAGGAGAAGCTGCTCCGAGATTTAACTCGTGAGATGTGTGCTCTTCTATCAATCATGGCATCGCCAAGTCTTAATACAGGGCTCCCGTCTTTAGACCAATCTGGGCATATTAACCGCTTGGTGGATACTTCTTCTCTAAAGGACTTGGATTCTTTTCTCTCAAACTCCATGGTCGCGTACGTAGCAATAAACATCCTTAAGTCTTATGTTTAGTGATGTCGGTAGGGTTGTGCATGATCTGAATCAAGATAGGACCGGATTAAATGACTTTCTTTCCATCTGGTTCGGCATGTGCGCACCCATACTACTTAAATATTTACTCTATATTTTTGTGCTCATACCTCAAGTTCTTTTTTATTAATCTTTGGCAGTTTCATGTTGAAGCACAATAGCTTGGCGATCCCAGTGTTGCAGATTTGTATCGAGGCTTTCTCATGGACGGTTGGTGAGTCCATGACAAAAGTTTGTTCCTTTTGTGCTGCTGTGGTTGTTCTATCAATCTCAACTAGAAATGTCGAGCTACAGAAGTTTGTCTGCAAGGATCTTTTCTCGGCAGCCATCAAAGGTTTGACGCTCGAGTCGAATGCTATAATCAGTGCAGATTTGGTTGGTCTTTGTCGCGATATCTTCATCTATCTTTGCGACAGGGATCCTGCTCCGAGACAGGTACTTATCTTGGAACTTTCTTTTAGATATTTCATATTTAGGATCTAATGATAGTGCATCTAGTCTGGCTCTGGCAGTTGGATGGGAAATGTGATGTTTTCCCCGTATCTGTCCCCAGGTTCTACTCTCTCTTCCATGCATCTCACCTCTCGATTTGGCTGCTTTTGAGGAAGCTTTGACCAAGACGTTGAGTCCAAAGGAACAGAAGCAGCTCATGAGGAGCTTACTCATGTTAGCTACTGGGAACAAGTTGAAGGCTCTCGCTGCCCAGAAAACTGTAAATGTCATCACAAACGTTACAGGTAAAGTTCAACAGCACAGGTTTTTGACTGAAGTTTTATGAGTGGTGTGATTTGGATCTTTAACTCCGTGTCTTCTTGCACTTCTGACTTCCAGCAAGGCCTCGTAGCGCGGTAACTGCTGCAACAGAGGCAAGAATTGATGATGGGGAGCCCGTGGGTCTGGCAGCTATAATGTGAAAGGGTTTTGATATGGTTCACACGGTGCAGAATGTACAGCAAAATCACAGTTCTAACAGGAAAGGAGGAAGTTACTAATGACAAGACAGAATACACCAGTGGTAGAGAAGAGAATTTATAGAAGGAGAAAGAAAGGGCAAAGCTTTTATTTTGCCTCCTAATTAACTACGTAGAGAATGATGTTATGTGGCAGAAAAGAGTTACATGCTGTATTGTATAACAGGAAAGTTTGGTGTTTTTGAAAGAGAGGTACTTAGGAGAGTAGTAGTTGTGAATGGTAGGTGGGAAGAAGAGCAGCTGGGGAAAATATTGGAATGGACAGTTGGAACTTGAAACTTGAGTCCATTTCCCCATCTGCCTTCCTAAGTTTCAAGCAGCTTTTGGTCTATAAAAGGATGTGAAGCCGAGTTTCTGTTCCCCCTGTAAAGTTTGAGTCTTTTGGCTCTAGGCAGGAACTCTGATTGTTTGTGACCGCCCGCCGGTGGTTGATCGTCGTTCATTTCCTGCTTGACAAGGTTAGATCGGAATGGGACCGGGCGGTTGGGCCCCGCCGGGACCGGGTGGACCTGGGCCTGGACCAGGGCCGGGCGGGCTGTTTGGTGGGCTCTGTAATATCATAGGCTGTTGGTATGTTACGTCGATTATTTATTTTATATTTTCTCATCATTTGGACAGATTGGTAGTATCAATGTGAAAATGTACTTGTTACTTGTTAGTTATTCCAAGACTGCTTCCTTTTTGCAGCCTGAATTTTCTGTGCTGTTGCTGGTTATTCCAAGACTGCTTCGGTGGTGGTCCACTGGGGCTTCCTTTTCCTGCACCTGGCCCAATGGGCCCTCCATTTGCTCCTCCTGGCCCGATGGGCCCGCCTCCTCCTTGATCAGCTTCAACTCTGCATTAGTTTGGGAAAAAAGAAAAAAAACTCTGCATTAGGAACATTTCAAGATCGCCATGTTTTCTTGGCCTCGTGCTGGAATGTATTTACCAAAATGAAATAAAGACACTGCTTGTTATAATTCTTGAGGTATCATAGCGGTAGATTTCATTTCAACCTCTTCAAGTAACAGTAGTTTTCAATTTGCGGATCTAATGTTAAGGTGGCTTTAGTCACTACAAACCACTCTATTTTTTTTTATTTACGAAAAAGATCACTTGTATTATCAAGAATAGCAAAGTTACATCAACCCGACTTTCGAGCTCAGCAACACTCGGAAATCAAAGCCATTACCCCCTGCAGGAAACAAATTCAGGGCCTTCTAGGCCACCAAATGGGCCACCATATTCTTCTGTCTACCTACAAATTTAACGCTAAACCCCGAGTGAGCATCAAGAAGCAGGCGAACTTTCTGAAAAATTGCCCCGGCCTTCGCTTCCTTAGTGATCCTGGCGTTAACTTTGTCAATCACTACCTTGGCATCCCCGAAGAACCCGACATTATGAAGCCCTACCCCCACACACCATCGCATCGCGGAAAGCCTGCAACTCCACCAACATTGGATCCGCCACACCATCATTAACTTGCTCCTTTGATCATCACGACCATACCGACATCATCCCGAAGCATGAAGCCCACTGAACCATGTGAATCATGATAGACCGCCCCATCAAACAAACACACGAACTCTCCCGACAAAGCTTTCGACTACCCAACCTGTTCCACCGGATCGGTAGAGACTGACACGTTACTGTTAGGGAGAGTAGCCACCCACTCCTCAACTTAGAAATTTAAACTGCCTCTCCAACACACTGAATGAACCCTGTTGCCCTTCAAAGGCCACCAAATTCATGGACTTCCAGATTACGCACAAGAGATGAACTACCTTGTGTGAAGAAAACTACAAACGTTAAACCCTGTAGGGATTCCAATTGCATACTCGTGATATATGAAGGAAAGAAACGTGAGTTCCATCCTTCTCTTCTCTCCCTGTCCGTCAATCTTTAATTGAAACTCTCCCTCTATAACATAATCCACTCCCCTTCCTTTAGAATAATTCACTTCAGTAGGATACCCTTATGAATTAGCTCAATTGATGGTAAAGATCAAAGTGCATGTATCATATCTATGAGTCTATTTGCGGGTTAATTTCACAAATATATTTTTTTTTAATTTTATCACCAATTTTGCGAGAATCTAGTTCTGAGTATACATCGTAATGACGAAACAGTACAAGATAGTGATATGATCATAGATTTCACTTACATACATCCAGAATGGCAGAATGGTGTCCTATCCAATTATGCGATTCCTATTGTGGATGATGATAGTATGAATGTGCTTTTCAATTTTATTGCACAAAACCCTTATTGTTTCGGTGTCGAGATACATGCTGAGATTAATCAAGGTCAGGGTGAAGATGAGACATGGAGTGTGCCATCTAATCATGACTATGATGACGGAGAGGAGGAAGATGGGGAGGAGGAGGAGGAAGAAGAAGAAGAGCCTAATTATCCTCCGGATTTTTACTTGCAGGGTAATGAAGAGGACGATGATTATCATATGCCGTAATTCCAATGCCTATTGTTCCTGGTTTCGAAGGAGAATTCTACAAGGGGCAGATCTTTCACTCCATACAAGCTGCACAGGTGGCGATTAAATATCACACACTACAACGCAACTTTCAGTATGTCGTGGTGGAGTCGACATCTTCAATCTGGAAGGTCAAATGCTTGAAGCACAAGGATGACAATTGTGCTTGGATGGTGCGGTTTGGATGTCGAGATGTTGGAAGTGAATGGACTGTGAGAAAGGCCGATTGATGCATTCTTGTAGCAGTACGAATCAACCGACGGATCATCGTCATCTTGATGTCCACGTTATATCTAAGTCTGTGAAGCATTTGGTACGTGCCCAACCAAATATGAGTATAATAACATATTGATTAATTATTTTAGATTATATTTATGTTTGAATTATTGCAACAAATGAATTGTAGTCAAATTGTAAATATGTTTATTAATAACATGTTTATTAATAACATGTTTATTAATATGTTCTCTCTCTAAAATATTAAGGGAGACCTGCTTTGGATCTGCCATTGCATGCATGTAGAATCTATTTATAAAGATAAAATATAGGCTTAATTCACCTACATAGCCATAACTTTTGCGTTATTGACAATAATAGCCACTTTTTGAAAAATACATAGATATAAATTTACATACTTGTAATAATCAAATTAGTTGATTTATAAGTATATATCTTGTGTTGGTATTATACAAACAGTTTAGAAAGTAGAATATCTATATCCCATACAACAAACCTTATAACCCTAAACCCATGAAATAATCAAAGTAGTTCTATAGCTAGATCAAATATGTTGCTTGTATAAAAAAGATCATCTGCACTGTTTATCATGGTTTGCCAACAAGGTTAAACCAGTGTTGTTAAATTAGTTGGGGGCAAGCTCGTGTCAACTCTACTCATTAGCTGCCCTGCATATAGCTAGATCAATTATAGTGTTTTATCATAAATTTCAACGTGGTCATACCGTTAATCAAATAAATCTCGATCAATGGGGTCATATGATATTTAAATTTCTTTTAATGATTAGTTCAAATATACTTTGATAGTCCCAAATTACAAGATACAGCATTTACACGACATAAATTCATGTGCTTAATCCCAAAAGTTTAAGTATATACTTAAAGCAATTTTATTAGCTAATAAAAAACTAGATAATTAGTGAGGAGTTAGTAGTTAATAAATAGTTAAGGGTATTTAAGTAATTGGCATATTTTTTTCTTAAATATCTCGGCCAAACTAGGGATGGCAATTGAGATCCGCTCTGTTGGATATTACCCGATCTGATTTGTGTTGGGGCGGATAAAATCCGACCCGTATTAGAACATGGAGGATTTTGATCTGATCCGTAGCTAAATAGAGCGGGGCATGGATTACCTCTGCTGCCCCGACTTGCTCCGCTCTGCTCCAAACATTTCACACTTCACGAACACCAAAAAAATCCCCATCATCTCAACCCTACACCTTTGTCTCCTTGGTCCATGTACTAAGAAAAGCATCTACCTTTCTCGATTCTTTCCAACCCACATAAATCATAATAAATGAATTACCTTCCCAATATGCGCTTCATCTTCCTTTCCAATTTTGCCTCCTTACTTCCGTTTGCCTTGAGTGCTTTCTTCTACCCTCTTGTATCTTCTGCTAATATCTCCCCCCTGTCGCTTTATTCTTTTCTTAGGCTATACGCCACTAGTGTTCTCTATACAGAATCAAAACAAGAATTTGATCATAATGATTCAAGTTTGGGCATTGTTATAGAAGGGTCTCTAAGTTTGCGAGAGTTACGGTGGGTTTTCTCTTCGATGCTCTTCAGAATGATGTGGAGAGATGATGGCCGATTTTGGTCAGATTCTTAGAAAGGAGAAAAAAGTTTATAGCCTTAGAACTACTCCCTTCTTCCTATGCGATTCTACCGCTTCTTCTCCTGACGCTAGCTCTGGTCGGGAAATCAAACTCCTCTACCGCTCTGCCTCTTCTTCTTCAGACCCCTCCATTGGTTGGAAAATAAAAGAAAATGTAATTCCAGTTAGCCGGCAGATCATAGCGGGTATTATCCGACCCGTGCGGGGCAGTGAGTGGATCAGAATTTGGTGATCCGTCTCGGAGCACTGAGCAGAGCGGATCCGCGTTTTAGGAGGCAGGGTAGGGCACGGATTCACTATGATCCGCCCCAAACCTGCCCCGTTGCCATCCCTAGCCAACTCATCCAACCTTTCTTGTTCTTATTCCAACCACCATTACCATATTTGCCGCTCACCATTAAGATTTCCCCTTCTTCATCATCTTCTCAAATGTCCATTTTTAAAACTTCATATATTAATTTTAAATTTCTTTGAATAATAATATTAATTTTAAATTCCCATTTAATTGTATTAATATTTTTATAATATCTTATTTTCCCTCTTCGTTTACGTCGTTAATAAAGTTTACGTCCTATACTTTTGATAAAATTTTCATTTAATTTTCAATATAAGTATTAACGTCATTAACAAAGATTATACCCAATAGTTTTGGTTGAAAAATGACGTGATATCGTAAGACGTTGAATATAATTTTGAAAGCGATAATAATAATGTTTTCTATCGTTAATAATACCAGGCATTAATGTTGATAACACTGTGATCAATTGATAAAAAAAATTATCCAAAAAATGTTGATAATACCTTGAAGCAACACTACCATGTGTTTGCACCATTGAAGTGATTATTAATCATTTATAGCTGATTGTTAACGAATTTATATTGATAACTGTTTGGTTAGGAACCAAGCATTGTTGATATATTTTTTTTTTATTTTCTTTTGAATGGTTTACAACAACACTGTTAATGTTTTTTATATAGGTATTGTTAATGACTTATGTTATAGTTATTAAAGTTTTCCTACTAACAATATCATATTTTGTATATTATTAATGGATGGGTATGAGCGTATCAAAATTTGAGAAAGAAATATTAATAAAATATAGCATGATTGAAGATCATTAGATCCAATCATTATCGATGATTTTGTTTGTATTTTAAATGAAACACAACTTATTTATTAATAGTATTTATGTCGTTAATCGTTATCAACATTTTGAAAAGAGAGTTGCTAATAACATGTACTATGAACATTACTCATTTAGATGCAATTAGTATCAATGATTTTACCTATATTTTCAATGCCAACATAGCTTAGTTATTAATGATTAGGTGTGTCATTATCAATGTTTTGATGTGTATTCTTATAATATTAAAGCATTCATTGATACATTGAAATTATTAATAATAACGGGTATATCATTAATAAATCATTTCATAAACGTTCATAATGTAATTGGAAGTCATTGTAAGAGGCCTCGATGGTTAGTTATGAACATGACATCAAAACGTGAATCGTAAATAGATGTTGTAGATCAATCATAGTGTTATTCAAATCATTAATGATGATGTTACATAACTTTAATAAGTCATTCACAAGTGTTGATGACGAAAATGTAAATCGTTAGCAATTGATATAAAATGGTTAATAATATAATCCTACAGAATTGATTAGTTTTTTGAAATTATTAATAACGAAGTGTATTATTAATTATTTTAATAAATCTAGTGATCACAAATGGAATTATTTTAATTTAATGATAAACCTGTGACAAAAACTGATGTCGTTAACGGAGACTAGCAGAAAACAACACAGCTAGTGATCAAGGTGGTGTAAGTGGATTTATTTAGTGCATGGATTTTCCAAATGATCTCTCATCTCCTCCACCACAACACAGAAAAGCATGTTGGGAAAACCTCAAAAAGGAGAAACTGTTGATTTAAACTACCCAAAACAGAACATTCCTCCTCTAATTCTCCCGCGGTTTTTGGCCCTGATTGACCTCACTGACTGACCGCCTTCTGCAAAACCACTAACTTGGAAAGAATGGAAACGAGAGAAGCTAGCAACATTCCCCTCCATTTCCATTCCATCCCCAAAATTCAATCTTTCCATTTCTGACCAAACTAGCCGTTGGATTCAAAAAAAGACAGACCACCTCAGAAAACTAGCTAGCTATATGTATGTACGCACAGAAACAAATCTTTCTGGGGCAAGAATCCAAGGCCAAAGATTACAACTTTTTCACTGATCTCAGGCAGCAGAGATCTTCGTTGGAGAGAAAATCTAGTCTCTGGTGATCTTGCCAGCTAGCTTATAGAAAGAAGATCGAGATAGATATGTCAAGCAATCAGAATCAGAATCAGAATGGTGGGAGGAGCCGATGCGCAGGGTGCAAATTCCTGAGGAGAAGATGCGCCCAAGATTGCATCTTGGCTCCTTATTTCCCTCCAAACAATCCTCACAGATTCGCTTCCGTCCACAAAGTTTTCGGCGCCAGCAATGTTACCAAGATGTTACAGGTAACCCTGCCTACTTTCCCACAACCTCATTTTTGTTTGTTACTGTCAAATGACTGCTATTTATTTGTCTATACATTGCCTATCTTGATTAGTAACTTGTTTTATTTAATAATGCACGACTACCCTTTTGCTTCCAAAGCTTTTTTCCCCTTCCCTTTGAAGTTTTTGCTAGCTGTTGGTCAGTAATGAAAGCTGTTGGTGGGTGTTGGACTGAAAACGCAGGCAGTGCCAGAGGAGATGAGAGGGAAAGCAGCAGACTCCATGTCCTATGAGGCAAGCATACGTGTCCAGGACCCGGTTTACGGATGTGCTGGGATGATCTACCAGCTCCAGAATCAGATCATGGAAGTCCAATCTCAGATCGACATTGTCAAGGGCAAAACAGCTTTCTACTCTGCACAGCAACACCAGCAGCAGCAGCAGATAGAAATTGGTGTTGGAAATGGTGGTGGTTTAGGGTTTGGAGACTTACATGGTGTTGATGATCAGTTCCTGTTGTGGAATGATCTAGCTGGTGTTCAACATTTAGAAGACAAGTTTAATTGAGCCTTATCTTCTTCTTGGTTTTTCTTCCTGTTTTGATTATAGAGTTGAAATACCAGAGGGTCTGGGATTCATTTTGCGCATGGTTTAATAGTAACAATGAGTACTAGAGTCAGATTTAACAATCTACATTGATTCAATTCGATCCGGTTTTATTTCAATTACCTTCCTTCTGTTCTTTATTGTACTAAATCAAGGGATAGCGCAAATAAGGGGTTTAAGATGATCGTCATCGTGCAAAGCAGTGGCTCCATAAAATGTAGTAGCCATAGGCAAAAAGCTGGGGCACAGGGGAACTTGCTGCTTTGACTGAAATTGGTCTACAAAATTCACTTCTTTCCAACTACAACTAGCGGCAGTGGTTAGTGTTGTATGTGTTCATAAAGAAGAGCCCACTACATAATTCCCACTCTCTCTCTCTCTCCACTCACCGTAATCCAATACCCAGAACCATTGAAGCGCCAAAGTCCTTCACTCTGCTGGCAAATTGCAATTGCTCCCCTGAACTTGACATTCCTTCTCTTTATTCTTCTACTGTTGCTTCCCCTTGCCTCTAATCTTCATCAGTACCCATATCCTGCAACGAGCAACACCAAACCGAGATTTGAGTATCGTTGTAAGCTACTTAATCGAGCAGTATTCCTCGCAAAACAATGAATGAATGGGTGCCAAAAGTTGGAAAACCGGGCGTGCGTCTAACCTGAATTGTCCATGGGGTTGCCGGCAACCACTGGCTCGGGTTCCTTGATCTCCACCACTACACAGTCAGACATCAAGAATGTCTTTGCCACGGAGGAGGCATGCTCCAGGCAGCACCTCACCACCTTGGTTGGATCAATGATTCCAGCTGCCAT
Organism: Linum tenue; assembly: GCA_946122785.1. Lineage (NCBI taxonomy): Eukaryota > Viridiplantae > Streptophyta > Magnoliopsida > Malpighiales > Linaceae > Linum > Linum tenue. The sequence goes on from CAMGYJ010000002.1 coordinate 57,818,838, forward strand.
TAGATCCTCGTACTTCCCCGTTGCAGCGTTGTACCCGTACTTAGGATTATCACTCGATAGTACCTATATTATGTTTTATACAAGCATACACACATCAGTATTTTGCTTAATTTCTTGGTATATGTCAGAGCTCAAAGCAAAAAAGGAAGGGGCAGCATAGTTTTACGTACCTTCTCGCTCACTACACTGCCGTTGACTCCGGCATTCTTGGCAATTAGTTTCAACGGGTAGCTCAAAGCTCTCTTCACAATATCAGCACCAACCTATAGGGCCAAAGGAAGCAAACAACCACACTTCAGCCAGATTGCAAACTTGCATGTACAAGAAGAGTACCACTAACAACACCTAGTGCATACCTTCTCTTCGTCATTTTCGAGGCTTTCCTTAATAGCATCTACTTTTGATGCAAGTCTGAGCAAAGTGCAACCACCACCAACTACGATACCTTCCTCTACTGCTGCCTGTAATACAGATCCCACAGCGAGACATTTTAGTAAATTGAACTCTTGAACTAGTTAGCTGATAGACTGTTGAGAGCGAAGCACTACTGCCATTAAAGACACAATACCTTAGTTGCATTCAAAGCATCTTCAACTCTCAATTTCTTCTCCTTCAGCTCAGTCTCAGTTTGCGCCCCAACCTAACCAGTACAAAGACTAGTCAATTTATTACAGAAAAAGGAGGAGCTTCCATGTAGAACTAAAACTCAAGGGGAGTGCAATGATCCAGTTCACACCGGGCCATGCACATACCTAAAGTAAAACATAGTTGAAGGTTTACCTGGATCACAGCAACACCACCAGACAGCTTTGCAATTCTCTCATTGAGTTTCTCCCTCTCGTAATCTTGGTCTGCAGCCTACAACCAATTAATCACTCAAGTAATTAGAGGGCAGAACCACTGACATGTCACCAAAGCAGCATTGCGAGAAGTTGGTAGGGCCACCAAACAAACCTCAATGAGGTTTTTAATTTGTGCAACTCTCTTGTTTACTGCTTCCTGGGTGCTCCCATCACCAACAATTGTCGTAGTATCCTTAGTAAGGACGATCTTCGAAGCAGTTCCTAGCACCTCCCGGCCAACTTTGTCCAATGAAAGACCCACCTCCTCTCTGATAACAGTTCCTGTATAATGGAATAGACACTTCTCAGAATCACTGGTGAAATGACAGCTCTAACAAGAATAATTACACAGCAACTAACACTTAGGACTTGAAACTGACCTCCAGTAAGAATAGCAATGTCATCAAGATACTGGCTCTTCCTCTCTCCAAAACCAGGAGCTTTCAGAGCAGCAATCTTCAGAGCTCCTCTAAGCTTGTTCACAACAAGCGTTGCAAGAGCTTCCTGTTCAATGTCTTCAGCGACTATCACAATGGGGAATCCACTTCTAATTGCATCTTCCAGGACGTTAACAAGATCCCTTGCGTTGCTTATCTTCTTATCAACAAGAAGCAGCTGCAGCAGCCCAAAAGAAGTCAAATTTTAACACAACAATATGCAAACAAATACAAATCCCAATACTCTGCTCAAGCAATCATAAAACTTATACACCTTATACCTTGCAGTTGTCAAATTCAACAGACATTTTCTCACTATCGGTTACGAAGTAAGGTGAGATATAACCACGGTCGAACTGCATTCCCTCCACAACGTAAAGGTTGTTTTCTGCACTTTTACCCTCTTCCAAAGTCACAACACCCTTTCGACCAACTTTGCTCATTGCTTCAGCAATCATATTCCCTACTTCATAATTGTTTCCAGCACTAACTGCAGCAACATCAGCAAGTTCGCTGTCTTCAACCTGAAATCATCATTTCATATGATTAATTGAATAACACAGACGAATTAGTCATCCAACTGACTCGTACCAATCCACGTTACCTCTTTCGAAATTAACTTAAGTTCCTTGACAAGAGCCCTGGTTGTCTTCTCAATGCCTCGAGTAATTAGAACAGGGTTTGCACCAGCTGCCACAACCTGGAAAAGGGAAAGTGCACCAACATCAGTAGCGGCGCTAGATAGAAAGAGAAAACCCAGCGCCGGAAAACCCATACAGATACCTTAACGCCTTCAGCAATAAGGCCTTGAGCAAGGACAACAGATGTCGTTGTGCCATCACCAGCCAAATCGTTAGTCTTGGCAGCAGCCTGTCGGACCAATTTGGCACCAATGTTCTCGACTGGATCCTCCAATTCGACCTGAAAAAAATAGAGTTAACGAGTTCAATTCTCAAACTAGTATACCTTCAAAAGGCCAACCTGAGAAACAACAAAGACGATCGAATCCAGAGGTAAGTAGTTCACCTCCTTGGCAACAGTTACACCATCATTCACGATTTTCGGGGATCCATACTTGCTCTCGAGAACGACATTGCGGCCTTTGGGTCCCAGTGTAACTCCAACAAGGTCGGCAAGCTTGTTCACACCAGTCTGCAGCTTCTTAATCGCTGAGCCATCTTTGTTAAAATGCAACTCCTTGGCTGCCTTACAAGTCATAGGCAAACGTGAATTCCTCAAACCAACATTCTGCTTTCTTCTCCCGAATGAGCTTCCGGAAACTGAAGCAAGGGAAGACAACTTGTTTGAAGGAGACGCAGCTACTCTCTTATCCATCGCAGGGGCGGCCATGGATCCAACCGATGACATGGTTGTGAAGGTTGAAGCCATCTTATCTGCAATAGCAGCAGATAGCATTGAAAATCCATAGGTAAAACAGACCGTGTGAACCAATATAGAAATTGGGCAAATGGGAAGCTGAGCATTTGATGGAAAAGAAACCAAAAACCATAAAGAAAATTGCAAACTTTAGATGAGAAAATTCCTTATTTCAGCAAAGAACACAAGCCAGAAGCACTTACAGGAAACAAACATAGAACAAACAGGGAAGGAGATAGAAGATTACCCGGAAGAAATAAACGGAATGCGAGGGCGGAGGAAGGGAACTAGGGTTTAGAGAGCGGGCGGAGAGATTTAAGGATAAGATGGGTTAATGGAGCTCTGTATTTTCCCCTTTTGATAGGAGTTGGTAGTAGGTCTGGAACTGGTATATTCTACCTAAAATCTATAAATAGTCACTGAACTAGAGAGGAGTAATTTACAAAAATAATCACTAAAATAAAATTATTTACATATCTAGACACTCTCTCAACTTATTTTCAAATCTAGCCACCTACATGTATTTTTGAGAGTCAACATCAAAATTTTAGCGATATAACCACATTTTTTAGTCAATCGACCACTTATCAACTACCCATTTACATTTTGGCCATTAAAAGCTTTTTAAGCAATTTTTATCATAAGACATCATGATATTTAAAGATGAGTCTTCCAACTCAAATGGTTAGTCTAATTTGACTAATCTTGTCCATCTAGGCGCTAAGGTTCAACTTCCAAGTCGTGGTAAAAAGATTTAATGAAACTGCCCCAAAAATGTCTTAATGTGACAGACAGAGGGTAGGAGATGAAGTTAAAACCATCTTAAATTAACGACTATATGCAATTGAAAATGAAAGAAAATTAAAACAAATGGTTTTCAGAATTAGATGTTTTTAAACTTCGTCAAGAAAAAATAGTCCAATACATATCGGACCTGGCTAAGAGAATGGTTAATGCAAGTACTAGCCACTTAGCGAACGAACTTCAAAAATATATGGTTTTAACGAAAGAAGTTTCTATTGAAATAGCTTATTCGGGTCCAATTGTACACATTTTACCCCTCATTTATTGATAGTTTGGCTTTGCATTTCATGTCCCTCGACATATTTTACTCTAGGTTGTGCTTGTTTTGATACATTTCAGGTCCTAGCACGTGTGGAAGAGTCGAGGACGAGTTTCAGGATGATTGGAGGTCAAAAAGCGCAAAAATCGAAGAAAAGTCCAAAGGCGACCGTGACAATTGCCTCGTGACAGTGAACCGCAGGCATCTAGGAACCAGACGAAGTTCATGGTCAGAGCTGTGAGTTCACGGTCGCTAGGACCGTGAACTGGAACCACAAACCGTGAACAGAGAAGCGTCCAGAGGGGTTCCGGAGGGGTGCATTTTGGCCCAGAACACTGAGTTCACGGACGTGTTTAGGTATTCACGACTATGAACTGGAAGGCCGTGAACTGGGCGCAATCTTAGTATAAATGGAGAGTTGAAAGGAAGAAGAAAGAGAGCTTTAGGTAGGGTTTTTGTTTTCAGAATAAAGAGAGTTTCTAGTGAGAGATTAGGGTTTAGGGTTTCCCCTTTCCATTCTAGAGAGAGAAAGTGACACTCAAAGGAGGAAGAAGGAGATTGGGCTCAATTCAAGCTAGGGGATTGAAGATTTCTTTTTCTCAAGGGAGATTCAAGCAACAAGGGAGGAAGATTTCCACCTCTCCATGGTTCTTTCTCCCCTTTTTGTTGTTTTCCTTTGCCTAGCTATGGATTAGCCTACCTATTCACTTGGGTGTTGTAAACCCTAGCTACAATTATGTGAATGCATGTATGAATTGAATGATTTGTGTGTGTGGTTGTGTTTTGATGTGAATGTGGAGGTATTATTCATGAATGATTGTGTTGTGTTGTGTGAAAGCATATCAATCTAGTTGTCATTCTAACCTAACTTAGAGTGGAGACCTCCTTAGGTTAAGAGGCTCCATTGGAGATGTGTGTTCTTGGGCATTTCATGCCTCCTAGGCTAGTTTAGAGAGGAAACCTCCTTCATCCAAAGAGGCTCAATTTGAGTTGGGTTTCCTTGGGCATTCAATGCCTCCTTAGCTAGTTTAGAGAGAACCCTCCTTAACCTAAAAGGCTCTATTAGGGGTGGTAGAGATGGGTTTCCTTGTGCATTTTATGCCTCCTATTCTAAGTTAGTTAACAGGCAAACCTCCTATTTCGTATTAGCACTTATGGTTTGGTTGTGGGTGGTCGTCCGAACTCCAATTCAAGAGTGAAGTCTAACCATTCCTTAGTCGATAGGTTGAGAGGGTCACATTAGTGGCTTGAATCGTATCTCATTCCTCATCCTAGAGGCTAAGAGGGTAGCTTTGGCTGCTTGTTAGACTTTCCTGCGGTTTATGACCCCCTAACCACACACGGTCGTTCGATTCTTCAAGTCCTAATTGTTAGTTAGGGGGAAGCAACACCCCAGTGAGGTCCTCTCATATAGAATTCCCCTCGATTTACTTTACTTGCTTGTTTTCATTTGTAGTTCTCATAGTTTTAAATCCAAAACCGTTTTGCTAGATAACAACTTAAGTGATTGAAGTAGGGGTACATGGACCGACCCGGGTTGACAATTTAAATACTTGCCCTATATTGCATCCGCCTAGGGTTTAAAAACTTGGGGGCTCTAGTCGGGATTAATTCGCGGTATAGTTTCGTGCGAGTCAATAGTTGATCGAACGTTTAATGAACTTGTTATTACTAAGAGAAATGGGTTTAAACCAAACTATCCTCATAGTCATAGGAATAATGATGATTTCCTTCCCGAGGATAATCCTGTAAGGTCGGGTATAATTTCAAGTGTTCTTCTCAAATATTGATTATGAAAAGCATGTATCCGAAAGAATATATAAGTGAATTAGAATCCTTAGGATAACAACTAAAGCATGCAGCTTTATGCTGGATAAAACCTATGAGTTCTGTAAAGCTGTCATGATAGGAAATGCCCAAAATTTTTGGAATAAACTGGCATCCAATACCGCAATTAATGATGAAAATCACTAATGAAGTCTTACATGAAGGTGATTTGGCAATAGTTGCTAATCAATGAAAAGAGAATTTTACGGATTTAAGCTATCGACTGAAACTTTAGAAAAGGGTAAATCTATAATGGCCCTCATGGAATACATGAATCAGTTGTTCTTTGCTAAGCTACCTAATCATTCGACTGAATTAGAAAACCCCGCTTTTGATCTCCTCATCAACGAAAATAAAATTGTTGATGGAGTAGGAGGAAGAATAAGCAGTACATTATGGCTTATGCCATGAGAAGGGTATGTACTAAAGTTCTAGTTAGGTAGGATGGCAAGAGACTACTCTATCTTAACAAGAGTCGTTGTGCACAAATAGAATATGTTTCTGGCAGGTATGGATGTTCTAACGAATAAGAACAACTACCCATGAACAACAAACATAATATATATCCTTATAGAAAGAAAACATTTAAAGGATATAGAAATAGGAGGTTCACAAGAGAAGATAGCAAAGACATGAGGGAATCTAATAAGCCCTCCAGGTTCACAAAAAGAAGAATAAGTCTTAGGGATAATGGCTAAATTACACATTTAGTCACTCAAATTATACAAATCTTTCACGTTTATCACTCGAATTACTTTTCTTTCTTATTCGTCAATAACTTTATGAATCGTTTCACCGTTAGTCACCGGCCATCCAATTCCATTAAAATCATCCTATGTGGTAGTCAACTAAACCCTTTGATCGTTAGTTTGATGCTTTCAAAATAAAGTATGGAAGAGAAGCAAAATGTCAAAAAGGAAAACGTTTGAGGAACTATTCATGTTGATGGGTTTGGGATCTAAAGATCACAAAGTTAATGCTTGTCCTCACAAGAGTAATCGAAGAGAAAATCTTTGAAGGATATGTCAGTGATTGATTATGTTTGTGCTGATAATGCATGCTTCCGATTGAAATATTGTTTGAGGTGCTTACTTGATTTTTCAATATTTACTTTTCATGCAGCAGTTGAGTTTCTATCTTTTATTAAGAAGTTGTGAGTTGTAAGATCGATTTTTAGTACCACTTCACTATTAAATCAATTAAGACGAAAATAGCAGATATAGTAATAAGAACCAGATAAGTAACCTCACTTACCTAGCCACATTCACGAGGATCGCTATAGGATGACGATACGTAACACAATAGTTAATCACGCATGGAACTGGATGGCGATACGTAGCGTAGTTTTTCATTGCACATTGTTAGATATGCAACAGGACGATGATACATAATGTGGTTGACATACCTCAATTTTGATTTTTGACATAATGCGGAGCTACATAACACGGTGGTCATAACTCAGGTTGTGGGGTACCCCATTGTGAAGATAGCCATGTTTAAGTAAGTAAGGCGCGTAGTGTCGAAACTAAGTCGAGGTAGGGGCCCCATATAGGATAAAAGACACAAGGTAAGAGTTTAGAGTTAAGTTTTTGGGATGGTGAGTATTAGCAACTCCCACATTTTGAGTATTAAGGTTAAAGGCTGAAAGTAATAACAACTTACATAGTTTTTAAGAATTATTTTAGTTAAAGAGTGGAAGTAGGCCTGTTAGTCGGTGCAATTTTGGTTTAACCGAAACGTACTTGCGGTTAACCACAACCAAAAGCGTCACTGAAACTACAACCGCAATCGAAGAGAGGTTCGCTTAACGCTAACCACGACCGACGGATTCGATTTGTCTTTGCGGTTAGCCAAGACCGCTGCTGTGACTAACGAGGGCGGGAGTTTTGGGAGCGGCGAAGAGTTCTGGGAGGGAGGATAGCGACGAAGAGTTCTGGGATTAAGGACGGCGGCTGCGGCGACGAATTCTGGGATGCTGGAAGCGAGAGGACGGAGGTGCGACGAGCTCGCTAGTCGCTACGACGACGTGAGTTTGTGGACTGGATGGCGACTACGACGGCGACGGCGAGATGACTGACGAGGGCAGGCCGCAGGGGGTGAGGATGACGACGACAGGGTTGGGATGAAGCGGCGAGTCTCTTTTGCGATTCAAGCTTCGCGATTTAGGCAAGTGGAAATGGGGGTGAGAATTCTACTCATTTGATTTCGACCGAATCCCCCCCAAAACAACGTCGATGGTGGCTGTGTTGCGGTTGTGCAGTTAACCGCCACGGTTGAGGTTATAACCCACTAACTTCCACGGTTGCTTCAATCCCGATGACTGCAAACCGCAACCGCAACCTGGTAACGGTTTTCGCTGAACCGTTAAACCGACGATTTCAGTTCAGTTTTGCAGTTAACCGAGTAACCGGTGACCGATTAACAGCCCTAAGTGGAAGTATGACAACTTCCACAATTTTTGAGGTGAACACCTAAGGAAATTCCCCTTAGGTGCTTTGAGTTAAGTAATGACATAGACTGACCCCAACCCACTCACCAGGTCGTAGATGAGGATTGAGAGAGCAATCAGTAGTAGAGAGCAGCTAGAGAGCAGCCAACTAGAGGAGCACAGTACAAGCGTCACTGAAGGTGCCAGAGATCGGATCTGAGCAGGCAACATAATGGGCTTTTAGTTATCTGGTTTACGATTATGAGTAGTTACTAGATATTACATATTAAGAGTTTCGAGATTAAGATTTATGGTTTGAGACATACCTAAGTGTTAGAGCTTTGTTTTAAGCAATGACAGTTTACTTTTAATATTATTAAAGTTATTTATGAAAAGCTTCCGTTATTTTCTCTAAGTCTTTTCATTTCTTATTTTGGTTCATGCTTTATCAAGGAAATTTTGGTAAAAGTAGTGTCCGATTAAGATTTATGGTTTGGGGATTGTCCAAGTATTAGGGCTTTATTTTAAGTAATGATAGTTTATTTAATTATTAAAGTTATTTATTCAAAGCTTCCGTTATTTTTCTAAGTTTTTCTGTTCTTATTTTGGTTCACACTTTATTAAGGGCATTTTGTCATTTTGGTATAAGTAGTGTCCGGCCGGACTAGGGTGTTACAGTCGTTCCCAATTATCATAAAGGGCAATGCTTAATTTTAACATTTTTTACCCTTGTGACATAGTGCATCTCTAATTCAATCAAGCAAACATTAGTAAAGCAAAATATTAGTTCAAACAACCCAACATTCACACCTCAACACCAAAAGACGTGGCCCAGTATGCAAAAATTCGTGGTGGTGTGGTGTGCTATATCTGTGCTCTTAAGAGTTAGGAGCACGAGTTGGCCCAATATATTTGCTTGCCAGACCAACACTTTCTGTCTTCTGAAGTTGTAACAACCCATAACAAAGCCCGGTATTTTGAGGCCATGTGCTTGGGCCTGGTAGCAGAGACTGCGGGCCGGACCTGCCTCCATTCCAAGCTTTGGAATATGCTATAATTTTGTTGTTTAGTTAATGAATAAGACACTAAAAACAATGATTAGAAAGCGATAAACATCCAACCTAACCTAATCTGGCTATGCACAAGAGAAAGTCAGAATTGTGCGCAAGGAAGGAGTGAGAGCTGCAACTTAACTACCAAAAGACGATAGATCCAACACCAGGGAGACAAAGACAACCATCAAACAGTGATGACTCACACAGACAGTGGAGCCATATGGGGATTGGGGAAGGCAATAATTGCGGCAAAATTATTTTCTTTCTGAATAAAAACAAATCTGAAGTGAATTATGCTTTCTCCAGATGGCCAGAAGAACATTACAAATAATTGTTATATTCTCCTCTTATTTTTTCCCCCTGCACTGTTCAGGTTGCTTGGAGCAGAAAATGGAACCCACGTCTCAATAAGTGGACGACAAGAAACCCCCGTCTACACTCTACAGCACTGAGCTTATCAGTTTCCTCCATATCAACATGTGCACCACCCGCTGTTATTTTATTTGTTCTCTTTTTCCCTTTTATTTTGTTTTTTTTTTCTAAAAATCAAAATCAAGAACATAAGTAGTTTCAAAACTTCCAAGTAAATAATAAATAGCTCCCAATATTCAGTTTTAAAAAAACTAATAATTGTATGAGCTTTTGCCGGGGATGTCTTCACAGTTATGTCCTGTGAGTGTTCAAAAAACGAATTTATCAATTTTTATATGTTTTTTTTTCTAAATCAAAGTTTGAATTTTTGGACTTGACTTTTGTAGATAAAACCATTGTTATAAGAACCAAACCGGATGAACGGCCGGGCCAGTAGAACCGCTAAACTAGTTACGATAGTGGTCCGGTTCATTGCTTGAACGGTTGTTGATGGACCAAACGGTTTCTCACGGTTCAAAATAAAATCAGCTGAACCACCACGGTTTAACTGGTCCACTGGTTCACTATTTTAAACAAAAAAAAATACTTTAATTTAAACTAATATCATTAAACCATAAATATTAATTTTATATATGCTTCACCTTCTCATTTTCCAACCTTGTTGTCGACTCTACGTTCTCCACTATCCACTCGCGCTATAATTTTTAATTTGAATTAAAAAATTATGATTTCTTTTGTGAGAATGAATGATTTATTAGATATTTTGGTGATGATATGAATTGGAAATTATTTATGGTGAATTATAACTTCATTCTTAAATTAGTGTATTATACAAGTCTTATATGTTATATATCATGAACGGTTCTATCAACGATTCACCAACGGTTTTATAACGGTTAACCACTGAACCCTAAACTACTAACTTTTCTGGTTCAGCCTCCGGTCCGGTTCTGAAAACAGAGGATACAACTATATCATATATTGAGAGGTAGTTGAAATTCAAATACAACATACTTGATAGAAAACTATATCCCACCAAAAAAGAAAACTATAACATCATGTCCTGAATCAATTGTCACTCATAACTCAACTTGTTTGAACCCAAAAACAAATGAAGGAAAACGAGAAAGCCCTAATCCATACTTCTTCCTCTCTTCTCCCTAATTGTATATGCTTATCTTATCTTTTTAAAGATTGTTCTCTAGAACGAGATTTAGGATGTGGATTCATTGATTCCGTAGATTTTGTAGAAATATATGTTTTTTTTTTGTTGCTTTTTGTATTGTGGATTTTAGCTTTAGGGATTTCAAATCTCTAAAATCTACGGATATCAAATCTCTCATAATCAGAGAGATTCTATATCTTGATTCGTGAGATTTTTTTCTCCTACTTTTTCTCTTTCTTTTATTTATTTATCATATTAAATATATTTATCAACAAAGTTTTTAATATTTCTCGAACCACTCCATTTTTTATTAAGGATAAACATGTTATTTAATATAAAATTAAATTTTTAGTTTTCATTGAATGTTAACGATCACAGTTACCAAACAATAAACATTTTAAAATCTATTTTCAACAATCCCAAGAGTTATAATTTTTTAGATTGTTTCCAAAGGTAAGATAGTCTAACGGTAAAGCTGCCGCGATGGTGAAGGCTTGGGAGTTGCAGATCCCAGCTTCGAATCCAAGCGAGGCCCGTTGGTTTTCCCGCAGGTATAAGGCTGCTGTGAGCGAAGTCCCGTTGGCGTCGAATGTAATTGCAGGTGGCCCTCAGGTTTAGTAGGACTAGCGGGCTGAGGTTCCTGAGTAATAAAAAAAAAACTTTAGATAATTGACAATCTATAAATTTAAACTCATATTCTCCAAACAAACCCTAAATTATTTTCTTATATTGATTTCATGATAATAGAAATATAGATCAGATTCCGTCTCCATTTCTTCTCAAACCCTAATATTGCATAAATAAAGAGTAAATCATTACTCACAACTATTACCCTCCATTGAATGTTACAAATTATTTATAATGTAAAAATGAGAGATCTGATATAGAGTTTTCCGTTATGTGTATTTCATAGCTTGTTTATCATGACCATATTAAGATCTTCATATCTGGAATCCGTACCCCACACGAATATACGTAATTATAGTATGGATGAACAAATAATCAAAATGACGATATATAGTGAGGATAAGGGTACGTAGTACAGAACAAATCGACAATGTTTGACAGATAGTTCTGGTTCCATCCACGTTCTATGGTACTGAATGCTATGAATTTGGCAAGTTTAATTTGTATTCTTTTTTTTTTTTTTTTTTTTTTTGTGTGTGTGTGAAATTACTCAATTAGTACCATACAACACTAGTACTTGCAATTTCCATGGACTGGGTTTTGTGATCTAACCAGCTATCACAGCTGGCTCATGTGTTTTTATTTTATTTTTGTTATCAATTTGTGGCGGCATGTGAATCGTTGTGATAGCTGCATGATATTTATTGGAGCAATTAGCTTGATGGTAAAATGTCTTAGGCACGACCACGAGTTGTTGTCGTCCTTATACAAAAAAAATTTGTAAAATGCAAAGTAAGTAGGGGAGGTAGGGATGGAATTTGATAATATGGATGAATGTTGTATATCTATTATTTCTATTCTAAATAGTTCGCGTTTTACTCATATCTATATTTAAATAAGAATTGGATAGAAAGTTAAAATTATTCCATATTCAATCGGGTTTTAGGTATTCATGGTTATCCATGAGTAATAATTTCTTTTTATACCTGCAACCAACATGTTAACATTCACATGTATATTAACATTATGACAGAGAAAAAGTACTACAATAAATCATTAAAATGAAGAAATTAGTTAAAAAACAACAAAATTTCATGAAAGTAATAAATATTTATATATTGAGATAAAATCATGTCGTTTCTAGACAAAATACGTATATAGTAGGGTGAGTCTAGGTTGGATAGTGAGAAATCATGTCCATCTTTAATCCACAATATTCGAATTCGAGTTTTATCCTAATCCACTAAAAAATCATTGGAGTTTAAATTTTACCCTATGTAATTAGATTAGGTTGGATTCGAACGAACATCTTTCTTATACGAGGAAAGCGAAACATGGAGAGATCCCCGTGCGGAATCAAAAGGTTTATTATTATTGAAAATGGATCTATAAGTAGAAAGGGGCCCGGGCTTTCTTTACATTAATAAACAAGTGTTTGACATAAGGTAGTGAAAGTGAACCCCGTGAGTTTGCCATCTCCATTTCCAGCCATATACATTGAAAACTAAAAAGAGGTTCATGCGAATTCCGTGAAGTTAGGAAGCGATTTTGTTTCCCTTTTGCCTCAATTGATGATGATGATGTGGTGATGGACCGGGTATAGGGATTCGTTTTGTTTAACTCTTACGAGATTGAACCAACGTGGCAGTTCGAATAATTAGGTTTTTCGTAGTATTTTAGAAAGTTTCGTTATAGTTATTTGTATATGTGTTCTCGTTAGGGCTGGGCATGCGGGCGGATCATCCACGGGTTTGGACCGACCCACCCGCATTTGCCCCGAATTTCTTTAAGTGGGTGGGTCTGTGGGTGAGTGACGGGTTGCTCTGGGAGCCATCCGCCGGGTGGTGGATGGGTTATGGGTGAGTGTGCGGGTGACCCGCTCAACCCAACATCAAAAAGATCAAAGTCGTTGGCGCTAGAGAGAGGAGAGTGGAAACATTAGATATAAACTCGGACTGCTCCTGGAGTTTGGACCTCAAAGCTAACCTTCCAAATAGAGATCCCCTCTTCTTCCCTTTACTTTTCCCTCTAATTCTTGTGCCTAGATCACCGCTCTTTCCTTTGTGGAATTATTTTCCTTAGTTCCTTGCACCTAATAATCATCTCAATCTGTAGAAAACTCTTTCATAATAGAGTTTCTATCCAATTTAAGAACTAATTCGACATTTTTCGCCCTATTTCAACTTCTTGTTTCCCTCAATGATTCTCTTCACCTATTATCATGTCAAGTTGACTCCTTTATATTATATACATTGTGATGTGGGTGAACCCACAAACCCACCCGCATTATCCACCATCCGCCCGACCCAACCCGAGACTAAATGTGGGTGGGTGGTGGGTTAAAAATTAGCAATCCGTTTAAGCGCGGGTGGGTGCATTTTATTGTCAAAATCCACCCGACCCACCCAATGCCCACCCCTAGTTCTCGCTGCATAGGGAATCATGTTAGTTCTTATTTAATGTTTTATTAGTGTTATTTTGCAATATGTTTGTGAATGATTGTCTAGTAGAATATGTATGAAAAGAGGTTTGGTAAATACTAAAAATATTGAGTGTATTTCACAAATTTTCATACGATAAAGACACATTGTTATCTATAGTAACTTGTATGAATTAAATAGTTTCATTATTAATAATCTGTATTATTATCATATTTTTAAATATTATGAGAGGCACTTCTCGGTGGTGATCCGGTGGTCGTGGAGTTGCTTGTGCTCCGGGAGGCCATTGCTTGGTGTGTGGGTCAGGGTCTCATGGGGGTGCGTTTCGAAGGGGATGCCAAGGTCATCATTGATAAAATCAACTGCAAGGATGCAAGGGATAACCGGATGGGTGCTGTGCTGGAAGAAGTCTTACATTACTTTGGTAGCATCCCTGGGTTTAGTGTGCGATTTATAGGTCGGAGTAGTAATAGGGTAGCCCATATGGTGGCTAGGAAAACCCTCTCTTTGTACCCGACTATGAGTCGTTCTTTTGATTTTCGGACCTGGCTTGGATCCAGGATGTAACTATCTATATTTTGGTATCAATATATGATTGTCTTTTGTCAAAAAAAAAAAAAAGAGAGGCACTTCTCGGTAGAATTCATGAGGTGGCCACTAGGGCAGAGTTGCAAATAAATGTGTGGGAGAAAAAAAATGAGAGAATAAGCGGAGATCAACATTCATTTCCTGAAATGGAGGTACTAGTAAGTAAGAGAATATTGTAATTTACAGTACAATTCAATAGCTAAATCCCGTGGCAAGCGTGATGGAGGGTTGGGGTTCTGTCGATTTGAGCAATTCAATCAGGCTTTGTTGGCGAAGATTGGGTGGCGTATCCTTATGGAACCTCAGTCCTTGCTGGCACAGGTTTATAAAGGCAAATATTTCCCCACGGGAACTTTTCTTAAGGCTACGGCTAGGTCCCGCCCTTCGTGGGGGTGGCAAAGCGTCTTATTTGGGAGGGAGCTTTTGGTTAAGGGTCTTCGGTGGCAAATCGGGAATGGCCGAACGGCCTCCCTACTTAACTCTAACTGGATTCCTCTGTGCCAGTTGGAGCCCCCGTGTTATAACCCTCGGGTCCTTCCGGATGGGGGGGGGGATCCTTCTGTTGCGGAGGTTATGTGCCCAGGAGAGGGGTGTTGGGATGATCGTAAATTATGTCAATGGTTTGATCCGCCTACCTGTGTGGCCATTAAAGCTATCCCGCTTCCCAGGCAGGATGTCGCAGATAGGCTTATCTGGCATGGTACAGTGGATGGGGTCTTCACGGTCAAGTCTGTGTACCATTTAGCCGTTGACATTGATAGGAGGAGGGGTGGTTGGCGGCCAACGGTGGACTGGATGGATAAAGGGTCCTGGGGGCGATTGTGGGAAGCAAACATCCCTCCGAAGCTCAAAGTATTTGTCTGGCAAATCCTTAATCGAATTCTGCCTACCACGGAGGCCCTTATTGAAAAGCATGTCCCGGTGCACCCCAGGTGCCCAGTTTGTTGGGATGGTGTGGAAACTATGGAGCATTTATTTTTGGATTGTCCGGTGGCTCGTGCTCTTTGGGATTATTCTGGCCTGGGATATCTGGGGGAGGGGCTTCCTCGGCATACATTCCCGCTGTTCCTGAAACATCTGATGGCTCTCATTCACCAACCTACGCTGTTTATGGCGGTGGTGGCGGTTCTCTGGCGGATCTGGCGTTTGCGTAACTGGGTTGTCTTTGAGGGCAAGCAGTTTGGGTTTCCTGCTTTGATGCGTCAGTTCAATCAACAGTATGAGGAATGGATCCGATTGCCGATGGATAGGATTCCCAGGACTGTACCCGGAACGGTTGAGGCTACCGGGGTATCTCCACAAGGTGGTGAGGGGGAGGGCAGGGTTGTGTGCATGTGGGATGGGGCGGTGAAAAGGGGATCTCATGCGGCTGGTGGGATGGTTCTTTTGACTCCAGCAAGAGATGTTTGGCTGGTAAAAGGAGCTCAATTTCCTGACATAGATGACCCTTTGGTGGTGGAATTATTTGCCCTCCGGGAAGATGTTCTATGGTGCTTGTCGTTTGGCCTCTCATAGGTTAGGTTTGAAGGCGATGCCAATGTTATTATTGATAAAATCAATCAGGCGGATGCCAAGGATAGCCGGGTTGGAGCTGTGCTGGAGGAGCTTCTGCAATACTTTAATAGCAATCCTGAGCTTAGTGTTCGATTTGTAGGCCGGCGTAGTAACAGGGTAGCCCATTTGGTAGCTCGAAAAGCCCTTTCGTTGTACCCGACTATGAGTCATTTCTTTGGTTTCCAGACCTGGCTGAACTCCAGGATGTAACTATCTATTTTGTGATCAATATCAAATTATCTTTTGTCAAAAAAAAAAAGACAAAATGTTAGCCAAATTTTTTATAATATTTAAAATTTTAACCATTGACCGATTTAGTAAATATGATATATGAAAGAGGGACAATGGTAATGGGTTTAGTAAATATCCACCATTTGATTTGTGATTTAAGACCTTTTGTAAATTAATCCATTTGATTTGTGAGCTGGATGGATAAAGATAGCTGGATTCGTCTCTGGGGGGCAGATATCCCCCCAAACTGAAAGTGTTTGTCTGGCAGATCCTTTCTCGGGTCCTCCCTACTACGGAGGCTCTCATTGAACGTGGGGTTCAGGTGCATCCCCGTTGCCCGGTATGCTGGGAGAGTCCTGAAACCCTTGAGCATCTATTCCTTTACTGTCCGGTTGCGCGGGCTCTTTGGGATTATTCGGGATTGGAATACCTGGGGGAGGGGTTGTCGCGCCAGACTTTTCCACTGTTTCTTAAGCAGCTCATGGCTCTGATTAACCAACCCTCGGTGTTTATGGCGATGGTTGCCATTCTCTGGAGGATTTGGCTGTCGCGCAATTGGGTGGTGTTCGAGGGTAAACAATTTGGAATACCAGTGCTAATGCGCCAGTTTGTCCAGCAATATGAGGAATGGGTACGATTGCCTAAAGATCCGGTGGCGCAGCCGACTTTGACTGTTTCCGGCCATCAGACCTCGGTTGGCCTTCCTCGTATGGTCTGCAGATGGGACGGAGCAACAAGGTGTGACTCCCACTCGGCTGGGGGGGGGGGGGGGGGTGGTGTTGTTCCATCCGGATGGGGGGGTTGCTGGGGCCAGGGGATTTCAGTTCCCGGGTATCGATAACCCCCAGCTGGTGGAGCTTCTCGCGCTCAGGGAAGCGGTGGACTGGTGTGTTGGAATTGGATACACAGACATGAGGTTTGAGGGGGATGCCAAAGTTATCATCGAGAAGATCAATAGTGGGGACCATAGTGATAGTCGGATGGGTGCTGTTTTGGCAGAGCTCGTGCAGTATTTTCGCATCTATCCGGGGTTTAGTATTCGATTCATAGGTCGGCGTAGTAATAGGGTAGCCCATTTGGTGGCTAGGAAAGCCCTGTCTTTGTACCCTACCATGAGTCGTTTCTTTGACTTTCAGACCTGGCTGCTCTCCAGGGTGTAACTTTCTTTGTTGAATCAATATAAGATTATCTTTTGTAAAAAAAAAAAAAATATTATCAGTTCATATTTATTTTCACATTATCGACATCATTGCAAGATGGTGCTATAAAAATGCATTAGATATATGTTTAAATAATTGATTTTCTTTATTTTCTTTTCTGATGAGTGTTTCTCCTCGGGTGATGGTGAATCCTGTTTCAGAGGTTCTATTCAGCTCAATTGGGTCATAGGGCACACCTACTAAGCCCTGGGTGGATCAAGCTGTTCAGTAAGGTAAACTTATTGGATGATATTAATTGCAACACTTACAAGATAAACTTCATAGTTATGTTAATTATTATAGTAAGATTGATACTATCATGTTTCAAACGTGTTTAATACATTGCCTCTTATTTGTGATCTTTTCACTTCATGGGTAAAACCTGTAAATGATTATAAATTAATCACGATTTTAAATTCTTAATATTAGTAAAAATAATCTGGCGTTAATAGTAACACCAGTCTATTTCTATCAATATGGACTAGTTATAAAATATTTTGAAGGGTTTAGTTTTCTCTATTTCAAATTTCTTGCAAATAGAGTGACTATCAATATGGACTAGTTATAAAATATTTTGAAGGGTTTAGTTTTCTCTATTTCAAATTTCTTGCAAATAGAGTGAAAGTATGAAGAGTTTTTTGTCTTCTCAATTATTATTTGTTTCATGAAGAAAACATGCCACCGTTGCTTCCCGGTCTTCTCTAACGTCGACACGCATCATCAGCAACTCGAGCTCTCTGAAATACTCCTCCACGTCCCCTGAACCCTGTCGAAGCCCTTGCAGAGACTCGTAGAGCTCACGCTGGTAGTAAGCAGTTATGAATCGGTCTCGCATAATCCTTCGCAGCTCGTCCAACGTCGCGACCGGATTCTGATTATCTCATCGTCGACGAAGCTGCAGCTGCTCCCACCATTGTGCAGCGTAATCCGAAAATTCACAAGTAGCCATTGCTACTTTCTGGACCTCGCTAAATTGGCCTCACTGAAAGAAAAGAGTAATTTTCCTTTCCCAGTCGAGGTACGATGAAGGGTTCATCGTCCCCTGAAACGACGGTACAGACAACTTGATTCCCGGCGGCACTGCCGACTCAGCGTCCTGTTGCCGTTCACGCCGATCGCGATGCAGACGTTCGTGATGTGGTTCCGCAACAACCAGACGTCATTCCAGCTCAGCAATTCGATTCATCAACTTTGGATTGCCAACTGGGTTTTCGTGGCCGAGAACTTCCCCTGCTCGGACTCCATTCTCCGGTAGAGTCAGAGCCTCAAACTTCTGGTCAATTTCGTGCTTAAATTGACCCAATTGATCCTGGATTTGGGTCTAGAACCTCTCCTCCATACGATCAAGTAGGGCGTCCATGTCGAATGTATGTCCTGACATGGCTGTCTACTTCTTTTTCCTCATTGGTTCTGGAAACACATATGAGTCTTCAAAATCAGGCCCTTTCGACCTCGTCCAGGGCGTCGTTGCAGTGGCGTTGTCCTCCGTTCTAGCCACTGTGTTGAACCAGGCTCCTGATGCCATTTGATAGCCCCCTAGATGGGTGGTTTTGGATCAGAGAAGCACAACTAGGATTCAATTCAAGATTGAATCAAAACTGGGTGAGAAAGAACACAAAACAAGGTCTTGTGCTCGTGTTTGGGATGGAACCTTTCGTGCAACTTTTACGATGGGAAAGAGGCTCGATTGGTGTCTTGGATGCTTGGCCACGAACAAGGTGAGTACTTGAACGATACAAGCTCAAGATCAGACCTAGATTCGGCTAGGTTGATCTCTCAATTCATAAGACAAAATCTTATGAACGCAAACTCTCAGTTTGTTATTCAACTCTACGAAATCTGAAAATTACAACTAATCAAAGCTACTTAAATAGACCTAGCCAATCCTACTACTCATAGAGAAGTCCTAAACAAATTACAATTGGAAAAGGAAATCAAAACCAACAATGAAAAGGAATTAATCACAAAAAAACAAAGGAATCCTAATCAGATAAAGATTCGGATTGCCTGGTTTCCAAAGACAGAAACTCAGCTTCGATACGATCTTTGGAGCTTTCGTTCGAGGCCTTCCATTCTTCATTCCAATCATCCAACACCATGTCGTTGTAGTAGAAGAAACCTACTTTCATGAGGTATGATTCTTGAAGCTCGACTCTCATCCATCCCTTCGATTGAGGCTTCCAAAGTTCCTTAACACTTAGAATATTTCGGCAGTTTTTCCCATGTTGAGCTAACAACTTGATAGACCTGGAAATATCTCTTCTGGGCTTCCTCTCGAGCTCCAAAGAACATCAATGGGAAGATAAACTCTTCATCTTCAAAACAATGCCTTAAACTCGAATTTTCATTAAGCCAATAACAAGTTCCCTACGTGCAAAGTTGGATACCTGAAACTATAAAAGAACTTAGCCAAAATTCAGTGTTCTTTAATGTACTTTGCTTACCTTCTTGATCAATCAATTCCAGCTTAATTAAGGACCAATTTGGGATCATATCAAGGTATTAACAAGACTTTCTTAAGAATTACAGTTCATTTATCCTAACTGACCCTATATGAGTAACACACACTCGAGAGCTATTTGGTAAAGACACAAACATATCACATACAGCAGTAGGTGAAAGTAGATAAACAATATCAAACACAACATGATGAGAAGCACCACTGTCTAAAATCCACTTAGAAGCATTGTCAACCATTGAATTGGCAAAAGCAAACTTACCTCCATCCTGGCTTGAGGTAGCAGTAGATGAAGAAGCCAGGAATGGGGAGTGCATTGGATAAGACTTCTCGACACAAACACCAGAAAATCCAGTAGTGACAAAGTTAACAGTAGGGGTTGGAGGTGGAAGAGCTTGGGGGTGACATTGAGCAAACAAAGCTCGGTACTGTTGCTGTGTCAATACAACAGAATCGGAAGGAACACTTCCGTTCTCACTTGAACCAGAACTGTTAGTGTCGAAAGACTCACTAACTACAACATTGACTCTAGAACGTGGCTTATAACCTGGTGGATAACCATGCTTCTTGTAACATCAATCAATAGTATGCCCAGTTAATCCACAAAAAGTACAGACATGCCTTTTTAACTGGTTATTCCCCTTATTTTGACAAGATTGTACAACACAGGGCATATGATTGACAAAATTAGGGTTGGGAGTCCTAATTTGACGCTCATGCTGGGCTATCATAGAGAAGACCTTGTTAATGGGAGGCAGAGGATCCATTAACAGTATCAAACATCTAACAGACTCAATATCCTCATTCAGACCTCTCAAGAACCTAATAACATGTATACTCTCATGTATTCAGCACAAGAACATCTAGGGATACATGCACAAGAACGAACATGACGATAGGTTGTCAATTCATCCCATAGAACCCTAAATTTGGTGAAGAACGCACTTACAAACATATTTGCTTGCTTCAGTCCGTAGATCTCATCATGGAGATCAGCGATGCGAACCAGATCAGCAATGTTGAAGCGCTCCTGGAGATCATGCCAAACTTCAACCGCAGTGTTCAGCCAAAGAACGCTCTGTGCAATCTCCGGTGAGAGCGACCGGAGGATCCAACCAAGCACGCACGTATCACACTGCTGCCAAGCTTGGAAGAGCGGATCGCCATATGGAGGCGTCAGGACAGCCGGATCGACGAACAATATCTTGTTCTTCGACAGGAGACCAAATCGCATGGATCTAGCCCAAGAATGGTAATTCGGCCCGGTGAGAACGACAAAAACGAGCTGCGCCGTTGATGAATCGCCGGAACTGATGTAGTACGGGTGGTTTGGTGCAAGCGTCGCCGAGATCGGCATCGACGGTTGAAACGCAGTGGGAGTCGCCATGGAAACGAAGAGAGATGCAGAAGCGAATCAAAGAAAGAAAAGAAAAAGAGAGAAAGGCAAGAAACGCCTAGATTGGAGGTCATGGGCTTGAAGTTTGCACATGCCCACCATACCTTGTGCTTTAATCAACTGTTAATATTGGAGGTCATGGAGATTCGAACACACGATCACTTGGCCAAACCAGGCTCTGATACCATGATGAGAGAGAAAGTGTCTACTTGTTTTATTTCATAAAAGGTGAATTTACACCGTTCGTTATTACAATATATACAACCTGGAAATAATAAACTAGCAAAACAGTTCACAAATATAAACAAATATTACACATGGTCCTTAAACTAATTCTAGTTTACAATATGGTCCAACATTCTCAACGATTAAATCGCGGCTTAAGACTTGAGCACAATGTTTGGACACTGTTAAGCTGATGGGTACAATTAATCGAGCACGTAAAACAATTTTTGAACTCTAAATTATACACGAGTATTAAATTATGCCGGCCAACAAATCGGACCCTAATCTAGTTGGCTGTAGATGGTTCTTCGTGTTTTCCCATCAGACCCATTATTATTACAACATATCTTATGTCCTTTTCATTTCCTGCCTAATAATATAGAATAGTCTACTCTTTTTTTTTTTTTTGGTAGAGTATAGAGTAAGGTTTGAAATTCAGATTCGACTATTCTAAATTTCGTAAATTTTCATCTAAAACATCATCATTTTATTCCTTGACGGGAAATGAAACCCCACGTCTTATGATAGCAGGGAGGACGGACTAATACAAAACAAAATTTGGAACTAATTAATCAATCCCACCTATAATAATAATCATCAAATAATGCCAAGAAAAAAAACTTGGTAGAAATGGACTAAGCTATCATTATCCATGAATATTTTGCAGAAAAATTAACGAATAAAAATGATTGAAGAGGTAAATTACTTGCGTACGCCAAATAAAATCGAATTAGTCGGCAGAGAGAAAGAAACAAATTACAATTAGACAAGTAATCCGTTAATTAATTAATCAATTAAAAAAGAGGTTTTTGCAGGGGAATAATCGGGGAGAGAGGGAAATACAGAGAGACGTGCCGGTGAGTAACTGTCTCCGCACAGCTCTTAACTATTTTTCCCGGCAAAATATCCCAACCCTCCCATTTCATCCCCTGCGGACAGTACCACCGTAAACCCTCACGGTCAAATCTCATATCACCCAATCGTCCGGTTGAAAACAAAGCCAGAAACCCCTTATCACGCCGTCAGCTTCCCTCCTCCGTCAATCTCTGGATCCGTCGCATCTCCTCCTTCCGTTTATTTAATTCCGTTATCCCCCGCATCGTCCGCTCATTCTTTCAAAAACTATTTTCCCCTTTTCCTTTCTCTTCCAAAGCTTTCTTCTCCATTTCCAGAGCCTTTCTTTTCCTTCCCGAGAAAAGCAAGTTTCCCCCCCTCGAATTTGCTCGCCGGAATCTCCTTCCCTGCAAGCTCGTAGCTCCGTTCGCCGGCCTTCTTCACCAGCAGAATCCTCTCTTCTTCGACTTGCCTGTAGCAGTTCGCGGCGTCCTCTGTGAATTGAGATACAAAAGGTGAGCTGAGAGGTTTGGGGGGAGGAGGAGGAAGACTAATTTTCCGAGCAACCAAACATAAGAATTTTGATTTTCTCACAGTGTTTTTTGTTTTGTTTTGTTACAGCAGGTGAGGGAATGGACGGTTCAGAGACTTGAAGAAAAATTAGGGAATTCCGTTTGAAAATCTTCTCTCCTGTCTCAATAAGGAATCAGAATTTATTCCCACTACACATTGTGTTGTGTGAAATCAATTCTGCGGCCATCACAATTTGGTTTCTGTATATTTTATACCGTTGCCATTTTCGATTAAGAAAGAGGGGAGGAGGAGAATTGAACCGGGAAAGAAATCAGGAGTACAAAAAATGGAGGTCGTAAGCTCAATTACGACGAAGCTGCAGGGGCTTTCCACATCGGACCACGCATCCGTGGTCTCCATGAACTTGTTCGTCGCCCTGCTTTGTGCTTGTATAGTCATTGGTCATCTTCTGGAGGAGAATCGATGGATGAATGAGTCCATTACTGCCCTTTTGATTGTGAGTTTCGTTTCTTTCCTTTTTTGGGTTTCCTTCCCATTTGCCTAAAAGGGATCCGGGGATTCAGGCGAAAAAAAAAACTGATGGGATCCAGTTTTGGTAGTAATTCAAAGTGCTTTTTTGTTGTTGTGTGTGGCTTCGCTGCAACAATAGCAGTTTACTGATCTTATGTGGCCCATTGCTACTATAGGGTGTGTGCACTGGGGTTGTGATATTGCTGGTTAGTGGAGGGAAAAGCTCGCATCTTTTGGTGTTCAGTGAGGATCTTTTCTTTATCTATCTTCTGCCGCCTATCATATTCAATGCCGGGTAGGGAACTTCGATTTGCAGAGTTCACAGTTCATCTCTGGTTCATGAGGGTTACAGCTAGAGGGCTCTTTTGTGTGTTTTAAGTTTTAACGTCTGGTCTTTGCATTTTCTGTTCCAGGTTCCAGGTGAAAAAGAAGCAATTCTTCCGGAACTTCATCACCATTATGTTATTTGGTGCTATCGGTACATTGATATCTTGCTGCGTTATATCCTTAGGTAAATAACTAATATCTGCAATGCTTTTCTTATTTGAAGTACCTAGATTGATTCAGGGTTCAATTTTCTTTGGAGAAGTTGAAATGTCTCCTTTTGCAAATTTGGCATGGTTCTGGTAGTAGATCGTGGTCATACTGTCATGTCTAGTTCTGGACCAATTTCGTAAGTTGGCAGTGTGAAAGAGAAGGATGATAGGGGAACTGTTTTTGCAACTTGTGGATGTTGACCCTGGAAAAGATATTTAACGTAAAATGAACAATGTCTGACTTGGTTGCTGATGCTATTTTACAGGGGCCATTCAGTTCTTTGGTAGAATGGACATTGGTGAATTTGACGTGGGGGACTACATAGCAATTGGAGCAATATTTGCAGCAACAGATTCTGTATGCACGTTGCAGGTATGTCACATACAAAGAGTATTTGCAGCCTTCCCGACTTCTACTAAGAACTGTTTTCACTGGAAAACTGAACCTTTTGCTTCTCTATTGTAAAGATTCAAGAATTGTTTTCACTGGAAAACTGAACCTTTTTCTTCTTAATTGTACAGATTCTTAATCAGGATCAGACGCCTCTACTCTACAGTCTTGTATTTGGGGAAGGTGTCGTAAATGACGCTACGTCAGTGGTGCTTTTCAATGCAATTCAGGGCTTTGATCTTGTCAATCTTAATCCACACATTGGTTTGGAGTTCATTGGCAACTTTTTGTATTTGTTTGTTACAAGTACTTTGCTGGGAGTTGGGGTAACTCTCTCTCTCCCTCTCTCTCTCTCTCTTGTTGTTTCATAGACAGTTCAAATCTGTTTCTTGTTGGACAACATTGTTGAGATTGAAATCCAATCCATTTGGTATTTGTTGCAGACTGGATTGGTCAGTGCTTACATCATAAAAACCCTCTACTTTGGAAGGTATGTTATGGTCAACAAAATTCAGATAGGCGTGTATTGCCAGTTGTAAGAATCTTCCCACTAACTTAATACTTGAAATTGTTCAGGCATTCAACGGATAGGGAGGTTTCTCTCATGATCCTTATGGCATATCTTTCGTACATGCTTGCTGAGGTACGATTGTTTCCAAATTTTCTTGTGTGTCACTTTTATTTTCACGTATGATCTCCAAGATATGGTACTTAATTTATTGACTTCTCTTGCAGTTGTTCTATTTGAGTGGGATTCTCACAGTATTTTTCTGTGGAATTGTCATGTCCCATTATACATGGCACAACGTGACTGAGAGCTCGAGAGTAACGACAAAGTATGTGACTCTATATCGATGAATCTGATCACTCTTATTACTATTTTGCCTTAGAATTTATTTCTGAAACCGATCACTTTCTCCCCAGGCATGCATTTGCAACCTTGTCATTTGTTTCTGAGATATTTATTTTCCTCTACGTCGGTATGGATGCCTTGGACATTGAGAAGTGGAGCGCCGTTAGTGACAGGTTTGTCCTTAATTACGTTTTACTCTTTTGATCAAGTCGATCAATCGAACCTTTTTCATCCTTTCATTGGAATGATAATTTAGATGCTGAAGCTCTTGCAATTCTGTTTCTTGTGCAGCCCCGGAACAATAGTGACTGTGAGTTCAGTATTATTGGCCCTGGTCCTTCTGGGAAGAGCAGCTTTTGTCTTCCCCTTGTCCTTTTTATCGAACTTATCTAAGAAATCACCGAATGATAAGATCGATATCAAGCAGCAAGTACGATCCTGTCTGCCCCAACTCCTCTTGAATAACTTGATTTTTATTGTAAGCCGTATTCTGACATTTGCTTTACACTTTTGGATATTTGATTTAGATTGTCATATGGTGGGCTGGCTTGATGAGAGGTGCTGTATCTATGGCACTCGCTTATAACAAGGTAAGATCGTGGAAGAAATACTTGCTTCTTTTTTCGTTGGTGAACATTCAGTATTTCCTGATCAATTTGCGAGCTATCTGCTTCATTGCCATTGCAGTTTACCAGTGGGGGGCACACTCACTTGCGAGGGAATGCTATCTTGATCACCAGCACCATCATTGTTGTTCTTTTCAGCACAGTGGTAAGTTCTCCTTATTCGGTTGTAGTAAGTAACTTCGAACTATAGGCCATAGTAACTTCAGGTGTCGTTCGGATGTAGGATTGCTGCTTCTACTTAAATTTCCGAAGTAATTGCTAAACATTGATGTTTCCTCAGGTCTTCGGTTTGATGACTCAACCTCTCATAAGGTTCCTGCTCCCCGACGGGAATAGCCAGTCGAGCACAGCGGTATCTTCCCATGCTGGCTCCCCGAAATCGATCACAGTGCCCCTCTTGGGGGAGGGGCAGGACTCGCTGGAAGATCTCGCGCAACAGCACCTCAACGGCGGGAACAGACTGCGAGCCCTGCTCACCACCCCAACCCACACCGTCCATTACTACTGGCGCAAGTTCGACAACGCCTTCATGAGGCCTGTCTTTGGTGGCCGGGGGTTCGTCCCTTTCGTCCCTGGCTCGCCAACTGAACGCACTTCCGCCAGCATCACCACTCCCTTTCAGTAAAGAAGAGACGAGAAGAGAGAACAAGAAAGGAGGGAAGGAAGGAAGGAAGGGACTCCCAAAGGGTACAAAATTGTACAAAAATGGGTTAATGGTAATATATCTCATCAGACAAACATGGCAACAATGCGACGGCCGCGCTTTTGTGCCAACATTTTGTAAATTAGCTCTATTTCTGTGTATTGTGCATTTGTGGCTTTAGAGAGAGAGGAAAGAAACGACGGGAAGTTGGTATTGGCTATGTTGTAATTTTGTCCCATCCCTTATTTTGCATTTTTGACAAATATTCCTTCCTCTTCGGTTTGCACTAATTTTGATGGAAAATTCACTCAACCCTTCATTCTCATAAGTCATCAGTCAAGGCTTTTCCTATCGAGCCAGCCAGTGCCTTCCTCCACAGGTTTTCTTTATATTACTTGCTATAGGGTGCGCTGCTGATTGCTGACAGCAATGTATATCTCTCTTACACATGTCGAGGGTGATTGTACTAAAAAGTAAACGGTCTATTATTACAAAAGCGAACTCTATTTTCATGAACAACCATCCACTTGTAAGTTGTAACCTATTCATGAGGTAACTAACAACCACAGCATATCTTCTTCATGGTTTTTTTTTTTTTTTTGAATAGCTTCTTCATGGTTATAGTATTGAATTAGTTCAATAAAGACATATGTTGTAATCCACTTGTTATGAATTGTCATAAGAGCGATAAATAGTTGGTAATGAAATAAGCTGAATTACTAAACATCTAGCGTTATGGTTAAAAGACGAGTTAACCAACTATAATGTGGCGTATTCGTGATTAGCGAGGGTAGAATTGATCCACCGAAGAAATTCTTAAAAAGGTTTTTAACTCTGGACGGTAGTTTTGAAACAAGATCGTAGTGAGTGATTTTAAAACAATCCCCCATTATGCCGGATTTTGAAATATGGAAGGTGATAGATTATGGCAATTAGGAATTTCAAAATCTCTCAAATGTAGGGTTTTGAAATAACTAATGAGGATAAACTATTTCAAAATCCTCCACTCATATTTTCCCCCCTCCATTTATGTCCCTTATATTTATATTAAATCTCATCCTTACCCTCCGCAATCGACCTCCCCCTTCCTCAAGTCTTTATTTGTTTATTTCTACCAAAATTTCACCCAATTGTGAATCAATTCTTGTCGCCGCCAAATGGGAGCGTGTTTCTTATTCTCCTCTACTTCTCTCCCTCCGACGGCTAAAGTCGTCTACCTCAAAGGAGATCTTTGCGAGTACGCTCCTCCAGCCTCCGAATCTCAAGTTCTGCAGTCCCATTCTTTCCTCTACAACTCTGATTTCCTCTATTACGACGTGCCCATTGCGCTCTTGTGCTATTACTCCCCAATCAACTCTACTTTTTTGCTCTCAACCTGGAAGCTCAACTCTATGATCACCGCTCCGGATATGGCCACTTTGACAGTCACAGCTAGTCAGGCCCTCCAATCCTCGGTCAATCACGGCGCTAAGAAGAAATCCATCATCACTCTTTTTCCCCCTCTATAAATGCATATTAGTCATTTCAATGATATTTCTTGTCTAAATCACAACTATTTGATCGATGAGCTTTCAATAGAGACCTAGGAGGTGTTATTGTACTATTTGATGCCTTGTTGGTATATTTATGATTGTTTTGAAGGTATAAAGCAACCTAAGGATAATTGAATCACACATTGAAGAACTTTAGAGGACCAAATGAGCAATAAATAAAAGATAAAGGATCTTTCACAGAAAGAAGAGGTCCAATGACAGAAAAGTCAACTATAAGTTGCCATTTTGAGTTGATCTGGGTCCTCAGAGAAATGGCACCCGAGGGGCCATTTTGGAATTTGGTCGACTAATTTCGGTGTCATTTTGGACTTGAGCTCTAATTTTCGTTTTATACTTCCAATACTTGGGCCTTGAAGTATCTCACTCGTACACGGTGCTCCACTGTGATACTTGGACCTCAAAACACATGAAAAACTACCCAAAGGAAATAAAAATAGTAAAAGTAGTCATACCAGCTACTACACACACCTTGGAGGGGCAATTATCAAGCAATTCCATTTTGTTATGGAAATAAAGATACAAAAACAATAAAAAAAATATGTCATTAAATAGGGGGTTAAAAATAGTAAAATTTACATGTCATGAGGCACCTCTTTCGCTATTTTCATGCAATAAGCTCCCTTCAAAATTGTGCCAGAACTGCCAATTTTGCATCGCCTAAAATTTAGCTTAGACTCTGACTACAGACTATTCAAACATACAAAATACAAAAACAGAAGCGAACATAAACAAAAAAAATGACTAAAAATAAAGAGACTTTAAACAAAGCAAACAAAACGATAAAATTTTCCAAAAGATCGTGAGAGTCCCCAACAACGGTTCCAAAATTGGATCTGATGTAGAACAGAGGTCAATTTACTTGGTAGGTTCCATGATCGTATTTCCTTAGGGCCTTTTAAATTCAACTACTTAGTTAGTAGGGATTTCGTTCTTTGATTGAAACTGGATTTGGGGGTGAGGTTCTCCTCGATTTGCTTTTCAAATTTAAAGGTGCCGAAAACAAAACAAAAGCCAAACTAGACGTGGGAAAGTAGTAAAGGAAGGCATTGCATAGGCAAGCTCCTCCTAGAGTTTTCTTAAACACGATTTAGAACGATAGGCGACTTAAACATACGAGATTGAGGAAATTCACAAGGATTCCTCCACTCACTATGCTTCTCTGCCCTATCGTCTACCTTGGATGTATCCTTTGGAGATGGATTAGGAACACGCGGTCTAGCCAACTAATCATATATTCTTGTCACAGTTGCTAGCATATGTATATTGCATTTGATATGCAACAATCATAAGGGATTTCTTATTATAATCCATCCAATATAAACATTGATACGATGATATTCTAAGTGCAACAAATCTAGAAAGGTAAACTAATATATATAACACAAGAATAAATTATTACATAGTCTAAGGAACCTATAGGCTTCGCCTGCATACACACCCTCTTAGAGGGACAAAATCTAATATACATATTTGTCTAGAAGACGAGATACCTTAATTATGTGAAATGGCTGTCTTATAAGGGAAATGGTTCCTACGATGTTATTCTGATCCTCGTGCTACTGATCGCTTCTAGTTTGTGATGAGTTGCTTTGTCGGCAGAGTAACGCCCTGTTAAGAGTTGTCTTCAGATGTTGGTTGAGGGGGTCCATTAGGTTTTCTGAGAGATTCCAATGAGGGAAAATCTTATGCTCACATATCATCATATCTCCAGCTTTGCCGCCAAGAAATAATATCCTAACAGATCGAATTGATCTTCACCTTCTGTAAAATGGCGCTTTTAGTGTCATTTTAGGTTTTGGTCGACGACCTAGGATGTTAATGACACTTTATTTATAGTGTTTGTCACCCCCATATTTGATACATTATCCCCTTCTATGGAAGCATCTTTAATTATTTCATTGAAATTTCTTGTATAAATCACTACTATTTGACCAATGAGCTTTTAATAGACTTAGGCAATGTTCTTTTACTATTTGATGCCTTCTTGGTATATTATTGATGATTTCGAAGGTATAAAACAACCTAAGAAAGATTGGATCAAGCATTGTAGAACTGTGGAGGACCAAATGAGCTATCAAGAGAAGTTTATGAAGCTATCACTAATTATGAGTGGTCCAATGACGGAGAAGTCAGCTAGAAGTTGTTAGACTATGTCAAGACGAGCCCATAGGAGGAAGAATCATCCCATTGTGAAGCAAAAAAGAGTGGCGGCCCAAGTAACAGGTCCAACGGACGCTACCCAAAGTTGCAATCAAAACCATTTGGAATTAAAGTCCATGGATAGCTTAAATCACGAAGAACCAGGACGGCGGGCCCAACTAGCGTACTGCTGCCTCCTTACCTTTTTCTTGTTGACGAAATTTTCTAAGTCTACTAGTTTAGGAGACTCTTCCCTAGTCGGTTTAGGTTATTTTAGGTCGTATTCTCCCCTATAAATAGACAAAATTATTCCATTGTAATATAAGACTACACAAACACACAAATCTCTGTAATACTCTACACGAGTGCATAGTCTAGTCGAAGTAGAGGGGTCTGCGGTCAAGGAGATGTTGTCATCGTCAATGGTGGTACCTTCCTTCTCCTCTATGTAGCTAGTTGAATTTGATTGTGTTAGGATGTGATCTTGTTTACTATTATGTGAATGAATGCCACGATTTCATCTCATGCTTGTGTTTGTCTATGAAGATTTTGATGCATATGATGATCATTGATGCTTTTTTTCTCTCGATGCTTATGATGGTCATTGATGTTTATAGTAAGAATGCTTTTGATACAATCAATGCATATGATTTTAGTGTATGATACTATATGCATTGTGCTTAGTATTGCCTATATTGTCAAGAAATTACCTTTTAGGGATACCCCACTGATGCTACACGAGTGTGGGAGGATTGATCACCCATCTATGCTTCGAGTAGTGTCAATGCTTGACTGTTAGATCATCAATTCTATAGACTATATTTATGGTTCGTAAAAGCCCACAATTGAATATATGCTATCCTAACTTCCTTATTCCTTATTGATTAGGTACACATGAAGGGAAAACATGCATGAGCTAGTTAGATCTCTATCGCAAGAGGCACAAGCATGGGTAAAAAGTGGCCTTAGAGGAAGGGATAGGGCATTACATTAGATGAATCATCAGTGCATGATATGAATGGGACCTAGTTTTTCATGATCATCTTCGAGTTTATAATGTATTAAAATAACACATCTTTACTTTCATGCATCTATAAATAGAAAACGCCTAAACAACTTTATTGTTCCTGTTTTGTTTGTTTGCTCAATGAAAACCCCTAAATGTCTCCATGATTTCGTGTATGTGTTGATGGTTGGTGTGAGTAGGTATGCATTAGAATACCTCAAGGAATATGACCCTAGACACATCTAGGATTTTTATTACTTGCTTGAATACTACATCAAATGTTAATCGTGTTGTCCACTAGGGTTAAGGGTGGTTATTAGGTTCGATTTTACTGATATGAACCGCTATCGACAGAGTACGAACCAAACTTGCAGACTATACGAATGGAATTCATCAGTCATGAACCAAATTTCAAATCCCAACCAGCCCGTGCCACAAAATTAGCTTGTCCCTTCCCTTCACAATCTTCCTTAATCCCCTTCCCCCCAACCCCATGCGGCACGCACGAGCAGAAGAGTATAGGAGTTGACTGTTTGCAACTCTTCCTCCCTTTACTTATATCGACGGCAATCCCTAGGCAGTCCTCTATCGTCGTTGCCAATCAATCACCAACAAGCGACCATCGATTTTTTCTTCCTCTTGACTCTCTTTATTTATGTATCACAAAGCCCTGCCCAGAAAAAAGAGAGGGAAGCACAAAGTCGTATAAAGAACCCGACAAACGTCTGGCGATGGTATATGAACTTGTCGATTATCTCTTCAATTAGACTAAACTCTTGTGTGGGAGTATTGAGTTTGTTTGGATTTGGAGTAGTTTTTGTTTGAAATGGCATTGAAAATCCCGATCAATGATCAAATGGCGTTAGCTCTCTCATGGCCGGCGCTGGCAACCAACTACATTGCCATCACTCGTCCTCCCGACGGCAGTCATACTAGAATTAGGATTTTTGTTCAAAAAACCAAACCGAACCAGGAGTGTCTATTTGGATCTTCTATTGTTCGGGATTGTTCGATTTTGGTCGGTTTTGAACAAATCAGCCAAATGCCCACCACTCAATAGGGTGTTATCACCTGAAAATGTACAAAATGCTACCCAAAGAGCATCAAAGGTATAGAAGCATCCCTAGAGGCTGTTAAACACACATTTGAGCAATTATCAAGAAAATTCAAGTTAATTTGGCAGAAAACTTATAAAACATGCTATGAATAAGGATACAAAAATGAATGTTTTACGTGTCATCACTCCCCGTATACATCATTCAACTTAGTATTGAAGCGAGTTACAAATTCATTCTCTTGAATCTTGATACTTCCTCGTAGTGACCTCAATAAGGCATGTAACAATCCTATTTCTAAGTTCAACACCACATATGCAATTAGGTATTAATATGTATCGAATAAAATCTTCCCAATAACTCTTCAATTCTGAGTAAAACTAATTCAATGCAGTCAAAAGCGCGATTCTATCTAGAAGCGGAAAAAGGGGTAAAATCATAAAGCGTAGAATCAAAGCGTAAAATCGTAAGTTTTTCAAGCATACTGAAAAATAACTAAAAAGTTAGGACATATACTATGTAAAATATGAATGCACAAAATTTAGATAAGTTAATAAATACATGCAATTCATGCCTCAAGTAAAGCAACTTGTAGTATCTTAATAATAAGTTTGTAAACATAAATTTTAACAATAAGCCTCTTCTTCCTCTATGCTAATGCATTCGGGAAGAGCCTAGCTGGTGAATTAGATTACTCTATTAAAGTTGAGAATGCATCCAAGTACATGATATGTATCTTTTAATCTCAAATGTATCATATTGTTGGTGATTTACTTTTAAAATATACTTTTTATAATTAATTTCATGAAAAGAATACTCATTTAGTGAACTAAAAGAGTAAAAACGTAAAGCGTTTTGGTGAACTAGAAGCGTAAAAGCGTAAGATTTTAAGCTTTAAAGCGCAATTTAGTCCAATTTTATACACTTAAGTTTTTAAATGGAAACGAAAGCGTTTTGGTGACCTAAAAGCGTAAAATTGTAAGTTTTTAAGGTTTAAAACGCGATTTTGACTGCATTGAACTAATTTACATACTTGTTACCTTGCTTCAGGGTGCAACTATTTTATAGTGGTCACCGATCCTGATGTTATCTACTTGACCATGCCGCTATCTCAGATTTTCCCAAAAAAGTAATGCATTGTCTTGAGAATATACGATATTCACCAAGGTTGGATCTAGAGACCCAAGGATTTTGAAATACATTGCAATATTTCTCTATTTCCAAGCCTAATGGCTCTCATGTTGTGGATCCGGAACTGGAATCGACCCAATGATAAATCTCAACTTGTTATGGATTTTCTACGCAACATGCACGGTCCGACCCCAGAGGTTATAGTTTTCAGTTCTTGTGATCTTGATTGGAAAGTTCGGGGCCTCATTAGGGTTTACATACTAATGGTTTGTTACTGTTTGAAGTATTTGGGTTACAAGAGAACTAGTAGCATAACATTTTTCCATCTTTGTTGAAGGAAAAACAAATAAGAGGTATGGAGAAGGAGAACAAAAAATGTGAGTATGGTGGTTAGAAAATCTTAGGTGATTGAACTAGACTCTAATACCATAAGAAACTTATTGAAGAAGGATATTTGTGTAGGAACTCGCAATTATCCTTGGTGGCTAAATGCCTTTTATATACTCTGTCAAATTTAAAGGGAAGAGTACAAAATTACCTATCTATTTAATTACAATGGTAATTAACAGAAAACTCCACCATTAAGTATTGAGAGATTGTTGTGACTGATGTAGGTTTGGTTATCCTTTTGCGTGTTTTAACTCATCAAGCTTGATAACACTTAAATTTGCATTATTTAACCTTCCATTTCTTAGGTGATTGCATGTCATATCTCTTCATCCATTTGAGATAGATTTCGTGCTATTTTTTCTTCCTATCATCAATACGCTAAGATTTAGCTTGTTTTTATCGTCACTCCATTTGGCATGAATCTTTTTCATTTGCATCCTTTTATAGGATATGTTGTGTTTTTTAGTTTAATTTCATATCCTAGTATGATAAGGAAGAACCACGCCAAGTTTCATGGCAATCGTAGGTCGTTTGAAGGGTGAGAAGGTAGGAAAAAAAAGGCTTGAGTAAAGTTCACAGGCTGAAGCAAGAGATCACGATCGTGAACTCTATTACATGCCCAGAGGGTGCCAATGACAAGTACATAAGTTCTCATGAGAGCTTCACAACCACGGCAAGCTGGACCACGAGAACAAGTTCACCGGTGTGAGAAAAAGATCACAACGAACTCTTGTTCAAGGCTGCGAACTTCTCCTTGCCATAAAGATTTCACAACCTCTTGTCAAACTTCACGACCGTGAACTCCTCCGAAGCCCTAGGTCGCAAACTTTTTCCTATGTGGGTCTATAAATGAAGAGGGTTTTTTTAAGAAAAAGTAGGCATCCTAGAGAGAGAGAAACATAGTTTGGGAAGATGCAGGAGGAGAGTGACGAGCTTGGTGACTTCTTGGGATATTTCTTCACCTAATCCTTCCAAGAATCAAGAGAAGTGATCAAGGTAAGAAGGAGAAGATGGATCTACCCCAATATTGGTGTTTTTCTTCCTCTTTGTACAATTTATATCTTTCTCTCTATGAACTAAACCCTAGTGTTGGTTAGATGTAGAATTCTTTAGATGTTTGTTATGGATTTGTAGTATGAATTGGAGTGTTTGATTATCTTTCAACTATCTATCTATGTTAATTAATGCATGAATTAGGGTTTCATTTATGTGATTGTGCTTCCCTCCTAAATTATAGGGTTTGACCCACCACTAATGAGTGATCACATCACATGAACTGGAACTCTAGTTGGTTGTATTTAGGTCTTGGAGATTGACGAGGTGACCATACCACACTCTCAAAGGTTTGACCACCATTAGATAGATGAAGATTGTGTGGTTTGACTAAACTCATGGTGGCACATAACCCTTCATAGTAAAACTATCTCGTGAAGAGTGAGATGGTCCATTAGTGGAATCCATACCGTAATGCATCATCTAGGTAGTTGGGGTTGCGAGAATTCAACTTGGATCTTTCTACCCAGGTGATAGGAGCTCTAATTGTATGACCATTAAGTTAGAGCTTAGTCTATGTATTCTTGTGATGAATCAATTCAATCCCTAGCATGGATTGGAGTATTAATCTATGACATGTTGTGTTCAATTAGAGTTATTAATGCTTCTATCGACGGTTTGGATGCTTGATATGGTATTTTATATGTGTTAGAACTTAGATCTAGGGTTAGACATGAGAATGGTGTTGAAGGTTTCCATACTAGAGTAGATGATATAGAGTCCTAGCTAGCAGACGAGGTGACCATTCCCTTCTATCTAGGAGCTCACCTAATTTGCGCTTGTTGAGTAAGTGCATGACCATTGACTTACCAGACTTGTGTGCGGATGGGTAGAACCCGTTTAGTGGAGCGGGAACCCATCTCTAGTCACGAAAGTTGGTCGTGGTGATATTGGCCTGATGGACGTGGCTAGAAGGGGGATCGGGAGGCATGACCATTGCACCGATCCCAACCTTAGAGACCTTCGCATCACACTCGCCATGGATATTTCCAATTCCTTACAACATTAACCCTTAGCAAGCATCGAAGGTAGTTCGAAGTCTAGTCGACATTATCTCTTATTTAGTGATCTCCCTCGCTTTTAGTTTAGTTTTTTTCTTTTTAGTTTTGTTCACACTTAAACCAACAACCATATCGGTTGACTAGATAGTAGATCGAGGCCGAGAGTAGTAATAATTCTAAAGGGCCCTATGAATACTACCTCGGTCACCACTATACTACTTCGCTGATCTCGGGTGCACTTGTCTTAGATTGGAAAGTTAGTATTGTCGACGATCAAGTTTATAAATGTAAAAAGCTCTATGCTGACACATCAAAGCTTGAGCTCTTTCCTTTTGTTTTTTTTATGTTTGATTGTTTGGAGGTTAACCCACTTTTTTATTCTTCTGCTTTTCTTTTTTGGCATTTGCTTATTTTTCGACCTTGTTTTTCTCTTCTTGTAGAGTCTGTTTAGTATCATTCCCAATATATTTTTTGTTTATTTTTGTTTTTATTTGTTATTGTGGCAACAAGAGTTGTCGACACTACATTAATTAATTGAAATTAGCTTCCTTCATATTTGCAAAACCTGTTTTAGTAGGATCCTATCACTTGTTGGAATAATTTCATTCAATAGTGTGTGACCAAAATCTCACCAGCCCCACTTTTACATATTTTTCTCTCTCATTTTTCACATAACTCATTTGCAATACTTTTTTTTATATAAGAACCTGATTAATTTATTATGAGGCTCGGGCATCCTTGTCCAAACAACTTAAGAGAATAATTGGGGGTCTGGAGTCCCAAACCTCCTCTTCCCAGTTACACCTAAGGTGTGCCATGATGTGGGCCGATCCGTTTCCTCCCCGTTTCACAAACTCCCAATTGATGGGCCTCAATCTCTCGGCTTCGGCCTGTATCTCACTTATTAGGGGGCCCGATTCCAGCCTTGACTGGTCCTTCCGCCGGAGTGCATTTGCGACCTGCTGACAGTCCGTCTCCACCACTGCCTGGCGATAACCACTCCTTTCCAAATGCTTCAGTCCAAACTCCACCGCCTTTATCTCAGCAATTTCTGGCGGCCAGCATCTTCTCTCCCTCCGCACCGCTACTCGCAGAAAAGCGCCATTCTCGTCGCGCATAATCATTCCCAGTCCTGTCCCTTCTCCCTTCAACACCGCGGCATCGACATTCATATTGATACTAAATGTGGTCTAAAGAAGCAACTAAATGCAATTCTATTTCTGATTGTCAACTTCCTTGTATTCTACGAATTGAATTACAGTTAAACAGGATTACATTTTCTATTTTCATGTTATTGCGTTTGTACCCTCGTTCTCACAGCTCTACCACAACCAAAACAACAACAAAACTACACCAAACAAAACCTTGGTTTCTATTTGTGTTTGAATAAATTTGTTCACCCTTAGCAAAAGACCATGAGGCATTTCTCTTTTTGTCACCATCAGACCATACCTTCTAGAACAATGCACAGGCCATTTTTCCATGATCATATGTTTAACCTAACGCGAGATGTTCTTTAGTTTTTTGTTCATCTGTGCTGTTTTGCAAATTGCAATATACATCAAGAATCCTAAACCATGCCATTACACCGCCAAAAAAAACGGAAGAAAAAATGCCAAGATAACAAAGAAGAGAAAATTTGTGTTTCCTAGATATTTTGTTTTCACCTCTCGCGACAACTTTTTTTTTCCTTCCTGTAATGGGTGGTGGATAGCTGGACTTTCTACTACTTTAAGCCTTTACTAAGAGAGGGCCCTGCTGAATTTTCACCGTCCGGGGAACATTTTTTTAACCGCGTAAAAGATACCCGAAGAGGATACTGATTAGAGCGACGATCACGACGTGCAGAAAAGGAACCCCGGCTTCTGCAGCTGCTGGCACACCGATCTTCCCAGCTTTCAACATCGACTGCCAAATGTTCAAAAACCAAAAAAATGTTACTACAGGGGAAAAACAAACTTCCGAGGTGATTTTCTAGCTAATATTATACACACAACTTACGAGCTCTTCTTGTAAAGTCTTCCTCTCCCGATTCGTGGACTTCCTCTCCTCGATCAGCTTCGAAATCGTCGATTGAGCCTGCAAATTTCTTTTTCGGTTAGTAGCATTACACGGAAACACAGGAATTGCCCAGAAGCCAAAATGTTTTTTTCATGTTATACCTCGGTAAACTTGAGCTCCAAGGAATCCAATTTCGACTTCATTGCTTCGATTTCGTTGACTAACTTGGGGTCGACATGATTGACTAATAACTGTGGTGGCTCCACGACTGCAGCTTTCTCCACTGTGTCGAACTTTACATCGGCCGTAGGAGGAGGAGAGCGGAGGGAGTTGGCGTCCTTTGCTCCTGGTTCTTGTTGCAGGCTTTGGGCAGGGGCGGCATAATTTGCTGGTGGTTGTTCGTACCCGTCTTTAACTTCAGCCTTAATGATCACTGGCTTTGATTTCTCAGTAGCATTACTATCATACTCTCGCTTTACCTCTTCCACTTTGGGCTTATCCAACTGCACCTCATTATCGAGCTCTTCCTTAATAACAGGGATTAAGCCTTTTATGTTGACCGGCTTTATCTCTTCAGTGTCTTCTAGAGCAGCAGCAAGCTTCTTAGGCTTCAAACTGGTCTCGTGTTCTAGCATTCTGAACTCCAAGTCCTCTGTTAACTGGTGAGAAAGAGATGATATAAACGGTAAGTTAGGTAAAAGAAATCATGCAAGGGAAATTTCTTAGTAAGAGAATTTAACTAACAGGGTGGACTTGAGTAGAAGTGTCGATGCTGGTAAAGACTGGCTCGGGAAGCACTGTAGCCACATAATGGGGTATCTGTTTGGGGGAGTCATCTGGTGAAGACAATGGTGATTCAGACGGGCTGAGTTGGCTGACAAGGAAGACTTTCAGCTTGGTTTCTTCGATATCGGCACCATTCTCTTTGGAGAACTGCAATTATATCAAGCAAAAG
Source organism: Linum tenue (assembly GCA_946122785.1). Taxonomy (NCBI): domain Eukaryota; kingdom Viridiplantae; phylum Streptophyta; class Magnoliopsida; order Malpighiales; family Linaceae; genus Linum; species Linum tenue. The sequence continues at coordinate 57,857,334 of CAMGYJ010000002.1, forward strand.
AATAAAGTGTTTGTTATGGCGACAACAGTATGGGCAGAAAATAAAATCAGCGATACAGCATTGATCACTTTTACCATGAGAGGTGTTATGTCCTCATCAGATGTACCAATGGGGACGACTGTGGTTTGGATTAAGAACTTGTCTTTGCATACCAAGTCAGGTGGGGCAACCTTCTGAGCTTGCATTGTAACTGAAACATGCAGGGAGAAATGTGGAAGGAGGTCAAAACACAACCAAGAGACCGAATTATTTGCTTCTCAGAGTCATGGGTTTAACAGTTGGCAGAAATGATATTGCTTGCCAGGGTATGGTGACCATCAAACAATAACTGCCTCATTAAATCAAATGATGCCCTTGGCTCTATCAATCGTTCATGAACATGTTGAGAACTAACTATACTTTCAAATCCAAATCCCAAATGATAATGGTCAACAGCCAATAGAATATGTTAAGGGAAGGGAACCCCTTAAAAGAAAAAAGAAGTATCTAATCTCATGAAGAAAACGTCTCATCCTCTATTAAGTAAGATTAACGACTTTATTCAGGTAAACTGGAGCTCAAACAAGAATTTAGGACCAATAACTGAGTAAGCAATGATTAGAACAAGAGTTATGCTTGCACATCCATGCTCATCATATCAAGACTCTTAACTTGTTTTTCGAGATAGCTAACCTGTGAATTCACAAACAGACTTGGGCAGCAGGACTCCAACATTTGGACGCACGCAGTACTTCTTAGGTGAAGTAGTTTTGACCTGCCAGAAGAGTTCAGATTATTTCATGTCCGCCAAATCTGAAACTCAGAGTAGAAGAACAGGAATAGAGTTTCGAACCTTGAACGCAACAGTGTGATAGGTGTTGTTCAAAAGCCGGACTGCACATGAGCTTTGCTTCTTCAGTTCAACTGCAGAGGGGTCATCAAATTCCAAATTGAATCAGAACTTTTTTATTAAGATTCGATAAAAGGTTGGGAATCCACCAGAAAGATCGCTCATCATTCAGAAAGTGGGATAATCATGACAGGTGATAAAAAGGCCAACCACACTTTCAGCTAGTTATATTCTATCCCATCTCAAGCTTTGCAGCAAGTATTTAAGTAGAAAAAAAGTGCACCCACATTGTGTTCCACCAGGATATAATCATAGCACGATGAAAAGATATGATAATAATTCAGTTCAGGAAACGAGTTAGGAAAAGAGCAAAATCGTGGGCAGCTCCCCAATCCCCGAGACTCACACGTAAATTTCAGTTCCTTGGGTTGGATTTCCACGAGCTGCGAAGAAGCCATGATTGAGCCCCCCTTCTCTCACAAAAGTCCTCTCAGCATGCAACTCTCTGCAAAATCGAAGACAGATATACGCGCAAATCAAAATCCACAGAAAGCAAATCAGAAGCACTACAATGAACTGTGATGACTGACGTAAAAGGCACATTGAAAAAGTAAGGAGCAATTTCAACTTTTCAACGGTAAAGTTGAACAGTATTGAGCTCGCTTTCCTCCTCAATCTGTCGGCGATCGTTCTTTCCTTTGAGCAAATCCCTCTGTTTCGGCTCTAACCAGATCGGAAATTCGAATACCTAATTCTGGATTGAAGTGGGAAAATGGCACGACTCGGCGAGTATTTCCGAGCTCCAACTCAATTCAACTGAGCTCCACAGTCGGCCGAAATACACTAACCAAACAGCTCGAAACCGAGTTGCGAAATCGCAATCTGATGAAGAAGCAAATTATCCTAAAATCTTCTCAGTCAAAGGAGAAATCTATTTCTGCGGCACCAGAGAAAATTCAGCCATCAACAAATAACTTCTAGAGAAAATCTCTCAAACTCATCGCCGTCTAAAATAATCAGAGAGGAAACAGACCAGTTAAGGGAATTTCAATTCAATACAGCCAGGGAGCCGAGAACGACCGACAAAAATAACACACTCGACTTCTCCGCCGACGAAACCACCGCCGGCCGGCACCAAATGACTCGAAGAAAAAAAAAAACAAAAAAAAAGCTCTAGCTCCAGAAAACGACGGCGTTCAGCTTTCTCATAGTCAGCGTTAAGTTAGGAAAGGGAATCCCGACGAATCCGAAATCCAAAGCACCATTAAGCAAACGAAAGAGAGAAAGAGAGAAAGAGAGAAGGTGAGAAACCTCAGAACCGCCGCGCCGAAGCTTTCATACGGCGGAAAACGACGAGCGGCCAGAATCGGGAACGGGAAAACGGAATGTACAGGGAAATAGAGATGGCAAGAGGGAGAGAGAGAGAGAGAGAGAGAAAAAAAAACAGTAGGAGAAGAAGCTTACCGGATTACGGGATCCTTCCCTGACGGCGAAGAATCAGGGAAATTGAATTTATAGCACCAGTGAGGAAGAGAGAGAGAGGAGAAGGGGCCGCGTGAATTTAGCGTTTCCTTATCTCGAACAAACAGCGGCGTTCTGCAGGGAGAGAGATAGAGAGAGAATTCTGTTTGGTGAGCAGGAAAATTTTCTGGATGCAGAGGATCGCAGATGAAGAAGACGAAGAAGGGAAGTGAAAGCGAAGTTAAGAAGAGAGAGAGAGAGGGAGAGAGGTTGGTGGAGGTGGAGTTGGCGTAGGGAGAGAGCGGTTGTACCGGCCGTTTAAACGGAGGATCTGGTTCTCCGCCCCAACCCCCTGCTTTTTTCCCTTTCTTCTTCCTCCCCTGCTGCTGCTACCTTCTGGTTTTGATCTTGGTGACGCTGACGTCCCCGGAAATTGTTTTGGAAAAAGAAAGAGGAAAATTAGAATATTATATATACATATAAGGAAGAAATTTTAAGAATGAAAAAATTCATAATATATGGGAAGAGTTTTTTAATCTTAAAAATATGGTCAAATGATAATTTATTAAAAAAAAACGCTTTGAATAGTAATACCAAAAAGGGGGAAATACAAATACTCCGCTGGGAACAAAGCCAAATATGATATGATGTACGTATAGTGGAAATTGTATTTACAAACTGTATGGATTCAACGGCAATTTCAAAGATCATATGGAGATTTTGATTTTGATTTTAGTTTTATTTTGATTTTGATTTTTTCTCAATCTTAGCTATACCAAGAAAACGGTTAGATCTATCTAAATAGGAAATAATCATTTGAAATAATTAGTTAGGATTGAGCAGAAGAGCTAGGGATAGCAATGGGTCGGGTCGGGGACGGATAGTGCATATCCGTTACCCTACCTAAAGTAGTTCGGGTTTTACCTATACCCACATGTGAAACGGGTAGAAAATTAAAACAATGCCCATACCCGTTCGGGTTTTGGGTATCCACGGTTATCCATGGGTAATGATTTCTCATCATAACTCTAAACAGTATGTTAACATTCACATGTATTCTCAGTTTCTCACATTACGTAAGAGGAAAAGTATGACAACAATTCACTAGAATGAAGAAAATTAATTAAAAATAATAATTTCATGAAAATATTATATTTATATGCTAAATATAAAATATGTTAGAGAAAAATAATGATTATTTTTAGACAAAATAAATATGTATGTGTATAACCGGGCGGGTTCGGGTTGGATAGTGAGAAACCCATGCCCACCCATCACCCGCAATATTCGGGTTCGAGTTTTACCCGTACCCACTAAATGTCCTTCGGGTTCGGGTTTTACCCTACCCGATTAGGCCGGGTTCGGACGGATATCCATGGTTACAGATATTTTTGCCATCCCTAAGAAGAGCGATCGTTAAAGGCCGTCTCAAAATCAATAAAATCGTCATAGAATTAATATATAAATTACTTTATTGTCCTTTTTTTAATTTGGAACTCAATCACAAACCAAACAATCACATATTCTTCCTTTTAGCTCATGCCTCATGACGCCTTTCCCCCTTCCCCTCTAGCAAGCAGCGCTCTCCCTCCGCTCTTCCCCCGAAAAATGAACATGCTCTACCTCCCCTCCTCATAGCCTTCTGTTATGCATTTTCCCTAGAAAACGAACTGAGATCTCTCGCCTTTGTCGACCCTCCCTCCGCTCCACCCTCTTCCTCCAGTAAATGAACCTTAATCAACAATATCACTACGACTCTCGCAACATCGTAGTGTCAAGCAGCGATGTGATGTTATTAAGACTAACTTTGGAGCTCAAATCTATGAACACATTGCAGCCATGAGGCAACAACATCGTTGTTCGAACTCGTGTACCGATCCTAGGCTCCTAGAATTGTCACAATTCATTTGTATGAGCTTCACGCGAATGAAATAATTTGAGAGCATGAGATGTAGAAAGGACTAAGGACTCCAACTTCCTAAAAGAGAGTGGAGAAACATGGGAGCTGGGGGGAAATGGAGCACTTTCAGGATGACTATTGGGAGATGAGGGACAACTAATCACACAGAAACGCATATGTCTCACTTTTTATCTTTTTCCTGTTACTTCTAGTTACAGAGCTCTCCTTCATAGGTATAGTCGTTATAGTATTTGTTTAGATCTCAAGGAATATTCATAGGAGTATAAGTAATATTAGTATAGATTTCTTCAAACATCAAACACACTCTTTCGAAAAATATTGCCGGCAAAGGTATGAATTTAGTAACAATCATCATGATTTCCAGAAGTCAGAAACACAATCAAAAGCAACATAGTGAAAGTTTCCACTGAAAAAATGTAACTGATAAGTGTACCAACAAAAATTGCATAGCAGACTCTCAGTATAAATGAAGAAGTTTGGCATGAAATCTCAAAAGCACATGATTGATGTGCATAACCCTATACATTAATCATGTTATTAGTTTATGAGTGTACCCTTAAATGTCATAAGTGCATTCTTTAACTCACCGCCTATTTTGTTCCTACCTTCAATTGTATACCCTCAAATCATTGGAACTTGGGGTGCCTATATATGCACAAATATACTTGTCTAAGTTAACATCTCTAATTGTTTGGGCATCAAAATGGTTTTGCTTTAAATAATGCATTGTGTATATTGAACATTTAATTGGCTTTAAATAAGTCAATTCAACTAAGCACAACAAATGGATTAGGGTAGAGATGTTTTGAATTTTTAGTTGTTTTGGTCCACCATCAACAACACTGTGTTGTTTAACAACATTTCGACGGTCAGGAGCGTCATGAATTCCATGGTGTCCTTAGTAACACCGCGAGTTCAACAATGGCGTAGTCAAACCAACGAGGTTGTTTAATCAACAACATCAATATAAGTCTTGCAACATCCTGGTCTCAACTCTCAAACAACAAAGTCGTTCTATAATGACCAACCGTTGCATCTCATATCCATGATGACTTTGCAGCCATGAAGCAACAACCTTGTTGGTTGAACCTCTCTACTGATCTTAGGCTCCTAAATGGGTCACAATTCATTTGCATGTGTTTCACGCAAAGGTTATTTGGTTGGGAGCGTGAAATGCAGAAAAGTTGAGCGCTTCAGCTTCCTAAAAGGGGGTAAAGAAACATGGGAGACAAAAATGGTGCAGTTTCGCGATGACTATTGGGATGCTTTTTCATTAAGAATCTAGAGCGAAGATAGAGAGGAGGGACAACACTAATCACACAGAAACACACATATCCCACTTTTTATCTTTTCTCTGTTACTTCTGGTTGTGGAGCTCTCTTTTTATGAAGAATTCTTCATAGTGCTCGTTGAGCTAAAGGCATTTTCATAAGAGTATTGTAATTTTGTATAGATTTCCTCAAGCATCAAATACTCTCGTCCGAACATTGTCGGAAGAAGTGTGAACCGAGTAACAATCACCTGATTTCTAGAAATCAAAAGCACAATCAAAAGCAACAGCTAAAAATTTCCACCAAGAATTGAACTGTTAAGTGTACCAACAAAATGAGCATTTACTCAGTATAAATGAAGGCATTTGAGAAATCATCTTAGGGGTCGTTTGCTTCAAGGATTTGGATGTGGGATTTGGTTCCAAATCCAACACATGAAGAATTTGTCCAAAAGCCATTGTTTGTTGAGCCAAAATGGACCCCACAGATTTGTAAATCCCACCTCATACCCTGGGATATGGAGACAAGCTGAAAAACTATCAAATTCATGATAAAAATAGCTCAACAAAGAAAAGATTTCCTCAAATCCATAATACCCAAAATCTCTAATAAATCTCAAGATTTTTAATTAACAAATTCATAACAAAACCCTCGTTATAAAATCCTTGAAGCAAACGATACCTTAATATAATTGCTCCCCATCCTCCAATCCATGGAGGGAAATGCCCTTATTTGTAGATCACCCAACGTTTTCTATGTCCCCACACCATTTCAGAAAAAAAAAAGCCTTGGATCTCCCATTCGTTGTCCCTTTCTTTCTTTCTCTTATTATTCATCTAACTCCCTTTTTTTTATACACGAGTTTTCCTTTTCTTCATCTACTTTTCTCTAGTGAGTGCGTTTCAATCTGTAACTGCTAAATACCTACAGGGTGATTAGTGTTTGAAGTTTGAACTCTCAAAGCTTTTCTTGTTATTTATGAGAAATTGTAAATATCCGAGTGATTGAAAACAACTATCATATAGTACATAATCAATAGGAGATTTCACCCTATCAAAATAATAATAATAATAATAATAATAATAGGAGATTTCACTAACTAGAACCCAACATCGTTAAAGTTACAATACAGTTATGGTATTGTTATACTAAAATTTTGTTTGGATTTTCACTTTTTTTTTTATAGAATGTTTGGATTTTCACTTTAATTCCGTGCTCTCATAACTATCTATTGTTTTCCTTCACTGTTATGTATTCTAGTTTCTTTGAGGCTTCAGCAACAATGAGAGAAAGAGGCCGACCGGACATCCAACTAATGAAAAACAATTCAATTTGTATTGAAAATTATGAGGTGCGACTGCGCAAGCAATTTCAAGAGAAGGTGACAAAAAAGGAAGTTAATTTCTTAAAAAAAAAGAAGAAATTAATGTGATTTGAATTTCAGTGGCCAAGCATGTGGTAAAAAAACATAGGTTAATATCTCAAAATGAACCGAATTTCATATTAATAGATTGTTTAAGTTTTTAAATTTATTATTTTCTCGTGGTTGCATGGTTTCATGACTAACGATCAATGATGTTGACTATTCAACTTAACGTGTACTTAAACCATGAGTCGGGTAGAAGTAGTCGTAAGAGTGTAAAATTCGAGACAAGATGGGTAGTTTTGAAAATTCGGACAAATTAGTCTTACTACTGTAAAGTTTTGACTACTTTAATGCATTGACCCAGAACATATTAATTTGTTCTATTTTTCGAATTTGTTAGAAATCCAACTGTGTGTTTAACCGCGATATAAAAGTACAAGGGACCATGGCCATGTCTAGTTGTCTACCAATAGTTTCACCACTAATTATGGTTTCATTTCTATTAATCCATAAAATAATGGTATTGTGATTCAAGCTGAGATTTTCTAGTGAATTGGTTGATGGTCACGATGAATGAAAAAGTAGGAAGTTATGAAGAAGAAAATTAAGGGAAACCGGGAAGCGTTCCAGATCTCCACTTTTGACTTTCTACAACTACGCCAAAAGCAACAATATCCCCTACCATCATCATTGTACACATTAGAAAGAAAAGGTCTATACTTTGATCAAAATCCGCAATTTCTTTTTCTTATCGGTTTAGCTGCTGCAAAAGTTGGGGTTTTCTCTGTAAAGTGGAATGTGATTATTGTATATTCTTATTTTATGGACGATTAATGGCTTAGGTTATGTTTTTTGATTACCGCTTAGGTTATGTTTAAGTTCAACGGAACCATATCTTTTTCTCAATGAATATTCAGTAACCCACGTTTATAATTATAAGTAATTACAGATTCCCTTCTTTCTGGTGTAAAGCCTGAACGACTATACAGCCATTGTAGCGAGAATTCATAGTTGTTTTTTTAGTTTTATTAGGTGGCGATGTCGCGTCTTGTCGCGGAGAGGAGATGGTCTATGGACATGTATTATGTAGCTTGTTATAGTGTTTTGTTAGTATTATTAGTCTAAAATTATTTTTTTGTTAGCAATTTCGTTAGTAATATTGACTTGACAATATGATATTGATTGAGAAGAGATATATGGTGGTGCACATCCAATTTAATAAATTCTGAAAATTTTGGCTAATAAATTATATTTACCTAAACCCAAGTAGACCCATTGATTATGGGTAGGGCATGGGTGAAGTATATAGGAGTTTGGAAGTTTGTAGATGAGTTTGGGTAGGGGAGCCTCTTAATATAAGGGGGTTTCTCTCTAAGCTACGTTAGAACAGCACAATAGATTGCCAAGCACACACAATGCACAATCACCATGAAAAATACCTCAAATCTTAAATAAAATACCACCTACACACAATCATTCAATCCACACAATCAACTACATGATAGAAGTTAGGGTTCTACAACACCCAAGTGAAAAGGGAGACTAGTCCATGCTAGACAAAGGAAGGAAAAAGGAAGAAACCATCATTGTGATGCCTCAAACCCTCCTTGTGCTTGTACAGATCCTCCTTTGAAGAGGAGCTTCCCAAATCTTCACTTGGAGCAAATCCTAGCCTCTTCTCCCTCTTGGTTCGTGGCTTTCTCTCTCTATGGTTTCAAGAAGAAGAAGGTTTCTCTCACTTTTGGGCTCCCTCTCTTCCTCCTTTCAGCTCACCTTTTATGCAATGATCGCGCCCAGTTCACGACCATGAACATTAGGCTGGGACCGTGAACACAACCCAAAATGCAGCTTCAATTGTTATGTTCGCGGTCCATTGATTCAGTTCATGGTCTTACAACCGTGAACTGACACAGCGCCAGTAAATATGTTCGTCCATGGATTCATTTCATGGTCTTACAACCGTGAACTGACACAGCGCTAGTAACCTTTGAAACCTCTCTAGGCGCCCTTTAGTTCGCGATTTGTGGTTCCAGTCATGCTCCTGGTGACTGTGAACTGCTGCTACTTCCTCCTCTTTGCACGGTCATTCATTGCGCCTTTTCTTCCAACTTTTGACTCCAGGGTTGGTTTTGCCTATTAGAGTTTGAAACACATTGAAACACATCAAACCTGGCGTAAAACAACCCTTTTTGGAGCTCAAATGCCACAAACGCGAAAGAGAAACAGGGATAAAAGTGTACATTTAGGCCCGAATAAAGTCTTCTTCAATTTCTTCAATGTTTCTTCTTCCCTTCTTTATGGAGTAGTTCGCTAAGGTACTAGGGGTTCTAAACCCCAAACCCTAGTTTTAGAGTTTATTATGCATGTATGGATATTTTAGGGTTTGAATGAATGAATGTGTCTGTCTAGTTGATTCTATTACTATTCTATCCTTGATTGTTTTTGGGTAAATCACCCTAATCTTCTCTATTAGCCTAATTTATGCTTCTACACTGGGTATGGAGTTCTAGGGGTAGACATGTATGCGCCATCAAGCAGATCGAGATAGATGTATGAATAGGGACCTATGGTGGGCGAGGTGACCAAACCCCTATCATAGGTTAGCCTTCGTACACACAATTCGAGATAAAACCTCAGTGTGGACGGTGGATAGTATACATTGATAGGAGCTACGAGCTTAATTCCCCAGATACGATAGCTTAGATCGAGGTGACTTTATATGGGTTTAGGGGAGGCATACTCGAAGGCGTGTGGATAACCATGCAAGTACACTGAAAAGAGCTCACTCACCACATTCGATAACCCTAAATATCTATGCATGCATTGTAGCCCTAAGCTAGGAGGAGGGATAGTTCCCCGAAGTACATGCTTTTAGCTTTGATCATTCTATAGTCTAGTTATCTCCTCAAGTCCTCCACACAAACCTCCAATACTAATTACCTAATTCACAACAAGGTAGAAAGTAGGCTATGGTACTAGGATCGGAGTAAAATAGGACATTGATTACCACTATACGATAATGCCATCTTAGGTTATACGTGGCTTAGGATGGGGTAGTTGTTGACACGTGCTAACCATTGACAATAATATGCAAGGATTCGATTGATCACTCTATGACTTCTTCTCTTCCTTCCAATGGTAGTGGGCGATTGTGAGCAATTTGTGCACATGCTTGCTCAACAAGCCCTCCTAGCCTCACCGTGTGTCAAAGGAGTTCCTCCAATTCCAGTAGAAGGTTGAGCCGAAATGGTCGACAATTGGGAGGTCCATGCTAGAGCACCCTTCATTGGTGCCCCGGGCACATCGCTCCACCATGAGCTCCAATTCACTATTTGGCTTCGGTTATAGAGTGGCACGTGGTCTTGAGGTTTCTCCTACGAAAGCTTCTATGGCCAACTCCAACTTGGATTTCACCTCGAGTTGTGGAGGGAAACCCTCTTGATATGGGGAAGCTTCTTGATATCCCATGAGCATGGTTGCTCTTCTTGGAAGGGAGGTTGGTAGTAGAACACGGATCTTTGACTTCCCCCACTTTGATCGTTCAATGAAGTTCCGGGGTAACCACTATTGGGTGGTGGTGAGTACCCCCACACTTGGGTGAAATCATAAGGATCCATGATCCAATACCTACAAACACAAAAACACTAAAAAGGAAAATCAAACACACACAAACCACCCTTCAAGACGAAGATTGGGTCAATCAAAACACAAATGAAACACACAAAAAAAAAAACAAAAAGGAAAGATAGAAATTCTTAAAGTAACACTAAATGACTTTTTCTAGATAATAGACCGTAAGATTCCCCGACAACTGCGCCAAAAAATTGACTTGCATGGACTAGACCGCGTATTAAAGTCCCAACTGGAGGGCAAGTATTTTTTAATTATCAAACCCGGGTCGTTCCATGTACCCCTACTTCAAACGCTTATGTTGTTATCGAGCAAAAGGTTTTGGGATTAAAAACTAAGAAAAATACATAATGAACAAGCAAGTAAAGTAAATCGAGGAGAATTATATATGAGAGGACTTCACTCGGGTATTTCTCCACCTAGTCTCGTATTAAGAAACCATGAACGAAGCTCTAGTGTGAAGGATGTATTTATAAACCATGAGGCTGGTACAACTAGTTAGGAAACCCTAACTCTCTTAGTCGACTAGTTAAGGACATCAACAATAAACTAGGTGGCCTAACTCTCTTAGCCATTTGACTATGGATTGCAACTATAAGCTAAGAAATCTATCCCTCTTAACCAATCAACCAAGGATTGCAAGAACCATTCCCTCGAAAATTAATCCGAACGGCGGATAGAGAATAATCATGATGGGATCATGGCTCTAATCGGATATTGATGTTTGCCATCATTTGCCTAGGTGGGGGACACAAATTGGCCCAGAATCCAGCTTCTCAAAGCCTCTTACCACAAAGGGATTCTCTTCACCTAGGTCAAAATGACCCAATAATAAGTTAAACCTAGAAACACTCAATCATTCATGAATAATACCTCAAATATTATATAAAACAATCAATCAACCCACATAGAGTTATGTTCTTACATCTTAAGACACATCTACACTAGGGTTCACAATACCTAAGTGAGTAGGTAGGCTATTCAATAGCTAGGCAAGGGAAAACAACAAAAAAAGAGAAAGAACCATGAGGAGATGACAATTTCATTCTTTGTTGCTTGAATCTCCCTGGAGAAGAATCAAACATTCAAACCTCTAGCTAGGGAAAGCCTAATCTCCTTCTTCCTCCATTGAATGTCACTTTCTGTCTCTAGATCTAAAGAATAAACCCTAATCTCTCACTAGAAATCCCGTTTTATTATGCACACTAAAACTCTACCAAAAAGCTCCCTTTCTCCGTTTTATACCCAGATCGACGTCTGTTCACGGTCCTAGTTCACGACAGTGAACTCGAGGCTTAGACCGTGATCTCGAACAAAAGTGTGTCGTTTCATTAAGGCTCTTCACCGTCTGGGGCGAATTATCACGGTCGAGTGATCGTGATATTCTTTGAGTCCTGTTTATCTTGGAAGGGAGGTTGATCATAGAACCCTTTTCCTTGGCTTCCACTCCCTTGACTACTCCATGAATCTCCGGGGTACCCCCATTTGGATGCTTTTGGATACCTCCAAATTTTGTAGAAGCCATTCGGATCCATGATTCCACCTACATAAACAAAAATAGAAGAAGGAAATCAACCAAACATAAACCACCCTTCAAGATGAAGAGTGGGTGAACAAAACACAACCAAAACACTAAACAAAAAACAAAAAGGTTAATGTAACGACCTAAGCCTTTTTCCGATAACCTAGAATGTTTCCACGACAACGGCGCAAAAAAAATTGGTTTTCTCTAGCTACAACATTCCCAATCGATGGACAAGTATAACCGAAGATCGGGTGTAGCATAGTTTAAGCAAGTAATAAAATTTATCGTACCACGGGGATCTAGGCTTACCTTACTTCAGGGTTAGGGTTCGTTATCTAGCCAACCTAGAATAGTCATTAAAAAGACTAAACTAACTAACATAGCTTATTACAAGGTGGGAGCTCTCTTAGGTTTTAATCCCCCTAGTTTCGTCATTTGATCGATGTTGAGCATCATCACTTCTTGATCGACTCACTACCCTACCGTTAGGAGGTTGACTCCCTCGGGACAAAGCCGAAACGGTAAAGTGATGGATAAGTGGAGCCCTATTCAACCTAGGGCAAACCTATATCGTAGGATATTGGTCCAAACGACTCTTTCGAGGATTACCTAGACAATATAGGATGAGGAGTGGATTATCTCCCTCCTAGTTCAAAAGCTCAATCGACATTAATATGAAGTGGAATCCAAAATCATGGAATCCATGAAAACCATCCATCATTAATGAAAACATGGAATCTGTCACATACACCAACACAAATCCAAAAGCTACAACCTAGGGTTCATCAACCTATGAGAAGAGGTTTTAATTCATAGAGAGGATAGAGATTACAATACAAAGCACAAATTTTTCCTTCTTCATCTTCTAGGGGTTGATCTACAAACTTCAATGGTGGGCGACATCCTCCAAGCAAGCTCCAAAGACCCTCTATCTCTCTCTCTCTCTCTCTCTCTCTCTCTAGAAGTTCCTCTTTAGGGTTTTGGGCAGGAACCCTATACGGGAACCAAGAAATTCCAAACCCAGCCAAACTCCCCCTTCTCTCTCCTAGCTACCTTATATTTATCCTGCCCAAGTCCCAGCTTTACAGCCTGGAAGTCACCTCCGTGACATCAGACACCTCCCCTTGATCTTGTACGAATCCGCAGGTGTTTGCCGTCGTTTTGGTCCAACATCACGGAAACTGAGAAAAGATCACAGTTTGGTGACCGTAGCAACTCTTCCTGCACGCGAGACGTGAAAATCCTCCTAGCCCTCGTCAATTTTCATGGCCGCAGATCAATCTTCACGGGCTGGAAGACCATGAAAATATCTCCCAGCCCGTGACCTTGGCACTTTCTTGATACTTTGGCGTTTTTCGACACCCATTCGTCCTAAAACTCGTTATTGACCTTGCCACACGTACTAGGACCTAAAATATATCAAAATAAAGCACAATCTAGCGTAAAATAGGTCAAGGGATATCATTTACCACGTCAATCGATTAAGAGACGAGGGGTAAAATATGTGCAATTAGGCCCATATCGTTGGATGTTGGCAATAAGAACAAAACTGGAGTAGTAACCTTCTTGGGAGCAGTTCGAGATCCTTTTCTTGGAGTTTGCATGCTTCAATGTATGGAAGAGAATTAATACATGCATCTACCGCATACATGCACCACCTTTATTTTGTTGCTTTCATTTTAATCATAATTGCGCAACTACAATTCAAGCTCGGATAGCTCGAATCGATCTTCAAACAAACTAGTAAAAGTAAAGGATACATGGAGATTGATAATCGCCACAATCAAGTGTGATCGCTTGATTGGTAAGAGTCTTCCAAGCCCTTCTGGAATCTTCAACAGAAAATCTCAAACAAGGATCTTGCCCTAACTATGGAATACACCAATAGCCTAACCAATAAACTATAAGCACTCATGCACAATGGGGGAAAACACACCTATGATATCTCAATCAAGGTAGTCCAATTTCGGGATGAAACTTTTATAAGGATGGAGGAAATGTAACATCTCATATTTCGGGATTAGATTTGACCGATAATCGAATCGGTTTAGGTTGAAGGAATATTTATTTTAATTGATATAAATAGGTTTAAAAAAAGGTTTCCACACCCAACCGTTACTTCCCCATTCTCCCTCTCTCTTCTCCTTTATTCTTTCGGTTTCTCTCTCTTTCTCTCTAACCTCAATTAACACCCCATGATTCCCATCCCAATTAAAACCCACCCTTTTAGTTATTAGAAGAAGTAGCAGCGCCATAATAGAGGGAGCCTATCCGCTCCCCTTGCCTCTCACGATGTCCGCCAAGCAGCACGAGCAACAACGCACGACCAACCTTCCTACAATCCCTCACACCACCTCAATAGCGCGAAACAGAAGCAATGAAAAATAGCCGACAGGTGACGGAAGTGCAGCCGCCGACCTTGCGCTCTTCGTACCTTGTTACCACAAGCCGTGCACTAGTCGGCGTCGACCCTACCTGGCGCAGTCACCGGAAAAGAAAACTCAGGAAAAAAAATTTGACCATCTTCAAAAGATGGGTATGGTTATGACAAGGGCAGTCACAGAGCATCCTAGTGTCGACGAAATTGAACTCAAACCTTGGACGAACGAGAACCGAGCCTAGAAAGTTTGGACGAAAATCTATCAAGTTCACATTCTTGCTAATTCAAATAATTAGAGTAGTTCTATAATTTTCTGGAAAGGTGGAAGTCAACTCTGTTGACTGGAAAATTTCATTTTTCGTACTTGGTACTTTGGGAAACTGACATAATTCTTATTTTTGCTATAACTTGTTCGTTTAACGTCCAAACGAATAACCGTCGTCTCCTATGGAATCGTGGAAACGAGGGGAATGTAATGGGGGAGAGTCATGGTACTTTTAGAGCAGAATCAGATTGGTTTTTGATGGACTTGAGGTGAGTGTAAAGGGAGTTAAATATCTGTCGAGGCCTTTTAGTTTATCCATTTACTTATAGTAGTTTCATTACATTTTTAGTTATGCGCAATTATGTGTGAGGCATCCCACTGCCTACTTAAACTGGAGGCACGCGTTGTGCTATGTATGTGAATGTATGTTAGTAATGTTTGATTAATGGTAAGATGAACCCCTGGACGGTTGGGCCACTACTAGACGCAGTAGATGGTCAGATCACTACTGGACGGCGATACTTAACATAGAAGTTGATGAGCATGGTACTGGACGGCGAGATGTAACATCCCATATTTCGGGATTAGATTTGACCGATAATTGAATCGATTCAGGTTGAAGGAATATTTATTTTAATTAATAGGTTAAATATAATATATTAACCACAACTATTAAGTAGCGGGGAATTATAGCCACAACTATCGAAATAAAAAATAATAGCCCACTGTTAAGTCTCTGTTAACACTTCCGTTAAACGATGGTAAGCTGGTAGATGCTACACTGACTTGGCATTCAAAAAATATGCCACATAAGTCGGTCAACATTTATAATTGAATAATTATTAAAAAAAAAATTAATCACATAGTGGTCTTCTCCGCCGGTCACCACCACCGCCATTACTCTTCTCCTTCTTCTTCGGTGTTTTCACTGGGCTAAGGGGAACTGGATCTCCGCGTCCTATCTGGGTTTGGAGCACACTGCGTCGCCGGTCAGATGCATCCGCTGATGAGGTAGGTATGGGCTTAAGGGTAAGTAGGTGAATGGGTTAATTAGTATTAGTAAGTTAGGTAGTTAGTAAGGTGTTGCGTGGGCCGAGTAGTAAGTAGGATATGAGTCTTCTGTTGGGTTCTGGCCGAGAGGCCTAGGGGAGTTAGGAGAGTACGGTAGGCTAGTAGGGTTAGGGGTTAGCTAGGGTTATGTATTAGGTTTAGTCGCCTATATATTGTAATCACGACATCAGTTCGATTAATCAATCAATGAAATGTATCAAAGGTTTATC
This sequence comes from Linum tenue, assembly GCA_946122785.1. Taxonomy (NCBI): domain Eukaryota; kingdom Viridiplantae; phylum Streptophyta; class Magnoliopsida; order Malpighiales; family Linaceae; genus Linum; species Linum tenue. The sequence goes on from CAMGYJ010000002.1 coordinate 57,873,262, forward strand.
GACACCAACGTCGTTCTCTCGCTTGTGAGTTACAAGCAAAACCCTAGAATAGAAAGAATATGTTCATCAATTGGTATCAGAGCCTGGGCTTTCACGGCATTAGGAGTCAGGAGATGGTGAGTTCATATCAATTTATCCGTGATATGATAGAAGAACAAGAGTATCTTGAGCTTCTGGAGGAACAAGAATGGTTTGAAATTTTTTGTCGACGTCATTCGTCGCTCAACCATCAGATTCCATAGGAACAGGTGTGGGAGGATTATACCACCAAAACTGAGTGCATGAACGTTATCGACAGGAAGCAAAGTGACGATGACGTGGCTCGCGTCGACGCCAACGAAACCAGGGCGGCGAAGGAGATGGAGATCTCTGTCAATAAGATCGTCGAGAAGGAAACAGTACGCAATGGTGATTATCACCAATGTGAGACTCTCACACAAAGATCTGGAAGCTCTCATCCATTGAAACAGTGTATCGCGGTGGTCACCACCTCGACGAGGCTCTCACCTATCGATTCGGAAGCTGCGATAAGGAGGTGTTGATTCGGGCCTAATTGTACATGCTTTACCCCTGTTTTCCTTAGGAGTTTGTGGCAATTATGCTCCTAAAAGGGTAGTTTTACGCTAGGTTTCTTTTGTTTTAGAATGTTTCAGGATTTAAAAGGTGAAACCAGCCTCGGAGTCGAAAGTTGGACGAAAAGGAGTGAAAACCGGGAGAAGAGGTGAAAAACCATCAGTTCACGTCTTTCCTTGGATGTTCACGGTCTTGTAAGACAGTGAAGTATAGCTGTTGCCCCTGAACGTGGAGGCGTCCAAAGCATTTCCAGAAGTTACTAACGCAAGGCGAGTTCACGGTCACTAAGACCGTGAACTGGAGCTGTTGCCCGTGAACCTGCACAAGCGAAGCGGTGCGTTTCGACGCCCACCTTGAGTTCACGAATGCGTTTCAGAGTTCAGGGTTGTGAACTAAGCACGGTCCCTATTTAAAAGAAGAGCATAAAGGAATAGAGAGGGGGGAGAGCCCATAGGGTGAGAAAGTCTTCTTCTTTAGACTTTAGAGAGAGAAAGACGAACCAAAGGAGAAGGAAGGCAAGGGTTTTGCTCCAAGTGGTGATTTGGGAAGATTCTCCCGAACAAAAGTTCAGCACAAGTTCCAAGAAGATTGGAAGCCTCTCCATGATGGTTTCTATCTCTTCCCCTTTTGTTTCTCCCATTTCTAGCATGGAGTAGATTTCTTATTCACTTGGGTGTTGTGAATTGAATGATTGTTTATGGGTGTTGTTTAATTCAATGATTGAGGTATTATTCATGTTGATTGTGCATGTTTGTGCTTAGCAATCTAATTGGCCACTTAACCTAGATTAGAGAGGGAACACCCCCTTTCAAGGGAGGCTCAATTGAGTTGGTATTCCTAGAGATTTTTGAGTCACTTATCTAGGTTAATTTAGGGAAAACATCAATATTGGATTAAACAATTTGGTTAAGCGCGATTAATCCGACCAACCATTGGGTTGAGAGAGGGAGTAAGTCAACCATCGATTGCCTAAACCGAGAGGGCCGAGTGACAGCCTATAATGTATCCCTCGGTTTGGAAATCGAGAGTGTGGTCGACGACCATATTTGCGTTACCTAGCGGTTCGTGGTCACCTTGCCTGTAGCAATCATTTCGATTCATATACCATGGTAGTGGTTAGGGGGGAAGCGACACCCGAGTGATCCTTCTCAAAAGAGCTTTCAGAACCATTTACTTTTACCCTGTTTTACTTTAATTAACAAACTTGTCAACCAAAACCGATTCGCTAAATAATGATTCAAATGACTAAAGTAGGGGTACACGGACCGGCCCGAGTTGATATTTAAACATACTTGCCTTGTCTGCACCCGACTAAGGTTTATACTTGCACCTTAGCGGGAATTAATTGTGGTATTCGGGACGAGTCAAGTTTTTGGCGCCGTTGCCGAGGAACAACGGCCTGTTATCTCGAAAAAGTTATTTGGTGTTAATCTAGCTTTTAATTTCTAGTTTTGTAAGTGAGTGTGCTTTGCTTGTGCTAGACTTGGAGTGTTACTGATTTGAGTGTCGGAGGTGCACGACCCAGAGTAATCCGGCACCTTTGATAACACGTGATGAGGACCTAAACCGAACTCTCCGGCTCCTGGCAAGGGAGAGAGAGCTAGCGGCGGCAAGGAGAAGAGGAGAAGGAAGGGCAACAAACAATTTTGATCGCCAATCCTAAACCCTCCCATGGCGGTAAACAATTTCGAGATCAAGTCGGATCTAGTGACTATGATACAGAACAATGCGTTGTTCCAAGGTCTGGAGAGCGAGTCACTAAGAGAGCACGTGCAGAGATTCTTGGAGCTCGCGGGGAGCTTGAAAATCAATGGTGTGCCGGTCGAAGCTTTGCAACTAAGGCTTCTCCCCTATTAACTTGTGGGTAAAGCACTACGTTGGATAAACAATCGCCCACCTCGGTCAATCACCTCATGGGACAACCTCCTCAACAAATTCATTACTCGCTACTGCCCGCCTACGAAGACGGCAGAGTGAAGAAAGAAGATTACCCATTTCGAGCAAGAAGAGGACAAGACCTTGGGGCACGCTTGGGAGAGGTACTCTGATTATTTTCTTCAGTGCCCTCACCACAAGTTTGGAGAACAATTTCAGATTGAAACCTTCTAGGGAGGCCTAATCCAAGAAGACAAAATTTGCATTGACTCCTTGTGTCAAGGGAAATTGATGAATATGGCTCCTCCCCAAGTAACCGAGCTACTTGAAGACATGGTCCTCAGGGGATACGATTGGGGATTGACTAGAAGTGGGAGGAGAAGCAATGATAGGGGAGTGAGAAGCGTGGGAGCGAGCGCTACGCTTGAGGCAAAGTTGGATAAATTGATAGAGGTAATGCTTGAAGATAAGAGACAAGGAAAAAGGCCGGTGATGTCGTGCGACTAGTGCTCGAGCACTAGCCATGAGATGGCGGAGTGCCAGGCAATGAAGGTGGAAACCGCTCCATAGGAACAAGTCAACTTCGTGGCAAATGCTAGGGCTAACAACCCGTATAGCAATACTTATAATTCCGGATGGAGGAACCACCCTAATTTTTCTTGGTCATCACCGACTAATCCGAGGCCCCCGGTTATTCAAGGCCCTACGGGAAATAACCAACCTCGGCCGACCTTCATTCAAAAAAGGCCTCAAGTCCAAGGCTCAAGCTTCCAACAACCGTACCAAGCACAAGGTGGCCTAGGGTTTCAACAACAACAACCCGAAAAGTTATCTAAGCTTGAAGACCTAGTGAACACCTTCATTAGTACGAGTGCTCAAAAGTTCGATAAGATAGAGCAATTTATGGATGTGGAGACTACCAAGTTTAACTCGGTTGGGGCGGGTCTCCAAAGCCATCAAGCGAGCCTCCAAAGTTTGGAGGTACAAATCGGCAATCTTACCGGCATCCTCACCGAGAGACCAAAGGGAGCCCTACCTTCGCAAACCGTGGCGAACCCCAAGGACCATGCCGGGGTGAATGCAATTCAAGTGGGAAGTGTAAAGGTGACTCCGGGAGTCGCCACTAAAGAAGTGATTAAGAAGGAAGATACAACCCGAAGGATGGTGAGAAGAAGCCCTCAAGGAGAGAGAAGAAGGCGACAGGGAAGGCATTGCCGACACCACCCCCGGTGGTTGAGTACACACCACCTCTTTCTTACCCCATGAGGATGTACAAGGAGAGGTTGGAGAATGAGTGTGGAGGTTTCATGGAAATGCTCCGCAAACTCCACCTCAATATCCCTTTCCTTGAAGCCATGGCTCAAATGCCAAGATATACCAAGTACCTCAAAGGATTCCTCACCAAGAAACCAAATCTTGAAGGCCTCGCCAACGTGACTCTCGGCAAGGAGTGTTAGGCTTTCCTCCTCAACCGCTTGCCCGAAAAGCGGTCCGACCCAGGTAGCTTTACTATCCCTCTTGGTATTGGTAACCATCATATAGACAATGCCTTGACGGACCTAGGAGATAGAGTTAATGTGATGCCCTACAAGCTTTTCAAAAAGTTAGAAGTAGGTGAACTTAAGACCACTAAGCTTAGCATCACCTTAGTCGACCGTTCGGTCATTAGCCCGAGAGGCATTGTGGAGGACATTTTGGTGCGAGTGGGCAAGTTTGCTATCCGACTGATTTCGTGATTCTTGACATAAGTGAGGACTCGGATATGCCACTCATACTCGGCCGTCCCTTCCTCGCCACCTGACTCGCTCCTACTGTCACTCTGGAAAATGGCCAATTATAACCACTTCCTAAAGCGTAGTATAGCGGGTCGGGTTTTAATGTCAACCCGGGTCCTAGATGTGATGACTACTCGGTGAATTCTTGTTATTTAGCGGTGAACTTTTAGTGCAACTCAAGCAAACAAAACACACAAGCAAGTAAACGGTTTGTTGTCAAGTCAAGAGAGGTCACCCGGATATGGTTCCCCCTAGACTGCAGTTAAGTCAGGTTGCAATTTACCAAGTTCAGTTTTCATGAAAGTTATACTGCGGAAGGTTCTCAATTAGCCTGAAGTCTCGACTAAAGGTCTCCAGACCCTCTCAATCTGAGTCTCTAGCGGGCGACTAACCTCCACCGGAGTAAACAGATTGAGGCCCTAATGAACCAAACCTCCACTACCGAATTGACTTCGGTACAGAATAGCGAATTGGCTCCTCGACTAAAGTCACCAATTCGCCACCTTCGATTAAGGGTACTCTATCAACCTAGGCAGATATTCTCATTCTAGGTCAAAGTAGAAACAACAGGAATTTGATCAGGATTCAAGTCATTCAATCATTCAAACCTCAATCGAATATAATCAATTCACAAACTCTGTACTTGGGTTCATACAATCAGACCTAGCATACAAATCTAGGGTTCTCCATACCCAGATGAATGGGGAAACTACTCCATAGAGAAAGAAGCAAAAGCAGATTCAGACGCGGAAATCATACTGTGAAGTGGGATTCCTGCTCCTGGACGTTTAATCGCACTTCTCCAAGCTCAAGACGGGCTCCAATGGTGTTGAAGATCGATCTATGGCGCTTGGGAACTCTGGTTCGCCGCTTTCTCTCTCTAGGAATCGATTTCTCAAAAACTCGCCACCCTTCAATGTTGGCCTTCTTCTTCCTTAAATCAGCTGCCTGGTCGCGATACCCGGTCGAAATACCCGGTCGGGTATTTTGGGTTTCGACCGGGTATCTCTGCAGCGCACCGTTTCGCTTAAGGGAAGAATCCCCGGTCAATCGCCATAATCCCCGACCGGGGATTTTGCTGCTGTGCCCGGGCCCCTCTCTGCTTCTCGGGCGCCCAAAAGTGGTGAATACCCGGTCGGGTATTTGGCCACCTGACCGGGTATTTTCCTCCTTCAGCCCTATTCGTCCCAACTTTGCTCCTTTCGACCCAGAACTCGTTTCTCCGCCTCGATTCCAACGCCGGGACCTGAAATATGACATAAACACACAACCTAGCGTGAAATCGGCTTAAAACACGAGATACCTCATCACAAACAGCTTCAGAATAGGGGTCGAAACATGTATAATTATCGGTCTATCAAACTCCCCCACACTTAACCGTTTGCTTGTCCCCAAGCAAACCTAACTCAAACCAATGCAGCTCTCCAGACCTCTATAGCAACAAACAACCTCGATCGTAGGTAGAGGACTTCCTAGATCATTTAGCAGCTTACGAGGTCAACCGACGCACAAGTCATCTCATAGCCTCTTCGGCGAGAACGCTAGTCTCGAGTCGGCATCATGGTGATTACTCGATATTTGCACATGTTTTCCCCTGTGTTTCTTGATCGTTTGAGCTTTAATTATCACATCTTTGGCCTATTTTACGCTAGGTTGTGTTCCTTTGTCATATTTCAGGTCCTAGCACATAAAGTGAAGCATAGGCGCAAAGTTCAAGTCAATCAGAGATCAATTGACGATTCGGGAGAAGAAACTCGGGTATGACCTGAAGAAGAATGGATTTCTACCTCACTTCATGAACAAAGAATCATGCAAGCTTGTTACGAAATGAAAGAGGACTAGACTACGAGCGTCTGGGATCAAACGGCGACTGATTCGGAGTCCGGACGAGGGAGAAACGAAGCATTGAACAGGCTCGGCAGTGAAAACACGGGCAGTAGGCCTTCAGAACACGGCCGTGTTCTGTGACCGTGTTTTTACTGCCGAGAGCTGATTTGAGTTTGGCCAACTCGAGCTGAAAACACGGGCGGGCTGAGGCAAAGCACGGCCGTGCCCTCGACCGTGCTTTGGCCACTGATGCCCTTTTTAAGCAGATTTCAGCCGAAACAGAGGGGGAGAGCTGGGTTTTGGATCCCAAACACCCAAGGGACGAACCCTAGAGAGAGAGAGAGCGACTTGGGAACATTCTTGGAGCTATTTTGGAGGATTTCTTCGCCATTGGAGCTCGGGAATCAAGCCCGGACTTGAAGACTGATCATCTGAAGATTCTTACTGCAGTCTCTCTCTTCTCTATGGAGTAACTTCCCTTCACTTAGGTTTTGAGGAACCCTAGCTATGTTTGTTTGATTGGATGATTGTATGAGTACTCTGACTTGATAATCTTGAGTTCATATTCAATCTATGCATGTTTTCATGATTCAATTCTGCTTTAGTCGAGATTATTGATTCTGCTTTGATCCTATGAGAGCGAATACCTGATTAGGTCAATAGAGCACCATAGATTGATAGTAGTGGATTGATTGCTTTAGTCGAGGGTTGATTCACTGCTTTGTATCGATTGAGAACCTCATTCCATAGAGGGAATCTAGTTCAGAACGCCTTGATCAGTTGTTCTAGAGAAGGATACGTCCCTCTAGGCAATTGACTCAAGAGGGCCTTGTTCCTTTAGTCGAGACTCAAGGTCTAGTTAAGGATTCTCCGCATTGTGAATGAAAGTGAAACATGTTAGAGATCATCAATCGTTAATCTGGCTAGTGGCTAGGGGGAATCATACCTAAGTGAGTTCCCAACCTGTAATTAGATTAACTTTAACTGTAGTTTGCTAGAGTAGTTTTAGTTCTTTCATCTTAATCTGGTTTGCTAGATAATGAACTGAAGCTGAGTAATAGTAACTCTAGAGACCCGTGGATTCGATATTTATTACTTGAGCCACTATACTGCAGTCCCTTTCATTGGTTACACTTGGCCACTGTTAGGAGTTGTGTTTTAGCGAGTCAAGTTTTTGGCGCCGTTGCCGGGGACTTTCTAGATTATTAGGAAAGGCAGAAGTTTGTTACTTTAGCGTTTTCTTTTGTTTTCCACCCTTGCTTTTCACTTGGGTGTTTTTTGTTTTTGTTGGTGCAGATCTGAATCATGGATCCTCATGGCTCCTACAATCATTGGGGGTACCCACCACCATCCGAGTGGTATTACCCCGAGACCCCCTGGAGCAATCAAGGAGGAGAAGACTATGGATTCGGGTTCCAGTACCAACCCCCTTACTATGGAGAACAATCTGACCCCTGGGCATATCAAGAACAATCCCATTACCAAGAAGACTTTCTCCCACAACCAGAAGGGCCATCAGCGCTGGAGTTACCCATGGCGGCCTTCACGGGCCATTCTGCAGAGCCATGCTACACTCCACAGCCAGATCCAAACTATGAACTGAAGCTTCTCCTGGAGCAGTTTGTTCGGGACTCCGAGAGACGCAATCGCAGAATGGATCTTCACATCCAAGCCCTTTCCTCTTCCGATCCCTCATATCTCCATGATATGGAGGAGGCTGTTCAACGCTCAGCGAAGCAAACAGAGTGGGTGTTGCAAGTTTGCTCACAACTTGCTCAAGATCACCCGTCTGCTACCGTACTAGAAGAGGACGAGAAAGAAGAAGGCTACAAGGACATCGTGGAGCACACAGAAGTTGTCACGGAGAGCTCCCGAGATGATCATGATCAGGAATGTCCTGTCGTAGCCGACCACCCTTTCCCGCACCCCACACTGAGCTTTGAAGAGGTGGGCATGAGTGAGGAGATGCAAGAAGATCTCATGAGAGAAATTGCTTGGCAACTTGCTCTCCAATCCGTGCTAGAAGAAGAAGAGAGAGAAAGGGTGCAAAAAGAAGTTGTGGAGGATGACGAAAGTGAAGCAGAAGGAGTTCTTGATCATTTCCCAGGGGTGATACCACATGAAGAAGAAAGGGAGGTTGAAGAAGCAATTGGCGTCCAGGCTGAGGACGAAGTTGGGGTGGAAGAGGTTTGCACCGGCCATGAGTTGCATGTGATATCTCCACCAAACTTCGAGGAGCTGCTTGGCAAGGACCCATTTGCAGTGTCTCTTTGCCAGACCAAGGCCACATCGACATCGGTCCCTCTTGGTGGACGCGGTGGTGGCCAATCGATGCTGTCATATCTGGTTTGGGGCAATGAGACGAGAGAAGAGAAGAAGAGGTCTCGAGGGTGGAGACTTCATCTGCATCAAGTGCACGAGCTTCCATCACCTGTCATACCACATGCTCGTGACTTGAGACTCCACCTCATCGACGAGAACCTCAACTTCAAGGAGGTTTTGGGGTGGACCGAAACTTAGGAGCCATCGTCCGGCTCACGACGTGAAAGAAGCGCTTGTTGGGAGGCAACCCAACCATTCGGTTTGCATTTCTTTCCCTATTACTCTTCGGTTGAGTCAGTTTTGTTCTTTGATTTTAGAGTCAATAACTCAACCTTTGTGAGATTTTGTGTGGTGTTTGTGTTCTGATTACTCTCTCCTCCTGGAATACATCGCCTGCCCCGTCCACCATCATTCACCCTTGATCTGGTAACTTCGTTCTACCCTCCTTATCTTTCCTCCATTGAGGACAATGTCGTGCTTAAGTGTGGGGGGATGTTCGATTATGTATGCGTGTCAATGGTTGGCTGTTTGTGTGCTTGGAGCCTAGTCCACTGCCCAAATTTCGATTTGAGGGCTCCAAGTACGTGTTTCCTTGCAAATTGCCTGCTCAGTATGCTTTGAATTGACAGTCTCTATAGTAATGTGCAACCTAGGGAGGTAGTGTAGCACTATGGAGGATGTTGAAGTATAAGATTTTTCCTATCTAGCTCTTTGCTGTGTCAGTTGATTTTGTGAATTAGTGGAGCTAGGACCGTTGAATTCATGTGGTAATGGTGACTCTATGTGGATTGTGTTTTGGACTCGTGTATCGAACAGGGTGCTCATATAGAAAATGGGAAGCAGTTGGTCCTCCATGTCGAAATCATTGAAATCTTAAACATGGGGTAAGCCCAACGTGTGTGGCACCGTTCATTGCACAAAATCGGGTTTTGGAAGAGATTTTAGTGATCCTTAGTGGGGTACTCCTACAAGGTGAAGCTAAGTTGTCTCTAGTACAAGTAAAATTTTCACCCGTTGAACGGTTTGCCTACTCGAGGATGTGTTTTTAAGGGCACGGATAGAGCTTCCGACCCCCCTTAATTTCATTGACCCTCCACACGAGTTGAGGAAAAGGAGTTAAAAGAAGTACTCTGGCGAGCGCCAGATGTACAGAAATTGCTCTTGCTCGACTAATAAGGGTCGACCGTGCAAAAGACTGCAGTTGGAACCCCCGCTAAGTGAATAAAAAGGAAAAAAAAGGTAAGTAAAATGAAAGTGAAAAAGGGGTTCCAACGGTGAAATGAAGTGAAAGAGCACCCCGGTACAACGAGTCCTTTGTTTTGAATGGTGTGAGTCCCTTTATCCATGAACTGACTGTCTTACTTCTACTTTTTCTCATGATCGTGGCTTGAGTCTAGTACTCGCAATGAGAAAGGTAGGGGACGTCTTAGAAGACCAGTTGACCTCGTAAGCTTCTTTATGATCTAGAAAGTCCTCTACCGACGATCGGGGTTGTTTGTTGCTATAGAGGTCTGGAGAGCTGCATTGGTTTGAGTTAGGTTTGCTTGGGGACAAGCAAACGGTTAAGTGTGGGGGGATTTGATTACTCGATATTTGCACATGTTTTCCCCTGTGTTTCTTGATCGTTTGAGCTTTAATTATCACATCTTTGGCCTATTTTACGCTAGGTTGTGTTCCTTTGTCATATTTCAGGTCCTAGCACATAAAGTGAAGCATAGGCGCAAAGTTCAAGTCAATCAGAGATCAATTGACGATTCGGGAGAAGAAACTCGGGTATGACCTGAAGAAGAATGGATTTCTACCTCACTTCATGAACAAAGAATCATGCAAGCTTGTTATGAAATGAAAGAGGACGAGACTACGAGCGTCTGGGATCAAACTGCGACTGATTCGGAGTCCGGACGAGGGAGAAACGAAGCATTGAACAGGCTCGGCAGTGAAAACACGGGCAGTAGGCCTTCAGAACACGGCCGTGTTCTGTGACCGTGTTTTTACTGCCGAGAGCTGATTTGAGTTTGGCCAACTCGAGCTGAAAACACGGGCGGGCTGAGGCAAAGCACGGCCGTGCCCTCGACCGTGCTTTGGCCACTGATGCCCTTTTTAAGCAGATTTCAGCCGAAACAGAGGGGGAGAGCTGGGTTTTGGATCCCAAACACCCAAGGGACGAACCAAAGAGAGAGTGGGCGATTTGAGGGCATTCTTGGAGTGGAATTGGAGGATTTCTTTGCCTTGGAAGCTCAAGGAACAAGCCCGGACTTGAAGACTGATCATCATAAGATTCTTACTGCAGTCTCTCTCTTCTCTATGGAGTAACTTCCCTTCACTTAGGTTTTGAGGAACCCTAGCTATGTTTGTTTGATTGGATGATTGTATGAGTACTCTTACTTGATAATCTTGAGTTCATATTCAATCTATGCATGTTTTCATGATTCAATTCTGCTTTAGTCGAGATTATTGATTCTGCTTTAGTCGAGATTATTGATTCTGCTTTGATCCTATGAGAGCGAATACCTGATTAGGTCAATAGAGCACCATAGATTGATAGTAGTGGATCGATTGCTTTAGTCGAGGGTTGATTCACTGCTTTGTATCGATTGAGAACCTCATTCCATAGAGGGAATCTAGTTCAGAACGCCTTGATCAGTTGTTCTAGAGAAGGATACGTCCCTCTAGGCAATTGACTCAAGAGGGCCTTGTTCCTTTAGTCGAGACTCAAGGTCTAGTTAAGGATTCTCCGCATTGTGAATGAAAGTGAAACATGTTAGAGATCATCAATCGTTAATCTGGCTAGTGGCTAGGGGGAATCATACCTAAGTGAGTTCCCAACCTGTAATTAGATTAACTTTAACTGTAGTTTGCTAGAGTAGTTTTAGTTCTTTCATCTTAATCTGGTTTGCTAGATAATGAACTGAAGCTGAGTAATAGTAACTCTAGAGACCCGTGGATTCGATATTTATTACTTGAGTCACTATACTGCAGTCCCTTTCATTGGTTACACTTGGCCACTGTTAGGAGTTGTGTTTTAGCGAGTCACATGGCAAATAGTGAACAGAGGACAAATGAATCGTGGATGAAGAGACTCTCACAAACAAAAGATCATGGACTCACATTAATCCAAGGTGCTCGATTTTCTTTGTGAACATGGTTGGAACCCTTTTCTTTCTTCTTTTTACTTGTTTTTCTGTTTTTCTGTTTTTTTTTTCATGGGTTCCAACCTGTTTCTGCAGAAAACGGGGGCTCCCACCTAGCAAAGGTTTTGCAGGAGCCCGGCTCTTACCGGCCATGCCAGGAGCGGGTGTCTCGAGCCTCGTGCGGGGGAAAGACATGTAAGGGGGCTGGAGGTAGTGGGTGGAAATTGGGAACGGATTCCCGTCTCCCCTTACACACTTTCGCCCTATTCGCACGGGAGACGTTATTTTAAAGCACATTTCGAGCACCTGTTACATTCAGAACATCATACAAGAGTCCATGACAGGCAGAGAGTCCACAATACCACACAATTCAAGGGTCCTAAGATCACTAATTCACTCAATCAACCAACACAATATGAAGAAGAAATGAGACTTCTTAAATGCATCAACATCCTCCATAGTGCTACACTACCTCCCTAGGTTGCAAATCACTACAGAGACTGTCAATTCAAAGCATACTGAGCAGGCAATTGCAAGGAACACGTACTTGGAGCCCTCAAATTTAAAAATTTGGACAGTGGACTAGGCTCCAAGAACACAAACAGAGCTAATGCAGTCAAAAGATAAACATCCCCCCACACTTAAGATCGACATTGCCCTCAATGGAGAAGAGGGAAGGAAAGGGGAACGATGTTACCGGTATGCACGGACTGCAAAAGACTGGAAATGGACCAGTCGTGAACACAACACAGCACAAGGGAAACAGAAGAGCTCAACCAGAATATGTTAGGTCCGATGTCAGTCCAAAAAGACATCATCCAGAACAAAGGAAACAAACCAAAACGCAATCCGACTCGAAGCAAAACAAATAAATGAAAACCATGGTGGGGTTGCCTCCCCACAAGCGCTTCTTTACCGTCTTTTAGCTGGACGCCCATGGTGGATACTCAGGGAGGTGCAGGAACAGGTGCCTCCAAGAGCGGATCCACATCGCTCTTGAGGTACAGCTTCAGGTGATGACCGTGCACCCGACGGTTGCAACCACCAGCAGTGGTCAGCTCGACCTGGCCATCCGGCAAGATGCAGGCGAGTGAGTACTCGGATGGCCAGGGTGGTCGTGGTGCAGGGGGTGGAACCAGCTCGTAGTGGTCTCCACCTTTCTTCCGTGCAGGCTTAGCCACCTGCGGCTTCGGTCGCCACTCCTCCTTGAGCTTTTTGTTCGGAGGCGAGACTGGATGGAGTGGCGGCGAAGGAATGATAGGCGGGTCCTGCAAAATGAGAGGTGCAGAAGGATACACGACAGGCTCGTGTACCTGATCAGAAATAGCATGCACAGGCGATACAGAAATCATAGCACAATGATCAAACTCAGTCACAGGAAAAATAGCCTGTTCATTTCCAGCACGCAGGATCAGTTTACCATCATGCACATCAATCAGTGCCTTGGCGGTGGCAAGAAATGGTCTACCTAGAATCAAAGGCACATCCACATCATCATTTATATCCAGAATAACAAAATCAACAGGATATGTGAATGCACCCACATTAACAAGCAGATCCTCTATGATACCCCTAGGATGCACAACGGAACGATCAGCTAGCTGAATGCTCATCCTAGTAGGGCTAAGTTCACCTAGGTCTAGCTTTTTGAACAATTTATATGGCATGACATTAATGCTAGCTCCTAGGTCCGCCAAGGACTTTCCTACATGCATGCTGCCAATAGTAAGAGGGATAGTAAAACTCCCTGGATCCTTGCGCTTTTCAGGCAGCTTGTTCTGCAGGATAGCAGAACACTCCTCGCTCAGCAGCACTGTCGAGAGATCCCCAAGTTTCTTCTTGTTGGTGCAGAGATCTTTCATGAACTTTGCGTACTTGGGCATCTTCGACAGTGCCTCCACAAATGGTACGCTGATGTTGAGCTGCTTCAACATTGCCATAAACTTGGCAAACTCAATCTCCAGCTTATCTTTATGTAGGCGAGTGGGGAAGGGAAGCTGGGGTACATGCTCCTTCACCACTGGTTGTGGCTGGGGAGCAGGGGCTTCCTTCTCCACCCGTACTTCTGCATCATCGGCTGGAAGTGCTGAAGCAGGTACAGGTTCCTTCTGCCTGGTCGGGGCAGGATCAACTGATGTAGGCCTGCCGCTCCTGGTGAAAATGGCACCCAGCTGCTCGTGCGGGTCCCGTGGATTGGGGATGGTGGTGGCAGGGAGAGTCCCCGGGGCCCGAGCAGTAATCTGGCGAGCTATGGCACCAACCTGGTTCTGTAAATCTTGCAGAATAGCACCTTGGTTCCTCTGTCCTGCCTCCAACGAGGCTATGCTCTGGTCCACCCTAGTGAAATTCGCCTGGCTGGTGGTCATGAATGTCGCTAAAATATTCTTCAGATCAGCCATCTGATTATCGGGAGCTGCGGCTGCTGGAGACTGAGCAAACTGGCCCTGGGGCTGCTGGAATGGCTGCCCTTGCCTAGGCTGGTAGGGCTGCTGCTGTGGTGGTGGCCCTTGCCTAGCCTGGAAGGGCTGCCTCTGCTGAAAACCACCTACTGGTGCTGGGAAACCAGGTGGTTTGTTGGTGTTGCTGCTCCAGGCGAAGTTGGGATGCTGGCGCCATCCTTCATTGTAGGTGTTGCTGTATGGGTCGAGGCGCCGAGCATTGGCGATGAAGGCCACCTGCTCTTGGGGAGTAGAGGACTCCCTCATAGACTGACAGTCCTCCACCAGGTGGTTCGGGCTCTCACACCACTGACACTGAGCTACTGGAGGCGTAGCTACACCTCGGCCCGGAAGGAGACTGTTGGGCTGCTTCAGTGTCTTCACCAACTCAGCCACCTGCTGCTCTAACCCGGATCTGGCCTCCATGGCATGCACACCACGGTCCCGGGAATGCCTGCCTCTGCTGCTCTGCCGCCAGGAGTGATCGCGGGCAGCCAAGGTACTGATCATCTGGTTCAGCTCGGGTGGAGTCTTAGTGAGAATATCCCCTCCTGGGCATAGAGACTCAATCACCCTCTGGCTGTCTGGGGTGAGGGCACTGTAGAAGTTCCCCACTGTGAAAGCATCGCTGAAGCCGTGATGGGGACACTGCCAGAAGTATCCCATGTACCGCTCCCATGCATCACGAAGTGACTCATCTGGCTCTTGGCGGAAGTGAGTAATCTCCCGCTGTATCTCCGTGGTCTTCGATGCCGGATAGTACCGGTGCACGAACTTGTCAGCCAGATCGTCCCAAGAGGTGATGGACAATGGGGGCTGGGTCTCCAACCACCTCTTAGCATTCCCCGCCAGAGAATGGGGGAAGAGGTGAAGGCGGATTGCGTCATCCGGGACACCGTTCAGCTTGAACCCGTTCGTCAGCTGCAGAAAACGGGAAAGATGCACCCGGGCTTCCTCATCCTTCAAGCCATGAAACTGGATAGAGGATGTGATGAGTTGAATCCAACATGGCTTGATCTCGAAGTTGTTTGCTGGAATGGGCGGATAGAGGATGACCGGGCGGATGTCAGCAATCCGTGTAGTGTAGTAGTACTCCAAGGTGGGAGCTCCCTGGGGATTTGGGTCATTCCCCAGGACCTGGTTCTGAGGAGGCGGGTTCTGATTGCCTTCCATCTCGTACTCGTCCTCGGAGTCGCTGCTCAATTGGCCGTCTTTGCGCTCCACCGTAGCCAGTCTAGCTCGCTGTTGTTTCCGGAGTTGTTTGCAGGTGCGCTCAATCTCAGGATTCAACGGCAGTAAACCTCCCGACTGGCTACGGGTCATGCACTATCTGCACACAATCAAGCAATGCAAACCCGTGAAGGCACAAGTGGGAAGAACAAAAACTCAATGCGAAAAATTGAAAATGCTAAAGTAACAGAAATCACTTTTCTTCAACAACCTAGCCGTCCCCGGCAACGGCGCCAAAAACTTGACTCGCTCCTACTGTCACTCTGGAAAATGGCCAAGTATAACCACTTCCTAAAGCGTAGTATAGCGGGTCGGGTTTTAATGTCAACCCGGGTCCTAGATGTGATGACTACTCGGTGAATTCTTGTTATTTAGCGGTGAACTTTTAGTGCAACTCAAGCAAACAAAACACAAAGCAAGTAAACGGTTTGTTGTCAAGTCAAGAGAGGTCACCCGGATATGGTTCCCCCTAGACTGCAGTTAAGTCAGGTTGCAATTTACCAAGTTCAGTTTTCATGAAAGTTATACTGCGGAAGGTTCTCAATTAGCCTGAAGTCTCGACTAAAGGTCTCCAGACCCTCTCAATCTGAGTCTCTAGCGGGCGACTAACCTCCACCGGAGTAAACAGATTGAGGCCCTAATGAACCAAACCTCCACTACCGAATTGACTTCGGTACAGAATAGCGAATTGGCTCCTCGACTAAAGTCACCAATTCGCCACCTTCGATTAAGGGTACTCTATCAACCTAGGCAGATATTCTCATTCTAGGTCAAAGCAGAAACAACAGGAATTTGATCAGGATTCAAGTCATTCAATCATTCAAAAACCTCAATCGAATATAATCAATTCACAAACTCTGTACTTGGGTTCATACAATCAGACCTAGCATACAAATCTAGGGTTCTCCATACCCAGATGAATGGGGAAACTACTCCATAGAGAAAGAAGCAAAAGCAGATTCAGACGCGGAAATCATACTGTGAAGTGGGATTCCTGCTCCTGGACGTTTAATCGCACTTCTCCAAGCTCAAGACGGGCTCCAATGGTGTTGAAGATCGATCTATGGCGCTTGGGAACTCTGGTTCGTCGCTTTCTCTCTCTAGGAATCGATTTCTCTCTCAAAAACTCGCCACCCTTCAATGTTGGCCTTCTTCTTCCTTAAATCAGCTGCCTGGTCGCGATACCCGGTCGAAATACCCGGTCGGGTATTTTGGGTTTCGGCCGGGTATCTCTGCAGCGCACCGTTTCGCTTAAGGGAAGAATCCCCGGTCAATCGCCATAGTCCCCGACCGGGGATTTTGCTGCTGTGCCCGGGCCCCTCTCTGCTTCTCGGGCGCCCAAAAGTGGTGAATACCCGGTCGGGTATTTGGCCACCTGACCGGGTATTTTCCTCCTTCAGCCCTATTCGTCCCAACTTTGCTCCTTTCGACCCAGAACTCGTTTCTCCGCCTCGATTCCAACGCCGGGACCTGAAATATGACATAAACACACAACCTAGCGTGAAATCGGCTTAAAACACGAGATTCCTCATCACAAACAGCTTCAGAATAGGGGTCGAAACATGTATAATTATCGGTCTATCACCACCGCTAAGGCATTGATAGACGTGAATGAGGGGACCTTAATTCTGAGGGATGGAGAGGAGAGAATCAAGCTTGAAATTGACCCTAAGGCTAGGAGTGAGAAAGTGAAGGAATTGGTTTCAAATGATGTGAAAGAAAGTGGAGGAGAGCCTCTCAAGGCAAACCCCACCATGGCTTGTGTTGCTTGGTAATGTTGAGGAGGAAGTCAAGGAGGGTTCTATGCCCAAGGTGAAGAGGAAGAATTCTTGGAGGCAAAAGATGAAGGAAGCTTTGGCCCGAAGGAAGGAGAAGGCCAAGGCGAAGTTGGCTAACTTATGGAGCCTAAGATGGGAGGCTACAAGCCTCGCCCCGAGAGTGTGGTGGATCCACTCTCGGTGGCATCACATTCCAAGACGTGATTGATCCCCAACCGTCAAGCTAATGACGATAAATTAGCGATTGTTGGGAGGCAACCTAACGAAGGTTTGTTTTCTTTTCCTTATTTTCGTTTTAGTGTCGTGAAGAGTTCGAGTGGTCAAGTGGTGTCTCCGTGCAATGTTTTGTAGTTTTGCGATTTAAGGTTGTGTTGTGATCGATTAGGAGGCACGGTCGTGTGACTTGGCCGTTTGACACCAATTTGCACGGGCAAGCCACACTGGCCGTGTAGGGGACCCCTTTTGGCCGTGTGGAAAGTCCAGGGAGCTCACACGGGAAGCCTGGAAACCAATTCTAGTAGTGGAGTTCTGCGTTCATAGCCTCAGCTTTCTATCCCGGTGAAGACTAGTCGTCTGCCGGGTAGTTGGACTGAGAGGGTTCGGTTAGCTTAAGAGATTCCAAGCTACTGCCGAATCTTCCTCAGTTAAATCAACAGTTAATCAACCTAGGGTAATTACAAATGAGACCTAACTAAGGAGCTAGAGGGAATCATTCCCGAGTGACTCTTCCTTTGCTTTAGAAAACCGAACCATTTCCTGCTTTCTTACTGCTTTTAGTTAAAATCACAATCACTCAACTTAGTTTGCTAGATAACAGATATACACGGAGTAGGCAGTAGATCTAGACCCCGGGTTGACAATTAGAGCTTTCCTGTTACTGCATTTCCGGACTGCGATTACACTTGGTCGCAGATTGGTGTTGTGTTTTAGCGTGTCAAGTTTTTGGCACCGTTGTCGGGGACCTCTAGGTTATTGTATAAACGTGAAAGTCTGTTACTTTAGCATTTACTTTTATGCATCCTCTCTTTTCCACCCTTGCTTTTCACTTGGGTATTTTGTTTTTGTTGGTGTAGATCTGATACATAGATTCTCAAGGCTTCTCCAACCATTGGGGGTATCATCACCACCCGAGTGGTATTACCCCGAGATTTCCTGGAGCACCCAAGGAGGAGAAGACTATGGAGTCGGATTTCAGTACTAAGCCCCCTACTACGAAGAACAATCAGATCCTTGGGTATTTCTAGAACAATCTCATTATCAAGAAGAATTCCTCCCACAACTAGAAGGGCCAACAGATCTTGATTTAGCCACCGCCTTCACGGGCTACTCTGCAGAGCCATGCTACACTTCACTGGAAGATCCGAACAAATAATTAAGGCTTCTCGTGGAGCAGTTTGCTCGAGACACTGAGAGATCATGCTCCAAGATGGATCTCCAAATCCAAGCCCTTGCTCCTTCCGATCCCTCATTTCTCCATGAAATGGAGGAGACTGTTCAGTGCTGAGCAAAGCAAACAGAGTGGGTGGAGGAAGTTTGCTCACATCGTGCTCAAGATCACCTTTCTGCTACCACGTTAGAAAAGATGGAGGATGACAAAGGCTACGGGGACGTTGAGGAGCATACAGAAGTTGTCATAGAGAACTCCCATGATAATCATGATTAGGAAAGTCCTCTAGTGGTAGATCACAACTTTCCCCATTTCCACTCTGACATGCTGGGCCCGAGCGAGGAGATGCAAGATGATCTCATTGAAGAAATTACATGGCGACTTGCTCTCCAATCTGTGCTAGAAGAAGAAGAGCGAGAAAGGGTAAGGGAAGAAGTTGTGAAGGATGAGGAAGAAAGCAAAGAAGAGGAACTTCTTGATCTTTTCCAAGGGGAGAGACCACATTCTGATGAAGGAAGGGGGGTTGAGGAAGCAATTGGCATCAAGGCTGAGGATGAAGTTGAGGTGGAAGAGGCTTGCACCGGCCCTATGTTACATGTGATATCTCCACCAAACTTCGAGGAGCTGCTTGGAAAGGACCCATTTGGAGTGTCTATTTGCCAGACCAGCACCACATCAACATCAATCCCTCTTGGTGGATGCGATGGTGGTCAATCGATGATATCGTATCTGGTTTGGGGCAATGAGACAAGAGCAGGCGCGAAGGAGAGGTCTCAAGAGTGGAGACTTCATCTTCCTCAAGGTACGAGCCATCTTCATCACCTATCACATCACCTGCTTGTGACTTGAGACCTCACATCATCGACGAGAACCTCAACTTCAAGGAGGTTCTGGGGTGGACCGAAAATTAGGAACCACCGTCCGGCTCACGACGGTAAAGAAGCGCTTGTGGGGAGGCAACCCCACCAAGGTTTGTTTTTCTTTAGTTTGTTTTTCGGTTTGTCCACTTGGAACTATGGTTTCTATCACCCAGTGTTTTTTGATGACTCTAGACCTGCTGACTGGTCCCAATTCCTATCCCCCGACAGTCCGTATTCCCGGGAACATCGTTTCCCCTTATCTTTCCCTCTGCTCCATTGAGGGCAATGTCGTGCTTAAGTGTGTGTGTGTGTGGGGGGGGGGTATTTATCTATTTTTGACTGCTATATGAGTTTGTGTGCCTGGAGCCTAGTCCACTGTCCAATTTGATGAATTGAGGGCTCCAAGTACTGTTCCTTGCAGATTGCCTGGTCAGTATGCTTTGAATTGACAGTCTCTATAGCAATGTGCAACCTAGGGAGGTAGGGTAGCACTATGGAGGATGTTGAAATATAAGATTTTTCCTATCTAGCTCTCTGTTGTGCTAGTTGATGTTGTGGATTAGTGGAGCTAAGACCATTGAATTCATTTGGTAATGGTGACTCTGTTTGGATTGTGTTATGGACTCGTGTATCAAACAGGGTGCTCATGTGGGAAATGAAAAGCAGTTGGTCCTCCATGTCGAAATCATTGAAATCTTAAACTTGGGGCAAGCCCAACGTGTGTGGCACCGTTCATTGCACAAAGTCAGGTTTTGGAAGAGATTTTAGTGATCCTTAGTGGGGTACTCCTACAAGGTGAAGCTAAGCTGTCTCTAGTACAAGTAAAACTTCCACCCATTGAACGATTTGCCTACTTGAGGATGTGTTTTTAAGGGCACAAATAGAGCTTCCGACCCCCCTTAATTTCATTGACCCTGTACTCGAGTTGAGGAAAAGGAGTTAAAAGAAGTACTCTGGCGAGCACCAGATGTATAAAAATTGCTCTTGCTCGACTAATTAGGGTCGACCGTGCAAAAGACTGCAGTTGGAAACCCCGCCAAATGAAAAAAAAAAAAGAAATGTAAATGAAAGTGTGAAAAAGGGGTTCCAACGGTGAAATGAAGTGAAAGAGCACCCCGGTACAACGAGTCCTTGGCTGTGAATGGTGTGAGTCCCTTTATCCATGAATTGGCTGTCTTACTCCACTTCTTCTCGTGATCCTGGCTTGAGTCTAGCACTCGCACTGAAAGAGATAAGGGACGTCTTAGAAGACCAGTTGACCTCGTAAGCTGCTATATGATCTAGGAAATCCTCTACCGACGATCGAGGTTGTTTATTGCTATAGAGGTCTGGAGAGTTGCATTGGTTTGAGTCAGGTTTGCTTGGGGACAAGCAAATGGTTAAGTGTGTGGGAATTTGATGACTCGATATTTACACATGTTTTTGTCCACCATTCTTGTACCGTTTGAGTCTCATCTCTCGTGTTTTAGGCCGATTTCACGCTAGGTTGTTCTTGTTTGTGATATTTCAGGTCCTAGTACGTGAATGAAGGCTTGGGAACGAGTTCGGGGTCGATTGGACGAAGATTGGAAGTTTGGCGAGAAGCTGAGGAATCCACACGGGCACGCCTAAAATTCCACACGACCGTGTGACTTGGCCGTGTGACACCAATTTGCACTGGCAAGCCACACTGGCCGTGTAGGGGACCCCTTGTGGCCGTGTGGAAAGTCCAGGGAGCTCACACGGGCAGCCTGGAAATCCACACGGCCGTGTGGTTTTGGCCGTGCAGCGTAACTGAAGCCGCTTAAGTGAAACGTGGCGTTTTGCACTTCCACACGGGCAGCTGGGGATTTCACACGGCTGTGTGATTAGGCAGAACTGGGTTTTAACCCAACTTCGAGTCTTTTGAAGGGGAATTGACTTTTTGGAGCAAAAACAGAGCCCTAGAGAGAGAAAGTGTGAAGAACACATCCTAGAGGTGATTTTGGAGCTGGGTTTCATCAATCGAGCTTGGAGATCATCATAGGAGTGAAGATCATCATCCCAGAGTAGATTTTCCTCATCTTTATGAGTATGACTACTCTGATTACTGTTTTCCTCTCTCTCTCTATGGAGTAGAACCTTCTCTCAATTGGGTATGAAGAACCCTAGTTCCATGTGTTAGGAATCTTGATTGTAATGACTTGGGATTGTTATACTGTTTGATTTTAATCGATTGATGCATGATTCATTGAATCAATTGAAGCCTGATCATCTTTTCTTGATTTCTGCTGCAACCTGAGATAGATAGAATATGATTTGGTTGTTAGAGCTTCATCAATCGATAGTGGTAGATTGGTTATACGAGAGTTAATCAATTTACGGCTTTGTACTGGAACCCAATTCCAGTAGTGGAGTTCTGCGTTCATAGCCTCAGCTTTCTATCCCGGTGAAGACTAGTCGTCTGCCGGGTAGTTGGACTGAGAGGGCTCGGTCAGCTTAAGAGATTCCAAGCTACTGTCGGATCTTCCACAGTTAAATCAACAGTTAATCAACCCAGGGTAATTACAACTGAGACCTAACTAAGGAGCTAGGGGGACTCATTCCCGAGTGACTCTTCCTTTGCTTTAGAAAATCGAACCATTTCCTGCTTTCTTACTGCTTTTAGTTAAAATCACAATCACTCAACTTAGTTTGCTAGATAACAGATATACACGGAGTAGGCAGTAGATCTAGACCCCGGGTTGACAATTAGAGCTTGCCTATTACTGCATTTCCGGACTGCAATTACACTTGGTCGCAGTTTGGTGTTGTGTTTTAGCGTGTCATCGACCAACCCCAATTCAGGAACGCATTTGAGTGTTCACGGTCTCTCAGACCATGAACAAGGCAACGCGTCCGTGAACTTCGAGTTGTTCCTAGAAAAGGGGCGTGAACGGCGACTCTTCACTTCAGGACCCAAATCTCGCCGGAAAATTTGAATACTCGCCGGAAAATCGCGAAATTCCGACGGTTTTTCAAAATTTCACCCATTTCCGACGAGCACAACCCAAAACCAACTTCATACCCATTCTCCGCTCATCAAAATTGGCCTGTGCTGCAATTTTGGGGAGATTTGGGGTAAGTTTTCTCCGATCAAGTCGCCGGCGGCGAGTCTCCTACGAGCTTCTGACGAGCCCTCTCCGGTCTGTTTTTCGGCCATTTTTAGCCTTCCTTGCCCGCAAATCACTTACTCCTACATCCTACTTGTGTCTCCATGATGGTTTTTCAGCTTTACCTTGTTAATTTGTAGAGAATCGGATTAGGTAGTGAAGTGAGGATGATTTTTATGCTTTGCATGTTGAAGCTAGAATTAGGGTGAGGAATGAACTTGGTTGTTTTAATCGTGGAATGATATTGCATGATCTTAGTTGAGCCTTGGTGGGCCCACCAAGTACTATTTTGTAAATGCATATGGACCTTCATGCTTGTTGGTGGATGGTAGCCACCGTGGCTTGGGTTGTGGTTCGAACTTTTGTATGAATGAACCGTGCAATACCCACAACCATGCCACGATGTGCTTGAGCTTAAATGTTTGATATCCATGGTGGAAAAATAAGTGTGGGGGGGGGGGGGATCTCTTTTCCTCCAAATGAGCAATATTTGATGATTGTTTCCACGTATGGTGTATGTTTGTCAATTTGTGCAGGATGGTTAACGTAGAGCACGAGTACATCTGCTACCTGGTGCATCACCCGGATTTTGGCGACAAGTTCGGCTACCAGAGTGGCAGCACAATTGGGCCTCATTTGCGGCTGGACCTGGACATGTTTAACCTGTTCAGGTGCCGAGCTGCAATGACCGGGGTGCTTTATCATCCCCAGTGGCGCGAGCTCTTGACGGTGGATGAGAAGATCTACCATGAGCTCTGCGTGGAGTTCTACTCCACCTTCTCCCACATCGTCCCTACCAGCAAGAAGAGCCGACCGCGCGTGGAGTTCATGCTAGGAGATCAGACATGCGTGCTGACTTACGACGCCTTTGCTTAGGGGTTGAGGCTCGACACCACCCTCATGACGATGACAAAGCGGCAGTACACAGTGGATTTAAGCTATCAGGGAGCATTCTCAGCCCTCTGCTGCCCCGAGCATGAGTACAACAATTTTGAGGGGAGTTACACCAATGCGCTGAAGCTGAGGACTCCTTGGAGGATCCTCCTCCACACTTTGCTCACCCGCTCAGTCGTCCCTAGCCTCCAGTCAGGCCATCTGATGACGAACAGAGGGCTAATTGCCCTCTACTCCATGAGGAGTCCAGTGGAGCCGATCCCTCTGGGATCTTTGATCACCACTTCTTTCGCTGGGGTCTGGGTCAGAACAGAGTGGACATAATGCACATGGGGGGCCTCATTACCAGGATAGATCGACACTTCCATGTGGATCTGGCTCGGTGCACCAGTGTCAGGAGGATGAATCCCTTCCCTGTGGAGACACTTTACAACCAGAAGCTGGTACTCCAGGGAGAGCGAGGAGTGGAGTACCTCGAGGGACTCTGACCATCCGGAGTCATCAGGGCAGCAGTTGCCCCCGCTCCAGTGGAGCCTGATCCCGATGTCTCACCACCAGCAGAGCAACCACCTGCTTGAGCACTCGACCGCCACCGGCGTCCAGTGCTCTAGCGCCCAGCACAGCCACCCCCACCAGCAGCAGGTGATCCCCTCGTCTAGAGGGTGGATTGCCTAGAGACAAACTTCATGGAATTCTCTTCTCGCCTCGACCGATAGACCGATCTCCACGAGATGATGGCTCGACGCCGGGGCATCCTTCCAGATGAAGGAGAGGGTCCTTCCACCTGCGAGAGGTAGCCGATGAGTGTGACATGTGACAGAGCCAATTTCTTTCGCCCCACTTCTCCACTTGTAACCCTGAAGTTGTTTTTGTTATTTTTTTTTCTTTTGTGTGTGTGTGACCATAAACTACTACTACTATCGTATTGTGTTTGTAATAACCTCCCCTCGAGCGAGTCGTATTGTGTTTGTGTGAGTGTTTTTATCTCTCCTTGAATCTCAAAATATCCTATCCCGAATTCGATTCCAACTTTCACTCACCAAGCTGAAGCGGTAACATCATTCTACCCTTATCTTACGCCATTAAGGGCAATGTCGAGCTTAAGTGTGGGCCGGGGGGGGGGGGGGGGTAGTTTACTATTATTCTTGTGTGAGTGTGATTGATGCTTGGAGCCTTGATGTATGCCTCAAATTTGAAAAATTTGAGGGATCCAAGCAATGTTTGCATGATTAAAGTGGTCGGTGTGTGTGAAAATCTCGTGTTTATTGGCATCGACCTTGAATTGTTGCATGTGATCTAGGGATGGCAAAAATATCCGTAACCGTGGATATCCGCCCGAATCCGACCTAATCGGGTAGGGTAAAACCCGAACCCAGAAGACTTTTAGTGGGTACGGGTAAAACCCGAACCCGAATATTGCGGGTAATGGGTGGGCATGGTTTTCTCACTATCCAACCCGAACCCGCCCGATTATACACATGCATATGTATTTTGTCTAGAAATAATCAATATTTTTCTCTAACATATTTTATATTTAGCATTAAAATATAATTTTCTAATGAAATTGTGTTGTTTTAATTAATTTTCTTCATTCTAGTGAATTATTCTCGTACTTTTCGTCTTACGTAGCGTGAGAATACGTGTAAATATTAACATATTGATTGGGGTTATAAAGAAAAACTATTACCCATGGATAACCGTGGATACCCTAAACCCGAACGGGTATGGGCATGGTTTGAATTTTCTACCCGTTTCTTATGTGGGTATGGGCATGGGTAAAACCCGAACTACTTTAGGTAGGGTAACGGATATGCACTATCCGTCCCCGACCTGACCCATTGCCATTCCTATTGTGATCGAGTATATCCCATGATGATGACTGAGAGGTCCATTAGGATAGTGCGAAAGTTTTGTTCTCATGTGTGCATAAATGAATCGATGTCTTGACTCGATTACTTGTTGACTACAATTATCATGCATTGTGTTTGTGAATTTGAATAGATGGTTGGGTGACTAGGTAGCCATGTGAGCTTTGAGTCGATCGTCTTCTTCTTGTGTGCTTAGATCCCTCTTAATATGGCGTGTAATATCACAGTTATCACTAGTGAGTATGATGGAGGCATAGTATTAGTCCACGCCCAAATGTTGATTGTCCCGAAATGTGTCATCCCTTAGTCAACCCCTTTGAGCCTTGTGACTTCGAGGGTCGTTCTTAAATTAGGTGCTTCGTTCTTGTGAGCTTAATGGTGTTAATAGAATGACCCCCAATCCTTTCTTTGTGTCTAAACATGAGTCATCCTTGTGTCCCGGAGCTCGCGCTTTTGAGTTCCATTGAGGTTCTACATAGGAGGTTTGTGTGCGGTTCTTGCTAGGAATGAAAAATGAAGTGCAGTGTTGGAGTGAGTTCTTCAAAAAGAGAGCATTTGTCATTAAAAGTATAGGTGGCAAAGGTTTTAATCTCTAGTACCCCCCTTCAAAAGAAAAGAAAAGAAAAGAGAAACGAAAAAGAGGTAATAAAATGGGGTAAATAAAGTAGAGAGTGCCATGAAAAACCAAAGTGTATTCTCTAGGAGGGGTTTCTTGGCACTCAAGCCATTGAGACCCCCACATTGTTTTAGAACTCCTTCACTACCAAATCGAAAGGTGATAGCAAGAGTAAACCGAGAAAGAGTGCTTCAATGTAGTTCACGATGGGAGATAGTTTGGAAAGGAGAGATAAGGTTTTTGGCCGATGCTAGTGGCCTTTGGTTGAAGAGTAGGTTTTTAGTCAAAACCATAGAACCTTTCGGTTTAGCTTGAAGATGAAGAACCTCGCGTCATTAATGCCACCACCCAACAAGGCTTTTCCCCATGTCCAAGACAATTGCCAGTCATCTGAACCCGTGTCTAAGACCTACGGACAAGCTAGTGATGACAACCATTCCATGAACTCTAGCATTTAGAGGTTGCCCCCGTGGTGTTGAGACGATAGGGCTGAGTGTTAATGATTGTGCACATCTTTTGGCACCAAAAAGGTCCCGACCCCACTGGTCTTGAGAGTGATTGATTCATTCTTGCTTTGCATGTCATATCATACCCCGGTGAGGACCTTGGTTGCCTTCCCATTTGTTCCTCGGACTTGAATTCCATGCATGGTTAGTTGTGGTTAATAAGTGGTCTTGTTGAGACTTTCATTTATCCATGAACAATGTGAGAACTTTTCGTTTGCCCGTTTTTGGTGGCCTTGAATGTCGTTTGTGGTGGATGTCGTTATTGATTGCAACGTTCCATGTGTCAACTGCCAATAGCCATTGAGAATTCCCACTTTGTGCCCTTTGAGTTGTCCCCAAATTATTTGTGTAGGTTGAAATATTAACTTGTGTGAAATGGTTTGCTTGGGGACAAGCAAACGTCTAAGTGTGGGGGAGTGATTCAGGCTTAATTGTACATGTTTTACCCCCGTTTTCCTTAGGTGTTTTTGGAAATTATGCTCCTAAAAGGGTAGTTTTATGTTAGGTTTCTTGTGTTTTAGCATGTTTCAGGATTTAACATGTGAAACCAGCCTTGGAGTCGAAAGTTGGACGAAAAGGAGCGAAAACCGGGAGAAGAGGTGAAAAACCAGCTGTTCACGGCTTTCTTTGGATGTTCAAGGTCTTCTTAGACCGTGAAGAAGAGCTTTTGCCCGTGAACCTGCGCAAGCAAAGCGATGTGTGTCGACGCCCACCTTGAGTTCACGGATGTGTTTCAGAGTTCACGGCCGTGAACTGAGGCTGTGAACTGAGCACGATCCCTGTTTAAAAGAAGAGCTAGAAGGAAGAGAGAGGGGAGAGAGCCCATAGGGTGAGAAAGTCTTCTTCTGATTTTGGAGAGAGAAAGACAAACCAAAGGAGAAGCAAGGCTAGGTTTATTCTCCAAGTGGTGATTTGGGAAGATTCTCCCCAAGAGAAGTTCAGCACAAGTGCCAAGAAGATTGGAAGCCTCTCCATGATAGTTTCTACCTCTTCCCCTTGTGTTTCTCCCATTTCTAGCATGGAGTAGATTTCTTTTTCACTTGGGTGTTGTGAAACCCTAACTATTTACCATGTAGTTTTTGTTATCTGAATTGAATGATTGTTTATGGGTGTTGTTTAATTCAATGATTGAGGTATTATTCATGTTGATTGTGCATGTTTGTGCTTAGCAATCTAATTGGCCACTTAACCTAGATTAGAGAGGGAAAACCCCCTTTCAAGGGATGCTCAATTGAGTTGGTATTCCTAGGGCTTTTTAAGTCACTTATCTAGGTTAATTTGGGGCAAACCTCAATGTTGGATTAAGCAATTTGGTTAAGCACGATTAAGCCGACCAACCATTGGGTTGAGAGAGGGAGTAAGTCAACCATCGATTGCCTAAACCGTGAGGGCCGAGTGACAGCCTATAATGTATCCGTCGGTTTGGAAATCGAGAGTGTGGTCTATGACCATATTTGCGTCCCCTAGCAGTTCGCGGTCACCTTGCCCGTAGTAATCATTTCGATTCACATACCATGGTAGTGGTTAGGGGGAAGCGACACCCGAGTGATCCTTCTCAAAAGAGCTTTCAAAACCATTTAATTTTACCATGTTTTACTTTAATTAACAAACTTTTTAACCAAAACCGGTTCGCTAGATAATAATTCAAATGGCTGAAGTAGGGGTACACGGACTGACCCGAGTAGATATTTAAACATACTTACCCTATACTGCACCCGACTAAGGTTTATACTTGGACTTTAGGCGGGAATTAATTGTGGTATTCGGGACAAGTCAGACGTTCATGGTTGGAGTACAAACCGTGAAAGACAAAGCGGCTCGTGGCAGCATGAAAGTTTTGGTGCCATCACGCAGGAAGGACAAGCCACTTCTTGAAGGGGACGAGCTTGAAGCTAGAGCTCTCTTCAAGGAAGGAGACGACCAGAATGGGGAGATGAGGTTGGCAGATGAGGAGGTGGACGATGATCCAGAAGGAGAGGAAAGCGCGATGGCGCTGAAGGATTCCTTAGTTGGAGCGGCGGTTAGCAACGGGGGCTGCCTGGATCCAGTCGACGGGCTGCCATCAATGGGTGCGGGATGTTTAGAATTTAATACCCAAGCAATGACGTTGCGGTCACCACTGCTTGTTCCTTCACATGTGCACGCGAGGCTAAAATCTCCTTGGGACAAAGGTGATGGTTATGGTGAGCTTCCTCACATGTTTAGCCCAAGCTCCATATATTTTACGACAATTTATGTGCGTGCCAATGATCTAGCGGAGGCGTTTGGAGTCCCAATAATTAAGGTAATGATTTATACAATAGCCCGTGCAAAGAAGAAGAAGGATTGGGATAAAGCCGTAAGCTAGAAGTTCCGGACGCGACGGAAGCCTCAACGTTATCGCAAGAGCTGCGGTTGCTTTCATCGTCGGCCACCGCGTTTCGGCATGGATTGAATCTTGGGGACCAAGGTTCTTTGAGCGGGAAGGAATGATGGGTAGGGTTTAGGCTTAAGGGTTAGTAGGTTAATGGGTTAATTAATATTAGTAAATTAGGTTGTTAGTAGGGTGTTGCATGGGTCGAGTAGTAAGTAGGATAGGAGTCTTCTATTGGGTTTTGGCCGAGAGGCCTAGGGGAGTTAGGAGAGTTCGGATAGGCTAGTAGGGTTAGGGGTTAGCTAGGGTTACGTATTAGGTTTAGTCGCCTATATATTGTAATCACTGCAATAGTTCGATTAATCAATCAATGAAATAAATCAAAGGTTTATCGAAACCAACGCCGTTCTCCCGCTTGTGAGTTACAAGCAAAACCCTAGAACAGAGGGAATCTGTTCATCATCCGCCACCCACAAACGAGCTGGGTTTGGTGTTCAATTGGATTTAGGGGCATTTTTGCAACAGGGAAAACTAGGTTGGCGATGAGCTGGTTATGTGAAAGGGGGTCGATCTCTTCCGATCTTGGGAGGTGGAGGGACTCACAGGAAATAATTTGTTGGGTTAATCTTCTAGCTTTTGAAACCCCCAAGTAATGAAATCTAGGTCGCTTCAGGGTGAGAGGGAGTTTCAGAATGACCTCTTCTTCGCCTCCAAGCTCGACTCGCCTTCCGCTGTAACCGCCCTAGGATTCTTCGCCGACAGGAAAAGGATGATGATGCTAGGGGTTTGGAGTATCTTCACTCGTTGGATCCGCCCATGATTCACGACAACGTGAAGCCTAGCAATGTTCTGCTGGACCAGTTTTTCTCGGTTAAGATTGCGAATTTCAGTTTGGCTTGGCCGAAGACAGATGAGGGGAATTAGGGAAATCCGAATGAGATTCAGCTTGCCCCAGAAAAGAGGAACGATAAGTTGGAGATGAAGAAGGTCAAATTGGAGAGTAGTAACTGCGGCGCGGTGGTGGCAGTGGGGGATCTAGCCGAGTTCGTCGTTGTTGCTATCGCTTCGACCAAAATGGCAGCTCCCACTTCTCCCTCTTCCTCCCTCACGCTTGATGAAAGGTTTAGTTATTTTTTTTATCTTTTAATAATAAAATAATATATTTTAATGATATGCTGATGTGGACACCAACTATGATGCTGACGTGGTCATAATTTCCCGCTGCTTAATATTTGTGGCTAATATATTGTATTTACGATAATTAATATAAAAAATTCCACATCAAATCATTACTTCCCCATTCTCCCTCTCTCTTCTCCTTTATTCTTTCGATTTCTCTCTCTTTCTCTATAATGTCAATTAATCCCCCATAATTCTCCATCCCAATTAAAACCCACCCTTTTAGTTATTAGAAGAAGTAGCAACGGCAGAATAGAGGTAGCCAGTGCGCTCCCTTGCCTGTCACGACGTCCGCCAACCAGCGGAGAGCAGCAACGAACTATCAACCAACCTTCTTCCCCTCCCGCGCACGACCTCGATAGCGCAAACAGAAGAAGCGAATAGCAGCGGCCGGTGATGGAAGCAGGACGGAAGCGCAGCTGACGACCTTGCCCTCTTCTACCTCGTCACCACAAGCACTGCAAACAGTCGGCGTCGACTCTTCCCAGCTGATGACTCGATATTTGCACATGTTTTTCACTTTGTTTCTTGATTTTTTAAGCTTGCATTATCGCTTCTTTGGCTTATTATACACTAGGTTGTGTTCCTTTGTCACATTTTAGGTCCTAGTGAGTAAAGGGAGGCATAGGCACAAGTTTCAAGTCAATCGGAGATCAATTGGCGATTTGGGATAAGAAACTCGGGCATGACCTGAAGAAGAATCAACTTTTACTTCATTTATGGACAAAGAATCATGCAAGCTTGTGCTGAAAAGTAATAGGATGAAACAACAAGCGTCTAGGATCAAACTGCAGCTGATTCAGAGTCTGGACGAGGGAGAAACGAAGCATTGAATATAGGGAACAGGTTCGGCGGAAGAAACACAGGCAGACAACCCTAAAAACACGGTCGTTTTCTAGAGTAGTTTTAGTTGTTCTATCTTAATCTAGTTGGCTAGATAATGAACTGAAGCTGAGTAATAGTAACTCTAGAGACCCGTGGATTCGGTATTTATTACTTGAGCCACTATACTGCAGTCCCTTTCATTGGTTACACTTGGCCTTTGTTAGGAGTTGTATCATAGCAAGTCAAGTTTTTGTTGCCATTGCCGGGGACTTTCTAGATTATTAGGAAATGCAGAAGTTTGTTAATTTAGCTTTTCTTTATGTTGTTTTTCTTTTCCACCCTTGCTTTTCACTTGGGTGTTTTTGTTTTTGTTGGTGCAGATCTGAATCATGGATCCTAATGGCTTCTCCAACCAGCTGGGGTATCCACCACCACCCGAGAGGTATTACCCCGAGACTTCTTGGAGAAATCAAGAAGGGGAAGACTATGGATTCGGGTTTCGGTATCAACCCCCTACTATGAAGAACAATCAGACACCTAGTCATTTCAAGAACAATCTCCTTATCAAGAAGAATTTCTCCCACAACCAGAAGTGCCATTGAAGCTGGAGTTAGCCATGGTGGCCTTCACGAGCTATTCTGCAGAGCCATGCTACACTCCACGGCCAGATCCAAACTATGAATTGAGGCTTCTCGTGGAGCAGTTTACTCGATAGACTAAGAGATCATACTCCAAGATGGATCTTTGTCCCAGGCCTATTGTGAAACAGAGGAGATCCTCCTAAGCATTAAGAAGAGCCTCGAGGATCTTGAGAAACCTTATGCACAGCCTGCTCAAGATCACCCTTCTGCTACTATACTAGAAGAGGAGAAGGAAGACGAAGGCTACAAAGACATTGTGGAGCAGACAGAAGTTGTTACGGAGAGCTCCTGTGATGATCATGATAAAAAAATGTCATGTCGTAGCCGACTACACCTTCCACATCCCAAACCGAGATTTGAAGAGGTGGGCATGAGCAAGGAGATGTAAGTTGATCTCATGAAAGAAAATGCTTGGCGACTTGCTCTCCAATTCATGCTAGAAGAAGAAGAGCGAGAAAGGATGGGGAAAGAAGTTGTGGAGGATGACAGAAGTGAATTAGAGGAAGTTCTTGAACTTTTCCCAGGGCCAATACCATATCTTGAAGAAGGAAAGGGGGGTTTGAAAGTGCAATTGGCGTACATGTTGGGGATGAAGTTGACGTGGAAGAAGCTTGCGTCGGCCCTATGTTACAAGTAATATCCACACCAAACTTCGAGGAACTGCTTGGCAAGGACCCGTTTGCAGTGTCTCTTAGTCGATACGGTTATATCTGGTTTGGGGCAATGAGACAAGAGAAGAAACAAAGAAGAGGTCTCGAGGGTGGAGACTTCAGCTGCATCAAGTGCACGAGCCTTCATCACCTGTCATACCACATGCTCGTGACTTGGGACTCCACCTCATCGACGAGAACCTCAACTTAAAAGAGTTTTTGGGGTGGACCGAAACTTAGGAGCCATCGTCTGG
Source organism: Linum tenue (assembly GCA_946122785.1). Lineage (NCBI taxonomy): Eukaryota > Viridiplantae > Streptophyta > Magnoliopsida > Malpighiales > Linaceae > Linum > Linum tenue. The sequence continues at coordinate 57,905,354 of CAMGYJ010000002.1, forward strand.
CTCACAACGTGAAAGAAGCGCTTGTTGGGAGGCGACTCAACTAGTCGGTTTGCATTTCTTTCCCTATTTATCCTTGGTTGAGTCAGTTTTTTTCTTTGATTTTAGAGTCAATAACTCAACCTTCATGAGATTTTGTGTGGTGTTGGTGTTCCGACTACTCTCTCCTCCTGGAATGCACCGCCTGCCCCGTCCACCATCATTCACACTTGATCTGGTAACTTCGTTCTACCCTCCTTATCTCTCCTCCATTGAGGACAATGTCGTGCTTAAGTGTGTGGGGGGGGGGGGATGTTCGATTATATATGCGTGTGAATGTTTGGTTGTATGTGTGTGCTTGGAGCCTAGTCCACTGTCCAAATTTTTAAATTTGAGGGCTCCAAGTACGTGTTCTCTGCAATTTCATGCTCAGTATGCTTTGAATTGACAGCCTTTATAGTACTATGCAACCTAGGGAGGTAGTTGTAGCACTATGGAGGAGGCTGAAGTATAAGATTTTTCCTATCTGTCTCCTTGTTGTGCCGGTTGATTGTGTGAACTAGTGGCTTTAGGACCTTTGATTCATGTGATATAGATGAATTTCGTTGTGTTTGGACTATTGTATCATGAGAAGGTGCGCAGTGTACTTAATGAAACCCACTTGGTCCCCCATGGCAATAATCTGACATCTTAAACATGGGGTAAGCCCAATGTGTGTGGCACCGTTCATTGCACAAAATCGAGTTTTAGAAGAGATTTTAGTGATCCTTAGTGGGGTACTTTTACAAGGTGAAGCTAAGCTGTCTCTAGTACAAGTAAAATTTTCACCCATTGAACGGTTTGCTTACTCGAGGAAATGAAATGAAAAAAAAAAAGAAAAAAAATTGAGAAAAGGGGTTTTAACAAATTTAATTAAATGAGAAGAGCACCAGATACAAGAGTCCAAGTTTGTTTGTGTTGTGTGAGTCTCTTTATCCATGAATTGTATGTCCTAGGTCCACTACTTCGCCTGATCCTGGTTTGAGTCTAGTACTCGCATTGAGAGAGATAGGGGACGTCTTAGAAGACCGGTTAACCTCGTAAGCTGCTAAATGATCTAGGAATTTCGCTACCGAAGATCGAGGTTGGGTGTTGCTATAAAGGTCTGGAGAGTTGCATTGCTTTGAGTTAGGTTTGCTTGGGGACAAACAAACAGTTAAGTGTGGGGGGATTTGATGACTCGATATTTGCACATGTTTTCCCCTTTATTTCTTAATCGTTTAATATTTCATTATTGCTTCTTTGGATTATTTTATGCTAGTTTGTGTTCCTTTGTTACATTTTAGGTCCTTGTGAATAAAGGTAGGCATAGGTGCAAGTTTCAAGTCAATCAGAGATCAATTGGCGATTCGGGAGAAGAAACTCGGGCATGACCTGAAGAAGAATGGATTTATAACTCATTTATGGACAAAGAATCATGCAAGCTTGTCATGAAAAGAAAGAGGGCGAGATTGCAAGAGTCTAGGATCAAACGACAATTGATTCGGAGTCTGGACGAGGGAGAAACGAAGCATTGAATATAGGGAACAGGTTCGGCGGAAGAAACACAGGTAGACTACTCTAAAAACACGACCGTGTTTCATCTGGCACCTGCCAGTGTTTTTTATGTCGAGCCTCTCTTGTGAAGACTGCTGAAGGGATTTAAAACACAGGCGGAACCAAAACACGGGCAAGACTAAACACGATCGTGTTCCCGACCCCTGCTTGGGTATAAATCTATTTTCTGCGATTTTTAAGAGGGGAGAGCTGGGTTTTGGATCCCAATCACCCAAGGGAATCACAAAAGAGAGAGAGAGAGAGAGAGATTTGAGGGCAATCTTGGAGTGGAATTGGAGGATTTCTTCACCTTGTAAGCTCGAGGAACAAGCCCGGACTTGAAGACTGATCATCTGAAGATTTTTACAGTAGTCTCTCTCTTCTCTATGGAGTAACTTCCCTTCACTTAGGTTTTGAGGAACCCTAGCCATGTTTGTTTGTTTGATTGGATGATAGTATGAGTACTCTTACTTGATAATCTTGGGTTCATATTCAATCTATGCATGTTTTCATGATTCAATTCTGCTTTAGTTGAGATTATTGATTCTACTTTGATCCTATGAGAGCGAATACCTGATTAGGTCAATAGAGCACCATAGATGGGTAGTATTGGATCGATTGATTTAGTCAAGGGTTGATTCAATGCTTTGTATCCATTAAGAACCTCATTCGATGGAGGGAGTATAGTTCAGAATGCCTTGATCGGTTGTTCTAGAGAAGGATACGCCCCTCTAGGCAATTGACTCGAGAGGGCTTTGTACCTTTAATCAAGACTCAAGGAATAGTTAAGGATTCTCCGCATTGTGAATGAAAGTGAAACAGGTTAGATATCATCAATCATTAATCTGGCTAGTGGCTAGGGGGTATCTACTAAGTGAGTACCCAACGTGTAATTAGATTAACTTTAACAGTACTTTGCTAGAGTAGTTTTATTTGTTCTATCTTAATCTAGTTTGCTAGATAATGAACTGAAGCTGAGTAATAGTAACTCTAGAGACCCATGGATTCGATATTTATTACTTGAGCCACTATAGTGTAGTCGCTTTCATTGGTTACTCTTTGCCTTTGTTAAGAGTTGTGTCATAGCGAGTCACCAGCACAGTCATCGGAAAAGAAAACTCAGGAAAAAAATCAACCATTCTTCAAAATATGGGATCGTGGGAATGAGGAGATTTTAATGGGGCGAGTCAAGGAAATTTTAGAGCGGAATCAGATTCTTCTTTGACGGATTCGAGGTGAGTGTAAAATGGGTACAATTTTAGTCGAGGTCTTTTAGTTTATGCATTTACTTCTAGTAGTTTCGTTGATATTTTAGTTATGTGCGATTATGTGTGTGAAGCATCCCACCGCCTACTTAAGGTGGAGGCACGTGTTGTGCTATATATGTGAATGTATGTTTGTAATGTATTATTAATGGTAAGATGAACCCCCGGGCGGTTGGGCCACTACTGTACGAGGTATACGAGGTAGATGGTCGGATCACTATTTGACGGCGATATGTAACGCATACTGTTGTTGAGTTGGGTATGCAAATGGATGGCGAAACGTAACGCAGTGGATCCTAGTGATTTGAGTATGATTTAAGGATAGAAGTCGAGAACTTCTATGAATTAATGTGGATAAAGGTATTGAGGATGAAAGTGAGAATGACTTTCATCTAAGGAAAGGAAACGCTAATAATGTGTTTTAGTAAGGAGATTGCTTAGAGCAAGACCTTAGGAAGTAGGGATGAGACTGGCCCCTTCTCACTCACTAGATGTAGAGGGGGGAATAGATTGTACGCACCACAAGGAAGTTACCCGAGTAGAGTAGTCGCGACAAGGTTGAAGATGTTAGAAGACTCAGGTTAAAGAGATGGGATCCCTTTATCATAATTTTCTATATTTCGTGTCTTATGAGTATATTGTGAAACTCAAGGTTCATGTTTAAGTGTTCTGGTTTTAGATTGCCCAAATGTTAGTGCCTTTCGTTTGAGATTTTTGGTTATTGTCATTGGTTGATTTATAATTTGACTTTAAAACGTGATTTGGGTTACTCTAGAGTACAGGTATTTTGTTTGAGTTATGGTTTTGCTGTCAAAAGCATCAGGTTGTTACATTTTGGTTTCAGAGCCGGTAATCCTCTATTCCTTGATCCCAAAGGAATAATGGAATGACGGTCTGGGTGTCTTTCAAGGTTTTGGTTTTTAAAAGGAAAGGAAAAATGGTCTGTCAGGTTAAAGGTTTAACTAAGTGAGTCAACAGGTTTTTTTAGGATTTTTAGAATCTCCGGTATACTTTAATCATGATTAGGAAAGTAATTCTATTAAGCATGCGTGACTATGATACGTATCGGGAAGGAGAAAGAGCAGAATTCCTAAGAGGATCATTTAGTGAAAACCCCTTTCTTGAGTCAGAAGAGGAGGTTCAAGGCAGCTCATATCCTACTAGGATGCGAGCTGATCATAATAAGGTTTAGGAAGACGCCAAGTATATAGGATGTCGAAAGGCTGTAGGTAGGGAATTACGACAAAGGGTGGCCATCATCTAGAGGAAAGGATGCAAGGAAGGTTCGTTGAGTCGCGAGAATCGAGGGTAGGATTACGAACCCAAGGAGTAGAGGAGGCTAGACTGTAAGTAATGGTAAGGGCACTTAAGCAAAGCAAAGAAGGAGTTAACCATCAAGATAAGCGATGTAAAGGATGAGGCTAGGAGAGCCACGAAGAAAAAAATTTGAGAGCGAAATTTTTCTTAAGGAGAGGGGAAATATGATATCCCAATCAAGGCAGTCCAATTTCGGGGATTAAATTTTTATAAGGGTGGAGGAAATTTAACATTCCATATTTCGGTATTAGATTCGACCGATAATCGAATTGGTTCGGGTTGGAGGCATATTTATTTTAATTAATATAAATAGGTTTTAAAAAAGAAAGAAATGTTTCCACACCCAACCCTTACTTCCCCATTCTCCCTCTTTCTTCTCTTTTATTCTTTCGGTTTCTCTCTCTTTCTCTTTAACGTCAATTAACCCCCTATAATTCCCCATCCTAATTAAAGTCCACCATTTTAGTTATTAGAAGAAGTAGTAGCGACAAATTAGAGGGGGCCTATCCGCTCCCCTCCCCTGTTACGTTGTCCGCCATGCAACGGCGAGAAGCAAAGCACGACCAACCTTCCTCCACTCTCGTGCACGATCTCGCTAGCGCAAACAGAAGCAGCGAATAGCTGCCTGCTCACTGTTGAACGGTGATACGTAATGCAGCAGCTGATCAGGCATGGTACTGGACGACGAGACGTATTGCAGATAATTGCTGAGTTGGGTATGCAACAGGACAGCGAGACGTAACACAGATCATTGCTGAGTTGGGTATGCAACATGACAGCGAGACGTAACGCGGTTGGCATACCAAGGTAAGGACACCGGACGATGAGACGTAACGCGGTGGCCCCTAGTGATTTGTGTATGAGTTAAGGATAGAAGTCAAGAACTTCTATGAATTAATGTTGGAAAAAGGTATTGAGGATGAAAGTGAGAACGAATTTCATCTAAGTAAAGGAAATGCGAATAACATGTTTTAGTAAGGAGATTGCTTAGGGCAGACCTTAGGAAGTAACGACGAGACTAACCCCTTCTCACACACCAGGTGTAGAGAGCGGAAGAGATCGTATGCACCACAAGGAAGTTACTCAAGGAGAGCAGCCGTGACAAGCTTGAAGATGTCAGGAGGCTCAGGGTAACGAGATGGGATCCCTTTTTCATAATTGTATTTATTGTGTCTTATGAGTATACCAGGAAACTTAAGGTTCATGTTTAAGTGTTCTTGTTTGAGGTTCCCCAAATGTTAGGGCCTTTTGTTTGAGATTTCTGCTTATTTTCATTGGTTGAATTTTGGTTTGACTTTAAAATGTGATTTGGGTTGCTCTGGAGTAACTAGTTTTGGGTTTGACTTATTGTTTTCTTTCCAAAAGGATCAGGTTGTAACAACACCTCTGTGTGAGATTCTTATTTCAACAAAGTTTAACCTCTAAAATTTGTGTTTACAACCCTTTCTATATCCCAGGGTAAAACCCCAAAAAGAAACAATAACCTAAACCTAAAAGGAAGAACAACCTCGGCCAGACCCGAAACTTGGTCACAATACACGATCAGATATTTACACGCACCGCCCGGGGGTTCTTCTGGACGGAATACCCGATCTCCCTTTAAAAGACCCAGTAGGGTATTTGTCCATAATGACTGGGTATTCCTCTAGGGGGAATCACATCTGTCCATCACCGTTGAAGAAGTTTTGCCCTCATAGCGTTCCAGCCCGACTTCCAAACAAAATTCTTTAGAGTCCTCCAACCAGGTTCCCCATCTTCTTGACTCTTTTTCATGTACTTCCAAATAAAATTCTTTAGATGGAAATTGACTCTTTGCTCCTCTGTATGAAAGCCTCGCTCCCATTCTACAAATCCGGCGGTCGTTGTTCATTGTTTAGTAGTGCCAGACCTCAAAGTTTGGGAGACTCTGCAAGAAAAATCATCATAGAAAGGATCGCAATAAACCATATGCTCCCTTTCCACCATGACAACCTCGTAGAAACCTCCATCTTCCTTTAGTAGCTCCAGTGTTGGAGAAACCACTATGTGTCCTTCCAGGAACTCGTCAGAACTGGTGGCTTCCCTCGAATCGTCCTCTACCTCAATTTCGACTTCCTCAAACTCGAGCCCTACTACACCGGGAAACTCGAATTCGATCTCTGCTTGGCCAGGGGTTTAAGCAAAGCTTCCACCTGAGCCATCTGTACTGCAAGTTGTGTCAAGGCTTCTTCTTCATACTCTCGTTGTAATTCTTTCAAAGCCTTCCAATCATTAGTAGCTTCCTCCGGAGATAAGGTTTCAAAACGAATACCTTGTTCTGATGTCGCAATCGAAAGCTTTTGGACCTTCTGCTGACCTGATGAACTCCACGATCTTGGAACCAGGTTTGTCCCAACACAATATGATTTGTAAGCTTGGACACCACGTCGCACAAAACTGTGTCTTCATATTTGCCAATTGAAAACATCACAGAAACCTGTCCAACCACGGTGCTTGAAATCTTCTCGCCCGAAAACTGTAGCACGTATGGAGCTGGATGTAGACGCATTGACAGCCCCAATTTCGTCACTATTCTTGAGCTAGTAAAATTTGATCCCTCCATATACAAGCTCATAACCCCTTCCCTTGAACCAAACAACGAGTATAGTACATATTACCTTGCTCTATTGCTTCCGCCATTGCCAGATCTTCTTCTCCTATCCACTAATTTGAACTGGAGCTCTAATACCACCTGATACGAGCACAGATCTTGTACACGTAGTTATCAAAGTAACGCATCTAAGAACATGAATAAAATGATAGAGATAGGATGGAATTGAAAGTGTAATCTCAACCATTGTTGTCAAACCACAATTAACCGGTTTTGGGCACTCATCTGGGTCTGATTGCCTCAAACCGCATTTAACCGGCAGAACCGCCACACCCTAACCGGCAGTTATTACTTACCTTTTTTGCATGGGAATTTATTTCTTACCTTTTTTATGCTAAATCGAACAATCATACAACCCTTCCTTTTGGGTCCGGATCCCATAAGTAACATTTTTGTCAGTAATTGTCAGTAACCAGTTCATCTACCGTCCATTGCATTTAATTTGTAACTGTCAGATCAGGAAAATTAAATACACGGAAGGGCAAAATTGTAATAGTGTCATCCCATTTAATGATGATATTTTGTTTTGACTAGGTGCGGACCCCATAATGACTCCCACCCCCATGCGTTCCACCCTCTTTTTCTCCACCATCACCCGTCCCATGCTTTCCCTCTCTCTATGACATCTGCAAACAATAAAATAAATCATACACATTTTATTGTCTGGGACTAAGAGAAAAAGAATAGAAACAATTCTCTCTCATCTAAACTAAAAGAAAATAATGATCCATGTTTTCCCAACTTTAATTTCAACTCTACAACACATATATATGAATCAAACCATCTAAACTCTCTCTGCTCTAACTTCAACTCAAATTGAATGGTGATGTCTTATTCAATCATATATGCTTAAAATGATAATTACAAGTATGTATATAATTACCACCCTCTACAACTATGGTATAACATAATAAAATACGCTAAAAAATTATAAATCTGATTACCACACAATACCACATAGTATAACATGATAAACATGCTAAAAAATTGTAACTCTAATTACGATATCATACCACCATAATAGAACATGGTAAATCGAATGACCACAAATTAGTTATAATTATCACACAGTACCATATGGTAAGAGAAGGTAAAACCATATAACAACAATATAAATCTAATTAGCACCCTCTACAAACATGATAAAACATGGTAACCACACATTACCATATGGTATAATGTGGTAATCTCAATATATATCTAATTACGACTTTATTCACTTTCTTGTCCTCCTCATTATCTTCTGATTCTTCTTTCCTAGAACTAGTGTCGACGACCACCCTCTACCACCATGGTAGAACATGGTAACCATAAAAATACATTTAGTTACCACACATTACCATATGGTATACTGTGGTAACCACAATAAACATCTAGTTACCACATAATACCAGCACGGTAACAATAAAAATACGTTTAGTTACCACACATTACCATATGGTATAGTGTGAACAACAATAAACATCTAGTTACCACATAATACCACCATGGTATAGTATGGTAACCACAATATACATCTAAGACATACTCATATGCTCATCTTCTGTCTCCTCTCATTTTCTCTTCCGCGTTTGAGAACACAAAAATAAAAATGAGGAAGATTGGAATTGAAAATCCACAAAAAAACACTAAAGCATAAAACATGCAAACTCGACTCACCTAGATCTTTCCCCTCTTGATCGATATGGAGCTTCACCAAATTTGAGGTCGAGGACATGACAAAGAGAAGAAACATAATGAAAGAAGGAGAATTCACTTTTCCCTCGTCCATTTCGGTGGAAAAAAAAGTAGGAGGGAACAACTCGAGAGAAGAAGGATCTTGATGAGAATAAACGCAATGAAAGAAGGAGGCTGCACTTTTCTTTTGTCGATTGCTGGAAAAAAATGAAGAACTGAAGAAGAGATCAGATTAGATCATATCTGCTGAAAAAAAAATACAGAATACGAAATTAAAGCAATGGAGAAAAATAGCCCTGATCATCTCTGCATCCATCTCAGCCACACGATGAATCCATCCAAATCAATGGCTTCTTGATGGTTATTGACGGGTGAGTTGGTTACGCACCCAATCCTCAGCCCTTCCTTTTCCCTTCCGATCTCTATCGTCGGCCTGTAGTTCGCGTGATTTCTACTTTCAACCCTTATAATCCTTAGCACTGCATCTTTCTTGCTACACAGCAGTCAGCATCAACCTCTCCTACACAACAAAAAAAACAGATGTTCTCTCATCGTGGGTAGTGGTTATTGTCGTCTGTGCGACTCGCCACAACTGGCTCGTCTAGTCGATGTGTGCCGCCAGATTCGGTTGCCACTCGGTTGAGCCATTAAATCCTCCCCTATGGAATATAGATTTTGTTCGCAATTGGATTTTGATCTCTATTACTATTGTCTTCTTGCTCGAATTTGTTTTGCCTCTTTTTAGGTTTTCACAAATTAGTTGCGCCTGGTGTTGTGATTTTTGGAGATGATGATATTGTCGCTGGTGCGGAACGAGATGATTTGCCGTTGAAGGAGTGGAGGCAACCTGCCATAACTGCTCCCAATCCAATCAATGAGCATATTAGCATGGAATTGTCGAGGATTACGCTCTCCCTTGACAGGTTCTCCCATGCTAATGTTTTCCTTAGTGAGACTAAGAGGGATGATTACTTTGTTCATAGGAAGCTCTATAGGTTAGGGTATCAAACTGTTCATTGTGTGTCTACAGTAGGTAGGGCAGGCGGACTGGTTATGGCATGTTCATCAACTGTTCTAGTCGTGTTATAGGAGAATCTAGTTTCTATTTAGCGATTGAATGTCAGCATGTTGTTTGGGCTTTGGCTGTTGTGTTCTTTATTCATTTGAGTTATGATGTACATAGTCGAATTTCCCAGTTCAATGAATTAATCCATTTTCTTTCGAATTGTGCTTTACCTACGGTGGTTATAGGTGAATTCAATTGTATCATTGATTCTTCTGAGAAAATGGGTGGCAAACGACCTCCTTTTTATACTATTGAACAGTTTCACAACTTTGTCAATGATCCATGGCTACTTGAATTGGGTTTTCGTGGCTCCCCTTTCACTTGGTCAAGCAGACAGGGTGTCAATACTCATATAATGGAAAGACTTGATTTTGGTTTTGCTACTGATCTCACTGTAACTTTATGGCCTCACCTGCAGGTCGCACATCTCCCTGATTTGGGCTCCGACCACCGGATGTTGTTATGTCAATTTGTTCAAGGTACTGGGAAGGGTAAGACTAGATTCTATTTTGACAAGATATGGTGTGGAAATGATTCTGCTCCGGTGTTAGTTACCTCAGAATGGTAACTTCCTTTCTCGGGCACTCCTCGGTTCCAACTCTTCACGTGGTTCAAGCGCACTCGGCATCACTTGGTCGATTGGGCTCGTTTGCGTACTACAAACTCTGCCGGGCAGATTCGTGATTTGTGTTCTACAATTGAATCAGCAAGAGGGAAGACTCCTATTCCTTGGGACATGATCAAGCCTCTTGAAGATCAACTTGCAGTTGCTTATCGGAAAGAAGTGATATAGTGGAAGGAGAAATATCGCGTCTCTTGGCTCCATGAGGGCGATGCCAACACCAAACTTTTTTCATATATGGGTGATTCAACGGAGGTGTCAGAACCTAATTGAGCTCCTGCAAGATGACTCCGGCAGATTATTCTATGTGGAAGATAAAGGCAACGTGGTTGTGTGTTATTATAAGAACCTCTTTACTTCCAATGGCCAGATTCTTTCCTTTCTCTTAGATGCCCTCTCTTTACCTCGAAGGTCACTGCCAGTCATAATGCTATTTTAACAGTTGTTCATACAAGGTTGGAGATTCAGCAAGCTGCTTTCAGCATTGGTCCTAGTCAAGCTCCAGGGTCTGATGGTATTACAGGCGCATTTCTTCAAGGCTGTTGGGATGTTATTGGTGATTCGGTGTGCTCGGCAGCGATATCCTTTTTTCGATCCAGTAGATTATTCCATTAACTTTAATCATACTTTACTAACCTTGATTCCTAAAGTGCCTAATGTTGTTCATGAAACCGATGCATCGCATCAGTCTTTGTCAAGTGTTTTACAAGATTATTGCAAAAGTTCTTTTGTCCCGGCTTAATCCCATTATACCGGACATAATTAGTGAAGCGCATAATGGTTTTATCAGAGGTAGAGATATCAGCGACAATATTCTCAATGCCCAAGAGGTTATGCAATTCCTCAAGACAAAAACTCAGGGTCGTGATAAATGGTTGGCCTTGAAGCTAAATATGGGGAAAGCGTATGATCGCGTTGAATGGGATTTTCTGTTTGCAGTAATGGACTCGTTGGGTTTTGAACCTCCGTGGATCAAATAGATTAAGACCTGTGTGAAGAAGCTAGCGGCCAGCGTGTAAACCTTTACAAATCGTCTGTGTGCTTTAGCGCCAATGTGGACTCCACGGAGGCTTCTGCACTAGCTGCAATGTTAGGGGTCTCTTTGGTTGGTGACTTGGACAAATATCTGGGACTTCCAGCTCGCGTCCAACGCTCCAAGGTCTTCGCATTCCGATTTATAGAGGATGCTTCGACTCGTATTCAAGGTTGGCGCACAAAGGCTCTCTCCCTTGCAGCCAAAGAAGTGGTGATTAAAGCAGTTGGATCAGTAACTTCAGTGTATGGTATGCTTTCATTTTGCCTTCCCTCCACAACTTGTAGACGTATGAATTGTCAACTTTCACGCTTCTGGTGGGCAGGGCAACACAAGGATCGAGGCATCCATTGGATTTCTTGGCATGTTGTCTGTGTGAGCAAGTTCCAGGGGGAATTAGGATTCCATGATTTTGATTCGTTTAATGTGGCAATGTTGGCGAAATAGGCTTGGAAGGTGATACAAAATCCTCACTCTACATGGCTAAGATATACAAGTCGAGGTATTACCCCCGCACATCTTTTCTTTCTGCACCGGTGGGACACCGGCCTTCATGGGCATGGCAAGGTGTACTTGAGGGTAGATACCTTCTCAAAAGGTCTTCAATGGCAGGGGGTTGTGGGACAGCTATTAACATTTTGTCCTTCCTAACCCTTATGTTGCTTCTCCGATTCATCCATTAACATCGACTTGGAATATTGATTTACTTCGTTTATTGTTCACTAGCTACAGTGTTGATTGGATTTTGGCTATTCCTCTACCATCTACCCCTCAGCCCGATCATTTAAACTGGCACTACTCTACTATAGGGGTGTACACGGTCAAGTCTGGTTACCATCTTCTTTCGGTTGATCGCAACGCCACTTTTGATATTTTGCCTCCTTAGATGGATACTAAGTTTTGGAAGTATCTTTGGAGCTTACCTCTACCTCCCGAACTTAAATTCTTCCTTTGGCGGCTGATTCGGGGCTTCCTCCCGGTTTGGGCTGTTTTCCTGGGGAAGAAGTCGTGCAAGATGAGTGAATGCCCGATCTGTTCGGAGCCTTTTGAATCCATCTCTCACTGCTTCTTTTCTTGTAGGATCGCTCATGCATTGTGGCAACTTGTTGGGTATGACCATTTGTGGCAATATCTTGCTTCTCTTCCTACTGACGTTGTTTGGCCTCAAGTTTTCTTTTCATTGCAACTTTCCAAGATCCAAGCTTCTAATCTTACTTTTCTTTGTTGGCGTATATTGAAAGGGAGATGCTGGTCCACTTATGAGCATATACAATATCTTCCTTGCCTCTTCCGCGCACTCCTATCGTACCATTGACTTGCCTGCCAGCCGGCTTACTTATCCGCTTTGATGGGGCCACTCGCCAGACTTGAGGTGGCAGCGTGGGTTTTGTTGGTTTTGGCCTAGATTTGTCCCTGGTTTGCGCTCTCGGGAAGGGTTATCAAGGTTTGACTAATCCCTTTCTTTTGGAGTTACTAGCATTACGGAATGCCATGGTCTGGAGGTTGCAAAGGGGTTATAACATAGTTTGCTTTTGTGGTGATGAACAACTGGTGATCCGACGTGCTTTGGAGAATGATTGTCTACATGATCGTGGGGGTGCTGTTATGGAAGAAATCAGTCGAATGAAGTCTTCGTTTTCTTTCATTAACTTTGTTTATGCTCATCGTAGTACTAACATGGCTGCCCATTGTGTAACAAAAACGACCCTTGCATCGGTAGCTCAACACTTGGTTGACTACCGCTATTTACTTTCCGACTCTTTGTAATTCCTGTCTATCTTTCGACCTATCTATGAATAAAAAAAGAATAAATTATTCTTTTCCTTTTTCATCCTGCATATTCTTTGTACTTCCCCAATACTCTTTTTTTTATTACTTAGGAACCTCAGCCCCACGTGCCCCTTTGTGACAGAGGGTCCTACTAAATCTGGGTGCCACTTGCAATCAATTTCAAGGCCAACGGGGTTTCGCCTCCACCAGCCTTGTACCTCCTGGAACACCAACGGACCTCGCTTGAATTCGAACTTGAGTTATGCAACTCCCAAACCTTCATATTTACGGCAGCTTTACTGTTATGCTATGTTACCTTTGGTATACTTCCCCACCACTCAATCACGTTTTCTTTCATGTTCTTTTCCTTAATTCCTTTCCCAAACAAGCCTTGGTTTTTTAATAATGACAAGTATACAACATTTTATTAATTTAATTAATTTTTATTCAAATCATTACTTTAATTACTCCCCTCCTCCTCTCAATTTCTCCATTTAATTTATATAGTGACCAACTTCACCGGTGAAACTCCAAAAGGCCAATAGTCATTATATATTACTAATATGATTAACATTTTAATACTAAATTCTTCGTAAATAAGATATAGTATTTTTAATCTAAAACTAGTATTAATTTGTAGACGTACCGTGAAGTCATGATTATTTTATCTGAAAAATTTCTATGCCAACAATTTTATCACCGGTTATCCGATAAACCTTAAACCTGTCGATAACTCAGATCGTTGTCCGGTTTGGTTTTGACAACACTGATCTCAACACGAAATCAGAAGAAGCATCTGTCAATATAATAGGTAGAATCTCGACCACAACCAAAGGAAAAACTTGATTGATACAGAGAAAAGTTCAAGTCTAAAGCTCAAAACCACGATAAAGATATATATTCTTGAAAAAACTAAGCCTAAAACCAAATTTGAAATTTCAGCCTTTATATATGTTTGTACAATTAAAAATAATAAAAATAACCTAAAAACAAAATTCCGTCACCCAGATCAAAATACCCGATTGGACCTTGCAAATACCCAATCGGGTATTTTAACTTTCCGCTCGGGGGTCTTCTCCTCCAAATACCCGATCCTTGCTCTTATACCTGTCAGGTATCCTTCCTTCTTGGTTGGATATTCTTTCTTCTCTCGCCCAAGTGCTGCCCCTTGCTTGCCTGGTAATCTGGGGCCGCATCAACAAGGCTTTAAAAGCCATTTGAAGAAGAGAGGCAGAAACACATAATTATTGAATGAATTTGCTTGCCGCTTGCCTAAAACCCAAATCTTTGTTCAACACATTTTAGCTAGATTTTCTATATTTGTTCAATTAGTCTTAGCCACTTATCAACCATATTGATCTTTAGCTCTAGATCATTAAGTTACCCATTTCATAACCATTCATTCAGAGTCTCTCCCTTCTATCAATCCTTCTAAACCATCTCCACCTCCAAAATCTTTCTCACCATTTTTGTTATCACTCCAACAACCCCCCTCCACGTATCATTAGGGGTATCAGAGCAAGGATACGATGGACTTCGGCAACCTAGAATTCTTATAACTATTCATGGGCGTCTTCTTCGAATCCAAGACGTATATTTCAAGCACCAATGAGAGGATACGAACAAAAAAGAAAACCTTTTCAGCAACAAAGGCCCCATTTCCAAGCTTAGAACTTCCAACTAGAACATAGATGATGGCACTCAATTTATAGCATTTATCACTCACATATTTTATATATTTTTCCCTTCTATCATTGCAGCTTTAGTAGTTGATTCTGGCATACATATACACTTTTTACCCCGTTTCTCTTTGGCGTTTGTGGCATTTGAGCTCCAAAAAGGGTGGTTTTACGCTAGGTTTGCTTTGTTTCAATGTGTTTCAGAGTTTAACAGGTGGAACCAACCCCGAAGTTGAAAGTTGGAAGAAAAGGCGCGAGGACCGGGCAAAGAGGAGGAAGCAGCCGCAGTTCACGGTTCAAGATGTGAGTTCACGGTCGCAAGGACCGTGAACTTGAACCATGAACCACGAACCGAAGGGTGTCCATAGGACTTTCAGAGGATACTTATGACGAGTAAGTTAACACTCGTAAGACCGTGAACTAAAGTCATGGACCGGGAACTCAACAAATGAAGCGGTGCATTTTTTGTAGTGTTCACAGTCCCGGCAAGATGTTCACGGTCGTTAATTGGGACCGTGAACTGGGTGCGACCAGTGTATAAAAGGAGAGTTGAAAGGAGGAAGAAGGGGATCCCAAAGTAAGAAAAACCTTCTTCTTTTTGAAAACCTAGAGAGAGAAAGCCACGAACCGAGGAGGAGAAGAGGCTAGGGTTTGCTCGAAGTAAAGATTCGGGAAGTTCCTCTTCAAGAGAGGATCTCTACAAGCACGAGGAGGGATGGAGGCATCACAATGTTGGTTTTTCCTTTGTGTTCTTCCTTTGTATAGCATGGAGCAGTCTCCTTTTCACTTGGTTGTTGTAGAACCCTAACTTCTACCGTGTAGTTGATTGTGTGGATTGAAAGATTGTGCCAAGAGGGCTACAATTGTAGCCTATAATGCATTCCTTGGCCTAGCAATTTGAGAGGATGGTCTCTAACCATTGTTGCTCCTCCTACCGGTTCACAATTGCCTTGTCGCACACATACTCGTTCGATCCAACGGGTCATGGTAGTTAGTTAGGGCAAAACAACTCTCGAGTGTAGCTTCTCACCAAGAGTTTCAACCCTTTTACTTTTTAAGTCTTGCTTTTCAATCGTAGATTGTAGCGATTTCTCACAAACATTATTCCGCTAGATAATGTTTCAAACAATTGAAGTAGGGATTCATGGGTCGGCCCAGTTTTATATTTAAACATACTTGCCCTATATTGCACCCATTTAAGGTTTATACTTGCGCCTTAGGTGGGATTTAAGTGTGATATTCGAGACGAGTCAAGTTTTTGGCGTCGTTGTCGAAGAACTTCAGTCTGTTATCTTGAAAAGATTGTTTGGTGTTATTCTAGCTTTTATTTTCAGTTTTGCTTGTGTGGATTTTGCTTGTGCTAGACGTGTTGTTGTTGTTTGAGTGTGTGCAGTGAGGTGTATGACCTGGAGCAATCTGACACCTTCAACAACAGGTGCCAATCCGCCTCAGAACCAAAATGAGGACGCGGGAGTTAAGGAAGCACCAAGAACTATGGGCTATTACATGGCCCCACGGGTGGTAGACATCCAATCTCCCATTACACCCACTCGTGGCCGCCAATAACTTTGAAATTAAGCCAGCCCTCGTGACGAGGATCCAAAACAATGCCTTGTTCCATGGGCCAGTGAATCACCGAGGGAGCACATTCAGAGGTTTCTTGAGCTTGTAGGAAGTTTGAAGATAAATGGTGTCCCTGCGGAGGCATTGCAATTGAGGTTATTCCCCTACTCTCTTGCGGGAAAAGCTCTTCGATGATGGCTCAACAATCGACCGACTCGCTCAATTACCTCGTGGGATGATTTTCTCAACAAGTTCATGACCATATATTGTCCTCCTTCCAAGACGGCCGAGTGGAGGAAGAATATCACTCACTTTGAGCAAGAGGAAGATGAGACATTGCGGGATGCATGGGAAAGATTCTCGAACTACTTCCTCCAATGCCCTCATCATGGATTCGAGGAGCAATTTCGGATAGAGACTTTCTATGGCGGTTTCATTCAAGATGACAATATCCTTATAGACTCTCTTTGCCAAGGGATGTTGATGAACATGACCCCACCTCAAGTGACCGAATTGCTCGAAGACATGGCTTTCAAGGGATATGATTGGGGCTTGACGAGGAGTGGTATGAAAAGCACCGAAAGTGGAGTGCGAAGTGTGGGAGAAAGTGCTCCACTTGATGCTAAGCTTGCCAAGTTGATTGAGGTGATCCTTGAGGACAAGAATCAAAGGAAGAGAGCGGTGAGGTCTTGTGATTGATGTTCTAGCACTAATCATGAAATTGAGGATTGCCAAGCGATGAAGAAAACAAGTACTCCCGAGGAGCAAGTGAGTTTCATTGCCGATGCTAGAGGGAACAACCTTTATAGCAACACCTACAACCCCGGGTGGCGCAATCACCCAAACTTCGCTTGGTCTTCCCCTACCAATCCTAGACCTCCCGGGTTCCAAGGTCCAATGGGCAACTATCAACCTCGACCAACTTTCATCCAACAAAGGCCTCAATTCCAAAACTCGAACTTCCAACAACAACAAATCGACAAGTTTTCTAAACTTGAACATCTAGTCACCACCTTTATGAGTACAAGCTCTCAGAAGTTCGAGAAGATTGAGCAATTCATGGATGTGGAAATCTCCAAGTTTACCTCGATTATGGTGAGACTCCGAAGTCATCAAGCAAGCCTCCCGAACTTAGAAGTGCAAATTGGCAATCTTGTCGGGATCCTCACAGAGAGACCAAAGGGATACCTACCCTCTCAAACCGTTGCAAAACCCAAAGACCATGCCGGGGTGAATGCGATTCAATTGCGAAGTGGGAAGGTGACTCCAGAGGCCGTTGCCAAAGAAGTGAATGAGAAGGAAGACCCTCTACACGAGGGTGGAAAGGAAGAAACCTCGATAGAAAAGTGAGGAGTGGCGAGGAAGACATCACCAGCGTCATCTCCAGTGGCTAAGTACACGCCACCCATACCTTATCCCACGAGGGTGCACAAGGAAAGATTGCTAGCAGAATGTGGAGGTTTCATGGAGATGCTTAGAAAACTCCACCTTGACATTCCCTTCCGTGAAGCAATGGCCCACTTGCCACGATATTCAAAATACCTCAAGGGGATTCTCTCCAAGAAACCGAAGTTCCAAGACCTCGCCAATGTCACCCTAGGCAACGAGTGCTCCGCCTTCATCCTCAACAGGTTGCTCGAGAAGCACCCGTTCCAGGTAGTTTCACCATACCTCTTTGCATCGGTACTCATTACATAGAGAATTCCTTGGCGGACTTAGGAGTGAGCATTATCGTGATGCTATTTAAGCTTTTTAAGAGGCTAGACATAGGTGAACTAAAGACTACTAGGCTTAATATCACATTGGCCGATCGCTGTGTTATTAGTCCTAGGGGTATTGTGGAGGATGTCCTAGTACGAGTGGGAAAATTCTGTTATCCGACGGATTTTGTGATCCTGGATATAAGTGAGGATTCTGAGATGCCACTCATACTAGGACGGCTTTTCCTTGCCACTGCCAAGGCGTTAATTGATGTAAATGAGGGAACATTGATTTTGAGGGACGGTGAGGAGAGGATTACTCTTTCAATTGAACCTAAGCCTAGAAATGAGTATGTGGAGGAAGTGGAACCGAATGATATGAATTCAAGTGGATGAGAACCTCTCAAGGTAAACTCCACTATTATTGTTGTTCCTTGTGGTGACGTGAAGCAGGAAATCAAGGAGGGTATCACACCCAAAAAAGGGAGAAAGAAAGCATGGAGTGAAAGGATGAATCATGCTATTTCCCGGAGAAAGGACAAGGGTAAAGCGAAAGTCATCAGCTAAGAAGGCCACCCCGTGGAGTTTAAGTTGGGAGGGGACATGCCTCGGTCTGAGGTCAAGGCTTCACGTTTAAAGGCGTGATAGATCCGCAACCGTCAAGCTAATGACGATAACTTAGAGCTTGTTGGGAGGCAACCCAACGTAGGTTTGTTTTCTTTTCCTTCTTTATGATTTTTGTGTTGAGTGAAGAGTTTAAGTGGTCGAAGTGGTGTCCCCGTGCCAGGTCTTTGTAAATGTGTGTTTTGAGGTGTGTTGTGATTGATAGTAGGCACA
The DNA here is from genome assembly GCA_946122785.1 of Linum tenue. Taxonomy (NCBI): domain Eukaryota; kingdom Viridiplantae; phylum Streptophyta; class Magnoliopsida; order Malpighiales; family Linaceae; genus Linum; species Linum tenue. Next base: position 57,924,063 of record CAMGYJ010000002.1, read on the forward strand.
GTGGAGTAGGTCGAATCAAAAAAATTTCAGAAATGCCATGTTTTTACTTCTGTTCACGGTTTGCACTTGCAGTTTGCAGCCTTAACCGACCGTGAACTACTCAATGCATCCGTGAACCAGGGTGCTGCCGCATTTTGTGAAACACGTCGTTTCACCCCAGTTCGCTGCCTGCAAGTTATGTTCATGGTCTTAGCGACCATGAACAGGGAAACGCGTCCGTGAACCTCGGGGTCTGCTTATAAAAGGGTCGTGAACGCCTTATCCTCACTTCACGACCCAAAACTCACTAGAATCGTTTCAAATTTGCCAGAAAACTACGAGTTTTCGACAAATTTCACCATTTTCAACAACCTCCGGCCACCCAAATCCAAAACCAATCACAGAACCAATCTTCCCTCATCAAGGGAGGCCTTCGCTGCGATTTTGGGGAGTATTGGCGAAGATTTTTTCCGGAGAGGCGATTTCCGGCGAGCTTTCGGCGAAGCTCCAACGACACCTCTTCGGCCTGTTTTCGTGCAATTTTCTACTCCCTCCCCCTATCCTCACTTCCCATACGATCCTACTTGAGTCTCCAGGTTTGTTTTCGACCTTACCTTTGTTAACTGTGGAGAATCGAATTAGGGAGCGAAGTGAGGTGAATTTAGTGAATTGATTGTTGAGCATAGAAATAGGCAAGATATTAGTTGATTAGTAGTGCATGAATGTTGAATGTGGTTTATATGAGCTTAATTGAGCCTTGGTGGGCATAATTTAGAACAAATTGCTTTCAAATGTGAAATTTGCCCACCAAGTGTAAGAATATGAATGTATGTGGAATTTCTATGTTTGAGTGGTGGATGGTAGCCATCGTGGCATGGTTTGGGTTAGATTTTTTTGTAGATAAATCGTGAACACACAGACCATGCCTCGCTGTGCTCGAGCTTAATTTTTTAAAATGGCATGGAAGCGTAGTGGGAACATGAGTGTGGGGGAATTCTTTTTCCTCCCAATGAGTTGAGTTTGACAATTATTTCCACGTATGGTGCATGTTTGACTATTTTGCAGGATGGTTGACACGGACCACGAGTTCATCCGCTACTTGGTGAAGTTTGCTTACTAGATCAACAATGAGGTTGGACCTCACTGGATGCTCAACCTGGACATGTTTAATATGTTCAGGTGCCGGGCTGCGATGTCAGGGGTTGTTTGTCACCCCTAGTGGCGCTAGTTGTTTACGATAGATGAGCTAATTTACCAAGAGCTCTATGTGGATTTCTAATCCACTTTCAGCCACGTCGTCCCGAAGAGTAAGCACAGTCGGCCCCACATGGATTTCATGTTGGGAGGTCAACCGCGGGTGCTGACATACGACGCCTTCTCTTAGGACATGGGGTTGGACCCCACTCACATGATGATTACGAAGAGGCAGTACACCGCCGACTTCCATTACCAGGCGGCGTTCAATGCCCTCAGTCGCCCCAAGCACCATCACGATGAGTTTGAGGGTGGCTATACCAATGCGGTGAAGCTGCGGACCCCGTGGAGGATTCTACACGCCTTGCTCACCAGGTCCATCATCCCCAGTGTGTGAGCGGCCACCTGATCACCAACAGAGGGCTGATTTCCCTCCACTCTATGAGGAACCCCCGCCGAGCCACTCCATCTGGGAGCCGTGGTGGCTACCACCTTCGTCTCGTGTCTGGGGTGAAACCGAGTGGACACCACGCATCTAGGGGGCATCATCACCAGACTGGCCCGGTACTTCGGCGTGGACGTGATGAGGTGCTCCATCGTCAGACGGACCGAGCCATTCCCAATAGAGACTCTCTATAACTTGAAGCTGGTATTTCAAGGAGAGCGAGGGATCGAGTACTTCGAAGGACTTCGACCCTCTGCGGCCTTGATGATTCGATATTTACACATGTTTTTCTCCACCATTCTTATACTTTTTGAGCCTCGTCTCTCATGTTTTAGGATGATTTCATGCTAGGTGGTTCTTGTTGGTAATATTTCAGGACCTAGTACGTGAATGAAGGTTTTGGAACATGTGCTCACACAACCGTGCAACTTGACCGTACAACACCTTTTGTGCTGTCAAGGCGGTACGGCCGTTCAAATTGTCTCTTTGGCCGTGTGGGATTTCCAGAGACGTCACACGGGCTGGCCGGATTTTCAAATGTTGCGTTTTGGAGAGTCACACGGGCATGCGAGGGATTCTACTCGGCCGTGTGGTCGTGAATTTTTGGGTCTTAACATAATTTCGGGTCTTTGAGAGGGGAATCGAATTTTCAGAGCAAAAACAAAGTCCTAGAGATAGAAAGTGCGATGAAAAAAGCCTAGGATCGATTTTGGAGCTAGGTTTCATCAATCAAGCTTGGCTTTCGTCCTTGGAGTGAAGATTAGCATCCCAGAGCTTATCGTACACATCATTATGAGTATGATTCCTCTTGTTGTTGTTTTCTACTCTTTCTCTATGGAGTAGAACTTTACTCACTTGGGTATGAAGAACGCTAGTTCCATGTGTTAGGGATTTGAATTGTAATGACTTTTGGATCGATATACTGATTGGTTTTAATCGATTGAAGTGTTTTTATTGAGTCAATTGAATCCTGGTCAACTTCTTTTGATTTCTTCTGCAACCTTAGAAAGATAGAATCTGATTAGGTTGTTAGAGATTCTTCAATCGATAGGAGTGAATTGATTGTACGCGAGTCAGTCAATTCACTGCTTTGTACTAGAATCTGTTTCAGGAAGTGGAGTTATGTGTTAATTGCCTTAGCATTCTATTCCGGTGAAGATTAGTATCTGTCGGATAGTCTGTTTAAGAGGGCTAGGTCAACTTAAGAGATTCCAAGCTACTGTCGGATCTTTCGCAATTTAATCAACAGTAAATCAACCAAAGGAAATTACAACTTGGACCTAACTATGGAGCTAGGGGGACTCAATCCCGAGTGACTCTTCTTTTTCTTAAGAACTTCGAACAATTTACTACTTTCTTTCTATTTACTTTGAATTCACCTTCACTCACTTAGTCCCGCTAGATAATAGAAGTTCATCGAGTAGGCAGTAGATCTAGACCCCGGGCAGATGAATTAAACTTACCCACTATTCTGCATTTCCATTATGCGATTACACTCTGTCGCAGTTTGGTGTTGTGTTGTAGCGTGTCAAGTTTTTGGCGCCATTGCCGAGGAACTTCTAGGTTTTTGTAGAAACGTGAAAGTCTATTACTTTAGCATTTCATTACTGCATTCTCTCTCTTCCCCTGTGTGCCTTCAAGGGTCGTGATTGGTGTCTTTGTGCAGGTAGTGCAAGACCCGTAGCCAGTCAGGAGACTTGCTGCCATTGGATCAAGAGCTTGAAAGAACTTGTCGTAATTTTAAAAGAGTTTTGAAAGCACGACTGGATGTCAAGGAGGCTCTAGCACAGCGGAACATCAAACCAGGAGGAAGAAATGGGTGAACCAAATAATGGCGGGGAGGCTGTCCTCGATGAGCACACCATGGGATACTACTGGACCGCCAGGGCCACAGACATGAGGTCGCCCATCCAACACCCTCAAGTTGTGATATGATCCCAAATCACAACACAATTCAGCTTCCATGGAGTGATCAAGAAGCTAGTTCAATACACAATAACAAACCTGAATAATGGCTAAGTCCTTTTGTTGTTTCAGGGTACCTCATTGGAAGACTTGGAACAAGAGATTGGCTCCATGAAAATGTGTGTTTAATAGCTTGTTTTGAAGCTAGGGATGTCTTCTACAACGACAAGTGCTTGGAGGCTCAAGGGGAAGTCTAGAAGGTTGATTTTTAAGCTCACAAAGTTGCTAGCTCAGAACCGGAAAACTGATAGTTTTTTACTAAGTCATTAAGCGTGGTCGATGTGCCGACTTTGGGACACTATTCCTGGAGTTTGGAGTATGATCTCGGGCTGGTTCAAGCTAGAATGGAAAGTAGAAGACTTTGTAAACCCAGGGAAGGCATTAGTTGAACTCGACTCAACGTGGAAGACCATTTTCGAGGGCCTCAAAGAAGCTACCTCGCACTGCCAGTAATCCGAGTCCCACAAGGATTCCTAGTTCAATTCGGATTATGTTTGTAATTCAGTTTCCGGGTTTAGTTAGGTTAATTTCAGTCCTTATTCTAGTTTGTTTGTAGCATTTTAAGCCTATAAAAGGCCCCATTCGAGTATTGTAACATTCATAGTAGAATTGAGAAGAAAACCCCAAAAATTCCAACTTCGTGTTGTGAGTTTATCATTGGTTTTGGTTGCGATCAAAGCTTGCTGAAATTCGACCTATTGATCGAGCAATCCCACTCGATTACTCGAAGGTAACCGTATAGCGATTGTGCATCCTTCCAGGTGTGAGGATTCCCTCTCGTTTCCACCAAATTTTGATTCAAACCAGCTTACCCAAGCTCGTTTGAAACTCTGTTTTGTGCGTTGTTCAACAAAGGAGCTTGGATCCTTTTTTTGGATGTGTGATTCTGATCAAACACCCATCCAGGGTGTTATCAAGTGGTATCACAGCCCCGTTCTCCACAAGGGCAAGGAAGAGAAGAGGAGGACTGATTATTTCGCGTAAAGTTTCGACAAAAATAGGGCAGCCTCTGTACGAGAAGTCTAGCTTCTGTTTTGTGCTGCTGCTATTCCTGTGTTGTATTCGTAATTCCATGGCTAATTTTGTCCAGAGGAAGGCAGCACTGAGGTGAAGCAGCTGACCAATCGAAGTCAAGGAAAGCGAAACCCAACCTCCCGTGGCAAGGGTAGGAAGGACTTGTTAGACATATCGAATCAAATCGAGATAATCGGAGACAAACGATTTACGTGGTATCTCTGATGATCAGGACTAGTCCACGGGAGAGCTTAGAAGACTCTCCGGCTACTGATTGTATTTCGTTGCTTCATCCCGCCATACATGAGAAACATATATACAAGTCTGTACTCTCACCAGAACCCTAGTTCGGCCGAGTATGCATGGCTGCATGCTACGTGGGCTTTACTATCACAATCCATAATTAAGTCTAACTAAAGTCCATAACCACAAAAGACTGAATACACAAATGGGCTTAAGTACATACTAACGAGATATATATGACTGTCTAACAGCCTACCCCAAATTGATGCCGGTCACGAAGCATCAATTTGCTCGATAGAAACCAATGTCGACTGGTAGTAAATGACTTGGTAAAAATGTCAGCCACCTGATCCTCAGACGAGATATACAGAACCCGAATAGTACCTGCAAGAACCAAGTCACGAACATAGTGAATGTGGACCTCGATGTGTTTCGTACGATCATGTAGGACAGGATTGACCGCGATCTGGATAGCACTGGTATTGTCCACATGGAGATCCATGGGAGAGGGAACGTCAACACCAAAATCATGCAGTAAACGACGAAGCCATTCCAACTCACTAACAACATCAGACATAGCCCGGTATTCAGCTTCAGTGGAGGACTTAGAGACCTTATCCTGTTTCTTGCAGCGCCAAGAAATAAAAGCATCACCAAATCTTATACACCAGCCAGTCGTCGAGCAACGAGTATCAATACAGCCTGCATAGTCAGAGTCAGAAAAAGCTTGTAAGCTCAAATCACCAGTAGCGGGAAGAAAAAGACCCACATCTCGCGTCCCCTGGAGATAACGAAGGATCCGATGAACCGCAGCCAAGTGATCAACACGCGGATCAGACATGAACTGACTAACAATCTGTACAGCATAAGCGATGTCAGGACGAGTGGCAGCAAGATAGATTAAGCTCCCAACAATGCTACGATACTGACGACCATCCTCCAGAGGAGCACCGGACTCACGGCCAAGCTTCAGGTTAAGCTCGATCGGAGTTTGAACTGGAGTACAATCAGAAAATCGGTGCTCATCAAGTAAATCCTCAATATACTTCCGCTGACATAATAAGATACCCCTATCAGACCGAACAACCTCAAGCCCCAAGAAATAAGATAAAGAACCCAAGTCTTTCAAACTGAAGGATGCGTGGAGATCGGATTTGAGCTGAGCAATTCCCGCTTCATCATTACCCGAAATGATCATATCATCAACGTAAATAAGTAAGACAACCACCCCGTGAGAAGTCGATTTAATGAACAAGGAGGGATCATTAAGACTCTGAGTGAAACCGAAACCCGTAAGAGTAGTATAAAACTTATCAAACCATGCACGGGGAGCCTGTTTCAAACCGTAGAGAGAGCGATGAAGGAGACACACCTGACCAGGCTTACCATGAGTGTAGCCCGGTGGCATTTCCATATAGACAACTTCCTTCAGATCCCCGTGAAGGAAAGCATTTTTGACATCAAAATGGTACAACGGCCAAGAACGAACAGCGGCTACAGCTAGAAGAGTGCGGACAGTCGTCATCTTAGCCACAGGAGCAAATGTCTCCGTAAAATCAATACCATATTCCTGTGTAAAACCCTGTGCGACAACCCGAGCCCTAAACCGGTCAAGACTCCCATCAGGATTGATCCTCAGTGCATAAACCCACCGACACCCAACCACAGGAACAGAAGGAGGAGGGCGATCCACGACGGTCCACGTATGTTTCTCGTGCAAAGCATCAATTTCATCGTCCATAGCACGATTCCACCGCGGATCCCCTTTAGCCTGGGAGTAGCGAGAGGGAATCACGATAGATGAGACACCATGGGCGACAAAGTCACCAAAATAAGGAGGCGGCTGGCCCTTATTAAAACGAGCAGAACGTCGTGGAAGAATGGCCGGCGGTGGACTGGGCGGTGAGGGCGGGCTGGGCGGCGGGGAAGGCGAGTCGGGGGGGTCCAGGGGGTCTTCATTATCATCAGGATCTTCGGCAAAACATGGCAGGTGGGAGGAGGTGAACAAAGGTGAAGTGGACTCGGATGGAGTAGAATAAAAGGGAACATTTTCAAAAAACACGACATGACAGGAGATACGAATGCGACTGAGGAGAGGATCATAACAGAGGTAACCTTTGTGGACATCACTATAGCCAAGAAAAAGACAACGAGCAGCTTTAGACGATAACTTAGAGCGTTCACGACGAGGTTTAAGAACAAAACAAAGACAGCCAAACACTCGGAGACTCGAATAAGAAGGATGACGCGAGAACAAGGCAAAGTAGGGACTGGAATGCTTCAAAACCGGAGTAATCTGATAGTTGATGAGTCGAACAGCAGTAGCAACGGCCTCAGGCCAAAAATGAGACGGAACATGGGCAGCCAGGAGAAGAGCTCGAGTAAGCTCCATTGTATGCCGATTTTTACGCTCAACCAGGCCATTTTGTTGGGACACTCCTGGGCACGATTTTTGAAATAAAATCCCATGTTCTTTATAGTACGCAAGGAGAGGCGAGGAACTAAACTCTCCACCAGGATCAGAGCGAAGGATCTTGACATTCCTACCAAACTGGGTACGAACCATAGTCAAAAATTCAGTTGCTACTGCATACAGATAAGATTTTAACCGGAGGAAATATACCCAAGTGAATCTAGTGGCATGATCAATGAAAAGGGAAAAATATTTGAAACCATTTCAGGAAACAGTAGGTGCAGGCCCCCAAAGATCAGAGTGGACAATGTGGAACGGATCCAGAATAATGGTAGAGCTAGAAGGAAACGAGATACACTTAATCTTTGCTTCAACACAACTAGAACAAGGTGGAGGTGTGTCCGAAAAATCAATAGGTTTATTGCCAAGTAATTGTTGTTGAAACATAGTCTTAAGTCGAGAAGAATTTGGATGTCCAAGACGACTATGCCAAAGCTGCCAAGAGGACTCTGACTGACTCGAAAAAACAGGATAAAAAGAGGACAAAACCGAAGGATTAGACGATGACAAATTGGACAAAGACATGGGTGGAGACGAGAGCTCCTCTAGCTGAAAAATCCGCCCCTGTTTACTCCCCCTTCCGATCTGCCTCCCCGTCGTCAGATCCTGTACAACACAGCCAGACGGTGCAAACAAAACAGAACAATTTTGTTCAGTTAATTGACCCACTGACACCAAATTCGGTTGCAATGCAGGAACATGGAGAGTATTATGAAGAGTAATGGCAGGCTGTCGAATTGTTCCAACTCCTTTCACATCTAAATGCTGACCATTAGCAACTTGTAATTGTAATTTACTAACAGGAGTAATATTACGTAACTGATCAGAAGCACTTGTCATATGATTAAAACAAGCAGAATCTAGAAGCCAAGGTTTGGATTTACCAGATGCCTGAAGTGACGTAAAGGCTGTGTTAATGGCAGTGGGGAGTGCCGAGTTTATGGCAGTAGGTAGAGCCTTCTGTAGCGCAAGATTCACCATTTTTTCAATTGCATCAGCAGAGAGAGAACTTCCAGCAGAGTCGGTAGCTTGAACTGCATAGGCGAGGCGCTGATTTGGAACAGCAGGGGCTGCCGAAGAGGATTGAGATTGTGTCCGATACTTAAGGGATCGACAGTCAAGCACAATATGGCCCGGACGCTTGCAATACACACAATAATTCTTCTTGCGGCAGTGTTTTTGGAGATGCCCCTTTTCTTCACAATGACGGCAGATGAGTTCAGAAACGGGAAGACGCTGCTGGAATTGGGGACGTCCGACAGCAAAGGCGGAAGCACCCTCTGCAACAGCGGGAATGCCAGAAAAAACGGCAGCCTCGTTGGCACTAGGGCGAGCATCAAGGCGGTCTTGAGTCCGGAGACCCGTTTCCTCCCGCAAAAGGCGCCCGACAACCCCCTCAAATTTCAAGTTATCTTGATTCAGAAGAGAAGCCCGCAGAGGTTCATATTCCGGGTGAAGTTTCATCAGAAACTGATAGAGACGAGACCGAAGTCGTTCAGCACGGGCATCCACGGAGAGCGCCGCGGGTCGTAGAGAAGCTAACAATAAATCCTGTTCGGTCCATAATTTCATGGCCGAATTATAGTACGTAGCAATGTCCATTTCACCTTGCTTTATATTCGACAGCTCAACCTCCAACTCAAATTGCCGGGCGGAGTCTTGAGTGGTGTAGGTCGACGCCAAATGAGCCCACATCTCATGGGCGGTGGTAAACAGCCGTAGACCGAGAACAATAGATGAATCCACAGAACCAAGGATCCAGAATTTCACCCGAGCATTGTTCTGATTCCAGGTATTCAGTTCCTGCTCAGAAGCAGGCGGAACAGTCGGTTTCTTCGATGTACCATCAAGGATCGACAAAAGACCCTTGCCTTCAACAAACACACGAAATTGGAACTCCCAAACAGCATAGTTCTTCGGATTCAGACGAATGGAAACTCCCTCGGAGGCTCCTGACAGTGGCTCTGATACCATGTTAGACATATCGAATCAAATCGAGATAATCAGAGACAAACGATTTACGTGGTATCTCTGATGATCAGGACTAGTCCACGGGAGAGCTTAGAAGACTCTCCGGCTACTGATTGTATTTCGTTGCTTCATCCTGCCATACATGAGAAACATATATACAAGTCTGTACTCTCACCAGAACCCTAGTTCGGCCGAGTATGCATGGCTGCATGCTACGTGGGCTTTACTATCACAACCCATAATTAAGTCTAACTAAAGTCCATAACCACAAAAGACTGAATACACAAATGGGCTTAAGTACATACTAACGAGATATATATGACTGTCTAACAGGACTGCCCCGACTCTGTTTTGTCTCCAGTAAAACCAGACGTGCCAATAACTCCCGTGGCAGGAGAAGAGGAAGACTAGTCGAGCAAAACCTACAGTGCAGACTTGCTCCAGTTAGCATCAAGAATCTTTAACCGGGAATGGGTTGCGTCGGTTCGAGCACAATTGGAGAATCGTGACCCACCAAAATTTCCACTGCAAATGGTAGAGATCGACGTGGACTTGTTTGAATTGGTTGGGACGACTGGAGATGATTCAGAGCATACCATCGCGGCACAAAACCACCTCTATGTTGCTGCCCAGAAGGAACTCTGTTTTGCGGCGAACAAACAGAGCATTCCGGATCTTGACGCAGCCGACGTGGAGCTGTAGTCTAAGTCGCGAGCTACCAATGCTTCTGGAAAGTTGCTTAAAGGACGAAGAGAGATTCCCAAAACAGAAGACACCCCAAATCGGCCGCCAACAACACAACCCAATTTTGCAGAAGCTCTTCTGCAAATGCAAGAGTTCAACTCCGAAAAAGGGTATCTCGTCGGAGAGATTAAGCACGAATCGAGCCAAACGAATACTGGAATCAGTTACTGGATGATCATGGAAGCTGTAGCATCGCAGAAACCAAATCAAAGCGGCCTGAATTCGGAATCCCCAATTTGAATTTGGATATTTTGCGATCATGGAATTTGACTGATAAGGCCTCAATGAGCTTAACTCAGAAGCACGCAGCGATGAATCAAAAGATGGATGAAATTGGGAATGAAACTTGATGGAATTAACGAACTAAACCAGCAACTTCAACACGAAAGGGGAAGAGGCTAATCTAGGTAGAACTACCACGAGATCAAGAGTGATTATCCTGATCTCTAGGTCTGCAATTCTCGGCCAAACAACCAAGAACCAAAAGCTCGCAAGCTGTAAAACTCCTCGGAGTAATTTCGATTAAACTTCAACGTCCCCTGTTACAACTCAATGCTCGAATATTTATAACCAAGAAACCTAATTACAATCCTAAACAAACAAGGTAACAATTCTGAATCAAACAAGGAAAAAGAATACGTTTAACAATCAAAACTTGCAGCCTAAGTAACTAACTTCTCTCTTAAGTAAACTGTCCCAAAACAGCCTTTGATGTCAACTTTGTGGGTCTGGAAATCAGTCTTCTGGGTTGAGTCGAGCTCAACCAATTCCTTCCCTTGGTTTAGAAAGTCTTGCTATTTCATTTCCAACTCCAACCTCCAGCTGGACATGCTCCAAACGTCGTGAATCCAAGCTCAAAGTTGGTATCAAAAACTGTCTTCCTGCCTTAGCCAAAAATTGGCAGATTCCAGAATGCATGATAGGGTTTTGATGGCTTTGGAAAACAACCCTCCTGACCTTATTTCCACAAACCAAATGCATCATACTATAAACAAACATCCAAGGTTCAAATTGAGACCCTAACCTTGCATTTCCAGTGAATGGTTTGAGAGATACGGCCTTCCAAAGTACCCTTCCCAAAACTGTCTCAACACTTAGGAAAATTCCAGCCTTGTTCGTATTAACTTGACCCGATCTTTGAACGATTTGTTTGAGATGATTCAAGGGTGGAATTGAGATCATATCAAGCCCCCCCTGTTGAAAAAGCTTTGTCCTCAAAGCTTGGGCCTTCTTCTCCTCGAAAGACCTACAAAATTGATCCCAAACCGGATCTGAAAAAGGCTGCTCATACAAAGGTCTCACCTGCAAATTTGCAGTTTCCGGCGACGGCGAACTTGCCGGTGAGGATTCAAAAATTGGGGCTTTCCAATTCACTCCGTTCTGACCCAATTCATTACCTCCAACTGATCCCCAGGGTCTCCACGAGTCGTTTACACCCATTCCCACGCTTCGATGTTCTTCAAATCGTCGCCAATCGTGAGCGCCAAATTTCCCGCCGTCGGGAAGTTTGAAATCCCCAGAATCCGGCGAACAATCCCCAGATTCCGGCGAGCTGCTCTGAAATTTGGGGCTTTCTTCTACAGCCCTTGCCGGGCCAATTTTCCGATTCCTACACCTTACCTGAGACTCCAGAAGGGAACTCCAAGCAATGGATTGATTCGATTCGATTCGTCCACAAACCAAATGCATCAAACTATAAACAAACATCCAAGGTTCAAATTGAGACCCTAACCTTGCATTTCCAGTCAATGGTTTGAGAGATACGGCCTTCCAAAGTACCCTTCGCAAAACTGTCTCAACACTTAGGAAAATTCCAGCCTTGTTCGTATTAACTTGACCCGATCTTTGAACGATTTGTTTGAGATGATTCAAGGGTGGAATTGAGATCATATCAAGCCCCCCCTGTTGAAAAAGCTTTGTCCTCAAAGCTTGGGCCTTCTTCTCCTCGAAAGACCTACAAAATTGATCCCAAACCGGATCTGAAAAAGGCTGCTCATACAAAGGTCTCACCTGCAAATTTGCAGTTTCCAGCGACGGCGAACTTGCCGGTGAGGATTCAAAAATTGGGGCTTTCCAATTCACTCCGTTCTGACCCAATTCATTACCTCCAACTGATCCCCAGGGTCTCCACGAGTCGTTTACACCCATTCCCACGCTTCGATGTTCTTCAAATCGTCGCCAATCGTGAGCGCCAAATTTCCCGCCGTCGGGAAGTTTGAAATCCCCAGAATCCGGCGAACAATCCCCAGATTCTGGCGAGCTACTCTGAAATTTGGGGCTTTCTTCTACAACCCTTGCCGGGCCAATTTTCCGATTCCTACACCTTACCTGAGACTCCAGAAGGGAACTCCAAGCAATGGATTGATTCGATTCGTCCCCGAACTCGTCAACCGATTCATCCTTTTTTTGTTCGTCAGCCGTCTTGTGTGGAGGCAAAATTTCGACTTTGGCATCCATCGAGACAGCTCGATTCGTCGCGTTCTGTCCAGTTTTACACGTTGTTGGGCGAATTTCCAACGTGTTGGAGTCAGCTGCTCGTCTCGATTCATCGCCAGCTGATCCACCCAATTCAGTGCGCTTCAGGGGAGCCGAAATACAGGGTCGGCGCACTCTGCTCCTCCGCGGGACTGCCTTGCCAGCAAGAACAGTCAACAGATACCTCCTTGCTAGCAACTGAGCCTCGGAAGCTCCTGGCTTCGCCCCACCTTCATCTTTAGCTCGGCCTCGCGCCATATGTTGCTGGTCGGCTCGAATTTCTTCTGACGACAGAGGCTTAAGAATCACTTTCCTTCCTCCATGCTCAAACGTATACTGGTTTGTCCGGCCATGATGAGAAACTTTTCGGTCAAATTGCCAAAGCCTTCCCAAGACCAAGTGTGTGGCCTGCATCGGGATGACATCGAAGAGTAGTTCGTCCCGATATTTTCCAATGGAGAATGGAATTCGTACCTGTTTGTTGACCTTGATCACAGCGTGATCACTGCGCCAGTGTAGAGAATATGGCTCAGGTCGAGGGGTCATAACCAAACCCAATCGTTTCACGACGTCGAGGCTTGCTACATTGGCACAAGTTCCTCCGTCAACAATCACCGTCAAAATTTTTCCTTTAACCTGACATCTAGTGTGAAACAGGTTGCTTCTTTGGTCCATTTCAGCAGGATCCTCCTCCTGACTTGCCAAGGCTCGACGCACTACAAACAACGGCCCCTTGTCCGCCTCCATCTCTTCTCCCTCCAATTCAACAGCAGGTTTTTCCTCGGTCTCCTCCTCGTCTTCAGAATAGTACTGACCATCTCGGATTACCATTATCTTCTGGTTAGCACACTGATGAGATTTGTGTCCATAACCATGGCACTTAAAGCAGCGAATTGTGCTACTGGAACTATTCCTCTTAGCCGGAAGAGTTGTCGTAGTGTTCCTAGGCATTGTTCGAGGGGTTTCAGGTGTCAATTCAGGTTCCAAACTTGACTTGGAGGTGTTACCTGCTGGAGGGAACCTCTTGCCAGACCCCTGCTGTTTTAATTGCTTCTCCACCTTTGCGGCAAGCTGAACAACTTATTCAATTTCCACGAATGGGAAGAGCTCGACTTGATTTTTGATTTCCCTTTGAAGGCCTTGTAAAAATCTGCTGATCGTAGCTTCCTTGTCTTCCCTAATGTCAGCTCGGATCATCAGAAGATCCATCTCTCGGTAGTACTCTTCAACACTCCTGCTTCCTTGACGAAGCAACTGCAGAGTGTCGTGGAGGTCGTGTTGATAGTACGAGGGCACAAACCGATCCCTCATCAAGCTCCTCAACTCCAGCCAGGTCGCTATGGGTGGAAGTCCAATTCGCCTTCGCTTGATGCGAATTTGTTCCCACCACGCCGCCGCGTAACCTTCAAACTCGTAAGACACAAGCTTGATTTTCTGCTCGTCGGTGTAATTATGACAATCGAAGAACAGAAGCACCTTCCGTTCCCAATCCAGATAGTCAGAGGGATTGAGGCTACCCTGAAACGAAGGTATGCTCAACTTGATTCCACGGAGCTCGTCAAGAACCCCTGTTTCCGGCGGACGTCTTTCGTGATGATGAAACTCACGATTCCATTCACGATGACCATCTCCAGCGAGGATCAACTGGCGCTCCAGATTCTGAATTCGTGCATTCAGAGCTTCGGGGCTTTGATCGTCTCCCTGTACTGTCGGCGTCTTTGGATCGGTTGTCGTTATCGCCGGCGACGACTTCAACTCTGCTAACTGCTTGTTGATGTTGTCGAACTGCACTTCGAATGTGGCGTTCATCTGCGCCATTATTGTTTGCAGCAGCTCCGTCGTATTAATTTGCTCCGCCATGGTTGATTCCTGAACTTCAATATTCTCGTCACACTCCGAGTCGGATTCCTGCTCTGTTTCTTTGCGCAAATCAATTGGGTCTTTCCTCCTTGTTCGAGCTGCAACATGACGAGTGTCCTCCTGCTTCTTCTTCGTCTTGGCCACTAATTTGAACCAGGCGATGATGCCCCTTGATAATCCCTCGATGAGCTTAACTCAGAAGCACGCAGCGATGAATCAAAAGATGGATGAAATTGGGAATGAAACTTGATGGAATTAATGAACTAAACCAGCAACTTCAACACGAAAGGGGAAGAGGCTAATCTAGGTAGAACTACCACGAGATCAAGAGTGATTATCCTGATCTCTAGGTCTGCAATTCTCGGCCAAACAACCAAGAACCAAAAGCTCGCAAGCTGTAAAACTCCTCGGAGTAATTTCGATTAAACTTCAACGTCCCCTGTTACAACTCAATGCTCGAATATTTATAACCAAGAAACCTAATTACAATCCTAAACAAACAAGGTAACAATTCTGAATCAAACAAGGAAAAAGAATACGTTTAACAATCAAAACTTGCAGCCTAAGTAACTAACTTCTCTCTTAAGTAAACTGTCCCAAAACAGCCTTTGATGTCAACTTTGTGGGTCTGGAAATCAGTCTTCTGGGTTGAGTCGAGCTCAACCAATTCCTTCCCTTGGTTTAGAAAGTCTTTCTATTTCATTTCCAACTCCAACCTCCAGCTGGACATGCTCCAAACGTCGTGAATCCAAGCTCAAAGTTGGTATCAAAAACTGTCTTCCTGCCTTAGCCAAAAACTGGCAGATTCCAGAATGCATGATAGGGTTTTGATGGCTTTGGAAAACAACCCTCCTGACCTTATTTCCACAAACCAAATGCATCAAACTATAAACAAACATCCAAGGTTCAAATTGAGACCCTAACCTTGCATTTCCAGTGAATGGTTTGAGAGATACGGCCTTCCAAAGTACCCTTCCCAAAACTGTCTCAACACTTAGGAAAATTCCAGCCTTGTTCGTATTAACTTGACCCGATCTTTGAACGATTTGTTTGAGATGATTCAAGGGTGGAATTGAGATCATATCAAGCCCCCCCTGTTGAAAAAGCTTTGTCCTCAAAGCTTGGGCCTTCTTCTCCTCGAAAGACCTACAAAATTGATCCCAAACCGGATCTGAAAAAGGCTGCTCATACAAAGGTCTCACCTGCAAATTTGCAGTTTCCGGCGACGGCGAACTTGCCGGTGAGGATTCAAAAATTGGGGCTTTCCAATTCACTCCGTTCTGACCCAATTCATTACCTCCAACTGATCCCCAGGGTCTCCACGAGTCGTTTACACCCATTCCCACGCTTCGATGTTCTTCAAATCGTCGCCAATCGTGAGCGCCAAATTTCCCGCCGTCGGGAAGTTTGAAATCCCCAGAATCCGGCGAACAATCCCCAGATTCTGGCGAGCTGCTCTGAAATTTGGGGCTTTCTTCTACAGCCCTTGCCGGGCCAATTTTCCGATTCCTACACCTTACCTGAGACTCCAGAAGGGAACTCCAAGCAATGGATTGATTCGATTCGATTCGTCCACAAACCAAATGCATCAAACTATAAACAAACATCCAAGGTTCAAATTGAGACCCTAAACTTGCATTTCCAGTGAATGGTTTGAGAGATACGGACTTCCAAAGTACCCTTCCCAAAACTGTCTCAACACTTAGGAAAATTCCAGCCTTGTTCGTATTAACTTGACCCGATCATTGAACGATTTATTTGAGATGATTCAAGGGTGGAATTGAGATCATATCATTGACTTCCGCTGACGGGGGGAACTTTGCAGATGATAAATTCTTGCGTCCCAGGAATCATCAAGGCTTAGAATCGAACGAGAAGTGTGATTCTCTGCTGGAGAAAGCTCCCTTGAGCATTGAATTGAAGAATGGAAGCTTGGATATGGATTATGGGCAATGTGGGTTGAGGAAAGCACCATCGAATGGGACATGATGTGCAGAGAAGCTGAAATTTTAGCGTCAAATAACATGTTTGAGCAACCTACTTTTGATCCAATTTGGGATCAATTTTGTGACGAATTCGAGAAAAAGAAGCGCCAAGCTTTGAGGGCAAAGCTTTTTCAACACGGGGGGCCTGATATGATCCGAAATCACAACACAATTCAGCTTACATGGACTGATCAAGAAGCTAGTTCAATACACAATAACAAACCTGAAAAATGGCCAAGTACTTTTATTGTTTTAGGGTACCTCATTGGAATACTTGGAACAGGAGATTGGCTCCATGAAATGTGTGTTTAATAGCTTGTTTTGAAGCTAGGGATGTCTTCTACAACGACAAGTGCTTGGTGCCTCAAGGGAAATTCCAGAAGGTTGATTTTGAATCTCACCAAGTTGCTAGCTCAGAACCGGAAAATTGTCTGTTTATGACCAAGTCATTAAGCGTGTTCGAGGTGCTGACTTTGGGACACAATTCCTGGAGTTTGGAGTATGATCTCGGGCTGGTTCAAGCTGGAATGGAAACTAGAAGACTTTGTAAACCCAGGGAAGGCATTAGGAGGGCCTCAAAGAAGCTACCTCGCACAGCCAGTAATCGGAGTCCCACAAGGATTCCTAATTCAATTCAAATTATGTTTGTAATTCAGTTTCCTTGTTTAGTTAGATTAATTTCAGTCCTTATTCTAGTTTGTTTGTAGTTGTTTAAGCCTTTAGAAGGCCCCATTCGAGTAATGTAACATTCAGAGTTGAATTGAGAAGAAAACCCCAAAAATTCCAACATGTGTGTTGTGAGTTTGTCATTGGTTTTGGTTGCGATCAAAGCTTGCTGAAATTCGACCTATTGATCGAGCAATCCCACTCGATCACTCGAAGGTAACCTTATAGCGATTGTGCATCCTTCCAGGTGTGAGGATTCCCTCTCGTTTCCACCAAATTTTGATTCAAACTAGCTCCCCCAAGCTCGTTTGAAAATCTGTTTTGTGCGTTGTTGAACAAAGGAGCTTGGATCCTTTGTTTGGCTGTGCGATTCTCATCAAACACCCATCCAAGGTGTTATCAAGTTGCGGCCAACAACTTTGAGGTGAGCACCTCAGCTATCACCATGCTGAAAGGTTCGATGGTATTCCATGGGAAGGTAGACGAGTGCCTGCGCTCGCACTTGAGGCGATTCCACGAGCTGATCAATGGAATCAAGATTAATAGGTTCCTTGCAGACGCCATCCAGCTAAGGTACTTCCCATTTATTCTAGAGGGTCAGGCAAAGGAGTGGCTGGACACTCGGCCTCCGGGATCGATCACTACATTCGCCAGCCTGGTCAACAAGTTCCTCACCTGCTATCATCCTCCATCTAAGACAGCAGACCTAAAGAAGGAGATCACTCATTTTGCACAGGAAGAAGATGAGACCATCCAGGACGCATGGGAGAGATACACCAGTCTCTTACTAAAGTGTGCCAATCATGGTTTCAATGACGCTTTTGGCGCGGGCACCTTCTACCGTGCTCTCTTGCTTGAAGACAAGCAACTGATTTACTTGGTCTCTGCCAGGAACATGATGACCAAAACGCCATCATGGTTGAACCAGCTCTTTCTGGAGATGGCAGAGCAGGGATATGATTGGGCGACTGCTAAGAGGTATAGGTGAGCACCAGGACGGGGTGTCCAAGCTGTGGACACCCAGCCATCTGAGTTGGTTCGGGTTGTGTCTAAACTGGTCTCAGCCATCGATCGGAACAGGATGGTTCCATGTACAGGGCAGCAACAGGCAATGTATCGCTATTGGTGTGAGAGCACCAATCACAGGGTGGAGGACTGACAAACAATGCGAGAGTCTAGCACACCGCAGGAGCAGCTGAATTTCATTACTAATGCTCAGCGCAACGACCCCTACAGTAATACATACAATGAGGGGTGGTGCCAGAAATCAAATTTCTCCTGGAGTGGGAACAACTATCCCAAGCCACCGGGCTTCTAGGCTCCTGCAGCTTTTTTTCAAAACTAGACACAACCATACCAGTCCCGCCTAGGCTAAATGAAATAACAACAGTCATTTTATCAGCCTGGACAGAGGCAGGCTTTTCAACAGCCCCCACTGCAGCATCAGTACCAGCAGCCTGGTGCAACTCTATCATTCCCAACACTAGGCGATCCCGTCTCAAAACTAAGGGATCTAGTGACCACCTTGGCCAGCACCACTACCCAAAAATTTAGTAAATTGGAGGAATTCATGGAAGTGGCTAGGGGCAAATTAATGGAGATTGAAGCTAGCCAGAGTAATCAAGAGGCACTCTTGCATGATATGGACACCAAAATCGTGCTCCTGGCATATGCCCTTGCTTCCAGATCGGCTGGCACACTTCTTGGCCAACCCCTTCCGAATCTCAGAAATCATAAGGAGGGGTTACGCACCATCATCCTGAGAAGTGGGACTGTGATTGAGGATGCACCTCCGAGGAGTGCAAACAAGGTGACGCAGATCACCCCGGAGCCGGAAGAAGACCTAGTCATGGAAAAGGAGCCAGAGGTTCGGGCTCCAAAGCCCCAACCAGTAGTGGCTGATTATAAGCCTAAGCTCCCTTTTCCCACAAGGATGCACAAAGACCGGCTAGAGGCAGCATTCAGGAACTTCATGTCCATGCTTAGGAAGCTGAACGTTCAAATTCCCTTCCTAGAGGCGCTCTCTCAGATGCCTAAGTATTCGAAGTTCCTGAAAGACATTCTCTCGAAGAAGCAGAAGTTGTGCGAGCTGGCCACATTGGAGCTCAGCGAGGAGTGTTCGGCCATCCTGCAGAACAAGCTCCCGCAGAAGCAGAAGGATCCAGGTAGTTTAACGATCCCATGTTCTATCGATAAAATACATGTTGAGAGGTCCTTGGCAGACTTAGGTGCTAGTATTAATGTTATACCCTATACTTCGTTCAAGAAACTAGGTATAGGTGAGCCAATTGCAACTAGGATGAGTATTCAATTAGTTGATCGATCTTTAGTTCATCATAGGGGCATAGTAGAAGACCTCCTGGTTAAGGTTGGCAGATTCATTTATCCTGCGGATTTTGTTGCCTTTGACATCAATGAGGATGCAGAAGTGCCCCTTTTACTAGGTAGGCCTTTCCTGACCACCGCCAAGGCTCTCATAGATGTGCATGATGGAACCCTGATTTTGAGAGATGGCGATGAGCATATAACATTTTCCATTGCTAATAATATGAATGCTATCTCTCCTGTGCATGCCTTATCTCACCAGGTGCACGAGTCTGTCGTGTATCCTTCTATGCCTCACGTTTTGCAAGACCCTCCTCTCATTCCCTCGTCGCCACTCCCTTCCATCCCATTCCCAAAAGAAAAGATCAAGGAGGAGTGGCGGCCAAAACCGCAGGTAGCTAAGCCTGCTCAAAAGAAAGTTGGAGACACTATGATCTGATCCCGCCTCTTGAGCCACGGCCGCCCAGGCCATTCGAGTATTCACTCGCTTGCATCATGTCGGATGGCCAGGTCGAGTTGACCTGTGTTGGTGGTCATACCCATTGTGTACATGGACACCATCTGAAGCTATACCTCAAGAGCGATGTGGATCCACTCTTGGATGCACCTGTTCCTCCAACGCTCTGAGCATTCACCCTCTGCGTCCAGCTAAAGACGTAAAAGAAGCCCTTGTGGGGAGGCAACCCCACCACGGTTTTCTTTTCTTTTGTTTGTTTTTCGTTTTTCCACTTGGAACTATTGTTTCTATCACCCAGTGTGTTTTGATGACTCTAGCTCTGTTCTTTTATACTAGTCCCCTTCCAGTCCCCTGCTCTTGACTGGTCTGCCTTCCAGTCGCCATCCCCAACAGTCTGTTTTTCCCGTTAACATCGTTCCCCTTATCTTTCCTTCTTCTCCATTGAGGGCAATGTCATGCTTAAGTGTGGGGGTGTTTATCTTTGACTGCATAGATGAGTTTGTGTGCTTGGAGCCTAGTCCACTGTCCAATTTAATGAATTGAGGGCTCCAAGTACTATTCCTAGCAATGACCTGCTCATTATGTTTTGAATTGATAGTCTTTATGGTGATATGCAACCTAGGGAGGTAGTTGTAGCACTAGGAAGGATGTTGAAATATAAGATTTTTCCTATCTTCCTCTGTACTGTGCCGGTTGATTTTCTGAACTAGTGGATTCAGGACCGTTGATTCATGTGATATTGATGACTCTCCTTATTTTTTGTTGTGGACCCGTGTATCGAAAACTGGTTCTCAGTTGTGTGAAATGAAAAAGCAATTGGTCCTCCATGTCAAAACTTCGAAATTTTAAAACATGGGGTAAGTCCAACGTGTGTGGCAACATTCATTGCACAAAAATTGGGTTTTGGAAGAGTTTTTAGTGATCCTTAGTGGGGTGGGCCTACTTGAGGATGTGTTCTTAAGGGCACGGATAGAGCTTCCGACCCCCTTAATTTCGTTGACCCTCCGCACGAAGTGAGGAAAAGGAGTCAAAAGAAGTACTCTGGCGAGCGATAGATGTATAGAAATTACTCTTGCTCACCTAATAAGGGTCGACCGGGCATAAAAACTGCAGTTGGAACCCCAACAAAGTACAAATGTGAAAAACAAAAGAAAGAGAAACAAATAATAAGGAAAAGGGGTTCCAACGAATGAAATGAAATGGAAGAGAACCCGATACGAAGAGTCCTTGGTTGTTAAATTGTGTGAGTCTCCTTATCCATGAACTGATTGTCCTAGTTCCACTGCTTCTCATGATCCTGGCCTGAGTCTAGTACTCGCATTGAGAGAGATATGGGACGTCTTAGAAGACTAGTTGACCTCGTAAGTTGCTAAATGATCTAGAAAATCCTCTACCGACGATCGGGGTTGTACGTTGCTATGGAAGTCTGGAGAGTTGCATTGGGTTGAGCCAGGTTTGCTTGGGGACAAGCAAACAGTTAAGTGTGGGGAAATTCGATGACTCGATATTTACAAATGTTTTTGTCCACCATCCTTATACTGTTTGAGCCTCGTCCCTCGTGTTTTAGGCCGATTTGACGCTAGTTTGTTCTTGTTTGTGATATTTTAGGTCCTAGTACGGGAATGAAGGTTTTGGCACGAGTTTGGGGTCGATTGGACGAAGTTGGGAAGTTTGACGGAAAGCAGAGGAGTTACAGGGCCTGACCATGTTTTCACACGACCGTGCAACTTGACCGTGCAACACCTTTTGCACGGTCAAGGCGGTATTGGCCGTGCAAAGTGTCCCTTTGGCCATGTGGGACTTCCAGAGAAGTCACACGGGCAGGCCGGATTTTCATGCAGGCGTGCAGTTCTGGCCATGCATTGTACTACAAACCACTAAATCAAACGTTGCGTTTTGGAGAGTCACACGGGCACGAGAGGGATTCTACATGGCCGTGTGGCCTGGCTGTTCGTCGTGAATTTCTGGGTTTTAACCCAATTTTGGGTCTTTGATAGAGGAATCAAATTTTCATAGAAAAATTAGAGTCCTAGTGTGAGAAAGTGCAAAGAACAAAACCTAGGATCGATTTTGGAGCTGGGTTTCATCAATCAAGCTTGGATTTTGTCCATGGAGTGAAAATTACCATCCCAGAGCTTATCGTACACGTCATTATGAGTATGATTCCTCTTATTGTTATTTTCTAATCTTTCTATATGGAGTAGAACTTTCTCTCACATGGGTATGAAGAACACTATTTCCATGTGTTAGGTATTCGAATTGTAATGACTTTTGGATAGATATACTAATTGGTTTTAATTGATCGAAGTGTATTTATTGAGTCAATTAAATCCTGATAAACTTCTTTTGATTTCCGCTGCAACCTAAGATAGATAGAATCTGATTAGGTTGTCAGAGCTTCTTCAATAAATAGGAGTGAATTGATTGTATGAGAGTCAGTCAATTCACTGCTTTGTACTGGAATCTGTTTCTAGTAGTGAAGATTAATCATCTGTATGATAGTCTGTCGAATCTTTCGCAGTTTAATCAACAGTAAATCAACCAAAGAAAATTACAACTTGGACCTAACTAAGGAGCTAGGGGGACTCAATCCCGAGTGACTCTTCCCTTGCTTAAGAACTTCGAACAATTTACTACTTTCTTTCTGTTTACTTTGAATTCACCTTCACTCACATAGTCCCTCTAGATAATAGAAGTTCATAGAGTAGGCAGTAGATCTAGACCTTGGGTTGATAAATTAAGGGGGTTGCTAATTGTCGCACTAGTTTTTTGTAATCGCCCTAAATTTAGACTGAAAATCATTCTTTACCCTTTTCCTTTTCTATTTCTGAATTTAATTTTATATTATAAAAAGCACATCCAATTTCCAATCACCTTCCTCTTAATTAAGTTGGCCAGCTCGGCGATGCAGCAGCAAGTGCCAAGTGGCCAAATTTGTTTCCTTGCGCAGTTGACCGACAAGTCACCGCCGGCGTGGCGATCTTGACTAGAGTAGAGCAATCTCCTTTGTTTTCTGCGTTGATTCCAAACAAGCCTAGGGGGATGTTTTAGTTGGGAGGCTCGGCAATGCTACAAGTGAGAATTTGTTCCTTGCACAGCTGATTTTAAATGTTTCTATTGCTGGGTTTCCCCCTTGGTTTCACTGTGTTAGCTGGTCAAGACACCTCCGGGAGCAACATCCCATCTCGGAAGAAGGCTGGGGGATGAAGATGATGGAGGATTATTAAAGGTAAAGTTACGGTGACAAAGATGATGAAGAAATTGCAGTGTCGTTTGTTTCATTGTTTTTCCTTTTATTAATTAAAGGTTAGTTTAGTAATTTTATGTATTAAGTTAGGGCGATAAAGGTAAAGTTAAGGCGAGGTTTAGCCATTCAGTAAATTAAACTTACCCACTATTATGCATTTCCATTCTAGGATTACACTTGTTCACAGTTTGGTGTTGTGTCGTAGCGTGTCATCCGTCCTCTAGAGCAGCCAGCTGCTCAAGCTCCTGGCCGCCATCGGCGTCCCGTGCTTCCTCAACCTGCACCTCCACTAGCAGTAGCATTCGGAGCCGGTCCTTCCACCTTTGGGGATCACCTCGTGGAGAGGATGGACCGCCTCGAGACCCATGTGGTGGGAGTCACTTCCCGACTCGATCGAAACACCGACTTGCTGGAGCGGATAGCTCGTCGCCAGGGTCTCCTTCCATACGAAGGGGAAGGGCCTTTGACCCGTGAGAGGTAGCGATGAGTGAGACATATGGCAGAGCCGATTTCTTTTGCCCAACTTCTCCACTTGATCTCTAAACTCTTTTATTTTTTATTTGGTTTTTCTTTCTTTTATTGTGTGTGTGTGTGTGTGTGTGTGAAAAAATACTATTATTATCGTATTGTTATGTGTAACAACCTCGCCTCGAGCGAGTATGTGTTAGTGTTTGTTTTTGTCTTCTCCTTGAAGTCCAATCTCCTACCCCGGGATAAATTCCAACTTTCACTCACAAAGCCATGCGGTAACATCGTTCTACCCCCTATCTTATGACATTGAGGGCAATGTCGAACTTAAGTGTGGATGGGGGGTAGTTTATTATTATGCTTCTGTGAGTATGATTGAATGCTTGGATCCTTGATGTATGCCCAAATTTGAAAATTTTGAGAGCTCCAAGCAATGCTTGCATGATCAAAGTGGTTGGTTTGTTGGAGAATCTCGTGTTTATTGGCATTGGCCTTGAATTGTTGCATGTGATCGAGTGTGTCCTATGACGATGACTGAGAGGTGCATTAGGATAACGCAAAGGTTTAGTTCTCATGTGTGCAAAAATGAATGGATGTCTTGACACAATTACTTGTTGATTACAATTTCCATGCATTGTGTTTTGTGAATTGGAATAGATGGTTGGGTGACTAGGTAGCCATGTGAGTTTTGAGCTGATCGCTTTCTTCTTGTGTGCTTACATCCCTCTTACCATGGCGAGTACATCACAGTTTTGACTAGTGAGTATGATGGAGGCATAGGATTAGTCCACGCCCAAATGTTGATTATCCCAAAATTTTCTATCCCCTAGTGAACCCCTTGGAGCCTTGTGACTTTGGGGGGTCCTTCTCTTGTAGGAGCTTTTTGCTTGTGAGCTTAATGGTGTTTGATGGAACGACCCCCATACTTTCTTCGTGTCTATACGTGAGTCATCCTTGTGTCCCAGAGCTCGTGCTTAGGAGCTCCATTGAGGTTCTACATAGGAGTATTTTGCATGGCTCTTGCTAGGAATGAAAGAGAAAAGATTGTTTTACTCTCTCGTACCCCCCTCCCCCCCCCCCCCCCCCAAAAAAAAGAAAAGTAAAGAGAAAAAAAAGAAAAGGAAAGTAGAAAGAAAAAGAATCGAAAAAGAGGTAATATAATGGGGTAAATAAAATAGAGAGTGCCACAAATATCAAAGTGGATGCTCTAGGAGGGGGTTTCTTGGCACTCAAGTCACTGAGACACCCAAATTGTTGTTGAACTCCTTCACTACTATGTTTGAAATGTGTTAGCCAGAATAGATTGAGGAAGTGTGCTTGAATGTAATTCATGATGGGTGATAGTTTGGAAAGGAGAAGTAAGGTTTTTGGTCGATGCTAGTGGCTATTGTGTGTAGGGAAGGTTCTTAGTCAAAATCATAGAACCTTCAGGTTTAGGGTGAAGATGTAGGACCTCATGTTGTGTTTGCCACCACCCAAAAGGCCTTTTCCTCATGTCCAAGACAATTGCCAGTCATTTGAACCCATTTCTAAGCCCTCCGAACAAGCTAGTGATGATAACCATCCCGTGAACTCTAACATTTAGAGGTTGCTGCCATGGTGATGAGACGATAGGGTGAAGTGTTGATGATTGTGCACATTCTTTGCACCAAATGGTCCCGACCCCACTGGTCAAGAGAGTGAGTGGTTCATTCTTGTTTTGCATATCATATCATACCCCGTTGAGTACCTTTGATAAGTGGTCTTGTTGATAAGTGATCTTGGACTTGAATGTTATGCATGGTTAGTTGTGGTTGATAAATGATCTTGTTGAGACTTTCATTGATTCATGAACAAGGCGAGAATTTTTCGTTTGCCCACTTTTGGTGGCCTCAAATGTCGTTTGTGGTGGATGCCAGTATTGCTTGCAACGGTCCACGTGTTAATTGACAATAGCCATTGAGATTGCTCACTTTGTGACCTTTTGAGTTGTCCCCAAAGTATTTTGTTAGGTTGAGATATTACCTTGTTTGAAATGGTTTGCTTGGGGACAAGCAAACGTCTAAGTGTGGGGGAGTGATTCGGGCTTAAATGTACACTTTTTATCCCCAGTTTCTCTTTGGCGTTTGTGGCGTTTGAGCTCCAAAAAGGGTGTTTTACGCAAGGTTTTTTGTGTTTCAATGTGTTTTAGAGTTTAACAGGTGGAACCAACCCTGGAGTCGAAAGTTGGAAGAAAAGGCGTGAGGACCAAGCAAAGAGGAGGAAGCAACTGCAGTTCACGGTCCAAGCTGTGACTTCACGGTCGTCAAGACCGTGAACTGGAACCACAACTCAAGGGTATACAGAGGAGTTTCAGAGGTTACTGACGCCGAGTTAGTTTACGATCGTAAGATCGTGAACTGAAGCCATGGACCGCGAACTCAAAGAATTAAGCGATGCATTTTTAGCTGTGTTCACGACCTTTAACTGGGACCGTGAACTGGGCACGGCCAGTGTATAAAAGGAGAGGTGAAAGGAGGAAGAAGGGGTGCCCAAAGTGAGAGAAACCTTCTTCTTCTTGAAAACCTAGAGAGAGAAAGCCACGAACCAAGGAGGTAAAGAGGCTAGGGTTTGCTCCAAGTAAAGATTTGGGAAGTTCCTCTTCAAGAGAGGATCTCTACAAGAACAAGGAGGGATTGAGGCATCACAATGATGGGTTTTCCTTTTTCCTTTGTGTTCTTCATTTGTCTAGCGTAGAGTAGAGTCCTTTTCATTTAGGTGTTATAGAACCCTAACTTCTACCATGTAGTTGATTGTGTGTGGGTGGTGTTTAATTTAAGATTTGAGGTATTTTCATGGTGATTGTGCATTGTGTGTGCATGGCAATCTGTTGTTCTATTCTAACCTAGCATAGAGAGAAACCCCCTTTCTTTAAGAGGCTCAAATTGAGCTAGGTTTTCTTAGGCATTCCATGCCTCCTGACTGGGCTAATGTAGGGCAAACCTTTAAACTCAAATTAGACACATAGGTTAGTTGTGATTACGTCGTTCAAACCTCGGTTTGAGGGAGAAGGTAAGTCAACCGTCAATTGGTTGGGCCAAGAGGGCTAAAATTGTAGCCTATAATGCATTCCTTGGCCTAGCAATTGAGAGAATGGTTTCTAACCATTGTTGCTCCTCCTAGCGGTTCACAATTGTCTTGTCGCACACTGATTCATTTGATCCAACGGTTCATGGTAGTTAGTTATGGGGATACAACTCCCGAGTGAAGCTTCTCACAAAGAGTTTCAACCCTTTTACTTTCAAGTCTTGCTTTTCAATTGTAGATTGTGGAGATTTCTCACAAACAACATTCCGCTAGATATTGTTTCAAACAATTGAAGTAGGGGTACATGGGCCGGCCCGGGTAGATATTTAAACATACTTACCCTATATTGCACCCATTCAAGGTTTATACTTGGGCCTTAGGTGGGATTTAAGTGTGATATTCGGGACGAGTCAGTAGTCTTGGTTATATTTCATATGAAATTCATAACTATTTGAATAATGTGCTTATGATAGACCTTAAGTGTGTTTCTGTACTATTTGATGTCTTTTATGTTGTTTTGTGCTTTCAGTGTTATAAACCACTCTTGCAAATTTGGATCACCAAGGGACCCAATGGATTAGAAGAAGATTGATAATACAAGCTCATGGGTGCAAACATAGATGGATTCTGACACCGAAAGCTCAAGATATCGACCAAATGATAGTATTTTGATGAGCAGACAAATCAAACAAAGTTCCAACGAGCTGAAATTTCAGGAGCATATCAATGAGCCCAAGAGGAAGAAGCCCACAAAAAATTGGTTCATTTAGAGAAAAATTGAGAGTGTACCATCATGGCACCGACGCATGCCCCAAGCCTCTAGGAAACTTCCTTTGCAAGTAACTTCGTCCACAAGTTAAATGAATTCGAGTTGAAGTCGGATAAGGAAAATTTTGTCTAAATTTAGGAGGAAAAAGACTAGAAACCCCCTTTGTGTAACTAGTATAAATATAGTCTTAAGCCTAGACATTTTGTAAACCTTTTACTAGCACTCTACATAAGGGCATGAGTTAGAAATCCATAGAGAGGTGGCGAAGTGATATGATCCCAAATTACTTATATTCCAAGTCTCCATTGATTTTTGAAGAAGCAAGGTCAATTGAAAAGAAGCAACCTGGAAATTGTCCAAGTGTTTTAACTGTTTCAAGTAGCCTACTTTGCAAGCTTCGTCGTCACAATTGACTCAATGAAAATGCAAGGTGAAGGGTTTGTTTTGAAGAAAGAGTGTTACTTTACAAGCTGGGATGCTTGGATGCTCAAGGAGAAGTCAAGAAGACAATTTTCGAAGCTGTTCAAAAGCTTCTGCCAAAACTCAAAACCAAGAAAGTGCTAGTTTTTGGCCAAGTATGGAGAACAATCTGCGTGCCCAACTTTGGAGCCTCATGCGAGAAAATTGGTTGAGAGTCTAGTTAAGGGGTTTGTTTATAGGTGTTTTCTACTACTACCTAAAGGAGTTGGATGAAGGAAGATCTACCTTTAAGGCTTCAAACGAAGGAAAGCAATATCGTATAAGCCTGCAAAACTGTCTTGCAAACCAAGGATTCTGAATCCTTGTTGGATTAGGATTACACTTTACCTTTCATGTTTTGCACTTTGATTCTGAGTTTGTTTGTGTTTAGAACTTGTGTATTAGTTTGTTTACCTAACCTTGCTCTATTTAAGTCTTTCAATAGCATTGTAATAGTTGGATTTCGATTAATTGAATACAAACCAGAGTTCGATTCATCTAGCTTTGCTACGTGGGTTAAGAGAGCAACTCAGAAGAAGTTCTAGGTTGTTTGGAAAGCTTCTATCAATCAGTTTCCACCCTGATCGTGGCTAGGCATCGAACTATAATCTTTGAGCCTCTTTACCTTGTGAAGGTTTCAGGAGATTTCCATCCCAAATCGCACAAAAACCTCGCTATTTTTGTGTAAGTTTGTGATTCAATTCGATAGAATTGAGAAGGCTGCCAGCTCTGATCTAAAGAGACCCATCTAGGGCTTATCATGTGGCATCATGAGCCTGATTCAAGGGGCAACGACGGTGAAAAACTTACATGTCGCTTCAAGAATGAGGCACAAGGTCCTGATTGATCTGTGGGAGGAGTCAGATTCTGATGAAGAGGATCAATTGGACCAGCAAACCAAGGGAGAATCATCTCACAGTGTGGCTGAGGCTTTGCAATCCATGGTTGCAATGTTTCAATCCCATTTCGACCAGATTAATCGACTATTGGTCGACTAAACTTGAAGGTGAACGACCCTGTTCCGCCACGGACTGTAACAAAGCATAATACGAGGGTAGAGGCAGCGCAGAACCAGGAAGTTCCAATTGGAGGCGATCCAGCCTTGATGGACTGCAACCACAATCTGGAATGAAGGCTGATCACGACGGAGCACGACCACCGTGAACGGCATCACGACGATCATGAACACAATCATCGTCCCCCAGAAACCACCATTGTAGAGATCCGAGGAATGAAACTGTCCATCCCGTCTTTTTTGGCTCCAACAACGCCTCTAGCTACCTGGATTGGGAGAGAAAAGTGTTTCTTTTCTTCCAATGTGCGAATTACATGCAGCATCAGAAGGTTCTCTTTGCGACGTTCGAATTTATGGAATACGCCGCCCAATGATGGGAGCAAATCCAACTCCGACGACGGCAGAATATACAGCTAGAGATAGAGACTTGGAATGAGCTGAGGGGAATCATGAGGAACAGGTTTATTCCTGGATACTACCAGCGAGAACTACACGAATCTCTTTAACAAATTCGACAAGGATCGAGTGTTGTGGAGGATTATTTTTGTGAGCTGGAGTTACTCATGATGAAGGCCGATATCAGGGAGGACCGAGAAGCTACTATTGCTCGATTCCTTCATGGTTTAAAACGAGAAATCCGTCAAGAGGTGGATTTGAGTTGATTTGTTGAATTGGAAGAAGTTGTTCACTTGGCTATCAAAATTGAGAAGCATAAGAAGTCGACGACCTGCAGATTTACTCTGACAACCAAACTGCCGACAGAGGGGGACATCGACACCAATTCCACTCAGACAAGGCCCGATGTCAGTAAATTGGCACCCAAAAATGTTGCTCCATCTTCTAATGAACGCTCTAGTGGCATTTAGTGCTTTAAGTGCCATGGTCGAGGCCATAAAGGAAATCAATGTCCAAATTCAAGGACACTTATCGTTGGCGACGTAGAATACGTCACTGATGAAGAGAAAAGCTCTGACAATGAAGAGGATGTGGAAGAGGATCTAGAGATGGAGGCTCCTCCAGCTGGAAAACTCATGACCGTCAGTAGAATGGCCTTGACCATTGAAACTTCGTTGGATTCCGAATAGAGGGAGAATCTGTTTCATGGTGTCTAGGTAATGGAAATTTGTTTGTCTGAGGTAGTAGATGGTGGTAGCTGTGCTAATGTCATTAGCCAGGAGGTCGTGAATAAGCTCGACTTGAGCACAATCAAACAATCAAAACCATACAATCTTCACTGGCTCAATGACTATGGAGCAATTTGAGTAACAAAGCAAGCAATGGTGACCTTTGCAATTGACAAATATCAAGACAAACTTCTATTCGATGTTGCATCAATGCAAGCTGCTCACCTCCTTCTCGGAAGAACCTGGCAATTCGATAGGGGTGTGTGTCATTACAGGGGGTCTGACTGCAACAAAGTCCAGCATGGAGGGAAGAAGATTCTGTTGAAGCCTCTGTAACTAGAAGAAGTTCGAGCAGATCAGCAACAGTTGGAAGCCAGCTGACCGCAATCCAAGGGCGAGTCTAGTGGGAACCCACCTGAAACCTCAACTCGAATAAATTTCGTGTCCATTTCATGCTACCCGCATGTCGCAACCGTCCCTCCGGGGTCGAGGTCGCGTTCGCTTTTTGGAGTCTCCATCGATCTTACTTGGAGTGGATCGAACACTCTTCGGTCGGCTCTAACCATAGCGTCGAAACCGAGGCTTGGTCTACAATATCAACTGTCTACGTGCCCGTTAGACGAGATCAAAGTCCACATAGTTCGTTTGAACTTTGATCATTTTAATTATAACTTTCACCACGTTCCAATGAACGTGATTCTATTATTATAATTTTGTTAATAAAATTTCATTTAGATTACTATGAGGTTGTGACGATAAATGCAAGGATTTTAGTTATTAGGAAGTATTTTGACGTATTAGAAAGAAACAAGAGAAACTTAATCCGCATTCAGCATTTCGTATTAAGGATTTTAAACGAATAAAACTAAGCGGGATGATTATATTTCTAAATGATGGGGCAGCAGCCCAACTTGTTAAGTTGCCAGTCACAAAGCGCATTCGTTCCTTGAGAATGAGGGTTCAAAACCCGGTCACCACCATTTTTGGATTTCTCGTTTTATTTCAGAGAAAGGGGAAGGGTAGTTTTTATAAATACTCAAAAACACGGTGGCAAGGCCACGTAAATATCAAGAAACGCTAAGGGTAATTAAGTCATTTGCGGGTAAGTATAAAAGCATCTTTTAAGATGTAAAACAAAACCCTAATCAGCAAACCCCAAAACGACCGCCTCCTAACCCTATCTTCTCTCTATCTCGTTCTCTCTACCTCTCCGTCTCTCTCGTCTCTCGTCGGCTCGATCGGCTTGAGCAGCTAACTGCCTCGGTCGCTCGTCAACCGTTACATAAAACCGGAGGGCTTTTAGACTATTACTAGCCGATTTTGTGACTGGATGACGGTTTAACCGATTGGGCCGAGACTCGACTCTCTCACTTCGTTCGAGTATATTCGTTCCTCTCTTTTCAAACCGAGCATATTGATAAACTCTCACCCGGCTTTAATAACAATGATATTAGGGTTTGTGCTGGGGGTTCATTTAACCAAATTAACCTTTATTAAATTTTAACCGTATGGTTAACTTTGCATCTAATGGCTGGAGATTAAGTTAGCACGGTCTCATCCCGATGTCTCCGACTTGGAGAGAGGCGAACATCGATGACTAAAGTCAGCAATCAACCCCAATTCTTTCTCATTCCGTTTTC
Organism: Linum tenue; assembly: GCA_946122785.1. Taxonomy (NCBI): domain Eukaryota; kingdom Viridiplantae; phylum Streptophyta; class Magnoliopsida; order Malpighiales; family Linaceae; genus Linum; species Linum tenue. The sequence continues at coordinate 57,955,626 of CAMGYJ010000002.1, forward strand.
CTCGGCTTCTCGATGGCCGCCTACGATCTTTTTTCCCATCTTCTAGCATCAACCGCCGCGGAATCTCATCGCCACCGTTGACGGCGACGGCAACTCCTCCTCCCGCTAACCCACCGCTAACCACCAGAACTGCGACCGGGCCGACTCAAATAACAATCACCACATTCCTCCTCATTCTAACTCCATTACTTTCCGCAACCCTTTCGAATTCGTCAGCTCCGACGCTTCCTTCTCCGTCCTCCGCTGTGCGCCATCGATCCCTTCCGCAACGAACTCCCCGTATCGACGGACTGTACGAGGTTTTGTAGATTTTGCTGCTCCTTCCGATCGTAGTAATCAGATTGCTTCTTTGGACTCTGTTTGGGCGTGAGCTTCAGCTACGAAATTGGCGATTTGGGGATGGAAAGACAAGCACAGCCCTATACCCAGATGGCGCTCTCGCCTCATGTGGGTCACTAGGTTTACTGCCCGTGGCATTCTCTTCTCTTTTGGGTCTGATTTTAGCTCTCCCTCTTTTCCCTCGCTCCATCCTCCCTACTCCCTCTTATAAGTTGGTGTCAACTTGAGATACTACTATTCTAGGATTGATTAGTGGTGTTTATTATTATTTTTTTTGTCTGATTGCAATTACTGCATCTAGCTACCAGTTGATATGAAGGAAAGGAATTGCTCCGATGTTGTATCAAATCATGTTTCTTAGATCGAACCGATTTTTTTTTCTTTCTAAGAGATGTGCCCTACCATTGTCGCTTCCGAGTCGCATGATGCTTTATCTTTTGTGGGAACCATCAGCAGAATTATGCAGGTAATTCGAGATTTTCCTCTCAGGCGATTTCACCCTAGTCCGAGCTTGTCATCATTGTTATTATTATTTCCTTTTTGCCTCCTATATTCCGTTCTTCATGCTGTTTTATGCTTTTGTTGGTATTCCAAAAGGTAAAAAGTTAGATTTCTTTCATTTTGAAATTTTGACGATGCCATAGTGGTTTTGGGTTTCTCTTCATGCATAACTTAACATTGCATTTACATTTTTTGGCATAAAGATGGCATCTTGATTTCTGATCCAGCCACAGGAGAACAAGGTTAAGGCTGCAAAGTAGGCTGAACCATTCCTAGGGACAGTGGAACGGTAATAACCTTGACCTAGAGTGACATAATGGTTAGCCCTTTGCTTCAGCATTTCCTTTCGGTGGACTTGAATTTCGTTTTGCATATGGGGTGTATATTTAGAGCTATTGTTTTGTAGATATGTTGCGTTAATAGTTGTTTTGTGGTCTCAATTTCTTGGTACCATAACCTCTTTTATTTCTCATTATGCCTGTGTCTCAGTTTGGTACCATAACATCTTCTGATTCCCATTATGCCCGTTATTCATTGTCTATTATGGTTTTGTTTGTCCGTCGGATGCAGAAACGGATCCCAACTGTGAAGGATAAGTTGGTGGTGGTAACACATATACGGTCACTGAGTGCAACTGCTGTGGAAGCTTATGAGACCTCAAAGACTGCAATAATAGCTCACATAGTTCTGGTACAAAAGAATGATGGATTCCTACTTTCAGGTATATTTCAACTATACTCATGTTTTATTTTTGGGTAAACTATATTCACGTTTTGTTGTATGCCTGTTCGTAATTGTTCTCTAAAATGGGTTACTATATTTTCACATGAAGCTAAGAACTTGAGTAAGCCATATATTGATCAAGTTGCCACTGTTACTGAACACCATGTTGAGAAACCATACACAAAGAATGTAGTGTTGGCATATCGGACGTTTCTGTATTGGCGACTACCTACCATTATCAGGTAGGTGTAAATTTATGTGTGTGTATTATTGTTTAGGCTTTCAGAACTATTTCAATAAATATCCTCTGTGTATTAGTTGTGTATTTTGTTTCTATTTTTCTGGGAAGTCAACTTAGAATGACCATTCTCTATGATTTTGTACAAACATCATAGCTAGTGCAGACTTGAGTGATTTTTCTTCTTAGATGCAAGGAACTGTTCAAGATACCCTGAAAAGGCCTGAAGATACTGAATCTCTTGCAACTGATGAATTTGTCTACTTTGTGGAATATACTTATTATTGTATATAATACAGAAAAGATATCGTTATTCTATCATGAAATCCAGCTCTATAATTCTGTTTAGTACATTAAGACTAATTGATGGGTGCATGAACTGCTGCTGTAGGCACCAGCGACATTGGTCCTGCTTAGACTTTGTCCAGCTGTTTTTCTGGTTGGTTTCAGAATTTCGATCAATTGTCATTTCCCCACTTTTTCCAGTCTGCTAAATATGCTTCAATGATCTTGCAGCAATATATCAAAGAGACCAACTAGCCAACTAGAAATGCCCATTCCAGCCACATACTTCTGCTACTTGACAATGCCTAGAAGGAAACACATAACCTGGTTTATCATGAGACGTCTCGGTTAAAGAAGGTATATTGTTTTCTGTTCAAGTGCAATTACAATCATATTTCTCTCAAGGTCAGCATCTGAAAGGCCATACTTCTTCTGATCTCTCCCTTCCATCCATCCATGGGACAAACGTTCTAATGCTGCAGTTCAATGGGAGAGAACAGTGACCTGCCTGTTTCTATGTTCAATGCTATGCTACAAAACAGGGAGAAAAAATCAAATACACAAAAAGTACGTATCTTTTGTTATCTCTCTCTCCAGAATTGTTTCATTCAGCTCTCCCTTAAGCAGTTTGTCACCTTGTTGTTTTGTCAATATTTGATATCCCTGCATTAATATATGGATAGAGAAAGAAATGAGTACATGAAAAAGGGTGTTGGGGGTGGGGTGGGGAGGGTAGGGATTTTCTTACCGGGCCTGAAACCAGAATGCTGGGTGATCTCCATTCAGATTGTTTGTGAAATATTCCAGGTGATTGGTTCTCAGGTTGTAGACACCAGCTGATCGAAGTCTGGGTAACTCATATCCACGAATGAGAATATAATCAGGTGCAAAATACACCCGGTCTTCTTTCACCCCCTTAGTCGTGTCAGCAGGGAGGACGATGGCCTGATGGGGTCCCACAAAAGCTGCACATCCCTGAAGGCGTTTTACCCGCGTCCACTCATAGCCATCCGAATCGCCGTCTAGTCTGAATACCTGCAGCAATGGATAAATGAGTAAGAGGATTCTATATTTCTTCAATTTACCCAAGTTCAAAATCTAGCTGAAAATGAATGGCAAAGTTCCCTCTTTCAATTTACAGGGCATAGAGGCTGGGTCGGCTGGGAGGAAAATGAAGTTAATCGGGCTGCTGATGTGTTTAAAGGGTCTTCTCCTAAAAATGCAGCTGCAAAACTCACCTGGATTACATTGATTAGTATGCTATGTGGGCAGGGGTGTAAGATTGTTTATGCTGTTTGCAATGTGGAAAGGTTGCTGACGGAAGTGAAGAAGGAAGTTTGCATTTTGTTCCCTGATGCAGCAGGAATGAAGTGATGGTTATGGAGGCTGTAACTTTTTTTGGTTTTCATTAAGTACCTCAGGAGGTTCAAAATATTAGTCTTCCCCCATGACTGATATATAGAAAGGACTTGTTTTTGTACAGGTAGGTAGGGGTAGCTCTGTTCATTACATGCATAGGTGTTGCTGGTGGTACTTGGGGTTTTCTTATGATATACACAAACCAACCTATTCCTAAATAAAAGTGAAGAAAAATCTATGTATATGATATTAATCATGTAAATGCGACTATGTTCAACAACATCGACTTACAAAATCTATCTATATGCAATTAATTACGTATATTCAAACACCAAAATAGACTAAAGTAAGAGAAACTTATTTACTTGAATCAGAGGGCCAGCTTCACGAAGCGGGTCGATGTAGAAGTCACGAACGATTAGGTGCAGCCTGCCATGGAGGAAGCACACATATGGCTGCAAGAAGCCATCTCGGTCTGGAGTCCCGCTTCTCCGAAATTCGGCTGCGAGCTCACCCGAATACACGAACCTTGTTACTTTCTGTTGAATGGCGGGAATTCCAAACCCCTCAACTACGTGAACCGAGCGGTTGCCGCTGAGGAAGAGTTTCCCGTCATGGAATCCGCCGTCTCGCATTATCTCCGCCGCGGGGACAAGGGACGATTGCAAGTATTTCCAATCAAACGCTCGATCACCAAAATTGATCCAGAGAACCTGGAACCTCTCTCTACTCCTGAAATCGATGATGAAGACGGTCGACCAAGAAAGCAGTGCTTTGGCGCAGTATACCCGCCCAGCTTCACTACCGGGCAGGGGAGGTAGAGGCACGCATTTACCAGTGACCGGATTCAGCAGGTATAAGTCAAGCATGAGCTCGCGATCACTGAAGGGGCGCTGTAAAGAACGTAGAATCCACCCATCTTTGCAACCGATAGATTGAGCCGCTTCAGGGTAATCGGGCTCGATTTCTTCGGCCAAAGATTTGGACAACGCGAAAAGCCAATACCACCGGCGTTGGCGGGACAGGACATCGGAAATGGCAGTGTAGGTTGGAAAAGAGGGCAGTCGTATTACCGGCAACGGCGGTGGCTGATTGTTCCGGCCGAACAAAGCAATCGGCAGAAATCGATGGTGTTGGCCGGGGACGTTGGTGTCGGAGATGAGGAGACCGGGAATGCTAGTCAGGCGGCGGAAGCGGTCCACATTCAGAGCCTCCTTCCTCCAGTTCCTGCAAACGCCGGCGAAGGCAATGAGGTCCCGGCGTTCCTTCATGAGCTCCGCCAACTTCACCAATGCAAACGCCGGCAACTCTGCGTATCTCGTCATGCTATGGCTGGAGAAGAACAGCCGATCAACAGCTCGTTTCTTGTGGATTCTTGATTCTGTTGTGCTCTGTTTCTTGGGACTGACCGGGAATGGGGATTTTTTCAACTCGTGAATTAACGGACCTACGATTTGTTAATCGCTCACTTTTAACTTGATAGTTTTCAGGCCCGCCCCCTAAACGACCATAGTCTATATTTTTCAGGCATGCAATAACTAGTCCCCGTAGTTAATCCATATATGTTATTTGGGCCCGGAGATACAGTTTACACTTTACACTAGTGCTGCCATTTTAACCAAGTAGTATTTGAAAATTTTGGTTTGACGAATTTGGATAATTGGTTTGTGTAGTTAAGTATTAAAGCTTGCTTGGTTTCATATAACAATTGTGAATTAACAGACTACAACAATTTGTTTTAGTGTAGACTCAACATATGAATGTTAAATTTAGATTAAACTCATACATTATGTTGGTTAATTTGGTTCTTGTATTAGTTTGGACGATCTGGTTATGATATTGTATTTCATGGTTAATAAAATTTAGACTTATTTAGTTTGGTAATTACCATAATAACCATTTGAACATCCTACTTTATGTGCCCATATATTTTTCATATAACAATTATGTGCCAAAATTTTAGTTTTGCTAACTTTGATCATTAGTAATTTACAATCTACAATTAAATCAATGAGGAGTCGTTGAATTTGAATTTCTTTATAAAGCCAACTTATGAAGTTCATATATATATATATATATATATATATATATATATATATATATATATATATATATATATATATTTACGAACAAGGATATTTTATTCAGAAATGATTGTGTAACAAGAAAGCCCTATTACAACAAGGGAGAAATCAAATCCAAAATATGGATCCATTTATTGGGGAGGGTACCCTTACAAGCCTCTCTAGCCACCCAATTTGCACTTTTGTTACCAGAACGGGGCACAAACTCTAGTGTGATTCGATGATTGAGAGATATGAGATGGCACATACTTTGGATCCAAGCCATGACTTGCCAGTGGCCTTTCTTCTCAGGAGAATAAAGGATGTCGATGATGATTTTGCAATTCGAGAGAATCCTTGTCGGGAGGTCTGAATCCCCTGCATACTTGAGAGCAACACATAAGGCATTTGCTTCCGCAACAATCGCTTCTGAGCAGAATAAAGTATCAAAACCTTACCGGCAATCACTTGCCCAATGTTGTTGTAGACGACAACACAGTAAGCCGCCAACTGTGATTCCGAGACAGGCTCCATCATAGTGTAATTCCAGTTGGAAAGAACCAGACGATGGGTTAAAGAGGGTATAGGGTGGAATAGAGTGATTTCCGGTCGAATGGGCAGGCTTTTGGAAAGCTCCATTCCTATCAGAGACATGCCGAATGGCATTGGAAGAGGTGGTGAAGGTCAAGGGCTGCTATTCCCGAAAGACTTTCTCATTTCTGGCATTCCAAATAGCCCAAAGAGAGCCAATCACAGCCATGACAGGGGGGAGCTTGGGGATTCGAAGAGAGGAGGTGGAGCCACATAAGGATCGGCGCAGAATCTATAGGGAGGTAAAGAGAGCTTAAAAGAGAATGCCAAATAAGTTGTGCACTGGGGCATTTGAACAGACAGTGAATCGCATTCTCCACTACAGATTTCCAGACATTACAAATGGGGGAGTTGATGACTCTCTTGAACTCAAGGTTCTTCTTTGTCACCACTATGTTCCGAGTCAATCTCCATATGATATTCTTAATTTTAGAAGGGAGGGAGAGGCTCCAGAGCCATTGACACGCCAAAACACAACACCAAACTGCGACCAAGTGTAATCGCAGTCTGGGAATGCAGTAACAGGCAAGTTCTATTATCAACCGGGGGCCTAGATCTACTGCTTACTCCGTGATTGTCTATTATCTAGCCAACTAATTCGATTGATTGTTGTTTAAAGCAAAAGCAGTAAGAAAACAGGAAATGGTTCGGTTTTCAAAAGCAGGAAAGAGTCACTCGGGAATGAGTCCCCCTAGCCCCTTAGTTAGGTTCAATTGTAATTCCCCTGGGTTGATTCACTGTTGATTAGACTGCGGACGATCAGACAGTAGCTTGGAATCTCTTAAGCTGACCAAGCCCTCTCAGTCTAACTACCCGGCAGACGACTAGTCTTCACCGGGGTAGAAAGCTGAGGCTATGAACACAGAACTCCACTACTGGAATTGAATTCCAGTACAAAGCAGTAAACTGGCTAACTCTCGTATAACCAATCTCCTACTATCGAATGAAGAGGCTCTAACAACCTAATCAGATTCTATCTATCTCAGATTGCAGCAGAAATCGAGAAAAGCTGATCAGACTTCAATCAATTCAATAAACATGCATCATTCGATTAAAATCAAACAGTATAATCATCCCAAGTCATTACAATCAAATCCCTAACACAAGGAACTAGGGTTCTTCATACCCAAGTGAGAGAAGGGTTCTACTCCATAGAGAGAGAAGAGAAAACAGTAATCGGAGTAGTCATACTCATAATGATGTGGAAAATCTGCTCCGGGATGATGATTTCCACTCCTATGACGATCCCCAAGCTCGATTCGATGAAACCCAGCTCCAAGATAGCTTCTAGGATGTGTTCTTCGTACTTTCTCTCTCTAGGGCTCTGTTTTTGCTCTGAAAACTCGATTCTCTCACTTTTGGATCGAAAGTGGCTGAAAAACCAGAATTTCCCGACTCACACGGGCAGGCCACACGGCCGTGTGGCTCACCCATTTGGCTGTGCGAGTCGAAACGCGCCGTATCACTTAGGTCGATCTTCAGCCATCCCACACGGCCAGGGTCGCACGGCCGTGTGGATTTCCTGAGTTGCCCGTGTTTGCTCTCGGCGAAAGTCACACGGCCACAATTGCAACTTGCACGGCCGTGTGACACCCAGGACTGCCCGTGCAGCTTCCTTAGAACCTCGCCATGCGTCCGATCCTCGTCCAATTGACCCCAAACTCGCTCCCAAGCCTCCATTCACGTACTAGGACCTGAAATATCACAACCAAGCACAACCTTGCGTGAAATCGGCCTAAAACACGAGAATCAATACCTCAAACAGTGTAAGAACAGGGGTAAAAACATGTGTAAATAACGGTCTATCAGCCATTTCCAAGCTTGAGAAGAGAAGCTAGGATGGTTGGGATCAGGGATGTTCAACCTAACATTTTCACATAAAAAGGAAATAGTACGCCAATGGTGCCTTGCAAGTTACCGTAACTTGCACAATTCGGTCGAACTATGTATAATTGCAATCGATGGTCACCAGCGTCGTCACTTCTATGGAAAATCACGGTCGGCCATTAACATATAGTGGTCGAGTGTTTTAAGTTAGTTGATACTGAAATGGTCGACAAAAATAAAAAAAAGTGGTAAACGAGAAGAGGCCGACTACTTGATGGCATTCATTAACCAAATGGTTGACCATTTACACCAAGAGGTCGACTACTAGATAGAAGGCTAAACTACTATCCATTCATCCATCCTCTTGAAGTGAAACGTAGATAAAAAAAGTTGGTTTCGCATTCGATCGCATACAGTAAAAGGTCGACCACTTATAGGAAATCATCCTATAACCTTCGACTTTTGTGCTTATGTCTGTCGATCTGTGTGCTTCATTTGCTCGTATAAATTACGATTTACACCAACAGAATTAATCCACGGCCATGATATCAAGAAACCATAACTCATAACAACTTAACAAACTAACACCAAATACAATAAAACACACCTCACAATAGTTCACACATACCTGAAATCAGAAACCACAATGGCTTAATATCAATCCACGATCATATGTTCTTCAAACCAAATCATCTTTAAGACTTAAAAAAACAATCTAAATCATGGAGTTCTTAGACCTCTCCCCTCTCCTCTCACTCATCCACATTTTCCTCATTGGTAGTGCTAGCATTATGGTAGTCGCATGTGGTGGGATGCATGTATCTTTCACGAAAAGATCGAAACTCATCTCGCATCTCTGTTACACTCATTTGTAGTGTGCTTATCTAGCTCAAAATCTGCCCTATGTAGTCGTACATGTCATTCATGATGTCCCATATACGATCGAGGGTGACTGGTGGAGTTGAACTTTGTGGTTGCGCCATTGCCTCGTCTTCGGTCTCTTCATTATCATCATCCTAGACTACATGAGGATTGTATGCTCAGACATACACACCATCATGCATCTCAAATCCTATCTTCTTCAGGATGAAAACTGTGTGGAACTCCTGCCTTGTGACTCTTAAGCCAACTCACCACTTAAATCCACACCAAAATGCTCAAATAGCAAAGCCAAGATCATCCCATAGGTAAGATTCATGTTTGAACTCTCTGCAACAACAAGCATGTGTTTAAAGTTCAAATATGGCAAGTTAACCCCTCATGTGAAAGTAGGTTGGTGAGGAGCTCCATGTCAAAGTAGGTGACTGCCTCCCGATGTCCACCCTTTGGAAAAATGTTGTAGGAGAGAATATGGTGAAGAACTCTGGTTGTAACTATCAGCTGGAGAATAGTTGACCTACTGTGATCCTCAAATCATCCTCTTCAACAAGACCACATACAGTCTGTATTTGATTGGCTCTCGGGAAATGAGTTTCATTCCAAACATTGAAAGCATCGATTCTCTTCCCCTGATATGAAGTCTCCAGTACTGCTGCCAACACAATTTTGGTGATACGCATCTCTACTCCATTCACATAGCTTTTAAAAGCATGATTAGATCCCTTTGTAGAACGCCTTCTGGTTCTAATTAAAATGCGAGCAACTTCGTTCCTCGTCGGGGCGAGGTAGAAAGGCAAGGTAGAGCAGAGGAGAGTACGACAGAAGATAGGGCAAGACGAGATATTGAAAGGCTTGAATGGACGGGTAAGGGACATACTTAAGTTGCTTAGGTTTCAATCTGCCCAGCAGAGTGCTTTCGCTGTTGATGTTCTTTCCGATCTCTACGCATTTCACCCCTCCATCGGAAATTCCCTTTGCCCCTACCGTAATCCAGCTTGGCAGTTTCCACCGCCTAGCTTTTCCGCTTCGTAAGCCCTACCCTGGGCTATTCCAGAATCAGCAAGGAAAGAAGCCCGACAAGACTAACTTTGGATTGGATTCTTTTATCCAGACCGAGGCCGAACCATAAAAAACAGCACCACCTACTGTTTCAACCTATGAGTCAACCAAAACAGAAGCCTTAGCCGAGAATGGGATGCGTAGACCTAATCTTAGCTTCCGTCACCGGATGTATAGTTTTTATAAATGGAGATGCTTGAGACACTGATAGATGATGTTGTTTTAGAAGTATTGTACCATTTTTGGGTAGTATGGTACATTTTGAGATATCACCGTCAGCCAATCTTGCTCCACAAATACTACAAGGAACCCGTAATATTCGAAATGAGCATAAGCATCAGCCGTCAATGGCCTTCGAGGAGCCACCCTACGGTTCTGCATTATACTCCCTTCATATTTGTCGCTTTGTATCTTGGTCTAAAACAAATTTGGATTGAACTCTTCCCATTCACAACTTGAGGCAGCCGCTTTATGTGACTTTCTTTTCTACTTTTCTCTATCCATCATGAGATCAAAGAAATAACAGTTCACGTTAGCAAAATGATGAAACCAAACAAACTCGGTTGACCTGGCTGGAAATAGGGCGAGGTACTTTTGCAAGCAGAAGCTTAAAAACATCAATAAACTATTAGACTTTGCTAAAATCGACGAAACAAAACAGACTCAGTTGATTCAGGCCTAATTGAACATATTTTACCCCCGTTTTCCTTAGGCGTTTGTGGCAATTGTGCTCCTAAAAGGGTGGTTTTACACTAGGTCTTGTGTTTTAGCATGTTCCAGGATCTAACAGGTAAAACCAGCCCCAGAGTCGAAAGTTGGACGAAAAGTAGCAAAAACTGGGAGAAGAGGTGGAAAATGGCAGTTCACGGTCTGCTAAGACCGTGAAGAGGAAGCTTTAGCCGTGAACATCGAGGCGTCCAGAGCATTTCCAAAATTTACTGACGCCAGGCAAGTTCACGGTCACTAAGACTGTGAACTGGAGCTGTTGCCCGTGTACCTGAGCAAGTGAAGCGGTGCGTTTCGAGGCCAATCCTTGAGTTCACGGACGCGTTCAAGAGTTCACGGCCATGAACTGAGACCGTGAACTGATCACGATCCCTGTTTAAAAGGAGAGCTGAAAGGAAGAGAGAAGGGGGATCCCAAGAGTGAGAAAGTGTCTTCTTCTTTAGATTTTAGAGAGAGAAAGAACGAACCAAGGAAGAAAGAAGGTTAGGGTTTGCTCCAAGTGGTGAATTGGGAAGATTCTCCCCAGGAGAGGATCAACACAAGCTCAAAGGAGATTGGAGGCATCACTATGATGGTTTCTACCTCTTCCTCTTTTGGTCTTCCCATTTCTAACATGGAGTACGTAGTTTCCTTTTTCACTTGAGTGTTGTGAAACCCTAACTATTTGCCATGTAGTTGTTGAGTGAATTGAATGATTGTTTATGGGTGGTGTTTAATTCAAAGATTGAGGTATTTTTCATGTTGATTGTGCATGTTTGTGCCTAGCAATCCAATTGGCCATTCTAACCTAGATTAGAGGGAAAACCCCCCTTTCAAGGGAGGCTCAATTGAGTTGGGATCCCTTGGGCTTTTTAAGCCATCTATAGGGCAAACCTCTAAGTTGAATTAAGAAATTTGGTTAAGCGCGATTAAGCCGCCCAACCATGGGGTTGAGTGAGAGAGTAAGTCAACCGTCGATTGCCTTAACCAAGAGGGCTACTTGAGGATCCTAATGTATCCCTTGGTTTGGCAATCGGGAGTGTGGTCTACGACCATAGTTTCCTTTCCTAGCGGTTCGCGGTCACCTCGCCCATAGCAATTACTTTGATTCACATGCCATGGTAGTAGTGACACGCTAAAACACAACACCAAACTGCGACCAAGTGTAATCGCAGTTCGGAAATGCAGTAACAAGCAAGCTCTAATTGTCAACCCGGGGTCTAGATCTACTGCCTACTCCGTGAATATCTATTATCTAGCAAACTAAGTCGAGTGATTGTGATTTTAAGTAAAAACAGCAAGAAAAGAGGAAATGGTTCGGTTTCTAAAGCAAAGGAAGAGTCACTCGGGAATGAGTCCCCCTAGATCCTTAGTTAGGTCTTAGTTGTAATTACCCTGGGTTGATTAACTGTTGATTAAACAGTGGAAGATCTGACAGTAGCTCGGAATCTCTTAAGCTGACCAAGCCCTCTCAGGCAGGCTAACCGGCAGGCGACTAACCTTCACCGGGATAGACTGTTGAGGCAATAAACACATAACTCCACTACTGGAATTGGGTTCCAGTACAAAGCAGTAAATTGATTAACTCTCGTATAACCAATCTACTACTACCGATTGATGAAGCTCTAACAACCTAATCAGATTTTATCTATCTCAGGTTGCAGCAGAAATCAAGAAAAGATACCAGACTTCAATTGACTCAATGAATCATGCATCAATCGATTAAAATCAAACAGTATAACAATCCCATTACAATCAAGATCCCTAACACATGGAACTAGGGTTCTTCATGCCCAAGTGAGAAAAGGTTCTACTCCATATAGAGAGAGAGAGAGAGAGAGAGGGAAACAGAATACAAAGCAGTCATACTCATAACAATGGGAAGAATATGCTCTGGGATGATAATCTTCACTCCAAGGGTGATTTCCAAGCTTGATTGATGAAACTCAGCTCCAAAACCAATCTTAGGGGGTGTTCTTCGCACTTTCTCTCTCTAGGGCTCTGTTTTTGCTCCAAAAAGTCGATTCCCTCTCCTTTGGCTCAAAATTGGGTTAAAACCAATAATTTTCCGACCATACGGCCAGGCCACATGGCGGTGTGGAAATTCCAGCTGCCCGTGTGGCTCTCAAAACGCGGCGTTTCGATTAGTGGGTTTTCAGGCATACTGCACGGCCAAAACCACACGGCCGTGTGGATTTCTAGGCTGCCCGTGTGAGCTCCCTGGACTTTCCACACGGCCACAAGGGGTTCCCTACACGGCCGTGTGGAAATTTAGGCGTGCCCGTGTGGAATTTCCAGTTTTTCGTCAAACGTCCCAACTTCGTCCAATCGACCCCGAATTGGTGCCCAAACCTTCTTTCACGTACTAGGACATGAAATATCACAAACAAGAACAACCTAGCGTGAAATCAGCCTAAAACACGAGAGATGAGACTCAAACGGTACATGAATGGTGGATAAAAACATGTGTATATATCAAGTCATCAAATTCCCCCACACTTAACCGTTTGATTGTCCCCAAGCAAACCAAGTCAGATACAAGGTAAGCTCACATAATTCAATCATACCAACATTGGGGACAAATCATATAGGCACAGAACACGTGAATCGTACTGGCTTTCAAACATCAACACTTGAACAACTTCAATAGCAACCTGAACAACCACCACAGAGGACATTCGAGTGCAGCAAAGTCGGGTAAAGAAAGAGGAATCCTTTCTGTTCACCAACCAACATAGACTTGACTCAACCACTTGACCAAGACAGTCATCGCATGCATCAAATTCAAGACACCAGAATCAAGACCGAGCCATCTAGGTCCTCACCGGGGTAAAGAGAATAAAGAATATGAGAAAATGAATCGCTCACTCTCGACCAGTGGGGTCAGGACAATTTGATGCGAAAAATGCACATGCTTATTCTCTCAATCCCTAACGTCTCTTCACCATGAAGGCAGCCTCTAAATGTTAGAGTTCACATATGGGGTGTCACCACTAACTAATCCGAAGGTCTTAGACACAGGTTCAGATGACTGGCTAGGGTATTGGACATGGGGAAACGGCCTGTTAGGTGGTGGAAGTATTCATAGCACAAGGTTCTTTCCAAACCCAACGCATTCACAACCAATCAAACCAGTACTTTCTTTCTGCCATTCTGCATTTCTCCAATTCTCTAGAGCACAAGAGCAAAGGAGGTCACATAAATGTTAGTATTTCCAAGCCATACTGCTAAGAAACACTACTTAATGAGCATGATTCAGAATTTCGGGTAGTGTCTCTCTTTTTCTTTCATTCATCATTTTTTCCCTTCATTTTTTCCATTTCCTGAGATAACCACCACCTCTGCACATTTTTCAAACACATGCCCAACTATTAAGCATTACCTCCAACCCTCACATTAAATTTAGCAGAAACAGCAGCGAACATGCAAAAACCACTCTGTGGAACCTTCTAAGAGATGCAAAAGGGTGATTTTCCATTGTAGACCGAAAGAAAGGATAACACACGGCTCAAAGGGCTGACTAGGGTGTATGACACATCAGGACAGTCAATTTGGTCGTGGGCTAATCCTATGCCTCCATCATCTTAGCTAATGATAACATGAATGCTACACATCATGAAAGAGGGAACTATCGCACAAGAAAGAAACGAGCAGGCTCAAATCTCACATGGCTACCTATTTGCTCTATCTCTCATTTTGATTCCCTGAACTAGATGCATAAACGACTGTCAAGAGCAAGTGATCAATCCAAGTCACAGTTGGTAAGCAAACAGCTGAAAATCTGAACCCCTACACAATTCTACTGTACGTCTCAGTTATCATCATAGGTTGTCCTAGTTACAATAAAGCTGTCATGCAACAATTCGAAAGCCATTCGATTCACTAATCAAATCCAGAGTGCCAATATGATCATGCAAACATCAGTACTTGGAGCCCTCAAATCTCGAGATTTGGACAGCGGACTAGGCTCCAAGCACACATTATATAGATTCCAACCGATAGAAAGCACCCCCCACACTTAAGCACGACATTGCCCTCAATGGAGGAGAGGGAAAGAGAAGGGGAACGATGTTACCGGATGGAAAGACTGCCGGTGGACTGGAAGTGGACCAGTCAGCGGGGCTAGCATCAGCAAAACACACTGGGTGATAGAAACCATAGTTCCAAGTGAACAAACCGAAAAACAAACGAAAGAAAAACAAACCTTGGTGGGGTTGCCTCCCCACAAGCGCTTCTTTACCGTCGTTTAGCTGGACGCCAGTAGGGTGGATGCTTAGAGAGGTGTAGGAACAGGTGCCTTCAAGAGCGGATCCACCTCTCTCTTGAGGTACAACTTCAAGTGGTGGCCATGCACTCGACGGGTGTGACCACCAGCACTCGTTAACTCAACGTAGCCATCCGGTAGGATGCAAAAGTGAATACTCGGATGGCCAAGGATGTCAAGTCATCAAGTAGTTAGGGGGAAGCGAAACCCGAGTGATCCTTCTCACATACAGCTTTCAAAACCATTTATTTTTACCTTGCTTTACTTTGATTAGCAAACTTTTCAACAAAAACCGATTCGCTAGTAATGTTTCAAATGAAGTAGGGGTACACGGACCGGCCCAAGTCGATATTTAAACATACTTGCTCTGTATTGCACCCTACTAAGGTTTATACTTGGACCTTAGGAGGGAATTAATTGTGATATTCGGGACGAGTCATCGGTCGACCTCACTGGAAATAGGTCTACCTTTTTTGCAATAGAAGCTTACAAACGTCAAGACTTTTCCATAAATCGATGAAACCAAAAAGAATCGTTAGGCCTCAAATTAAATAGGTCGACCTATGTATGCAAGTAGAACCATAATAGAATAGGGTGTTACACATCCAACCAAACGACGAGCTGAATAATGCCGAAATGAAATGGGGTTTGTTGACCACGGATGAACAAGGTTGATCAATTCTGGGGAATAGTAAAACAAAACCCTAAATTTCTAAATTTAAAGCGATTGACGAGAAACCAAACAAATTCGGTTGACTGTGGATGAAAGAGGTCGGCCGATTCTGTCGAGAAAACCTTATTTTGAAGGTTTAAGAACAATAGTTAGCAAATGCAAATAGATCTGGTCGACCTGGCAAAAATGCAGTCGACCAATTCTGTTGAACAACAACCAAAATCAAGGTTATACAGATTTGGGGGTTTGGTAAAGCCAATCCCATTTCCTTCGCGACTGCGCAATGACCGCATGGCAGCGGAGTTTGCCCACTTTATGGAGTTGATAAACCAGTTGCATTTGTACATCCCCTTCATGGAGGTCGTTACCCAAATGCCCAAGTACGCAAAATACTTGAAAGACCTCCTCACCAACAAGAAAAAGCTAGAAGGGGTAGCTACGATGAGCTTGAATGAGGAATGCTCTGCCATCCTGCATAACCACCTGCCTATGAAGCGCAAAGATCCAGGGAGTTTCACTATCCACTGCTTTATTGGTAACATGTGCATAGGAAAATCCTTGGCGGATCTAGGAGCTAGCATAAATGTGATGCCCTATAAGTTGTTTCAAAAGCTAGAACTAGGAGAACTTAGAGCCACTAGGATGAACATTCAATTGGAGATAGGTCTATAGAACGGCCTAAAGGTGTTGTGGAGGAATTGTTCATTGAAGTAGGACCTCTCATTTATCTTGTCGACTTCGTTATCATTAGACATTGATGAGAACGTTGAGGTCCCCCTCATCTTGGTTAGACCTTTCTTAGCCACCGCCAAGGCTTTGATTGATGTGCATGGGGGAAAGTTGGTGCTTAGGGCAGGGGAGGAGGAGGTTCTCTATTAATGATAGCATGCAGTTGTCTCGTTGCCATGATGATTTTGATTATTGTGAAGAGGTTTTTGACTTCATGGAGGCATTCGCATCTGCGAGTGCCCTTACTTCTGACCTTTTTGAAGAGTGTTGGTTGGTAGGAACGGAAGTAAGGGCACCCGCAGAATGGAAACAAACCCCCGCAAGATCAAGAAGTGGAGGCCTTACCCTCAATGCAAAAAATCCCTACCTCCTTGGAGGAACCCGCGAGTTGGAATTGAAGTCGTTGCCTCCTCACCTCGAATACGCCTTTTTGAGGGATGATGAAAAGCTTCCAGTCATCATAAACGCCAATCTTACACCGGAGCAGAAGGCGGAATTAATTATGGTCCTAAGGCGTCACGAGAGGGCGATAGCATGGAAGATCACAGATATCCGGGGAATTGGGCCGAACTTTTGTTCACACAAAATCCACCTGGAGGAGGGAGCCAAACCGGTTCGGCAACCGCAAAGGCGAGTGAATCCTAATCTGGAAGAAGTAGTGAAAGCAGAAGTGATTAAGCTACTGGATGTCGGGATTATCTACCCTATCTCGGATAGCTAGTGGGTGAGTCCAACCTAGTTAGTCCCTAATAAGGGAGGAATGACGGTGGTAGCCAATGGGAAGGAAGATCTTATAGCGACAAGAACGGTGACGGGGTGGAGGGTGTGCATCGACTATCGAAGATTGAACGAAGCTACTCATAAAGATCACTTCCCTTTGGCTTTCATTGATCAAATCCTGGAGAGGCTCGCTGGACATGATTATTATTGCTTCCTAGATGGGATGTCAGGATACTTCCAGATTCCAATTGCCCCATAATATCAAGCCAAGACAACATTCACATACCCCTTCAAAACATTTACTTACAGGCGCATCCCGTTTGGATTGTGCAATGCCCCGACGACATTCCAGAGATGCATGGTAGCCATTTTTGATAAGTTAGTTGGGGAGTTAATAGAGGTGTTCATGCACGACTTCTCAGTGTTTGGAGATTCATTCTCTCATTGTTTTGCCAACTTGGAGAAGGTCCTTGAGCGATGTGAAGAAACCAATCTAGCTTTGAGTTGGGAGAAGTCACATTTTATCGTTCGGGAGGGCATTGTGTTGGGTCACAAAATCTCCAAGAGAGGGATTGAGATGGATCGAGCCAAAGTTGAGACAATAGGCAAGCTCCCTTGATTCGGGCTCAAATGTACACATTTACCCCTCATTTCTTATTCGTTTAGCTTGGTATTTCATCGTTCCTCGACATATTTCACGCTAGGTTGTGCTTGTTTTGATACATTTCAGGTCCTAGCACGTGTGGAAGGGTCGAGGATGAGTTTTGAGATATTTGGAGGTCAAAAAGTGCCAAAACCGAAGTGAAGTGAAGGCGTCCCAGGAAACAGCCGCCGTTCACGGCCGGATAAGGTAGTTCAATTCACGGTCTCTAAGACCGTGAACTGGGGCCATTGACCGTGAACCCAGCAGAGTGAAGCGACGCTGAGTTCACGAGCGCGTTTAGGTGTTCACGACCGTGAACTGGCCAACACGTCCGTGAACTGGTCGCTGTAGGTTATTGAGACAGTGTGAGAAGGAGTCTCTATAAACTGAGTAGTCATCAACGAAGACTTCCATAATCTCTCCAACTCGTCGGTCGATGATACCCAACATGCATCGCTGGAAGGTTGTCGGTGCATTGCAAAGAACGAATGGGATCCTCCAGTAAGCAAAAGTGTCGAAAGGGTAGGTGAAAGTGGTCTTCGCCTGATCGTCCAGTGCAATTGGGATATGGAAATACCCAGACATTCCATCCAAGAAGCAATAGAACTCATGCCTCGCCAACCTCTCCACCATCTGATCAATGAAAGGGAGAGGGAAATAGTCCTTCCTGGTACCATAGCCCCTCCAGTACATCTGTACAGGTCGCACACGATCGTCATACTACCCAGAGTTGTTAACATGCACTTGGGTGTTATTTATAGGAATCATAGTGGAATGTCGATGGTTGATCTTCTATGCATTATCGTCGAGCCAAGGAAATTTAGCAAAGAATTATACAATAAATTATGGTTACCATTCGGTTTGGAATCTTCTTCCTAAGCTAGCTTATTCCAAATAACTCGTGGATTTTACTACTTCAATCAATGCCCCTTGTGCGGGAGATATTAAGAGAGCGTTGAACACTTATTTTTCGGACCCCCAGCCACCAAGTTGTGTACTTTAGTGGGATTGAGCAACTTCAGTGATTCAACCCCTGCGACTGTTATTTTAGTCTCTGGTGGCGACATTTGTCATGATCTCTAAGATCTCCCCATTCCACATTCTCCAATGCGCCTGGTTACTTTGGAGAGTCTGGAAGTATAAAAATAAAATGACTTTTGAATTCTACCCACCTCATGTCTGATCCCTCGCCAAACAATTCTACTAACAGGTCCTTGATGTCTCCATTATTCACCCCTCTTCCAACCCCAGATCGCTCCTCACAAATTCTCCTCCTACAACCTAGAGCTTCCACCAGACAATTTCTTGAAGACAAATTTCGATGCAGTTGTTCGTGACTCTGGGTGCTCGTCTAGTCTTGTTACCCTTGGGTCAGACGGGCATGTTGTGATGGCAGCCAGTGTGCGTCACCATGGAAGGTGATTCTGAGGTGGTCGTCAACCAAATCTAGAAAGGTGTCCCAGAAGGTTCACTTGGAGGGCCGGTGCTCCGGGAGTGTCTTCAGATCCTAGACTCTTTTTCAATTTGTATACAGTTTAGGGCGGTGTCTAGAACCGCCAACATTGCTGCCCATAGAGTGGCACTTAAAGCACTGCTTTGTCTCTTCTAGAGTTAGTTTTTTGGCTTTATTGGGGTAGGGTGTCGCTTGTAGGGAGTTTCTGGGTAATTTTGTATGTATAACTCTTGTTGTCTCTTGATATCACTCGAAAATAAATAAAAACTAGTAATACGCTTTAATAATATGTCAATAATTATAGAATATATAAATTAAATATCTTAATAATTAACTAATTATTATGTAAATATTAATATGGATGACCACTACATTAGATGCACATTTGGGTGTTACATGTAACCACTCAACCCATTCAAATTCCACATTCATTCTCACATTCATGTATATTGATTGTAATAATGTAGGGGTTATGTGATGTGTGCCTATAAATAGAGGATCTTCTTGTACTAAGACATACATGAATAAGAAAGCTCTATTCCCCCTCTCTTCTTGTGTCTCTACTCTTACTCTTGACTCTATTCCTCTTCCTTGTTATTTCATAACACGTTATCAGCACGAAGCTCTACCTTCTGCAAGAAAGATTCATTGTTTGAGGTACATCAATCTTCGTTTTTCTTTTATGGATGTATGTGTATGATTATATTCTTAACTATTTTACATTGACATGAAGAGAATTGATAGTTTCAAAATATTTTTCCCATAAGTGGAAAATCAAAGGGTATAGCAGCAAGGGAAGAAGTGAATAGGGGAACACATATATTGGGAATGAATGTTATCATTGTAATGCAAATTTTCATTGGTTTCGTACCCGTTGTACGACAAGACTTTATTAACTTTTCCTTAGAGTTATTGAAAGGAAAATGAACATCTATATGTGCTCCTGCAGTAGCAATCTTATGCAAGAGATTTTAGAAATTTTAAGGTAATTTCTTGCTCGTAAAAGATGAAAACGTATTGAACTTTTGATAAGAAACTGATTTGATTCAAATGATGTTATTTCATTCTCGGAAGCGAATAAAACAAACCATTCTAAAAAGTGAATGGAATGAGACATGCCATTATGTAAAAATATATTAGGGTTTGGATAATACTCAACAAATGTATCATTTCACCAGAAGTGAAAGATAAAAGGATTATATATTGTTCCCCCGTATGCCAGAATGTGTTATGAAACACATGTATGTTATTATTATTATTTTATAATCAATGAACGAAATTAAATTGAATCATCCGTTACGTGATGTGTCAAATAAAAACTATCTAAATTTCAAAATTTGAGAATTTTTATTTCAAATTTAATTCTTTCATTATTTTATTATCATTTAATATACCGCGGTATTATTTCATCTAGTTTAATCCCGTCATTATTCTTTAGAGTTATTTCTAATATTAATTATTTTTATATTTTGTGAAGAATGAATCTTCTCATGCTTAGTCCCAAGATAAAAAACCATGATGTGTGTATTATCGATAGTGCATCGACACATACAATCTTGAAGGATAAAAAATATTTTTCTTGTCTTAAAATGCGAGACGGAAATGTTAGTACCATATCTGGAAGTACTAATTTAATTGAAGGCTCCGGAAGAGCTAGTGTATTGCTATCAGAAGGAACCAAATTATATATCTATGAAGCCTTATCCTCTTCAGATTCTCAAAGAAATTTGTTGAGTTACAAAGACAGTCGCCGAAATGGATATCATATTGAGACAAATAAAGAAGAGAATAAAGAGTATATTATGATAATAAATATGGTCTCCGGTAAGAAATACACATTGGAGAAATTGCCTGCTATTTCTTCTGGGTTGTACACTTTTTTTTATGGTTAAATCAAAATGCATTAAGAACCGACACCAATACCAAATCGCTATGGAGCCCTCAAAAACTCACAATCCTGTACATCATTCCCCCAAAGGGTAAACACTAAGAACAAAAACAATCAACTATCTACCCCAAGCACCCTAGCTGTAAAACAATCAATCAAACACTGGTTCAAAAGACATCGTCCCCTAATCATTCTTCTAGCAACAAGAAGTAGCTGCTGAGGATCCCTTGCCGCAACCGAACCACACAACCTCGCACATCTTTCACGCCACACCAAACTGATAAGAACACTCCAACTCATTCGGTTCAGGGAATTCTCAGGGGTGTCCTTACTCCACTTCAGAACACACCAATTCAAGAAATTGTCCCAGCAACCACGCACAGGTGGTGCTGCCAATCCCAGTACCTTGCTATATAAATGCTGAATATAAGAACAATCCACGAACAGATGATTTCGAGACTCCACTCCCCCAGGACATAGTAGACATCCCCCAGTGAGTGGCTTACCCCAAGCAATTAGCTTATCTTGTAGCTTGAGCTTATCATTAATCACCAGCCACAAAATAAACCCATGCCTAGGAATAATATGCTTGTCCCAAACCAATTTATACCAACTGATCTCAGCATCTTTTTGTCTCAATGAGTCCCATACCCTCGAAACAGAGTAAGAATTCATAACTACACCATCCCACTTCAACTTAGAATTAATATATGGGGTCTAACCTGTTGCCTGCACTTTAGTAACCGCTTCCAAATCCAACTCCCTGCTGCAGCCTCTTTTAAGTCCCAAATAGAGTGCTGCTTCACTCTATATCTTGTAACCCAAGCAACCCAAATAGATCCCTCTGCTGCCAGAAGTGCCCATAAATGCCTGCAAACACAAGCTTTATTCCAGACAGAGAAGTTTCTTATACCCAACCCACCTTCCTTTTTAGGCCTAGCAATAAACTGCCAAGCAGCCACTGCTCGTTTCCTCAGTGAGTTGTCATCAATATCCCACAAAAAGTGACTGCAAATAGCCTCCACTTCTTTAATAACATATTTTGGCAACAAAAAGATCCCCATCCAGTATTGTAAAACACTGGTAAGGACTGAATTAATCAGTTGCAAACGACCAGCAAAGCTAAGGAACTTAGATCTCCAGCTAGTGATTTTACTTGTAATCTTCTCAATCAACACCCTACCTTCTGCCCTAGTAAGTTTCCCAGTAAGCAGAGGGACTCCCAGATATCTAACAGGCAGATTACTATTAGGAAACTTAGAATATTCAGAAATTCTCAACTTTTCTTCTTCTGGAATACCTCCACTGAACAGCTAGCATTTATCAGGATTACACTTCAGACCTGAAACAGAGTAAAATGCATCCAATACACGACAGATCCCAGCAACCCCCCTGATTGATCCATTAGTAAAAACCAGTAAATCATCTGCAAAGCAGAGATGAGTGATTGCCAGTGGCTTGCACCTAGGGTGATATGGAATCTGGTTCTGAGCTGCTGCTTGTTTCAACATACCATCAAGCACCTCCATGGCAACTGTAAATAGGTAAGGGGATAGAGGATCCCCTTGCCTTAAGCCCTTGGCCATATCAAACGACCCACATATACCACCATTGAGAGCAACACTAATTCTAGGAGACTGAACACAAGCTTTTAACCAATTCATGAACTGACTAGGTAATCCCATTACTTCAAGCACAGAAAATAGGAAAAGCCAACTCACTGAATCAAATGCCTTCATAATATCTATCTTTATTGCACAACGAGGAGTGACATTCTTCCTATGATAATCCTTAACCAATTCCGCCGTCAGAAGAATATTATCACTAATGGATCTACCACTAACAAAAGCAGACTGGGACTGAGAAATCAGCAAGGGAAGAACTACAGCTAACCTGTTTGCAAGCACTTTGGATATACCTTTATAGAGGGTGTTGCAGCAGGAGATTGGACGAAAGTCCTTCATTTTTTCAGCATTTGGAACCTTAGCCACCAGAGTAAAGAGAGTAGAATTAACTGCCCTTGGCATTATCCCCGTTTGGAAGAAATTGAGAGCCACATCCTCAACCAGAGTACCAATCAGATCCCAATGTAGCCTAAAAAATTCAGAAGGGAAACCATCTGGCCCAGGGGCCTTATCCCTCCCTAAACTGAAGAACACATCCTTTATTTCCTGCCTAGTTATGGGCACAATCATATCTGCTGCCACTTCTGGTGAAAGGCACTTAAGCTTCAGCTGCTGATAAAAACTAGAGGGCTAAAGCACCACTTCTGAGTTGACTGTACCAATCAGGTTAGTATAGAAATCCACAGCCACTCTACCTATTCCTCTGACATCTGTTACTTCCTCTCCCTGTTCATTCAAAATCCTTGAAATCTGCTGCCTGTGGTTGTGTACCTTAACAGTTTTATGAAAAAAAACAGTATTAAGATCCCCCTTCTGTACACTCTGAATTCTGGCTTTCTGCTTATAGAAGCTCTCTTCTGGGTTGTACACTTGTACTACACATTTATCAGTACAATTGAAACACATGCAGTGGTAAACCAGAAGTTTACAAATCTCGATAACTTTATAGTTTGGCATGACCGGTTAGGCCATCCCGGATTGATTATGATGTGAAAAATCATTTCAAATACTGTGGACATCCATTGAAAGGTCATAAAATTTATCAGTTTAAAGATGTACCATGTACTGCATGTTCTCGTGGCAAGTTGATTATATGGTCATCACCTATAAATGTAAGGAGTGAATCTCTTACATTTTTAGAACGTATACAAGGTGATCTATGCGGGCCAATTCATCCACCATGTGGACCACTTAGATACATTATGGTTTTAGTTGATGCATCAACTAGATGGTCACATGTGTGTTTACTATCAACTCGCAACCTGGCGTTTGCTAGATTACTTGCCCAACTGATTCGTCTACGAGCACATTTTCCTGATTTTCCAATCAAGAAAATACATCTTGACAATGCTGGTGAATTTACTTCACAAACTTTCAATGACTATTGTATATCCATTGGGATTGATGTTGAACATCCGGCAGCACATGTTCATACACAAAATGGTCTTGCAGAATCATTTATTAAGCGTTTGCAACTGATTGCAAGACCATTGCTTATGAAAACAAGCTTGCCAATTTCTTGTTGGGGACATGCTATATTGCATGCGGCAACATTAATTCGCATCAGACCAATAAGTTATCATGAAATTTTCCCCTTGCAAATAGTTTTTGGTCAGGAACCTAATATTTCCCATCTAAAAATATTTAGGTGTGTCGTCTACATCCCTATTGCTCCACCACAGCGTGTTAAGGAGGTTGGGAATTTATGTTGGATATGAGTCTCTGTCAATCATAAAATTCTTAGAACTTTTGATGGGAGATTTATTCACTGCTCGTTTTGCTGATTGTCATTTTGACAAATTAGTTTTCCAACATTAGGGGGTGAGAACAAACAGCTGGGAAAAGATATTTCTAGGATTGAATTATCATTATCTCACCTTGATCCTCGTACTAGACAATGAGGACTGGAATTTCAAAAGATCATTTATTTACAAGGTTTAGCAAACCAACTGCCGGATTCTTTTACTGACTAGAAGAGAGTGACAAAGTCACACATACCAGCTGTAAATGCTCCAGTGAAAGTTGATGTCCCTGTTGGACAATCTGAAATTGCAAATTACTCTAATCCATGAATGAAGCGTGGTAGACCAGTAGGTTCCAATGATAAAAATCCTCGAAAAAGAAAAGGAGCTATGAATCAAGATGGTCAAATCGAGGGTATGAAAGCTCAAGAAGAGTCCCCAAGTATAACTAAGATTGTAGTTCCCGAAGAACATTAGGTAACTGAAAGTTTTGATAATGAAGAGATCTGAATCAATTATGTCTTGGATGGAAAATGTTGGAACCGAAGTGAAATAATTGTCGACGATGCTTTCAAAGCGAAAGGTTTTTTGACCGGTAGTCCTTACACCAGAAAACGTAAAGCCAGTGGGATACAAATGGGTCTTTGTGCGAAAAGAAATGAAAAGGGTGAAGTCATGAGATATAAATCACGTCTTGTCGCACAAGGATTCTCACAGAGATGTGACATTTATTATGAGGAGACATACTCCCCTGTGGTGGATGCAACTACGTTTCGATACTTGATTAGTCTGGCAGTTCGAGAAGGATTAGATCTACGTCTAATGTATGTTGTGACGGCCTATTTGTATTTGTATGAGACTCCCTAAAGGATTCACTTTGCCAGAAGCAAGCAAGTCACATTCTCCATAAAAAATTTCTATCAAATTGAACAAATCCTTGTATGGATTGAAACAATCTGGACCAATGTGGTACAATCGTCTAAGTGAATATCTGATGAAAGAAGGATACAAGAATGACCATATTTGTCCATGTGTTTTCCTAAAGAGATCGAGTAATGAGTTTGTTATAATATCAGTTTATGTTGATGAAATAAACATCATTGGAACTCTAGAAGAGCTTCCGAAAGCAGTTGATTGCTTGAAGAAAGAGTTTGAAATGAAAGATTTAGGAAGAACAAAGTTCTCCCTTGGATTACAGATATAACATTTGAAGGGTGGTATTTTTGTGTATCAAGAAGGATATGTTGAAAAGGTGCTTAAGAGATTTTATATGGACCATTCACACCCGTTGAGTAATCCAATGGTTGTAAGATCACTTGATGTGAAAAGAGATCCATTTAGACCTCGAGAAAGTGATGAAGATCTACTTAGCCCTGAAGTTCGTTCAAGTGAGAATCTAACATATTTATTCACTAAGTCCCTCCTGACAACAATCTTAGTAAAGCTTGTTCGTGAAATTAGAGTTCGACGACTCAAAGACCTGAGCTGATGTGTTCATGAGGGGGAGCACATACGCGCTGCACTCTTCTTCCCTTAACCACGGTTTTTCCCACTTAGTTTTCCTGGTAAGGTTTTTAATGAGGCAACATGAAATAGCGTAATGCGATCTAGTGGTCATCCAAGGGGGAGTATTATGTAAATATTAATATGAATGACCACTACATTAGATGCACTATTGGGTGTTACATGTAACCACTCAACCCGTTCAAATTCCACATTCATTCTCACATTCATGTATATTGATTGTAAGAATGTAAGGGTTATGTGATGTGTGCCTATAAATAGAGAATCTTCTTGTACTAAGACATACATGAATACGAAAGCTCTATTCCCCTCCCTTCTTGTGTCTCTACTCTTACTCTTGGGTCTATTCCTCTTCTTTTTTATTTCATAACACTAATTATTTTAATAAGTAACTAATATATAAATATTAGTTTTGTACTGTCACATTCTGGTTAGAACTAATTGACTTAACATAATTAAATGGCTTGAAAGTACAATTAAATGGCACACTGTCCACATCCCATACAAATAGGAATTCACATTTTCGGGTTTCGGTTTGTTAAACCCGGACCCGAAAACCTCCTTGTCGGGTTCGGGTTCTGAAGAAAGCGGGTTTTGGTTTTCGTGCTTATTCTGTTTCGGGTTCGGGTTACCCGATCCGAATCGACAGCTTAATGCACTTCAGTATGGATGTGGGAGAAACGTTTGGAATGAGATCGAGAATGCTGAGAGTGTTGTCGACCATTCGGAATTGTAGGTTTTAGTGCATGCATTTGCTATTTAACATGAATTTACTGATTTAGTGAAATACCCATATCTCCCACCTATCCTTAATCTAAACTGTAAGTTATGACAAGTTGCTCTTAGCATGAGTTATGACAGGTTCAACAATAGTCTGGCTCACAAATCCCTGCCATAAATCTATGTACAAGAAATTCTTACCTCTTAATACTGAATGATACCCTTTTTAATCTACTCAGAGTTGCTTGCAATACTCCTGAATCCTCATAAATGTGGCTTCAGATAGAACAACTATATTTCATATCTAAATACCGCTTTCAGCCTTCCAATTCATCCGTCAATCAATGTAGTCAAAATCGCGCTTTAAAACTTATAAACTTACGATTTTACGTTTCTAGGTCACTAAAACGCTTCTACACAAAATCTCATTTTTTATAACTTATTTAGTTAAAAATCCCGTTTTAAAACTTAAAAACTTACGATTTTACACTTCTAGATCACCAAAAAGTTTCTACATAGAAACTCGCTTTCAGTGGCGGATCTAGGGGGTGGCCACCCCGGGCCCGGCCCAGCCCTCCCCTGGATTCGGAGTTAGTATAGTGTTTATGAATTTTTCGATTCTAGTTATTCGGCCTAGTGTTATTTTATAAGATTGGGTGTAACTAGAAAAATTATTCAGATTAACATATTCAAATCACTACTATAAATTTAGTCTAGAAATTCTAACTCCAAAGACTATTTTTCTAAAAAAAAACAATGAAATCTAAATCACTAAAACGTAAAAGACTATAAGAAATATGAGGTTTATTCCCTTGAAAATTTACAAAACAGTTAGTGGATATAGGTATGGACACACAATGCACGATTGATTTGTCTAGAGTTGACACTGCTCGTACCAACAACTACTACAAGGATAACCTTTTCAACAATGAAACATACGAAAACTGATTTCGCAACAAAATGAACAATGAATTTCTAGTCGTTTGCTAAAGTATTTTATTTTAAAAAAAATGTATACTATTGGTATGGATGTGGATTCCATTATTGATGCATTCTATAAATTAAAATACCGTCGTGTACAATTTATATTGTAAAAAAAAACTATAATGTTTTTTTACGATTCTAATTTTTTAATGAAATGCGACCCAGTGCTCTTCTGTGTTCTGGATCCGCCGCTGCTCGCTTTCGACTACAGTGAATGATTACTTAGTTAACAATGTGGTTTAGTGTTGTTAGCTGCTGCAAGCCTGATGCTTCAGCTATTTTTCTGGTATTGATGACCTACCTCTCTATTTTTAGAGAATAGGATAGGGATAAAGTCGATCAGGGCAACAAAACAAAATTGCATCAGAGATAGAATATAGGAAATTAATACAACCGACGGATACGAGAATCATGTTTGTAACATTGTCAATTGTAACTTTGTAAACATTTTGCTTATAGATTGTAACTTTGGAAAACGTGTAGTTTGTTAACATTGAGTTCTAACATACAACTTTGCATATATTACGCACCTAAGTTGTTTAATAATGCATTTTTGTAATTAAAATAGAGAGGGAAACAATAAGTTAGAACAGATAAGTTAAAATATCTATGAACAAATTACTCATAATATAATCAACAAGTATAAA
This sequence comes from Linum tenue, assembly GCA_946122785.1. Taxonomy (NCBI): domain Eukaryota; kingdom Viridiplantae; phylum Streptophyta; class Magnoliopsida; order Malpighiales; family Linaceae; genus Linum; species Linum tenue. The sequence goes on from CAMGYJ010000002.1 coordinate 57,983,807, forward strand.
AAATATTTTTTCAAACTATGTGGAGATTAAATATTTAAATCATCCAAGATATAAATATTGATAACCATAAATAATAGAAAATAAAACGATCCAACTAACAGGTCGTCCAAAAAGCTAGTCTAGTCTAGAGAATAATTAAGGAGATTGCTAAATGTCGTCCTAGCCATAGACCAGGAAACCGGATCGTACCGGCCGGTTCAACCGGAAATTGGACCAAAAGCGGCACGGTAGGCTGATTGTGCTGATTTTACCGTACCGACCGGTTTTTTCGGTTTGACCGGTACAAAAAGAAAAACCGCCCGGTTTTGGTTTAACCGGCGGTAGCCTTATTGAAAGAATACGTCCCCGTTTTAAGCAATAAAATTTAAAAAAAAAAATTTCGGCATTCAACAGCGCAAAAACACAAAACCTAATCCAAAATGTATTTTCCTTCTTCCCGTGTTCCCCATCCCCACCGCTCCTCTTCTCCACTCCCTCTGGTGACTGGCGGCCCGCGCATCGGCCCGAGGAAAGAAGCAACCCGCGACGGCGAAAGGTCGAGCCGATCCCCGCTCCGCTCCTCCGCCGTTCCTCTTCTCTTCTTATTTGGCGACCCACGACCGGCGAGTCGAGTCGTCCCTGCTCCGCTCCGCCGCTCCTTCCTCTCCTCCTCAGCCGCTCCGACCGTGCTCGAGTCTCCCAAAGCCAGCGATAGTCAATTAATTATTAGTATAATAATGCCGCGAGTATACTTAAGGGGACAGCAAAGAATAAGATTGACAAGTTTTCAAAAACAGAGATGGCAGAAAATCGATATTCACTTAGCTCTGCAATTGGGCTTGAAACCCTTCTCTGATGCCCAAAATTACACATGCAAAGAAGAAAAAACTAGAACTGATCTTTGTGAATATCGATTTTTGAAATAGCTTCCGTTGATCATTTGACCGAGACTAATAGCTAAGTGAAAGGGGAATACTCGGAATTTTGGCTGGAAGTGGCGAGAGGCTTATTCCCTCTGCTCCGTTCACCTTATTCTTCTTCTGGGTATGTAATGCAAGAGCGGGTAGGTGGGGTTATTAGACTGATAGAGAGCAGGCAAATGAGCTGGAGTCAAGAAATACAAGGGAAGTCAAGAGGTTGAGGTGTATTTCTTGCATGTAACTAAGATGCCACGTGTATAACCAAAAAAAAATTGTGCATACTACCTACTAACTAAGTGAACTTGCTTTTTGTTACTCAATATTCAAATTATTCTTTTAATTTTTCTCATCTTGACATAAGCACCATCGATATTTTTTTTTTACAAGAAATGATGAATGAATTTAGTTTGTGTTGATGCCATAGAACTTTGTACCTCCTTTCCAAGTTAGCTAAAAAAAATTATGCTTACCTCATTAATTAATGAGATTTTGATATTTACTATAAAATTTATTCCAAAAAATTTTCCGAGCAAAGCGCGGGCCAATTAACTAGTCTGATTAATTAGGTAAGGAATGACTATTGCTCTATGTTGAAAATGGGTCTCCGTGGTTGTATAATGCTCTATTTGGTTTTTGGTTGGTCCTGAATGAGATGAATTACATCTCTCTAATCTGTTCCTCTTTTTGGTGGCAATATTTGGTGAAGGCAGAAATATGGCTTTTTTGAACGATAATGTAGTTTATTCAGTATGTTACACTTTGTTGATTGTTACAGTATGTTCCTCTTTTGGATAGTTTATTATTTTATATCCGGTATATTCGATATTATTCCGGTTTTACTCCGGAACGGTACTCTGATTTTGCCGACACGGTTTTTTGACAAAAAATATATTTTATTATTACAAAAACGGTATTTACCGGTACAAAACGGTTGAACCACGGTCGTACCACAAAATACCATACCAGAAAGGAATCCGGTATGATGTCCGGTACGGTTTCCTTTACCATGGTCCTAGCTTATACGGATCTCTCTAACTTAATAATAAAATTTTACTTTTATACCCTTTCATTTTTGTTGGCATTAACACCCATCACTACTTGCCGGCTGCCGCTACCGGTATACGTTGCTGCTATCACCGGTTGCCGCCACCGCTACCCACTTCCGACAATTGTGAAAAATGGAGACCAGCATCTTTCATAGAAACTACAAGAAAAGCTTGATTATTATGATTTCTTCTTTTCATCTTCTCTGGAGCTTTAATGGTTCTCCATATGACTGCAGGCAACGATTACAACTTGTTTACTAATTGCGATGGTATAAATAGCTTTAGTGGGTCTTTTGGTTGTCTTTGTTCGCGGCAAAGTCGTTTGGAGTGCAGGTGATCGGAATTGGTTTGGAGTGTAGCGAGTCACGTCGGTGCTGTTAAAGGGGCCGTTTAATTGCTTTCTTCGCCCGCGCCGTTTAATTGCTTTCTTCTGACGAAGATAGCACATTTGGGATTTTAAAGTCAATTTGTTTTGTTTTGTTTTTATTTAGTTAAGAGTGTAGCGAGTCACGTCGGTGCTGTTAAAGGGGCCGTTTAATTGCTTTCTTCGCCCGCGCCGTTTAATTGCTTTCTTCTGACGAAGATAGCACATTTGGGATTTTAAAGTCAATTTGTTTTGTTTTGTTTTTATTTAGTTAAGGAAGGATAATTTTGTAATTATATATTTTAAGTTAGGGGCGATAACAGTAAAATAAGGGCGATATTTAGCCGTTCAGATAATTAATGGTGGAGTTTTACAACCTTTTCACCATTCAAAAAATGCAGCTCTCTTCTTAATTTCCGTCAGGGGTAAAATTGTCCGCTCGCTCCTTTTTTTCCTTGTCTTCCCGCCTAAATGCACAAGATGAAGGCTGCAGTTCCACAGCTCATCACTAAGGCCTTTTATTAGGCCCATAAGTAAATAAATATGTTGCTAAACCGAGGCCTTTTATTAGGCCCATAACTAAATAATAAGGCTAATACTACAGTGCCGCTATAAAAAATGAGGCACCGGTAACGCATTTTTTGATTGGTCCACATGGATGTGATGTGGCATTGGTTGAGTTTATACAATGTGAGCCCAAACCGATTTGCCCAGGAGAACCAGTCTCTAACCACCAGGTGACCAAACGGACGGAAATTCTCTGTCGACGTTTTCCCATTAATTCCCTCCTTTCTTCCATTCAACTGTTAGTTTATTTCGTCGATCTCCCTTTCCGGCGAACTCTACAAAAGGACATCCGACCACTCCTCCGTCGTCAATTCAATATCCAGGGACCATCAAAAGGCTCTACTGAATTTGATGGGGAATGTCGATTTCGAAACCACTCTCTGGGTACCTATCAATTCCATCTAGAAGTCGGAGTCGGAGAAAACGAGTCTAATCCTGCCCTCGAGGTCGCCGAAGCTGTCGGTGTACTACATCTTCATGCAGAACCCGTTGAGGGACTCACACGATGGAGACAAGTCGCCGTCGATGCAAGCGAGTCTGATGGCATGGTAGCGCAGGTACTTGTAGTGATGGAAGATGGCGAAAAGAATTGGAAGGAACAACGATAGATCATAGACATAACACAATTTTTTGATTTATTTTGCAGATTATCCAAGTTCCCTTGGGGTCAATTGGGTTGGGGGACTTGGGGAATGGCTGGCCATGAAAATATGGGGTTGTCTGTTCCTATCAATAAGTTTCGTGTTCCTCCCAAAGCTCTTCTGGGGGTGCTTTCATATTGCCTTGTTTACTTTGTATCGATGACAAGGTGGAATTTTCAACCAAGTCATTGTTTTCTGTGTGAATCTGTAATTAATTAAGAATGATGAGTGGTTTGGATGTTCTTTTGGCAGTTTATTTGCTGGCACTTTTGCTGGAGATGTAGTATAAATTTGGGTTAATACCTTGTTATGGCCTGAACTATGACCATGTAATCAACTTTGGCCAGTGGTTTGAGAAATTAACATCCTGGCCCGAACTATGCAGCATACTGACAAAATTGGCCTGGAGCGTGGTTTGACCGTTTGTTTGGACGGTCAACACCGTTGACCGTTAGTCAACTGTCCAGGTCATTGCCATGTCAGCACAAAAAAATATAATTTCAATTTTCTTTTTATTTCCTTTATTAAATTGAATAATGAAAATAAAAAATAAAAAAATCCCCACCTTATCCCTCGCCTTCTTTCCTTTTTGATCAGAACCCAAACAAAACCCTAACCATTATTCTTCTTCCTCCTTCTTCCCCGACGACCCGCCGCCTCCATTCTCTTCGATTCAAATGCAGCGGCGGCCGGTCGTTTAAAGACGACGACGTCGCCGCCATCGCACACTTTCAAGATCGATTCCCTACCCAGAACTCTCTCCCCCTAATTAACAAATCAAAACTCATTCCTCCTCCGCCTCAATTTCCCCCAATTCCCCTCCGCCACCGCCGTCTGCAAGTCCTGGAACTTCGAGTTCCATCTCCCCGACTTACCTGCCTTCGAAAGCTCCCCTCCACCGTCCAAAACCTCTTCGTCTTCATCACAGCCCGGGTCGACCGACCCAGCACCACCAAACCTCCAGCTTTGCCAAGTACCGACAAGGCCCAACTGCCGGCTCACCGTCTTCCAACCCCGCCATCGGGCTCTGGTCCAAGCTTCCCACTCTGCCGGTCAACGCGAAGATGACGTAAGGGTCGAGCTTGTCGCTGGAGAGGCTCGAGACGATGGAGCACTTGGCCGCGAGGACAAGTCGATCTGGGGGCGAGTCAGGGGTCGGAGAAGTCCGTTGGGGTCCTTGAAAATCGGCGCCTCCGAGAAGGAGATATCGAGACGCTTCTCGAATCCTTCGATTCCGATTGGTGAGGTGTTGACCACCATTGCTTAATTTTGAAATTCCGAGATCTACAAAAGAGAGAGAGAGCTTGTTCTTGAGGGATTCAATTAAAGATAGAGAAGAAGCTAAAATTGGGGATTGCATCGAGAGAGATAAAAAAACCAGAAATCTGGGGAAAAAAGTAACCATAGAATCCTATCCAAATCTCGCCCAACTTTTTTTTGTTTAATTTTTAATTTTTCTTATTGTTATTTTATTATTATAAAATGATAAATTAAAAATAATTTGAAATTCGAATTTTTTATTTATTCTGTGCTGACGTGGCAGTGAGTTGGACAATTGACTAACGGTCAACGATGTTGACCGTCCAAACAAACGGTCAAACCACGCTCCAGGCCAATTTTGTCAGTATGCTCCATAGTTCGGGCCAGGATGTTAATTTCTCAGACCACTGGCCAAAGTTGATTACATGGTCATAGTTCAGGCCATAACAAGGTATTAACCCTATAAATTTATAGTGTGTCTTTGGCCAATTAGTTAGACAACAATGTTCGATGTACAATAACGTATTAAGGATAAAAACTGATTAACTACTTGCTATTGTATGAACCAGTGGATCATTCGATCTAGTTGAGGATTTTTTTTTTCCCTTTAGCTTATGTTTTAACAACATTGTACTTGGTGAGACAGACATATCTGTTAGCAGTTTGTCAGAGAATAAAGATGATATCTCCTGTAGCTCCCCTGCACCACTATAGTTCTGAAAGTGATAGATGTTATAATCCAATGTTTTCCATGAAACCCTTTGTTAAGTTGGGTGGGCTGGTTCCGGATTAAGCTTCTAACATAGCTCATAGCCTCATGCTGTTAAAGAAAAGGTTCTGTAATCTGTTTGAAAGTTCAGATACAAGGGAAGGTGAACCAGAAGAACCATGGCAGCCTCCTTTGATCTTCATATACCCCAGTTTCTTGGTCCCAAAAAGTCCGCTCCATCAGTGGCTTTTCACGAGTCATGTACTTAGAATTGAGTTGCTGTGGTCATTGATGTCATATAATCTGTCATTAGAAAGTGAAAATTTGTTAAGAGGTTACTAAATTATGATGATTTTCCCTGAGTGATTATTGCCCGCGTCATTGGATACCTTGCCAATTGGAGCAGACATATGCAACATATGAATCTTGGCTTCCAGTTTATTCCTTATAACTTAAGTGTTTCTGATTTCATGTTAGCTTCCCGCAATGACATCTGCAGCAACTAGCTACAACTGCATAATTTCACCACTCCGTGTTCTTATTATTCAAGTCAAAATTGGAACATACAATCCAGCTCAGAGTATAAAAGACATGATGGGAATTGATCATACAATGATATTTAATTAAGTCTATGTGTTCTTGGTTTTACTTTGTCTTGCAGAAGCAATCCAACTGCAGAGGGCCTCAACAGAAAGTTCCCAGCTGCTATGTCGAGCTCTTTTGGGATACATTGTCTTTTAGGTTCCAATGGTGAAAGAACAAAAAGAAAGAAGACAGAAGACATCAAAATTTAAAATGTTTTGGGATATTTGCAGATCATGGAGCTCAGCCTGAGACCATATAGCCTAGCACAGTGGACTGCATAAATTTACTCTATACCATTGACTACAATATCGAACTTTCAGTTTGTCTCCCTTCATTATAATAAAACAAACATTCATCAAAAGAGAACAAAACTTTTACAGCCTCATTCAACATCATAGAAAGCTTCTAGGCGCACAAGAACGGCAAAGCAAAACCATCCTAACGTACCAATCGTACCACGAACACAGTAATCAACCTCACAATCCCCTGTAGCAAAAACCTTGTTGTTCTAAACTCTCTCTACTAGACTTGCTGCAGATCACAAACTAGCAGCAGCCCACAGCCATTTACAACCATCTCCAGTTAACAGAAGAAATAAAAGCGTGAACTGAAAGAGGTAAGGGGAGAATAACAACAGATAGGGATAGAGTATCGATTCCCCTGCTGCTGGATAAACCCAGGACGACAAATGAACAACAAAAAACGAGCTTCACGATCCCTGACTTACAACTTCAGAGCGAAACAAGGAACTGAAACGACGGCATGATATTCCTACCTCTGTTTTCGTTTGGTGGTTGATCCTCTGTTTTCATTCTTTTTTTTCTTTCGTAGAAATGTTTTCTGTTTTCTGTTCCATGATTTTGCCGAAAAAGCAGATATTTGAACTTTAATTTAATTAATTAATTAATTAACATTGAAGTTGATCCTTTCGCCGTTAGTTTTGGACAGGGCTACAGGCCATTTGGGCCATTTCTAACGGGCATATAGGGTTCGGTCTGTTGAAATAAATTAAACAAAATTAGTGCCACATCAGCTCTACGTGGACCAATGAAAAGTTGCGTCACCGGTGCCGCAATTTTAATAGCGGCACCATAGTATTGGCCAATAATAAGGGTAACAGTCCCACAAACCTTTCTTCATTTTTTATTATTTTATCTGCTTTAATTAATCTGCATGTTACCAGTTTAATTTTTCCCTTTATAATACTCATTCACATGGGTTTTATGTCAACAAGAATACGATTATGTCATTTATCATTTTTTTATGGATCTCTATAAACTCATATTATATGGTGGTTCGACCAGAAAAATCACTTAATAGAGCTTAATTTGTCAGAAGGTTTTATCATTATAAATTATAAATGTATTGAATTTCGATTAGACCACTATTTAAGTACAAAATAACACATCAATAATTGTTTCGATACAACATTCAGTATGTTTTCCACACCTTGGTTTTTACCATTTTTATTTTCATTTGCATTTTTTTTGTAAATTTTGTACAATATATCCTAGATTTTGGGTGTACAAAATATAAATATATTGACATAATTTATGAATTTTAAACTATAAATCAATTGTATACATATACTAGAAACTCATTATATATTATATAGGTGAGTTCTACGGTACCCAGGGTGAAATCCAGGGTACCGCATACCTTGAGTGTGAAAACGCTATCCAGACCTTAAATTGAAAGATCTTTCGGATATGATAATTACTCAAACCCTTAAATATCAAAATCTAGGTCTTAATTATCTAAATTTTATACACCAAGATCAATTTAATTGGAAACAATAATCAACCATTATGATTTATTCAAATATAGGCAAAAAATGAATCCATTAGCTTAGGTTTATAGTTTATGATTTAGATAATTAGGACCTAGGGTTCACTCATTAAGGGTTAGGGTATAGTATCAGACACAAAAATCCTGCTAATTTGAAGTCTAGATAGCATTTTCATACTGAAGATATGCGGTACCCCAGATTTCATCCGGGGTACCGTAGAAGTCACCTATATAATATAATTAATTTACATGTCTTGACTGAGGTTACTACGAAAATTGTGAATCATTAGTTAAAGATTAGTCAAACATTGAAAATCGTCTATTGATTTATCGTTCCATAAATAAGGATATAGTTTTAGTTAGATTTGGTTTGATGCTTATCCAGTTCTCCTGTTTCGTGGTTTATAATTTTTTTTTTTTAGAACTGACCTGTATTCAAAGATTAAATAAGTTCAGGACGTGGTTTATAATTTTAGATTGGAGTTTCATACTGTTTTTTGAGATATATACCACCCAAATATCTCGGTATTTTGTAGTCATTAACATCATATTATCTTCTAATTTTAGTTGTGGTTAATTCGCTATATTATGCGAAATCTCATATGTTGACGACAACAATAGGTGAGCTCGGACAGGAGATATTTGTTTATGATTTTCAAGAATATAGTTAATAATTAAGAAAAAGATGTTAAAATTTTATTTCATGAGATTTATGTACAGTTTCTAAACTCCAAAAAAATATATATGGTCAATAATTTGAAGCATAGATAGAATGTGCGAACTTTATTTTATATTTTTAATATAATCTTGCCCAAATCTTAATTCTTAGTTTAAGCCAGTGATACTTGGCGTTTTAAGAACATATATGTATGCATATCTCTTATACAGAATATCTTCTTATTCTTCTACCAACTTATACAAACAACCACTACTAATTTTTTGGTTTTCATTATGGCACCGACCAATGGCACGAAAGCTAGGTATTTATTTATGTTTATGGGAATTGAGTTTAATATTATTGAATATGGGTTAAGATTGTGTCGCACGCATGATTGTTAACTCATGGTTGAAATGAGTTCGACGATAACTGACTATCCTATCGAGTTTTACGCATTCAATTTAGCTTAAAATTGATCAAATGGATTGAGTGACTAAGTGAATAAGTCAAATCATTTCTCTATTATTTCCCTCACAAACCCTTCATCTCTGTTATGCGTCTTAAATTCGAATAATTTTGTGATTAATTATTTTATTTCGAAAGGACCAGTCAAACTGTTGATGATATTAATTATTTAGTCAAAAATAATTAATTCCTTGTCCTTCAAGTCCCTTGTTTCTTTGTACTTGTCAAAGATGGAAACTTGGTTGTCATTAGGGTTTTAACCCTAGTATATCTCTATATAAGACTTAGCTACGAACCTGTCGTAAGCAAGCCGTCACAATGTAGTCGTTTAATAAAACGTCAGCTGTGAGCTCGTTCCGAGCTCACCATGGATTAGTCTCGATCAATCAATCAATCGAGGATACCACGTATAAATCTTGTGTTCTGTGTTCTTTCGTACTTCCGCATAATCAATTTCTACACAAACCATGATCCACTAGGTTGATAGGGTCAACTGTTGGAATCAATTTGACAACCATTGTTGCATGAGGTGCACATTTTCATGTATATGATAGTTGGTTGAAAAATAGAGGCATAGAGTGTATGAGCTACATGTTTATGGTTGACATATTAAAACACATCCAAATTAGATGCTTATAACTTTCTTTTATTGAAATCATTAAGAGTATAACAAACAAACAAATTATGTGGTGCCCGATTTTGATCAACCACATTTGAATTCTTAATGCATTTTTGTAGTATCTATTACGGTATTACCTAGGTGAGTTTGGCTAGGTGTTAGGATAAAAGCTGTGATTTGTTTATTTGAATATGTATACGGTTTAATTAAAAAAACTACAACTTGGATGCTTATGAATTATAAAAATGTACTTACATGTTCTCGAACCTTTGATAATCAAACCCAGGGTTAAACAATCCAAACCAAATATATAATTTCTTAACAATGAGTTGATTATAATGACTATGAAATTCATTAGTTAACTTTGATGGAGTCACACGCATATAATTTGGGCTAATCAATTTTCTGACACGTATATCAAATACATAAAAATCTCAAATTTGTTGCAAAAAATATAATTTGAGCTAACTGAATTTTTCGGGTATAAGCTAGTTTATTATTAGGGAAGAAGTCGGGCAGTAAAATTTCAACCCATTTTTGCCGGTCATCCATCAATTTATGTTTTTATTTTTGGTCTATTTTATTCTTTATTTTTTTATAGCACCAAAATCTCCCCTTTGGTAATCCGTAATCCTTTCTTCCATCGTGGAAACTGGGAACCGTTTTTCTTTTCCTACTTGGTAACTAATTAGGCATCGTGAGATTGGTTTGGCTATATATACAAACGCCATTCCCAGCGCTTCTTTGTTTTGGCTTAAATCGGGCTTCTTCACCGACGTCAATCTTGATTCGGGGCAGAAGGGAATCGAGACGATGATGACGGAATTGGAGGAGGATGAGTATGTGGAGTATGTCCCAGTTGCAAAGCGCCGAGCTCTGAATGCTAAAAAAGCTCTTCTTCTTCTTCATCGGCGGAAGGGAGGCACTGATAGTTGTGATTTGGGAGATGAAATCCTCAACGAATCGCCGTCTTGGTCTGCTAATAAACTGGCTGCGGAATCAAAACCTCAAAGTCTTCTGGTTCAAGCAACGCAGCTCAAGGGCAAGCAACCTGCAATCACTCGAACAGAGCAGCTTGCTCAACAAGAAATAGAGATCATACGGGACTTATCATCATCGGAGAGAAAGCCCCTAATGTCTGTCCGCGAACTGGCCAAGGGAATCACCTATAACGAGCCGCTGCCGACTGGATGGAAACCCCCGCTTAGTTATCGGAGAATGCCCGACAAGGATCGCGATGCCATTCGGAAACAATGGCACATTGTAGTAGATGGAGAAGAGATCCCTCCACCGGTGAGTAACTTCAGGGACATGAGGTTCCCTGATCCCATTCTCAGGGTGCTAAAGGCCAAGGGGATCTCCCAGCCTAGTCCGATTCAGCTGCAGGGGCTCCCTGTTATCCTATCCGGGCGAGATATGATTGGGATTAGCTCTACGGGTTCTGGGAAGACTCTTGTTTTCGTCCTCCCTATGATCATGCTGGCTTTACAGGAGGAATGCATGATGCCGATTGGCCCCGGAGAAGGGCCCGTGTGTTTGATAGTCTGCCCGACCAGGGAACTTGCCAGGCAGACGTACGACGTGGTCCAGCAGTTTTTGGGTCCGATGCGAGAGGCTGGCTATCCTGAACTAAGGTGTTTGCTCATCATAGGAGGAATTGATAACAGATTGGAGTTAGCATCGATTATGAGGAGCAAAGGTGTGCACATTGTTGTCGCAACTCCCGGGAGGTTGAAGGATATGCTGGCAAAGAAGAAGATGAGGTTGGACATTTGCAGATACTTGACGTTGGATGAAGCAGATAAGCTTCTGGATGGGGATTTTGAAGATGTCACAAGGGACGTATTTGACCACTTGGAAGGGCAAAGGCAGACCCTTCTATTCTCGGCCACCATGCCCACCAAAGTGCACAACTTTGCTCGAAGTGCGTTGGTGAAGCCAGTGACGGTGAGCGTGGGGAGAGCTGGTGCAGCAAATCTAGACGTGCTTCAGGAGGTTGAGTATGTGAAACAGGAAGCCAAGATGGTGTACCTTCTCGAGTGCCTGCAGAAGACACCACCCCCAGTCTTGATATTCTGTGAAAACAACGCTGCCGTGTGCAAAGTCCATGAGTATCTCCTCGTGAAGGGCGTCGATGCCGTCTCCTTTTATGGCAAGGAGATGGAGCAGACGGATAGAGAACGTGCAGTCGCATTGTTTAAAGCAGGGAAGAAAGACGTCTTGGTTGCTACAGATGGTGCCTCTAAGGGTTTGGATTTCCCCAACATTCAGCACGTGATCAACTACGACATGCCGGCAGAGATAGAGAACTACGTCCATAGGATTGGACGAACTGGGAGATGTGGTAAGACCGGGCTTGCTACCACGTTTATTAACTCGCAACAGAGCGAGACTATGCTACTTGATCTGAAGCACCTCTTGCAAGAAGCACGACAGAGGATTCCACCTGTTCTTGCAGAATTGAATGACCCAATGGAGTTTGGCGTGGTCCGTACCGTTACCAACGCTGCTGATGGTTGCGCTTACTGTGGTGGTCTTGGCCATCGGATCAGTACCTGTCCCAAGCTGGAGCAACAAAGAAGCCGGCAGATAGCTAGCTTAAGGAGTAGGGATTACTTTGGTTCTGGAGGGTATAGAGGAGAGATGTAACCGATCGATTATGTGTTCATCACTAGTGCAACTCTTTAGTCGTGTTTAGTTTATTATTATATTTAGAAAGCAGTGTAGTCCAAAAGAAAATAGCTAAAAATTATTATGTAGAAAGCCAGAAATTCAATACTTCGAGCGTGCACAAGACTCAAGCAGAAATGCGTGTAAAAATGAAAAGAAATTTGCTTTCTGAGCATTACAGATCAGATTACTCATTATGAGCTCAACTTTGACTGTCTTTCTTAATTCACTACCCGCTTCAAGGGGAACATCTCCTTTCTCAATTGTAAATTCAACGATTCCTCTATCATTTAGCTTGCAGGCCAATAGATTCTTGTGAGAAGATAAAACCAATGACAAGGCTATCATTAGTTTTGTGTCTGCAACAAAACAAAACCAAAACCAAAAAATCTATTCAGTCACCAATTCTGCAATGCTTATGAATAAAAGCAAATGCAATGAATTAATATTTTCGCGGAGATTGGTCAACTTTGACAATAGAATTTTTTTTTTTTTTGGAAAACAGAGCAAAGGGGCGCTCTAACCCTAAACTATTAAAGTATCTTGGGGTTTAAATCCCAATAGCATCGAAATACAGCCAGTATCTCACGTAAGCACCTGGATTTTCAACATAGTGAACATCAACAGTCAGGGAGTGCCCCACCGAAGCTAGATGATCCGCCACAAAGTTAGCCTCCCGAAAAACATGGCCAATCGAGACTTCCCATTCCCGCTCCAGCTAACTGGCCGGGCACAAGCTAGTTAAGAAAAACTTGTAAAGGCAAGAGCAACCATGAAAAAATTGACAATAGAAAAATATAAATAAAACGGATCGATGTACGCTCTGATTAAGAAATAATGCATCATCGACTCAAAGTTATAACATCATCCCCAGCCATGAAATCTGAATTGTATCACCCACGTTCTTTGCTTGAAAGTGGCAGGATATATTGTGGACTTCACACCTCAATCAAACTTTGCACATGTGACAATAATGTAAATGTTGTGGCACAAAAGTCGATGCTAAGCAAATAAGGCTGAGACGTGTTCGATTGGAGGTCCAATAACTTACTAGAATAAATACCCACGGTTACGCCGCGGGAAATATATCGACATTCCATGGCTACATAGCGAGAAATGTTAAGGCAATGACATGCCAAGTCGTTTTAGTATATATAGTATCTTTTAAAAATAATATATTGAATTTGTGTCTTTGCGTGCTTGCTTTGTACAAAGCACATCTCATATGTTTCATTCAAAAATTTTAAAGACCTCATTAGGCAAGGTGAACTTAACGCGAGATCATAACGATTCTTTAGAAAACCAAAGATTTTAATGCATTGGGCAACCTCAAAAGAAATTATACTGTTTCGTCTAATGATCATTAGATTTTTAAGTTACATACTGAAATCATGCAAAGGTGCTATACTTTTCAACTCAAATTATATAATGAGAATCTTGGGTTCAAATTGGTATATACTCTTGAGTTTCATAGTGAAACTAAACTCGAGAAGTACATGAAAGAAACATTAGGAAGTCAGGCGTCACCAAGGGCCATAATTTTTTAAGGCATAACACATTAAATAAGCACCACATAAGCATACAGAGCATCTGCTGGTGAAGGAAACGGTGGAGTTGAAGAAACGATTCAGTGATTCTACTTTGAAGAGTTTCAGCAGTTTCCACAACAAACGTGCATTCTAGTTGCCCAAAATAAGAATGTTGTACCTAAATTATAAAGCATTCATTGGGAATCATGACTGCTTTACTTAAAAACTGCACACCACCTTTATGTAACCTCCAAATCCGAATAATCATTCAAGGATAGAACAAAGACAATCTCAACAAATAAAATAAAAGACGAACTGAACAGGGGTGAAAAGAAGCAACCAAACCACTTAGATTTAAACTTGCAATTTGAGACTTCCTTTGAAGCACCAGCAACCATCCCAACTGTTTAAAGGATCACTGTAGGCAAATGGAATCAATAAATTAAGGTGGCATGTACATCAAGCTCTTGTACTTGTACATGAAGAGATCTGTAAATTAGATTTTTTGTCATTTTGCTGCATAAGAGGCTGAAGAAAGTGCTGACAGAGGCCTATCCTCTTCTTCCTCAAAACCCATACCAACAATAGTCTCTCAACTAAAATCCTCTCTTCCATTCAATTCTCTACTCATAGATTTAGATCCTGTTCCTGGCTACCTTGCATCCATCAGAATCGATTAACTACAATCCCAAAACCTAACAACCGAATAGCTTGAGTACAATTACTGAACTGAAATGGAGAGAATTCAAAAGAATTATAAAGAGATGTTACCAAGCCGTTGCAAGGGTAGAAAAGGAAGCAGGGGTTAAGTACTTCATAATTAACCTTGCAAATTAACTGACAAAGTTTGCACTAAATTGACCTTCACTATAATATACAGTCGGATAACATTTTAATCCTACTTTCAGTTTTCAGACCAATGAACTGACGTAGGCTCTTTAAAAGTAGCTAAAACATAAAGGTGAAAAGTAAGCTTAATACCATTCAAAGAGAAGCATTTCTGTGCGGCCCTCAATTCCAAAGGAAGATATTCAAGAGACAGTTTGTCTTCCACTCCTCTGCCAAATAGGCAAACAAAATTAAACTGGTCCTAAAGCCAACTCCTTTTCGATGTAAGAGCTTAGGGCCTTAATTTAATATGTAGAGTCTAATCATCCATTGACGGAAAAGCTTAGGACCTGAATTAGAGAATTTAGCTTGCATGTCAGCCACTTCAGTATTACATAGTTAAAATTACCAGTCAATGAATTGAATCTTAGTCATGAACAGAAACCAATATTCAGACAGTGCATTCATGCAAGCCAAATACGACTAAGAAAAAGACCGGTACACAGGATCAGCAGACCAATGTTGAAGCAACATCTTGTTGTCAAGTTCTCAACGACACCGAGAACCAAAGACAAAGCAAAATCACTAATCAAACAACCATTCTCATCTAGTTTTAATTGTCATGCAATGATGAGGTTTTAAGGAGACCCCGATGGTGAACACAGTGGCAGGCATAAAGAGAGCAAATCTTATTATTAAGTAGGACTCTACAAACTTTGGGTTTTGGAAGAACTTTGCATCACCATAGATGTCTATGATGACCTAGTACCAACAATGGAACTTCAATCAACATAGGTGCACCATCAGAAGTCAAAGTGAAGAAAAGAAACTGGAGCAGACAGTAAAATAAAGGGAAATCAGCAGTAATACATTCATTGGAGGATGTATTTGGAAATCAACATTAATATCTTCAATTGGAGTGGCAAAAGCAGTGCTTTAGTTGCTTTACTTCTTGCATGTATGTTGTACAGTTCAATAAGAAATGTATACAGAAGAGGAGGGACACCGGCTGTTTACCCGTGCAGGAGGCAGCTTCTTCTCCAAGTTCTTCTCGCTTCCCCTCTTTGCTTTCTGGTTGCCCTTATCAGTCTTGTAGATCTGAGAAAGGAGGAAAAGAGCAAGGTAATGGCTGCAAAGTAAAAAAGTAATCAACACGACCTGCTGGAAAAAAAATTAAAGACAGAGATTGATCGAAGTCGATACCTATATGTAGCTTCAGATTGCCTTCCTCGTCGAAGAGGTTGATAGAGCTGCAATGCGGTGGTTGTCCCAATGGTCTTCGATTGAGATTGTTCTTCTGCAATCCTTCCTACCTCGAGCTCGGTGAGGTCGAGCAGATCGTGGGCAATGCGCTCGTTAAGTGATCCTTCTCTGGTAACGACAATGAACGGTGGTGTGGCCGGTAATGTGGCGAGATGATGATGACGAGATGGATGAGTACGTGTTATTGTTGGCCTCAGCCTCCTCCTGCTAGCAGTGGCAACGATGATGATTTGGCATGGAGGTAAAAGAGCTTTAGCTTCTAGTGGTGTTTGATCTGAACAAGGAAAAATGGGGGTTTCCGGATGCGAGAGGCAGATGGATGGCGGTGGTAATGGAGCACATTTGGGAAGAGGAAATGGTTTCTTAACTTCATGGAAGGAAGGAAGAGGGAAAATAAATGGGATCACATGATTTGCCTGCAGAAGATAAGAGAGGGGTGATGGGAAGGAATCAATGGTGTCGGTTGACAGAAGAGAAGAATGGGGTCTTTTCCTCTTGTTCCACCTCCCATTCATCCATACATCAAATAAATTCCCCACCTGTAGCTTTCATTTACAAGACTAATTACCTTGTGTTTAATTTAAGCGGAGGGCAGTTTAGGTATTTTGCAAAGGATTAATGTATGGGTATTACACCTGAATTGCTAATGTCGCCCTTAAAATTGCTAACGGTCGCCCTAACTCTAATGATAAATGACTTATATACCCCCAATAAAATTTCAAAATTTAAACAAACCAAACAATCCCTAATCCCTCAAACTGAACCCCTCATCTGCCTTCTTCGCGAATCTCTCTCGACGCACCAGTCCGTCGGCGCCTTTCCCGCCGTCGGCGTTGCCCGTTCTCTAACGAAATTTCTAAAAAAAGCTCAACCTAAGGAAAGTTACGGTCGGTCCATGGTGCAACCGCAACTCACTTGCGGTTGGCCCATGGTGCAACCGCAAGTGGGCTGCGGTTGGCCCATGGTGCAACCGCAGATGAGCTACGGTTCCCTTTTTTTGTTTTTTTTTTCAATTTTTGGAGTGAACTTTACCGATTCAGAGTCGCTAGTCATGATCCAGACATCATATCGACGATTGCAATTCCAGAATGACGATGATAGATTCTATCTTTTGAATAATGTTTTATTTTCTTTACTAAGTGGTGTTTGTTTGCTAAAGGAAAAGTAAAGAAGCTAAAAGGTTAAATTTGTAACTTTGATATTTTTTAGGGCGACATTTAGGGGTCGTTTGGAGGTTGAGATTTGGAGTGAAGTATTTAGCAAATACATGTAATGATAAGATTAAGTCGTTTTTTTGTTCACTTTGAGTTAAAATGCATGTATTACCTTTTTGTTTGGCCCACCTATAATTCCTCAAAATGAATGATTTTAAATCTCTACCAATAGGTGGGATTGTTAACAAGGGATTGTCAACCCTACTTTTTGTTTGATCATTGCCCCTCCAAACAAAGTATTTTCCTAATACATGCATTGAATCAATACATCAAATGATAATACACAAATTGAACAAATGCATCTATTTGGAGAATCTCAACCTCCAAACATGCCCTTAGCAATTTTAAGGGCGACCTTTAGCAACTCCTTATTACACACTCGCCCATTCAGAAAAAAAAAAAAAAAACAACAACAACAACTTAGGGCTGGCTATTTGGACCGGGACAGGATGAAAAACCGGATACCGGACCGTATAACCCGGACCGAGAACGGACCGGGACCGGATAGTAAACAATCCAATCCAATCTTTGAGCTTAGATTTGAGGTAAAAAAACCGAATAAAGACCGGATAAGAGAGCTCAAAAGTGTCGTGGTCCTCTTGCCTCATGGCCATGGACTTAGTCACTAGTGGCATAATGCTCCACCACCACGCCCTTCTCATTCGTGTCCATGGCCTCGCTCATGAGGCGTGTCACATGTGGCCGATGACATGGCGCCAACAAGGTGACAACAAGGCTGCACGTGTGGCATGCATGGAAGACTAGTAGCATAGAGATGCTCCTAGGATTCTCCACCTAAATGAGAGCTTAATGGTGCACTTATTAGCTACATTATGGTAGTATTTATAGAGTGCATAATGGGGGGACTTAATGGGGTGTATTGATGTAGTAGAGGGACATTATGAGGGGCATTGATGCCTTGTATGTGGAGAGGCCTATATAAGGAGCCATCTCCCTCACTTGTAACTCATTCCATCATTTTTGAGAGTAATACACACTAGAGAGTTCTCCCAATCCTTTGTCTTGTTCTTGTTCTTTGCTTTCAAGTGAGTTGAGAGAAAGGCTGCCTAGCGCTCTAACGGATTTGAGAGCTAGGGCCGCACGATCTAGAGTAAGGTCGTGACAAGTGGTATCAGAGCCTGGTTCGGCTTTGTGCTAGCAAAGTTGAACCTGAGCCAGAAGGAAAGGAAGAACCTCACCAAAAATGTCGGGATCAGACAGCGGCGTTACCGCCGACGAGAAGCGCGGAAGGGATCAAACCAAGCATCCCAAGCCAAAGGGTGACAAGTCAAGCACTCGTGATCCTATGGCGGCGCTAGAGAGGCGAGTCTCTCGAGTGGAAGTGAAGTTGGCGGAAGACATCACCGCCATCGAGGATTTGGGAGGTAACTTCGCCCAAGTCCAAATCGATGTTCAAGGAATGGCTGGTCGGTTGACAACTTTGGAGATCAACCATGATGGGATGCGGGAAGAGCTCATAGCCCTCATCAACAACACCATCACCACCTCCATGAACAACGCCCTTGAAGTTGTGAAAGAGCAAGTCCAGGCTGAGCTGGTCGGCGTGAAGGAGGAGATTGCAGACCTCAAGAGTGAGGTCACTCTCGTGAAGAGAGCCATGGCTAACGGACCAGCCCCGGTGCAATCCGTCCCACGTGCTGACGTTCCAAGACCGAAGAACTTCGGAGGTTCAAGGAACGCGAGGGAGTTAGAGAACTTCCTTTGGAGTCTTGAGCAGTACTTCAAGGCGTCCGGCATCCAAGATGATGAGGTAAAACTCCGTACCGCTCCACTATACTTGGTCGATGTTGCAATGGTGTGGTGGAGGCGACGTGAAGCGGACGTCGAAAGAGGTACTTGTGTGATGGTAACGTGGGAAGATTTCAAGAGAGAAATCAAGAAGCAGTTCTACCCGGAGAACGTGGAGTTCGAAGCCCGTTCGAAGTTGAGAAGACTCACCCAGAGGGGTGGAGTTCGAGAATACGTGAAAGAATTCTCGGAGCTGCTTCTAGAGATCCCGGACATCACGGACAAGGAGGCCATGCACGGCTTTCTTGATGGGCTGCAACCATGGGCCAAGATGGAGATGCAACGTCGAGGAGTGCAAGACCTTGCAACTGCCATGGCCACGGCGGAGTCTTTTGTCGAGTACAAAAGGCAAGAGAGCAGCGGCAAAGAGAAGAGTTCGAAGCCCAACAAGGGTGGAGAGCAGCAGAGGCCTTTCAAGGAGGGTGCTCGCACTCAAAAAAACCAAGGTGGTTCAAGCAAAGGAGGTAAGTACGAGCAAAAACCCATGTCTTGCTTCCTTTGCGACGGACCACATCGAGTGCGGGATTGCCCAAGGAAGGCGAGATTGGCGGCCATGGAAGCTCAAGATGAGGAGCCCAAGGCGGCGGAGGCCAAGATTGGCTCAATCCGCAAGCTTGGCGCGATGAAGACCGACGTCAAGGAGAGCAAGCGTGGGAGGTGCTATGTTCTGGCGCAATTCATGCAAGGCGAGTCCAAAGCCTTGGTGGATACCGGTGCCACGGACAACTTCCTTCGCATCGAGGAGGCAAACCGGCTGGGTATTGCTTACGAGAAGGGGCAAGGGAGGCTCAAGACGATCAACTCGGAGTCCATCCCAATCCATGGAGTTGCTCACAACGTGCCAGTGAAGCTTGGCGAGTGGGAAGGTCTCATCGACTTTTCCGTCGTCACCATGGACGATCACCCAGTCATCCTCGGCATCAACTTCCTCGACAAGGAGGGAGTGCTCTTGAAGCCCAACTCCAACACGATGTGCTTGGAGAAGGAGGGGGAGTTTCACACGATCCATCTCTTGCGAGAAGATGGCCCCCATAGTGCTCTATCGGCCATGCAAGTGTTGAAGGGGTTCAAGAAGAATGAACCAACCTTTCTTGTTTCCTTGAAAATGGAGGAAGAAGGAGGCTCAGCGGGAGTCACAACTCCCATCATCGAAGGCGTCCTCGAAGAGTTCGATGACGTGATGCCATCGGAGTTGCCCAAGAAGCTGCCACCACGAAGAGAGGTGGACCACAAGATCGAGTTGGAGCCAGGAGCGAAGCCCCCTTCGCGAGCACCATACCGCATGTCGCCACCAGAGCTAGAAGAGTTGCGGAGGCAGCTAAAAGACTTGGTGGACGCAGGCTACATGCGGCCATCGAAGTCACCTTTTGGAGCACCGGTGCTGTTCCAAAAGAAGAAGGAAGGGTCGTTGCGGATGTGCATCGACTATCGAGCCATCAACAAGTTGACGGTGAAGAACAAGTGGCCGATTCCCCACATTGCCGACTTGTTCGACCAGCTTGGAGATGCGATGTGGTTCACCAAGCTTGATCTTCGCTCGGGCTACTATCAAGTGCGGATAGCAGAGGGCGACGAGCCAAAGACGGCTTGTGTGACGAGGTATGGCTCTTACGAGTTTCTTGTGATGCCATTCGGTCTCACCAACACACCAGCCACGTTTTGCACTTTGATGAATCAAGTGTTCGAGCCATTCTTGGACCGGTTTGTCGTGGTCTACTTGGATGACATCGTCGTGTATAGCAAAACACTCGACGAGCATGCCGAGCATCTACGCCAAGTCTTCCAAGTCCTTCGCGACAACGAGTTGTATGTCAAGAGGGAGAAGTGCACATTTGCCGCCACGGAGGTTCCATTCTTGGGGCACATCATTGGCGGAGGCAAGTTGAAGATGGATGGAGCAAAGGTGCAGGCAATCCAAGAATGGGAGCCGCCGACGAAGGTGCCAGAGTTGCGGTCATTCCTCGGCCTTGCCAACTACTATCGGAGGTTTATCAAGGGCTACTCCAACATTGCAGCACCCTTAACGGATCTATTGAAGAAGAACAAGGCGTGGGATTGGTCGAAAAGGTGCCAAGAAGCATTCGAGGCCTTGAAGCAAGCGGTGGTAAAGGAGCCCGTGCTCGTGCTCCCCAACCCGATGTTGGCCTACGAAGTGCAGACCGATGCATCCGACTTCGCGATTGGAGGAGTGTTGATGCAAGATGGGCATCCCATTGCCTTCGAGAGTCGGAAGCTCAGCGAGACGGAGAGGCGATACACCGTTCAAGAGAAGGAGATGACGGCCGTGGTGCATTGCTTGCGCACATGGAGGCACTACTTGTTGGGGTCAAAGTTCGTAGTGAAGACGGACAACGTGGCAACGAGCTACTTTCTGACGCAGAAGAAGCTCACCCCCAAGCAAGCGAGGTGGCAAGACTTTTTGGCCGAGTTCGATTTTGTCATGGAATACAACCCAGGCAAGGTGAATTCCGTTGCCGATGCTCTTAGCCGCAAGAGTGCAGCCGCAAGCGTCAGCCAGCCCATGTTTCCTTTGAAGGAGCGGATCGTTGAAGGCCTTGGCCATGACCCCTTCGCCAAAACCGTGGTCGAGTACATCGAGCAAGGCAAGACTCGACGGTTTTGGATGAAGGATGGGCTCATCATGACCAAGGGAGAGCGAGTGTTCGTGCCAAGGTGGGCCAACTTGAGGAAGGAGATCATGAAGGAGTGCCATGATTCCAAGTGGGCGGGCCACCTCGGCATCGAGAGGACGCAAGCGCTCATCGAAGAAGCATACTTCTGGCCGCGTATGAGAGACGACGTGGAGATGTATGTGAAGACTTGTCTTGTGTGCCAACAAGACAAGATGGAGCAGAGAAGCCCGGCAGGCTTGCTAGAGCCCTTGCCCACACCTCAACGACCATGGGAGAGTGTAAGCATGGACTTCATCATCGGACTTCCCAAAGTCGATGGGTGCGGTTGCATCATGGTGGTTGTGGACCGGTTTTCGAAGTATGGAGTGTTCATCCCCGGCCCAAAAGACATGACAGCAGAGGATGCGGCGCGGCTATTCTTCAAGAACGTGGTCAAGTATTGGGGCGTTCCTAGCAACATCGTGAGCGACAGAGATGGGCGCTTCACGGGCAGATTTTGGCGAGAGTTGTTCAAGATCATGGGCTCATACTTGAACTTCTCGACGGCATTTCATCCTCAAAGCGACGGACAGACGGAGCGGGTGAATGCTTTGTTGGAAGTGTACTTGCGGCACTACGTGAGTGCAAACCAACGAGATTGGGTGAAGTTGATGGACACGGCACAGTTCTCCTACAACTTGCACCGCAGCGAGTCGACCAAAGCGAGTCCATTTGAGTTGGCGACGGGGCAGCAACCTTTGACACCTACTACGGTGGCAACGGGGTATAGAGGTAACAGTCTGGCAGCCTACAAGTTCGCTAAAGGCTGGCACGAGAAGATGGAGATGGCCAAGTCTTACTTAGCCCACGCTAGCAAGAAGATGATGAAATGGGCGGACAAGAAAAGGCGGCACTTGGAGTTCGAAGAGGGA
The DNA here is from genome assembly GCA_946122785.1 of Linum tenue. Taxonomy (NCBI): domain Eukaryota; kingdom Viridiplantae; phylum Streptophyta; class Magnoliopsida; order Malpighiales; family Linaceae; genus Linum; species Linum tenue. The sequence goes on from CAMGYJ010000002.1 coordinate 58,006,265, forward strand.
GACATGGTGATGGTCAAGTTCTTTCCTCATCGCTTCAAGCATCTCAAGAACGTGCACAAGGGACTGCTTCGCCGTTATGAAGGGCCATTCCCCATCGTGAAGAGGATTGGCACGGTGGCGTACAAGGTTGAGTTGCCGACGCACTTGGAGATCCATCCGGTTTTCCATGTGAGCCAACTCAAGCCTTTTCACGAAGACAAGGATGATGAGCAACGAAGAGAGTCGCAACGCGCTCCAACACTCATCACCAAGACACACGACCATGAAGTTGAAGAAGTCATGACGCGTCGTGTCATTCCTCGTCGTGGCGTACATCCAAGCTTTGTGGAGTACTTGGTCAAGTGGCGCAACCTTCCGGAAAGTGAAGCAACTTGGGAGAAAGAGCTCACGCTTTGGAAGAACAAGGACTTGATCGAGGCATTCCATCAAGAGGACGCGACGAGGGCGTCGCGAGCATAGGTGGGGGAGGATGTCACATGTGGCCGATGACATGGCGCCAACAAGGTGACAACAAGGCTGCACGTGTGGCATGCATGGAAGACTAGTAGCATAGAGATGCTCCTAGGATTCTCCACCTAAATGAGAGCTTAATGGTGCACTTATTAGCTACATTATGGTAGTATTTATAGAGTGCATAATGGGGGGACTTAATGGGGTGTATTGATGTAGTAGAGGGACATTATGAGGGGCATTGATGCCTTGTATGTGGAGAGGCCTATATAAGGAGCCATCTCCCTCACTTGTAACTCATTCCATCATTTTTTAGAGTAATACACACTAGAGAGTTCTCCCAATCCTTTGTCTTGTTCTTGTTCTTTGCTTTCAAGTGAGTTGAGAGAAAGGCTGCCTAGCGCTCTAACGGATTTGAGAGCTAGGGCCGCACGATCTAGAGTAAGGTCGTGACAGGCGGCATGGACCTTTCAATCATGCACATGGTCCCTCTAGTGAAGCGGCATGCCCTTACCAAACTTAGTATATTTTGGGTTGTTTGGTTTAGATCATGAGGCGGCATGGCCTCTTCATTCACGGCCATGGACTTCTCATTCATGTTTGTGGCCCTTTCCGTTAGATGACATGACCTTCTCATATTAAGTATTTTTCAATCGTGGCCAGGTCCTCTCTTGCGTCCATGGCCATCACATATGACACGGCCATGGACCTCTTAATCATCCACATGGCCCTTTTCGTGAGGCGGCATGGCCTTCTCAGACTTAGAATATTTTTCAATCATTCGGTCTTGGTCGTGAGGCGGCATGGCCTCTTCGATTCTAGACAGACGTGACCCTCTTCGTTGAAGTGGCACGTGCTTCTCCTTGAAGCGGCGTGAATTGTGAGGCGGCATGACCACTTCGTGAAGGGGCATATCTTCTCGAGACTTAAGAATATTTTTTACTGTACCGGGGGTCTTCTTTGAGATGACATGTGCTTCTAAATCCTAGATGCACATGGCCCTTCTGGTTGAAGCGATACATGCCTCTCGATTTCTAGATGGACATGGCCCTCTTCGTTGAGGCGGCATGTGCCTCTAGATTTTAGACGGACATGACCCTCTTCGTTGAGGCGGCATGTCCCTCTCCAGACTTAGTGGCTTGAGCTTAAAATCAATATCCATAAAGCCCAACTTAAACAACATTGATTGTTATAATGGGTGTGACCTTATAAATTCATTAATTGTCTTGTAACTCACCAATGTGGTACAAGACAGATTTTATGGTGTAAACAAATTCCCCCCAACTAGTTAATGCATAAGAATTATGGACTAAATAGTTGACACCCTGCATAATAGCAACACATGCCCGTCTCATTACTTATTAGAGATAGGTAGAATGTAAATAGGATAGGTACTGTAATGTAATTTAGTTAGGTTAGTTAGGACCCGTAACAAATTTCTTCTCCTCTGTAAATCAGAGTATAAAACCGGCAACTATAGCTGGATAATGTACGTTGATTCTCATTCATTCAATCAAACAAGAAGCATTAATCAGAAATCTGACATGGTATCAAAGCTCTTCTGAGACGTTTTCCGTCACTCTTTCTCGCTTCCGCATCTCTCATTCTACTTATGTTCTTGAGTTCGTCCTCCAATGGCGATTCACAATTCTTTTTCTTAGGGCGACGAAGTCGTAAATCCTCACACAGGAGGTCGCCAAAACGCTTCTGGTGTGATTCTGTACAAAGGCATTCCGATCTCAGATCCCGCCTCTCCATTCTTCATCCATCCATCGGAGAATTGGGGCCAATGCCAGCCGCTCAACGAGAACAACTTCTCCAGCTGGGAAGATCGATGATTTTGGTTATCGATGGCAAGAACAAGTTAGGGTTCCTCAATGGCAAAATCCCGCAGGCAGTTGACGATTCTCCACTTCTCGAGCCTTAGAATCGCAACAACAAACTGCTCCTCAGCTGGATTTAGCGTTCTGTCAATCCAACCATCGCTGATAGTATCTTGTATGTGACTACAACCATTGGCGCCTGGGCGGAGTAATATGATCTCACCTGGATCAGTTCCTAGTCTCCAATCGACGGGCAAAGAATCCAACTCAATCCCTTTAGCTAACTCTGAATTTTTGTTAAGTGTTACTACAGTTTCAGGTAGGTCACTTTGCGAGCTCGTCCCTTAGAAATGGCTCGATGGAAATGGGGAATTGAAGGCTAGTTTGAAAGATGGGATAACCCTCTACAACGGGACATGCTTGGATGCTCGAGAGGAAGCCAGGAAGATCGATTTTCGAGCTGCTCAAAACACTATGCTGAATCTGGAAAACTGCCAGGAATTCTCCAAGTCTGGCAGACAGCTTGGATACCAACTTTTGGAGCTTGGTTCGACTAGTTTAAAGGAGAATCGAGTTCCGCAAATGCAACCACATGAAAGTACAATTTTCATAGAGCAACGTAGATGCATTGGTTGAGCAAAACCATACTTTGAAGGCTTCCGACGAAGGTGAGCAAGATCGTATGGAAGCTGCCGAAAAGACTGTCTTGCAAGGGGAAATCCGAATCCGTTTCGGACTAGTATTGTGTCTAAGTGTTTTTTCTTTTTCTGTTTGAAGTCTATTTCCTTGTTGTTTGAGAATTGGTTTTCCGTTTTAAGCTTGTTAAGTTACGTAGGTCTATTTAAGGTTGATCAATCGCATTGTAAAACTCAGATTTTATTGATTGGAATACAAACCCGAGTTTGGTTCACAAAGCTTGTGCTTCGTGAGTTTGAGAGTTGTTTAGGAAGAGTTCTAAGCAGATTGAGTGCTTGTATCGTTCAGCTATTCCCGCTGATCATGGTTAGGCTTCGATTTATCTATTTCGAGTCTTTCCCCGTTGTGTGGAATTACACGAAATCGACCATCCACCCACCTACAAACCCCCTGTTTTGCTCGAGTTCTTCGAATTGAGCAAGCTCAATTCGTGCTGCGCTATTCTGGAAACTAAAGTCCTATCGAGGGCCTTATCAAGTGGCATTATCACCTGGTTCAAACGCAGTGGACGAGACGAACGCAGACGCTGTCGGAACGACGCACTGGACTCAGTCGAAGGGCTCTCTTTCCGACGACCCGGAAGTTGTACGTGCAGAACCAAGGAAGAAATCTTCCAAAACAAAGAACCTGATGGGGGATCCTAAGGAAGAAGATCCCATGGCGGTGATTCAGGCTACTTTAGCACAGATGACCGCCTCTTTTCAGTTGCAATTGGATCACATTACTCGACGACTGGACGAGATGAGACCACTGACCAAAGAAGCAGAGGTAGAAACGGTCGTGACCCAAGAAGCTCGAGACGACCCAAACGATGCCATTCGTGTCCTGGAGGAGAGGCTACGGAATGTTGTAAGGCAATTGGTTGTCGCAGAAGGAGATCCGAACACGCGAGTTCTGGGCAATAGAGATTTTGGTCGACGAAACAATGGAGCAGAGTTTGACGGTGCTATCACTGAGCTTCGTGGAATTAAACTAACGATTCCTTCATTTCAAGGGACAAACAATGCGGCAGCTTACTTAGACTGGGAGCGCAAGATTCTTCTCTTCTTCCAGTGTGGGAATTACACGGAGCAACAGAAGATATTGCTCGTGGTGTATGAGTTCACGGATTATGCTGCAACGTGGTGGGAGCAGACCCAGATGAGGCGCCGCCGCAATGCCCAGCCTCCAGTTGCTACCTGGGACGAGCTAAGAACACTGATGCGAGATTGATTTATCCCTGGGTACTACCAAAGAGAGCTCTTCAACTCTCTTCAATCAATTCGGCAGGTGGGCAAGACTGTCGACGAGTACTTTAAGGAGCTTGAGATGCTTCTGTTGCGAGCAGATGTGCGAGAAGATCGGGAATCCACCATTGCCAGGTTCCTTCATGGACTAAATCCGGACATCATGCAAGAACTAGAGCTCAGGCAATTCGTCGAGTTAGAGGAAGCAGTGCATTTGGCCATCAAGATTGAGAAACAGACCAAGAACAGGCGGTTTTCCAACCGAAGTACAACATCTAACTCTTTGGAGGTAAGTCCAGCTCCAATTCGGCCGGAGAACCCCAAGATTGCTCCCAAGCAGGTGACTCCAGCATACCAAGGCAAGTTTGAAGGATCCTCAAGTTCAATTCAATGCTTCAAGTGTGAAGGTCGCGGGCACAAGGCAAGCAATTCTGCAAACGTGAAGACCCTGATAATTCGAGAGGGTGAATATGTGTCTGAGGAAGAGAAGAGCTCAGAAGGAGAAGAGGTGGATGAGGAGCTTGAAATGGAGACCCCTCCTCCTCCCGGAAACCTCATCGGCGTAAATCGAAGGGCACTCACCATTGAGGCTCATTCAAACTCAGAACAGAGGGAAAACCTCTTTCATAGACGATGCAGCGTCAAGGGAAACTTGCTGTCCCTCGTCATAGATGGTGGGAGCTGTACAAATGTAGTAAGCTCTGACATCGTCAAGAAACTCGGGTTGACTACTAGAAAACATCCTGAACCCTATACCTTACACTGGCTGAATGATTACGGAGCCATTAAGGTCAACAAGCAGGCTAGAATTCTGTTTGCTATTGGGCGCTATGAAGATGACATTCAATTTGATGTGGCGCCAATGCAGGCTGCTCATCTGCTGCTTGGCCGTCCCTGGCAATTTGATCGAGGGGTATGCCATGACGGAGGAACAAACTGCTACAAATTTCGGCATCGCAACCAGAAGTTCGTGCTAAAACCGATGACCCCGGCCGAAGTCCGAGCTGATCAACGACATCTGGAGACAATTCGACGTCGGCAGAAAGGGGAATGCAGTGTGGCAACTTCGGAGGAACCACAGGAAGCTAATCTTGTCGCCCGTCGTTTTATGTTGACAGCATTCAAAAAGGAGAAGCTTCGTCGATGGCAACAAATGGACAACTCGCCGTCAGAACAGAGTAAGAGAGAGGGAGAATTGGTCCGAGTAATTGACGAAGGGTCGGACCTCGCGGACACTGCAGGCACACTCCAAATCACCTCAGGAAACTCGGATGCAGGCTGGAACGGAACCAAGATCACTGGGTCGGCGAACTCGATTCAACCCAAAAGTGCTCTGAAAACGGGAAGTCACGATGACAAATTGGGTTTATGGGTTGGAGCGATTGGAGAAGAGTCAACTCGATCAGCTGCTGCAAAATCATTCAAAATCATCCCAGGAAGCTCTCCGATCGATCAATTAGACCCAAAGTCTCCTGTATCCAGAATGCCCAATTTACCATTGAACTTTCTGGGTTTGGAAAGTTTGAATGAAGATGATGGCGAGAAAGAAGCTGGCAAAGATTCGGCCATCGTGGCGATGATTCAAGGTAAGTGGACAGGTCTGAAAGTCAATTGGGATCAAGGCGAAGATCGTGGAGGCCCGGAATTAGCCTGGGAATGCTTCCACTCGAAAACCCCAACTCACTCCACGATGAACACTGACCTCTTTTGTCAGAAACTCGAGCTTGAGCAGCCATATTCAGATCCAGTTTGGGTTCAATTTTGTGAACGATTCGAGCAAAGGAAGGCCAAAGTGTTGAGGGCAACACTTTTTCAAGAGGGGGGGCCTGATATGATCTCACCTGGATCAGTTCCTAGTCTCCAATCGATGGGCAAAGAATCCAACTCAATCCCTTTAGCTAACTCTGAATTTTTGTTAAGTGTTACTACAGTTTCAGGTAGGTCACTTTGCGAGCTCGTCCCTTACAAATGGCTCGATGGAAATGGGGAATTGAAGGCTAGTTTGAAAGATGGGATAACCCTCTACAACGGGACATGCTTAGATGCTCGAGAGGAAGCCAGGAAGATCGATTTTCGAGCTGCTCAAAACACTATGCTGAATCTGGAAAACTGCCAGGAATTCTCCAAGTCTGGCAGACAGCTTGGATACCAACTTTTGGAGCTTGGTTCGACTAGTTTAAAGGAGAATCGAGTTCCGCAAATGCAACCACATGAAAGTACAATTTTCATAGAGCAACGTAGAGGCATTGGTTGAGCAAAACCATACTTTGAAGGCTTCCGACGAAGGCGAGCAAGATCGTATGGAAGCTGCCGAAAAGACTGTCTTGCAAGGGGAAATCCGAATCCGTTTTGGACTAGGATTGTGTCTAAGTGTTTTCCTTTTTCTGTTTGAAGTCTATTTCCTTGTTGTTTGAGAATTGGTTTTCCGTTTTAAGCTTGTTAAGTTACGTAGGTCTATTTAAGGTTGATCAATCGCATTGTAAAACTCAGATTTTATTACCAATCCGAGTTTGGTTCACAAAGCTTGTGCTTCGTGAGTTTGAGAGTTGTTTAGGAAGAGTTCTAAGCAGCTTGAGTGCTTGTATCGTTCAGCTATTCCCGCTGATCGTGGTCAGGCTTCGATTTATCTATTTCGAGTCTTTCCCCGTTGTGTGGAATTACACGAAATCGACCATCCACCCACCTACAAACCCCCTGTTTTGCTCGAGTTCTTCGAATTGAGCAAGCTCAATTCGTGCTGCGCTATTCTGGAAACTAAAGTCCTATCGAGGGCCTTATCAAGTGGCATCATCGCCTGGTTCAAACGCAGTGGACGAGACGAACGCAGGCGTTGTCGGAACGACGCGCTGGACTCGGTAGAAGGGCTCTGTTTCCGACGACCCGGAAGTTGTACGTGCAGAACCAAGGAAGAAATCTTCCAAAACAAAGAACCTGATGGGGGATCCTAAGGAAGAGGATCCCATGGCGGTGATTCAGGCTACTTTAGCACAAATGACCGCCTCTTTTCAGTTGCAATTGGATCACATTTCTCGACGACTGGACGAAATGAGACCACCGACCAAAGAAGCAGAGGTAGAAACGGTCGTGACCCAAGAAGCTCGAGACGACCCAAACGATGCCATTCGTGTCCTGGAGGAGAGGCTACGGAATGTTGTAAGGCAATTGGTTGTCGCAGAAGGAGATCCGAACACGCGAGTTCTGGGCAATAGAGATTTTGGTCGACGAAACAATGGAGCAGAGTTTGACGGTGCTATCACTGAGCTTCGTGGAATTAAACTAACGATTCCTTCATTTCAAGGGACAAACAATGCGACAGCTTACTTAGACTGGGAGCGCAAGATTCTTCTCTTCTTCCAGTGTGGGAATTACACGGAGCAACAGAAGATATTGCTCGCGGTGTATGAGTTCACGGATTATGCTGCAACGTGGTGGGAGCAGACCCAGATGAGGCGCCGCCGCAATGCCCAGCCTCCAGTTGCTACCTGGGACGAGCTAAGAACACTGATGCGAGATCGATTTATCCCTGGGTACTACCAAAGAGAGCTCTTCGACTCTATTCAATCAATTCGACAGGAGGGCAAGACTGTCGACGAGTACTTTAAGGAGCTTGAGATGCTTCTGTTGCGAGCAGATGTGCGAGAAGATCGGGAATCCACCATTGCCAGGTTCCTTCATGGACTAAATCGGGACATCAGGCAAGAACTAGAGCTCAGGCAATTCGTCGAGTTAGAGGAAGCCGTGCATTTGGCCATCAAGATTGAGAAACAGACCAAGAACAGGAGGTTTTCCAACCGAAGTACAACATCTAACTCTTTGGAGGTAAGTCCAGCTCCTATTCGGTCGAAAAACCCCAAGATTGCTCCCAAGTAGGTGACTCCAGCATACCAAGGCAAGTTTGAAGGATCCTCAAGTTCAATTCAATGCTTCAAGTGTGAAGGTCGCGGGCACAAGGCAAGCCAATGTGCAAACGTGAAGACCCTGATAATTCGAGATGGTGAATATGTGTCTGAGGAAGAGAAGAGCTCAGAAGGAGAAGAGGTAGATGAGGAGCTTGAAATGGAGACCCCTCCTCCTCCCGGAAACCTCATCGGCTTAAATCGAAGGGCACTCACCATCGAGGCTCATTCAAACTCAGAACAGAGGGAAAACATCTTTCATACACGATACAGCGTCAAGGGAAAATTGTTGTCCCTCGTCATAGATGGTGGGAGCTGTACAAATGTAGTAAGCTCTGACATCGTCAAGAAACTCGGGTTGAATACTAGCAAACATCTTGAACCCTATACCTTACACTGGCTGAATGATTACGGAGCCATTAAGGTCAACAAGCAGGCTAGAATTCCGTTAGCTATTGGGCGCTATGAAGATGAAATTCAATTTGATCTGGCGCCAATGCAGGCTGCTCATCTGCTGCTTGGCCGTCCCTGGCAATTTGATCGAGGGGTATGCCATGACGGAGGAACAAACTGCTACAAATTTCGGCATCGCAACCAGAAGTTCGTGCTAAAACCGATGACCCCGGCCGAAGTTCGAGCTGATCAACGACATCTGGAGACAATTCGACGTTGGCAGAAAGGGGAATGCAATGTGGCAACTTCGGAGGAACCACAGGAAGCTAATCTTGTCGCCCGTCGTTTTATGTTGACAGCATTCAAAAAGGAGAAGCTTCGTCGACGGCAACAAATGGACAACTCGCCGTCAGAACAGAGTAAGAGAGAGGGAGAATTGGTCCGAGTCATTGACGAAGGGTCGGACCTCGCGGACACTGCAGGCACACTCCAAATCACCTCAGGAAACTCGGATGCAGGCTGGAACGGAACCAAGATCACTGGGTCGGCGAACTCGATTCAACCCAAAAGTGCTCCGAAAACGAGAAGTCACGATGATAAATTGGGTTTATGGGTTGGAGCGATTGGAGAAGAGTCAACTCGATCAGCTGCTGCAAAATCATTCAAAATCATCCCAGGAAGCTCTCCGATCGATCAATTAGACCCAAAGTCTCCTGTATCCAAAATGCCCAATTTACCATTGAACTTTCTGGGTTTGGAAAGTTTGAATGAAGATGATGGCGGGAAAGAAGCTGGCAAAGATTCGGCCATCGTGGCGATGATTCAAGGTAAGTGGACAGGTCTGAAAGTCAATTGGGATCAAGGCGAAGATCGTGGAGGCCCGGAATTAGCCTGGGAATGCTTCCACTCGAAAACCCCAACTCACTCCACGATGAACACTGACCTCTTTTGTCAGAAACTCGAGCTTGAGCAGCCATATTCAGATCCAGTTTGGGTTTAATTTTGTGAACGATTCGAGCAAAGGAAGGCCAAAGTGTTGAGGGCAACACTTTTTCAAGAGGGGGGGCCTGATATGATCTCACCTGGATCTGTTCCTAGTCTCCAATCGATGGGCAAAGAATCCAACTCAATCCCTTTAGCTAACTCTGAATTTTTGTTAAGTGTTACTACAGTTTCAGGTAGGTCACTTTGCGAGCTCGTCCCTTACAAATGGCTCGATGGAAATGGGGAATTGAAGGCTAGTTTGAAAGATGGGATAACCCTCTACAACGGGACATGCTTAGATGCTCGAGAGGAAGCCAGGAAGATCGATTTTCGAGCTGCTCAAAACACTATGCTGAATCTGGAAAACTGCCAGGAATTCTCCAAGTCTGGCAGACAGCTTGGATACCAACTTTTGGAGCTTGGTTCGACTGGTTTAAAGGAGAATCGAGTTCCGCAAATACAACCACATGAAAGTACAATTTTTATAGAGCAACGTAGAGGCATTGGTTGAGCACAACCATACTTTGAAGGCTTCCGACGAAGGCGAGCAAGATCGTATGGAAGCTGCCGAAAAGACTGTCTTGCAAGGGGAAATCCGAATCCGTTTCGGACTAGGATTGTGTCTAAGTGTTTTCCTTTTTCTGTTTGAAGTCTATTTCCTTGTTGTTTGAGAATTGGTTTTCCGTTTTAAGCTTGTTAAGTTACGTAGATCTATTTAAGGTTGATCAATCGCATTGTAAAACTCAGATTTTATTGATTGGAATACAAACCCGAGTTTGGTTCACAAAGCTTGTGCTTCGTGAGTTTGAGAGTTGTTTAGGAAGAGTTCTAAGCAGCTTTAGTGCTTGTATCGTTCAGCTATTCCCGCTGATCGTGGTCAGGCTTCGATTTATCTATTTCGAGTCTTTCCCTGTTGTGTGGAATTACACGAAATCGACCATCCACCCACCTACAAACCCCCTGTTTTGCTCGAGTTCTTCGAATTGAGCAAGCTCAATTCGTGCTACGCTATTCTAGAAACTAAAATCCTATCGAGGGCCTTATCACGGAGCTGCGTGAACAATTCTCGCAAGGAGATACTTTCAGCATCGCTGATCTTCAAAAAGCCATCTTCAATCTGAAACAAGGTACCATGAGCGACTCTCAGTACTATTCTAAGCAAAGAGCACTGTGGGATCAGGTAGCTAATTACCGTTTCATTCCGGATTGTGATTGCGGAGTTACTTGTCATTGTGTTCTGGCTTCCATACGCAAAGACTATATGAATGAAAAAGTAATCAGATTCTTGCGCAACCTGAATGATAGTTTCAATGGCCCTCGATCCACATTTATGCTCTTAGAGCCTTTACCTCCCATTAACAAGGTGTTTGCCATGATGGCTCAACACGAGAGGGAGAATGGTTTGTTGCCTAAACCCCAGCCTAATCCTAATCCTAATCCTGCCTCAGATAGCATGGCCTTCTTTACTAAGGCATCAGGATCACATTTAGGTATTCAGGGGGCTGGTCAGGGGTTCAAGAAACAAGGGAATAAACCTGTTTGCACATTCTGTGGCTACACTGGACATACTGAGGATGTATGCTACAAGAAGAATGGCTACCCTTTTGGGTATCAGTCCAAGAAATGACAGCAGAATCCAAGACAAGCTAATAGTGTTTCTGCTGATATAGCTTCCTCTTCTAATGGGTCTATAGTGATCAATCAGTCTGACTGGCAGAGTTTCCAGCAAAAATATCAGAAGATGATGAATTTTATGAACCCTTCTATCCAGCAGAGAAATCAAGCGCATTCTCAGAGTCATTTTCCTGCTTAGCAGAATTATCTTCCAGCTCCAGCTGCCTTTTCTGAAGCTTACAAGGCTAATAACCCTTCTCACTACTCAGTCTCGAATGATAGTGAGGGTTCTGGACAACATAACATAGTCAGCCAAGCTAACTCTGTTGCTTCTCATGTCTTTGAAGTTCCTGACTCCATAGGTACACTTCACTATGCTCTTACTGATAATTGTTATATTCAGAACAAATGGATTTTTGATACATGGGCTACAGATCATATTATATGCTCTTCTGCTCATTTTTTTGCAATCTAAGCTTGTTTCCAATGTCTATGTTCACATGCCTAATGGTAGTAAAGTAGTTGTTACTGCCATAGGTGGTTCAATACTCAGAACATCTCACCTTGACTGATGTTCTGTTAGTTCCTCCTTTTAGCTTCGATCTAGTTTCTGTGAGTAAACTGGTCAGAAGCACAACCATTTGTTTATGGTTTCACTACTCCTTATGCTTCATACAAGCTTACCCTAGTTTGACAATGATTGGAACAGCTAGTTTAGTTGATGGTCTTTACTTACTCCATCCTCCATCTCAGACCAAACAACTTCAACATAATCTTCAGCTCAACATCAAACCAGCTTACCCTTCCAGAATAGCTTACTCTTCTTCCAAACCAAGTATAGACATCTAGCATTATCGACTTGGCCATGTTCCAGCATGTAAAATTTCACATTTTTGATCCATAGATAGCAATATCTCTTTGATTTCTTATTTTCATTGTACTGTTTCCCCTATGGAAAAACATAAGAGACTTCCCTTTCCTACTAGTACAAGTGAAACTACAACTCCTTTTGATCTAATACATGTTGATATCTGGGGTAATGCCCCTGTTCTTTCTTTTCAAGGTCATGCTTACTTTCTTACTATTGTGGATGACTTTACCCGTCATACATGGATTTTTACCATGAAACACAAGTCAGAGGCTCATCCTACTCTCATTAACTTCTTTGCCTTCATAGAAACTCAGTTTAAAGCTAAAATTAAAACCATTTGCACAGATAATGGTCATGAGTTTCACATTCCTGAATTCTATAGATCAAAAGGCATTATCCATCAAACCACTTGAGTTTATACTTCAAAACATAATGGTATAGTAGAAAGAAAACATCAGCACATTTTAGCTATCACTCGTGCTCTACTTTTTCAAGCTTCATTACCCTCACAATTCTGGCCTTTTGCTGCAATGCATGCAGTCCATCTTATTAACAGAACTCCTTCTGTCCTTCTTTAGAGCTCTACTCCTTATGAGAAGTTACATGGTGTGTCACCAAGTCTCAATCATCTTAAAGTCTTTGGCTGCCTCACTTATGCAGCTACTATCCAAACCACTCGAATAAGCTTGATCCTAGGGCTCAACCCTATGTTTTCTTGGGCATCCCCATGGAACAAAAGGTTTCAGATTATACAGTTTAACCACTCACAATATTGCCATAACCAGAGATGTTTCATTCCGTGAAACAATCTTTTCATTTCAGCATCTGAATAAAAAATCAGACTGTACACTTCCATTACCAGTTTTTCCATCAGTCTCTTCAGACTTAGATTTCATTAAAGTTCACACTGAGTTCACTACTGAGACGTCTCAATCAGCTGTTCCCCCATCAGTTTCTATACCACAATCCTCTCCTGAACTGTCTTCAACAGAACACTTGCATCAACCCTCTTCTACAGTTTCCCCTACTGATATTCCACAATTAAGGAGATCAACTAGGCAAATTACAAAGCTAGCTAAACTCAAGGATTACAAATGTAACCTAGTAAGTCAGGAAACTTTATCTTCCAAATCTAGATATCCAATTCAGGCAATGCTTTCATATAGCTCTCTTAGTACAACACACAAGAAGTTTGCATTAGCCATCACACACGTCAGAGAACCTAGAACATACAAAGAAGCTACACAATCAAATGAATGGTTATAGGCAGTCAATTCTGATTTTGCTTCACTAGAAAAAAACCAAAACTTGGGTACTTGTTGATCCACCTCCCAATGTCCCTATCATTGGCAACAAATGGGCCTTTCGTTTAAAATTCAAACAGGATGGTTCCATTGATAAATACAAAGCCAGGTTAGTAGCCAAAGGCTACACACAAACACCTGGAGTTGATTATTTGGACACGTTTTCCCCTGTGGTTAAAATGACAACTGTAAGAATCATTCTAGCCCTAGCAGCTATACACAAATGGCATTTAGAACAGCTAGATGTTAATACTGCTTTCCTCCATGGAGACCTCAATGAAGAGGTCTACATGAAATTACCACCTGGTCTCCCCATTAATCCTGTAGACAAAAATAAAGTTTGCAAGGTAACTAAGTCCCTATATGGTCTCAAGCAAGCTAGCTGACAGTGGTTTGCTAAGCTTGCGACCACATTAGAGAGCTTAGGATATAAAAAATCACACTGTGATTACTCCCTGTCTAAGCAACATAACAAATCCTTTACTGCTCTTCTTGTATATGTTGATGATATCATCTTAACTGGGAATGATATGGCAGAAATCAAACATGTCAAGCATCAGTTGGATCTTGCTTTTACAATTAAAGACCTTGGCCCTCTCAAATACATTCTTGGCATGGAAGTTTCTAGGTCTGACAGTGGTATTCACTTGTGTCAAAGGAAATATACACTTGACTTACTATCTGATACATGGTTCATAGCATCTAAACCAACCACTACACCTTCAATTCCTGCAACTCATCTATCTGCTAATGATGGCACTCCGCTTAATGAAACAGATCACAGTAGTTACATAACATTACTTGGTCGTTTTCAATATCTATGTACTACTAGACTTGATATTTGCTATATTGTCAATCAGTTAAGCCAGTTGGTTGATTCTCCCACTACTGTCCATGAACAAGCCACTCATAGATTACTCAGATACCTCAAAACTACTCCCGCTCATGGTTTATTCTTTCCTTCCAATTCTTCTCTTTGTCACACTACCTTTCAGACTCAGATTGGGCTGGCTGTCCTGATACTCGTAGATTTGTGACAGACTTATGTGTTTTTGTTATGTAACTCTCTCATCAGTTGGCCTTCCAAGAAGCAACATACCATCTCGAGGTCTTCTGCCGAAGCAGAGTACAGAGCCTTAGCAGATACTTCCAGGAGCTTCAATGGATGATATCTCTGTTTAGCCAGCTCCCTATTCAACCTCAACAACCATACTCAAGTAGCCCTCTTGGTTAAGGCAATCGAGGATTGACTTACTTTCTCACTCAACCCAATGGTTGGACAGTTTAATCACGCTTAACCTCGTTGTTTAATTCAAGATAGAGGTTTGCTTTGCCCAACATTAACCTAGGTACACATACCAAAATTAGACCTACTTGTAGAACTTCAAAAGTTTAGGTACCAAAATGTCATACACAAAAATTTTAGGTACTAAAATGTAATGTTCCGTCAATATTTTGATGACTTATGTGCAAAAAAATAATTTTAGGTTATAAATCTAAAGATCAATTAAGTTTATGTACCGAACTGTAATTTGCATAGTTGAGGATTAATTCCTTTTATGGCGATGTATTTAAGATGATAATTATTTACTTTTTTATAGAAAAATGGAAACTATTATTTGATTTGTGTAGATACCTAGCCAAACATTCCATGTATAATTGTTGAAAATTCTAGCCAAGGTGAAAACGAAAACTCTAGAGAGAAGCAAAAGAAATACAAACCGGAACCCGCTTAAAATTTCACGCCGTCAAATCCCATAGTGGAAAATGATGACTTTCTAATAAGTAATAACCATATATATTTATATTTAATTGAACTCGACATTGAGTTGAAAAAGTTAGTGGTTCATAGTTCAATTATTAATTCTCTAGACTGTTGGTGAGTCGTATATGAACCCGTTCATACTTGTGATTAGAATACATAAAAATTGTATACTGATTAGGGTTAGACGAAGAAGACAAAGAAATAAATAAAGAAAGGGTTATGGAAGGCGAATGAAAAATGAAACGAAGAGTAAGTAGATGATGGAAAAGTTTTGACCAATTCTTCACCGTAGCAATTTATTGACATTTGCTTATATAGATGTCGCATATTTTGTTACTTGTAGTTAGTGGAAGTTTGTTTAGTACCCCGTAATGTACTAAATGAGTTTATAAAATTGCTCTTGTAATATTTTAGAGTCGTCTCTCTTTTATCATTTATTTAATGTTTCACGTAATGAGCACATATAAAATGGTCGAATCCTCTCCTACACTTGAGTAATACAACATCTTGTATGTTACAAACTAAATTTATACTTTTATGTTATGGTAGATTAGATTCGTGGATTGGTTCAAAAGGATTAGTGAATTGGATTCATGGATTCAAGTGAAATCTAAACATTGGACAAATATGTAAATTTTAAAAAATTGTAGGTAAGAAAATCTCATAAAATTTAGATACCAAAACATAATTTTTCAATGATTTTATATTAAAATTAAATTCGGGGTATCACAATATAAAATGGACATTACAATGACTAAGTTGTAATTTAATTAAATTTGGGGTATCAAAATGTTAAATGTATAGCCGCCCAATCAGCTAGTGAGTTTAGGCAACAATAACTTTTGGTGTATTAGATTAATGGGTTGGTTCAAAAGGATTAGTGAATTGGATTCATGGATTCAAGTGAAATCAAAACATTGGACCAATATGTAAATTTAAAAAATTGTAGGTATGAATATCTCATAAAATTTAGATACAAAAACATAATTGTTCAATAATTCTATATTAAAATTAAATTCTGAGTACCAAAATATAAAATGTACATTATGATTACCAAGTTGTAATTTAATTAAATTTGGGATATCAAAATGTTAAATGTATAGCTCCCAATCAGCTAGTGAGTTTAGGCAACAATAACCTCACTTGTGCTTTATATATATTAATAAATGGGGTATGGGAAGTAAGTTGACGCTGTCCATACTCAATCACCTAGTTTGTTTTTGCAAAAATAATGTTTTGGTTTGAATTTTTAGGGTAGTACTTTAAAAAAAATCAGTTTAGTATTTGGCTAAATAATTATTAGAAATATTTTTTAATATAAAAAATCATGTAAGTGACTAAAATGTACTTCTAATTATAAGATATGAATAAAAATTCTAAAAAATTTAAAGTAGTCAAAATAGATATTGTTAGATTTCTTTTATACTAAATAATATTTTTAATTTATTTTATTTCTAAAATTAATGAATGTATGTTTTATGATTTTTTTTTTAAATGGTAAGGATAATCTTATATTTTCAAAACATTTTTTTGCTTATGTTATAAAAACACTTCAGCTTTTTCAAAACTTTAGTATTTTCCAAAATCGAGTATTTTTAGGTGTTTGACGCAGTTTCAACTTTTAAACATTAAAGTACTTCTAATAGTCAAGCCAAACATAAACAATATCTTAAAACTCTGCCTTGTCCCATTTTCATACCATCAGTGAAAGAAGTTTAAAGGCAGTTAAATTTATATGCTTCTTTTTCGTTGTCGAATATACCCGATGATGAGTATTAAATAAGAAGTCTTGCTTTCGGATCACTTTATGGTCTTATATAATTTTCGAATCGAGTTGTATTATAGTTGTTCAGATGATCTCAATAAAAAAAGGCTTCACTGAAGAAAAGCTTTCATTTTTTTTTTTTTTTCATTCGTATAGTTAAGTGGGTAATGATTTATACATTGAATAGTAGAGAGATTAAAGTACAAGTTACCATCCATTTTCTTAATCGTGTTAAATACCCTTATATGTTATATATGTAACATCCACGTGGACCAAGTTGGGCTGAAAGACATTGAGACCTATAAATGAGTTTCTACACTTTTTGCTGTTGTATTATACGAGTTTACGGGTTTAACCCTAATCATTGTTCGGTATGTCCGTCGTTGCTAATGGACTTGAGTTGATTGTGGTATCATTATACAGATTTAGCATAAGGTTTTGTGATATGAGAGTGAGTTATCAGATTTAGCATAATGGACAACTGCATTCAACTGGGCAACTGACCCTCTCCTTCTTGGCTTCAACGAGCTAGAGATACAACTTGTTTTAGATGGAATTTCACGTGATCAATGTACCCTAATTTCGAGAAAAAAGGAAATGATGTTACTCGGTTCACACATTTTCAAACTTCCATAAAGCATAAGAAATCATGACCTGTGAGCCTCTTAATAATCTGATCAATGAAGAGTAGAGGGAAGTAATCCTTTGTGGTAGGCATCGTTCAGTCGATCATAATCAATGCTCACCCTCCAACCTATCACTTTTCTTATCGGAATTAAATCTTTTCTCATTCGACACCACAATCATGCCTCCCTTTTTTGGTAACACCTTAGTGAGACTGACCCACTCACTATCAAATAGATGAATCCTGCATATAGAAGTTTGATCACTTCTGCTTTAACCACTTCCTTCATATGAGGGTTTAACCGCCTCTAAGGCTGCACCACCAACTTAATGCCATCCTACATGAGGATCTTGTGGGAGCATAAAGATGGATTGATAACCTGGGATATCAATGATCTTCCATGCCAGTGTTCACTCATGGTTCCTCAGTAAGTCCACCAGTCTAGTCTTATGCTTGGGTGTGAGATCTAAGCCAATGATAACTAAAAGCTTATTCGCCTCCCTCGAGAAAACATAATCGAGGTAACTAGGGGTCTTAAACTCCAAGGCTGGTGGCTCCTCCAAGGAGGTGGTGATCCTAGCATATTTGGAAAATTGCTCCACAAGTGGCTCATACTCCTGTCACTTCATCCAACGTCATGAGATGCTCCACTAGTCGCGGTTCTTCAGATGCCTGATCTCCTATCAAAAGACATTACTTAAGAAAATCATCAGTACCAACACTCATGATAGCGAGTGTTGTCTTAAAATTAGACAATATCTCAATAATCCAGTTATCATGCATATGAGAGTTATTCATATTATTATGAATGGAAAAAGTTACTTGTTCATCCCCATTCTGCAGTATAAGTTTCTCATCAAGCACATCAATTAGTGCCTTGGCGGTGGACAAAAAAGGTCTATATAATATCAAAGGCACATCCACATCTTCATTTATGTCGAAAATCATGAAACCAATAGGAAAAATGTATGTGTCAACTTTAACAAGAAGATTCTTAACTATACCTCTAGGATGCACAATAGAATGATCAACCAATTGAATACTCATCCTAGTACTACTGGGTTCACCTAGGCCTAGCTTCTCAAACAATTTATATAGCATGACATTTATGATAACGCGTAGATCCGCCAAGGACTTTCCTACATGCATAGAACCAATGAATGATACATGGGATAGTCAAACTTTTCGGGCAGCTTGTTCTGCACCATGGCAAGCACTCCACATTTAGCATCACAGTTGGAGAGATCTCCAACCTTCTTCTTGTTGGTGAGGATGTTCTTCAAGAACTTAGCATACATGGGCATATGTGAGATAGCCTAGGAAGTACACGCGACAACAAGACGCAATTAATATTTTGTTACTGCTCATGTATTTACTTCTGTTGAACTATATTATACATCATGTATTTGCTTCATCAATCGTTGTCAGTGCCTTACGAGTTAGGAAGATCCATAATGCCTAACCGCTATATTCCACCTTATGAACGCCCGTTCTAACTCAACCTTCGGCTTCTAGGGCTTTCTTCTCTACCCGGTCTTTCTCTCCCTCTCTCGATCCGACTATATCAATCAATCAATCGCTTTCCGATGGCAGAGGATCAGGCTGTGAGATCTTCATCGACCGAGAGATCCACCGGCCGGGTCGTCAAGTTCAGTGACAAGAAGGGATTCGGCTTCATCAAGCCCGATGAGGGCGGCGAAGATCTGTTTGTCCATCACAGCGCGATTAAGTCCGACGGCGGATACCGCACTCTCGCTGAGGACGATCTCGTCGAATTCGAAATAGCTCTCGCTGACGAAAAGTGCCAGGCAATCAACGTCACCGCTCCAGGCGGAGCCCCCGTTCAGGCCGGCAAAAGAGGCGGAGGAGACGGTTACGGCAGGCGCGGACCCGGATTCGGCGCGCCCTGGAACCGCAGGAATAACGGTGGTGGTTTCGGCGCCGGTGCCGGGGGTGCTGGCTGCTACAACTGTGGAAACCCTAACCACATCGCTAGGGAGTGCAATAATCGCGGCGAGAATAACAGCGGTGGAGGGAGCTGCTTCAAGTGCGGGAATGCAGGGCATTTTGCTCGGGAATGTACGCAGGCTGCCGTCAACGGCCGCGGCGGAGGCGGCGGAGGAGGTTCCAGTGGATCTTGTTTTAGCTGTGGCGGGTTCGGACACTTGGCCAGGGATTGTCCCGGCGGCGGGGGAGCTTGCTATAACTGTGGAGGTTTTGGCCACTTGGCAAGGGATTGCACTAGCGGAAGGAGTGTTGGCGGAGGAGGAGGCGGCGGCAGGTTTGGTTCATCTAGTGGTTGCTTCAACTGCGGGAAGCCAGGACATCTTGCTAGGGAGTGTCCCAATAGCTCTTGAGCGGATGGACAAAGAAATATTGCTCTCTTTTTGTTTTTTCCATTCTTTTTGTGTTTGCCTCTGGTGTTTGTTCACTCGGATTTGGTTGGCTGTGGGGAGTTTTATATGTAGGATTTTGTGCTGGCGCAAGTGGGTGATTCAATCCTTCTCTTTCTAGGAGGAATTGCCCAATTTTGACACATACATATTTTGGTTTGATGGTTTGGTGGTGCTCTAGCTCGGATGAAGGAGATGATTTCTGTTTTCAATTTTCCACTCTGGTGTTCTCTTTTGAATTCTCTGTGTTGGGTTATTAGTAACTTTGCGGATTCTATCATCTAATCAAGCTGTTCTTACTTTTCTCAAGTGTGAAAGATGAATGTGTGGCAGTTGTGGGTTTGATTTGTTGTGCAATGCTTCTTCATTAAGAGTTAGTCGGTGGAGGCGTGGACTATTAATGTTATCTATGTTGGTTTTCTTTGATGATGATCAGGAGATTGTCTTTATACTCCTGCTTCAGATTTCTTTCTTCTACGGTTTTAGGTTCCTTCTCTCTTTTTGCTTTTTTTTTTTTCTCGGGATAAACTTCTGCATTGGGTTAGATAATAGATACATTCTAAAAAGGTAAAGTGATAGATTGTGTGAAGCTGCAATATGGCAGTCACCAGATCCAGGAAAGATCATCTTGCACCTATTGAAACATTCAGTTTCCCGGATTGATGCCAAGAGATAACATCCAGGCTTTGGCAAGTAATACCCTTGTTATGCTGGAGCAGTTGATGGAAAGCAGCAGCAGAACTGGCTGTTGCTTGGAGAGGGAATGTAAGAGTGGAGGCTCATTGTTCAATGGATGCCTTGAGTTTCTTGTTGTTTTGGGCTGTTTTTGGAGTTGGCTTTCATTTTGAAGCAGAGATGTTGGAATTGGTCGAGATGATTGCTCACCACGAAAAGGGCTTCCGAGTTACGTCGTTCCATTGGACTTGCGAAATGGATACCTGGTATTGTTTTCGTGCCTTTCTTTCTCTTCACAGCAGCATCATTCATTCTATGCTGGTCAGGTTCATGTATATTCAGAATGAATGCTTGATGTGCTTTGACAGACATTTCTCTAAAACTAAACTTTCTCCCTGTGTCTCTTTTACGTTGTTAGTTCTTGCTTTTAGCTTCTTCTCCACTCAGTTACTCCTCAAACAAATGAACCATCTTGTACCTAAGTTAATGCCAGAGCCCAGAAGATACCCATTTTCTGTGCTTCCCAAAAGTTGTGTTCTTTTGCTTTCGAATCTCTCTAGATTTGCCAAATTTGAGTTCTCCACTGTCAAACATGCATGTCGAGGCCATTAGTTTCAGTTTGGCATTTAAGCTGGCTGAGAGATTTCCATCAGGCCTGTTCCCTCTTGAGCTACTTGGAGAGCTTTCTTGGTAATATAACCTTCTGTACATGCAATGACCCACAGAATCTGAAACTTCGCAAATTCTGCAGTGCCAGGCTCTGTACAGGCATCTTGATTTCTTAAAAGCTATATTATATCATGTGTTTCCGGATTAGAGCTTGATCCGAGTTTCTTGAACCAGAAGATCAGCAACCATCTCCAGGAACTGGAGACTCTTTCGAGTGGGACGCAGAAATAGTTGCTTGATAGCAACTGGTCTTGTTATTCATATCCCATTGGTATGCTGGTGCTATAGTTTCTGCCAACAAATGGTCATTGCAGCTGGGAAATTGGGAGTGAAGGAGGACAAAGAAAGAAGTGGTACGAAGAGAGTGAATGGTAACAAACCTTTGCACTTAGTACAAAATGGTCACAAATCTTTTATTTGTAACAATACGGTAACAAAACTTTGAAATTGTATAAAATGGTCACCGCTATTTAATTTATGACCGTTTTGTTTTAAGTTCAAAGGTTTGTTACCGAATCGTTACAAATTAAATGTTGGTCATGTTTTGAGGTCGGGTAGTTTGTTCGTTAAGTATATGACACTAACCACTTGAACGACATATAAGATATCAGGTCATGTGTGCATCAACATATTTGCTTTGCCGAATAAGAATGCCCTAAGTTGACCTTTCAATTTCGATACCAAAAAAGTAAGAAAGTAGACATAGTTTTTTCAACTAAAAAGCAGTCTGGAACCCGTTTGTGAGCCATTGAGTTCTCTCATTGTCATCCTAAACAACATAATATCATTCACATAAATTAACAAAACCATCATACAACTAGAGTGAATTGTAACGGTGATTGAGCGTTCAAACTTTTGAACTTAATTTGTACAAAACGGTCCCCAAAAGTCTAATTTGCAACGACACGGTAACAAAAGTTTGAACTGGTATGAAATGGCCACACTATTTAATTTGTGACCGTTTTGTTCTAAGTAAAAAAGTTTTGTTATCAAATGGTTACAAATTAAAGGTTTGTGACTGTTTTGTACTAAGTGCAAAGGTTTGTGACCATTTATGCTAATTACCCGGTATTATTGTGATGAACTCGTCTATTTAATGAAGTGTACGGTGTACCCCCAAACCCCTTCTCTCTCCATTTTCAAAACCTCCCTTCTCTCTAGGTTTCCACCAAGGTTGGGCTTATCCGGACCTGGTCGAGCTAGTGGGTCAAGGGTTAATGAGACGCCCGGTTTAGCCCAGAAATATGGAAAGAGTTATTATATTGTACTTATCCTGATAAATTATATTAAATCTCATCTAACATACGAGTTATAACATGTAATATTACACCAAAATAACATCACGTACTTAGATCCACCATATAGTGAAAATTCACACACATTTATATAGCATCAATATTCAAATGTTCAACTTAGAATTCCAAAGATTGAGTTAGGCGAAAATAAAAATCGGAAAATAGGTGCATTTCGCAAATCAAAGAAAAAAATGACACAATTTGACCTCCAACCCGGTACCTTCTAGCGGTCGACCTGACGGGTGCGTGCGGCCCGTTTTCTCACCGGGTCAGGGTCAAAGTGGGTCGACCCGCGGGTTGACAACCTTGATTTCACCATCTTTTCCTCAGGGATGCAGTCGACACGACCACCAGCACCAGGTGACCGACGGTTGCCCAAGTTCTCTTCTCTGTATTTTCCAATTCTCTCTCATTGGCATTTTCCTTGCGGTTGCTTTGTCTTCCCAGTGTTCGATGGTTTCTCCATAATTTTCTTAGTTTCAGCAATCGTTGGCTTTTCTTGCCCTTAGTGGCTTTCTCCTGATTCCTAAGTGGACTCCTCCCTTAGTCATCCCGATGAAGTTGGATTTATCTTGTTCCGATCTAGATTTTTTAGATATGTTTTTGGCTTCGCTATGCTTCGAGTTCGGATGATGCAGATTAGGGAATTTTGGTGGATTTGATGTGAAAGTTTACCAAATTCTTGATGTGGTCATTCTAGAGGGTGATTGCATTCGACATCCCCCCCCCCCTCGAGCATGGTCTATGCATCCCTGTCAATCGTTTGAAGTGGGTAGCATTATCTCCTTCGGTTGCCATGATGGTTGGTCCATGGTTCTCAGAGAATTGAGTTTCACCTAGGGTTGTTTTGCTTTTGTATTTGTGTGTTGTTAGTGATGTTATGAGTATTGTACCCTTATGTTTTGGTTTTGTGGTTTGTCTCTGGTGTCTGAATTGAGTTTCACCTAGGGTTGTTTTGCTTTTGTATTTGTGTGTTGTTAGTGATGTTATGAGTATTGTACCCTTATGTTTTGGTTTTGTCGTTTGTCTCTGGTGGATGTTGGGTTTCTACACTTGGGATTCCTACTGGTGGTACTAGTCTCTCTTTTTGGTGAGCCTTCAACCCTTCGGTATGCTCTGGGCTATGTTTGTCATGGTTCTCTTCATATCCATTTTCTTTGGTCTAGTTTTAACTCTGAACAGTCAAATTTCAGTATTGTCCACCGCCGCGTAATCTCAATTTGGTGATCCCTATGATGGGTCATCTTCGAAAAACTCACCGAAGGCGACATATGTTGTTGCTTTATTCAATTGTCATAGTAGAGCCTGTATTGAACAAGGCGAATTGGTGAAGTTGTGTTTTGGCCACTTCGACGAAAGACATTGCGAAGAGTGCTTTGGATGCTCTGCGATTTTACTAAAGTCGTTGTCTTGTTTGATTATGATTTGTTTTCTTTCATTTTAAGTTTGTTTGATTATCCTAGATGATGAGTTTGTCTCCCTTTTTCCTAGATCTCATGTTGTTATCTCCTCTTTGTAATCGAGACATATACAAGTGATCAGTTAGAACATAAAAAAGCTCGTCAACTCCTAGTTTGCTGACCATGAAATTGGGTTTGTTATCTTTTATTTATATTTTATCGCTCTACTTTTGTCACATTCTCCCTAATCAAATAAGATGACGCAAGTTGTGTAAAAAAAAAAAGATGACGCAAGCAACATACCTATGACATTTCCCGTTATTTCCTCCCCTTTGCGCCTCTTCTTAAGAAGAACAAAGATGACACTAAAGAGGTTTTGTTTTGTAGGTTTAGACAAGACATTACAACACTCCTAATTCATAAATGCACTGTTTGAGTCTCATCAATGTGATAGGTCAGGTTTTTTTTTTATAAATGCAATAGGTCTTGGAAATGACATCTTAATAGGGAATAAGGTGATGCTTCAAAATAGGGATGACAATTTGAATCCACCCTGTTGGGCATTACCCAACCTGACCGGCGATGGGATGGGTATTACTCGACCGGTTGTAGTGTGGGGCGGGACATGGGTATTTACTTTCGACACGCCTTGCCTCCTCCGTTCTTTGCTTATTATTTTCCAATTTCTTGCAGTATCTACTAATATTTATCCTATTTTGACTTTTCTTCAACTAGTTAGACCTTATCTTTAAACGAGCTAAACTCAATTGCCCATTTTATTATCACTTTGTTTCATTCATAAAACATTTCCTCCTCCGTTTTATTGTAAAATGTAAAATTTGCGTGTATTTGTTTCAAATAACATATAAGAGTGGGTCGACATGTCCCGCCCCACCCCGACCCACAGTAGCGTGTGGCGAGACATGGGTATTGAGGTACCCGCCCCGCTCCATTGCCATCAATACTTCAAATCCTTTCATGTTGTTACGCCATCAAAAGTGTGCGGTTTTGGGTTGTCTTTTCTTCATCGTTTTCCATTTATCTCATCCAACTTTTAATCCTTGCTTAATTTCCCACTTCAATTTTTTGAATACTTATTTGTTGCCCACGTATTTACTATTTGCCGCCCATAGTTTTGAAAAGGTCTATTTTGCCTTTCAACACTTAAGAAACCTAACTAAACTGCCCATCCTCTTGCTGCCGCCATCAGAACCGATGGTCTGGTTTTGCTGCTTCCACCTAGATCGTTGAAAACTGGAACCGCCGGCCTCAACTTATTATTTTTCTCTAGGCAAATCTCGGAGAGGATTCGCCATCTCCTTCCTCTTTTTTCCTGCAGTTCCCGACAACTCACCTTCCTCTTTTTTCTTCCGAGACGATTACTCCACCATCTTCATCCGCTTCTGCGCTCTTTGTCTCCTCATTTTTTGCGGCGGCTACGACCAGGGAATCACAGTGGGAGCAAGAACTGGCCGGATCAGACAAAGAAGGGTGGTCCGACTGCGAAAATCGGACGGGGGATGGGTGGTCGTCGCCGGAGTACAGACGAAGATGGGTTGTCCGACGCCTGCAATCGAACGAACGGAGATGCACGATCCGGATTTGAAGTTCATAAGAAAATGTGTGGTTCGACGTTGGAGTTCAAACGAAGTTGCCAGGTCCGAGCTCTTGTATCAGACCGGTCGTTGGCCAGGTCGCCAGTGTCCGAAACCTGGCTTTGGACGGTAGCCACCGAATTAATTTAGTAATTAAATATTATATTTGATAATTGTAAAATACCATAATTATTGTTTAATTCCATTTTCTTAATTAGGTTTTTCTCAACTAATCAAGCTAATTGGGGAAATTGTTTTAATCAAGGTAATTAGGTTTTAAGACATCTCATGAGCTCTAAACGAGTTCGGCTCACGAGTTGAGCTCAACAAGTCACTAAGTCTAGTTAGCTCGCGAGCTGCAAAATGCTAAGTTCAACCTGAAATAGAATGGGAGAACTGAGTTTCTATTGATCAGTATCTGTACATATATATAACAGTTCTAAGCTGTTGATCGTAGCCTATTCCTAAGGGAAAGCCAAAATAGAGTGGTTGTGGAATAGGAAATGACTAACAGAAAAGGAGAGAAAGGTGAGGTATACGTGGCTGCTCTATCACGCCCCCGTAAGTGAAACCTCGGAGAGGTGAAACTTGGATACAAAGTTACGAAATGGCTGGCGAGACAGAGGTTTGGTTAGCACATCTGCCAACTGATCCGTGGCTGGTAAATAACGAACATGCAATTGGCTTTTGTTGACCCGATCACGAACGAAATGAAAGTCGATCTCGAGATGCTTGGAGCGGGAGTGAAACACAGGATTATGAGCCAAGTACGTTGCACCTAAGTTGTCGCACCATAGTACTGGAGATGTGGGTAATGGACAGTCGAGCTCGGTAAGCAGAGCCTGGAGCCAAATAACTTCAGAGGCCAAAGTGGCTAGGGCCCGATATTCGAACTCTGTGGAGGATCGTGCCACTGCCTTCTGTTTACGGGTTGACCAAGAGACCAAATTGGCACCATAGAAAATGGCAAACCCAGTAATAGACTTGCGATCATGTGGTCAGGAGGCAAAGGATGCATCAGAGTATCCATGAAGCTTCGGAGAAGAGGAACGACTAAAAACAATGCCTTGACTCATGGTTCCCTATAAATAACCGAGTATACGTTTCACGGCTGAGCAGTGTACCTCCGTAGGAGCTTGCTGAAACTGTGAGACATGATTCACAGTGAAAGATATATCTGGACGTGTGAAGCTTAAATATTGAAGACCACCCACAATGGTGCGATACAAACTCAGATTTGAGAAGGCAGAAGATGTACCAGTAGCATTTTGTTGATATTGAAGCAGGGGGCGACAAGGTGCGGTGGAGGGGAGGTGGGATGATGAGGAGTGGGTTGGATCTGGTGGTGGGTTGGGTTGTGGGCCAGAAGAGGTTGAGCCCATGGGATGAGCAGGCTGGGGTGGGGGTGAAGCAATCGTCGATGGTAGTGGAGGAGGGGACGAGTAGGTTTTGGTGATGAGAGTGGAGAGGAAGGTGAATGGGCTGATTGTGGTGATGATTGGGTTGGTGGGTCAGAGTGGGCTGAGCCCGTTGGGGAAGGTGAAACAAGGAAGAGGAGAAGGGGAATGTGGGCCTGATGCAGCGGATGGTGGTGGGGCAGTATGGGTGGAGGCCGTGGGTAAAGAAAGAAGAGGAAGAGGATTGGGTAAAAAGACATCTTGGGCTAGGAATTGATCCATGATGGTAGTGGTGGATGGGTCAGAGGTGGCAGTGGAATAGGGGAAGACTGATTCGTCAAAAAGGACGTGGCGACTTACATAAATGCGACCTGTGGAGCGATCAAGACACCGGTAACCTTTGTGCAACTTATTGTAACCAAGAAAAACACACGGAGTGGAACGAGTTCCAAAGGTGCAGAAGCACGAAATTGAGATGATGAAAAAGGTTATTTGTGAATCTTACTAACAGCACAACCATGACACAAGGATTTAGGACTAGCATGATATTTTATTTGATGACTAGATAAAAGATGTTGAACGCCCTTCAAGTTGGCATGACCCAGACGTTGATGCCAAATGTCAAGAGAGGCGGTGAAAGCACGAGGAAGAGCACGACTTTGAATGTGGAGGGGAAGTGAATAGAGACCATCAACCACGGATCTGCGATAAAGTTCATCCCTCGTGTGGCGGTCCTTAATCACAAAATAAGAATCAAAGAATTCAATGGAGATGGGATTAGAACGAGTAAGAGAGCTCACAGAAAGAAGATTATGAGGAGCATTCTTGACACGAAGAATATCATTAAGAACATAAGAATTATTGGAAAGAGTGGCAGCGGAGGAGCCAGAATGAGAAATGGGAAGGTGATTACCATTACCAAAGGTTACGTGATCGGTGCCATTATATTCAGAATGATGCGCCATATTATCTAGATCAGAAGTGAGGTGATGGTTGGCGCCAGAATCAAGAAGCCATTGTTGGGAGGTGTTGGTGGCGTGGGACGAGTGGGCTAGGTGAGAATCAGGGCCAGGATGATGGGTAGACTCGGCCGAGATGAATGTGCTTGGACAATGAGGCCTAATATGTCCTCTTCCCCCATAATTGTGACAATAAATGAGATTTAGGCTAGAGGGCTTAGAACCTAAAACACCTGCAGAAACGGGCTTAAACATTGCATTAGGGTTAGTGGGAAAAATGGGCCGAACATGTGGGCCTGGAGAAACACGGCCACCAAAACGGCCACCTCTGCCGCGTCCACGAGATCAGGAATGCCCCCGCCCTCCTCTGTAACCATATCCGTCAAAGAAGAAGGCTTGCGGTTCGACAGCGCCACTAGCAGCAGACTGAAAATGCCGAAGCTGCAGCTCCTCGCTAAGCAGGAGACTGCTGAGATCCTCGAAGGCGATGGGTTCAAACCGGGCCTCCAGATTTCGTGTAAATGGACGATACTCCTCGTCCAGGCCATCCAGGACGGCAGTGACCAGCTCTGTCTCGGTGATGGTAGCACCCAGAGCCACCATTTTGTCGAAGAGAGTCTTGGCGTGCTGAAGGTAATCATGGGCTGAATCGGTCCCGCGTTGGATGCGAGTGAGCTGCTTGCGGAGTTTCGCAATAATGACCGCCGAGCCAGAACCATAAACACGCTCTAGCGTATCCCAGACGGCTTTGACGATGTTAGGCATAACAGCCTCTGTCAAAGACAGATTAATCCACACCAAGACCATCTGATCACGTTCATACCAGGTATGAAAAGCAGGATTTGGTTGATTGTCGAGAGTTTGTGGTGGTGTAGGAAGAGTGCCGTCAATGTGGCTGATAAGACGATAACATCGGAGAAGTGGTTGAATCTTAGCCTTCCATAGAAGGTAATTTGTGGGTGTCAATTTCACAGACAATTGTGGATTGGAGGGCAGAAAGAGGGAGGGAGAAGCAGAAGAAGAGGGCGAAGGGGAAGAAGAAGAAGAAGATGTGGAAATTGTTGACATGGAGAAGTAGCAGAAAAAGAAGAATAGAGTGAAGGGCACAGAACTCGTTAGAGTTTATTGATGCTCTGATACCATGAAATAGAATGGGAGAATCGAGTTTCTATTGATCAGTATCTGTACATATATATAACAGTTCTAAGCTGTTGATTGTAGCCTATTCCTAAGGGAAAGCCAAAACAGAGTGGCTGTGGAATAGGAACTGACTAACAGAAAAGGAGAGAAAGGTGAGGTATACGTGGCTGCTCTATCACACCCTCGACTCATTAGTAAACGAGTCGAATTTCAAGCAATTCAGCTCATTTTGCATCCCTAAGCCAAAACGAGCCAGCAAGAAAATTGGAGGCTGATGAGTTTTCTCTCAATGTTTTCTCTCTCTATCTTACTCTCTGAACCCAGTTCAACTGTAGCCTCTCAAACGAGGATCTCTCAAGCTCCCCTCTGCGGAGCCTTCAATGTTTCCAAATCTGGGGCCTGCAATAAGAACAAGGAGATCACGGAAGATCTTAGTGTAGTTAATGAGGAGATGCACAGAATTGAAGAAGGGTTTTGCTCACCAGTCTGGCTACCAATAAGGGAGAAGGAATCACAGAAGAAGAACACAGGGAAGCAATTAATCCGCCGCCCAAACCACCTGAAAAAATGTCAATCAAGGGTCAACTGGGAGAGGAAGTCATCAAAAGGGTAACAAGGGGCATTCAAGGTTGGATAGCCGGGGAAGTTATAATAAATGGCACCCAACTGAGAAGATCCCAGCCGCCCAGCGTGCTCTAGCGACTTAACTGCAAGATAACACCTGAGACAGAGAAGGGGGTTACCACCCAACAATTATTAGACATCAGTCTGCACACACCCTGAAGGACAGTTATGCAGAGAAGGCAAATGGAGAGATTGAATGCTCTGTCCAAATCTACATGTCGTAATCTACACGAAAAGCACAAGGAATTATGAGGTGTATATGGAAATGGAGAGGGGTGAGCTATAAATCCAAAGACAGATGGCATTTAAGAGGAAGCTCGACAAAGAGGTGGGACAGAGGGGAAATCTGGAAACGACAATTAATGCTAGCCTCAGTTATTGATCAAAGAAAGGGGATTAGACAACCGCCAAAGGAAAAGGTGGCCTATAAAAGGGAAGTGATTAGGAGAGGTTGCTCACCACTACAACCAACAAGATCCATTACCAGAAAAAGCTCAAAAGAACACCTAGAGAGCCAGAGCACAATCTCCACGTCCAATACAAAGCACAAAGATCAGCAACGCAAGATGGAGATGCATTCAAAAAGCTTAAGAGGAGAGAAAAGCCACCTTGTCCTGAATGTGAGGCCGACCATTGTAGGAGCCAGAGGAAGCGGGAGGGCAATGTTGCCGGGGAAGTGGGTCACAGATGCAAGCATCAACCTCCCAAAGGAAAAAACGCGGCGGTCAACAAGTGGAGAGCCTATGGGGAGGTACAAACTACAAAGGAAGCATAAAACCTCTTTGTGTATGCTTTCCAATTAGTGAAACAAAGAGATGTGGTGTGGGATGCCAGACCATGGAACCTGAGAAATACACTGGTGGCCTTAAAGAAATGGGATGGAGAGCAAAAGGAAAAACCTGCCGACATATCCACAATCACCTTATGGGTCCAGATGCACGATCTCCCTCGGTCACTCAAAGACGAGGAGGCCATTCAAGCGGTGGCGGCATTCATATATCCCCAGTTTCACTATATTGATCAATCGAACTTTGAGTTCAGAGGTTGGCTGAAGTTCATTCGAGCGAAGGTTGAAGTCAGTCTGGACAACCCTATCCCAATTGGATTCGAATACCCCATTGGTGAGAGATCCATATGGGTTAGCTTCAAGTATGAGAGAATCATGGATTTGTGCTACTTCTGCGGGAGGCTTGGGCATCTGATTCACAACTGCCTAGAGAGAGAGGATCACAAAAGAAGGGGTCTCTGCATCGAACCACCGGAGGTGTACACCGACGCGCTCAAAGCAGGACACGACTCGCCGGCAAACACTCCTCCGACCTCCTTCATAGAAAAGCTGGCAAACTCGCGCCGCCTGACAAACTCTGGGACACTGACACAACGAATTTGCGGAGCTAGAGGGGAATCTTCTCAATTCACTCTTGTGGGCCACCCAATGCAGGGTTCCTATACCTGCACTCCGGGGTACGCACTCCTGCCAGGCAGTGGGAGGGGTACAGACTGGGTCTATAGAGGCGATGACGGCAACCCCACACTCACAGTGCAACCAACCTTTCTGGAGATGGAGATGGAAGCGGTGATAAGGGCTATGCAGAGAAGTCTGGACCTAGGGGGAGAAAGAAGGCAACAGGAAGAAAATGGTGGGCTTGTTCGAAATGGGCCAAACCCTCACCCTCGCCAGCCCATCGTATGCCCGCTCCGAGACGTCACTGGGCCCGATAGTGGTTGACCAGCAACAACAAGTTCTCAATAGCCAGGCCCAAACCCAAAATCTGATTACAGACCCACCCAGTGTACCAGAAGAAGAGGACAGACCCAGGCCCGAGAAGAAGAGAAAACCCGACAGCAGAGCAAGCCCTACCAGCTCACTACAGCAAGTGGAAACACCCACTAACCTCTCTTTTGAATCTTTATCTTTTGTCCCAGGAGAACTTATCAAAGAAGGAGGCACATTACCAGGAGGAAGAGCCTGGCGGAGATAACGGCGGAAGGATGCCAATCCGGAGAAGGAGAAAGTACCACTCCGAGGGCAAAGACGACAAGCCTAAAGCCGCCACAGCAAGAATGAGACTACTTAGCTGGAATTGTAGGGGGTTTGGCCAACCCCTTACAAGAAGCTATTGTGGCAGGCTGTGCCGCCAATTTGGCCCTTCAGTGCTCTTTCTTATGGAGACCAAAAAAGAAGATTCCTTCATGGAAGGAAAGAGGCGAGCAATGAAGTTCGATCATTCAGAGTATGTTAGTCCGGCAGTCGAAGGAAGTGGTTTAGCTCTTTGGTGGAAGGATGATGTGAAGTGGTGATCCTTGACTCGTGTAAGTCCTACATGGACATTAGTATCAGTAGGAATGGGGTGTTGTTTTCTGCACTTTTGTCCACGTTCCTACCACGGCGATAGAGAGAAGGGCCCTTTGGGATCGACTTACGGTCTTAAGGGAGAATCAGGATGACTTATGGCTTGTTGTAGGTGATCTCAATGTCGCCGTTTTCCCTTTTGAAAAACAGGGGAGGTGCCCCTTTAGGAATGAAAATGTAGCCCTTTCAAGTATTTCATTGCAAGGAATGCGTTGGTCGATCTCGGTTTTTTGGGACAAGCCTTCACATGGAGTAATAATCATCAGGGTAGTAATTTGATTAGGGAGAGGCTCGATCGAGCTGTATGCTCAGCCTCATGGAGAACAGAGTATGAGTCAGCTACGGTTTATCACGAAGACTTTGTGGAATCTGACCACTGTCCGATCAGGATTGACCTCCATCCCTTGAGACATCAACCTTGCACCCCCTTCAGGTTTGACAAACGTTGGAGGGAAAGTGAGGAATGCTGCCATATTATTAATGATAGATGGGACAATGGCGGAACAATCCAGGATATGCTGGGTGATTGTCAAGATGGATTGCAAAACTGGGCTAGGAATGATCGTAAGAACAAACAGAAGAGGGAAAAAGAGATTTGACACAGACTTCAGGAATTGCAAGGTCCAATCAGAAACCAGGGGATGGTCACTGAGGAGAAGAGCCTCCACCAAGAATTGGAAGCGCTATGGAGCTCGGAGGAGAGTTTCTGGGCTCAAAGATCAAGGATCCCTTGGATGCAGGAAGGGGACCAGAATACAGGTTTCTTCCATGCTAGTACAATCAAAAGAAAGAACATAAATAGTATACTAAAGCTCCGAGATGCTAATGGGGAATGGATCGACAGACCAAAGGATATTGATGAACATATCAGCACGTTCTACAGGAACCTTTTCACCAGCAGAAATGGGAGTCTCGACTCGGAAATTCTCAGCGGCTTCCCTGCTTTGGTCTCGGAGGAGATCAATAACGGCCTTAAAGCTCCAATTGAGCAAGAGGAAGTTTGGAAAGCGGTGTTTCAGCTTGGAGCAAACAAAGCACCAGGTCTTGACGGCTTCCCAGGTCACTTTTTCCGAAGTTTCTGGGGTACTGTTGGGGATTCTTTCTGCAATAAAATCATCACCTTCTTTCAATCAGATGTCATACAGGACCAATGGAACGATACGTTCATTACCATCATCCCAAAGGTTGAAGCACCTGAACGGATTGGACAGTTTCGTTCGATAAGTTGCTGCAACTTTCAGTATAAAGTTATCACCAAAATCATGACCAATAGGTTCCAACCGTGGCTACCTGACCTGGTCAACGAACTTCAAGAGGCTTTCACAAGCGGAAGACAGATACAAGACAACATTATAATTGTTCATGAAGTTCTCAACCATTTCAAAAAAGCGTAAACATGCATTAAAAGGGAGATGATTATGAAACTCGACATGAGGAAAGCCTATGACTTGGTGGAATGGGATTTCCTCATTGAGCTCCTAAAAGCTTACGGCTTTAATGATATGTGGTGTGGTGTGGGTTAAATCTTGCATCACATCCGTCACAATCAGGCTTCTTTTGAATGGCGAGCCCTCTGAGGAGTTCAGACCATCTCAGGGAATTCGACAGGGAGACCCCCTGTCCCCCATCTTATTCATTCTGATGTCGAATGCCCTATCTTTCTTGATTGAAAAAGTGGTCCAGAACAACGACATCAAAGGGATCAAGCTCAACAGAACCTGCCCGACCCTCTCTCACTGCCTGTTCGCGGATGATACTGTTATTTTCAGTGAATCATCGACAGACGAAGTGGATAGAATTTTGACTATCCTCAATTTGTATGGGGCAGTGACAGGGAAGGAAGTGAATAGAGAGAAATCATCTCTGTTTTTAAGTTTCAACGTGCCGGCGGATGAAAAGGATAGGATTATACAGGCTAGTGGTTTTGCGACGGAGATCTGCCACTCCAGCTATCTTGGCATTCCTACAGAATGGGGGAGGTCCAAAAAGGAGACATTCAACTTCCTCCTGCAACGCATGGAAGGAAGAGGCGAAGCATGGAAAAGCCTACTCCTTCCCCCCCCCCCCCGGGGGGGGGGGGAGAAGTCCTACTAAAAGCAGTCTTTCAGGCCATCCCCTCCTATATCATGTGCCTATTCCTTATTCCAAGATCAATTATGAAGAGGATGGACACCATGCTTAAGAATTTCTTCTGGGGGGGTTCCACGTCGAAAAAAATGATCCATGGGAGAGCAGGTCATGTGCTTTATTCTCCAAAGGAAGAAGGGGGATTGGGCTTTAAACCTTTCCATATCTTCAATCTCGCGCTACTGGCAAAACAAGCTTGGAGGGTGCTCACCAACGCTGATGCTCTATGGGTCAAGGTCCTTAAAAGCATTTATTTCCCAAATTCTGACTTTCTGAATGCTAAAGGGGGGGGGGGGCAAGGCTTCGTGGATATGGAATAGTCTGTGTGAAGCGAAAAAATGAATGGGACATGGTGTTATAAGTGTCATTGGCAATGATAGAATAACCAAAATATTTCAGGATCCTTGGAGGTTTGGCCGGGCAGGGACCTTGCTCCAGTTTGAATGGCCAGATAACTCTAATGCTGTTAGCTGGAGTGATGAGGTGTCACGGGAATGGAGAATTAATCTCCTTGCAGATTTTCTTAGTCCACATGATTTGAGAATGGTGGCGAGTACTCCTATTGGCCCTTCATCCTTACAGGATTTTTGGGCATGGAGATTCACAGAGAATTGGGCTTTCATGGTTAAATTAGATTTCCACCACTTCCATCACCGCTTTAGACTTGCACAAGGCCACTATGAAATGGTGTCGGAGGAGAGTAAAGATAGATAGAAGTGGCTTTGGAGATTATCCATTCCACCTAAGCTAAAGTTCTTCGTATGGAGGGCTTCGAAAGGTGCCCTGGCGTCAAAGGAAAACCTCCATGCGAGGAACTGCTCCCCTTCAAAGGCTTGCCCGTCGTATGCTTACCCTGCAAAGTCTATCCAACACTGTTTATTTCTGTGCCCTTATGCAGCAGAAGGGTGGAGACAAGAATGGCCATCCCTACCAGCACCCCCTCCTCTTACCCCGGCATTGGAATGGCTCGACTCTATGAGATCCAGGTATTCAATCGTCTCAATCAAAAAGATCATCTTCCTAATGTGGCAGACCTGGAAAACGAGGAATGAAAGAATCTTAAAAAATGCACCCCTCTGGCCTCCCGCCACGATCACGAAGGCCTCCAACGCTCATCAACAATGGAGCAACTGTCCCAAAAAGCGTCCCGCTGGCCCACCTCCCTCTCAGCTCCAACCACCCCCGGAGCACTCTTCATCACCGCCAAGTTCTCATGATTTTGAGATACACTGCGATGGATCGTTTTTTAGCGATTCCCAGGAGGCGGCATATGGCGTCGTTATATTGAACAACCATGGTCAAGTGTGTGACGGTAAAGCTGAGGCATTCCATTGCTTTTCCCCGCTTGAAGCAGAAGCCAAAGCCTTGTTGGAAGGCTCTCTCTAAGCTACTGGGTTATATTCGCCCTGTCTGGTTCGTTCATATTGCCTATCATTGGTGCATGCAGTTCATAGCCAACAGAAAACGCAGTAGCATGGATAGGCGCCATCAGACAGATTTTGGAGGCTCATCCTTTGATTAAGATCAAACACATTGATCGAAAGAATAATTCGAAAGCGAACTGGGTTGCTAGATCCCTCGCAAAGAACCATCTCCCATCTGAATGGATACATATTCTGGATGTTGTAGCCCCTGTTGTAACCTTTGGCTTGTGCCACAAGTAATGGAAATGTGATACCTTGTTGTAAAAAAAAATCCTAGGTGGTACACCCGCTATTTCTAATAATTCCTCATCAATCAATTAATTAAAAGCATAAGTTAATTCTACTGTTCCTTACGAAAAAATCTCCAAGCTTACCATAATTGCTAATCAACGGAGCCCTTTAAGTTTTCTTTAACCACTGTTCATAACGGAAGTTATACAATGAGAGCAGGTGTACTATAATCCACTACAAGCCTTAAAGTTTCCTACCAAGTTTATTCTCATCCCCGCAAGAGGACGGCTAGCCATGTAAAACGACCTATCTCACCATCACTTCTATCATAAAGTCATATTCTCATGTAATTAATTAGTTGATATGTAGTTTTTGTGTTTCTCATCTTTTACTAATTTTACCATAAGCCTTTTCATATATTCTTATGTTTAGGTAATTTTTTTGATTCCCCTACACTCAATTTCACCAAAATACAATTATTTTGTAATTTCAATCATTTTGTAATTTCAATTATTTTGTAATTTCAATTATTTTTTACCTAAAATTTTATCCCTTATACTCAATTTCACACTTTACGAGAGATTAATTTGCCTTTTGCTATTTGCATAACACAGTGGCTTTGAAAATTTTATGGTGTTTAATAAGGCAATAAGTTTTTACACAATTTGACCACATATTATGAAAGATTTACATTAACATTTTTCTGTAACATTTACGTACATTACAAAGAAATTATATATAAATATTATGAAGAGATAGTTATTTCTTATATATACATTAAACAAACGTGTAATGTAAGTTTACATAATGATTAAGACACTAAGAAAAATTTATGAAGGGCCATTCTTTTTATGTATCATTTAATCGAGGTTATTATTTTTACATAACATTTTAATCAAATGTGATATTTACCATAACTAGATTTATTATTTGACCAGAAATTATGAAAGATTTATGTAACATTGTTCTATGATAGTTACGTACGTTACACTTACGTACATTAAAAAAATGTAAAGATGAAGGGATAATAATATCTTATATATTAGTTAAAAACGTATGACGTAAGTTTTCATAATGATTAAGATATTACGTAAAATTTATGGGAGGATAGTAATTTGTTATGTATCAATTAAACGAGCTCATTATATATGGAGCGGTGAAATGCGTATAGATCAGAAAGAAGACCACGACCCTCCTTTTCGGTTAGGCTCCATTCTTTGGCTTCGTGAATCCTTTCTTCCCTAATCAAATTCTTCCATTATATAAGCTTGAATGAGAATTTGTTTATTATTACACAAAGATTCTGTAAGTTAAGTTATACTTTACATAACAATTTAATCAAATGTGACATTTTCTTAATTTGATTCCTTTATTATTAACTGGAATTTCTTCAATATTACCTAGGGGTCGTTTGGATTAGAGATTTTGATAATGAGGGATTTTAATTAAAATCTCTCGTTTAAAATACCAGGAAATTGTATGTAGGATTTGATCGAAATAACTTGTTTGGATTGAAACGCAGAATTTTAATCTTAAAACTCAAATTACAATATTGTCCTCTTTAGAATTTAACTTCCCTTGTTTCTTCGTCTGTTCATTGTTCATATTCCCCAACAAATGCTTGCTGCTCTTCTCTGCTTCCATCACAAACTCTGAATTCCATAATTGTTTGCAGATCAAAGAAGAAAATAACAAACCCATAATCAAAGACAAATAAGGACCCCAAACCCAAAATCGTAGATACTTCTCACTCCCTTCCAATTCCAAACGACCTAGCTGGTTCCCCTTTTGTCTTCAACTTCATATGGCTCGAGCAAGCGATTGGGTTTGCACAACAAAGAAAGAACCGGCACTCGATTGAAATCCAGATTGGGCGATTGTCCTTTTCTCTCTCATCTGCCCCGGGTCCTTGATATTTCATTTGACCCCGCCGATTCCCCCGCTTCTTCTCAATTCATAAGTAGGCATATTCGAACAGAAAATTGGCGCCGCCGTGGGGGGTGTCTGCGGCACGACCATTGAACCCAGAACCAAGAGAGAGCTTCTCTGCCACAAAGAAATTGTCAATGGGTTGTTATTAGGGTTCATAACTTGCTTTTATTTCTTAGACCACACATTAAAGAAAATTTAGGTAACAACATCATGTAACAGTTAGGTAAACTACAAATATATTACGTAAAACATATGGAGGCATAGTTATTTATTGTGTATCAATTAAATAAATGCATTACATAAGTCTTCTTAACGATAAAGATATTATTAAAGCTTATAGAGTGACAATATTTATCAATTAAACAGACGTACTACGTAATTCTTCAGTAAGGATTAAGACACTATTAAAACTTATGAATGAATAGTTATTTCTTATGTATCACTTAAAGAAACTTATGACGTAATTCTTTCGTAATGATTTAGACACTACATAAAGTTTATGAATGGGTTAATTAAACAAACTTATGACGTTATTTTTCATAATAATTCAGGCATTACTAATGAACAGTGGCGGAGCCACACCATGCCAAGGTGGGTCCGCTGCACCACCTTGGACAGCCAGCCTCCGGAAAAAACCATTGACAAGGCGGATATGCAGCATTCAAGTAACCAATGAGAATTTGAGAATGGTTTTCAGTTTTCACCGCTACTACAAGTCATTTATCACTTGTGTTGACATTAATTTGGTATATTTATTATATGTAGTGTTGGAGCTTACATAAAAGAAAATACAATATCACTTTGCCTCTATTTTCCCATCCAACTTTGATATTAGGAAGAATAATGATCGGTTCGGGATGGGTATTTCAATATTCATACTCATTTCGTAACAAGTTGGGTGCAGATCGAATAATTTATTATGAGATAATGGTTGGGGCAGGTCAACTCATATTAGTATGTAGTTTGAAAGGAAACTAGAAATATTCATTTTATCATTAAAAAACTAAGAAACAAACTATAATATGGTAATATAGTTGAATTATTTTAGAAATTGAGGTTCTCATCTATTTACAACTTCATGATAGATAAAATATGATGTACTATAAGTAAAATCCTAAATAATTCGAGTAAATTACATGTAATATAATTTAGATAAAAAAAAGTCGATAATGGGACGGTCATGGCACGTCCGGTCTAGGAGAATACTCATGCTCACCCCGACTCGCTACAAGGAGAGCATTACCTATTTCAAAAAATGTCAAACAAGTCGGGTAAAACGGGTCGGATCGAAATTGTCATCCCTATATACCTCCTGAAATACTTTCGACTTTCCCCCTCTTCTCCTCTTACAGGCTGCAATTTCTATAATAAACTTTATGGGAAGCACCTTTTAAAATATGAAAACACATTGCGAATTATCATTATATCCTAATCAATTAAAACTTACCATATTAAACTTTACGCGTTTAATAAAAGTCTAGCAAACAAACATCACTTTACCTTTTCCCTCGTCGCCCGCCAGACAACCGCCAGACCAGCCCCATCGCCGAACCGCCAGGCCGTCATTGCGCCACCCATTGTCGATCTCCTACGCCGTTGCTCCACCTCATCACCGCGGCGCCGCCATGCTGGCCGTCTCGGGTCGAAGAAGAGAGAAGAAAGAAAGTGAAGGGCAGCCGTTGAGAGAAAAGAAAAGGGTGTGGCGATCTGAAGGTTGGAGACCGGAGGCCAGATCTGGGAGGTCCGTTGCTGCCGGCCGCGGCAGGGGAACAATAAGTTCTCCATCGCAGTCGATGGGTTCGGATGATGATGGTTGATCATGGTGACGGCTCTGTTCGCCACTACTGGTGGTTTCTTGGTTGAGATGTCGAAGAAGAAGATCCCCTCCTCGTGGTCTCCTTGCTTCTTCTTTTGTTGCCTTGGGATCCCACCGCCTCCTGCTCTTGATTATCAATCGCACTCTTCTTTGAGTACCAGACTCGCCTAGTTGCGAGCAAAGTCAGGGACACTGGATTGGATCTCCCTGACGCATTGAGCTACTTTCTATGTTTCGGTATTCAGATTACCGCCTATGGCTTATGGGCCTGTTTGACTCCGTTTTCATGGAGATACAGAGTGCCATAGAGCGACTCTATTTTGTTTGTTCGTTTTGTAGGACTCCCCAACGACAGGAATGCTGCTACAGCGGTGCCATGGTTGGCAGTTTGGCCAGTATGCAGCAACGGCGATTCCCGGCCATTCCCTCTTCCCATTCCCAATTCCGGCATCCAACATTCGGTGGCAGTTACAAGTTCGAAGCCTACAATCTTTGGTGCAAAATGATTTGGTCGGTTACAATACCAGGGCAGTTACAAATTTGCTGAATAGGCGGTTCCAATCCTAACCACGTTTAGCTAAGTCTTCTACCTCTTACTAATTATATATTTCATTATTATAATGTTTACATTTGTGTTTGGTATTTTTGCTGTGGTGTTGCTTTGGTTTTGTATTCGCTTATTTTATGCATCTTGCTTATATTAAGGAATTGCTTTTCGTTAGGCCTGGAGTGTAATTTCTCTAAGAGCCGGTTTTGGTATTTTTTTGGGATGTAGACGGCGGAGTTCGCATAGCTTGTTGAGCAATTGGTGGCATGTGGAGCAATTGGTGGCAACCTGGTGGTACTTGAGTGTTATTTTGCCCCTTTGAGGGTCGTTTGTGTTTTTGCAGGTAGCTTGCATATCAGATCTACTCCTAGCCTATTGGAACCCGACTTATCAACTATGTGAAGTTTGTACTTGGCGGAGTGGTATTTCAAGAAGTTTTTCAAAAGAAGACTTCATTTGCGTTTATTCGTTTATTTATGTTTCTAGGCATACTAACAGGGCTGCCCATTGCGTGGCGAAAACAGCTCTTGCATCGGCTAATCAGCATATGGCTGATTTCCGTTATCTTCTTTTTAATCCATTGTAATGCCCTATCTAATACATTCTACCTTAGCCAAAAAAAAAAAAATTATCATTATATGAAATTTTATTTTATATTGGACCTACCTTAATAAAATTCCTTCCTACGCCACTGCTAATGAAGGTATATTACTTGAACTTTTTGAACTAATTGATTTCAACTAAATTATTAATTAAATTAATACTAAATAGTTAGTTTGTTATCGCTGCGAAGCGCGGACAAAAAAAACTAGTTTGTTTAATGTATTATATTATGTCGCCTATTTCAGTCATGCATTTCCTTTCCCGAAAAAACATTGGTGTTTGCAATTTAGGCAAGGGACGGGATACAATAACAACACTGAATGTGTTGTTACAATAACAACAGGGGTAAAATGGTCACATTGACCCAAAATTAATAAAATAAAACTGCACGAGCCATCGCCCTAGCTTCCGCCTGCATATCCTCAGCTCGACTACCTCCTCCTCCTCCGGCGGCTCCGGCTGAACGAAGACCAGCTCGCCGTTACCGTTATCCCTTGTCGCAGGCGCTACTCTGATCGGCCCCGATTCCACGATGGCGGCGCGCGGGGTCTTCAGATAAGGCAGCGAAGGTCGCCGGCGCGGCGGTGGAGTCGTCCTGAAGTTAGGGAGCGGCCCCGAAGCTAGGGAGTGGCCGCCGGTGGAAACGAGGCTCATCACCATCGCTGAAGCAGCAACACTTAGTTAGTCTCCCCTCTCCTCTTCCTTCCGGCGAGAGGATGAAATTGGAAACGGCGTGGAGAATCGGAGTTGGCGGAATTGATGGTTTCCGTCGTCTTGTACGGTTTAACTTCTGGCTCCAACCACGGAATCGTGTCCGTCCGCGCTCCGTTTGTTATAATCCTCACATTTATTGAATGGCCGGCGTTTTGACCAGAGACAGAGCCGTGGAGGGTTGGAATTGTAAGCGAAGATAAGTTCGGGTAGCATTTGTGAATTTTTCTACGGCGGCTTTTCCATTTTCTACGGGACCGAAGGTTCATTGTTTGTTTTTTTTTGGTAGAATAGTTCATTGTTTGTTATTGTGTCATGTTGGAAGAGGAGTTCCAGTTTGCCAGGTGCCATGTCGCGCCACTATTGCTTTCCCAGTAGCACTGACCATTTCTCAAAAATTATTAGTCAATGACACTTCCGTCTCAAGCAATTGGATCGGATACTTAACATCTCTAGCTTAGCTTAGCTAATTACGTTGTTAATTGCATCATTAAAACACGGTAAAGCAAATCAAAAACGTCCTAATGCAGACCATAAATATATTAAAACAAACCAGAAACCTCGCAAAGCAAACCACAAAAGTTTCGAAAGCACACCAGAAACACAATAAAGCAAACCACGAACAAGATAAAGCAAACCACAAAAACAAACCAGAAACGTCCTAATGCAAACAAAAAATCTATTAAAACAAACCAGAAACCTCGCAAAGCAAACCACAAATATATTAAAACAAACCAGAAACCTCGCAAAGCAAACCACAAAAGTTTCGAAAGCACACCAGAAACTTCTTAATGCAAACCAGAAACCTCCGAATGCACACCACAAATCTCCTAAAACAAACCACAAACCCCACAATCCAAACCACAACGTTTGCGAAAGCACACCAGAAACCTCCTAATGCAAACCACAAACACAGTAAATCAAACCACAAAAAAGCAAACCTAAAACGTCATAATGCATACCCCAAATATACTAAAACAAACCAGAAATCTCACAATGCAAACCACAATTTTTTTGAAAGCAAACCAGAAACTTCTCAATGCAAACCACAAACACGATAAAGCAAACCAGAAACTTCTCAATGCAAACCACAAACACGATAAAGCAAACCACAAAAGGCATACAAAAATATGAGAAACCAAACCATAAATCTCACAATGCAGACCACAACATCCGGTGGTCGTTGGTCGTTGACCGGTCAACGAAAATCGTTGACCAAACTCCGATGACCGTCAATGAGCATATTCCGGCGCCGATAGGCATATTCCGGTCCCGATAATTAGATTCCGACGCCGGTAAGCATATTCCGACCACGGTGAGCATATTCCGGCGACTATTACATATTCCGATGACAAAATAGCATATTCCGGCGACAAAAAAGTATATTCCGGTGACCGGCGACCAGATTCCGGCGACCGATGGCCGAACTCCGGCGACCAGAATTTTGGGCCGAAAATCAAAAAATATTTTTTATTTTTTTCCCTTATTATGTAAACATATTTTTCGTAAATGACAATTATACCCCTGCTTTGATTTTACACTAGGTCAACTCATCTAATAAAAAGTCATCACAACCCTAGTTTTCTATTGGTTGGAGATTAGTGTTGTTACAATAACAACACAAGGGGTGTTGTCATAGTAACTGGTCCCTTTAGGCAAGGGAG
This sequence comes from Linum tenue, assembly GCA_946122785.1. NCBI lineage: Eukaryota > Viridiplantae > Streptophyta > Magnoliopsida > Malpighiales > Linaceae > Linum > Linum tenue. The sequence goes on from CAMGYJ010000002.1 coordinate 58,049,232, forward strand.
GTGACCTGGCTGCTAGTGATGGCGATTCCGGCGGACACGCAACTTTGATATTCTTCACTGGACTGCGGCTCCCCCAGCAATGGCGGCGAGCGAATTCTCAACCGGGTGCTACTCGTCGGAGCTAATCCCGCCGCACATACGAGCAACTCTCCGCCAACTCCATTGCCACTCCTCATTGATCGCCTCCTCCGCTCGCCATTGCCAGGAGATCGAGGCTCACCTCGACTCCGCCGCCGCCACCATGGACGAGCGGCGGAGGGAGCTTGAGTTGAAAGAGAAGGAGCTGGAGATTGCTCGGACGGCGGTGGAACGGAGGTCCCTAGAGCTGGACGCGAGAGAGGAAGCTTTCGAGCTGGTCCAGAAGAAGGAGATCGCCGACATGCGGAAACATATGGAGGCGGAGAAGGAGTCGGCGGAGAGGAATCTGAGAGAGCTCGAGGAGAAAGAAGAGGAGTTGGAGATGCTGGGGAGTTACATCGAGGAAAGAGGGATTATGGTCAGGGAAAAGGAGCTCGCGGTCGAGGCGAAGGAGAAGGAAATCGAACGGATTTCTACCGATTTGAAGTCGAGGGAGGGAGAGTTGGAGAAGAATTTGGGTGAACTGAGAGCGAAGGGAGAAGGATTCATTGAAGAAACGGAATCCGGAATTCACGATCATAATAATCCAAGATCCTTGAGGAAGTCTTTTGAGGAACAGCCGAAAGAGCTCGAGATAAGCCGCAAGCAAATGGAAACAGTGGCGACTTCGCTTTCCAACACTATCTCTGAGCTCCAGGCGAAAGAGAAACAGTTGATTAAGGTAAGGAACTTGATTGCTCAGTATACTGCTGAATGTGAACTGAAAGAGAAGCAGTTGTGCATGGCGGATAGGGTGCTTCAGGATAAGGAGAGGGACCTGGGTTCTGTGCAACAGGTGCTGGAAGAACGTAGGGAGGAACTTGTGGGCAAAGAGAAGATACTGGGTTACTTGCGGAATTGTCTGGCGGAACAGTCAAATGAGCTTGATTTAAGGCGGAATGAAATGGAGAAAATCACAAAGTTGCTCTCGGCTTCTAGTTCAGAGCTCCGGTCAAAAGAGAGGGAGTTAGCCGAGGCAAGGAACTCGATTACAGTCTGCAATGCTGAGTACGAATTGAAGGAGAAGCAGTTGGGTATGGTGGTTGAGAAGCTTCAGCTTAAGGAGAAGGAAATGTGTTCTGTTCAACATACGTTACAAGAATGCGGACAGGAACTCGAGACTAAGCAGAATCTATTAGGTTCCTTACTAAGTATATTGGACCTGCTCAGGGAGAAGGTTGGTGCGAAAGAGGAAGAATTAGGATCTCTGCAGAAGTCTATAGATGAGCAGAGAAACCAAAATCAAGCTGGAACTGTAGATGGTAAGTTTTACTCTGTGGATGTGTCATTGCTATGCTTATCCTAGATCATTATCATTCTGTAATGTGAAAGTGAACTTTGAGTTTATCTGGGTTCCCAAATATGCAACTATGCAAGTATATATTCTCCACATTCAAGCGTTCTCACACCCATTCCTGATGTTTACTTTTCATCTGAAGGAGCCCTTCCCTGTGAAAGCAACCCAGATTCCCCCCTAAAAGAGACATCGCTGCCTTATTTGATCGATGATGAGATCTCTACTGCAATTCAGCAGTCACCAGACCCAGCAAAGATGATCTTGGACCAGTTAAAAGAGTCGATGTCCCAGATCGATGCCAAGAAGTACAACCAAACTGTAGTAAGGAAATGCATTGTTACGCTGGAGCAGTTATTGGGAGTCTCGGGAAAGGTAAGTCCTGAGATGGAAGAAGCAGCAACAAGACTGGCTATTTCTTGGAGGGGGTATTTAAGTCAGGCGGCTCATGGTACAGTGGATGTTTTGGCATTCCTCTTGTTTTTGGCTGCATTTGGAGTTGGCTCTCATTTTGAAGCAGAGGATACGTTGCAATTGGTCGAGGAGATTGCCCACCATGAAAGAGCTCCTGAGTTATGCCGTTCCATTGGACTTGCAAAGTGGATACCTGGTATTATCTTCGTGCTTTCATTCCTCTTCACAGTACCACCATGGTACCATTCATTTTATGTTGCTCATGTTACTGCTTATGGACAATGGATGCCTGATGTGCTTTTCACCGAAAATTAAACTGTTTCTCCTCGCGTCTCTTTTTCCTTCTTAGTTCTTGCCTAAAGTATAAGTTTCTTCTCTTTTCAGTTACATCTCAAAGAATTGAACTATGATACACTTATGCTCATTTGGCAGATACACGTTTTTCAGTTTTTGATGAAAACTACGTTCTTGTGCTTATCTCTCTAGATTTGCCTAATTTTGAGCCATTCACTGTCAAAACATTTACCCTTTCAGGACTCATCCAGAGACTGAGCGAGAAGAACATGCATATGGAGGCCATTAGATTCACTTTGGCATTCAAGCTAGCTGAAAAATTCCCACCAAACCTTTTCCTATTGGACTACTTGGAGAAGACAAGGACCTTTGAGAATGGGAACGACTTGCTTGAATCACAAGTAATAATAACACATCTCTCCCTTCCTTCCTTGCAACATAATATTGTGACTGCAATGACCCGAAATCCGGAACTTTGTCAACTCTTTCCTCTCTGCAGTGCCAGGCCCTGAACAACCATCTCGATTCCTTAAAAGTTATCTCACAGCGTGTGGCAGGATTTGGTCTCGACCCGAGTTTCTTGAACCAGAAGATCAGCAACCATCTCCAGGAACTGGAGACTGGAGTGGGACGCAAAAGAAGTTGCTTGATAGCAACTGGTCTTGTTATACAGAGCCCACGGCATGCTGGTGCAACACTTTCTGGCAACATATTGGAGCTGGGAAGTTGGAATCAACAAGGACAAAGTAACAAGCGGCCGAAGAAGAGCTAGAGCTATAGAGAGTGTGGTATGTTTATCGTGCAAATAAATGTGATAGATTATAGCTAACATATGTTTGTGAATGAACATAATATCTATTTAGCTTTAACCCATCTAGATGTGTAATATATGCACAGCTACTGCTAGTTTGCTGACCATGTAATTTGGGGTCCTCATGAGAGATCATAATCCACATCTCATCTTTCATTTGGCCACAAAACAATGAAGTTTCTGCAAATACACAAAATAGGCCCCCTATTTTCCCCTGTACTATTCACAACCACCCTAGGCAGTCATTCAAAACAGCTAACAATACATAGGCATTCTTCCCCAAAACAGCTCTCTCCGCCACCGGCTAACAGCTGATTCTGCCAAAAAAAAGTTCTATAAACAAGACAGCTAAAAGAAGCTAAGCTGTCGGAGAACCAACAGCATCGACAGCCTTACTATTGTCCATCGCCGCTGCCGGTCCACCAGCTTCAGGAAGGCTAGCTGTTTCAACACCGCCAGCTTCAGGAAGATTAGCTGCTGGCTCAGAGCTTTGGGCCTCTGTGGTAGCCTGGGGTTTCTTCCTCTTTCTCTTCTTCATGAAAGAAGTCCCTCTGGCTTTATCCTGTTCCTCCTTCATCCCCTTCAAGTAAAACCGCACTTCCTTGGAAGCAAAAGGGTTGGCCTTGGGATCAACTCCACATTCCTCGCAGGCAGCTCTCAGCCGCCCAATCAGCGAATCCTGGCTGCCCCAGGCTTGCTTCAGTGGACAATCGCACGACGTACCCTTCTCCTGGCTTCCATAGTTGGCACAACCCGCAATGTGCACTTTCGTCTTCCCAAATTGATCCATGTGCTTCATGTACGCAATCACATCAGCTCCCGTGCATAATGGCACACTTGAAGAAGCAGGATGCTTCAGAATCTTCGAGTAGTAAAACAAAAACGTCCCCCAGTCTCTCTTCTTCTGTGATTCGTACCTTTTAGAAAAAGGGGCATTCGCAGTCGCGGTAGCAGTTGTTTGCTGCACTCCATTATCCTTTCCAGCGTCCAAGTGCTTCTCTTCCGGAAGAGGCTTGGTTGCACTTGCGCACTTGTCACTTAATGATGGCTCTTTCTCCTCCATTACTTCATCTCCAGGTCCATCACTGTTTGAAGACTTGTTCAGCTCATCAACTGGTTCGAGATGGCCATCGCTCTGCTTTTGTGATTCGGTCGAGTATTGCAATGTTGTCGACTCCAATTGTTGCTTTTTGCCTGAATGAGGATTTTCCAAGGAAGACTGTGTGATTGACGATTCGGGCTCTTTCTCCTTCTCTTTTACATTTTCTGTAGTTCCTTTGTCTCCATTGTTTTTGCCTGCGCTGGCCAAAAGGTCACCTGGATCGACCTGGCCTTTCCTCATTCGCTTCCCAGGCTTGCTCCGAGCCCAATAAAGAAACTTCTCCGAGTCCACGTCCTCCTCTATCCTATTGAGTGAAGAAAAGCAGAACTTGGTATAATCACTCAACGAAGTGAACTGCTCTTGCTTCCTCTTCAGCTCGAACCTTTTCAGTAACTGACGTCCTGAAACAAGTCTCGTGTCTGGATATCCCAGAGATTCTTTCTCTTGAACCCCTCCTGGATTCTCCACCACCACATCATCTAATTTCTCCCTCTGCAAATGAAGCTGCTTCACATTTCCATCCTGAACTTGATTTTCGTCTAGATACATCTCATCGAATTGCTTCCCTAGTGAATTAAGCTTTGATGAGATCGACTCCGGCTCTTTTCCCTTGGCAGAGCACTCAGTTACGATAATAGGATTGATCACAGTACTACCGCATATCGTTCTTTTATCATTAATTCCCCCACTTGTTTCCCTAATCAACTCAGCAGCTACCGGATCAACAGAGCACTCCTGTTGCTCATTAACCAAGCTCTGCAGCTGGTAAATTCTCGTCGTCCGCCCCTTCTTCAACTCATCCAACTTTTTCTTTTTCACCTGAAGCTGAGAATCAGGGGTTGGATCAGATCTCTCTTGTGCACATCCCAGAGCTTCTAAATTCTCCTCCACAACCAAATCTAACTGCTCTCTCTGCAGATCGAGCTCCCCGTTGCCATCCTCAATCCGATTTTCAAGTGAACTCGTCTCAGTCATCTCTTCCTGGGGATCAGGCTGTGCTGCTTGAGGTGAGGAGGACCAAGTTGCAGGCGCTGGTCCCAGTTCACTGCCCCTTGCAGTATCTAATTGCATCTCTTTTAGATGAAGCATTGTCGAGGAGCTCTTGATAGGCTCTGGTTCTTTTTCATTGGCAGAGCACTCTGTCACAATACTAGGCTTGATCACAGCACTACTGTGTTCCGTATCTATATCTTGGTTTTCTTCACTATTTGTTATCAACTCAGCAAATGAATCAACAATGCATTTCTTCGGTTGCTCAGCATTTAACGAAGCCGACTTGTTGACAGCATTGCATTCCGGCCCTTTATCTATGGGGCCTTCACTGGTTTCCTTGACCAAACCATCAGCAACTGAATCAACAAGACTCTTCTCCGCTGGTGCATCACAGCTTGAAACAACTTGTGCACTTCCGGATTCTTTCTCTGTTAACCCTTCATTCTCCTCCACAGGTACATGCAACTGCTCCCTCTGCAAATCAACCTTCCCATTCCTCTCCCGAATCTGATTTTCGAGCAAACCCATCTCTCCCAGGTTCTCCTGGATGGATGATCCACTTGCAGCAATGGATACCTCTCCATTAATCGGCACAATATCTGCTTGATCCGGAGCTGAATCAAGATTCTCTGAACACTTCTTACTTGGCTTTGTGGCCGCTTTTTCCTGGGCAGACAACTCTGTCATAATAGAATTGATCACAGCATTGCATTCTGCCCATTTATCTTCATTTCGCTCGCTTATTTTCTTAATCAACTCGGCAACTGAATCAGCAGAGCGCTTCTTGTGTTGCTCCTCGAGCGAGCTCTGTACCCTATCCATTACCTTCTTTGGCTTTAGCGAATCCAAGTCGATAACATCATTGCATTCCATTTCTTTATCCTCAGGTGCTCTATTGTCTTCCTTCAGCAAACCATCATCAGCTGAATTCACATGCCCCTTTTCCACTGGCTCCTTACCCAAGCTTTCATGTATCCTATCAACTGCATCACCATTCCTCTTCTTCTGTCCAGTCTCAACCAGACCTCGAGAGAAAGCATCAAACCACTCCTTCCCTTTCTCCTTCTGTTGGGAACTGCTCTCATCCTTCTGCTCCTTCTCCGTCTCCTTCGACCGCTTCTTACCTTTGCGCCCACTAGCCTTCTCTCTGAAATCATCACCAAAGCCTTGAACAATCTCGAATTCCATCCCCTGCAGCTCAAGCGTCACCTGAGGCTCCTTATTTCCTTCCATCTCGAGCCGGCTCAACCTTTGCTCATAGTCATGGACTCTGGATTCCAGTTTCTTAATCCTTTTTTCTCTGACTATCAACTTGCCCAATCTCTTCCCAAATTCTTCCTCTCTATGCTTCAAATCATCAGACTTCCGTTTGATTTCCTTCTCCTTCGCCTTGGTCGCTTTCTTTTTCTTCTCCACCTCAACCTCATTTGCCCTAACCCGAACCCTTCTCTCCTCGATGTAATTCCCTAGCATCTCGAGTTCCTCTTCTCTTTCCCTCAGCTCTCTTAGCTTCCTCTCGATCGACTCCTTCTCCGCCTCGAAATCCCTCCTCGACTTGAACAGATCCAACGCCTCCGCGACCTCCTTCTCTCTCGCGTCCAACTCCATGGATCTACAATGTCCACCAGTTCTTCCGCCGCTTCCCTCTCGAGGTCCTGCTTCCGCCGCTCGCCCATGGCGGCGCCCGCGGACTCGACTTGACCGTCGATTTCCTTCCTGCTGAGGCGATGAGCGAACGAAGCGATCTGTGAAGACAGGAGGTGGCAGTGGAATCGGTGGTGGAGGGTTTCGTGTAGGTTGGGCGGATTCTAGTCGGTCGAGCTTCTTGCGTTTAGGAATTCGCCGGCCTCCATTAATGGGGATACGCACACGCATTCCACAGAGAAGATTAAAGTTTCGAATAGTCTGCCTGAGAAGGAAAAGTCAGTATTATTGTTGCAGATCGGCTGAAATGCCAGGAAGAGAATGAAATCGGGAAATGGATGAACGAAGATGAAGAAATGGTTTCCCCCGTGGAAATCGCTCATCACTGTTCATTAGTGGGAAAGTAACCCTAACTATGAAACTTGCTTTCTAAAAGCCCCTGAACTATGGAATATTTTCAAATAGCACCTCCCATTTATGTTTTTCCTACTAATTATAGTTACTAGTAGGGGTGAACAAACACACCCGCAAACCGACCCACCCGTCCAACTCGACCCAATCCACCCGTATTTATCGCTAAATTGAAGGTTTTGGGTTGGGTGAGGATTTTCATTTGTACAACCCGCCTCTTTTGGGTTGGGTTTGGATTTTGGATTACACAACCCGTAGAACCCGACCCAACCCGTGTTCCAATTATTGATATGAGTTCGTATCCAAAAAAATATTTATGTCGTATATAATCATACTTATGAGAAAATTAAGATATTTCGTCATGTTTTTCTCTTAAAGTCTCACTAATCTAATGCATTCTTCGACTTAAAGTTTATACATATATTTAATATAGCTATGATTCACGTATTTTTCTTGTGTACAATTTTAAAAGAATATCATATTATGGATGCGTACTTAGCCTATTTCAACAAATGTCGTGAAAAAAACTAGACATAAGTTGAAGTAAATCAAGTTTTATTAAAATTCAAACAATATTTGTGAATTTTGATACCTTTCACCTCGGTTTATTCGTTTGAATTTTTAATTTGTTATAAAATATTTTTATGATGTAGAATAATTACATGTTTTGTGTTGGGTTGGGTTTTTACTTAAAAATATCGCCAACCCGACCCAACCCAATTATAAACAAACCGTAGGGTTTCAATTTTTTTGGGTGGGTTTGGGTTTAATATTTCCCAAACCGTAGTGCATGGGTCGGGTGATTAAAATGCCTCAACCCGGACCACCCGACCCATGTACACCCCTAGTTACTAGCATGGCCCCTAGGGATGGCAATGGGTCGGGTTGGGGCGGGTTTTGTCAAACCCAAACCCATGGGTTTATCCGTCAAAAAAACCGGGGTAAAACCTGCTGGGTTTGAAAAACTCAAACCCAACCTAACCCGCTGGGTATCCGCAGGTTCATGGGTACCCGTGGGTTTTTGTGATAAAAAATTTATAAAAAAAGTTTCTTTCAAAATAAAAGTTTAACAACAATTTTCTCATACAAAAAACACCAATCTAGAGCATACAAGCAAACCGCAAATGATCAATACAAATTGTTCAAAATTAAAAATAAACATCTATAAACAATAAGATTAATTGAAAGCTTCTTCCTCGTCAACTAAGTTTCTTCACTCTCCATTTCATAATATCAACTTCATTCTAAACAATTAGAAAGAACAAATTATACATGTCTCCACAAATATAAAGAATATTAGTTGTTTAAGGAAGATATATTATTTAGAATATTAAATATACCGGGAAAGTAATTATATGTGTGTGTGCGGGTACCCATGGGGCGGGTTTACCTAAACCCAAACCCAACCCAACCCGGTGAATAGTGTAGCGGGTTTAAACCCGAACTCGATCCAAAACCCGTCAACACGGGTTTTACCCGCGTTGACCGGGTTGGGTCGGGTGGGTACCCGTGGGTTCGGGTTTTGTTGCCATCCCTAAATTGGCCCCGGCCAGTTGGCCGGAGGAATATGAGTTATGAATTTGATAATGTAATGAGTCTATAGTTTATTGTTGTATAAATTTTTTTTGGAAACACGTGATAAATGATTATGAAATTTGATAATGTAATGAGTCTATAGCTTATTGTTGTATAGGTTTTTTTTTTTGGAAACACGTGATAAATGGGAAACACGTGATAAAGATAGTGAATTTTAGCAGGAAAGGGACATGAATAATGCAACGAATAAAAAATCAGCCTTATGAACCAAAATCAAGTATATGTTACCTTGTGAAACCGAATTCCAGAAAATCAAATAAAAAGTCACATATCTCGTCGGTCTTCGGGAAATGAGCATCTCACAATCGTTGTTAGCTTTTACCCGGCCCGTTGGTCGATTAATTTGCTTTATAAAACTTTCATCTTATCGTCGTTGTATTTTCTGGTTTTGTCAGGCCATGATAAAATCTAAAGAAATCAAGAGCGAACAACACGATTTGGGATAGGAACCGATGTTCCTGTATCCCTGAAAAATGGTGGTAAGCACGGACTCATCACCTGCCAAACTGGTTTGGATTGAGATTTTTATCGGGTATCAGGGAACTATGTGATTATAAATTAGACTTGATCACAACAAGCCAAAACTTGAAATTCACCCTATTTGACCGACCCATGCCACTCAAATTATTCTTTACTTTTTAACTTTCTATTTGAAAATAAAAAATAGTGAAAGAAAAGAGATGACTGCAATTCGTCATTTACACATCACTTATTTGGGAATATAACCATAGAAATTTGAAAGGAAACTGAAAAATATTCAGGATCGTTTTAATGTTAAAAATAATCAAATAGAGCTTTCTGTTTAGTTTTTTACTTACAAATACCAAACGATTCCCTATAAAATACACTATAATTTAATCATTGTGATATCAAATAATTACATAATATATATTTGAAATGATAAAAATTGGACTAATTGGGTTGGTTTAGGTTGAACCATTGAATAACTTTAAAATACATTATATTTTAGCTACTAAGATATAAAATAATAGCATAATATATATTATGCTAGAAAAGATAGCTTGTTTTAGAATGACAAACTCATGATGTTCATATGTTTTACTTGATGGCCAAATCCCGTGTAGGTCAGACCCATTCAACTCTTTTATTTTATGGTTAGCGGTTGACCCATTAGACTCCATGGATTAGTTTATTGTTAAATATTTTCTTTTTAGCAATAAAAAGGAGTATTGGTTTTTCCTTTTCATATATATTTTACCACCACCGAGAAATAAAAGGGCTTACAGAAAAAAAATTGACACTCCTGGACCCGTTTAAATCCGCATGTGTACAGTAAGTTGGCCCGTTCCACAGAGGAAAGAGAAAAAAATTGACACTTCCTATTATACCCTTCCTACAAACGCTCATGGAGCAGGGAATTTGAAATGGGGAAGGGTTTGTTCCTCTCTACTATTATATGTTTTTAATTTAAAAAGATACAACAAATGTAAATAGTGTGATTGGTTATGATCCTTGCTTTTCTTTAAAGTGGTCATGGTTCAAATCCTAGAATGTGCCTTTTTATAATAAATAAAAAAGTAATTGTGAAGATCAAAATGTCCTTCATACTTTCACTCTCCTTGCACGAAATTTGAAATGGAGCAATAATTTTCCCCTTCCTGTTATTATATATTGTGTAGATAAATTAATTGGTTATACTTGTAGGTATATAATATGATTTTCTTATATTTATTTTTATCAAGAATTTCTACTATTTTCTTACATCAATCATACTCTTGTACTTGAAAATGTATCACACATGCTTTTATGTTAAAATTCTATAAAAAATTGTCAACCACAGCCAAACCGTGATATAGGCGTCAAAAATATCTATAATAATTTTATTTTAATTTTTTATATTTTGTATAGCTCAATACCCTAATACTTTTACTTTAATGGTAAAATAAATAGAGAAAAAATTGACATTTTCTCGAGGCCAAGTCATGTAGACCATGATTACTATTTTCTTAATGAAAATTTAAATAGAATGGCATATTGATAATATTTTTAAAATTACAAGGGTATGTTTGCGGTAAAATATTATAGACGGTCAGGTTTGATTAAAATTATAATATAAGGGCATATTATACCTAAAATCCATAAATAAATTGACATATATCTTAGTCAACAACAAAGCAAAAATATAAAGGGTAGATTTGTCTTTCACAATTATTTGTTTATTTCTTATTAATAGAATAAAATATATCGGTCTTGATATTTGAATCATCGTCTCTCTAAACAAAAAAAAAAATCATTACCAATGAAACTAAATAAATTTGTTGTATCTTTCTAAATAAAAAAATACAAAAACCTAAATCTAAAAATTAGAGGACTTTTTACCAGAGTTAGCTAGCCCACTAACTCCCGTAAGTTTGTATTTGGTGTTTCATATTTTGATTATTTTAATTTGAGTTCAATAATTAATCTAATTTTTAAATATCTTATAAATTGAGGATAATTTAAACTCACACAAATTGTGTATTGAATGTGTAGAAACAATGTAGAATTCTTAACTTGGTATTAACTTTTGGGCTAATTCCACTAGATGGTTAGTCAAAGGATATTGATTATAGTAATGTGTCGGCCACTTATATGCCACATCATTAATACATCATATTATTTTTAATCAAAATTAAATTATAAAATTCTATATTTCTCATCTCCCCCATCGAAGGGAGTGGATAGGGTGCTGGCACACTTTAGTGTTAGCACCATACTAACACTTACTCTAAGGGTATTATAGTAACTATCTCTTCCCCTTCTCTTCACATTCTCCTCCCCTTTAATTTAGGTTGCTTTTATATGTTTCACTGACAAATTACAATATTTGTACCTGAATTTAATAGATAGTACTATTTATTAATTTTTTATATTTGAGTCCTAAAAAATTAATGGAAAATTATATTTTAGAACCTAAACTTTTTAAAATTTACTAACAGGTCCACTGCTAAGAAACTTCGGCCTGCTTTGAAAACTTCTAGCATACTTTGACGTTCTGGCCTACTATGAGGTTCTAACCTACTTTGACTCTTTGAGGAGGTTCTGGCCTATTTTGAGGTTCTGGTCTACTTTGAGGAGGTTCTGGTTTACTTTGTGAAGGTTCTGACATGTTTTGAGGAGGTTCTGGTCTACTTCTGTGGTCCTCCTCCCTCCCTCACATTTAATGCAAAAAAGGACGGTTGGTTCCCCTTCCCCCTTTTTCCAACTTTTTTTTTTTTTTGCAATACGGGAGGCAACAGCCAAGAAGAAGAAACAGAGGGGAGGGGGTTACATAGTAGGAGTCACCACTATCTGGCGCTCAAAGGAAACACTCATACAATCATCTCGAAGAAACGACCGAAGCTCTCTAGGCGGGTCAGAGAGTTCATGCATACCGTAGGGATAGACGAGACTGTGCTTCGAGAGCCAGTCCGCGACTCTATTCCCTTCTCGGTATGTATGCACAACTCTAACTAGCCAGTCTTGAGCAAGCTTCCTCCTGATAGAGTCCAGAAGCGCAGCATACGGATGAATAGGATCGCGCCGATTGTTGATCAGCTGAATAGCCAGATGAGAGTCGGTTTCGACAATTAAGTTCACACATCTCAGCTTCCAAGCAAGGTTCAAACCATGGTGGAGCGCCCACAGCTCAGCCTGGGCCGCCGTAGCCTCCCCAATCTTGGCTACATAACCTGCAATCCAGTTCCCATTCTCATCTCTAATCACTCCACCAGCTCCCGCCACGCCTGGATTACCTGCCGAAGCGCCGTCGACGTTCAGCTTCAGCCACCCTCGACTGGGTGCATGCCACTGGATATGGGCTGAGATCCTCTCAATATGGGTTGCTGGTCTGCCCGTGGAGAGGGAAGGGGCCTGCCAAGCCCTATGCCAAAGTAACGCCTTGTGCTTAATCGCTTGAGCCAGGGTAGGAGCTGAGAAAGCCTTGGAGCTCCCTTGAAAACAAGTTGTGCATCGATTTTTCCAAATCAGCCAGCATGCCACACTGAAGAAAGTCCGCCAGTCCATTCCGGTTTCCATAGTATCCTCGTTGCTAAGGTTGCTGGGAATCCAAGTATCCTGATTACTGGTGAAGAAGTCCCCTTGTCTATTGCTCGGCACCCATCTCGACCAGCAGTATTGCGCCGGTGGGCAGTCCCGAAGAGCATGCAACACTGTCTCCGGCCTGTCCTAGCAGCGGTAGCAAGCTGGGGAACCTTCACATTTCTTGTAAAATCGAAGAGAGTTGGTAGCAATCCGATTTAACGAGGTCATCCACATGAAACATCTCACCCGTTCAATGGTGGGAAGCCTCCAAATCCCTTTCCAGAAAGGCTCGTCCTGCTCCAAACGCGGCTCCAACAGCAGCTGGTACGCGGTTGTGGTCGAGAAGCGACCATCCGCCGAAGCAGACTAGAAGAGCCTATCTGCTTCAGTTGTCGTCGGATCCACCAAAACAGCCGTTACTTTCTACAAGATATCAGCCGGCAGCAGCGAGGAGAGCCTCCCAGTATCCCAGTTTCCATCCTCGTCCAAGTAGTCCGCCACTTTTAGTCTCTGCAAAAGCCAGTTATCAAGCCAGAAGTTAGTACCTTTCCCATTATGAATATTCCAAGCACAACCCTTTTTCAACAAACTGGACGCTTTAATAATACTTGTCCAAATGAAAGAACTTCCCTGACAAGAATGGAAAAGGTTCAAGTCTTCCCTCTTCTTCCCATACTTAGACCTCATAACCTGAGTCTAGAGAGACTCCTTCTCCTGGAGAATGCGCCATCCACCTTTGGCAAGGAGGGCCAGGTTAGCTTTGCGAAGAGGCCAAAGCCCTCCTCCTCCTTGCTTCCTTGGCTCTGTGAGTTTGTCCCAAGCCACCAGATGCATTTTCCCTTGATTCTCTTCTTTGCCCCAGATGAAGTCCCTGTTAATCTTATCAATCGAATTGCAAACATTCACAGGAATCATCTCGGTTTGCATAGTATAAGTAGGAATAGCAAGGTAAACCGAGCGAGCAACCGTCAGCCGCGCCACCAGAGATAAACGTCTGGCTTTCCAAGGAGCGAGCTTCCTCCGAATCCTCAAGAAAAGCTCCTGGTATCTACTCCTGGTGACTCTGCCATGGATGGTCTGGATTCCCAAATATCTCCCCAGCTCTTTCGCCAACGGGATAGCAGCTTTATCACTAAGGCGTTGGGCTCTGGCTTGGCAGATATTAGGCGAGACATACATGATAGATTTAGTGTAATTGACTTTTTGCCCGGAGCTCTCACAGAACTCGTCCAAGCACTGGCGGATGATCTTAACTTGTCTTCCCTCAGCTCCTGCAAAAAGCACCAGATCAGCTGCAAAGAAAAGATGGGTTAGAGCCGGCCCGCCCTGCGAAATGCTAAGGGGTTTCCATTGCTTTTCGCGGACTGCCTGATCAATTCTATGAGATAATCGTTCCATGCAGAGAACAAAAAGATAAGGAGAAAGAGAGTCTCCCTGTCGCACTCCCCTAGAGGGGGTAATGGATTGAGAAAGCTTGCCGTCCCAGAGTATGCGCATCCTATTTTGTTCAACGCAATACATGATACAGCGGATCCACGAGCTTGGCAACCCCACCTCCACCAGAGTATCTCTCAGAAAATCCCAGCGGAGCCTGTCATACGCTTTCTCCAAGTCAATCTTGACAACCATCCCACCCTTCCTTCCCTTCTTCTTCCGCAGCGAATGAAGGACCTCTTGGACAATGATAATGTTATCCGAAGTCTGACGGCCAGGGATGAAGCTACTTTGCCTCGGCGAAACCAGCTTATTCATAATCGATTTCAACCTACTCGTCATAGCCTTGGTGATAGCTTTCAAGCTCACATTATTTAGGGAAATGGGGCGAAGCTAACTCACAAATTCTGGCTTTTCTACCTTGGGAATGAGGACAATCGTCGAGTCTGACACAGCTTCTGGAAGCGTCCCATTCTCAAAGAAAGCAATAGCCATGTCTGCGAGCGCTTTTCCAACCACAGCCCAACCTCGTTGGTAGAAAACAGCTTGGAATCCATCCGGTCCGGGCGCCTGCAAAGGCTTCATGTCAAAAATAGCTTGATGAATGTCCCTGATCGAGAAAGGACGAAGAAGCCGCATCCAATCCTCCTGGCCAAGATGCAGAAACACCCCTTTGGGCATCAGATCTGCATACTGAGTTGAATCCTGCAAATACAACTTAGAATAGAAATCAAAAACCATATCAGCAAGCTCCTGCTTCTCAAACACCCATTCACCATTCTCATTTCTCAGACATTCAATTTTATTAGACCGGCGTCTGAGCTTGGTGAGCTGATGAAAGTAAGCCGTATTCCTTTCTCCAAACTTGACCCAGCTTTCCCGAGCTCTTTGGAACCAAAAGAGCTCTTCTTGCTCCAGAGTCCTGTCAAGCTAGCCTTCCGGCTTGGAGTGAAGCTTAGCCAGGCCAGGATCGAAAGAGTAAGCTAGCCTTTTCTCGATGCCCTCAAGCCTCGCCACCAGTCTTTTCTTTCGTTGAAAAACACTGCCAAAGACGCTCTTGTTCCACGACTTCAACCTGTTCCACAAATCCTGCAGGGCAGCAGGGAAGTTAGCTTGAACATTCCAATTATCATTAAGAAAATCACTAAACTCAGGATGGGTAAGCCAAGCTGCTTCGAACTTAAAGTAATTAGAAGAGGTATGGTGGACTCCCTGGTTTGCCACAGTGGTCAAGATCGGATTGTGATCCGAACTAATCCGGGCAAGGTGAAGAACAGTCGTGTTGGGAAAGAATTCGTTCCACTCGAGGTTACAGAGACTCCTGTCGAGCCTGCTAGCCTTAAAAGTCTGACTTTGATTGCCTCTGCTCCAAGTGTATTTTGCACCAGAGAAACCCAAATCCACTAATTCAGCTTCATTCAACCAATCCCCAAAACGTTTGCAACGACTCAGAGTTCTAGGAGAAGGCGCTCCTGACTTCTCGGCTGGGGAAAGGATGGCATTAAAGTCGCCGGTGAGAATCCAGGGGCAGGATATGGCTTTGCTTTGCTCAATGAGGTTGTGCCACAAGTGACGTTGGAGCTGCTGGCGGGGTGAAGCATACACTGCCGTCAACTTCCAGCTACGTGTGGCACCCGCAGTGATCGAGAGAGTAAGATGTTGGGAACCGGCCGAGTCCACCTCTACGTTCCACCTCTGACTGTTCCAGAAGAACCAGATACCACCACTTCTCCCGGTAGCCTCCACTCGTAGACCATCCGGGTAGCCCAATCTTTCGCAGACCTTGTTGGCCACTTCGCCACTGACCTGCGGTTCAAGAAGAATTACGAAGTCAGGCTTGTGGAGCTGGAGCGCTAGCTTCAAAGATCGAGAGAAAGCAGCACTACCCGCTCCACCCACATTCCACGAAAAAGTTTTAAAATCAAAGTTGTAAGAGACAGACATTAAAAGGGGATAAAAAAGAAGATAGAACAAAGGGGGAGAAAAAGAGGCGCCAGCAGCGAAAGCGACTGCGATCATCCGGACGGGCGATCAGTGGACTCCGTGTTCCCTGTTGCCTCCGTGTTCATCGTTTCCTCTTGGGCAGGGATGACCAATTTTGAGCCCCCATCACCCCCCGCCCTTGCCATCTCCGTCCAATCCTGGATCTGCTTCAAGGTTAGGGAGACTCTTCTATCTCTACTCCGTCCCTTCTTTTCCTTGATTGGCGTCCAAATCTGTAGCGGTTTCCCTGGGTTGTGGCGGATTGGAGTCCCTTTCTTTGGAATGAGCATCCCTTTGTTTCGCTCCTTCTTTCCCCCACTCTTCTTCTTCGTACGCGCGACTGCCGATGGAGCTTCCGGGTCGACGACCCGTGGCGGAGGTGGTGTGTAAGGCTGGGCTTCCACGACCCGGATTTTGGTTCCATTACTCTCGGAGACTGTCTGGGTAGCCACAGGGGGATGGCTGGTTGGCCCCGTATCATTTCCAATGGGCTTATTCTGCTCAGCCCTTTTCTCCTTAGTGGCCTTGCTCGAAGGAGATAAATGATTGATTTTCTGACTGTCTTCTACCGTGGGCCTACTGGACGAGGCCTCCATCGGATGCGGCCCAAGAAGACCTTCTCCCAACTTCGCTTTGTGACCCAAAACCTTTCCTTTCTCCTTGCTATCCCCCTTACCATTCTTTTCGTTGTTCTTTCCCTTTTTGTCCGCCTCCAGTTTATTCTCAGCAGAGACCCGTTGCTTTAGCTGAATCCTTGAATTATTCTGGGAAGATGACTTTCCCAGGGAAAGTGCTTCTTTCCTTTCCTCAATTCTATTAGAGTCGTTACTTGTTGCCATCTCTGCCTCCAACCTTCCATGTTTGATCTGCTCCTTTTGGTTCCGCCGCGATTTCTGCGTGACCACCATCCACGGGCCGTATCCCGCGTTCGATTCCGGTTTTGTGTCGCCGTTCGTAGCATCCCCTGCCGGCAAGGCCACCGCCTTTCCTTCCTCCCCTTGTCGCCGATCAAGATCAGGGCATGATAGGTTAGTGTGACCCACCCTGCCACACTCAAAGCACACCATAGCCAGATTTTCATACTCTACCTTCTGCCAATACACATCTAATCTGATTCTGGGAACCAAAGGTTTTGAGAGATCCACTTCCACCGCCATTCGCGCAAATTTGGCTCGTTGTTGATGTTGCGTATGAAAGTCGAGCTTGATGGACCTTCCAATAAGATTGTCGAGGGTGAATAGAAGCTCCTTGTGATAAAAATGCACTGCAGTCCTCGAAACTGTATCCAGACGACCATGGATCGCAGCAGATAGTGGTCAAAAATAACCCAGGGGCCTTCGATAAGCGCTTTGAAGTAATCTTGATCGTTGCCAAGTTTAACCAGAAAGCACTCGGCATCTAATGCAAAAACTTCCATAGCACTTGTAGGCCTCCAGAGCGCTCGGATCCTACTACACATCATTGAGTATCCAATGGATCTCCCCAGCAAGCGCACGACGAGCGTTCTCTGCCACGGTTTGCTGAGTTGCGCCCTGAACTTGTCCGAGACTCTGAGTTCTGGTTCGGCCTCGTAACATCCTGTGACCAGGTCGTGTTCTCCCACCGGGATCCATTGTTGGGGAGAGGTTTTCGGAGAGATTGTTCATCTCGTTCCTTCTATCCGTCCCGACAGCAGGTCCATCTGAAGCGATCTCCAACTCAGCAGCCTCCGTCACGTCCATCTGCTCAACAAGTGAGTCTGACGGCACGGCGGCGGCGGGCGCGATCGCGAGCAAAGGAGAGCGGAGCCCCGTCTTCTCATGGTCGGGTTGGAGGGTGTCCCCACTGAGATGGTGTTGTTCGTCCGGCGGCCGCCCCGTCGGGGTAGCTACCGGCATAGAGCAAGAAGAAGAGATCGTACAGAGCATCGAAAAAGTTGAACCGCCAAAAGAAGATGGTTATCGAACTTAATTATTGTTTCTTAATTAATTGTGGCCAGCTCATTTAAATGAAAAAGTCATGCAAACAAAATGGTCATATTGGTTGGAGCTAGTATTAGCATCATGCTAACAAAAAAAGTGTCAGCATGCTAGCATTTCCCCCGTTGAATCCTCTTCCTCGAGTTGCAAGTATTAGAGATAAATAAATAAATAAAATTATATTTATCAATTTGGTTAGAACCAAAACCGAAGAAAGAGATATTCATCTTTTCAATGATTATGAAACCATCAAACTTTTGTCTCAAAATTCTATTCAACAACACAAAAAGAAGTACAACTATATCCATATTGGGTTAATTCAAGTAGGGATTAACCCTCTATCCAAAGAAGGCCTTAATATTGCTATTTTAATGGTTATATTGAATACTTTAGAATATAAGTGACATTTTTATAGTTGAACTGTTGTAGTGAAATTAGTCCTTAAGTTTTAGAACAATTTGAAAGTAACAATATATTTGTGCCAACCCATGAGTGATATTAACAGAACAAAAAAATTGTATATTCTCATCTTTTTGTTCCTTTTCGAAATATGTATAGCAAAAATAAAAAAATACTATCTATATATTAATAGCAAAATGTATTCCCCTTGGAAAACTGTTTAAAGTTGTGACTGTCCATATATGTACGTTGGTCATAGTTCCAACTTCCGTCTATAGGTTATCAAAAACTTATTTGGGTCTTCATCAAGTTTGGGTCTTCATCAAGTTGTGAGAACACTACTATTAAGAGGTTATCGGATAACTTTACCAACTTTATGTGAATACTCTTAAGAGGCACATATGACAACTTTTTAGTGGTCTTTTTACTTTCTTTTATGTCCACTCATTCTCTTCAAGGTTGTCAAAAACAGCTTTAACAAATGGAATGATACGACCGGTGGTACAACATGTTTATACCAGTTCATGTTGGTTTTAGCAAAACATGCAGGGAAGTGAAAATCATTAACACTAAATGAATTTAGCTACAGAGGTTAGGATTAAACGAATCTCATGCTTTGGTTGAGTGAATTGGGGATTGAAATTCACCCATTAGAGGTTAAGATATAGTATTATGTCCCAACCCCCGGTTAATTCATTGTCTAAATAGCAAAACTCAATGGGTTAAAAGATATAGTATCCGGCCGTACGCTAGCCTACCGTACGCCCGTTGAGTTTTGCTATTTAGACAATGAATTAATCGGAGTTTGGGGCGTTATACTATAACCTAACCCCTAATGCATGAATCTCATCCCTCAATTCACTAACCCAAAGCATGGAATTCGTTGAATCTTGAAATATAACATTAAACGCAAACATCCAAATGCTTATACTTGCATTCAACAAATAACATAAATATCTAAACATTCATACTTGAAGATTGCAAATAAGATAAGCATTTAACTTTCAAATTCAAGAAAAAAATTGTTAATTAAATTCACCAAATCAACATCATTTTGTTTAGTGGTCAAAATTTGGTTATGCAGGTCATACTAGGAGCATTCTAGTTCATTTTGTAACCGATAACTATTAAACCCGGTTGTACCGGCAGACAATGCCACCGGTTTGACAACCATGATTCTCTCCATATTCCAACTCTCTCTAAATCTTTTATTTGGATTTTGAGTTTATATATATTTTTTTTGTTTCTTTTGCTAAAACCATTTTTGACAGTATTTGATTTTGTATTATTACTTATCTCGCCCAATTTCGAATAGGAAGACAACGATCCTCTCACTCCCCATCAAAGAGGATGATAGTGGCCTAGAAACCGACGGAACTATATGCTAGGATATTTCATCTTTTTCATTTACTTTAGTAATTTCATATTATCTATTTCTATTTTCTTTGACAACTCAATTTTCTGAGTTTTTTTTTTCCTCGTTGAATCGATTTCCTCTTCTCATTAAAAAGCCAAAACAGGAACATAAGGACCCTCTACTAAGAGGACATCTCCCTATCATTCTCAAAGAACATAAGGACCCTCTACTACTACATAATTAATTTTTCATTATCGGACACAAAAATTTCATGAATTCTCTATTTAATTTTATTCGTGCTCCAAATCAAACAAGTTCTTATTACTCAATAATATTTAGATCACCCTCCTTTGATCCATAATCTCATTGGCCAGCAGGTTCAAATTACTATGGAACTCTCCCACAAAATATTTGTGATTTTTCTAGATGCTTTTGCAGTTATGTCTTATGAGTACAAACTGTTAATTTTTGTATACAAAATATTTACTGTGCTATCTTTCACTCGTCGCAAAGATGGAGCATATTTAGTCATATAAAAAAAGCTTATCATGAAAAAGGAAAGAAAAAAACTCATATATCATTGCCCCCGGAAATATTGGACCAGTTGAGTTTCATAGACTCGGATCGGAGCCGAGATCTATCATGGTGCTGGTGCTGGTGATGGTGCTGGAGCAATCGTTAGGAAGCCAATTATAACTTGTAGCAGATTCCCCCACTGCAATTGCTAAATTCCATGTTCGAAACCCAGACTCATCTTTAAGGACAGAAAGATCTTAATAGGTGAAGAGAAAGGCCATATTACTTGTAGCTCAAGTAAGAGCCTTCCGTGCTTGAAGATCCTCGTTTTCTCTGTGAACTGAACAAGACCTATGCACAAATGAAACAGGCCCAATCAAGAAAGGATAATAAGAGGATATAGTGCAATGCCAAGAGCAGCGTGAAGAGACACCAGGTACCTTCATTTTAAGGCCAAGACCAAGTTTGACACATCAAGTCTCAAACCAGCATGTCAAGGGCCCTTACTTTCCAAGTTCCTCTAGATGTGACCACCAGCTTCATTGTCGCATCTTTCACATTAGACTGTTGGTGCCACATTTAGCAACTCCTGAAGTAGAACATCCTGATTCCTCAAGGTTTACATTCATTACATGGATTGATTCTATTGCTCCCTTGCTGTTAACGAATCTTTGATTAGATCAAGGAGCATCTTTGCCGGGTGCTGAGATTCAGGGGCAGTAGTACTTCATTCTGCGATATTTCACAGGGCAACTTCTCATTTGGGAGCAGGTGTGAACTACGGCCTCCAAAGGAAGTGCACAAGTATAGGCCGTTGCAGATGATGAAGATTCAGGAACCTGAAGCAAATAGAGAGCTGAAATCAATCACTAGTCAACCTTGTTGCAGACACTACAAAACTCTAAATAGCATTTGTTTTATAGACGGTTATCAAACAATGTTGTGCTTTAGGTATCAAAGCACTTGATACGAAGGTTACTGCATAATTTATGAATAAACAAGATTAACAAAGACTTAATAAAGACATTAACATGATTACCAGGATGAAGAATTGAAACAAAAAGTATCATGTACAGACAGTTAATCTTACCAGGTGCTTCAGTTCCTGAAAGGCGGACGCTCCTCTGTCTTTTCAGACCCACTTGTAGATCACCAGTTTAGAATGGTCCCAATGCAGCTTACTCACCAAAAATCTTTACATGAACAATTACCATTTTCAAAATGGTGAAAGCGGTATGCATCTCGCACTACAATCTCCCTATTTGAAATCCTGGATATAAACTTGATCCAATTGTGGCAATCACTGCAGACACGGAGGTTTTTCATCACTCGTATGGGAATTCCATCAGGCAAACTAAGAAGTGCAAAGGTTACAGCCAATTTCTCACTATGAACATATAGAGTTGGATCCTTCTGCTCCATCTCTGTTTCATTTAAAAGACTATTATGATCTTGGACATAACCAATATCAGCTGCTCGATTATTGAGTTCCTCCAGATACTCGTATATTTCATCTGCCAGTGGATGAAGTTTATCTCCAACAAAGAATGCGTGAATTTTGTTCATAACCTCGATCCAACTACGACCTGGCTCTTTTCTCACTCCCCTGTTCTTCATCATTTCCCTGGTTTGATCCCTATAATTCCATCTTCTTGACACTGCATACATATTTGATAAAAGAACGTAGCTTGCTGAATCTTCAGGCTCCAAATCTAGAAGATTTTTAGCTGCAAGCTCTCCCAGTTCAATGTTCTTATGCACTATACAAGAACTTAAAAGGGTCCTCCAAACCATCGGATCTGGTTTTATTGGCATTTCCTCTACAAATTTTCTTGCACGACTCAAAAGACCAGCCCGACTGAGAAGATCCACGACACAAGCATAATGTTCCGGCTTAGGTACTAACCCATGCTCTTTTTTCATGGACTCAAAGTAGCAGATACCCTCGTTCACTAAACCCACATGGCTACAGGCTGTTAAAACCCCTATAAAAGTTACATGGTTCGGCACGGAACCTGACTTTTTCATGTTCTCAAAATGATTTACTGCTTGCAGTCCATCTCCATGCTGAGAGTAGGCAGTGATCATGGCATTCCAAGTAACATCATTTTTTTCAGCCATCTCAAGGAACTTTCTCTTGGAATCACTGATGCTACCACACTTGGCGTACATTGTGATCAAAGCATTAGAAATCTCGATTTCTGAATCAAAACCTCTTTTGAAGATCATAGCTTGTATGAGCTTACCTTGCTTTACCTCCGCCAGATTTCCAGCGGCACTTACTGCAGAAGTGAATGTGAACACACTAGGTTCAACTTCCACTTTGTTCATTTGATTAAATACGTTCAGTGCTTCCTCATAATGACCACTTTGAGAAAATCCTGATATCAATCCGTTCCATGATATACTATCTTTGGTATCCATATTGTTAAACACCAAATATGCTTCTTGAGTCTTACCACATCTTGCATAAAGGCTAACAAGAGCATTAGAAATCGAAAGATTTCCAGAATGACCAGATAAGTAAGCTTGTGCTTGAATTTGTTGCCCTTGATTAAGTGCTTGAATTCCAGCACATGCACTGATTGCACTAGAAAACCCGATACTATCTGCTTGAATTCCACGACTTAGCATTTCCTCAAAAAGTTTAAGAGCCTCATTAAACAAATCATGTTGTGTGCATCCAGCAATCATTGCTGTCCATGAGACTACATCTTCCTCACCAAGTCTTCGAAGAATAGTTAGTGCTGTGTCTAATTTCCCGTGTTTAGCATACATATCAATAAGCACACTGCAGACATAGACATTGAAGTGAAAACCAGTCTTCATGACTAGTGTATGAATCTGCTCTCCCAGATAAAGAGCTCCCGACAAGGTACAGGTCCTCAAAATACTAGGATAAGTAAACTGGTTAGGCACCAGCCCTTTAACCTGCATTTCCTTAAATAGTCTAAATGACTGACTTAGATCATCTAATTGTCCATAGGCCACAAGCATCACATTCCATAAAACCACATTCTCATTCTGCGTGGTAAGGAAAAAATCATGTGCAGTTTTTATGTCCGAGGATTTCACATAAAGATCTAACAAAGCACCTTCAATTATACTATCCGCGGACATTCCTGCCTTTAGTGCATAGGAATGGAGTTGTTTCCCTCTATGAAGAGCCTTAGTTGAGGCACAAACACTCAAGAGACTAGCCACAGTAACGCAATCTGGATCTAGTCCTTCCACCTGCATTTTCTCAAACAATTCCAGAGCTCTATCACTGAATCCTTGTTGAGCTAGCCCAGAAATTAGAGAGTTGTAGGAAACCCCGTCCTTATCCTTCAGTTTGCTGAAAACTTGCTCAGCAGATGTGAAATTCCCCAAACGAGAATACAATGTCACTAAAGCATTGCATACAAATGTTTCAGAAGAAAACCCCTGCTTGATAGTCAGGGCATGAAGCTGCATCCCAGTTTCAAACAGCTGTCCTTTGGTGCAGGCACTTAAAACACTGGAAAATACATACGGAGTGAGAGATGTTCCTTCTGCATGCATTTCACAAAATAGGTGTAGGGCTTCACCTTCACACCCATTTTTTGAAAGACCAGCTATCATAGCAACCCAAGAAACACTATCTTTCCAATCTAAATTGTCAAAAACCCGTTTAGCTGAAGAGATTAACCCCATTTTAGCATACAGATCAATAAGAGGATTCAATGCTATAGGATTAGAATCCACACCATGGAAAATGATCCTTGCATGAATCTGCTTAACGAAACCAAAATCAATTCCACCATTATTACAAGCCCGCAAAGCATTGGCAAAGGTATATTCATTGGGGCTCACAGCTTCTGCTAACATTTGAGAGAACAGTTCCAGAACCTTCTTACTCATTTTCCTCGCAGAAAACCCTGATAAGATCTTGTTCCAAGCATGAACATCTCTCTCAGGCATATCCTCGAAAACCTTGACGACACCATTTAAATCCCCAGAAGTGAAACAGACATCAATAAGCTTATCACAGATGATGATTTCCCTATCAAATCCCACCTTCAAAATCCTCCCATGAAGCTTCTGGCAATCCGCTAACAACCCAGAAGTAAGACAAGAGTCCAAAAGCCATAGATAGGTCTGACAATTTGCCCGAATATCTCGCTGATCCATCAGGTATAGTAATCCAGTTCCGCCCGATATCCCTTCATTTTGCTGGTGGGGAATTTCATCATACACATGGTAGGCCACTTGGGGCCTGCTAACATTCTGGTAGAAACGCTACAAAAGGAACAGAACACGAAAGGACGAACTTCAAGTTGAGCGTTTTTCTACCGAACACTTCATAATTCCAGGTATAGTTCCAAACAAATAGCTAAGTTGATGAACTGCAATATGGGTTAACTGGCGCGAAATCTGACTTACCTTCCTGTGATTGATTGTGGAGCTAAATGGAGTAATAGAGGGTGAGTCCAATGGCTTGAGCTTACGAGGAAAATTAAAAAGGTTGGGTCTCGAGAATGACCCGCGAAAGTAAATTGGACGGAGAGCCATTGGTTCTTGGAATTGAGAGAAGATGTCCCTCATCAAAGCTGAACGGCCATTGGGTGGCTTTGCATCTTGGTTCTTGGAGCTGGAGGGCACCGGGCAGTTTCATGTCCATGAATAAATTTTATGACTAAATTGGAATTTAACCAAATAAACGGGACGTAGGGAAATCCCCCAAAATCGCGTCACCCGCCAAAAACGTCGTCAACTAACAGAGGCCGCCGCCGCCACTGCTGCTGGGGGAAGGGAAGCTCACCTGAGGCTGAAATCGATGTCGCTTCACGCAGGCAAGGAAGTCGCCGCTGCTGGTGGGGAAAGGGAAGCTCGGCTGCTTCGAGGGAGCTTCACACCGGCAAATAGGGATGGCAGGCCCGGGTCCGCAAGCGGATACCCGCCCGAAGCCCGCCCGAATTTGGGCCTGGTGGTTGCTGGTTTGAGGCCCGTCAACGGGCCGCGGTGAAACCGGTATCCGTCAACGATGGGTCTCGGGTGGTGACGGATCGAGAACTATCCGCCCCATAACCCGCCCGACGGATTACCCGTCCCGCAAAACGTCGTAGTTTTGCTCGAGGTATATATTCCCTCCAAACTCAGAGTTAACCCTAGCCGCCTCGTTCATTCGATCCATTCCCTTGAAAACGAAAGAAACCCTAATTCCTTCTTTCTCTCTGCCTCTCTGGCGATCAGATCGCACAAAAATTGCGATTGAACAGATTTTTCGCCCTTTCCCCTCTCCAAATCGCCAAATCCAGAGACTTTCTCCTATTCCCCTTGTCATCTGTCTTCAATTCCTCCAATCAAATGGCAAGAGGAGCAACCATTCGACGACGATTTCGTCGACCACATCCCAGAAAACTGAGAAAAGAGTCGTTAGGAGTTGAATCATGCTCCCAAATTGTTGAATCTTCGTTGACAGATAAGGATTCACATCTCTTTCTTTCTTTTATTTTCATTCGATTTTTGAGGTTAGACCTAAATAATGAACTGACTCTTCTACTCCTATATATATGGGGAATTTCCTAGCGAGTGTTCTACCTTCGTTTCTCATAATCTGGCCATCTTCTTACATCCAGAACACCCAGTCCCCAGCGAGCAGAGAGTCAGAGACGAGACTCGACACCAAGTTCTAGGCAGAGACAGAGAGGCAGAGACGAGACTCGAGACCAAGTTCTTCTGGGTAAGATCTTGATTTCTTGTGTACTTTTTCTGGGTTCGTGGTGTCAATATAGACATGCATGCACAGTACTAACTAGTTTTGTTTGTTGTTCATTCCCTTTTTTGGTTTTGTAGACTCGGTTTAATTCGATCTTAGAGGATTGAAGATCAAGGAAGGAATCGACTGACGGCTGTGTGCTTGACATTCTTCAGAAGACTCATTAAGTTTTTTTAGTTTAGTGGTGTATGGATTGAGAGTTCTAACTTTGATTTTGTGTTTGTCGTTTGTTCTTGTCCATTTGTTTTTGATAATACAGGGAGATGTTCAGGTTTTTTTTCGTATAATTCAGTGTTTTTGTTGGTATTGTTGCGGGTATTTCATACCCGCGGGCACCCGAAAATCCAGTGGTGATGGTGTTGGTTATATTACCAGACCCGGAAGTCTGTATGGGTCGGGGACGGGGAAACCCGAAGCCCATCGTGGGTGGGGAACGGATACAAGGTACCCGGCCCCGATCCGCCCCGTTGCCAAGCCTACCGGCAAAGCAACTCGAATTTTGACAAGGTTGTCAACCTGCAGGCTGACCCGGACCAGGTCGAACTAGTGGGTTAAGGGTTAATGGGTCACCCAGTTTAGCCGGGTTTAACCCAAAAATATGTAAAGACTCATTATATTGTACTTATACCGATAAATTAGATCAAATCTCATATAACATATGAGTTATAACATATAATATAATAATATTCCACCAAAACAACATGTCGTAATTAGATCCAACATATAGTGAAAATATACACCCACTTATATAACATCATTATTCAAATGTTCAACTTAGGATTCCAAAGATTGAGTTAGGCAAAAAGAAAAATCGAAAACTAGACGCATTTCGCAAAAAAAAAAAATGACACAATTTGACCTACAACCCAGTATCTTGTAGCGGTTGACCCGACGGGTGCGTGCGTCCTGTTTTTCTCACCGAACCAGGGTCAAAGTGGGTCGACCTGCGGGTTGACAACCTTGAATTTTGAGTTCACCCAATCGAGCAAAGGATTGATTTTCTCGACCTGCTGATGTGCAAAACAAAACCCCCAACATTCAGCTCATAAAAATTCCATAACAGGAGGAAGATGAAGCGCCGCTTCTTCTCGGTCACCGCACAGAGGAGGAAGACGCGCAGCTGATTCGAGCTTCTCGGTGGCTGGTAGGAGGAGGATGAGGTGTCGTTGCTTCTCAGTTGCGGCTGGGAGGAGGCTGAACGAACTCTGTTGAGTTTCCATGCAGGCGGCCGAAGCTGCTGCGTTTGGGTGGTAGCGAAGCAAAAAAAGGACTCGTGTGATTCGAACGGGAGAGCTCATTAATGAATAAGAGCATTTTTCTACTAGGAAACTGGGGAAAACCCTCCCTCGGTTTCCTAAAAATAAAATTTTATCGTTTCCTACCAGTAAGAATGGCAATTAATTGAATCTGCCGCGTCACTATTACCCGACCCGCAGTAGCGTGGGGCGGGGCATTGGTATCTACTTTTGACTAGCCCTGTCCCGAGTGATTGCTTCCAACTTATCCTTAATCGCTTGCAACGTTGCTTCAAAAACACGCCAAGAATGATGTGCTTCTTCTTGCGGCACAAGAAACACAAGAACTCTTCAAGAACTCCAAGAATTTGCCCAAGAATCTTAAGATCACGAACAAGAACCCTCAAGAACCTTCAAGAACACGTCAACTCCGTCACTGAGTTTGAACCACCCTCTGGTACCACTTGATACAATCAAAGTCGCACAGCTCAAGTAATTCGAACCAAAAGATAGAACCAAGATAGGATTGAAATCAATCACACAGAATTCACTCATGAAAAAGGGCAATCGATAAGAATCGATCGGATAATCTCAACTCGGAATTAAGGGCAATTGATATGGGTAGCTCGCCACAATTAGGGTGTATACCTAATTGATAAGAGTCGCTCTAACTCTCCAGAATCCTCAATAGAGTATTTAGGGCAAAATCCACAAAGGGAAAAAGCAAAAGTTTGCTGAAATTCAATAATAATAGTCTAACTATCAAACCAACGAGTTTAGCCCTTTAAATAGGCCTCAAATAATTCAAATCCGAACATAACAAGGAAACATCAAAGTAAACCGACTTTGAAACATGGTCTATGAAACCGTATCGTACCGGCGGTTCAACCACAAAATACCAGTATCGGAGGCTAAACCGGTAGCCGGTATTTAACGGTACTAACGGTTGAACTACGGTTAAACCACGGTTTTGCCATAAAATACCCTACCACAGACTTTTCCGATAAGGTCTCCGATACGGTTTCATGGACCATGCTTTGAAAGCAAATAACAAGTTTTGGCCGAGTTTAAACTCAAAAAAACAAAAACAACACTTCTACTCCATCTTCTCGCATTCTGCCTCCTCTTCAAGACTCTCTTCTTCCCCTACGACTTGTAACATCATACATGGCTTGCTCTTGAATAGCTCCACGTCCATGCTTGAGAAATAACAACCCAAATACGTTGCAAACTTGTCTATCATCGCCTTTGCTTTAGAACGTGTGATTAGCCCTTTGATGCCCTCATCAAATTCTAGGAATCCAACAATCATCCCAAAATGTTGTTTATTTCATGAATTTAAAATAGGATTGGGTGATTTAAAAATTTAAAGAGGGGACAGGTTACGGTGATTACTATTTTATAGTAATCACCGTGGTTACTAAGGACAAACTGGGTATGACAAAAAAATTGATTAATTACCTTTTTTAACAAATTACATTTTAGGAAATTACAAAAATATATTAATTACAATTTTCTTTCTCTTTCTCTCACTTCCACAATCTCCTGCCAGATCTCTCTTCTTTTTTTTTCTCTCAATCTTTTTCTTGTTTTCGTTCAGCCAAACTAATACCGCTGCAACAATAAAATACCATTGCAGATTTATCAATATTAATACATGCAAATCAATACCATTACATGATAATCAATACCAATGCAAAAAAAAAGAGAAAATAATAACAATGTGAAAAACACTACCACTACAAAAAAAGAAAACTACCATTTCACTAAAAAGCAATACACTTACATGATAATCAATACCAATGCGAAAAAAAGAATATCAATGCGAAACAACACTACCATTACGAAAAAATTACTACCAATGCGGAAAAAACAATACCAGTGCAAAAAAACACTACCAATGCGGAAAAAACACTACCACTACGAAAAAATCACTATCAATGCGAAAAAACACTACCACTGCGGAAAAATCACTACCAATGTGAAAAAAATCAGATCTAGGGTTTTTATTCATCCTACCTTTTCCAGCCACAGCCGTCTCCCAGAGAGAGAGAGAGAGAGAGAGAGAGAGAGAGAGAGAGAGAGAGAGAGAGAGAGAGAGAGAGAGAGGGCAGCGGTGGGCGAGGGTAGCCAGAGTGGAGGGGTGGCCGCCGACAGTGGGAGGTTGGTCGAGGGTTGTCGGCTTTGGGAGGACGGCCGCCGCCAGCGGAGGAAAGGAATCACCAATAGGAGAGACGTTGATAGCGATAGAGAATGGGGTTGGAGTAGGGTTTAGATATATAATATATAGAAATTAATTTTTTAAAGGATAAAAATCAGGTGTGGTATTTTTTTATTCTCAAAATTACCCTTAATCTAATCTTCACCGTCAAATTAAAATTAAGATGAAATAGAGATAATAAAGGGTGTAGATTTTAGTAGCCACGGTGATTACTCAGTTTTGAGTAATCACCCTAACACATTCCATTTAAAGAGTTATCAAGGATTTGAGATATTATGGATTTGAAACAATCTTTTATTTATTGGATTTAAGAGTCTGGGATTTAGAACTTAAAGTACAAATTACCTCACTATCATTTTCTATATGTTTCTCATGTTTATGATATGTATACAAATAAGGACAATACGTACTAATAAGGATAATGTTGTCACAGGGATAATAATAATAATAACAATAAACATGTTTCGTTTAACTTTACCGGAACATATATAAGTTGCCAATTACTTGTTCTCCATGAAAAATTCGAATGAAATTAGAACACAAGAAGGTGCATGGAAAATCTAACTCATGTTCGCACATTTATTTATATTATTGATTTTTTGTTAATTAATTGATTAATTATAATGTAAAGTAACTAAAGGTGATGACAACTTTGGAGTATTAAAAGTTCATGATGGTATATGAGTAAAATCTCAACATGTTGCAAATTCCACATAAACATTAGTATTTAAAAGTTCATTTAGAAGGAGTAACATAAAGTAACCTACCCATCTACCAGCGGAGGATCCCGGGGGCCGCCCCGGGCCACGGCCCAGCCCTCACTCGATCCGGAACTAGTATAGCACTTGTAAATTTTCGATTTTTTTGTGTTCGTTTCAGTGTTCGTCGTGTTACGCCCCAGTCCTCTGTCTTTTTTCCAATGTGGCCCAGTGCTCTACCCAATCCCGAATCCGCCGTTGCCATCTACAGGGAGTAGTGGTGCCCGCGTCAGGCACCGATCGGGACGTAACATACCATGAGGTTTCCTCATTGTGGGAAACACAATATTGCATGCTATTTAAGCAACTTTTCACTACCTCATACATATCATGAACTCTCTTCTACAATGTGCTCCTCATCTACAAATAGTAAGGTGATCGCGTGCGACTAGTTAAGGGAGGGTACTTATTCGTATGCATTACTCGATATCTTATACTTGAGTGCTTGCTTGAAACGAACTCTCGCTTGATAGAGAGCCGCGCTTATATTGTATTTGCTTACTTACTTGAGAAGTTTGAGCTTACTTAGGTCTTCCCATACAATGGGAAGACGTAAACTTATTAACTGGTTCGACTTAGTATCTTGGCTTATTGCTTGCATAACATATTTTAGTGATGTCTTATAATCTTTTTTAAGATATGACACATACTTATTTTCTTTAAATCATAGCTGATTGACGCTCCATGATGCAATGCATGCTTCAAATGAAGACAACGTACATAACTTAACTTAAGATGAAAGTGTATAAGAAATGACTGAAACATAAAAGCATACTGAAATGCATAACACTAACTTAAATCCATAGTGATAATGAAATTTCAACTACTCTAGCCCGTTTTCACTTCACGCCTTATTTCGATCAGTTGGCTTGAATTATGAATCTTGTACGTACGCGCCTAAACCTCAATTTCCTTCTTTTGCCTCTTCACATTGCTAAAACACGTCCAGCTCAATTCATTTTTCCTCATAGACAGCCTCTACTGTAACCCATCCATGCTATCCAATTCTTCCTTGCTTTACTCTTCACATTTTTTAGTATATATAAACCATAAGTCCAAAACACCTGTTACTGTTCACTAAATTTAGTTATTATTGTAGTGTGTTGTTTCCACTAATTCTTTGGTTGGGCTCAAATTCATAAATTTTTTGAGGCGACGGGTCATTTATGGACCACTTTATTGATTATCACGAATTCAATAATTGTAAAATCGTATAGAATGTTAAACGTTAGCATTATGGTATTTTATGTTAAATCTTGATTCAACCGTGATTCAATCAATTCATACCGCTAAAAACTGTATATCGATTTAGCCTATACAAGAGTTTTTCTCGATCGGACTATCAGTCAATTATTTTTTAAAAATACAGACTAAAAAAATCCGCAGTTTTTTACTTTTTTCCAAACTAAAAAACCCATAGTCATGGAACTTAAATGAAGCAATAGTTGTGCGAACTGGATAGGAGGGGAGAGAAAAAATATGAATTAATATTATTTTTCAATTTATTCTATTTTTAAAATTATATAAATGAGAGAAAAGTATGTTTTCTTGAAAATAATAAAAATAATGAGGAATTTTACAATGCTTTAAAGCATTAGTGCTTTAGTTTTTCCCTTTATGGTACAACTTGAAATTGTACATTTACCGTTATGGTACAACTTTAGGTTGTACCTGTACTCTTTTGTAAAATCCCTTTATGGTACAAACTAAAGTTGTACATTTAAGTTATGGTACAACTTGAAGAGTTGAAGTTGTACCACAACATAAACATCAAATTCCCTTATGGTACAACTCTAACTTGTACCTTTACCGTTGTGGTACAACTTAAAGTTGTACTTTAAAGCACCAATACTTTAAAGCATAGTAGAAAGGCTAAAAATAATAAGGGTAATCTTATATATTCAAAGTAGTTTTTTGCAGCTTCTGCTTGCTTTATGTTATAAAAAATCACTTTTTATTTTTTTTTCAAAAAGTGAGCTTATAGGAATGTTTGATCCAGATTTAACTTTGAAAGTATAAAAGCAATTTTAAATAGACCAAGCAGAGTTGATATCTCTTTATTCTTAACGCAAGAGAATTTTCGAAACACAATCCTCTTCTCTTATAGTCTTATTTATTTAATCCTAAAATTTTACTCAAATACAAATCATCAAAATATTTTGCTCTGCCCTCTTATCCAACCAGCCGCTGCATTGCACGGCTCAAATTCCTAGTTATCATATAATCATGAATTGCCATTCAGGGGCGGACACATGAGGATTTAGGGGTGTCCGGACACTTTAAAATTTGGAAATACGATAAAAGAATTATAATTAGTGATTCGGAACACCCCTACAATTATAATCCTATCCTCAGTAGTAGTTTGTGTATACTTAAAAAAAATAAGCGATAGTCTGTGTTATTTAAATTTAGGATATACTATATTTTTTAAACATTGTCCTCCATTAAGTTGCAAATCATTTGTTGTTCTATTGTCTAGTAGGATATACAGATTTGTTGAGCAATTTACCAAGCCTATTTGTTATTCTTTTTCAGAATATAAAAATACGTCGCAGCCTTATGTTAAAATTTGTACTAGTCCGATATTTTATTATTTATAAATGATTTTTTTTATTATATATATAAAAAAAAATTTTGAAGAGGACACCCTGTTAAAAATTTCTAGATCCGCCACCATTGCCATTCACCTATTATAACCCAGCCTTCCATAAATTGGAAAAAATCCCACTGTACACATGTTTTTAAAAAAAATTCTCAAAATACACATGTTATGAAAAAAATTCCCAATCTACGCATGTTTGGGCCTTCACCGCGTCAGACTAACGCGGTGATTGCTTCACCGCGTTGAAGAAGAGCGGTGAGTGCATCACCGCGTTAGACAAACACGGTGATTGCATCACCGTTGTAGACAAACACGGTGATTGCTTCACCGCATTCAACGGCCGCGGTGAAGGCCTGACCTGCGTCGAATCTTTAAAAAAACGTAATTTTGTGCTCGGTTATCCGATCGTAGTGAAATTTTTTTTGATTCCGCATAATTTTTCGAGATTTTGCAAGCCGCAAACCGCCTTCGTCCCGAAAAAACGTCGTTTGCTACCCCGAACGAGCCTTTTTTCGATTTCGTCAAACTTTGAACGATCATAACTTTGTGCTCCACAATCCGAAAATCATGAATTTTTTTTTTTATTTTGCATAACTTTTTGAGGACTACAATTTTTAGTAGGAGAGAATTTTCAAAAAATGAATTATTTTGGATATACGGGCCTTTGGGAATAAGTTTACCTTCTCTTTTCAGGAATCCAAGTACATTCCGAAATTATGTCTATGATAAAAATTGTAGTCCTCAAAAAGTTATGCAAAATCAAAAAAAAATTCATAATTTTCAGATTGTGGAGCACAAAGTTATGATCGTTCAAAGTTTGACGAAATCGAAAAAAGGCTCGTTCGGGGTAGCAAACGACGTTTTTTCGGGACGAAGGGGGGGCGGCGGTTTGCGGCTTGCAAGATCTCGAAAAATTAAGCGGAATCAAAAAAAATTTCATCACGATCGGATAACCGAGCACAAAATTACGTTTTTTTAAAGATTTGACGCAGGTCAGGCATTCACCGTTTTCCTCTAACACGGTGATGCAATCACCGCCTTCCTCTACAGCGGTGATGCAATCACCGTGTTTCTCTAACGCGGTGATGCACTCACCGCTATTCTTTAACGCGGTGAAGGCCCAAACATGCGTAGATTGAGAATTTTTTTCATAACATGTGTATTTTGAGAATTTTTTTTAAAAACATGTGTACAGTGGGATTTTTTCCTCCATAAATTAGTCGACTAAAGTTACATGCCCCATAATCCTTTTAGTCCCAAACCAATTTTTTTTAGCAAAGGTCTTTTAGTTCCAAACCAACTTATCACCATGATTTGCTCAAATTTAAACCCACACATCACCTTTCTTATATATAAAGCTCAATATGTTTTACTGTTCACTAAGCATCATAGGCTCCTCGTTTGGGTTGTAGTATGGGCCTATGGGGTAATATTTTTTTGGTGTTGTGAATTCATTTTATACATTTTATTTCATAATAATTTTATCTTTATATTTTTCTAATGTCATCATTAATTTGACCTCATTTATTTGGGCTGTACTATCGGGGTAATGGTTTTTTTTTATATATACTTCATTTCATAAATGATTTGAATATAATTAAATTAGATTTTCATTATTTCATTTCATTCATTAGGGTTGAAACTAGATATTGTCTTATCATCAAGTGAGAATATTATAATACCATTTCGATCTTTAGTAAGATTTTTTATTTTGAAACAGATTTATTTATTAATCTGAAAAATTAATTAACATTTTTTAAAAGAAATGTGTGAAATGGAACCAGAATATGCTATGCTTATATTGTGATATTGGTACGCACAAATTTGTATTTCATTTGAAGGTAACAATATGCTTAATATTTTAGCATGCATTAGTTACAAAATACTAGAAATCTATAATATAACGGGAATGTAAATATAAATATATTAAATTATTAATTGAATTCCTTAAAATATTTTTAAAGTGATAAAAAAATTTCTCTAGACTACTATGAGATTGTGAGAGAGAGTATTAGTTGAATTTTTGCTAATTATGTATGACAAACGTGTAGTATTCACGTTAGGTAAAATCATCGCAAAATAAATCACAAAGACAACTAATAAGCACTTCTACTATGCTTTAAAGTATTGGTGCTTTAAAATACAATTTTAAGTTGTACTTGTACCACAACGATAAAGGTACAAGTTAGAGTTGTACCATAACTCCATAAGGGAATTTGATCTTTAGGTTGTGGTACAACTTCAGCTCTTCAAGTTGTACCATAACTTAAATGTACAACTTTAATTTGTACCATAAAGGGATTTTATAAAAGAGTATAGGTAAAATCTAAAGTTGTACCATAACCTTAAAGATACAACTTCAAGCTGTACCATAAAGGCAAAAACTAAAGCACCAATGCTTTATAACATTGTAAAATTCATCGACAACTAATACACACCCCAATTGTCCGTAAATTACAACAATGATACGCAGATCCTTCAACATTAGTGGTTCTAGAGTACTATTTACAGCCTGTTTACCAAGAAACTTACTAAGGACTGGATAATCATCATATATATACACAAAAACAACATAAATCTTTGCTACTAATTAGAGGCTTCATATTGAATCACAAAATGCCTCACTCTGTTTGACCACTAAATAAGCTGTCCCAATCTTTTTTCTTACTGCATACCAGCCCTTGGACGCTTGTTTCTCTGTGCTTCATGACTCCAGTATACATGCTGCGGCTGCTGCCATTGCTGCGTAACTTGGTCATTCGTGTTAGACATGTAGCTAGGAATGTCGTTAGGCACTGCAATGGCTCCATGCTCCATTGATCCACCTTGCAATCGGGGTGGTTGTGGCTGAGAGAGTCGAGCAAAGACACCTAGCAAGCTACTTCTCTTCCGTTCTAACAGCATTGCCATGTCCTGGAAATGTGAGATCAGTTTTGAGCTGAATAGGGTGGGATCAAAGTTCAGCTCTAGCACGCGTTCGAGCAGTTGTTTTAAGTAGTCCATGTGCTTGTCGAAGGCTTCACACTGCGCAATTTTCCAAGTACAGGACGCACATTCATTCACATGGGAGAAAAAATAATTACAAGGCCAAAGCTAAACGAAGAACAAAGAGAGAGGATGTGGGTTACTTGGGACTCAAGTAAGAGCTTCCCATGCTCCAAGAGCTTTCTCTTCTCCAATAACTTCAAGAGCAACAGGTCAGGTGAGTAAGCGTTGACTAGGCCAAATGCACAGCTGAATCTAGCAGCCTCAACGTACATATCCTTCTTTACGAGACTTTGAATCAGCCCTGTACACGAATGAAACCAGGCGTTAAATGCCTAAACAATCACTAAATTATGGATCGAGTAACGAAACAATCACTAAATTATGGATCGTAACAAAATGGCAACTTAAATCTTGTTCTATCCAACTTGTAGCTAAGCTGACTTAGGATGCCGAAGTCACCACCCAGCCCCGCACTGAGTGATCATGTGAGGCAGAATTAAGAAATGATTTCTGCTAGAAAACAAAGGAATGGTCTGTGGCTTTAGTTCTCGGTTTGGTGTGCTCAACTGGGTGAGTTCATATTTTAGGCATTTTTAGGTAGGCCATATTGATGGATCATAAGGGGTGAAACCATAGGAAGGGAAAATCCAAAGTAAGAAAGAAAGAAAGAAAGAAAAAAGCAAAAGAAATACTTACCAGGTACCTTCATCGTCAAGCCAAGAGCACGCCATAAATCAGGAGACTTTTTATAGTGAGTAATCCTCCCAGCAAGTTTCAGAACATCATCTTCTTCAAAATGAGTGGCAAGCCCATATGCAGCCAGAAACAAAAGAAACGCCAATATATCCATGGCCTCCAGCCTCAAACTTCCTCTCCAAGCAACCGCCAGCCTTCTTGCTGCTTCGTGCCCATGAGGAGTCACCACCGGCGACACACTCGACAATTGTTGTAAAAGAAGAACC
This sequence comes from Linum tenue, assembly GCA_946122785.1. Lineage (NCBI taxonomy): Eukaryota > Viridiplantae > Streptophyta > Magnoliopsida > Malpighiales > Linaceae > Linum > Linum tenue. Next base: position 58,086,084 of record CAMGYJ010000002.1, read on the forward strand.
TGATACCTCAGGACACTTTCATTACATGTTATAATGGCTTTGCTCTCTTGGTGCACAAGCGAATCTTCTATCAGATTAAAGATCATCTTTGCCGGGTCTGGTGAGTTTCTAAGGGCATTAGTAACTTCATTCTCAGATAATCCACTTGGTAATGGCTCATCTGGGAGCAGCTGTGGACTACTGGCCTCATGGAGAGTGCTAAAACACATGAGCCCATCAGATGTAGGATGGACAGGAGAAAGAATAAAGGAACCTGAAGCAAAATAGATAAGTGAAATCAAACACTAGAAAACCAAATATTTTTTAAGTATAAAAGCACTTCAAAATAAAAACTGAATATGTAACTTTGAAGCCAAGCGATCGACAAAGAACTGCGAAAGCAACTAGAATTAACATGATTGCAAAGAGCATAACAAGCTTCATCTTTTTTGGTCTTCCATATCCATTTTCATTCAAGCTCATTAATCCAATACAATTTGCTCAGGCACATACTTCTGATGATGCCAAGATAAGCTATAGCTAGCTGATTTTTGACACCTATCTATATCTCCAATTGCTCGTGCTCTGATTTGAAATGGGGGAAAACAAAGAAACATACTTGCTAACATTACCTAACTATTCATACAGGAAAAGAACCCACTATGTTCTTACATTACCAAAACCAAATACGCAGCAGCACTTATTCAAATCACAGATACAAGAAAATTCTTCAAGTCCCATGGCCAAACTGTAATCAGAGACATGTAGTTTGGCAGGATACAGGCACAAGACTATTGAACAGAACAAAGGACAGTATAAAGCAACATTAAGATCAGTGTTGAGAACTCTTTCAAAGTTAGTTTTGCAATCCAAGTTGATTGAAACTTGCAACTTGGAAAGTGCACAAACTATGTTAAAACAAAAGAGGGAACAGTAGGGCCTACCAGCTAAGTTTTCTGCAAGTTCGAGCGCTTGCCATGCTTCTTTGGCTTCGACATTCCTATTTGGGTAAACAGCTGTAAAAATACCGGATTTGTAACCAAGAGGCAATCCAAATGCAGATATAAGTTTCACCAAACCCAACACCTCCAAAGAGTTACCAGGAGCTATCCCCAATTTTGATTTCCAATCTCTAGCTAGTTCCATTGATTCTTTCAACACTTCAGGCTTAACCGTAGGGGAGATTCTAGACAAAAACTCCAGCAAAGTAATGCAGCTCTTCCTAGTAACAGCCAACTCATACTCTCCACTGCCTTCTACGGAATAAAACCCCATAATCCCTTCTAGCACCAGCTTTGCTGGATCAGGTGACTTCTGCAAGGCGGTCCAAAGTTCACTATGAAGTGAATCAAGCTTCTTGAAATGCTCGTTCAAAAGAAGCTGCAGATTTCTACCATTTCCTTGGACACAACTCACTATACTCACTGTGGTACTTTGCAGCTGCTCCTTGCCTCTCAGCAAATCAGCAACACTATTTAATTGCTTATCTCTCGCTTCTACTTCAGCACATCGCTCTTCAAGCAGTTTTTGTTTCGACTCCAACTCCTCCTCCCTCAGCCTAAACTGCTCAACTTGTTTCTCAAGTTCTTTTACACTTTTTTCTAATGTCCCCTTCATGGAATCAACACTTTGTCCTTTGGCTGTGAGTCTTCTGTGGCAGATGAACAATTTACTCTGGATTGAATTCAGTTGTGTCACTTTCGATTCAAGCTTCACAAGGCATCCTTTCAGATATTTCCCAACCACGCCAAGACTCTTATCTTTAGATTCGAGAAAGCGAGCAAAATCTTCAGCCAATGACTGCATAGACAGTTTCTGCTCCTTTACAGCTTGAAGCTCCTTGCTATGCCTGTTCATCTGAGATTGAGCAACTTCCAGGATCTTGTCCATCTTGCTAAGCTCTTTGTTTCCGACATCAATGTCAGCTTTAAGAGCACTTAATTGAGCCTCTTTCAGTTCAAGATTCTTTACAGACGATTCGATTGATGTATCAAGCGACTGTAGTTGCTTTTCTTTGTCCTTGACGGACTTGAGAACCTCAACGTACTCTGCTTCCTTCTTCTCGAGTTCTTCCCCGAATTCCTCAATCATCTCTTTGATCGAACCAAGGTGACCCTCATTGGAATGAAGCTCCCGCTGTTGCTCCTCAACCAAGTTCCTGGTTTTCGCAAGCTCCTCATTCATCAAATCCAATTGATTCCTCTTAGAATCAAGCCCCGCACAACAATCCTTGCTCCTCTTCTCCAAGTCGCCCAACTGGATTTCCTTCCACCTGCATTCATCATTACATCTTTCGATCGACTCTTGCACCTCATTTAACTCCTTCTCTTTCAACTCAAGCCGAGAGCTGGAGTCTGAAATCAGGTTCGCCAAATCATCCACTTCCTTGGTTTTACTCGTAAGCTCATTTCTCTGTTCCTCAACAGCCCTTCTCAGCAAACCCAATTCGACCTCTTTCCCAGCCACCTCCACGCGTAGGTCATTCAATCTCCTCTCCGCAAGCTCCAATCCCCTCTCTTTCACCCGAAGCTCCTCCGTACACTCTTCAACCTTGTGCTTAACAAACCCTAACTCCCCCACCTTCCTTTCAAGCTCGGATTCACGCTCCAGAACTTTCCCTTGAATCAAACACAATTCCCCTTCCTTCTCCCTCAACTCCCTGAAAAAACCCTCAACCTCAACCTCCTTAACCCTAACCCTCCCCCACGCTTCACCCACTTCCTTTTCTTGCAACGCAAGCTCCCTCCCGCGCTCCGTCAACCCTTCCTTCATAGACTCGAAATGCGACTCCAGTTCCTTCCATTCAAGGGTGAAACGCAGAATCGAGTTGGCCTGTGAGTGAAGCTCTTGAGCAAGCATCTTCAAGCTCCCTTGCTTCCTCTCCACAGCCTTCATTCCCTCCACCAGCCTCTCCATTAGAAGCAAAACTAACTACCCACACTACACTACACCCCCAAAATTCAAAAACGGAGAGACGTCAAGAAAAGAAGGGAAGGGAAGAAAGAAGCTTGGAAATAACAGCAAAAGAAAATGGCAGGGGGGAAGTAGAGTTTAATGGGTTTTGAAATGATGGGCATGGGCTGAAGGGGAGGAAAGCGAAGTGGGGAAACTTCGTGGGGAAGGCAAAGTTTGTATCTCTCTTTCCTGTAACTGGGTTCTCTTGGTTTCCTTTCCCAGCTATGGCTCTGCGAGAGGGAAGGAGGGCGTTGGTTCACACGACTTTGGGAAGGGGTTGGGGGAGAGGGAGGAAGTGTTTGCCGGTTTTGGTGGAGAGATATTGGCGGTTCGGTCATCTCACAAAGCTGATGTGCTTATTTCTGTTGCAGTTTTTTTCGCAATTGGTGGGGTTTTTCGTTTTGTGTCCATTGTTTTATAATTTGAGTTTTCCGTGTTTTTGTTTGTTTGTTTTTTTATTTTGGTAGTTGCTGACGTACTCTGCTGCTCTGGCAGGGCTTTTGTGGGCCCACACAATGCTTCTTTTGTGTTTCTTATTTTTTAAAAGGTTAATATTTTTGTATGGCCTAACTTTGACCAAAATAAATATCCTAGCCAATTTTTTCGATCTATAACATCCTGACCCGAATTATACACCAAAATAAACAATTTGGCCAAACCCGATGTTTGACCGTTAACTTGGACGGTCAAACGCGTTAACTAACGGTCAACTTGCCAAGTCACTGCCACGTCACTGCCAAGTAAGAAGATCTGATAAATATTTAATTTTTTTCTTTTTTTCTTTTTGGTTTAACTAAGGTATTAGATGATTTTTTTAATTTATAATAATTTAAAATTACGGGAAATTGTGAATTATTTTAAATATTTTATGTTGACTTGGCAGTGACATGGCGCGTTGACTAACGGTCAACGCGTTTGACCGTCCAAGTTAACGGTCAAAAGTCAGATCTGGCCAAATTGTTTATTTTGGTGTATAGTTCGGGCCAGAATGTAATAGATAAAAAAGATTGGCCAGAATGTTTATTTTGGTCAAAGTTCAGGCCATACGTAAATATTAACCTTTTTTAAAAATGTTTTACAGTTTTTTTTGTTTGAACTGTTTTCAATCACAGCTATTGAAAGTTGAGTTGGTATTGGGTATTCTAAAAATGAATAATTAAATGATTTACCATATTTTTAATTATTCTTTTGATTTTTTTCTCTTTTCATCTATCTCATTATTTTTGTTATTTTCTCCCTCTCTTCCTTATTTTTCTCATTTCACAACTTTTTTTATTTTTTCTTTAATTTTTTATTCAGTAAAAATCATTATATTACAATACAATAAAACATTACTATCAAATCATCGAACCATCGTGCAACACTACACAATCATCATTTCAATACTACTAAAATGATCTACAAAGATAATACTTTGATTTGGAGAAAAGAGTAAGGGTAGTAAACAAAGTGAAAATTAATTTTTGTAACTTTTTTCCTTTTGAAGCAATAATTGGAGAGATGTTATGTAAGAAAAGAGTTGGGGTAATAAATGAAGGGGAAAATTATTTTGTAAATATTTCTCTTGAAAAATGGATAAATTTGTTATCTAGAAAAAATATAAAAAATCAACTAAATTCTACAAACTTCCCAAGATGTAAGGTGGTTTAGGTAAATTTGATAAAAATAAAAATGAAATCTTATTTATCACTTCATCTTTTTATCAAAATAAATTTTAGTGGGCCTACTAAGATTTTTTATAGAAAAGTAAATCTTGGTGGGACCACTATGATTTATCCCTCATTAATATATTGTACACTTTTGTGTACTTTTTCCCAATTCAAAATCTTTCTTCTCTTCTTTATTGGCAGTAAAAGTAATAATGTACTTTGATTTTTTTTTTGTGATGCGTGGGTTATGTGAAGTTGTGAACAAAATGTCCTCTTCCCCATATTCTTTTCTTTCTCCCCTCTCGCCAGCCTACTCTTTCTATGTTCTTTTGTTTCGTTGTAGCTCTCATTCTTATTTTATTTCTCTACCCATCTCCACCTCAATAGGTTATGATTTCCCTTCTCTTATAGTAGGCGCCTTTTTTGATTATGATATCTTCGTTTACCAGCAGGTCATTGTTTTTGTTCGATTTTTCATTTTCCTCCCCGCTGCAATTGTAATATGGCCCTGAAGATAAGTTTATTGCTCATGTTCGTTTTCTTAATTCCCTTTGATTTCTTCTCCTACTCCTATAGTTCTTATATTTATATCGTCGTTGTTGAGATAATTCGGTCATTGTAAAAAGGGGCCAAAAGCCCACGTAGATGCATGGCCATGTTTAATGATGATTGGGTCATGTTATTAGAGTTTCTCAGCCAGGGTTAGTGAAGGAGTTGTCCCTCGACGTGTATATATATGTACTTTGAGAGGTCTTGGCCGACCACAACAATAAGAGAAGTATCGATCTTGCCCGTGGACTAGTCTTGATCACAACGCTCAAGGAAACCACGTAAATCTGTCTTCGTTTTGTATTTCCGTTACTGTTTAATCCTCTTCTGTCATCATGGTATCAGAGGCTACAATGGAAACTGAGGCTATCAATACTCGCATGGATTCCAAGAACTTCGCTTTGTGGGAGTTCCAGTTTCGCACTTTTGTTGAGGGGCAAGGCTTCTTTGGCTTCCTTGATGGTACAACAGTTTGTCCACAGGTTTCGTCCGTCTTCAAAAAACGAGCTGACCAAATGGATGCAATCTGACGCGAAGGTACATTCTTGGATCTTGAAGAATGTGAATCCTTCGATTGTTTTGGGTCTTCGTCTCCTACCCACCTCTGCAGCAATGTGGAAATCCCTATCCGAGACCTACGCCACCACTAACGTCGCTCCCCATAGCAACTCCGGCAGCTCTAATCCTCCTCATGTGGCTGGGTCCTCTCGTCCAGTATATGCGACCGAAGCAGCCCCGAGTACTGATGGCATCATGGTCTCTCCGCTTTTGTCAGACTTTAAGCATCTGGTAATGCTCCTTGTTAGATTTTAGACTCGGGTTGTATTAATCATATGACCAATCAAGCATCTCCCTTATCTGATATTCGGCCGGTTGAGAATTTGTCTTTGCAAGTGGCAAATGGTACTTGCTTAACTGTTGTAGGGAAGGGATCGGTTAGGACTCTAATGTCGCTTTAACCAATATGTTATATGTTCCAAGATTATTGCCTAGTTTGGTTTCTATTAGGCAACTTATTGATCAAGGTTGTCGGGTTGTGTTTGCACCTTCTGGGTGTTCTGTTCAGGATCTAACGACGGGGCGAGAGATAGGTAGGGGCAGCAAACATGGGCGCATATTCCACCTTGATCGGCTCGTCGCTCCATCATCATCATCAGATTCCCCTGGTTCCTTTTTGGTGTCTAGGACTTCTCCTATTTCAGTTTTTTCGAGACTCCATGATAAAACATTTTTGTCATGGCATGCTCGGATGGGTCATCCAAATTCTAGTAAGCTTATGGCCATGTTTAATCAACATTTGTTTGGTGAAAAGAATAAAGTGACAAGGTCGGATTTTTTGTGTTCCAGTTGTGTTGAGGCAAAGACTACCCGTATTTCTTTTCCGTCTAGTCTTACCATTATCTTTGAACCTTTCCATCTGATACATACCGATCTTTGGGGTCCTAGTCCGACTACATCACGGATAGGCTTCAAATATTTTGCTCTTTCTGTGGATCATGCCACTAGATATATATGGGTCTATTTTCTTCGGTTGAAATCTGATCTTCTTTCCGTTGGTACCGATTTTCTCAAAATGATCCAGACCCAATTTGGCCTAACTGTTCGTGTTGTCAGATCCGACCCAGGGGGAGTTTAGCTCGAATCCTCTTCTTGAGCTCTATTCATCCTTTGGCATTCTTACTCAAAAGTCTTGTCCGGGTGCTTCCCAACAAAATGGTCCTGTTGAACGTAAAAATTGCCAGATTGTCGAATTTACTCGTGCTCTTCTGTTAGCTTCTCATGTTCCATCCTCCTTCTGGCCTGAAACCGTGTCCTCCCCTGTGCGTCTCATTAACTACCATATTACTCTTGTCCTTAGTCAGTTCAACCCTTATTATATATTGTTTGGTAAACATCCTCCGTATTCCCGTCTCCGTGTTTTTGGGTGCCTTTGTTTTGTTCTTCTTCCTCATTATGAACGTACCAAGTTAACTTTGAAAACCACTCGTTGTGTCTTCCTAGGCTATACTGACATTCATAAAGGGTACATTTGTTGTGATCCCTCTCTTTGACGTTTTCTTTGAAAACTTGATGTTCTACTCTGCCTCCTCTGAGTCCTACCCACTGTTTGTGTCTTCCCTCACTCTTCCCTCGTTCCCCGATGATGATGAGGTTGATGATGCTACACTATTACCGCCGCTGCCCCCGACCCCACCACATTCTCCTGTCCCCTCGTCGTCTGGTGATTCTTCCTCGGATGATGACGATGGCTCTCCTTTCCCGCCACCTGCATCGGCTCCACCTTGCCGCTCTACTCGCTACAACTTCGCCTAGCCTCCTTCCTCTCATCGTGACTATTTATCTTACCAGGTCGATCCTATTGTGATCCCCACTCGCTACTCCCAAGCGAAAGGGCATCCTCACTGGGACAAGGCGATGGATGATGAATTTTCTGCTCTTCACGCCCAAAATACTTGGGTTCTTGTGCTTCGTCGGAAGCCTTCAAGGTATGGTTTTGATCACCCAATGCCTCTATGTTGTTCTATGAGAAATGTACTTTCGTGTGGCTGCATCCTTGGAACTCGATTCCCCTCCAAACCCCTCGAACCAAGCTCCAAAAGTTGGTACCCACGCTGCCTTCCAGACTTAGTGAAAATCTGACAGTTTTCCAGTTTCAGCGTATGGTTTTGAGAAGCTTGAAATCAGTCTTCCTGGCCTCTTCTCGAGCTCCCAACAATTTCCTCTTATAGAGAAACTTCACAGCTTCACAACAAGTCTTCATTCGCCCTTTTTCGTCGAGCCAAACACAAGTTGCATACGTGCAAACAAGGGTACCTGAAACACTTACAACACTTAGACAAAAATCATAGTTCTTGTTAGTGTTTGAGATTACTTTTCGATTAAGCAATTCAAGCTTGCTGGTTGACCCAAATTGGATCATATCAAATCGGATAACCGAGCACAAAGTTACATTCATTTGAAGTTTCAGTGTTAGGTCAGACATTCACCTCGGCCGTCCACCGTAGTGATGCATTCACTGCTTTCGTCTGCCGCAGTGAAATGCATTCACCGCGGTTGACGACCGCAGATGCCCAAACCCAAACATGTGTATTTTGAGAATTTTTCATAAAAACATGTGTATTTTGAAATTTCTTCCCAAACATTGTCTCGTCTCTACCACTGACCCAGCCCCGTTGACCTTGACCCGCCATTGATAGGGACACTAACGAACGAGGTAGTGCCACTAAAAATGACAGAAATGAGCACACAGGGGGCGGTGTTACGCGGAAGACTCTAGAGCATTCTAGAAGGATGCAAGTACATGCATGCATGTTCCGATTCATGCACCAATGTACATGCATCCCCCTTTTTCTATCTTTATTCATGCACCTTATTTATTACATTCATGTATGGGGCAAGTTCATGTATGGGGGGACTATCTAGGTTCGTTCATTTATGACGGCCATATACATTGTACTTAGTGGAGAGGATGCCTATATAAGAGGCCCTCTCCATCACTTTTCATTCATCCAGAAATTGAGAGTTTCCATCTCTAGAGCATTTCTCCAACACTTGTGAGTTTGAGTGAATACGAGCAAGGCTGACTTAGCGCTCTAACGAGACTTGAGTGCTAAGTGCCGCACGGCCAAGAGTTGGTCCGTGACAAGTGGTATCAGAGCCACGGTCGTAGCTCAGCAAGTGAGAAAGAACCTCGAAGAGATGGCTGGATCCGAAAGCGAAGTTCTCAACAATGAGAAACAAGGATAGATCAACTCGAGAGCCTTTGGTGGCAATCGAGGAGAGGCTCAAGAGAGCGGAGAGCCGGAGATGAAGATTGCCAAGCATACAACCTTGTTCGAGGACATGGAGTTGAAATTCGACCAAGTCAACACAGAGGTGCAGACTTCGAAGGACGACATGCAAGGCATGGGCACTCGAATGTCAGGCTTGGAGGTGGGGTTAGAAGCTTTCAGAGACGAGTTTGTGACCATCATCACCAACGCCATCGACTCCTTGAGGGAGACCGTTCGAGGCCAGGTGGACGAAGTGAGGGAAGAATTTGACGAGCTTCGAGGAGAGCTCAATCTCGTCAAACGAGCCGTGGCTAACGGATCTGCCACAGCTCAATCTACACCACGAGCAGATGTTCCAAGGCCGAAGAACTTCGGTGGGTCGAGGAACGCGAGGGAATTAGAGAATTTCCTCTGGAGCCTAGAACAGTATTGCAAGGCCTCGGGCATCAATAACAATGAAGTCATGGTGCCCACCGCCTCACTTTACTTGGTCGACCGGCCATGTTGTGGTGGCGGAGGAGGCAAGGTGATATAGAGAAAGACACATGTGTGATTGACATATGGGAGGATTTCCGTCGGGAAATCAAGAGGCAGTTCTACCCGGAGAATGTGGAAATGGAAGCTCGTGCAAAGCTGCAACGACTCACCCACACCGGCGGAATTCGTGACTATGTCAAGGAGTTCTTGGAATTGCTACTCGAGATCCCCGATCTGCCGGACAAGGAGGTTTTGTTTAGCTTCCTTTTCGGATTGCAGCCTTGGCAAAGTTGGAGCTCGAGAGGCGTGGGGTGCAAGATCTTGCTACTGCCTTGGCAACGGCAGAGGCTCTCACGGAGTACAAGAAGAGTGAGAGGCCGAATGAGTCGAAGAACAAGGGAGGAGATCATCGGCAACACTCAAAAGAAGGAAAAGGCTCGTACCAACATGGAGGCTCGAGCAAGGGAGCAAGATCTGGTAACCATGATAAACCCATATCTTGTTTCCTTTGCAATGGTCCACATAAGGTGCGAGATTGCCCAAAGAAGAGCAAACTAGCAGCCTTGGAAAAACAAGAAGGGGAGACCAAGGAGAATGCTAGGGAAGATGAAGGGAAGATAGGCTCCATGCGGAGACTAGGCGCGGCGAAGTCCGGTGCCAACGAAGTTAGCAAGGGGAGATTCTTTGTGATCACCTAATTCGAGGGAGGCGAGTCGAAAGCATTGGTTGACACCAGTGCGACCGACAACTTCCTTCGAGAGGAGGAGGTGGAGCGCTTGGGGATCGCTTACGAGAAGAGGCAAGGATCGCTCAAGACCGTCAACTCAGAGGCAATACCCATCCATGGTGTTGTCAAGAACGTGCCATTGAAGATTGAAGGTTGGGAAGGTGTTGCCGACTTTAGCGTCATCACTATGGATGACCATCCGGTCATTCTTGGCGTAAACTTCATGGAGAAGGAGGGCGCGGTGATGGCAATGAATTCCAACACTCTCTGCCTTGACAAGGGAGATAAATTTTGCCGGGTGAAGATGTTGCGCGAAGAAGGGTCGAAGAGAGCTTTATCGGCCATGCAATTGGTGAAGGGAATGAAGAGGATGGAACCCACGTTCCTTGTCACTTAGCGAACAAAGGAAGAAGGAGGCTCAGTGGCGTCAACACCTCTCATCGAGGGCGTGTTGGAGGAGTTCGTGGATGTGATGCCAAAGGAACTACCAAAGAAGCTCCCGCCAAGAAGAGAAGTCGATCACAAGATCGAGCTTGAGCAAGGGGCGACGCCACCAGCAAGAGCACCTTATCGCATGGCCCCTTCCGAGCTGGAGGAATTGAGGAAGCAACTCAAGGAGTTGATGAATGCTGGCTTCATCCAATCCTCGAAATCCCCCTATGGAGCACCCGTGTTGTTCCAGAAGAAGAAAGATGGTTCGTTGCGGATGTGCATCGATTATCGAGCTATTAACAAGCTCACGGTGAAGAACAAATGGCCCATCCCCAACATCGCCGATTTGTTTGATCAACTCGGAGAAGCAAAGTGGTTTACGAAGCTTGAACTTCGCTCGGGGTACTACCAAGTGAGGATCGCCGAGGGGGACGAGGCAAAGACCGCTTGCGTCACGAGGTATGGCTCGTACGAGTTCCTTGTTATGCCTTTTGGTCTAACCAACGCTCCTGCTACTTTTTGCACCTTGATGAACCAAGTTTTCGAGCCGTTCTTGGATCGCTTCGTTGTGGTGTATTTGGATGACATCGTGGTGTACAGCAACACACTCGATGAGCATGCCGAGCACTTGCGACAAGTGTTTCAAGTCCTTCGAGACAACGAGCTCTACGTCAAGAAGGAGAAGTGCACGTTTGCAGCCGCGGAGGTTCCTTTCCTCGGCCACATCATTGGCGGAGGCAAGCTAAAGATGGATGAAGCCAAGGTGGAGGCGATACAAGGATGGGAGCCACCGACGAGGGTCACTGAGTTGCGATCATTCCTCGGCCTGGCCAACTATTATAGGAGATTCATCAAGGGATACTCCGCTCTTGCAGCACCCTTGACGGATCTTCTAAAGAAGAACAAGGCTTGGGAATGGTCGGATCAGTGCCGCGAAGCATTTGAAGCCTTGAAAGATGCGGTGACGAAGGAGTCGGTGCTAGCACTTCCCGATCCAACCAAGGCGTATGAAGTGCAAACGGATGCCTCCGATTTTGCAATCAGTGGAGTGTTGATGCAAGAGGGACACCCAATTGCATTTGAGAGCCGCAAGCTCAATGAGGCCGAGAGAAGATATGCGGTGCAAGAGAAGGAGATGACGGCGGTGGTCCATTGTTTGAGAACGTGGAGGCATTACTTGCTTGGGTCGAAGTTCGTTGTAAAGACGGACAATGTGGCAACGAGTTACTTCCTCACACAGAAGAAGCTCACGCCCAAGCAAGCCAGGTGGCAAGATTTCCTCGCGGAGTTCGACTTTGTGCTGGAGTACAAGCCGGGGAAAGCCAACTTTGTTGCCGATGCTCTTAGCCGAAAGAGCACACTTGCCGCCATCAGCCAACCGCAATTCCCCTTGAAGGAACGGATTGAAGAAGGCCTTGGGAACGACCCCTTTGCCAAAACCGTGGTCGAGTACATCAAGCAAGGGAAGACTCGGCGGTTTTGGATGAAAGGCAGACTCATCTTGACTAAGGGCGAGCGAGTGTTCGTGCCGCGGTGGGACAACCTACGAAGGGAGATCATGAAGGAGTGCCACGACTCCAAGTGGGCTGGTCATCCCGGCATTGAGCGCACACAAGCTCTCATCGAGGAGGCTTACTATTGGCCTCGTATGAAGGACGACGTGGAACTCTACGTCAAGACTTGTCTTGTTTGCCAGCAAGACAAGATGGAGCAGCGGAGTTCGGCGGGCTTGTTGGAGCCAGTACCCACTCCACCACTGCCTTGGGAAAGCGTTAGCATAGATTTCATCATTGGCCTTCCCAAAGTCGAAGGGTGTGGTTCAATCATGGTTGTCGTCGACCGATTTTCGAAGTATGGCGTCTTCATCGCGGGGCCCAAAGACATGACGGCCGAGGATGCAGCCCGCTTGTTTTTCAAGCATGTTGGGAAGTATTGGGGCATCCCGGTTAGCATCGTCAGTGATATAGATGGCCGCTTCGCTGGAAAGTTTTGGAGGGAGTTGTTCAAGATGATGGGCTCTGATCTAAACTTCTCCACGAGCTTTCATCCTCAAACGGATGGGCAAACCGAGTGGGTCAATGCTTTGGTGGAGGTTTACTTGCGGCATTATGTGAGTGCCAACCAGAAGGATTGGGTGAAGCTATTGGATGTAGCCCAATTCTCCTACAACTTACACCGAAGTGAAGCCACAAGCATGAGCCCTTTCGAGTTGGCTACCGGGCAACAGCCGTTGACACCTAATACGGTGACGACGGGGTACAAGGGCAATAGCCCATCTGCCTACAAGTTTGCACGAGGATGGCACGAGAAGATGGAGTTGGAGAAGTCTTATCTCGCTCGAGCAACGAAGAAGATGAAGAAGTGGGCGGATAAGAAGCGGCATCACTTGGAATTCGAGGAGGGAGACTTGGTGATGGTGAAGTTCTTCCCTCATCGATCCAAGCACCTAAAAAATGTGCACAAGGGGCTTCTGCGACGATATGAAGGGCCATATCCGGTCTTGAAGCGGATTGGCATGGTGGCGTACAAAGTTGAGTTGCCATCGCACTTGGAGATTCACCCCGTCTTCCATGTGAGTCAATTGAAGGCATATCATGAAGACAAGGAAGATGGAGCGCGGAAGGAGTCGACGAGGGCACCAACACTCGTCACCACAACACATGAGCACGAAGTGGAGGAGATCTTGGCTCATTGTGTTGTGCCTAGGCGTGGTGTTCACCCAAGCTACGCGGAATATCTTGTCAAGTGGAAGGGGCGGCCAGAAAGCGACATCACTTGGAAGAAGGAGCTTTTGCTATGGCGTCACAAAGACTTGATCGAGGCATTTCATATGGAGTCCGCGACGAGGGCGTCGCGAGATTGAGTGGGGGAGAATGTTACACGGAAGACTCTAGAGCATTCTAGAAGGATGCAAGTACATGCATGCATCTTCCGATTCATGTACCAATGTACATGCAGCCCCCTTTTTCTATCTTTATTCATGCACCTTATTTATTACATTCATGTATGGGGCAAGTTCATGTATGGGGGACTATCTAGGTTCGTTCATTTATGACGGTCATATACATTGTACTTAGTGGAGAGGATGCCTATATAAGCAGCCCTCTCCATCACTTTTCATTCATCCAGAAATTGAGAGTTTCCATCTCTAGAGCATTTCTCCAACACTTGTGAGTTTGAGTGAATACGAGCAAGGCTGACTTAGCGCTCTAACGAGACTTGAGTGCTAAGTGCCACACGGCCAAGAGTTGGTCCGTGACAGCGGTCTAAGGGAATTTTTTTAGTTCACCATGGTGGCACTGAAACCTGTTTTCGGTCAGGTCATGGTCAAATCAAAGTCAAACTTCAGTTTCACCATCAGTACATACATGACTCACTACTGATTCTCTTTGGCGCGTGAAAATGCAGTTACTGTAAGGAAGTTATAGAGTTGTGTGTGAAGCTTCTGTAGGGTGGTCGAGTTATTTTCTTTAGCGTATGAGTTTAATACTTTGATTTGTTTGCCAACGATCCATTTTTCACTAAAGATGCTCCATTATCACAACACCTACCTCTTTTAACCATTGATTGATTTTACTGTATCCTTAATAATCTCTTTATTGTCTTATAAAAAAAATCTCTTTATTGTGAGTTTATGTTTTAAAATAAAATTTGTGTATCTCTGTTGATTCATCCTTAGACTAACTCCAACCCATAAAGGGGAATTTAGCTCCCCAAATGGCCAAATATGGCTTTTTAGCTCGCCAAACCCAATTTTCACTCCAACCATATAAAAAGCTAAATTTAGCTTCTCATTTCCCTTTTTCAATTTATTTCAATAAACCATACTTATTTGACCTCTAATTTTTATATTTCACTTTAATTTTTTCATAGCTCGTTATTAGTTTTGAATACAAATTTTTCGATGTAAATTTTTTTAAATTTTTTTTCAAAAATTAGTCGTTAAAATATTACCGTTAAAACTTTGGGACCACTCAAAATATTACTGTCAAATTTATGTTTCAAATTGAATTACAAACAACCAATGAGAATAGAGAAAAAAAACTCCAAAACAACTTCCCAACCAAAAAAGTTAAAAGAAAAAAAAACAAAAAAGGAGGGCAGCAGGTCGCTTTTTGGCTGACGTGTAGGGCACTTTTTGGCAGCCAAATTCCCCTCCCCATCCCAAAATCCAGCCAAATATCCCTTCCAAAAACCCAATACCCATTTTTAGCTTCCCATTTTTTTGTGGGTTGGAGGAAGAAAAAAAAGCCAAATATGGCTTTATAGCTTTTTGACACCATGGGTTGGAGCTAGTCTTACATTCTCAAAAAGTCATATCTTAAATAAATTTCCATCAATATATACGTGCAATTTACAAACTTCAACTCAATATTTATTTCTTGAGCGGGAGTTCTTTGATTACAAAAACCTCATATAATTGAAGTAAAGTTTGGTATTGTAGCTAGTATGATGCATTAGCTTGATTTTAAGCGATTGGTTGGAAGAAAAATTGAACGTCATAACAAAACCATATATCATCTAGAATAATTGTTTGCTAACAATAATACCATTTTTTTTTTGACAAAAGATAATCATATATTGATCGGAAAAAAGATAGTTACACCCTGAAAATCAGCCAGGCCTGAAAATCAAAGACACGACTCATGGTCAGGTACAAAGAGAGGGCTTTACGAGCCACCATATGGGCTACCCTATTACTACGCCGACCTACAAATCAAACACTGAAACACGTGAGACTGCTAAAATAAGGTAAGAGTTCCTCCAACACAGCACCAACACGACTATCTCTGGCATCTGCCTGCTGAACCTTATCAATAATAACCTTGGCATCCCCTTCAAATTGCACATTCTCCAGGCCAAGCTCCCGGCACCATAGATCCGCCTCGCGGAGGACAAGTAATTCCACCATCAAAGGGTCATCCAGGCAAGGAAAATGAACCCCCTTCACCAACCAGAACGCCCTAATTGGTGTGAAAAGAACAATCTCTCCTGCCGAGTGCGATCCCCGCCGAACCGCCCCATCCCACATACAAATGATTGTTCCCGCTCCTGCCGGCCCTAGAGGAGATGCCCCATGAGGGTGTCCCCCATGAGTACTCACTAAAGGACCCCTATCCACCGGTAAACGGATCCACTCCTCGTACTGCTGATGAAACTGCCGCATTATAGCAGGAAACCCAAACTGCTTGCCCTCAAAGACCACCCAATTCCTCGACCGCCAAATCCTCCAAAGGATAGCTACCACTGCCATAAACAGAGTAGGTTGATGAATCAAAGCCATCAAACGTTTGAGGAACAAAGGGAAGGTATGACGAGGGAGTCCCTCTCCCAGATAAGCCAACCCAGAATAATCCCAAAGGGCACGAGCCACCGGGCAATCAAGGAATAAATGCTCCATTGTTTCAGCACTAGCCCAGCACACCGGACATCTAGAATGCACAGGGACGTTCTTCTCAATCAGGGCCTCAGTAGTAGGTAAGATGCGATTTAGAATTTGCCAGACGAAAATCTTAAGCTTCGGAGGTATGTCCGCGCCCCACAAACGAATCCAAGAGGCTTTATCCATCCATCCAGCGGAGGACCGCCACCCCTCCCGTCGCCTATCAATTGAGACAACTAAATGGTATGCATACTTGACCGTGAAGACCCCATCAACAGTAGCATGCCAGATTAGCCTATCAGCTATATTATGATGCGGAAGAGGGATAGATAGAATGGCCTGACAAGTTGGAGGGTCAAACCATTGATGAAGCATGCGCACATCCCAACGTCCCTCACTAGGACACATAACTTCCGCAACTAGCGGCCCTCCACCTTCCGGCAAAACCCGAGGGTTAAACCGGGGAGGATCGAATTGTAGCATAGGGATCCAATTGGAGGTAAGAAGAGACGCACTTTGACCGTTACCAATCTGCCATCTCAACCCCTTCATTAATAGCTCTCTACCGAACAAAATGCTCTGCCATCCCCATGAGGGCCGGGAGCGTGCTGAAGCATCAAGGAAGGAGCCAGTAGGGAAGTATTTGCCCTTATACACCTGAGCCAGAAGAGATTGAGGGTCCATCAGGATACGCCATCCAATCTTGGCAAGCAAAGCCTAATTAAACTGTTCAAACCAACGAAATCCTAGGGCCCCATCATGTTTACTTCGGCAAATATTACGCCAAGATATCCACCTAATTCGAGAGTGATCCTCCGCATCGCCCCACCAAAATCGGGCCACATGCTTATCCAATAGCCGACACAGAGAAAGAGGGAGCTTAAAACAGGACATCACATGTAACGGCAAAGCCAAGGCCACTAATTTAATCAAAGTCTCTTTGGCAGCCCTCGACAGGGTCCGCTGCTTCCACCCCTGGAGGCACTCTAGCAATTTCTCCTCCGGATACTTGAACGTGTCCATTTTGGACCGAGCAATCAATGTCGGCAACCCCAAATATTTATCCTGGACCCCTACTGCCCCCACCCCCAGAATCGAAGCCAAGAATTCTTGGTCAGCACATATAATATTTTTACTAAAGCAAATCGCCGACTTGGCCAGATTCACCCGTTGGCCACTCAATTCCTCATACTCATTCAAGACCTCAATCAGATTTACACACTCCCGCAGAGTACCCCGCAGGAATAAATACGAATCATCTGCAAAGAATAAGTGAGAAATCCGAGGAGCACGAGGGGCAACCTTCACTCCCTCCAAGCGTTTCTCCGAGATAGCCTTGAGGATGAGCGCCGCAAAGCCCTCAGTGCACAGCACAAACAACAGAGGAGAGAGAGGATCCCCTTGCCGTAGCCCCCGGGAAGGAGTGAAATAACCCGAAGGGGTCCCATTCATAAGAACAGTAAAAGAGGAAGATCGCAGGCACTCATAAATCCATCCTTGCCAAATGGAGTTAAAGCCCATCTTACTCAAAACCGCAAGGAGAAAGGACCATTCGACTCTATCATAGGCCTTTTCCATGTCAACCTTTAGAGCCATGTACCCTTTCTTACCACGCATTTTGATTTTCAGATAGTGCATTAACTCATGACCGAGGAGGATATTCTCAACAATTTGACGTTCACGGATGAATGCATTCTAGCCCTCAGAGATAATGCTAGGCAAGATACGAGCAAGGCACTCAGCCATAATCTTAGTAATAATTTTATAAACAAACTGGCATAAGCTAATCGGGTGCAGTTGTCGCATAGACTCCACACTCTCGACCTTGGGGATCAGTGTGAGCCACGTATGATTAAAGCTCCGTAGCATCCGGCCAGTCGCAAAGAACGAGCACACTGCCGCAACTACGGACTCACCCACAATGTCCCAGAAGGCCTTCAAAAATTTGCCCGTAAAACCATCCGAGCCCGGAGCTTGCTTCGATCCCATAGCAAACACTATTTTGCGGACCTCAGCTGGGAGAACAGCAGTCGTTAGGCTGTCATTCATCTCAGTGGTATCACTCCGAGCGATAGGCAAAGAAGCCACTCGGTCCACCATGTTAGGCACCTGGTTCTCCGTAGTGAATATGTGCTGGTAGAAGGAAGTAGCAGTACCCGCTTTCCCAGGCTCATCAGTGACCCACGCCCCATTGTCATCCCGAAGGCCTGCCACAAAATTCCTTTTACGCCGAGCCCTGGTCACAGTATGAAAGTAGGAAGTGTTTTTATCTCCCTTCTTCAACCAATGGACCCTGGACTTCTGCTGCCAATAGATCTCCTCTGCCTCCCATTGCCGATTAAGTTCAATCTCAAGCTCCCGGACCCTATCCCAGTTGATAGGGTTATTTAGCTTCACCTGATCAATTTCACTCTGGAGAGTGCGGATATTCCACAAGGAGTTTGTAGTTCCTGCCCTACTCCAATCATATAAGAGGTGCCGCAATTTTTTCAGATGCTCCCAAAGACAGAACATCGGGGTGCCCTGGACCTCCTCCTGCCAGACATAGGTAACCATAGCCCTAACTTCCGGGTTATCCGCCCACCGGGCATCAAAGCAGAAGAGAGGGCGGCTATTCCGAACATAAGGTTTATCAGACAGGAGAATAGCTCTATGATCAGATCCTTGGTCCGTAAAGTGTTTGACCAGAGTTTCAGGGAATCGGTCCATCCAGTGCTGTGAGCAGAGGGCTCTATCCAGACGTTCTCAAATGCAGGCGTCACCCATTCTCCTATTAGACCAGGTGAATAGGTCACCCTGGAAGCCTGGATCATGGAGCCCCAAGTCATGTATAAAATCTCTCAGGCTAATCGAATTGTTGACGTTCCAGGGGTTACCCCCATCTTTTTCATTGGCACTGAGGGTAGTGTTAAAATCACCAATCACCACATAGGGAAGTTGGAAGGTAGAGCAAATATCACGAAGATGAGCCAATTGGCCAGTGCGAGTTGTACCAGAACAACTAATATAAACACAAACCACGATATAAGAAAAATTCACTTCATTAACTTGAGAACAAATACAGAAGTTTGACGAATAAAACACCGAAGTATCAACTTCCAGAGACCACGCAACGACTAAAACACCAGACGCATCAAGCGCATCCACAAAAAAACACCGAGAAATATCAAAACCTAAACCCCGCATACGACGGGAGACTATTTGCCGACTCGACCGCGTTTCAGAAAAAAAACACAAGGTCCGGGTTATTCGAATGGACCAAGCCCACAGTCGTTTGGAATGTGAGGGAAGGTCCAATGCCTCTCACATTCCAGGCTAGAATCCTCATTTATCCGACTGGGGCCACTCCAGGCTGGCTTCCTCCACCTTGTCATTAACATCAGCAAATTCCACGAACTGTTTCTTGGGTGTAGGGGGGAACCCACCTCACCCTCAATGGCCTCCAAGGGACGCTTATGCAATCCCAACGGTGGGTTAAGCATATTATTCCCATACTCATCAATCTTACCATCCTCCGTCCCGTCCCGGCCACTGTTAATCACGTTAACCAAAGCACCCACATTGTCAGAGACATCCGAGCCTTTTTCCGCTTGGGCAATGGTCAAACCTGCTTCAAAAGCTGCCACCACTTGGCTTACCTGTCCCTTCAAAACGGGACACTGGTTCTTTTGAGCTGGCATCGGGATCCTCTTTTTAATCACAAAGCATTGACTCTCTTCTCCTGACGACGTATCAGCCACGCCCGTCTTCTCCAGCATATCCATCACCATGTTCTCACACGGAGTAATAGGGCGACTGTGAGCAATGTTACCCATCGTCACAGCATCACTCACATGATTTCCATCCGCCACATCCGTCGAATTGGCAACAGCTGCCTGGGAGATATCCGCCTGGGAGGTATCCGCCTGCCGACCCGCCTTCTTCCTCAACTTCCGGGACCCGCGTGCCTTCACTGGTTGGGCATGCACAGGATCCACCACGGAAGACGTCCCACCAAGGGGACCAGTCTCATCAAAATCATTATCCAGGCCCTTATCTTTAGTTTTGCGGTTCTTCCGTGTCGCGGCTGTGGCCATTTTTTCCCTTTTTTCGGCTTCACAACAGTCGCCTGAATAGACGAAGGGACTGCTTGCACAGCTTGCTGGTTAGGTGCTTGGGATTCCAAAAGTGCCACCTCCATCATATCATCATCCGAGTCCTTCTCGAGTATCAGTCGGCGCCGCCGTGTCTCCTCATGAACCACAGCCGCCTCTCCGTTGTTCGCCAGTGGGTTCACGACTGTTAGCTTAGCCGGTTTGTGGCGGGGGTAAGCCTCCTCATCTCTGCCCGACAGAATGGGACCTGACGAGCTCCTCCTATTCCCCTGTTGCTTTTGTTGATTATTCCCTATCTTGAGTTTGCTTGTGCGCTGCACAACAAAGCCTCTAGGGCTACTACGAGCAGGCGGCGATCTTCCATTTTCTTTAATTTGGGTCTGAGCAATTTTTCCAACAGTGGAAGCTCCCAACCCAGCTTGCACGACAGCCTCCTGTCTTGGATTCGCCGAACGATGGTTCTGGTTGCGAGCCCCTACATTAGCTTCAGTTTTGTCCCCCACCGGCAAAGGCTGCCGAGTTTGACGATTGATCCAAACCGACCGCCTCGACCCCCCATAGGGATTGGTATCGCCATCATCCTCATAAACCTTTCTAACCAACTTCTTGGTAGACATATGCGGGCCGAATCTCTCCTTTCCATGCGGTGGATCAAAGACGCAATCCCGGCGCGCGTGACCAACTCGGCCGCAATGGAAGCAAAAACTTGGTAAGAACTCGTATTTGAGACTAACCCAGAAGCCCTCGACCTCCTCACTGACCGCCATCAATTGTGATCGGAGAGGCTGAGCAAAATCAATCATGGTGTTCACTTTTATAAAATGCTCGCCAGAGTCCATGCAAGCAAAGACGCCTGATTCCAGTACTCGGCCAATCGCCGAAGCCACCATTCTCTTCCCGAACAGTTTCGTGCAGCAGTCGTCTTTTACTCCCCTTAGCTGGACCTGAAATGGCGCCTTTGACATCTCCTCAAAGGTTCCTTTGGTAATAACCGGAGCCCAGTTCTGAAGGGTGAGCAATCTGTCCTTGATGATCCAAGGATTGCGGGATAGTGCCCATTTTTTGGCCTCTTCGTTTGGCATGACGATCTCAAAGAGACCATGTTTAGTCCGAGAAACCTTAAGATGCCCTCTGATCTTCCATGCATCGATCAAACCCTCGCGAAGCTCCAGCGTGGTGAGCTGATCGTTGGTAAACAAGCGACCAAGGAGAGAGCGAGATGCGCGGAATCGAGTCGATTGCACCTCTTCAAGCAAAAATTGAAACACTTGATCTTCGGTAACGTGAGCCATTGTAGGCAGTTCCTGACAATGAGATGCAGTATCCATGTTAAACTCCGGCGAAACACACCCTAGCACCTCGTCCGTCGTGGTGATACCAGTGTCGGTGGTAACGGAACGAGCATGCATAACAGGTGGCTTTACAGGAATAACAATGTTCCACGGATGTGAGATAAAGATTTGGGATTGTAAAATACCTGGGCATCACACAAATGAGAGCCAAGGGGATAGGGCACCAACCGCAGCAGGATATTCTAGTCCTCGTCGTTGGAAGGGGAAAGGGTAAAAGGAACGATTGGTAGCTGGGAGTATATATAAATTTCTTTTCCTTTGATAGACGCGTGCAACTTGGGACGCGTTGTGGGTAAGTTTTATAATTATACTGGGAGAAGGAGACTCAAGAGGATCATGATTACGACTCTTGTTTTTTCGTTGGATTGGGTTTAAACGGCAACCTCGTACCAATCCCGAAAAAACAGTAACAGCCGATCCCGACTCCACCTCCGAAACACTAGGATCCCCCCCATAACGGGATTCGGTGGGAGCAGTCCACGTGGCCCCACTTGGGGGTTCATCGGCCTTGTTGCCGTCGCTAGCTACCGGAGCCGTTTTCACTGGCTTTGTGATTACTAGCGATTGTACTTCCGCCGCCTCTCTCCAAAAGTCTCTATCACCCTAGTCAAGTTGAACATCCGCTCGCTGGGTGATACTGCTAACATTAACATCAAAATTCTCGGTTCTGGACGACAGTGGTTTACCACCTACCAGATCCAATAATGAAGGGTGGTCGGCTGTTTTTCCGATCAGTCGAACCGGTATGTCTTTCTTTGCCGATTGGGTCCCCCCAATAGAGCACCAATCCTGATCTGCATTTCGCCAGGTAAGGTTACGATCAGGTTTCAGTAAATCCGCAGAGCTGGATAACAGCGATTCCTCGCCTACCAGCTCTGACGATGAAGGGAGCCAGAACCTCCATACTTTTCGCCGAGCCCTTCTACATTTTTTCGCAGGGCTCGAGTAAGATAAAGCTATTTCAACCAACGGACTTGGACCCTCCCTCATCGGAGGCCGTTTCCGTTTACCGAGCTCCCCAATAGGGTTATGCTCTCTTCGATAAGGGTTTCTGGTCGAAGCAGGTCTTGCGATCCCCGATTGAAGCCATCGAGATTCCTGCTTTCCCGAAACTCCATAGACAGACTCGGCAATCCGAGGATCTACTTCCGATCGGGGCCGGTCGCCTTCTTGATTCTTCAAGCTAATCAAGAAGAGAGAAGAGACGAATTTCAGTAGCCAGCCGCCAAGCCAGAAAGGCCACTCGAGGAAAGAGGAGAGAGCTCCTCACATGATTTTTTTTTTTATGATCGTAATATTTTGCCACCGCTTCATCGATTAACAATAATACCAACTTTCTATTTAAACTATGGTGTTATTATATTTTAGTGTTGTGACTCAAATTTTGATTTTATGACTCATACGCGGGAAATTTTTGTAGTTCACTTGAAAGTTTCATGAAAAGGAAAATTTGGAGCTCAATGTGAGACTCTTATAGTATTTTTTAGGCTTATACCCCATTTCAAGTTTTATAATCATGGATCTGGATGAGAATTGAAATTAAAGAAAGATGTTTATTATTAGACTCTAAGTACCAATATATAAGCAAAAATTTGTTTGGTTTCACCAAAATAGTTAAATGATAGTTTTTTACCTGATCCATTGACCGGATTACGTGATAGTTAACATTAGAGAATGTGTTAATATTTTTATTAGAAATAGAAAAAGTTAAATTACATTAACAATACTCATTTGGATAAATAAGTTTCTACTCGTTTCTAACACTTAGTAAAATACAATCAATAAATATACTCACTATTCAACTTTGATTACATAATGAAATACTATATGTCAACAAATTACCTCTAACAAATGATAAATATACTTCTAAATCATACAAAAGATTTCAAAAATAAAAAAAATAGTATGAACAAACTATTTATTATAAATTCTAAAACAAACCTCACTCAACCACCGTGTGAATATAAAGATTGTTCGTGCATTAAACTGTTTTATCTATCTAAATAATCTCAAAATACATAATCAGGGTTATCATTTAATTTACTTATTTATATAAGGGTAATACAACTAGGTTTTGTTTTCATGATAAGCCGTTATTTTATGGATTTGAACTTGGTACATCTAGGTATAAGAATAGTGATAGTATTATTCTACCAAACCCTTGTTCGTTATAATAGGGTTATCTTTACTCATATATATATACATGTCATTTTAAGTGATAAAACAAAACTCATCTAACCAACCGACTAGGTATAAAACTAGTTCATGTTCTAAATTGTTTTGTTTCTATAAAGAATCAAAATGTATAACCATGTTCATTTTCACTCATTTACATGTCGTTACCCTATAAATTCATTAACACAACAAAAAATGGTGAAATGGAACAACACATAAAACACAATCTCGTCTTATTATTGTTGGGTCCAATCATGCCCGATTAGCAAGATGTTTACGACTAAACAGTTAAGTAGGGCAAAACGTTTAGAAAATCAGTCACTTATAGTTTGCATAAATATCATTTTTCCCCAGACAATTTAAGAAATCTACATCACTTTTACATATTCAATACTGCAATTCAATATGTAATATTCAAACCAATTGTATTTGGCTTGCGATTTAAAGATTATCCTCCATGTATAAAATATACATTAAATTAAATTAATTATTAAACTTTATATAAAATAATCATAATGTGAAATAGAAGTATCAAACACCACAAAATTACTTACATTAGACTTAATAGGCTAGCTAATAATGGTAAAGAATTCCATTGATTTCCCGATTTTAGCTTCATGCATGTTTGTAATTTAAAAAGATCTAATTTTTTTGGTATAATTGGTTCAAATCCCAATAGAGATTTTTTTTCTATAAATAAATAACTATGAAAAGATGATTTATATAATATCCTTTCTACTGATGTGATCCTCGGGAGCGATCCAAAACCACTCATTGGAGTCCAAGAAGAAGGGACCAACTACGCAGAAGGAAGAAATGAATTACTTGAGAATTAAGTCATTGCTTTTGGACGGATTCTTGGCAAATTCTTGCTTCATTTCCTTTCCATTTTGGGAGGATCCTTTCTTTATTTCCTTTCCCTTTTGGATGGATTGTTAATTTATTTTTTTTTTCCCTTTTGGTATTTAAATTTCTTATTTGATAGGAGAGGATTTTTAGCTTTAATTAAGGGTATATACATTATTTTTGTAACCTCTATAAATAGAGGATGAATTGCCTATGGGCGGGGCAGACTTTGATGATTATTGATATTTCCTTTGTTCTTTAAGCTTTAGTCTTGAGAATTTTCTGCTTTGTATCAATCAAGTTTCCCCCTTGAATGTGGGCAAGCTTCTACCCTATATTGATAGAGCCTTCTCCCATCTTGTGTTGAGATTGCACTTTCAATTCCATCCTATCCCAAACAACCCCAAAAAATATATTTCGTGTTTGTTCTTGAAGCTACGTACTTTGGTAACTACGGGTACTGGATCAGTGCTCGTATCAAGTGGTATCAGAGCTCCGGTTCAATACAGTGGCAAGATCAAAAGTGAGAGGACATATTGCTTGTCGAACGAGGTCCAAATATCCGATTGCAGAACGTAGAGAAGAGGAAGAGTCACTCTCTAAAGAATAAATCCTAATTGAAGAACCCGTCGTGGAAGAGTCGAGTCAAAATCTTGCAGCAACTATGAAGTTGCTTGTCGCGCAGATGGGAGCCTTGCTTCAGGCCCAACAGGACGCTACCAAAGGTTAGCTGATTGAGACAAATCAACGGCTGGATACCCTAATCACCAAGTTGGAGACACAATCAATGAGTAATCCACTACCAATAGAGAATCCAACATTTGTCGTAGCTCAGACTGGAGCTGTGAACCGAGAGGGTCCAAGAGTAGATCGAGTGTACCAAGCTTTTCCTGATACCCCAGATTGGCAGGTGCAGAGGCGTCAATACACGGAGCAATGTCGTCAAGGAATCCCGCAGAACAGACCTTCATTTAATGAATATGAGAATTATTATTATGAGTATGGAGGAAGACCACCGGAAGCAGGAGGTTATTGCATTGAACCGATTCGATGGATTAAGCTCTCAATCCCACCGTTTCAAGGCACTAATAGTAGATCAGCTTACCTCGTCTGGAAGACGAAGATGATTATGGTTTTCCAGTGCAATCCTTACCCAAAACATCAGAAAATTATTGTAGCCACTAGGGCTGCAAATGAGCCAAGCCGCTCGAGAGCAACTCGGCGTTCGAATCGGAAAAAACTCGTTCGACACTCGACTCGTTATTCAACAAGCCGGCTCGCGAGCCAACTCGTTAGTTAACGAGCCAAGCCTGAGCTAGACCATGCTCAGCTTGATAAGCTCACGAGCTAGCTTGATTTGGTGGCTTGTCGAGCTAAGTTCACGAGCTGCCTTGTTTTGAGCTTGTGGAAGGATGAATTACTCTTTTAAACATGAACATTGTCTTCTAATACAGATGTGTATGAAATTTAGATGTTATTTATAGTTTCTAGTGTTCTTTCTATCATTTAAATTCTTATGTTTATACATTTTTCCAGCAAAAATGATTTTAAATCGAGCCCATCTTGAATCGAACTTGTACTCAAGCTATGTTAATGAGCATTTATCAAGCTCTACCAAGTCGAGCTCGAGCTAGATTATTTTTATTCAAGTCGAGCTCGAGCTCGAGCTGGATTATCAAAATTCGAGTTCGAGCCGAGCTCGAGCTGAAAAATTAATAAACGAGCCGAGCTCAAGCTAAGAAAAAACTCGACTCGGCTCGGCTCATTTGCAGCCCTAGTAGCCACCTATGAGTTGATAGATTATGCAGCAGTTTGGTGGGAAAAGATTCGGCAACAACAAAGAGGAAATCTGCAGCATGAAGTTTCTACTTGGACAGACCTCCGAGGGTTGATGCGTGATAGGTTTGTTCCTCCTTTCTATCAGAGAGATCTCCATGATGCCTTGTAGGAAATTCAGCAAGGAACGCGCTCTATTGATGAGTACTTCAAGGAGTTGGAACTGCTAATGATGAGAGCAGATGTGAGGGAGGGCAAGGAAGCAATGATTGCTCATTTTCTACATGGTCTTAACAGAGAAATCAAGAATGAAGTGGAGCTTCGTCAGTTTGTGGAGTTGGAGGAGGCAGTGCATTTGGCCATTAAGGTAGAGAGGCAACTGAAGATGAGCTCGGGAAGAAGGTACCCACCTTCACCCAAACCTATTGCAAAGAACATTACTGAGGCTAACATGAATCACCCTAAGCAAGAAGGAGACAAGCCAGCTGTCAGGAACACATCCCCAGTCAATCAAGCCAGGAATGAAGACTCAACTGGAAGCATCCAATGCTTCAAGTGTTTTGGTTGAGGTCACAAGGCTAACCAATGCCCCAACAAGAAGGCTCTTGTCTTGAGAGATGAAGAGTACTTTTCAGAGGAGGAGTGTGAAGAGAAGCCGATGGGGGAGGGACTCGACCGCTTTATGATGATGATGATGATGATGATGATGATGATGATGATGATGATGATGATGATGATGATGTGGATGAGCACATCGAGGCTGAAAAGCCTCCAGCAGGTAAACTTCTGGGAGTGAATCGCAAAGCCTTATCTATTGAAGTTTTCAAAGAGACAGAGCAGAGGGATAACATTTTTCACTCTCGTTACCTGGTCGACGGGAAGGTATTGTCCGTGGTCATCGATGGTGGTAGCAGCACTAATTTGATTAGTCTGGACGCAGTCAAGAAGCTAGGATTGAGCACCATCAAGCATCCTCAACCTTACACCCTGCATTGGCTGAACGACTATAGGAATATCAAAGTCAACAACAAGGCCAAGGTTTGCTTTTATATTGGTGATTATGCAGATGAAATTTGGTGTGATGTTGCTCCAATGTAGGTTGTTCATCTCTTATTGGGTCTTCCATGGCAATATGACAGGGAGGTTATTCATGATGGAAGACACAATAGCTACCATTTCAAGAAAGGAGGTCGGAAGTTTCTGCTGAATCCATTGTCACCAGCTGAAGTCCGAGAAGATCAACAACAATTGGCAATGAATTGGGTCATGGAGAAAGGGAGTGCCTATTAGGATATGACTTGAATTTGATTTGGGTTTGTTTTGTGCTTTAGACTTATTTTGTTTGGGTTTGTGTTTGGGCTTTGTTTTGGCCTTTTCCTTGTATGTTTGGAAAGGGTGTTTGGTTTTCTGTTTGGGATTAGGAGAAGAGTTCTATAAATACTCTTCACCACTCTAATCTTTAGTAAGGTCAGTCAGGTTAGTTTGTTTGATTTGTCCTTTCGGAATTTGGTTTGTAACCTATACTCTCCTCAAATCAGTGAAATTTATTCTCCCTTGCCCGTGGATTAGCTAACACACATTGTGTTAGTGAACCACGTTAAATTTGTGTTCGTTTGTGCTGATTTGGATTATTGATTGCACGCTTATGTTCTGACAAGTGGTATCATTGTTATGGGACAACCCAAGTACCACATCAATAATACAAGGGGAGGACACCCAAGAGTAAAACCGTGCGGGTTTGGCCCAAAGCGGACAATATCGTACTAATTGAGCTCCCAGGTTACGACAAGTGGTATCAGAGCCTGGTTCGGCGAATTCTGGGTGGTGAACGTTAGTTTGGTGGGACCCTCATTCGGTGACCTCGGGATTTGAGATCTGCGTTTGTCTGGCGGGTCAAAGGTGATTCGCGTCTGTTTGGTGGATCCAGGAGAGATCCACATTTGGGCTTTGGCGGATCAAAGAGAGTTCCGCATTTGGGAAGCATATCAAAAAGAGTTATGCGTCTGGTAAAGTCCTTGTACCGAGAACCCCATCGATACAAGGCGTCTAGCAGATCGAGATAATCGCTGAGGAGAGTACACAAAGTTCGTGGTCCGTGTCTTGAGGGGAGGATTGTTATGGGACAATTCAAGTACCACATCGATAATACAAGGGGAGGAACCCTTGTATATTAGTGTCCACCTAGCCAATTATTATGAGGCCTTTTGGGGAGGACACCCAAGAGTAAAATCGTGCGGGCTTGGCACTAATTGAGCTCCCCGGTTACGATAGTGCCAGTGGCGCGAAGTCCGAGGACAGAAGTGGAAATCATATCATTTCTCGAAGGCACATGTTGACTGCACTAAGGAGAATTCCATTTAGAAATTCTTGATGTTGTCTTTTGCAGGAAGGCACAAGCTTTGAGGGCAAAGCTTCTTCAACAAAGAGAGACTGATGTGATCCTCCAGAGCTATCCAAAAACACTCATTAGATTCAACATCATTGGAGTCCAAGAAGAAGGGCCCAACTCGGCAAAAGGAAGAAAGGAATTACTTGAGGACTAAGTCATTGATTTTGGGCGGATTCTTAGCAGATTTTTGCTTTATTTCCTTTCCCTTTTGGGCGAATCCTTCCTTTATTTCCTTTCCCTTTAGGCTAGATTATTAATTTATTTCCTTTCCCTTTTGGTATTTGAATTCCTTAGATAGGAGATGATTTTTAGCTTTAATTAAGTGTAGATACATTATTTTTGTAAACTCTATAAATAGAGGAGGAATTGTCTATGGGCGGGGCAGACTTTGATGATTATTGATATTTCCCTTGTTCTTTGAGCTTTAGTCTTGAGAATTGTCTGCTTTGTATCAATCAAGTTTTCCCCTTGATTGTGGTCAAGCTTCTACCCTATATTGATAGAGCCTTCTCCCATCTTGTGTTGAGATTGCACTTTCAATTCCATCATATCCCAAACAGACAAAAACCCCAAAAAATATCTTTCTAGTTCGTTCTTGAAGTTGCGTACTTTGGTAATTATGGGTACCAGATCAGTGCTCGTAGCACCTACTTTTGCTCTCGTAGTAAGAAATTTGAAATGTAGCAACGAATTTTTGTTCCGATGTAGATATATAAATGTATATTCATTGTTTTTAATTTTTCTAATTTTTCTTTCAAAACTTGGATTGAACCTAGCAAGTCGAGTTGTAGGTTTGTGCATTTAACCATTTGAACAGATCCTAGGAAACAGATGGGCAACACTTGACTCGGTTTTAGGGGGATAAGCCCATATGACAATTTAGTTGTAATGGGGCTTAGGAAAGGACAGAACATGAACTTGGAAGGCAAAGTTCTTGCAATGGCAAAACTTAATATTGTCCACATGTGTTCGTTAGATAACAATTTGAACTCGTCTCTCGGGTATTATTAGATTTGATTTTTGCGGAGGTGGGTATGATCCGATCTGCATGAGTATAGAGTGAGACATAAGTACTATTTTCAATTTGACCCGTCAATTCTTAATCCGTCCTATTCCAATTTGCCTCAATATCTATTTGTAGTTATGGGTCGTTTGAATGAGGAATTCTAACGAATCAATTTGATCTAATTGTTTCGTTTTGAGATAATCTAGCCAAGTTGATCCGTTTGGCAGTACAAAAATTAAATTAAACAAATCTGCCTGAAGAATTTCAAATCGGCTCATTTTAAGGCAATTATAATTGTCTGAAGCGGGGGCATACAATTCAAATTGACTAGTTTTATATGAGGTAAGCATATGTTCCCTAAATATGGGTCCTTGAATGCACCATGACAAGAGACAAGTTTTTTCCATGGGGTAAGACACCTTTAATTTATTCTTGATATGATTTGCAGGGGGTTTTCCAGAAATAGCACCTTTAAAAAAATATACAAAAATAGCACACAGCCGAAAAAATCTACACTAATAGCACCCTTTTTTATGGACCGCACCTTAGAGGTGCGTTTTATATATAAACCGCACCATAAGGGTGCGTTCTATACATAAACCGCACCTCTAAGGTGCGGTTTATAATCCTGGACCAAAATCGCATCTTGGCCAAGCGATTTCAGGTCTGACCTACAGAAACCGCTTGGCCGAGGTGCGGTTTTGGCCTGACCTAGCAAAACCGCACCATGGAGATGCAGTTTGTTTCTCCCAAACAAAACCGCACCCCCAAGGTGCGGTTTTGGTCAATTAATTTCCAACATGCCATGCAGAATAACAGACGTGGGTCTGCATGGGCCTGCATGGCAGACGAAAACCGCACCTCTATATTTCATAAGTGATTTTGCCTATAAAAGACTTCCCGGAAAACCACTTCTCTTCACACCTCTCCTTCTCCCTTTTCAATTTTCTGTTGTAGCTCTATATTTCTTTAGTAGTTTTGCGATTAACGTTAACTCGTAAGTTTATTTTGTATTACTTTTTATTGTTATTTTTTATTTTTGATTTTTATGATATTAACTGAACTACGGTTTTTTCGCAGATGGCATTCCAAAAGTTCACGCTTGGCTTACAGTGGAATGGTTACACGGAAGAGACCGGAAAGGGGGTCACCTACGTCGGTGGCAATTTTCAGAAGATAAAGGTCGCTACCAGACCGCTGCTTGAAGACCTCCATCAAATGTGCACTAACGTTACTTGCATGGATGGCACGAGAAGAGTTGATCGTATGGTGTACCGATATCCAAACGGAGAAAGTGGGTCATTGTGGCATGAGGAATATCTCATAACCACTCAGGATGAGGTAGATGCCATGCTCGAATTCTTGAGGTCCAACAATCTTTCCAAAGCCGAGATGTTCATTTACATCGAGCCGGTCGTAGGCGTTGGAGGTCATTCTGGACACGGTCAAACATCTGGTATCCATGGTGGAGGTGAATTATATGGCGATCATTCCTACCAAAGTTACCATGATCCTCATTCCTATTTTCAGTACCAAGAGCAAGGTGAAGGTCATCATCAATCTTTCCCGTCATATGAAGAAGAAGTTCAACCGGACCTCCCCAACCAACCTCAGTACAACTTCCAATCAGGCAGCGGTAGTTTTCACAACTACCATTATGGAGCTGATGAAGGTGCCTTTCATGAGCTGGATCAGATGGAGGATGCCCTGCCAACACCAGTCAGTGACCCCTCCGATGAAGAAGGAGAGAACAACGTCAGTGCAGACAGCTCCGACCCTCTTGAAGGTGCTGATGATTCAGGACCAGAGTTAGACTCAGCTAATGATGATGAGGTGGCTCGTGACCGTGTACCAGTCCCCTACTACAATCACATTCCAGACGACAATTGGATGGTCGACAGCGACATGGAGCCGCCAGAGGTCGCAATATGGGATTCACTCACTGGGTTTATGAAGGGCCAACAATTTGGCTCGAAGAAGGAGGTGCGTTACGCCATTGAGACTGAAGCAATGACTCGGCATTTTGAATGGCACACAACTCATTCCAACACTAAAGGCTCATAGTCAGATGTCGTAATAATCACGAGTGGTGCAATGTTAGGATTTGTGCCATCAACAACAAGAGACACGGCCACTGGGTCATATCCCGTGCAGTGAACACACACACATGTGTGTCATCCATAACTTCCCAAGGCCATCGACAGTTGAAATCCAGGGTGGTTGCTGCGGCTATCAAGCATCTAATTGAGCAAGATCCGGACCTGAAGGAGAAAGTCATAATCGCTGACATTGCAAGTCGTTATGGTTATATGATTAACTACAAGAAGGCATGGCATGGAAAGCAGAAAGCTCTGGTCGCCGTCTTTGGTGATTGGGAAGAATCATATGCATTCCTTCCCATGTTAATTTTGGCATTGGAGGCGTCTAACCCTAGCACGGTTTTCTCCCCTCGCTACCAAGATGAAGAGATACAACCCCCAGAGCCATGTAACAAGCGCCATTTCAGACGACTTTTTTGAGCATTCAAGCCATCTATTGATGGTTTTGGCTTCTGTGTCCCTGTGATCCAAGTGGATGGTACATTCCTTACCGGCAAGTACAAGGGCACTCTCCTGATTGCCAGTGGGGAGGATGCAAAGAGACAAGTCTTTCCTTTAGCCATCGCCATTGTTGAGGGAGAGAATGCTGATACTTATGGATGGTTTTCCGGCAAATTCAAATCCACGTCACCAGGAGGACGAACCTGACAATAATCTATGATCGGCACGCCGGCATTAGAGCTGCCATCTTAGGTTTAGATCCAGCCTGGAAGTGGTCCCAAAGGTGGTGCATACGACACTTCAAGAGCAACTGGAACCATCATTTCAAGCGGAAGAAGCTTGCTGATAAGTTGTGGTGGATTGGTAAGTTCTCTATTAGCCGTTTAATTTTGTCAGCTACCAATATCTTGTAATCAGAAGAGTGGTGCACTTGTTAGAATCTTTCTAAAGAGATGCATGCCTAAGGAAATGGGGTTTTAAGCGATTATCATGGTCCTCCCATTTCCTGGGAAAATCGGGTTTTAAGCGATCTTCGGATCCCCCCTTTTTCTGTCAAACAGGTTGTGTTTCTAAGGAGATGTATACCTATCCTAAGAGTCTAACTAGAGTACCTCCGGATTGTTCGAATTGTACTAAACTGCCGAAAATTGACAAACGTACTACTTTTCTGTGTCTTCCTCAGCGCTTGCCTACCAAGAGGAAAAATTTATGGAGAAGATGCAGAAGATGTGCGAGTTATGCCCTGAAGGGGCACAGTGGCTGGATGGACACGACCTATCCATGTGGACATTTCATAAAGATGGAGGGACAAGATGGGGTATTGCCACAATGAACTCAGGTGAGAGTATCAACTCTGTCTACAAGGTCGTTCGTGCACTGCCAATCTCTGCCATTGTGGAGATGACTTTTTGGAAAACGAATGCATGGTTCGTCAACCGACTCCACTGGGCAAGGACGAACGAGGCACAGGGAAAGGTCCATGCCTATAAAGTCATGGAAGTAATGGAGAATGACAATCGCAAGAGCAGTCGACATAGTGTAACCGTTATGAATCGGGCAAATGGCGAGTATAGCGTGACGACCGGACATCGGGAGGATGGTAGACGGGGAGGCCACCGCCATGAAGTTTTGGTCAATTTCAGGACAAAAGTTGGTGAGTGCTCATGCCAGAAGTATCAGGGGAGAGGGTGGCCTTGTTCTCATGTAATGGCCGTGATTAAAAACAGGAGCAAAGACCCCTGTCACTTCGTTAGTCTATTCTTCAATATCGAATCACTCAAAAACACCTATGGACGGAGTTTCCGTGCATTGTCTGATGAATCTTATTGGCTGCTGTACGAAGGAAAATTGATCACCCCGCCGTTCGGACAGAGGCGTGAACCGGGTCGCCCCAGGAAAAAGAGAATTCATAACGAAATGGATCAAAGTGAAAGACCACCACGAGGCCCAAGAAGATGTTCAATATGCAAAGTTCCAGGACATGATAAACGAAGGTGTCCAGGACCGATTGGTCCGCAAAATCCGGGTGTTGATGTGCCGGACTCAGCTAATGCGACATAATTTGCGATTATCATTCTTCAAGCTAGTTGAGACTCTTACTTTGCAAGTAATTGTGTATTGTTGATTGAACGAATTGGGATTATATCAAGTGAAGAGGAATAGTTCCAATGACATAGAAATAAAAACAAATTGAAACAACACTCAATTGGCGGGGATCGTTGTATGAGATCGGGGTGGGATCATATGGGGATTGATGAAAAATCGGAGGGGATTGATGGTAGGTCGAGCGGGGATCGTAGTATGAGCTTGGGTGGGGATCGTTGTGGTAGGAGGGGCAGAACTCTTGGGATGAAGTCGGGCGGGGATCTTGGGCGGAAGTTGGGTGGGGAGCTTGGCTAGAAATCGGTCCGGCACCTTGGGTAGAACTCGGCCCGGCACCATGTGTCACAACCAATGGGGGCGGCACTTTCCACGCCCCATATGGCGTTACGTCGGGCACGTTGGCCCTTTCCCGAACCCTCTTGCTCTTCTTTCTCTCTTATGGTGGTGGGGGATCGAGGACATCAAGTTGTACCGGAGGTGGCGCGGGCGCGGGCATGGGCGGATATCTACGTTGATCCCGACCCTGAGCTCTGATACAGCCAAGTAGACTGTCTTCCATCCTCCTGATGAAGCTCACATCTTCATTGCCCAACTCAATTCTCCCGCTGGTCATATCTTTGATCCGCTCGATCCCATCAGCCTAAATCACAAAAAAAAAGTTAGAAAAAAATTTAGGAACCAAGTAATAAATTTAAGGTTTAATACACTTGTATATCCAAAACTTTCACGGATGTGCCAATAATATCCAAATTTCCCGAAATACCACTTATATCCATGTTTTAAAGTTGTTCTTTGCCAAATCTATCCATTTCGCAATATATTTTTGGTTAAATACACTTGTATATCCAAAAACACCGTTAAAGAATGTGAAGAAATTGGATATAAGTGGTATTTCGGGAAATTTGGATATTATTGGCACAACCGTGAAAGTTTTGGATATACAAGTATATTTAACCTAAATTTAATTGTTTAGACGGAATATACTTACTAATGCACCATCAGCCGCACCCTCCGGAGTCATGTAACGAACCGATGTTTGCTTATATCGATCCAAGTATGGGTCATGATACCCCATTCGACCCACTTGAGTTGGAGTGACAATGTCCTGGAGTTGTCGGTTCTCCCACATCGCGATGAATTTCGCCAACTTCGTGGGCCAATCGCGAGTACCTTGCCGACCATCTCGGCCATGAAAGGCCCTTTGACTATCGGGGACCTCCAACGGAATGCACTGCTCCCGACCAAACTGACGGAGGAATTGATCCGGCAAGTGCCACTCCACGGTCCCAAAACAAATTAGAGGGACCCTCGTGCACCATTGCCCGATATGACCGGGGAATTGCTGGAGATGCCAATGAACGATGTTCTCAGGGTATGGATCGAAGACGATCTACAAGAAAGAAATGAGTAACTTAAGATAGTCATAATTGGAAGAATACATGTAGTCCATGGAAAAAAGATATAAATGGATCGAAGTATAGAAGTTACCTCTCCTTCCCAAAGTCGCTCAAACCTCCTCCGATACTCGTCCAACTTGTGTTGGGCAAGGTTGTCGCATGTTGTGTGTCCGAGCCACCTTATTAATAAGACATTAATGAAACTACAATAAGCTAAAACACAAGGGAAAATGTGTTATGAAAAACATGATGGGGTATGAGAAATTTACCTTGTACCATAAGCTTCACCTCTTAGGGGATGATCGATTGGCCAATCCCTGTCGGGACGTTGGACCGGTGCATTCCATGGCATATGCTCCCAAACCCAAAATTGGACGATGAACATTGCGCCGCCGACCTCCCTCACAGCTTTTAGAGACGCATTGCACAAGTTGTGGTAGATATTAGCTAGGCAAGCGGATGCCCAGCTATACTCCCCCATCTCCTCCCAACTACCGAGGATGATCCTAAGCCATCCACAACTAAGGAGATTGCTTGATTTTTTGGAGAAGAACACTCCTCCGATCATGCCTATGAGATAGATACGAGCATATCTCTCCTTATCATCCTCCGGACTTTCCTCGGTTAGGGGATGACTCTCGTAATGGTCTCTAAAATACTTCGTCAACCAAGTAATTGAGACTTGGTGTTTTCTCATTGGTGGCATGCGATCGGTCGCATCAACGCGCCCTTTCACCGGTACTTTCACTCCCAAAACACTGTGGATGAAATGAACCCAACTGGGCATACCGTCACGATCCTCGGGAGGATGATCACTCACGCACACCGGTTTGCCGTCGATGGGCAGATGCGTTAGGATGGCGACATCCTTTAGCGTGATGGTGGCCTCTCCTTCTCTAAAGTTGAAACAATGAGTCTCCTTTCTCCATCTCTCGGCTAATGCGGTGATGAGTTGGTGATCAACTTTGATGCCGTTAAAATGCCTAATCGGGTCCAACCGTGCCCTTTTGAGAAAGGGCAAGATAGCTGGGTGGAATGGGAGCACATTGGTCGTACTCCTGTAGCGGAGTATTGTTTGTGCCACCTAGCGAAAATTTACACGTTAATTATTATATATTAGTAAGGTTTTTTTCTTATAACTAAATTAATTAAATTAAATTATTTAACTTCAAGCAGAATTTTATTATCATAAAAGACATTTCATATAATTAACATAATAACATTCTAAATTAATAATAATTTAAAGAGATACATACATATTATCATAAAGCAAACATCCTAAATTAATTAACATAATAACATTCTAAATGAATAATAATTTAAAGAGATACATACATATTATCGTAAAACAAACATACTAAATTAATTAACATAAATAACATTGTTAATGAATAATAATTTAAAGAGAAACATACATATTCAAATGTTTGAAATTAATAAAATTCATTTTGTACACATAAAAATAAATCGTATTGGTTGTTTGATAAATAATTTAATCGTATTGGTTGTTTTAAATAATTTAATCGAATACAGAGCAACACTCGTTAGACTCTTAGAAGAGGTATGCATCTTCTTAGAAACACAGTCTTTTTGACAGAAAAAGGGGGGATCCGAGGATCTCTTAATACCCGATTTTCCGAGGGAATGAGAGGATTTGATAATCGCTTAAAACCTCATTTCCTTAGACGTGCATCTCTTTATAAAGAGTCGAAGTAAGTGGCGCTATGTATTCGATTAAATTATTGAAAACAACCAACACGATTAAAAATTCAACATAAATTTATTTTATATTACACTAAATACATTAACAAAATAAAAGAAGGACAAATGGTGAAGCATTGTATGTACCGGGTGATCGTTCCAAACATCCCTTGACCGATGGTTGGGTTGGTCGTACAAGTCGGTTGGATCCAACGGTCCTTGCTCGAGATAATACCGTTGGTTGTATATATCCACGTCCTCCCCAACCTACGAGAAAATAACAATGAGGTTAGTACATAGATTAATTAAAAAGCTTATAACAACAACAAAAATTAAACCAGAATGATGAGTACGTACCGCTTGAA